>CP106728.1:59627441-62051719 GCA_025506655.1 Gossypium rotundifolium | reverse complement strand
GCATCGCAATATACCGTGAATTCTTTCCGCCTCAAAGTTGAATTAGAACCGAGCTTCACCAAAATCTTCTTCAACTTGTTAAAACTCTCCTCTCGCTTCTCACCAAATGAACGAAACTCCTTTTCTTAACAACTTGGTCATCTAAGATCGCGATCAACGAAAATCCTTCTACAAATCTTCTAGTATCCTCGCCAAGCCTGAAAACTCAATCTCACCATCGACTTTGGCGGCTTCAATCCAAAATCGCCTCAATCTTTCGAGGATCCACTCTAATCCCTCACCGACACCACATGACCCAAGAAGGTTACCTCCTCACCAAAACTCGACTTACTAAACTTAGCATAAAGTCGCTTCTCCTCGTAACTGCAACACAACTCGCAAATACGCATCATGCTCCTCCTTAGTCCTTGAATACACCAAGATGTCGTCTATGAATACTACGACAAACTGATCCAAATACTGCTGAAACACCCTATTCATCATATCTATGAATGCTGCCGGCACGTTAGTCAACCCAAACGGCATTACTAGAAACTCATAGTGCACATACCGAGTACGAAACGCCGTCTTGTAATATCTGCCTCCTTCACCTTTAACTAGTGATACCCAGACCTTAAATCGATCTTCGAGAATACCGATGCACCCTTCAGCTGATCAAACAAGTCATCTATCCATGGCAACGGATACCTATTTTTGATCGTCAGCTTATTCAACTGGCGGTAGTCTATACACATCCGCATAGTATCGTCTTTCTTCTTGACAAAGAGTACTAGCGCTCCCCAAGGTGAAACACTTGGCCTGATAAAGCCTTGGTCCAACAACTCTTTTGGTGCCATCCTATACTGAGCAATAGACACTGGCGTAGTTTCGGGTAACAGATCTATTCCAAATTCCACCTCACGATCCGGTGGCAATCCCGGAAGCTCCTCTGAAAACACATCAACAAATTCCTTAGTTGTTCGGACCTTCCCTACAGCAGACTCCTTAGCCTCCAAGGTATACACATGAACCACATATGCTTCACAGCCCTTCCTGACCATCTTCTCAGCTTTCAAAGCCGACACCACGTTGGATAAGTAATCTCTTCTATTACCTATCATGACCACCTCATCACCCTTAGCCGCCCTTAGAACCATGCGCTTAGTCAGCAATCCAACCTCGCCTCGGTACTTAACCACCACCTATCCCAAGAATCGATCGAACTCTCCAAACGGCTCCATCGATCGCCTCAAACACTACCCCTTGGAGTTCTAGGGTACATCTCTATACAAATTATCTACAACTACAGAGTGACCTAGAGGGCTAATTACAGTCATCTGCCTAAAAGATATCTCAGAGTCTAAATCCATGGTCTTCACTATGCTACTCGCAACGTATGAATGCGTTGAACCCACATCAATCAAAGTAGTAAATAGAGAACCAAAGATCAAGAACATACCTAAGTTATGACGTCCGGCAAGGCCGCCTCCTCTCTCGGTGCCTCACCAGATACACTAACCCAGCCGTTTTACCTCGAATTACCGCACCTCCTGCCTTCGTGCTCCATGCCCCGACCGTAACCATTACCTTCTCTACTATTACCACGACCCTCCTGCGGTGGCGGTCCATTATTTCAAAAGCGAGTACGCCCCACGACCTCGGATCAATCCTAGCCAACTTACGCGACAATCCCTCACACGGTGGTCCAGTTGAACCACACTTAAAACATCCTCTTCCACCACCCAACATCCTCCCCAATGAGCTTTCCCACAACGGTTACACCTGTGGCGGTCCCCGATTAGCAAAGAACGAACCTACTGATCGATTCGCCCACTGCTCAGCCTTTTTCCGAGGATTACCGATGACCCGTAAGATCCAAACTCCTCTTATGCCTGCTCCTATCTAAGTTCGCCTCAAACTCTTTAACCCCTTCTGCTACCTTAGCCTTTTCTACCAGACAAGAACTCACGCCCCGCCGTGGAGCAATCAAGAACCTTAATTCATCTCTCGACCATCTTCGAATCGAACACACCTCTTGTGTTCAAGAGCTAAAATGCCCCTAGCATACCGACTCAGCCTCAAGAACTCGCCTCGACTCACACAAACTTACTCCCATGCACCAGCCTCAGAAATGCCTTCCGTTGATCATTAATGTAGCTAGATCCAATGTACTTTTTCTGATATGCAGCCTTAAAATAATCCCAAGTAAGATCTTTTGTCAAAAGATCGTCTCCGAACCGTGAGGCACCACCGGTATGACTCATCTCAAGAAGCGATACTATCCTTTAGCTTCTCTTTAGCGATCAGTCCAAATCGTCCATGATCTCGCCTCCGCCCTCCACCAATACTCAAATGTGGCTGGAGCCACACTAGACACACCTCGGAATACCTCACTTTCGCTTGTTCGAGTCATTCAGCATGATTTTTGAGCTCCTGCGCCTCTACCTACTCCAAATACCCTTTCCAAGATTGCAAAGATCGTCAGGACATCGTCGTCCCGATCACTGTTCTCGAACTCACCACCTCCACCGGTGGTGGTACCGATCTCATTCTCGCACTCGACTGCACTCCTACCGTTCAAAACTGCCATCCTACCCCGACCACGCCCACGACCACGGCCACCCCGAGCGCTCATGGCTAAGATCTCATCTTGTCTAATTAGAAGTTTATGCATTAGTAAATATTCCACTGTCTTTAAAGGCGAGAGTCTTATGAATATCTCTTATTAAAGAAGTTTTGTTTTCGCGAGTCCACAGAATCCTATCGATTCCAGTTTCTAAAGTAATCTACTACCGCTAGTCATTCAGTCATATCACATCAAAAATCTCAAGCAATAGTAAGGGGTACTTACTTGGGCGGATTGGTACCGGAGTCTCGGTGCCATGCCTTTCAAACCATTTATTTTAAAACAACATCACTTAAACCAATCTTTAAAACATTTTGGGCCTCGGGCCCACAGCCGAGCCTTTGAACTTAGCTCTGATACCATAATTGTAACACCCCAAACTCGGCCAATACATCACGACCGAATCTGGTATGTTACGGGAAAAATTCGTATTTGAGAGGTTAGGTTTCCGGTTAAAGTGTTGATGAAAACTCTTTGCTGTGTTTGTAAAAAATCTTGGGTATGATTGTTTAAAATCGATAGTGAATTTTGATAACCCGAAAATTTTAAAAACTTAGTTGAATCTAATAGTAAAACCAATTTATACCATTTAGAAATTGAGTTATTCTTTTTAGTTGCTTAAAACATTTTGAACTTAGTTTAAGTTTGGAAAACATTTGAGTTGCATTCATTTTAAATTACAAATAGATACCCGATAGTAAAGTTTAACACATAGCGCTTTGTAGTTTTGAAAACCTTATCTTTCCAAGTTTATCCAATAATAACCCAATAATTTGTTAAGGCATATTTGAAATCAAATCTAAGCATATAAATAACCAAAGTATAATTTTAAAAGGCCTTTACAATCCCAACAAAATCAAATGGAAATAAATAGAGCAAAGTACCAAGTTTTTTTAAATCAAGGTAAGTCCCAATTTATCCATGGCATGGTCACCTCGAGTCCACCCGGCTCGTGTCCGCGATCTAAGTATCACCGAATGATAAGGAGAAGGTGAGTTGCAAGACTCAATGCATAAATCCCCTCCGATGAATGCAACATACTAACACACACCATAACAATGCAATACAATTAATGCACCCAATCCTAACCATCCATAACAACTTTTTTACCCCTGTGGTACCAAACCACCGGTGGTGCTAAACCACCGTGACCAAGTCACGATATCCATCAATGTGGTGCCAAACCAAGGTGACCCAAAGTCACGAATAATCCATCTGGGGGCCAACCCACGGTGATACCAAATCACCGCGACGATCCCAGATCTCAATAGTGGGGCCAACCCACTTGGCATGCTAAACCACGTGGACAAGTCGCTATGAGGTGCTAAACCTCCGTGTCCCAAAGACACAAATATGATACTAAATCACCGGTGACCAAGTCACAATAGTCAAGTTGTGGGGCCAACCCACGTGTGATACCAAATCACCGGCGACAATCCCTGTAATATCAATCGTGGGGCCAACCCAATCGTGGTACTAAGCCACCGGGACAAGTCGCTATGAGGTGCTAAACCTCCGTGTCCCAAAGACACAATAAATCGATCTGTGGTACCAAACCACCGGAGGTGCTAAACCTCCGTGTCCCAAAGACACGGATATCATATTTCCTCCTCTCATATCACCCTAGACATATCATACCGACTCATGTAAAGTATGCCAATCATGCAAATCATGCTAACATGTTAATATTACATCTAACAACACATACATCATAGATCATGATATCATATATCAATAATGTAACTCGTAATGAAGCGGACTTACTCGAATCCGCGCATACCCCATAGGGTATCATATCACTCAACCATACCGCTTTTGGCTTTGTTAAACAATCAGTTATTAAGCATATTACTAAGCAAAGAGTGTGTTAGTTTACACACCGTTAAAACGCAAGCCTTAATCCCAAAGAACCGATCTAAGACCCTCGATTACCTTGCTCCTATAATCGGCCAAACATGAACATCAGGACCAAGGCCATTCAGCCAACCCAATTAAACCCAAAGGGTTAACGTTTGAACCCTTACCTTGCAAACAATTTGGTTTCCTACCAAACCCCGAACCAAACGATGGTTTTCCTTTAAGCAAACGTCCACACCCTAGTAAGAAGAACAGTTAATCCTTTAGAGACTTTGGCTTAACGAAACACAAAGAATAGACTAATAAAACCAACCCTTACCACCACTTACCAACCGATCACCCGCAGATAAAGGCTTCGCTTGACTGTTTCAAAATCCTGGATGCCCTATAATAAAATGATTACCAAAACAAGTGATTAACTCCTTTCAACAAATGCCGAAATCGGCCCTTAACCAAATCAGAATTGATAGAGAACAAGGGAGAAGAGAAATAGACATTCGGCCAAGCACCTACCTTCCTCTAAACCCGATTGGAACCAAACTAGAAGAGATCCCCCTTGTTTGTGATTCGCCAAGACTTAAACAAAAGGAGAAGAAGATTCGATCGTGGTTGTTTAAAACTATCAATCAAGGTTCGCTAAGAAGGCAAAGTAGATTCGACAAGGGTTTCTGAAAGAGGATTTGAGAAGAAGAAAAAAAATGGACAGAGGAAGGTACTTTCGGCTTTGAAAGAAAAGAAAGGGAGAAGGTGTTTTGGAGTATAAAGTTTCACTACCTGTGTTTCAAGGAAAGAAAGAAAGTATGAGAAGAAGAGAATACTAGTTTCGGCTTAGTACAAATGAAAAAGAAAAGCAATGGAAGGGTTCGGTCAAAAGAAACAAAAGAGGTAAAAGCTTGAGGGCTCAAGTGAACATTCGCTACAACCACAATTTAGGAGACACAAATGCAAACTTTCTGCAAGTAAAGGTTGCTTTGACTTTCGATTTCAAGAAGTAAAAATGAAAGAGAGCTCTTTTGAAAATTCAGCTAGCTATGTCAAAAGAAAGAACTTGGCTTTCACAATGTTGACCTAAATAGACCAAAATGCCAAGGAACATTCTAACTCCCACTTACACACCTACCAAACCGCCACTCCCCAAATCTCTCCAACAATCGCCACTACCAACAAACACTCCAAGCCACTAATTCAAATAACTTTGAACTAATCAACCTCCATGATTTTCTCTCCACCCACCATTTAAATTATTTGACTTGGTCCACCTCAACCACCTTGGCCAAAATGGAAGCAAAAGATGAGACTTCTGCAATTCTAACATAGGACCTCCTCCCTTGCAAGTGGCGCCACACACAAGCTCTAAGTGGCGCCTTCCTTGCCACTTTACTAGCTCAATTCTTGTGCTAAAATCCACCTAAAAATACCTATAACCCCTAGCTCCTTCAGCTCCATTCACTTAAAGCTTAAAAACTAAATTTTTTTTTCCTACCACTTAGGCTTACACCAGGCTTACAACTAAGCCCTAAAACATCAAAAACAACCACACCACAGATCAAACACATGCAAACAATGCAATAACAAAATAGCCCCTATTCCAGGATATTACAATTTATGTATTTTCAATAAGATTTTGTTTTGAAAATTGTATATCCTCAATTCTAGTGTTTCTAGAATTTCTACTAGGTGAGGTAGGAAAAATAGGAATATGAACGGTTTTCATACCTATTGGTGTAGAAGTACTTATTTCTTCCTCGTGTTCTTCGATTTGAGAACTAGAAAGTAATATTAAACTATCATCTGTATTTGTAATCAAATTGTTTTTGAAATACAATTTATCTCCAGATGACATATATTCTATAGTACTTACTGGTTTAGAAGTACTAGCATTATTAGTCTTTTCTATGATCCAGTCTTTCAGGATCGATAGATCTTTTAAATGTAATAATTTTGGCTGAATTTCTATAGTAAATTTATTGGGCTCAAAGAGCTCAATTATTTTATTATTTATCTCTTTTATTTCTACTTCCGCCATATTAGTATATTCATTAATAGAAGTCCAGTTGATTACTAGATCTTCTGCTAAATCACTAATATCGTAATTTTTGTCCAATTCGAGGCATGACACTCTTCTATTGTAGGTCTCATTATGGAAATAAAGTAATTGGGTTTTACCTTAAATCCTATAACTCCTGTATGTAAATTAGATTAAATTCCTCCAATAAGTGCTTTTATTGGATTTTCAAATCTTTTATCTAATAATATAGCTATAATAGGAACATCATGACCTCTTCTAAATAAAGCTCTGATTGTTATCATGATAACTCCTAAATGTATATATCGAACTTGAGGATATTTTTTCCTAATCCGTTTTATTTTTTCTTTAGTAAATAAGGGGATTTCTGTTAATCCACCTTTAGTATCCTTAGCGACTGTGTTACCGCTTAATTTTCTATGTGTCTTTGTGACCATATTTTGAATTTAGATATTTTATATATTTCTTCTTTAAAAATATTATTTTTATTAATTTTTCTATTATATCATCGTAAAAGTCTGCTTTTCTCCAATTACACTACCTAATTTAATATCCTCGTTGTTCGTAATAAGAAATTTCTTCTAAATGATTTTTAGAATTATTTCCTAGCATAAAATATATTCATCGTAATTTGTATTAGACTCTGCTTTTTTATTTTTGTATTTTTGGAAATTTTTTCTAATTTATTGGGATAGAATATCGGTTGTATTTCTATAGGTAAATATTGGTTTTTCCAATATTTTAGACTATCGTTTTTTAGATAATCTCCTTTTAATATTTTTTCCCAATATTTTTCCATTTTATTTTTATTTTCTAGGCAATCTTCTGTTTGAAGATCTAATTCTACTTTCCTTTTACCATAGGGATCTCGTTTATCGATTTCCCAAGGTTTAGGTGGTTCATACTCATATGGATCTGGTGGTTTAGTATCCATGGGTTCTGGGATATCTATATTTTCTTCTGTGGAAGTGTTTTCTTCATCAGAATTTTGACTCGTAACACAAATATCTAAATTTGTGTTATTAGAACTACTATTACTACTGCTACTATCAGTAGTATCGTAGTTTAACATATAATGATAATTATATTTATTAAATAGATCTTTATGTTGTTCATAAAGTTCTTCTATTAATTTTAAATATTCTACTTTTCTAAGTTATCTTCTGCTTTAGAAAATTGGTTTTTCCAATGTTCTATTAAAGTTTTATAGATTCAAAATCATATTTTTGTTGTTTTTTATCTTTTTAATTTTTTCTTTTCTTTTGTTTTTGATTATAGTTAGTAGAAGAATCATCCAAGAATCATCTTCATCTCGATAAAGCTAAAATTATGTTACTATTATCGTAATATAAAGGACCTAAATCTAAATCGTAATCTAAATTAGTATTATTATTAATTACCCGATCTAATTTATTATTTACATCTATTAATAGATCTTTAGATTTGTTGTTCAAATCTAAATCATTATTACTCCCAAATTTTCTACTTTTTCTTCTATGTTAGTTACTTTAGTATATAATTTATTAAAATATGTAGAAGTTATATCTATTAAACTATTGATACCTTTACTAAGAGGCTATATATTATTTTCATTCTTAGAGTCTATATGCATAGTATGATTACAAGTTTTATCTTTGTATAAACAATCCATTTTTCCATTATTTTTATCCCCGGTACCTAAGACCTTCAGGTCTTAACGTCCTCTCAATGCCTACAACGCCCCACTCGGACTCAACAAGAACGAAGACAAACGATGCACATATGGGTTTTGAGACAAAAACAAGGAAATAAATGTAATTGCGTATAAAAGATAGAAACTTACAATGATAACTATGATATGAAACTCCGTAAATCACATCTGGCTCCTCTAATAGGGAGGGGTTTGCCTCTGATACCAATTATAGGGGGGAGGGAGGGTATGATACCATTTACAGGAGGGAGGGTATGCACAAACGGAAGGGTTATATCGTAGAGAATGAAAATATTATTAAAGAAGAAAGTAGATAATTTACAGAGTGTTTATAAAAGAGAAAACTATCTAAAACTCCTAATTTAATATCCTGTTGTTCAGAATAAGGAATTTCTTCTAAATGATTTTTAGAATTATTTCCTAGCATAAAAATATATTCATCGTAATCAGATTAGACTCTGTTTTTTTTATTTTTGTATTTTTGGAAATTTTTTCTAATTTATTGGGATAGAATACTTGTTGTATTTCTATAGGTAAATATTGGTTTTTCCAATATTTTAGACTATCGCTTTTTAGATAATCTTCTTTTAATATTTTTCCCAATATTTTTCTATTTTATTATTATTTTCTAGGCAATCTTCTGTTTGAAGATCTAATTCTACTTTCCTTTTACCATAGGGATCTCGTTTATCGATTTCCCAAGGTTTAGGTGGTTCATACTCATATGGATCTGGTGGTTCAGTATCCATGGGTTCTGGGATATCTATATTTTCTTCTGTTGAAGTGTTTTCTTCATCAGAATTTTGACTCGTAACACAAATTTCTAAATTTGTGTTAGAACTAGAACTACTACTGCTACTGTCTGTAGTGTCGTAGTTTAACATATAATGATAATTATATTTATTAAATAGATCTTTATGTTGTTCATAAAGTTCTTCTATTAATTTTAAATATTCTACTCTTTCTAAATTATCTTCTGCTTTAGAAAATTGGTTTTTCCAATGTTCTATTAAAGTTTTATAAGACTCAAAATCATATTTTTCTTGTTTTTTTATCTTTTTAATTTTTTCTTTATCTTTTGTTTTTGATTATAGTTAATAGAAGAATCATCCAAGAATCATCTTCATCTCGATAAGGTTAATATTACGTTACTATTACCGTAATATAAAGGACCTAAATCTAAATCGTAATCTATATTATTAGTATTATTAATAACTTGATCTAATTTATTATTTACATCTATTAATAGATCTTTATATTTGTTGTTCAAATCTAAATCATTATTACTCCCAAATTTTCTACTTTTTCTTCTATGTTAGTTACTTTAGTATATAATTTATTAAAATATGTAGAAGTTATATCTATTATGTAACACCCTAAAAATCCGAGTATTATTATATTGCATAAATTGATGTTTAGTTTTAAATGAAAAATTTTATTTTTACTTTAGTGCTTATTGAAGTCATAAAGAGGAGTAAAGCATGATTTGGAGAAGAAAAAAAATTTTATTAATTGAGAATTTATTGAAGTGAAACAAATGTCATTAGGACTTAAGTTAAATTATGTGCTAAAGAGTGTCATAAGATGAGCATATGGCATTGTGGTATTGGCGCATGGGTTATAGCAAGAGGGAAGAGGTTCAATCCTTGTATAGCACCTAGATGAAATTTTTGTTTTAATTTTCTCGCTCATGGATAGGAAGTGTCAAGAATGAACATATAAGGAAGGTGTTGACCATGTTATTTTTGGTTAGTGTATCAATGGATTAAGGAAACAACTAACTTATGGCATGGAATCAAAGATTTAAGGAAAGATAGGGGGACATAAGGCACATATCAAGGGAGAATTTTGGAAACAAAATCATGGCATTGGACCATGCATATGGACTGCAATATGGCTAGGGGAGGCCGAATTTTGGTGATAGTTGGCTAGGAAAATTAGTCTTTGTTTTGGTCATTTTCTTTAGTTTTGTGCATCTTTTGCAAATTCTCTCAACCTATCTCTCCCTTGGCCGAATTTTGCTTTGGTAAGCTTTTGATCATTTTGACCATTTGGTCATTCTTGTTTATTGCTTTAGTACTTGGTTGTACCTTTTCTTTGAATGCCGAAAATCACATATACCAAAAGCCAATCCTTTTCTTTTCTTTTTGCCATTGCCGAATATACATCTCTCTTAAAGCTTGTCTTCTTTTTTCTTTTCTCCTAATCTCCTTGAAATCAAAGCAACATCATCACCATCTTTTCTTGTATTCTATTTCTTTTCAATTGAAGTTCTTCCATCTACACTCCCATAGCCGAATGCTAATGTGCCTATAAGCCAAAATTATTTTCTTTTCCTTAATCATACATAGCCGAATCTTCCATCAATTAAACAACACTCTCAATCCTTTCCTTTCGACCGTGGGAAATAGGTAAGGGTTCTTCTCCATTTTTGATTTATTGTTAATGTCATGGCCGAATATCATTGGTTTTATGAGGGTCTTTTTGGATTGATATAATGTTCATTCTAATAACGTCTCTTTCGTTATTATTTAGTGCAATAACGAGATCTAACTCAAGTGAATCGGAATCGTGGAAACGTTGGAAACGTTTCATTGTGGTAAGGAAATCCCACTCTTTAAAATCTCTAGTATTATTTGATATTATAGATCTAACTAAAATTCTTTTGGATCTTGAAGACTTTCAAAATAGGGAAGAAAAGGGCGGTGGTTAGTCACGTTAAGAGGGCGGATCCAGAATCCCCATTCAAACGAAGAGCGGTTTCGGCAATCCGAGATTTTCCACCGGTTATGGGCCATCTTCCAAGGAAGTCCATTATTCAAGTAGTACGAACTTCCGAGCCGTTATATGTTGGTGGATTCTCTACAACTAATCAATAAATGAGGAAAAGCCAAAATCAAGTGATTCAAAATCAAGAGGGTAAGATTTTGGATCTATTATCGATTAAGATTTATTTTACTAAATAGTTGTCTAACGGATCAAAATATGTTTTAGGTGCCGAGGAGCGAGAAGGATTAGTACTCTCAGAACGAGGTGTGTAATTTCACACTCATTATTTTCTGCTTGGATGTCAAATTTCGGTATGGAAGTAAATCGTAAAACGATTAGATCGGTAAAACGTAAAATTGATATTTTGACGAAAATACGAAAAAACGACTAAATCATGAAAATTACGAAAACGCCTCGAGAAATTAATTGTTATTATGTAAATTGGATGTTTCGATAAATTGGGCCAAAATACTCTAGTTCGATAAATTGGGCCAAAATACTCTAGTTCGATAAATTGGGCCAAAATACTCTAGTTCGATAAATTGGGCCAAAATACTCTAGTTCGATAAATTGGGCCAAAATACTTTAGTTCGATAAATTGGGCCAAAATACTCTAGTTCGGTAAATGGGCCAAAGCCCACTAAATTGCTAAATAGACAAATTGCTATAATATGTTTATGGGCCAAATGAAATGATAAACCCACCATTGTTATGAATTAAATAAATGAAATTATTATATGATTATATTTTGTACGCATCGATTGCATGGGTGGGATATATGAAGAGAAGAATGGCCAGCTGCCAAAAATCTAGTTCTATGGTTTCGCCACATTAACGGCTTATTGCTCTAGTTCGGTGGTTTCGCCACATTAACGCTTATTGCCTCTAGTTCGGTGGTTTCGCCACATTAACGCTTATTGCTCTAGTTCGGTGGCTATGCCACAATTAAAAAAAGGCTTAATGCCTACGATTGGTGTGATGGCGGGGTGGGTTGACTTGATCCCACAGTGTGATGGTTGGTACGGGGTGTTAGCGGATGGATATTAGGTTTGGGTTGGGAATTACATTTTACATGCATTTTTAATTGTTTTAAATTCATGATATATTTTTGAATTCAATTGGGCTCAGCCCAAAGATAATATCTTGATGATCCGCCCAATAATGGTGGTAAGTGAGTTACACACCGAGTTCTAAGTAACTCACCCCTTTAATTTCCTTCCATCTCGTAATGGAAATTGATGTGGACTTGGGCCGAGGATGACTTCGTGGAGGCCATATCGCGAAAGAGGGTTATTTAAACTCGAACTTTTAATAAGTATATTTTTACTATTATGGATTATTGTAATAAGGGCCTCTATAAATAACTTATGGATTTTATGTGTGTTTGGGATTTAAACTAAACTTTGGACTTTTTAATTATGGGTGTGATTTTATGATGTTTTATTAAAATAAATTTGGGTTTTCAAGTATATGGAATTCTTTTATAAATTTTTTTTATTTTTATTATAGTTAACTCTTTAACAAACTATTTAAAGGTTTTTGATAATACAATGATTTTCAACTAATGTTTTCAAATATTTATCAAATTCAAATACTCTTCAAATTTTAAACCTCAGAATAACATTGTAGTTTTCAACTCATTAAAGATTTAAGAATAGCTCGAATCATGTAACAAACCAAATCTAGTCTCAATGCATAGACCGGGTTTGGGGTGTTTCATTTAGTGGTATCGAGCCCGCCAAAAACTCTACTGTGGTTTGGGTTCAAAATAATTTCGTATGAAAACGCCAATGATATTTTTAAAGATCAAGATGGCACCGCAAGCATCCGCAACAAGTCAAGTAAGTATTATTGCTTAATGATTACTATGATATGATCATAGGAATACTCTAGAACTTCTAGTTTTAGATGTGAAAATCGAGAGATTGAGACTATAGGACACGCTATAAAAACAACTTTATATCTCAAATCTCATAAAATATCGTTAATAAACACCAAACAAAATTTCGATTCATAAAACTTGTAATCGATAAACGAACAAGCTATCATGAGTACAAGAGGACGTGGTCGTGGACGCGTAGACGTGGCCGTGGTAGAGGTCGAGGTACTACTACCAAAGCACCAAATCATATATCGGAAGTGGACGACCGCCAATTGAAAGTGAAACGGATCACGCGATCACATGGAAGAAGATCATGCATTGACTCAAGCAATGCTACGAGTCTTGGAAAGGGTCACTGAACTAGAATTGGGCCAACAACTCGTGGGTCAATTTCAGAGCGACTTAAGGCGAATAATGCGTAAGTTTTCAGAGGTGTCTCGTGTAGCTCGAATGTGGCGAACATCGCTCAAGTCGTGGAACGGATTATGGATGATATGAAATGTACTGTCGAGCAAAAATTGAGAGGAGCTATATCCTTATTGAGAGATGAGGCATATCAGTGGTGGCTCACTGTTCGAGAAGGCATCAAGCCGCATCGATTAATCGGGAATTCTTTAAAGCCGCCTTCCAAGGAAAATATGTTGAACGAGCTATGTAGACGTCAAGGAAGGAATTTCAATCTTGTTCAAGGAAGTAAGACCGTGGCAAGATATGAAGTCGAAGTTTGTACGTCCGAGCCGCTATGCCCGGACAATTGTAGCAATGCATCATGAACGCTATGACGCGTTTGAAGATGGACTTAATGATGAGTCGAGGGTTCCGATTGCTCCGCAACAAGTTAGAAATTTTTCCACTCGTGGAGAAGGCCAAAATAGCCAAGAGGCTAAGAACTCGAACGCGTAACCGAGAAAGATTCAAATAAGAGAGACACAAAGATCGGATCTTCAAAGAGATTTTAGAAGAAACCCTAATGATGAATCGCCAAGGCGTAACCCCAGAGTAAATAATCAAGTCGAGATTGCACCGAGTGTGGGAAAAGACATTTTGGGAATGTTGAGGAAAACGGCGATGCTACAAATGCGTTCAATGGAACATCAAGACAAAAGTTGTCCTCGACGAATGGATACGACTCAAGAAGTCCGTAATAATGATGCACAACCGCCAGAGGTAATCGCAGCCCACCGAGAGGACGTGGACCAGTCGTGGTGGTAATGGGGCTGGTCGTGGTCAAGGTGCACCGGTCGAGGCAATGGTAATAGAGGAAATGCGATGCAAGATGTACCGGATCGGTCTATGCGCTAGACGCCATGAGGACGGCAATGCACTGATGTGATAACCGGTACGTTCTTCATTTTTGACGTACTGTTATTGCTTTAATAGATATTGGCTCTACCCATTCATACGTAGCTAGTGCCATATCCGAAACCCAATTTAGAATCCAAAATTACCGAAAATGAGATGATGTGATTAGTCCTTTAGGACAATCAGAATTGTTAATAAAATATTTAAAGACGTGCCTTAAAAATCCAAGAGGAGGTATTCTTAGCAAACTTGATGGAACTACCTTTCATGAAGTTCGATCTCATTCGGGCATGGATTGGCTGGTCAAACATCGGGCGAATTGGATTGTGCTGAAAATGAATGTCAAGAAAACCCTCGGATGATAAGGAAGTCATAATGATTGGTGAACGAAGGAACTATCCGCAAATGTGGTATCTGCATTAAAAGTCGAGAAGTTGGTGCGGAAAGGGTACGGAGCATTCCTAGCCTTTATCTCGTGCTTTGATGCCAAAGAATTATCCGTGAATGATGTGAGGACGGTGAAGGAATTTCCGATGTATTTCCAAGAACTTCCCGGTATACCTCCAGATCGGAAGTAGAATTTGGCATTGAGCTTTTGCTCGATGACTCCGTGTCCATTGCTCCTTATAGAATGGCACCAAGGAGTTATCGAGCTCAAAGCTCAAATTCAAGAATTGCCGGATCGTGGATTTATTCACCAAGAGTGTCTCCGTGGGGAGCACCAGCCTGCTCACAAGAAGAAGGATGGATCGATGCGTATGTGCATTGACTACGACATAGCTTGAATAAATTGACGATCAAGAATCCAGATCCTCTCGTCGAGAATTGACGACTGCTTGATCAATTAAAAGGAGCTTCAGCTTTCTCCAAAATTGATTTAAGGTCGGGTTATCACCAAATTTAAGGTGAAAGAAGCGAACATTTATAAGACGACATTTCGGACACGCTATTTTACACTATGAGTTTGTAGTGATGCCGCTTGGACTAACCAATGCACCAAATGCATTTATGGACATGATGAACCGAGTCTTTCAACCATATTTAGACCGGTTTGTGGTAGTGTTCATAGATGACATATTGGTTTATTCGAGAAATGAGGAGGAACATGACCAAAGATTTGTGGATAGTATTACGCCTACTTTGTGATAAGCAATTGTATGCCAAATTTGGTAAATGAGAATTTTGGCTAAAGGAGGTGACTTTCCTTGGTCATGTAGTATCACCAAGGAATAAGGGTGGATCCTAAAATTGAGGCTATTCGATTGGAAACCACCAACATCGAGAGTGAAATTCGAGTTTCTTAGGTCCGGCCGATACTATAGACGCTTTGTAGAGGGTTTTCGCTGATTGTCGCACCCCTAACTAAATTGTTGCGTAAAGGAGTTCCGATATCCGGACCGAAAAGCAACAAGAGAGTTTCGAGAAATTGAGGAAGATCCCGATGAAGCTCCAGCTTTAATTCAACCAGAGGTCGGAAAAGAATTCATCAGATATTGTGATGCATCTCACACGGTCCGGGTTGTGTATTGATGCAAAATGGAAAGGTGGTGGCCTATGCTTCTCGCCAATTGAGACCACACGAAGTAAACTACCCTACTCATGATTTGGAGTTAGTGCCGTTGTCTTTGCTCTAAAGATTTGGAGGCACTATCTCTATGGTGAGAAGTCAATAATCTACACGGATCACAAGAGTCTTAAATACCTCCTTACCCAAAAGGAGTTGAATTTAAGACAAAGAAGATGGGTAGAATTATTAAAGGATTACGATTTCTCCATCGAATACCATCCCGGAAAGGCTAACGTGGTAGCCGACGCGTTAAGTCGTAAGGCGGTATCTCAATTAAGAGCTTTGTTTGCCCATTTGAGTCTCAGATGAGGATGGCGCTTGTTAGCGTAACTTCGTGAAACCTCCGTGGTCGGAACAAATCAAGGAAAACAGACATCGATGAGAAGTTGGGACCCTTATTTCGCAAGTTGAAAACGGTGAAATTGAAGATTTTGGAATAAACACGGAGGGTGTGTTGTGCTTTCGAGGAAGAGTATGCATGCCTAAGGACTCGCACTGCAAGCAACCGATTCTACGGAGGCGATAGTAGCCCTTATGCTATGCATCCCGGAGGAAATAAGATGTATCGAGATCTCCGTGAATGATATTGGTGGCTGTGGTTGAAGCGTGAGATTACAGAGTTTGTGGGAAAATGTTTGACTTGTCGCAAGTGAAGGCGTAACATCAATTACCGTCTGGATTGTTACAACCGATAAAGATTCCTCTTTGGAAATGGGAGCGGATAACTATGGATTTTGTTAGTGGGTTACCTTTAACACCTACTAAGAAAAATTCCGCTTGGGTAATTGTTGATTGGTTGACGAAGACCGCCATTTCTTGCCGCCAGACGGATTATTCATTGCGTAAATTGGCGAAACAGACGATCCGAAATTGTGAGGTTGCATGGGTACCAGATCTATTATATCGGATAGGGACCCTAGGTTTACATCACGATTCGAAAGCTCGCATGAAGCATTGGGGACAAAGTTGAATTTCAAGACGGCTTTTCATCCTCACCGATGGTCACGGAAAGAGTAATTCAGATATTGGAAGATATGTTAAGAGGATGTAATCGACTTCGTGGGTAGTTGGGAGGATTATCTACCACCGCGTAATTCACAGATAACAACAAATATCGCCTAGCATTCGATGGCACCTTACGAGGCATTGTATGGTCGTAAGTGTCGCTTCCTATTTGTTGGACCGAAGTTGGCGAAAGATGATGTTAGGTCCCGAGATGATATCCGAGACAGAGGATAAGGTAAAAGTTATTCGAGCACGGTTGAAAGAAGCCTCGATAGATGTAAGTCGACGCAGATCCAAGTGAAGGGACATCGAGTATGGTGTGGAGATCGTTTTCTTGAAGGTCTCTCCTTGGAAAAAGATCTTCGTGTTTGGAAGGAAGGGCAAGCTAAGTCCTAGATACATTGGACCTTATCGTGTTTGAAGCGTGTTGGTCCAAAGGGCATATCGATTGAGTTACCTCCGAGTTGGATCGATTCATAATGTTTTCATGTTTCCATGTTGAGGCGTTATAGATCGGATCCTTCACACATTATACCGAGAGAAGAATTGAGCTGAATTCGATTTGTCTTTGAAGAAGAACCAAAGGGAAATCCTAGACCGAGATGTCAAAGTACTAAGGAAGAAAACCGTGCCGTTGGTCAAAGTTCTATGGCGAACCACGAGTGGAAGAAGCTACGGGGGAGCCAGAGGATGCAATTCGCAAACAATACCCTCACCTTTTTCAACTGTAAATTTCGAGGATGAAATTTTCTTTAAGGAGGGTAGAGTTGTAACACCCTAAAAATCCGAGTATTATTATATTGCATAAATTGATGTTTAGTTTTTAAAGGAAAAATTTTATTTTTACTTTAGTGCTTATTGAAGTCATAAAGAGGAGTAAAGCATGATTTGGAGAAGAAAAAATTTTATTAATTGAGAATTTATTGAAGTGAAACAAATGTCATTAGGACTTAAGTTAAATTATGTGCTAAAGAGTGTCATAAGATGAGCATATGGCATGGTGGTATTGGCGCATGGGTTATAGCAAGAGGGAAGAGGTTCAATCCCTTGTATAGCACCTAGATGAAATTTTTGTTTTAATTTTCTTGCTCATGGATAGGAAGTGTCAGCAATAAACATATAAGGAAGGTGTTGACTATGTTATTTTTGGTTAGTGTATCAATGGATTAAGGAAACAACTAACTTATGGCATGGAATCAAAGATTTAAGGAAAGATAGGGGGACATAAGGCACATATCAAGGAGAATTTTGGAAACAAAATCATGGCATTGGACCATGCATATGGACTGCAATATGGCTAGGGGAGGCCGAATTTTGGTGATAGTTGGCTAGGAAAATTAGTCTTTTGTTTTGGTCATTTTCTTTAGTTTTGTGCATCTTTTGCAAATTCTCTCAACCTATCTCTCCTTGGCCGAATTTTGCTTTGGTAAGCTTTGATCATTTTGACCATTTGGTCATTCTTGTTTATTGCTTTAGTACTTGGTTGTACCTTTTCTTTGAATGCCGAAAATCACATATACCAAAAGCCAATCCTTTTCTTTTCTTTTGCCATTGCCGAATATACATCTCTCCTAAAGCTTGTCTTCTTCTTTTCTTTTTCTCCTAATCTCCTTGAAATCAAAGCAACATCATCACCATCTTTTCTTGTATTCTATTTCTTTTCAATCAAGTTCTTCCATCTACACTCCCATAGCCGAATGCTAATGTGCCTATAAGCCAAAATTATTTTCTTTTCCTTAATCATACATAGCCAATCTTCCATCAATTAAACAACACTCTCAATCCTTTCCTTTCGACCGTGGGAAATAGGTAAGGGTTCTTCTCCATTTTCGATTTATTGTTAATGTCATGGCCAATATCATTGGTTTTATGAGGGTCTTTTGGATTGATATAACGCTCATTCTAATAACGCCTCTTTCGTTATTATTTAGTGCAATAACGAGATCGGAACTCAAGTGAACGGGGGAATCGTGGAAACGTTGGAAACGTTTCATTGTGGTAAGGAAATCCCACTCTTTAAAATCTCTAGTATTATTTGATATTATAGATCTAACTAAAATTCTTTTGGATCTTGAAGACTTTCAAAATAGGGAAGAAAAGGGCGGTGGTTAGTCACGTTAAGAGGGGCGGATCCGTAAATCCCCCATTCAAACGAAGAGCGGTTTCGACAGTCCGGGATTTTCCACCGGGTTACGGGCCATCTTCCGAAGGAAGTCCATTATTCGAAGTAGTACGAACTTTCGAGCCGTTATACGTTGGTGGATTCTCGCGCTAACGAATCAATAAACGAGGAAAAGCCAAAAATCGAAGTGATTCAAAATCAAGAGGGTAAGATTTTGGATCTATTATCGATTAAGATTTATTTTACAAAATAATTGTCTAACGGATCAAAATATGTTTTAGGTGCCGAGGAGCGAGAAGGATTAGTACTTTCAGAACGAGGTGTGTAATTTCACACTCATTATTTTCTGCTGGATGTCAAATTTCTAGATGGAAGTAAATCGAAAACGATTAGATCGGTAAAACGTAAAATTGATATTTTGACGAAAATACGAAAAACAACTAAATCGTGAAAATTACGAAAACGCCTCGAGAAATTAATTGTTATTATGTAAATTGATGTTTCGATAAATTGGGCCAAAATACTCTAGTTCGATAAATTGGGCCAAAATACTCTAGTTCGATAAATTGGGCCAAAATACTCTAGTTCGATAAATTGGGCCAAAATACTCTAGTTCGATAAATTGGGCCAAAATACTTTAGTTCGATAAATTGGGCCAAAATACTCTAGTTCTAAATGGGCCAAAGCCCACTAAATTGCTAAATAGACAAATTGCTATAATATGTTTATGGGCCAAATGAAATGATAAACCCACCATTGTTATGAATTAAATAAATGAAATTATTATATGATTATATTTTGTACGCATCGATTGCATGGGTGGGATATATGAAGAGAAGAATGGCCATTGCTGTAAATCTAGTTCGGTGGTTTCGCCACATTAACGGCTTATTGCTCTAGTTCGGTGGTTTCGCCACATTAACGCTTATTGCTCTAGTTCTGGTTTCGCCACATTAACGCTTATTGCTCTAGTTCTTATTAACGCTTATTGCTAGTTCTGTGGCTATGCCACAATTAAAAAAAGGCTTAATGCCTACGATTGGTGTGATGGCTGGGTGGGTTGACTTGATCCTCACAGTGTGATGGTTGGTACGGGTGTTAGCGGATGGATATTAGGTTTGGGTTGGGAATTACATTTTACATGCATTTTTAATTGTTTTAAATTCATGATATATTGTTGAATTTTGATTGGGCTCAAGCCCAAGGATAATATCTTGATGATCTGGCCCAATAATGGTGGTAAGTGAGTTACACACTGAGTTCTAAGTAACTCACCCCCTTTAATTTCCTTCCATCTCAGGTAATGGAAATTGATGTGGACTTGGGCCGAGGATGACTTCGTGGAGGCCATACTGCGAAAGAGGGTTATTTAAACTCTGAACTTTTAATAAGTATATTTTTACTATTATGGATTATTGTAATAAGGGCCTCTATAAATAACTTATGGATTTTATGTGTGTGTTTGGGATTTAAACTAAACTTTGGACTTTTTAATTATGGGCTGTGATTTTATGATGTTTTATTAAAATAAATTTGGGTTTTCAAGTATATGGAATTCTTTTATAAATTTTTTTTTTATTTTTATTATAGTTAACTCTTTAACAAACTATTTAAAGGTTTTTGATAATACAATGATTTTCAACTAATGTTTTCAAATATTTATCAAATTCAAATACTCTTCAAATTTTAAACCTCAGAATAACATTGTAGTTTTCAACTCATTAAAGATTTAAGAATAGCTCGAATCATGTAACAAACCAAATCTAGTCTCAATGCATAGACCGGGTTTGGGGTGTTACATATTAAACTATTGATACCTTTACTAAGAGCCGATATATTATTTTCATTCTTAGAGTCTATATGCATAGTATGATTACAAGTTTTATCTTTGTATAAACAATCCATTTTTTCGATTATTATTATCCCTGGTACCTAAGACCTTCTGTGTCTTAACGTCCTCTCAACGCCTACAACGCCCCACTCTTGACTCAACCAAGAACGAAGACAAACGATGCATATATGGGTTTTGAGATAATAACAGCGAAATAAATAGAATTGAAGATAAAAGATAGAAACTTACAATGATAACTACGATATGAAACTCCAGAAATCGTTACTCTGGGGCTCCTCTGATAGTGAGGGGTTTGCCTCTGATACCAATTACAGGGGGGAGGGAGGGTATGATACCAATTACAGGGAGGAGGGAGGATATGATACCATTTACAGGGGGGAGGGAGGGTATGATACCATTTACAGAAGGGAGGGTATGCACAAACAGAAGGGTTATATCGTAGAGAATGAAAATATTATTAAAGAAGAAAGTAGATAATTTACAGAGTGTTTATAAAAGAGAAAAAAACTATCTAAAACTCCTAATGCCCTTTCTTCAGGCTACATCAATGCCTATTTATAATGAAAAATCTAAACTAGAATTTAATTACAATTGGAGTCCGAATAGTGATTCGGATAAGAATAAAAAGAATTAAATTCTAATGAATAAAAGAATGGTGTCCGAATAGTATCCTGATAAGGATGCTTTCGATGTCAGCTTCATGGTTGCTTCCACGTAGCTTCTCTTTTTGTCAGGTTGCCATCATGGTGTTTCCACTTAGCTTCCTTTTTTGTCTTGTAGCAATTATGGTTGTTTCCACGTTGCTTCCTCTTTCGTCATGGATGCCGTCATGGTTTTTTCCACGTAGCTTCCTTGGATGTGACTTTTTGTCTTCATCCTTCCTGGATGTTTCGAGATTCATTTCTTCTATCTCGCCCGTGTAACGATTCCTGTGTCGGGCTGGTGTGTTCCAACTTTCCAACGCTTTCTCGATCTCCGCCGCTAATCGGATAATCTTCAATTTCCATTTTCGCTATTTTTGTTAATAACGAAATGGCTTCTTCATTCTCGTCTTCTCCTGCTTGGTGGTTTCCAGTGTCAGAGGCTAAGATTCTTCTCCCATCGGTCCAGAACTTATAAGTATCTTGATGTAAAAGATGTCAATATGGTCATCGATCAATTCCGCTTTGGACTTGATAATTGGGAAAATTGTTGTAACATTCATCAATGGTTTTTGATAAATGTTCTGGATCTTCTTGAGCCGCCAAGAGGTTTCTTCCTCCAAGCATTTTATGAATAGTCCATATTTGATATGGCTGATAAAATTTTTTTTTCAAGCAATACCAATAAGACTGTTTATTTCAATATGAAAATAATAGACAAAATCATCGTTATCTATAAAATTTGATAATCGAGATTTGACTATTGCTGGAAAATCTTTTATTAAATTAAAAGAAAGGTTTTGGACTGTTATTTCTTTAACAAATCCCCATTCAATACTGGTTATATCAAATGGCTCATGATATAAACGAAATTTGATAGTAGGAATTTTGTTTCCTATATCATTTGTAAAAATATACGCTTGTATAAAATATTTTGAAAAAGTTTCTAAAAATAAAGCTTGCTGGTTGCAAATTGCTCGATTTATTTTGAAAATATTTCGTGGATAGAATTTATCTACACTTGTTGTATAAACAGATTCTATACATCTTATTAATAATAGGAGTGTTTCTCCTTTATTAATAAAGTAATCGAATATATCAAGAAGATTGTTTATCTCCTCAATATTTGTATATTCGATTAGAGTTCATCCCAATCTCTATATAATATAGATTTTAATAGCAAATCTTCTGCTTTATTTTCCTCGCTTGTTTTTTCAACTAAGAATTCGAGAATCGTGAAAGGGAACGAAAATTGGCTTTTTCTCGTAAATATGGTTTTCCATATTCGTTAATGAAAGAATAATAATCTAGGGCAACCTCGGATTATAAAAATCTTTAATTTCGGAATTTCGAGATTTTGTTGTTTTTTCAACAAATCCTCGGTATTTTTGAGAATTTCAGAATAGCTTTTTTGATATTCTGAATATGGGTCTTGAGAGAATTTGAAATAGCTCACCGGAGATGGTGATTGTGATCCAGATGGTTGGTTTACCATTGGATAAGGTACATAATATCCCTGGTTAGGATAAAATTGTACTCTTGGTGTTGGTGCAACCATAAATCCCTGTTTAGGACTTATTTTTGCAGGTGCATGCATAAATCCTTGTTTAGGATATGCAGGTGTACAAATAAATCCGCTTAGGACTTACTTATGAAGAAGGTGAATAAATCCTTGTTTAGGATTTTCTTTTGGAGATACAGCCACTGATCCTTGTTTAGGATTCATTGGTGTTTTTCCTTTATTGAGCTTTTTATGGACAGTGGTCCATTCTCCCATTTTTATTTCTAGAGGCTTTTTACCTCTATCCATAAGGCCTGCTAAGAAAATCAGCAATCATATTGTTAGTACCTTTTATATATATAACTTCGAAATTATACTGGCATAATTCATTATACCATCTGATTCTTCTAGGTACCGTTTCTAAACTTTTATTAGTTAGAAACTGTTTAACAGCTTGATTATCAGTTTTGATAATAAAACTCTCTGGTGCTAAATATATTAGGAATTTTTTTATCCCTTTTTTTATTGCTAATAGTTCTTTTTCATAAATGGCATAGATTATTTCGTTTGGTTTAAACTTTCCCGAACTATAGCCACAAATTAATTCTTCATTTTTTATTGTTTTTGCTTTTAACACACATCCCCAGTTTTTTTCTGAGGCGTCTGTTTCTAGAATTAGTTTATCACCTTGCTTAGGTAAATAAACTTTAGGAATATAATTTCTTTCAGACTTTATATGTTTTATAATGTCTGAATCTCTTTTAGTCAATTCAAAAGGTTTTTCCTTTTTTAATTTTTCATATAACTCATCTAGTTTTTAGATAAGTTAGGAAAGAAGTTTCGCTTATAATTAACAATTCCTAAAAACTGCTGAAGTTGTTTTCTATCAACAATCTTTTCAGAAATTCTTTTATTTTTACTATAATATGATCTTGGAGTTTAAGACCATCGCCAGATAGTATTAATCCTAAGAATTCAATTTCAATTTTTTCTAATTCAATTTTCTTAGAACTCAATATGATTCCATGTTTTATGAAATCTCTAGCTATAATATTTAAATGTTTTCTGTGATTTTCTAATGTATCAGAAAATATTAAAATATCATCTATATACACAACACAGAATTTTTTATGTTTGTTAAATATAGAGTCCATCCATCTTTGGAAGACTTGTGGAGCATTACATAATCCGAATGGCATTACCTTCCATTGATAATGTCCATTGGGAGCACTGAAAGCCGTTAATGGTTTGGATTCTTCTGTTAGCATGATTTGCCAGAATCCCGACTTACAGTCAAATTTACCAAAATATTTTGCTTGTTTAGCTTGATTAATTAACACTTCCTTTCTTGGAATAAAATAACCATCAAAAATAGTATTTTGATTTAATCTTTTATAATTAATTACCATCCTAGCTTTTCCTCTTTTTATTTCTGCATGGTTTCTTACCATAAAAGCAGGGCTAGAATGTGGACTAGTAGTTTCTTCTATTAATCCTTCTTCTAATAGTTCTTTTATCTGAACTTCAAACTCATCTATATCTTGTTTAGTATAGATCATAGGTTTTACTCTAATAATTTTATTGGGGTTTTCCAATTTTATAGTACAATACCTGGGACTATTTTTCCATAATTTTAGTGGTTCTTCACTAAAGTTATTTTCCAGTATTTTAAACAACCAGTGATTAGTATCTAGTTGTTTTACCTGTTTCGACTTAGGTGGTGTGTGTAACACCCTAAAAATCTGAGTATTTATATATTGCATGATTTGGTGTTTAGATTTTAAAGGAAAATTTCTTTCTTTTATTTTCATGTTTATTGAAGTCCTAAAGAAGAGTATAGCATAATTTGGGTAAGGAATAAATTTAATATTTGAGAATTTATTGAAGAGAAGCAAGTGTCATTAATACTTAAGTTAAATTAAGTGTTAATAAGTGACATGAAAGGAGTACATGGCATGGTGGTGTTGGCGCATGAGTTGTAGCATGAGGGAGAGGTTCAATCCCTTGTTTAGCATCTAGATGAAATTTTATTTTAATTTTTCGCACATGTATAGCAAGTGTCGCCAAGAGCATATATGGTAAGTGTTGACCATGTTATTTTTGGTTAGTGTATCAAAGGATTAAGGAAATTGTTAACTTATGGCATGGAATCAAAAATTAAGGAAAGATATGAGGACATAAGGCACATATCAAGGAAAATTATGGAAACAATATCATGGCCTATTGACCATGCATAGGACAAAGAACTTAGACTATAGGGGAGCCGAATTTTGGTGATAGTTGGCTAAGAAATGAATTTTCTCTTTGGTCATTCCTAGTAACTTTGTGCGAATTTTGCATCCTCTTCTCAATTTTCTCCTTTGGCGAAATTGAACCTTGGTAAAGCCAAATTCTTTTGACCATTTGGTCACTTTTGTTCATCTTTTGAATCTTCTCTTGTGCTTCTTCTTAGTGCCGAAATTGTTAGTACCAAAAAGCCATTCTTTTTCTTTTCTTTTTACCATGGCCGAATGTACCTAGCTCCTAAAATCCATCTTTTTCTTCTCTTCTCTTTGAAATCAAACAACATCATCACCATCTCCTCTTTCATATTTTATTTCTTTTCACGAGGTAATGGTTCCGGCCAAGGTCCTGGAGCACCAAGCGGAGGTGTTGAAGGTTCAGAAGCAAGGCAGCCAAGGTTAGTTTATGCAGTCGGCCGTCGTGAGGATAGTGACGTGCCAGACGAGACAACGAGTAAGTTTCTTATTTATGGATTATGCTTCATTACTTTACTCGCTATAAGATTAGTTCGATCTTATGTTGCTAATGAAGTGTATGGAACCTTGATTGTGAACTTAGAGAATGTGCCTAGAAAGTATGATAGTTCTTTAAGATCGAGTCGCGCAAAAATAGCGTAGTGTGGTGAGTTAGACTGCGGATGAACGATAGTAAGTAATTTCGAGGACGAAATTATTTTTAAGGGGGATAGAACTGTAACATCCTGAAAAGGGCCTACGCATTTTGGCCTAATTGTACAAAAAGACATCTTTTATGTGTTTTGGAATAAATTTGGAATGATTACCTGAGAATGTATGGAAATGTTATGTTGGAAATAGGAAAATGACCATTTTTGGAAACCTAAGCAAATTAGGAAAGTGAACATTTTGGAAACCTAAGTAAATTAGGAAAGTGAACATTTTGGAAACTTGAACATTTTGGAAACCCGAACATTTTGGAAACCTAAACATTTTGGAAACCCGAACATTTTGGAAACCCGAACATTTTGGAAACTCGAACATTTTGGAAACTTGAAGATGTAAGAAAATGGCAAGTTACAGAGCCGATCGAAAATTTTAGGAAACTTAGAAATAAGGCCTAATGACAAATTTTAAAGTCCAAAATAGGAAATACGGCAAGATGGCCTTAAAAGAAAAAGTTGGTAAAGTTTGACACACAAACAAAGCTTGGAAAAGTGGCTCAAGATGTCACTTAGGGCCTATGGAAATGGCGCCACATGCAAGGGTATTGGGCCCGGTTCGAGTCGCATGGGAAGCTAAAATAAAAGTTCTATTTTGCTGCAAGGATGGATGAGGTGGATGACACATGCTAATTTTAAGAGCTTTTATCCTTTTAAAATTCGCAAATAGATAGATAATGATGGATTATTATTGGTATTATTTTTATTAAGAGATAAGGGATAAATAATGGATTTATTTTAGATTATTTTAAGTGATAAATAAGGATTTTAAATTTGGATTATCCGAGGAGATAATTGATGGATTAAATGCTTTTATTTTTAGATAAAGGAGATAATATTATCTTAAGGAGAGTGGTGGGCAAGTCAAGGACTCTTGGCCTAGCAAATTTGGCTATAAAAGGAGAACCCAAGGTCTTTTTTCTCTCATCTTTCCAAGTAGCCAAAATCCCTTGCTTCTCCCCTCTTGCCAATTTCTTTAAGCAAAATCCATCTCTTCTTCTTCTATTTTCTTCTCTCTCCTTTGCTATTGTCGAGCCAAAACACTCTTTGATCCTCGATTAAAACTCCATAGTCAAACTCGTGACTCTAGGCAAGGAAGCAATCGAATAAAGGCATCAAGGTAAGGTTAAGCTATTCAAATCCTTTTCTTTTCTATTTTGCCTAAAGAGAATGATCTAATCCCTATTCTTGTTCATGGCCGAATCTACAAGGATCTCTCAGGATCTTTTTACAACTGTCGAATATCAAAGGAAGAGTTTCGGGATTTCAGATTCAAGAAATTTAAGGTGAGGTACATTCGGCCAAAAGCAAAATTTTATTTATTAAAGTTAGATTAGATCTAACATATGAATTTTAGGAATTTCGACATCACTAAGGAAGCAAGGAATCGATTTTGGAAATCTCATCATAAGGTAAGTGGTTATAATCGGCCAAGGTTCTCTCTTAAGTGTCTAGATCTATTTGTTTTAACCAGAGACTAATCAAACCAATGGATTTAATGGTTAGCCGATTTCAAGGGAGAAGAATACAAATCTTCGGCATTTGATTTACAATCTTTTAATTCGGCAACAAGGTAAGTAATACAAATCCTACTTGGATTTGGTTTTTAAGCCAAATAAGTTTGTTAATATATTTTAATGGTTGGTCAATATAGAGTAAAAATCTAGATCAAGAGATCGCTCTTCAGATTTCAAGGAATCTATTACAAATCGTGTGTACGCACACTAATTTTCGATCTTTCATATGGCAATTATTTTATTATATGATTATACGTAAGTATATGAATATGGCTAAATACCCTAAAGTGGTACAAGAGTACTGTGCACGCTTCCTACTTCGATAGGATTGTGAAATATGTTATTTTATAACATGTGAATATATGTATATGAATATGAAATTAAGTATGTTATGCATGATATATATATTTTGGGCATTCGGGTTTATGTGAAAGGGAAGAAGGTGTTGACTTGGCCTCACCAACGTTATATGGTGACTACTACCACAACATTCTCAATATGGTAACTCCTTACATTATCTCAATTTGGTAACTTGTTACATTATTTGAATATGGTGTCTAATGAAACAAATTATATAGGCGATGAGCACGCCGATCGCAGCAATGATCGCCTTCGATGGTGTGTAGCGGATGGAGGGTTGACTTAGTAGTCCCACTTGCAGACCGCGAGTACGGTGGTGTGTAGCGGATGGACAAATAGGCTTGGGTTTGGGTTGCATCATCATTTAATTGTATATGAATATGAATTTGATATGAACATGTATGCCTAATTTGTTGAATGTTAGTACTGTGTGCACATTGAGTCTGTTGACTCACCCCGGTGTGGGAAATATTTTCAGGTGATGAACAAAGGATTTGACCGGGATGGTAGACCTTGAGGTGGCCATGTTCCATTTGAAGATTTTATTCGATTTGGACTTTATTATTTGTTTTGGGTTTTACTTGATGTAATAAGGCCATAAGGCCCAGTGGATTTTTCTTATCCTGCTTTACTTTAATTTGTTATGTTACGAACTAATATGACTAAAGTTAAGTGTTATTTATTTTTTTATAAACCCTAAAAATTATTTTGTCACCTTAATAAAAATTGGATTTACTAGATTAATTAAATGGGTTTCCAATCTAAGCCCAATCCACAAAGAACATTTTTCTAAATATTTACAAATTTTCTCTAAGTAACAAAAATCTTTAAAACCGGTTTGCTTTAGGAACATACCGATCCGGTCCATTCTCGTGGGTGTGGGGGTGTTTCAATTTGGTATCGAGCCCGCTTTTAAACTTCTACCGTGGCTAAGGCCCAAAACATTTTCAAAGCGAGCCAAATGATTTTCTTTGAAAATAAGCAAAGCTTGCATGGCCCCTAAGTCTCCAATTCACATCCACCGTAAGTACCCCTAACTATATGTGTGATTCTGTGAACTTTATAAGGGTAGAAAAGGCATGGAACGTAGAATAGAATAATAGGAACTTGAACCCAAGGATTAGACTACTCAAACACAAAACCACATAAGATTTAATACACTGAACCAACCTATGGCTAAGTCACCGATCTAGTGGTGTGGTAACCCCAGACGCATGTTCAGGATTGGATCCAAGAGCCCGGTATTTAAGTAGTCCTAGTGACTCACCTCCTCGCAGAATCCCACCCGTGCGTAGCTTCGGCTCACCATAACTCGTAGGCTCATGGTGTGGCAACCTCTCGCGCATGTCTAGGAATGGTTTCGTGGGAGCTTGGTATTTAAGCAATCCACTGACTCACCTCCTCTCCACACGAATCCTCCCGGTGCGTAGCTTTGTTCACCCCACCAAGAGGGCTCTACATAAAGCTAAACATAATGACTAAAACCCAAAGGAACTAGCCATGTTTTAAAAAAAAAGAGAGAGAACAAAACAACAAACCCTAGTTTTTCAAACTTTTAAAACTTTCTTTTAAATCGAGAAAATTATTTTTACAACATTTTCTGAAAAACTCTGAAAATTACAAAAATGCCCTTAGTGGTAAAATTACCAAAATGCCCTTGGTTTATAAAATGTTCAACTACTCAACAGTTTTCTCAAAATTTCATTATTTTATAAATGTTCACAAACTCTAATTTGAAAACTATAAAAAATACCTTGATTCTAAAAAATTACAAAATTGCCCCAAACTTACAAAATTACCAAAATGACCCTGATTTCCAAAATTTTTGCAACATCCCCATTTTGGAAGGAACAATTTTCAAAAAGAACCCTCAAATATTTATAACTTTCGAAATATCCTTGACTTATAAAATTTTACAAATTTACCCTGACTTGTGAAAAATTACCAAAATACCCCTGAGGTAAAAAATTACTGAAATACCCCCGGATTTCAAAATTTTTTCCAAATTACCCCGAGACTTTGAAATTTTCAAAATAATTTTTGACAAAAACACCAAGGAACATTTTTCTTCTAAAAAAATTACGAAAATGCCCCTGTAGGACAAAATTACGAAAATACCCCTGGGTAGTGGAAAACAACAACAACGAAACTACAACGTTTCTCTGAATGAACGAAAGTTCATATTTGTTTGATGGATGAATGAATGAATGGAACAGACTGTGTGTTTGTATGTGAACGAAAGAACCACTCTTAAATCCCTTTTCATAAAACTCCTTCGTTGGTAAATAAGTGGAACAATGACTAATCCATAAAATTTCTTAATTAGATCTCGACGTTAGAAAATGAGCTCTAGAGGACGTGGTCGTCGTGGTCGAGGTAGAGGAAGGATGACCGTGTCGGAACACGTTAGATCGGGTCAAGGGTCCGACAATGAAATCCCACCGCCACCACCACCCCCAGCTGTTAATATTGAAAGCAGAGTGCTCGACGGGAAGATGTTTGTGTCGCAGGCGGTGTTGTGAGTTTTGGAATTGATGGCAGGTGCAGGAGAAAATTCAGGAAATCGAAAGTCTGTACCTGAACGGCTCCGAGCTAATGGAGCGAAAATGTTCCGAGGAGTATCTAATGTGGCACCCAAGATACCGAAGATCGGTTGGAAGCAACGGAGCGATCACGGATGAGCTCGATCTGACTCCAAGAGGAAAAGTTGAAAGGGATGGTAGCGTTGTTACGCGATGAAGCGTATCAGTGGTGGTTAACTATTCGTGATGGTACCACGGCTGAAAACTTGACCCGGGAGTATGTTGAGAGGCATTTCGTAAGAAGTATGTGGGAACCGTATACTGATGAACAAAGGAAGGCTTTTCTAGGTTGGTGCAAGGGAGTAAGTCCGTCATGAGAATATGAGGCGGAATTCACGAGATTGAGCCGCTATGCTCGAGGGTAGTGGCAATCGAAAGCATGAACGCCGTGTCCGCTTTGAGGACTGGACCGAGAGATGATCTCGAGATCGCTGATAGAACCACATCGTGAGCGGAATTCTCGACTTTGGTGGAAAAGGCCAAGGTGGCCGAGGGGATTAAGGACGCTACTAAGGCACTGTGGATGTGAATAAGGCCAAGAGAGGATTTGGGCCATCCGAAAGGGTTACAAGCTACCTAGGTTGACGAGCCACGAAATCAACAGTCGGTACGGGCAAGCAAGACGCCTTTGTGAGCATTGTGGGAAGAAGCACATGGGAGAGTGTTGGAGAAAGACGGGTGGATGTTTCAAGTGTGGGTCCAAGGACCATATGCTTAAAGACTGTCCCAAGCAACCAGATGAGAGTCGATCGACAGTTCAGAATGCTAGCCAGACCGGTAGAGGTGGACAGCAGCCTCAATGGGGTCGTGGTTTGGGTAACCGAGGTGGTGGTGCTGGCAGAGGTCGTGGAACCCAGGGTCGAGGTACTAATGTTAATGCAGAAGCAAGACAATCGGGTTTGGTTTATGCGATTCGTCGAAGGGAAGATGGTGACGCACCGGATGTAATAACCGGTATGTTCTTTATCTTTGACAAACCCTACTTTGCTTTGATTGATGTGGGCTCAACCCATTCCTATGTTGCAAGTAGTGTAGTGGAAACACTAGGCCTAGACTCTGAACTTTCTGATAGACAGATGACTGTAGTAAGCCTATTAGGCCAAACTGTAGTGGTAAACAAGATCTTTCGAAATGTGCCCTTAGAAATTGTGGAGTGAACTTTCAAGCAGACTTGATGGAGTTACCTTCTGAGAGTTTGAACTTATACTCTAATGGATTGGCTAGTAGAACACCGAGTCGTGTTGGATTGTGCGCTAAACGATGGAACTAAGAACCCGGAGGATGAAGTGGTTGTAATGATCGAGAAAGGAGGAACTACTTGTCTAACGTAGTTTCAAAGACCAAGGTCGGAAGATGGTTAAGAAAGGTTGCAAGGCATTCCTAGCCTTCGTAAGTGCGATAGGTGGGAAGGAGGAAGGTATTAATGGAGTTAGGACGGTAAGGGACTTCGTGGATGTGTTTTCAGAGGAATTATCGGAATACCCCTGCATGTGGAGGTGGAATTTGGGATTGATTTGCTATCGGGGACAGCTCCTGTGTCAATCACTCCATACTGAATGGCACTAAAGGAGTTAGTGGAGCTCAAGGCTCAAATCCAAGAACTATTGGATCGTGGGTTCATCTCGACCCAGGTGTCTCCGGGGAGCACCGGCCTTATTTGTGAAGAAGAAGGATGGAACTATGCGTATGTGCATAGACTATCGCCGCTGAATAAGTCGACCATTAAGAACAAGTATCCTTGCCAAGGATCGATGACTTGTTCGATCACCAAGGGAGGCGCAGTGTTTTCGAAGATCGATTTACGGCCGGATACCATCGCTTGAAGGTGAAGGAGGTCGACATCCATAAGACCGCTTTTAGGACAAGATATGGTCACTTTGAGTTTGTGGTGATGCCATTTGGGTTGACAAACGCCCCGCCGCTTCATGGACATGATGAATCGAGTTTTCCAACCCTACTTGGATAGGTTTGTTGTTGTGTTCATCGATGATATTTTGGTGTATTCAAGTCGGAGGAGGAGCATGATGAGCATCTCCGAGTTGTGTTGGAAGTGTTAAGGAGAAGAGTTTCATGCCAAATTCAAAGAAGTGTGAATTTTGGCTTAAGGAGGTGGCATTCCTAGGACATGTGGTATCCGCAGAAGGAATAAGAGTGATCCTAGGAAGATCGAAGCAAGATTGGATTGGAAACCACCTAGGTCCGTGGCTGAAATTCAAAGTTTCTTGGGCTTGACAAAGCATTACGTAAGGTTTGTGGAAGGATTCTCGCCAATAGCCGCCTTTAACCAAGTTACTAAGGAAGGAAGTACCTTCGAATGGACGAATAAGCAGGAGAGCTTTGAAAAGCTTAAGAAGGTGCCGACTAAGCCCTGTGTTAATTCAAATGAGGCGTGAAAAGAATTTGAGGTGTCTTGTGATGCTTCGTGACACGGGTTAGTCGTGTGTTAATGCAAGAGGGCAAAGTGGTTGCTTATGCGTCACTGCAGCTTAAGGCCGCATGAGGTTAACTACCCCACTCATGACTTAGAGCTAGCAGCAGTGGTTTTCGCCCTCAAGGTTTGGAGGCGCTACCTTTATGGAGAAAGGTTAGTTATCTACACAGACCACAAGAGCCTTAAGTATTTATTGACTCGTAGGAGTTGAACTTGAGGCAACGAAGGTGGGTGGAATTATCAAGGACTCACGATCGCTCAATAGAGTATCATCCGCAAGGCGAATGTGGTAGCCGATGCCCTAAGTCGGAAGGTTGTATCGGATCTACGGGCTTTGTTCGCTCATTTAAGTCTGCTTGATGACCAAGTCTGCTAAGTAATTACAAGTCGTGCCCACATGGTCAAGGAAGTGAAGGAGGGACAGCTATCGACAACGACTTAAGTACTAAGTTGCGCAAGTACATCAAGGGGGAATAAAGGACTATGGTGTCAACGATGAAGGAGTATTGTGCTACAAGGGAAAAGTCTGTATGCCGAGGAATAAGGAGTTGAGACAAAGGATTCTTCGGGAAGCACATGGTAGCCCTTATGCTATGCATCCCGGAGGCATCAAGTCAGATAGAGATCTAAGGAACAGCTTTGGTGGTCCGATCCAAACGAGAGGTGACGGAATTTGTGGGGAAATGTTTGACGTGTCAGCAAGTTAAGGCTGAACACCAAGTCCCATCAGGATTGCTTCAACCAATCGAGATTCCCCAATGGAAGTGGGAGAGAATTACCATGGACTTCGTTAGTGGGCTTCCCATACGCCTACTAAGAAGGACTCGGTATGGGTGATAGTGGACCGTTTGACCAAGTCCGTACACTTTATCCCAGTAAGAATGGATTATCCTCTCCAAAAATTAGCTAAGTTATATGTGGCAGAAATTGTGAGATTACATGGAGTACCAATATCGATCATCTCTGATAGAGACCCAAGGTTTACGTCTCGATTTTGGAAGGCACTTCATCAAGCGTTAGGCACTAAGCTAGACTTCACTACGGCTTTTCATCCACAATCGACGGTAGTCCGAACGGTTATACAAGTGTTGGAGGACATGTTGAGAGGTCGTAATGGATTTTCGAGGTAGTTGGGAAGATTACTTGCCTTTAGTGAATTCGCCACAACAACAACTATCAAGCTAGCATTCGGATGGCACTATATGAAGCATTGTATGGAAGAAAGTGTAGAACACCTACTTGTTGGACCGAGTTAGGAGAACGCCGAGTTTTGGGTCCGTAATTAGTGGCGTAAACCCAAGAGAAGGTTGAGTTAATTCTGCACGGTTGAAGGAAGCCTCGATAGGCGTAAGTCGACGCAGACCTTAAACCAAGGAAATAGAGTTTGAAGTGGGAGACCAAGTATTCTGAAAGTCTCGCCTTGGAAGAAGGTAATAAGGTTCTTCGAAAAGGAAGTTAAGCCCAAGGTTTGTAGGGCCTTATCGAGTCTCGAACGAGTTGGGCCATGGCATACCAATTAGAGTTGCCACCAGAATTGTAAGCAGATGCACGACGATTCCATGTGTCCATATTACGCCGCTATCGATCGGATCCGTCGCATGTGGTATCTGCTGAAGAAGTGGAGCTAAGGCCGACTTATCCTACGAGGAAGAACCGATTCGGATCTTGGAACGTGATGTGAAAGTACTACGAAGGAAGAGTTCCTCTAGTCAAAGTGCTATGGCGCAATCATGGAATGTAAGAAGCTTCGTGGGAGTCGAGGAGACCATGCGACAAAGAATACCCTCAATTATTTTAGTTAGGAAATTTCGGGACGAAATTTTGTTTAAGGGGTAGAATCAGAATATCCCTCGAATAGGGCCCATGCATTTTCATTGATTGTATGAAATGACAAGCTTAAGCACTAAGAATAAATTTTGATATTTTGGAAACCCGAAATGCATGAAAATGGAAACTGAACATTTTGGAAACCTAAACATTTTGGAAACTTGAACATTTTGGAAACCTGAACATTTTGGAAACCTAAACATTTTGGAAACCTGATTATTTTGGAAACCTGAACATTTTGGAAACCTGAACATTTTGGAAACTTGAAGATGTAAGAAAAATGGCAAGTTACAGAGCCGATCAAAAATTTTAGGAAACTTAGAAATAAGGCCGAAATGACAAATTTTAAAGTCCAAAATAGGAAATACGGGCAAGATGGCCTTAAAAGAAAAAGTTGGTAAAGTTTGACACACAAATAGGCTTGGAAAAGTGGCCTGAAGATGTCACTTAGGGCCTATGGAAATGGCGCCACATGCAAGGGTATTGGGCCTGGGTTCGAGTCGCATGGGAAGCTAAAAATAAAAGTTCTATTTTGTCGCAAGGATGGACAGAGGTGGACTGAGACATAGGCTAATTTTAAGAGCTTTTATCCTTTTAAAATTGGCAAATAGATAGATAATGATGGATTATTATTGGTATTATTTTTATTAAGAGATAAGGGATAAATAATGGATTTATTTTAGATTATTTTAAGTGATAAATAAGGATTTTAAATTTGGATTATCTCGAGGAGATAATTGATGGATTAAATGCTTTTATTTTTAGATAAAGGAGATAATATTATCTTAAGGGAGAGTGGTGGCCAAGTCAAGGACTCTTGGCCTAGCAAATTTGGCTATAAAAGGAGAACCCAAGGTCTTTTTCTCTCATCTTTCCAAGTAGCCGAAAATCCCCTTACTCTCTCCCCCTCTTTGCCGAATTTCTCTTTAAGCAAAATCCATCTCTTCTTCTTCTATTTTCTTATCCTCTCCTTTGCTATTGTCGAGCCAAAACACTATTTGATCCCTGATTAAAACTCCATAGCCGAAACTCTGTGACTCTAGGCAAGGAAGCAATCGAATAAAGGCATCAATGTAAGGTTAAGCTATTCAAATCCTTTTCTTTTCTATTTTGCCAAAAGAGAAGGATCTAATCCCTATTCTTGTTCATGGCCGAATCTACAAGGATCTCTCAGGATCTTTTTACAACTATCGAATATCAAAGGAAGAGTTTCGGGATTTCAGATTCAAGAAATTTAAGGTGAGGTACATTCGGCCAAAAGCAAAATTTTATTTATTAAAGTTAGATTAGATCTAACATATGAATTTTAGGAATTTCGACATCACTAAGGGAACAAGGAATCGATTTTGGAAATCTCATCGTAAGGTAAGTGCTTATAATCGGCCAAGGTTCTCTCTTAAGTGTCTAGATCTATTTGTTTTAACCAGAGACTAATCAAATCAATGGATTTAATGGTTAGTCGATTTCAAGGAGAAGAACACAAATCTTCTAAGATTTGATTTACAATCTTTAATTCTAAGAACAAGGTAAGTAATACAAATCCTACTTGGATTTGGTTTTTAAGCCAAATAAGTTTGTTAATATATTTCAATGGTTGGTCAATATAGAGTAAAAATCTAGATCTAGAGATCGCTCTTTGGGATTTCAAGGAATCTATTACAAATCGTGTGTGTACGCACACTAATTTTCAATATTTCATATGGCAATTATTTTTATTATATGATTATACGTAAGTATATGAATATGGCTAAATACCCTAAAGTGGTACAAGAGTACTCGTGCACGCTTTCCTACTTCGATAGGATTGTGAAATATGTTATTTTATAACATGTGAATATATGTATATGAATATGAAATTAAGTATGTTATGCATGATATATATATTTTTGGGCATTCGGATTTATGTGAAAGGGAAGGAGGTGTTGACTTTGCCTCACTTAACGTTATATGGTGACTACGGTCACAACATTTTGAATATGGTAACTCCTTACATTATCTCAATTTGGTAACTTCGTTACATTATTTGAATATGGTGTCTAATGACACAAATTATATGGGCAATGAGCACGCCGATCGCAGCTACTACCTTCGATGGTGTGTAGCGGATGAGGTTGACTTAGTAGTCCCACTTGCAGGACCGGCAGTGTACGGTGGTGTGTAGCGGATGGACAAATAGGCTTGGGTTTGGGTTGCATCATCATTTAATTGTATATGAATATGAATTTGATATGAACATGTATGCCTCGATTTGTTGAATGTTAGTATCAGTGCACATTGAGTCTGTTGACTCACCCTGCTGTGGGAAATATTTTCAGTGATGAACAAGGATTTGACCGGGATGGTAGACCTTGAGGTGGCCATGTTCCATTTGAAGATTTTATTCGATTTGGACTTTATTATTTGTTTTGGGTTTTACTTGATGTAATAAGGCCATAAGGCCCAAAGGGATTTTTCTTATCCTCGCTTTACTTTAATTTGTTATGTTACTTAACTAATATGACTAAAGTTAAGTGTTATTTATTTTTTTTATAAACCCTAAAAATTATTTTGTCACCTTAATAAAAATTGGATTTACTAGATTAATTAAATGGGTTTCCAATCTAAGCCCAATCCACAGCAACATTTTTCTAAATATTTTACAAATTTTCTCTAAGTAACAAAAATCTTTGAAACAGGTTTGCTTTAGGAACATACCAGATCCGATCCATTCTCGTGGGCCGGGTGTGGGGTGTTTCAAAGTTTCTCCATTAAACTCTCTCATGGCTGAATGCTAGAGTGCCCATAGCAGAACCTTTCTTTCTTTTTCTTTGATTCTTCATAGCCGAAATCTTCATCCATCACACACACCGTTCTCAATCCTTTCTTTTCGATCGTGGAAAATAGGTAAGGGATTTTTTTTTCGTTTTTGATTAATTAATAGTGATATGGCCGAATATTGATGGGGTTATGAAGGACCATTTGGATCGAAATAAACGTTCATTCTATTAACGTTTTATTCGTTATTATTTAGTGCAATAACGGAAGATCGAAACTCAAGTGTTCGGGAGAATCATAGAAACGTTGGAATCGATTTATTGTGGTAAGGAAATCACATCCTTTAAAGCCTCTAATACTATTTCGATATTATTTTAGATTGAACTAATATTCTTTTGATCTTGAAGACTTTCAAAATAGGGAAGAAAAGGGCGGTGTTTAGTCATATTAAGAGGGCGGATCCAGAAATCCCCATTTAAACGAAGAGCGATTTTGGCAAATTCGCAATTTTCCACCGGTTGGGGACCATCTTCCAAGGAAGTCAATTATTTGAAGTGGTACGAACTTCGAGCTTTTATACGTTGGTGGATTCTCACGACTAACTAATCAATAACCGAGGAGAAACCAAAATCAAGTGATTCAAAATCAAGAGGGTAAAATTTTGGATCTATTATCGATAAAGTATATTTATACTAAATAGTGTTCTAACGGATCGAATATGTTTTAGGTGCCGAGGAGCGAGAAGGATTAGTACTTCTCAGACGAGGTGTGTAACTTCACACTTTTTTCTGTTGGATGTCAATTTCAGTATTGAAGTAAAATCGTAAAATGACTAGATCAGATAAAACGTAATAACCGATATTTTGACGAAAATACATGAAAACGACTAAAATCGTGAAAATTACGAAAACACCTCGAGAAATTATTTGTTAATATGTAAATTGTATGTTTCGTGAAAATGGGCCGTAAAATATGCTAGATCGATAAATGGGCCTAAAAGCACGCTAGATTGATAATTGGGCGAAAACTCATTAAATTGATAATCGGGTCAAACCTCTGCTTGGTTGTAAATTGGGCAAATCTATGCTAGATCGATAAATGGGCGAAAACTCGTTAAGTTGAAAATCGGGCAAATCTCTACGATGAATGTAAATTGGGCGAAATCTCATTAGATCGATAAATGGGCCATAAACTCGTTAAATTGTTAAATGGGCTAAAATACTTGCTAGATCGTAAAATTGGGCCTAGGTTGATAATAGTTAATTAGGCCAAAATGTTATTTATGGGCCTTAATAAAGATTTGGAAATATTAACTCTTGTTAATGGGCCTTTTATAAAATTATTGTATGACCATAGTTTACTATTGTATACATATTGCATGGGTTGGGAAATGATGAAGAGAAGAAGGCTGCTGCCAAAATCTAGTTCGGTGGCTTTGCCACAAAATTATGGCTTTTGCTCTAGTCTTAGGTGGCTCGCCACAAAAGTTATAAATGGCTATTTGCCTCTAGTTCGGTGGCTCGCCACAAAAAATAATTGGCTCAATGCCTCTAGTTCTGACTTTGTCACATCTAGTTCGGTGGCTATGCCACAAAATATAAATTGGCTTAATGCCTATGATTGGTGTGATGGCGGGTGGGTTGACTTGATCCCCACTGTGTGATGGTTGGTACGGGGTGTGTAGCGGATGGAATTAGGTTTGGGAGGAAAATTCATTTTTACATGCATGCTATTAATTATGTTATTCATTATATTAATTTGCTTATGGGCTCAAGGCCCAAACCCAGAAATTGAAAATCGCCCAAAGGACAAGTAAGTGAGTTATACACCGAGTTCTAAGTAACTCACCCCTTAAATTTTTCCATTTCGTAATGGAAATTGACGTGGACTTGGGCCAAGGATGACTTCGTGGAGGCCATACTGCAAAACATGGGTTTATTAAACTCGAACTTTTAATAAGTATTTTACTATTTTGGGTTAATGTAATAAGGGCCTCTATAAATAATTCATGGATTTATATGTGTTTGGTTTTAAACTATATTTTGGACTTTTAAATATGGGCTATGGTTATATGATGTTTTATTAAAATAAATTTTGGGTTTTCAAATATATGAAATTCCTTTATAAATATTTTATTATTGTTAACTCTTAAACAAATTACCTAAAGGTTTTTGATAATACAATGTTAATAATGTTTTTCAACTAACGCTTAATATTCATTAAATTAAAATACTCTTCCGATTTTTATTAAACCTCTTAATTTAGAAATAATATTGTAGATTTCAACTTATTGAAGATTTTAAGATAGCTCGATTCATGTAACAAACCAAATCTAGTCTCAATGCATAGATCGGGTTTGGGTGTTACATTTAATGGTATCGAGCCGCTTCAAAAACTCTACCGTGGTTTGGGTTCGCAAATAAATTCGTATGAAATCGCTCAATTATATTTTAAAGATCAAGATGGCACCACAAGCATCCCAACAACAAGTCAAGTAAGTATTTATTGCTTAATGATTACTATGATATGATCATAGGAACACTCTAGAACTTCTAGTTTTAGATGTGAAAACCGTAGAGATTGAGACTATAGGATATGTTGCTAAAAAATAACTTTATATCTCAAATCTCATAAAATATCGTTAATAAACACCAAACAAATTTTTTGATTCATAAAACTTGTAATCGATAAAACGAACAAGCTATCATGAGCACTAGAGGACGTGGTCGTGGACGCCAGAGACGTGGCCGTGGTAGAGGCCGAGGTGCTACGATTGAAGCACCAAATCATATGCGTAAATGGACGACCGCGCCAATTGAGAGTGAGACGGATCACGCGATCACATGGAAGAAGATAATGCATTGACTCAAGCAATGTCATGAGTCTTAGAAAGGGTCACTGAACTAGAATTGGGCTAACAACTCGTAGGTCAATTTCAGAGCGACTTAAGTCAAATAATGCGTAAGTTTTTAGAGGAGTTCCTGTAGCTCGAATGTGGTGAATAATCGCTCAAGTCGTGGAATGGATTATGGATGATATGGAATGCAATCGTTGAGCAAAAATTGAGAGGAGTCAGATCCTTGTTAAGAGATGAGGCGACGCTGGTGGCTCACTGCTCGTGAAGGCACCGGTTGCACCGATTAATTGGGAATTCTTTAAAGTCGCCTTCCAAGGAAAATACGTTGGAACGAAAGTTATGTAGACACTCAAGGAAAGAATTTTGAATCTTGTCCAAGGAAGTAAGACAAGGGCAAGATATGAAGCTAAGTTTTACGCTTGAGCCGCTATGCCCGACAATTGTAGCAATGATCACAAACGCTAGTACGCTTCAAAGATGGACTTAATGATGAGTTGAGGGTTCTTATTGCTCCACAGAAGTTAGAAATTTTTCCACTCTTGTGGAGAAGGCCAAAATAGCCAAGAGGCTAAGAATTTAGAACGGCGTAACCAGAAAGATTCAAACAAGAGAGAGACACGTAGATCTGGTTCTTCAAAGAGATTCCGTAAGAAACCTCGTAATGATGAACCAGTTCAAGGTAGAACCCCTAGAGCAAATAATCAAAGTCGAGATTGCACCGAGTATGGGAAAAGACATTTTGGAGAATGTTGAGGAAAATGGGCGATGCTACAAATGCGGTTCAATGGATCATCAAGATAAAATTATCCTCGACGATGGATACGACTCAAGAAGTTCATAATAATGATGCACAATGGCCAGAGGTAATCAAGACCACCAAGAGGTCGTGGACCGTGTCGTGGTGGTAATGGGCCGGACGTGGTCAAGGTGCACCGGTCGAGGCAATGGTCCTAGAGGAAATGCGATGCAAGACACCTGACCGGTCTATGCGCTAGACGCCATGAGGATTGCAATGCACCGTATGTGATAACCGGTACGTCCTTCATTTTTGATGTACCTGTTATTGCCTTAATAGATATTGGCTCTACCCATTCATATGTTGCTAGTGCCATATCTGGAAACCTGAATTTAGAATCTGAAATTATCGATAGTGAGATGACAATAATTAGTCCTTTGGGACAATCAGAATTGTTAATAAAATGTTTAAAGACGTGCCTTGAAAATTCAAGAGGAGGTATTCTTAGCAAATTTGATGGAACTACCTTTCATGAAGTTCGATCTCATTCGGGCATGGATTGGTTGGTTAACCATCTAGCGAATTGGATTGTGCTGAAAATGAATGTCGAGAAGAACCTCTGATGATAAGGAAGTCATAATGATTGGTGAGCGAAGGAACTATCGGCAAATGTGGTATCTGCATTAAAGGCAGAGAAGTTGGTGTGGAAAGGATATGGAGCATTCCTAGCCTTTATCTGTGCTTTGGATGCCAAAGAGTTATCTGTGAATGATGTGAGGACGGTGAAGGAATTTCTCGATGTATTTCCCGAAGAACTTCCTGGTATACCTCCAGATCGGAAGTAGAATTTGGCATTGAGCTTTTGTTCGGGACACCCAAAGGTCCATTGCTCCTTATAGAATGGCAATCAAGGAGTTGGTCGAGCTTAAAGCTCAAATTCAAGAATTGTTGGATCGGGATTTATTCACCAAGTGTGTCTCCGTGGGAGCACCAGCTTTGTTCGTCAAGAAGAAGGATGGATCGATGCGATGTGCATTGACTACGCATAATTGAATAAATTGACGATCAAGAATCGGTACCCTCTGCCGAGAATTGACGACCTATTTGATCAATTAAAAGGAGCTTCAGCTTTTCCAAAATTGATTTGAGGTCGGGTTATCACCACTCAAGGTGAAAGAAGCGTACATTTATAAGACGGCATTTTTGACACGTTACGGACACTATGAGTTTGTAGTGATGCCGCTTGATTAACCAATGCACCACCGCATTTATGGACATGATGAACCGAGTCTTTCAACCGTATTTAGACCGGTTTGTCGAGTGTTCATAGATGACATATTGGTTTATTCGAGAAATGAGGAGGAGCATGACAAGCATTTGCGATAGTATTACGCCTACTTCGTGATAAGCAATTGTATGCCAAATTTAGTAAATGCGAATTTTGGCTAAAGGAAGTGACTTTCCTTGGTCATGTAGTATCACCAAGGAATAAGGTGGATCCTAAAATTGAGGCTATTCTCGATTGGAAACCACCAACATCCAGAGGTGAAATTCGTAGTTTCTTTTTTGGTGGATACTATAGACGCTTTGTAAAGGGTTTTCGTTGATGACCGCACTCTAACTAAACTGCTATGTAAAGGGAGCTCCGTATATTTGGACCGAAAAGCAAAGAAGAGAGTTTCGAGAAATTGAAGAAGATCCCGACTAAGCTCCAGCTTTGATTCAAATTGAGGTCGGAAAAGAATTCACTGCTTATTGTGATTGTGTGTTGATGCAAATGGAAAGGTGGTGGCCTATGCTTCTCGTCAATTGAGACCACACGAAGTAAACTACCCTACGCATGATTTGGAGTTAGTCTGTTGTCTTTGCTCTAAAGATTTGGAGGCACTATCTCTATGGTGAGAAGTCAATAATCTACACAGATCACAAGAGTCTTAAATACCTCCTTACCCAAAAGGAGTTAAATTTGAGACAAAGGAGATGGGTAGAATTATTAAAGGATTATGATTTCTCAATCGAATATCATCCCGGAAAGGCTAGCGTGGTAGCCGACGTTAAGTCGTAAGACAAGATTCGATTTGAGAGCATTGTTTGCCTATTTGAGTCTCAGATGAGGATGGCGCTTGTTAGCGTAACTTGTGAAGCCTCCGTGGCTGGAACAAATCAAGGAAAAATGTACATCGATGAGAAGTTGGGACCTTTACTTGCAAGTTGAAAATGGTGAAATCGAGGATTTTGGAAAAACACTAAAGTGTGTTGTGCTTTCGAGGAAGAGTATGTATGCCTAAGGACTCGCACCGAGGCAAATGACTCTACGGAGGCGATAGTAGCCCTTATGCTATGCATCCCGGAGGAAATAAGATGTATCGAGATCTCCGTGAATGATTGGTGGCTGTGGTTGAAGCGTGAGAGTTCAAAATTTGTGGGAAAATGTTTGACTTGTCGCAAGTGAAGGCAGAACATCAATTACCGTCTGATTGTTACAACCTAAGGATTCCTCTTTGAAATGGGAACAGATAACCATGGATTTTGTTAGTGGGTTACCTTTAACACCTACTAAGAAAAATTCGTGTGGGTAATTGTTGATCGCTTGACTAAGACCGCCATTTCCGCCATTAGACGGATTATTCATTGCGGTTGGCGAAACCGCGTATCCAAAATTGTGAGGTTGCATGGGTACCAGATCTATTATATCGGATAGGACCCTAGGTTTACATCACGATTCGAAAGCTCGCATGAAGCCTTGGGGACAAAGTTGAATTTCAAGACGGCTTTTCATCCTCACCGATGGTCACGGAGAGAGTAATTCGATATTGGAAGATATGTTAAGGGATGTGTAATCGACTTCGTGGGTAGTTGGGAGGATTATCTACCACCGCGTAATTCACAGATAACAACAAATGCCTATCGCTTAGCATTCAGATGGCACCTTACGAGGCATTGTATGGTCGTAAGTGTCGCTTCTCCTATTTGTTGGACCGAGTTGGGCGAACGCGGATGTTAGGTCCCGAGATGATATCTCAAATGAGGATAAGGTAAAAGTTATTCAAGCATGGTTGAAAGAAGCCTCGAGAGATGTAAGTCGATGTAGACTGGCGTAAGGACATCGAGTATGTCAGTAGGGATCGTGTTTTCTTGAAGGTCTCTCCTTGGAAAAAGATCTTCGTGTTTGGAAGAAAGGGCAAGCTAAGTCCTAGATACATTGGACCTTATCGTGTCAAGCGTGTTGGTCCAAAGAGCTTATCGATTGAGTTACCTCCTAATTGGATCAAATTCATAATGTTTTCATGTTTCCATGTTGAGGCGTTATAGATCGGATCCTTCGCACATTATACCGTAGAAGAATTGGAGTTGAATTCAGATTTGTCTTTTGAAGAAGAACCAAGGAAATCTTAGACCGAGATGTCAAAGTGCTAAGAAAGAAAACTATGCCGCTTGGTCAAAGTTTTATGGCGAACCACGAGTGGAGGAAGCTACGGGGAGCCTCAAGATACAATTCGCAACAATACCCTCACCTCTTTCAATCAGGTAAATTTCGAGGACGAAATTTTCTTTAAGGAGGGTAGAGTTGTAACACCCTAAAAATCTGAGTATTTATATATTGCATGATTTGGTGTTTAGATTTTAAAGGAAAATTTCTTTCTTTTATTTTCGTGTTTATTGAAGTCCTAAAGAAGAGTATAGCATAATTTGGGTAAGGAATAAATTTAATATTTGAGAATTTATTGAAGAGAAGCAAGTGTCATTAATACTTAAGTTAAATTAAGTGTTAATAAGTGACATGAAAGGAGTACATGGCATGGTGGTGTTGGCGCATGAGTTGTAGCATGAGGGGAGAGGTTTGAATCCCTTGTTTAGCATCTAGATGAAATTTTATTTTTAATTTTTCTGCACATGTATAGCAAGTGTCGGCCAAGAGCATATATGGTAAGTGTTGACCATGTTATTTTTGGTTAGTGTATCAAAGGATTAAGAAAATTGTTAACTTATGGCATGGAATCAAAAACTTAAGGAAAGATATGAGGACATAAGGCACATATCAAGGAAAAATTATGGAAACAATATCATGGCCTATTGACCATGCATAGGGACGGCAACTTAGACTATAGGGGAGCCAATTTTGGTGATACTTGGCTAAGAAATGAATTTTCTTTTGGTCATTCCTAGCAACTTTGTGCAGAATTTTGCATCCTCTTCTCAATTTTCTCCTTTGGTAAATTGAACCTTGGTAAAGCCAAATTCTTTTGACCATTTGGTCACTTTTGTTCATCTTTTGAGTCTTCTCTTGTGCTTCTTCTTAGTGCCGAAATTGTTAGTACCAAAAAGCCATTCTTTTTCTTTTCTTTTTACCATGGCCGAATGTACCTAGCTCCTAAAATCCATCTTTTTCTTCTCTTCTCTTTGAAATCAAACAACATCATCACCATCTCCTCTTTCATATTTTATTTCTTTTCACTCAAAGTTTCTCCATTAAACTCTCTCATGGCCGAATGCTAGAGTGCCCATAGCCGAACCTTTCTTTCTTTTTCTTTGATTCTTCATAGCCGAAATCTTCATCCATCACACACACCATTCTCAATCCTTTCTTTTCGATCATGGAAAATAGGTAAGGGATTTTTTTTTTCATTTTTGATTAATTAGTAGTGATATGGCCGAATATTGATGGTGTTATGAAGGACCATTTGGATCGAAATAAACGTTCGTTCTATTAACGTTTTATTCGTTATTATATAGTACAATAACGGAAGATCGGAACTCAAGTGTTCGGGAGAATCGTAGAAACGTTGGAATCGATTTATTGTGGTAAGGAAATCACATCCTTTAAAGCCTCTAGTACTATTTCGATATTATTTTAGATTGAACTAATATTCCTTTGATCTTGAAGACTTTCAAAATAGGGAAGAAAAGGGCGGTGTTTAGTCATATTAAGAGGGCGATCCAGAATCCCCATTTAAACGAAGAGCGATTTCGGCAATCCGGATTTTCCACCGGTTATGGACCATCTTCCAAGGAAGTCAATTATTTGAAGTGGTATGAACTTCCAGCCTTTATACGTTGGTGGATTCTCACGACTAACTAATCAATAATCGAGAGAAACCGAAAATCAAGTGATTCAAAATCAAGAGGGTAAGATTTTGGATCTATTATCGATAAAGTATATTTATACGAAATAGTGTTCTAACGGATCGAAATATGTTTTAGGTGCCGAGGAGCGAGAAGGATTAGTACTCTCGGTATCGAGGTGTGTAACTTCACACTTTTTTCTCGGGTTGGATGTCAATTTCGATATTGAAGTAAAATCGTAAAAACGACTAGATCGATATAAAACGTAACAACTGATATTTTGACGAAAATACATGAAAACGACTAAAATCGTGAAAATTACAAAAACGCCCTCGAGAAATTATTTGTTAATATGTAAATTGTATGTTTCGTGAAAATGGGCCGTAAAATATGCTAGATCGATAAATGGGCCTAAAAGCTCGCTAGATTGATAATTGGGCGAAAACTCATTAAATTGATAATCGGGTCAAACCTCTGCTTGGTTGTAAATTGGGCAAATCTCGCTAGATCGATAAATGGGTGAAAACTCGTTAAGTTGAAAATCGGGCCAAAATCTAGATGAATGTAAATTAACAAATCTCTACTAGATCGATAAATGGGCCGTAAACTCGTTAAATTGTTAAATGGGCTAAAATACTTGCTAGATCGTAAAATTGGGCCTAGGTTGATAATAGTTAATTAGGCCAAAATGTTATTTATGGGCCTTAATAAAGATTTGGAAATATTAACTCTTGTTAATGGGCCTTTTATAAAATTATTGTATGACCATAGTTTACTATTGCATACATATTGCATGGGTTGGGAAATGATGAAGAGAAGAAGGCTGCTGCCAAAATCTAGTTCTATGGCTTTGCCACAAAATTATGGCTTTTTGCCTCTAGTTCGTGGGCTCGCCACAAAAGTTATAAATGGCTATTTGCCTCTAGTTCGGTGGCTCGCCACAAAAAATAATTGGCTCAATGCTCTAGTTCTTGACTTTGTCACAATCTAGTTCGTGGCTATACCACAAAATATAAATTGGCTTAATGCCTATGATTGGTGTGATGGCGGGGTGGGTTGACTTGATCCCCACAGTGTGATGGTTGGTACGGGGTGTGTAGCGGATGGAATTAGGTTTGGGAGGAAAATTCATTTTACATGCATGCTATTAATTATGTTATTCATTATATTATTTTGCTTATGGGCTCAAGGCCCAAACCCTCAGAATTGAAAATCGCCCAAGTGGACAAGTAAGTGAGTTATACACCGAGTTCTAAGTAACTCACCCCTTAAATTTTTCCATCTCGTAATCGAAATTGACGTGGACTTGGGCCGAGGATGACTTCGTGGAGGCCATACTGCAAAACATGGGTTTATTAAACTCTGAACTTTTTAATAAGTATTTTACTATTTTGGGTTAATGTAATAAGGGCCTCTATAAATAATTTATGGATTTATATGTGTGTTTGGTTTTAAACTATATTTTGGACTTTTAAATATGGGCTATGGTTATATGATGTTTTATTAAAATAAATTTTGGGTTTTCAAATATATGAAATTCCTTTATAAATATTTTATTATTGTTAACTCTTAAACAAATTACCTAAAGGTTTTTGATAATACAATGTTAATAATGTTTTTCAACTAACGCTTTCTAATATTCATTAAATTAAAATACTCTTCTAATTTTATTAAACCCTTAATTTAGAAATAATATTGTAGATTTCAACTTATTGAAGATTTTAAGATAGCTCGATTCATGTAACAAACCAAATCTAGTCTCAATGCATAGACCGGGTTTGGGGTGTTACAGTGTGAAGTTTTGATCACATATATATCTATGTTTTTCTACCAAAGGTACTTCTACCGAGGTGTTTTCAGTAGTTAATACCACAAAATTTTTATCTATCGAAAATGGTAGATGTTGATATATAAAATTATTTCCTAATAATATATCTCCATGCATTTCATGAAAACATAGTAATTTAGGAATTACAAATCTTACATTGTTTATGTAGATTGGTATATTTTTAGCTTTAAAAAGTATTAAAGTTTCAATGCCATTTACTCCTACAGCTCTAATAGGATTCTTCATGAGTTCCCATTTTTCTGATGGAATAGCATTTTCTCTACAGCTACTGGTCGTAGCTCCTGTGTCTAACAAAGCATTTAAAGAATATGTTTTATATTCTCTAAATTGAAATGTAATATCTATATAAGTATAGCATTTCTTTGGTTGGAAATGAGAAAGGGTTATAATGTCTTTTTCCCCTAGCCTCATTTGTTGTATTATTGGTATTTCTTTTATTTTTTGGTTTTTTGTAATTTTTCTAATTTATTAGGATAGAATATCGGTTTTAATTCTATCGATAGATATTGGTTTTCCAATTTTTATACTATCGCTTTTTTAAACAATCTTCTGTTTGAAGATCTAACTCTATTTTCCTTTTACCATAGGGATCTTGTTTATCAATTTCCCAAGGCTTAGGTGGTTGATACTCATATGGATCCGTGGTTCAAGATCCATAGGTTCGAGATATCTATATTTTCTTCTCATTGAAGTGTTTTCTTCATCAGAATTTTGACTCGTAACACAAACGTCTACATTTGTGTTAGAATTATTAGAACTACTACTACTACCTTCTGTAGTATCGTAGTTTAACATATAATGATAATTATATTTTTGAAATAAATCTTTATGTTGTTCATAAAGATCTTCTATTTGTTTTAAATATTCTACTTTTTCTAAGTTATCATCTGCTTTAGAAAATTGGTTTTCCAATGTTCTATTAGAGTTTTATAATATTCAAAATCATATTTTTCTTGTTTTTAATCTTTTTTAATTTTTTCTTTTCTTTTGTTTTTATTATTAATATTTGTAGTAGAAGAATCATCCAAGAATCATCTTCATCGATAAAGTTAAAATAACATTATTATTACCGTAATATAAAGGACCTAAATCTAAATCGTAATCTATATTAGTATTATTAATAACTTGATCTAATTTATTATTTACATCTATTAATAGATCTTTAGATTTGTTGTTCAAATCTAAATCATTATTACTCCCAAATTTTCTACTTTTTCTTCTATTTTACTAACTTTAGTATATATTTTATTAAAATATACGTATTTAATATCTATTAAACTATTGGTACCTTTACTAAGAGCCAATATATTATTTTCATTCTTAGAGTCTATATGCATAGTATGATTACAAGTTTTATCTTTGTATAAACAATCCATTTTTTCCATTATTATTATCCCTGGTACCTAAGACCTTCTGTGTCTATAACGTCCTCACAATGCCTAAAACATCCCACACAGACTCAACGGCAACAAAGACAAACGACAGACATATGGGTTTTGAGATAATAACAGTGAAATAAACAGAATTGAAGATAAAAGATAGAAACTTACAATGATTACTACGATATGAAACTCCAGAAATCGTTACTCCGGGGCTCCTCTGATAGAGAGGGGTTTGCCTCTGATACCAATTATAGGGGAGAGGGAGGGTATGCACAAACGGAAGGGTTATATCGTAGAGAATGAAAATATTATTGAAGAAGAAGGTAGATTATTTACAGAGTGTTTATAAAAGAGAAAAAAACTATCTAAAACTCCTAATGCCTTTCTTCAGGCTACATCAATGCCTATTTATAATGAAAAATCTAAACTAGAATTTAATTACAATTGAGTCCTAATAGTGATTAGGATAAGAATAAAAAATTAAATTCTAATGAATAAAAGAATGGTGTCCTAATAGTATCCCGATAAGGATGCTTTGATGTCGCCTTCATGGTTGCTTCCACGTAGCTTCTCTTTTGTCGTTGCCATTATGGTGTTTCCACATAGCTTCCTTTTTTGTCTTGTAGCAATTATGGTTGTTTCCACGTTGCTTCCTCTTTCGTCATGGATGCCGTCATGGTTTTTTCCACGTAGCTTCCTCTTTCGTCATGGATGCCGTCATGGTTTTTTCCACGTAGCTTCCTCTTTCGTCATGGATGCCGTCATGGTTTTTTCCACGTAGCTTCCTTGGATGTGACTTTTTGTCTTCATCCTTCCTGGATGTTTTGAGATTCATTTCTTCTATCTCGTCCAGGTGTAACGATTCTGGTGTCGGGGCTGGTGTGTTCCAACTTTCCAACGTTTCTCTGATCTCCGCTGCTAACGGATAATCTTCAATTTCCATTTCCGCTATTTTTGTTAATAACGAAATGGCTTCTTCATTCTCGTCTTCTCCTACCTGGTGGTTTCCAATGTCATAGGCTAAGACTCTTCTCCCATCGGTCCAGAACTTATAAGTATCTTGATGTAAAAGATGCTGGGCCATGGTCATCAAATCAATTCTGGTTTGGACTTGATAATTGGGAAAATTGTTGTAACATTCATCAATGGCTTTTGATAAATGTTCTGGATCTTCTTGAGCCGCCAAGAGGTTTCTTCCTCCAAGCATTTTATGATTAGTCCATATTTGATATGGTGATAAAATTTTTCTTTTCAAAGAATACCAATAAGACTATTTATTTCAATATGAAAATAATTGACAAAATCATCGTTATCTCAGAAAATTTGATAATCGAGATTTGACTATTGCTAGAAAATCTTTTATTAAATTAAAAGAAAGGTTTTGGACTGTTATTTCTTTAACAAATCCCCATTCGATACTGGTTATATCAAATGGCTCGTGGTTTAAATGAAATTTGATAGTAGGAATTTTGTTTCCTATATCATTTGTAAAATATATGCTTGTATAAAATATTTTGAAAAAGTTTCTAAAAATAGAGCTTGCTGGTTGCAAATTGCTCGATTTATTCTTGAAAATATTTCTGAAGGTAGAATTTGTCTACACTTGTTATATAGACAGATTCTATACATCTTATTAATAATAGGAGTGTTTCTCCCTTTTTTAATAAAATACTAGAATATATCAAGAAGATTGTTTATCTCCTCAATATTTGTATATTCGATTAGGAGTTCATCCCAATCTCTATATAATATAGATTTTAATAGCAAATCTTCAGCTTTATTTTCCTCAGTTGTTTTTTCAACTAAGAATTCTGAGAATCGTGAAAGAGAACGTAAAAATTGGCTTTTTGCTCGTAAATATGGTTTTCCATATTCGTTAATGAAAGAATAATAATCTAGGGCAACCTCGGATTATAAAAGTCTTTAATTTTGGGAATTTCGAGATTTTGTTGTTTTTCAACAAATCCTCGGATTTTGAGAATTTCGAATAGCTTTTTGATATTCGAATATGGGTCTTGAGAGAATTCAAATAGCTCACCGGAGATGGTGATTGTGATCCGGATGGTTGGTTTACCATTGGATAAGGTACATAATATCCTCGTTAGGATAAAATTGTACTCTTAGTGTTGGTGCAACCATAAATCCTGCTTAGGACTTATTTTTGCAGTGCATGCATAAATCCTCGCTTAGGATATGCAGTGTACAAATAAATCCTCGCTTAGGACTTACTTGCGAAGAAGGTGATTAAATCCTTGTTTAGGATTTTCTTTTGAGATACAACCACCGATCCTTGTTTAGGATTCATTGGTGTTTTTCCTTTATTGGGCTTTTTATGGACAAGGGTCCATTCTCCCATTTTTATTTCTAGAGGCTTTTACCTCTATCCATAAGGCTCGCTAAGAAAATCAACAATCATTAGTACAAATAAATTTAGGATTTGAAACTAATGATGTTTCTATAATGCTTTCTCCTCATGATAATCTAATTGATTTTTATCAATAGATAATGGTAAATATTGTTTTATAAAATTATTTCCTAATAATATATCTCCATACATATCCTAAGACATAATATTTTAGGAATTACAAATCTTACATTGTTTATGTGGATTGGTATATTTTAGCTTTATAATGAATAGTGGTCTTATTACCATTTATTCCATTAATATTTATTTTTCTTTTTACGTGTTCCCAATATTTTCAGAATAGCATTTCTTTTACAACTCACCGGTTGTAGCTCCTCAGATCTAATAGTGCATGTAAAGAATATTTTTATAATCTTTATCATGTAATGTAATTTTAATATATGTATTTTCAATAAGATTTTCTTTTGAAAATTGTATATCCTCAATTCTAGTGTTTCTAGAATTTCTACTAGGTGAGGTAGGAAAAATAGGAATATGAACGATTTTCATACCTATTGGTGTAGAAGTACTTTGTAACACCCCAAACCCGGCCCAAACATTAGGACCGAATATGGTTTGTTACGGAGAAAAACTTTTTGAAACCCAATTTTAAAACCAATTTAAGTTTTGTTGAAAACTTCTTGTTTTTGGTTATCTTGCTGAAATCATACTTAGATTAAATTCGGAAATTTAATTATGTCAAGTTATTATACAAATTTCAAATGTGCCCGCTGGCACGATAAAACATTTTCGTGTTAATTTGGGAAAACATGTGATTTTAATTTATAGCTTAAAACAAAATATCCAACATATGAGAAATAACAAAAGTAAAGTATATGGAGGCCTTATTACATCCAAAATAAAAATAAACCAATAATAAAATAAAATAACTAAGTTTAAAGTTCATTTAATTCAATTCCACCGCATGGCCACCTCGAGTCCCTCCGGCCCATATCCGCTGGCCTATGTATCACCGAAAAAATATAAAGGAGAAGGTGAGTCACCAAGACTCAAGATGTAACCCTTCCCTGCTTAAACCAATTTCATACACAAATTATAACAATTAATATGCACGAGATAATGTACCCAACCTAGCCAACCAAACGCCTCAATCTACCCTGTTGTGGTACCAAACCACCGGTGGTGCCAAGCCACCGTGACATATAGTCACGTATGTGATGTCAAATCACCGGAGGTGCTAAACCTCCGTGTCCATAGACACAATCGATTGATGGGGCCAACCCATCGTGTGATACCAAATCACCGCATCAATCCCATATCTCAAAGTGGGGCCAACCCACGGTGGTGCTAAGCCACGTGGACGAGACGCTATGAGGTGCCAAACCTCCGAGGTACTAAACCTCCGTGACCGTAGTCACAGCAGTGTTACTAAAACATCGGTGCCCGCTTCGGCACAATGTCACACCCTCCGCTCATTTAACCCACAAAAAAAAAATCAAGTAATCATGATCAGATCTCATACATTTATCACATGTATCATATAAGCCATGCTTCCCAAAAGCATAATAATCTCATATTAACAGAGACTTACCGGAATCCTCGCTTGTACCATTAAGGTACTATATCCGTATCTACATCAAGCAAATTTACATACGACATATATTTAGCACAGTTATTAATTGCTATAAGTGTGTATGTACACACCTGTCACCCTTGGATGATCTAAATCCCGAAAAGACGATTGGCCTCCCTCAATATCCTTGCTCCTATAATCGGCCACACATGAGATTAGCCATCTAGACCTTTCGGCCAAAACAATTAATTCCAAAGGGTTATCATTTGAAACCTGAGATCTTACCTTGCACCGATTCGGTTTCTAACCACAACCCGAATCCTTACACAGGTTCCCTAGCAATCGGCCAACCCTTAAAACCATACAAGGGATTAGCTTCAGCTTTTCCAAATATCTAATGAAGAAGCTTAGAGAGATCTGACTTACCATCGACTTACCAAACTGATTAACAGAGAAAGGAGGGTCAGATCTACTGCTTGTAAATCTCGAAGTTCCTAGATGGAATCGGTTTCAAAGAGTGGTTAGTTTTCTGCTTGCAAATGCCGAAATTTCGCTTTTCTCCAACCTACAAGTCGAAAAAGAAAAGAAGATATGGAAAGAGGGTTCGGCCATCACTTACCTTCACAATCAATTGAATAAAGGAGAAACTCAAGTACCTATGCCACCGTAATATTCGCCAAAGTGAGTTAATAGGAGGAAAGGGAATTTCGGTCACCAAGGTAGGAATAGGTTCTTGTTGAGAGAAAATAAAAAATGATGAGAAGAAAGGGATGGGGAGTTTCGCCAACACCCAAAATAATTCTAGGCCACTCATTTGAAGCAATTCAAAAGAATTTGAATTCTTAAATGCCTATATTTTCTCCTTGGAATTAATCAAGTAAAATCCAACTAAACTAATATTATCCTTATTATCCTTTATCACCTCTTCAAATATATAATAAAAATAAAAGAAACCATGTGCTCATCAATTTCCTTTCAAATTAATGTAAAACAAAGAAATCATGTGCAAAGCCAAACTCTTCACCCACGCCAAGAAGAAAATAAAACCACTGCACTGCATCTGTCGGTTCAACATGGGACCTGGGAATCCAAAGCCAAGTAAGCGCCCAAGCCATTCGCCAACCCGCTTTTATGTCAAAAAGCCCCAACATTTATTTTTAAATCCTTCCTTCTTCAAATTTATCGCCACATAACAAAATAAAGACGCCTAAAATGCCGCCCAAATTTCGAACTCACGCCTTTTCTCCTCCAATACTTAAGTGGCGATGAGAGCCACTTTGCCAATGAGTTCTTTAGGTCTTAAAGTCGCCTCAGCTCCTTTTAAAGCCTTCTTCCATTTATAACGCCAACCCAAAAATTTAAACGCCTTTGTCAGCCGCTGTGCCTTGAACCCAAGCCCTTGTCAAGCGTTGCTTCCAAATTTAAGTGGCACCTTGCGCCCACTTTGCCAAGGCCTACTTTGTGTCATAACTCACCCAAAATTTTATTAAAGCCTTATCTCATCTAGCTCCCTCCTTTATGGTACTAAAAAAATATTTTAACACTAGGTCGCCTAACTAGGGTTATTTTTAGACCCTTGAATATGTCAAATAAATCCTAGAATTTAACCCTTCAAGTACACACATGGGAAATTAGCTAAGTTACAAACAACCCCTAATTTGGGGTGTTACATACTTATTTCTTCCTCGTGTTCTTCGATTTGAGAACTAGAAGGTAATATTAAATTATCATTTGTATTTGTAATCAAATTGTTTTTGAAATACAATTTATCTCCAGATGACATATATTCTATAGTACTTACTGGTTTAGAAGTACTAGCATTATTAGTCTTTTCTATGATCCAGTCTTTCCGGATCGATAGATCTTTTAAATGTAATAATTTTGGCTGAATTTCTGTAGTAAATTTATTGGGCTCAAAGAGCTCAATTATTTTATTATTTATCTCTTTTATTTCTACTTCCCAGATTAGTATATTCATTAATAGAAGTCCACTAATTGCTAGATCTTCGCTAAATCACTAATATCGTAATTTTTGTCCAATTCTAAGGCATAGACACTCTTCTATTAGAGGTCTCATTATGGAAATAAAGTAATTGGGTTTTACCTTAAATCCTATAACTCCTGCTTGTAAATTAGATTGAATTCCTCCAATAAGTGCTTTTATTGGATTTTCAAATCTTTTATCTAATAATATAGCTATAATAGGAACATCATGACCTCTTCTAAATAAAGCTCGATTGTTATCATGATAACTCCTAAATGTATATATCGGACTTGAGGATATTTTTTCCTAATCCGCTTTTATTTTTCTTTAGTAAATAAGGGATTTCTTAATCCACCTTTAGTATCCTTAGCATCGTGTTACCGCTTAATTTTCTCTATGTGTCTTTGTGACCATATTTTGAATTTAGATATTTTATATATTTCTTCTTTAGAAATATTATTTTTATTAATTTTTCTATTATATCATCGTAAAATTTGCTTTCTTCTCCAATTACACTACCTAATTTAATATCCTGTTGTTTAGAATAAGGAATTTCTTCTAAATGATTTTTAGAATTATTTCCTAGCATAAAAATATATTCATCGTAATCAGATTAGACTCTGCTTTTTTATTTTTGTATTTTGAAAATTTTTTCTAATTTATTGGGATAGAATATCGGTTGTATTTCTATAGGTAAATATTGGTTTTTCCAATATTTTAGACTATCGTTTTTTAGATAATCTCCTTTTAATATTTTTTCCCAATATTTTTCCATTTTATTATTATTTTCTAGGCAATCTTCTGTTTGAAGATCTAATTCTACTTTCCTTTTACCATAGGGATCTCGTTTATCGATTTCCCAAGGTTTAGGTGGTTCATACTCATATGGATCTGGTGGTTCAGTATCCATGGGTTCTGGGATATCTATATTTTCTTCTGTTGAAGTGTTTTCTTCATCAGAATTTTGACTCGTAACACATATCTAAATTTGTGTTGTTAGAACTACTATTACTACTGCTACTATCAGTAGTATCGTAGCTTAACATGTAATGATAATTATATTTATTAAATAGATCTTTATGTTGTTCATAAAGTTCTTCTATTAATTTTAAATATTCTACTCTTTCTAAATTATCTTCTGCTTTAGAAAATTGGTTTTCCAATGTTCTATTAAAGTTTTATAAGACTCAAAATCATATTTTTCTTGTTTTTATCTTTTTAATTTTTTCTTTTTCTTTTGTTTTTGATTATAGTTACTAGAAGAATCATCCAAGAATCATCTTCATTTGATAAAGCTAAAATTACGTTACTATTACCGTAATATAAAGGACCTAAATCTAAATCGAATCTAAATTAGTATTATTATTCATTACCCGATCTAATTTATTATTTACATCTATTAATAGATCTTTAGATTTGTTGTTCAAATCTAAATCATATTACTCCCAAATTTTCTACTTTTTCTTCTATGTTAGTTACTTTAGTATATAATTTATTAAAATATGTAGAAGTTATATCTATTAAACTATTGATACCTTTACTAAGAGCCGATATATTATTTTCATTCTTAGAGTCTATATGCATAGTATGATTACAAGTTTTATCTTTGTATAAACAATCCATTTTTTCCATTATTATTATCTCGGTACCTAAGACCTTCTCGTGTCTTAACGTCCTCTCAACGCCTACAACGCCCCACTTTGACTCAACTAGAACGAAGACAAACGATGCATATATGGGTTTTGAGATAATAACAAATAAATAAATGTAATTGAAGATAAAAGATAGAAACTTACAATGATAACTATGATATGAAACTCCGTAAATCACATTCTGGGCTCCTCCGATAGGGAGGGTTTGCCTCGATACCAATTACAGGAGGGAGGGAGGAGGGTATGCACAAACCGAAGGGTTATATCGTAGAGAATGAAAATATTATTAAAGAAGAAAGTAGATAATTTATAGAATGTTTATAAAAGAGAAAAAAAAACTATCTAAAACTCCTAATGTCTTTCTTCAGGCTACATCAATGCCTATTTATAATGAAAAATCTAAACTAGAATTTAATTACAATTGGAGTCCGAATAGTGATTCGGATAAGAATAAAAAAAATTAAATTCTAATGAATAAAAGAATGGTGTCCGAATAGTATCCTGATAAGGATGCTTTCGGTGTCAGCTTCATGGTTGCTTCCACGTAGCTTCTCTTTTTGTCAGGTTGCCATTATGGTGTTTCCGCTTAGCTTCCTTTTTCGTCTTGTAGCAATTATGGTTGTTTCCACGTTGCTTCCTCTTTCGTCATGGATGCCGTCATGGTTTTTTCCACGTAGCTTCCTCTTTTCGCCATGGATGCCGTCATGGTTTTTTCCACGTAGCTTCCTTGGATGTGACTTTTTGTCTTCATCCTTCCTGGATGTTTCTGAGATTCATTTCTTCTATCTCATCCAGGTGTAACGATTCCGGTGTCGGGGCTGGTGTGTTCCAACTTTCCAACGTTTCTCTGATCTCTGCTGCTAACGGATAATCTTCAATTTCCATTTCCGCTATTTTTGTTAATAACGAAATGGCTTCTTCATTCTCGTCTTCTCCTGCCTGGTGGTTTCCAGTGTCATAGGCTAAGACTCTTCTCCCATCGGTCCAGAACTTATAAGTATCTTGATGTAAAAGATGTTGGGCCATGGTCATCAGATCAATTCCAGTTTGGACTTGACAATTGGGAAAATTGTTGTAACATTCATCAATGGTTTTTGATAAATGTTCTGGATCTTCTTGAGCTGCCAAGAGGTTTCTTCCTCCAAGCATTTTATGAATAGTCCATATTTGATATGGTGATAAAATTTTTCTTTTCAAAGAATACCAATAAGATCATTTATTTCAATATGAAAATAATAGACAAAATCATCGTTATCTCAAAATTTGATAATCGAGATTTGACTATTGCTAGAAAATCTTTTATTAAATTAAAAGTTTTGGACTGTTATTTCTTTAACAAATCCCCATTCGACATCGGTTATATCAAATGGCTCGTGGTTTAAACGAAATTTGATAGTAGGAATTTTGTTTCCTATATCATTTGTAAAATATATGCTTGTATAAAATATTTTGAAAAGTTTCTAAAAATAGAGCTTGTCTTGGTTGCAAATTGCTCGATTTATTTTTGAAAATATTTCAAGGTAGAATTTGTCTACACTTGTTATATAGATGATTCTATACATCTTATTAATAATAGGAGTATTTCTCCTTTATTAATAAAATATTGAAATATATCAAGAAGATTGTTTATCTCCTCAATATTTGTATATTCGATTAGAGTTCATCCCAATCTCTATATAATATAGATTTTAATAGCAAATCTTCTACTTTTATTTTCCTCGCTTGTTTTTCAACTAAGAATTCTGAGAATCGTGAAAGAGAACGCCAAAAATTGGCTTTTTGCTCAGAAATATGGTTTTTCCATATTCTGTTAATGAAAGAATAATAATCTAGGGGCAACCCTGGATTATAAAAGTCTTTAATTTCAGGAATTTCGAGATTTTGTTGTTTTTTCAACAAATCCTCGGTATTTTTGAGAATTTCAGAATAGCTTTTTTGATATTCTGAATATGGGTCTTGAGAGAATTCGAAATAGCTCACCGGAGATGGTGATTGTGATCCAGATGGTTGGTTTACCATTGGATAAGGTACATAATATCCCTGGTTAGGATAAAATTGTACTCTTGGTGTTGGTGCAACCATAAATCCCTGTTTAGGACTTATTTTTGCAGGTGCATGCATAAATCCTTGTTTAGGATATGCAGGTGTACAAATAAATCCTCGCTTAGGACTTACTTATGAGAAGGTGAATAAATCCTTGTTTAGGATTTTCTTTTGGAGATACAACCACGCATCCTTGTTTAGGATTCTTTGGTGTTTTTCTTTATTGGGCTTTTTATGGACAAAGGGTCCATCTCCCATTTTATTTCTAGAGGCTTTTACCTCTATCCATAAGGCCCGCTAAGAAAATCAAGAATCATATTGTTAGTACCTTTTATATATATAACTTCAAATTATAATCGCATATTTCATTATACCATCTCGATTCTTCTATGTACCGCTTTCTAAACTTTTATTAGTTAAAACTATTTAATGACTTGATTATCGCTTTGATAATAAAACTCTCTCGTGCTAAATATATTAGGAATTTTTATCCCTTTTTTATTGCTAATAATTCTTTTTCATAAATGGCATAGTTTATTTCGCTTGGTTTAAACTTTCCTAACTATAGCTACAAATTAATTCTTCATTTTTTATTGTTTTTGCTTTTAACACACATCCCCAGTTTTTTTCTGAGGCGTCTGTTTCTAGAATTAGTTTATCACCTTGCTTAGGTAAATAAACTTTAGGAATATAATTTCTTTCAGACTTTATATGTTTTATAATTTCTGAATCTCTTTTAGTCCATTCAAAAGGTTTTTCCTTTTTTAATTTTTCATATAACTCATCTAGTTTTTTAGATAAGTTAGGAAAGAAGTTTCTACCATAATTAACAATTCCTAAAAACTGTTGAAGTTGTTTTCTATCAACAATCTTTTTAGGAAATTCTTTTATTTTTACTATAATATGATCTTGGAGTTTAAGACCATCGCCAGATAGTATTAATCCTAAGAATTCAATTTCAGTTTTTTCTAATTCAATTTTCTTAGGACTCAATATGATTCCATGTTTTATGAAATCTCTAGCTATAATATTTAAATGCTTTCTATGGTTTTCTAAAGTATCAGAAAATATTAAAATATCATCTATATACACAACGCAGAATTTTTTATGTTTATTAAATATAGAGTCCATCCATCTTTGGAAGACCTGTGGAGCATTACATAATCCAAATGGCATTACCTTCCATTGATAATGTCCATTGGGAGCACTAAAAGCCGTTAATGGTTTAGATTCTTCTGTTAGCATGATTTGCCAGAATCCCGACTTACAGTCAAATTTACTAAAATATTTGGCTTGTTTAGCCTGATTAATTAAAACTTCCTTTCTTGGAATAAAATAACCATCAAAGATAGTAATTTGATTTAATCTTTTATAATTAATGACCATTCTAGCTTTTCCCCTTTTTATTTTCGCATGGTTTCTTACCATGAAGGCAGGACTAAAATGTGGACTAGTAGTTTCTTCTATTAATCCTTTTTCTAATAACTCTTTTATCTGTATTCCAAACTCATCTATATCTTGTTTAGTATAGATCATAGGTTTTACTCTAATGATTTTATTGGGGTTTTCCAATTTTATGGTACAATACCTAGGACTATTTTTCCATAATTTTAGTGGTTCTTCACTAAAATTATTTTCCAATATCTTGAACAACCAATGATTAATATCAAGTTGCTTTTTCTGTTCGTTCCTAGGTGGTGTGAAATTTTGATCACATATATATTTATGATTTTCTACCAAAGGTACTTCTACCGAGGTGTTTTCAGTAGTTAATACCACAAAATTTTTATCTATAGAGAATGGTAGATGTTGATATATAAAATTATTTCCTAATAATATATCTCCATGCATTTCATGAAAACATAGTAATTTAGGAATCACAAATCTTACATTGTTTATGTAGATTGGTATATTTTAGCTTTAAAAGTATTAAAGTTTCAATGCCATTTACTCCTACAAATTTAATGGGATTTTTCATTAGTTCCCATTTTTCGATGGAATAGCATTTTCTCTGACTCCATGGTTGTAGCTCTGTATTCAACAAAGCATTTAATGAATATGTTTTATATTCTCTAAATTGAAATGTAATCTCTATATAAGTATAGTATTTCCTTGGTTGGAAATGAGAAAGGTAATAATATCCTTTTCCCTAATTTCATTTGTTGTATTATTGGTTTTTCTTTTATTTTTGTGTTTTTGGAAATTTTTTCTAATTTATTGGGATAGAATACTGGTTGTATTTCTATAGGTAAATATTGGTTTTTCCAATATTTTCTAATATTTTCCAGACAATCTTCTGTTTGAAGATCTGACTCTACTTTCCTTTTACCATAGGGATCTCGTTTATCAATTTCCCAAGGTTTAGGTGGTTGATACTCATATGGATCTGGTGGTTCAGTATCCATAGGTTCCGAAATTTCTATATTTTCTTCTGTTGAAGTGTTTTCTTCATCAGAATTTTGACTCGTAACACAAATATCTAAATTTGTGTTATTAGAACTACTATTACTACTGCTACTATCAGTAGTATCGTAGTTTAACATATAATGATAATTATATTTATTAAATAGATCTTTATGTTGTTCATAAAGTTCTTCTATTAATTTTAAATATTCTACTCTTTCTAAATTATCTTCTGCTTAGAAAATTGGTTTTTCCAATGTTCTATTAAAGTTTTATAAGACTCAAAATCATATTTTTCTTGTTTTTATCTTTTTAATTTTTCTTTTCTTTTGTTTTGATTATAGTTACTAGAAGAATCATCCAAGAATCATCTTCATCTCGATAAAGCTAAAATTACGTTACTATTACCAAATATAAAGGACCTAAATCTAAATCGAAATCTATATTGTTAGTATTATTAATTACCCGATCTAATTTATTATTTACATCTATTAATAGATCTTTAGATTTGTTGTTCAAATCTAAATCATATTATTACCGCCATATTTTCTACTTTTTCTTCTATGTTAGTTACCTTAGTATATAATTTATTAAAATATGTAGAAGTTATATCTATTAAACTATTGATACATTTACTAAGAGCCGATATATTATTTTCATTCTTAGAGTCTATATGCATAGTATGATTACAAGTTTTATCTTTGTATAAACAATCCATTTTTTCCATTATTATTATCCCTGGTACCTAAGACCTTCTGTGTCTTAAACGTCCTCTCAACGCCTACAACGTCCCACTCGGACTCAACGGCAACGAAGACTAACGACAGACATATGGGTTTTGAGGTAATAACAGCAAAATAAACAGAATTGAAGATGAAAGATAGAAACTTACAATGATAACTACGATATGAGACTCCGTAAATCACATCTCAGGGCTCCTCCGATAGGGAGGGTTTGCCTCGACACGGAGGTTGCCTCGATAGGGAGGGTTTGCCTCGATACCAATTACGGGGGGAGGAGGGTATGATACCATTTACGGAGGGAGGGTATGCACAAACCAAGGGTTATATCGTAGAGAATGAAAATATTATTAAAGAAGAAAGTAGATAATTTACAGAGTGTTTATAAAAGAGAAAAAAACTATCTAAAACTCCTAATGCCTTTCTTCAGGCTACATCAATGCCTATTTATAATGAAAAATCTAAACTAGAATTTAATTACAATTGGAGTTCAAATAGTGATTCGGATAAGAATAAAAAGAATTAAATTCTAATGAATAAAAGAATGGTGTCCGAATAGTATCCTGATAAGGATGCTTTCAGTGTCAGCTTCATGGTTGCTTCTACGTAGCTTCTCTTTTTGTCAGGTTGCCATCATGGTGTTTCCACTTAGCTTCCTTTTTTGTCTTGTAGCAATTATAGTTGTTTCCACGTTGCTTCCTCTTTCGTCATGGATGCCGTCATGGTTTTTTCCATGTTGCTTCCTTCTTTCGTCATGGATGCCGTCATGGTTTTTTCCAGTAGCTTCCTCTTTCGTCATGGATGCCGTCATGGTTTTTTCCACGTAGCTTCCTTGGATGTGACTTTTTGTCTTCATCCTTCCTCGATGTTTCGAGATTCATTTCTTCTATCTCGCCCTGTGTAACGATTCTTGTCGGGGCTAGTGTGTTCCAACTTTCCAACGCTTTCCGATCTCCACGCTAACTGGATAATCTTCAATTTCCATTTTGCTATTTTTATTAATAACGAAATGGCTTCTTCATTCTCGTCTTCTCCTGCCTGGTGGTTTCCAGTGTCATAGGCTAAGACTCTTCTCCCATCGGTCCAGAACTTATAAGTATCTTGATGTAAAAGATACTGGGCCATGGTCATCAGATCAATTCTGGTTTGGACTTGATAATTGGGAAAATTGTTGTAACATTCATCAATAGTGTAACATCCCAAAATTGGGCCTAATAGGATTGGGCCGATTGGGCCATGGGCTTTAGGAAAAATTTGTGTGTCATCTAGTTACTTGTGTTAGCTCGGGTAGTATTGTTTGTGTGCTTAGTATATTTGTGTGAAGGCTTGGAAATATTTGGAAGCTAGAATAATTTTTAGTATGGTTCATTTATGAAGTAGGATTAAGTGAGCTTAGCACTTAAGTTAATTTAAGTGTTCATTTATAGCATAAGAGGAGTAAGTGGCAAGATGGTTAAGGAGCTTGAAAGGTAGCTTGAGGTTAGAGGTTCGAGTGGTATGTTTAGCATTTTGAAGGTTTACTTTTGTGTATTAGCATTGATGGCCGGTCAAACTTATTTATGATAGGTGGACTAATAACTTTTGGTAAGTTGAATTTTTGTTTAAGGAAAGCTTAATTTATGGGATAAGATTCTTAAGGTTATGGAAGGATATCTTGAAGTTATGGTATATTGAGGCTACAAAAGGCTTGGCTTGTGGAAAATGTTTTGGAAACAATTCCTATGCTTTTAGTGCTTGAATGTGGACTGGATGGGTGTCTAGGGGGTGGTTAATTTTTTAGGTAGCTTGGGGGAATAGTTGGCCATTTCTCCTTTTGAACATCTTTTGCATTTTGTTTTCCTCTCCAAAAATCCTTTGTTTGGCCGAATGAGTATTGTACATTTTGTGCAAGTTTTGCTTTTGGTTAGTCTTCATTTTGTTTGAACCAAAATTTATATTTTCTTTCTCTCATCTTTTCCTTTGAAACCGAAAACATCTTTTGCACTTTTGTGCACTCTTTCTCCCATCTCTTTCCTCTTTTCTTACTTTTGGTATTTGTTCAACATCACTTTTTCCTTTTTATTTTCTTCTTGACCGAACCTCTTTCTTCCCCAAATCCTTTTTTCTTTTCTCTTCCATTGTTGATTAAACCAATCCTCATCCTCTCATTTTTATTCTCTTTTCTACTTACATATTTCCTTCACTTTTATTCACATATTTTCTCCTTTCATAACTATATAGCCAAACTTCCCATTTCCTCTTAGTATTGTTGTATTTAATATTGAAGGTTGGTAAGTCAAAGGGTAAGGATTTATTTTAAGGGATTATTCTTTTGATTATCCTAAAGTCAAGGCTATTATTTATTTTAATGGTTGCCGATTGTAGGAAGTGAAGCGATTTATGCATCGGCTGTCGTAGTTAGTACTCGGGCGATTAGGTGAGATTTCGGGTTTATATGATAACCCGCAGAAATTTTTGGTTTGGCCGAATGGTCCACGCCCCTAACTCTTGTGTTTGGCCGATTATAGGAGCAAGAAATCTTGTGTAGCCAATTGATTCTTTGAGGATTAGGACTATCGTTGGTGAAAGGTGTACATACACACCTTATAACTTTTTAATATGCTAAGTGTTATATTATGCCTAATCGGTTTGTGTAGATATGGATGTAATACCATCATGGTATTAACAAGGATTCTGTAAGTCTTTATTGCTATGAGATTTCTATTTGATGCTTTTGGGAAGCATGACACATTTGGTATGTGCAATATTTGATATATGGCAATGATAAATCTATGAATGTTGTTAAATAAACCTTTCAAAGATGATTCGTAAAAGTATGTAATTGATTGATGTGGGTTAAATGAGTGGAGGGGCAAGATATTCGTGGTTTATTTTACACCGGTGTTTTGGTAACACATTGTGACTACGGTCACCAGAGGTTTGGTACCTCCGAGGTTTGGCACCTCATAGCGCCTCGTCCCTATGGCTTAGCACCACCGTGGGTTGGCCCTACTTTGAGATATGGGATTGACGCCATGATTTGGTATCACACGATGGGTTGGCCCCATCATTCGATTTGTGTCCTCGACACCGTAGATTTGGTATCTCCAAGTGATTTGGTATCACATTTGTGACTATATGTCACCGGTGGTTTGGCACCACCAGTGGTTTGGTACCACACGGGGTAGAGAAAGGCGTTTGGATGGTTAGGATGGGTGCATCTTAAACTTATGCATATTAATTGGTTATGATTTGTGTATGTTGTTGTACTAAATCGGGGAAGGGTTACACATTGAGTCTTGGTGACTCACCTTCTCCTTTAATTTTTCAGGTGACTCGTAGATTGCGGATGAGGAACCGGATGAACTCGAGGTGGCCATGCAGTGGATATTAGATATAAATGAACTTTGAATTTTAATTATTTTTCTGTTGGTTTGTTTTAATTAAGATGTAATAAGGCCTCCTAGAATTATTTTTGTTATTGTTGCATGTTTTGAATGTTTTGTTTAAACTATTTGATGATGTTAAAACGGATGCACATGTTTTCTCAAATTAAACGCAAAATGTTTTAAAGTGCCATCGGGTACATTTGAAGTCCGTAAACAATTCGACTCAATAAATATTTTTAAACAAATTAAGTATGGTTTTTAACAAAGAGAATTGAAAATGAAAGGCATTTCAACAAAATTTTGAATCGGTTTTAAAATGGTTTTCAAAATGTTTTCTCAGAGCAAACCAAATTCTATTCGTAATGTTTGGGCGAATTTGGGGTGTTACAAATTGGTATCGAGCCCAGTTCAAAGCTTCTACTGTGGGGCCTAAGGCCCAAAAATGTTTTTAGTAGGCCTATTTGAAATATTTTGGTTCGAATAAGCATGGCACCGAGTCTCCCACACCAATCCGCCCAAGTAAGTACTCCTAACTTCAGATGATTTATTTTCTCAGAAGGGTAGGAAGCATGGAACGAGATAGTGATAAGTACTTTAAACTTTAGGACTAGTTACCCCAAACAAAGACATAAGACTTTAAGAGCCTAATTAAACAAACCTACGACCTAGTCGCGAAGTTAGGTGTGGTAACCTCAGTGCGCATGTCTAGGATTGGATCCCGAAGAGCTTGATATTTAAGCAGCCCTCGTGACTCACCTCCTCTTCGCAGGAATCCTACCTGGTGCGTAGCTTCGGTTCACCCTAACCAAGAGACTCGGTCATAGGCAAAACCCTAAATAAAACCCGAAAGGGACTAGTCATGTTTTAAGGAAAACTTCGGTTTTAAAATCACTAAATTATCTCTTTTAGATAGTAGGACAAATTCATCTTCGAAAATTATCAAATATTCCTGGTTTAAAAAAAAATCTTCAAAATATTCCCGGTTTACCAAAATTACCAAAATGCCCCTAGTGGCAAAATTACGAAAATGCCCTTGGTTCTAGAATTACCGAATTACCTCGATTTCAATAAAATCTTCTTCCTTTGCAAAAGTAGCCAAAAATCTTGTATTTCAAAATATATACACTGACTTTTGGAATTTACAAAATTACCCTTGATTGATAAAATTACCAAAATACCCCTGGTTTCTAAAATTTTGCCATACCTTTAATTTGAGAAATTTCGAAAAGAACCTCTAGTTTTGGAAATTTCAAAATGTTCAATTACGAAAGTTAAAAAAATTTCTCGATTTATTACGAAAATACCCTTGTAGGAAAATGATGAAAATACCCCAGGATAGAAACAGATGTAAATGTCCAAGAGTGAATAAGTATGGAAGGTATTAGGAATGGATGTACTTTTCTCGTGAACTAGATAGAAGACTTAAAACTCGCTTGATTTAAGAATCTCTATTAAATTCTTTTCATAAAATTTCTTCATGGATAACCAAGTGAAACATGTACTAATTCATAAAATTTCCTAATCGATTAAAAGCGCGATAGTTAGAATGAGCTTTAGAGGACGTGGCCGTCGTGGGACGCTAAGGGTAGGATGACCGACGTAACCTCGTCGTGTGAGGTCGTGGATCCGAGAATGATATACCACCACCACCCCAACTTTTGGAGCCGAATAGCAGGATCGACGGTGATGATGCAAAGGTCACAAGCGATCGCGTGGGTTCTAGAAAGGGTAGCTGGAATGGGTGGAGGTGGAGGAGCTCAGAAATCGGTACCTGAGAGACTTCGAGCTAACGGAGCTGAATTTTTTCGAGGTGTATCTGGTGTAGCGCCCAATACGGCTGAGTATTGGCTAGAATCGACCGAAAGAATCATGGATGAGATAGATTTGACAAATGAGGAGAAACTGAAAGGGCGGTGTCGCTTCAAGGATGAGTCATATCGATGGTGGCTCACGGTTCGAGATAGTGCTACTACAGACGATCTTACATGGGATTACTTCAAAACCGCTGTAAGAAATATGTGGGAACCACTACACCGATGCTCAAGAAAGCTTTTCCGGGTTAGTACAAGGAAATAAGTCCGTGTCGAAATATGAAGCGAATTTTAAGATTGAGCCGCTATGCTCGTGGAATTGTGTCAACGAGCATGATCGGTGTGTCCGCTTTGAAGACGGACCGAGGATGATCTAAGGTTACCGATTGCTCCACAACAAGAGCGTGAGTTTTCATCCTAGTGGAAAAGGCTAAGGTAGCCAAGGGATCAAGGAGTCCGTGAGATGTAATTATGATAGAAACAAGGTAAAAGAGGCTTTGGATCGCCTGGATCGGGTAAATTTGGAGAAGAGGGCTAGATTTGGGGAATCGAAAGAGCCACAAAGCCTACTCAAGGCCACCTCAAGGTGCTAGATGCGGAAATCCCACTCGGGAGAATGTTTGGTGGAAGTAGAGGTGCTTTGAATGTGGATCATTAGATCACCGTAAGGGATTGTCCTCGAAGTTAGCTAAGAATCACCTGCAGGGTCGAACCGTGCTCAAAGTTAGAAATGAAGGACCACCACGTATGGGTCGAGGTGCAATAGAGGTAATGGTAATTCAGGTGGCCGAGGTAATCAAGGTACAGAGGCGAGGCAACCAAGGTTGGTTTATGCAATTGGTAGTCATGAGGAGGAAGATGTGCGATATGACAATGGGTAAGTTTCTTGTTTCAAATACCTCAATTGTCTTATTTGTGGTTACGTTAGTTCGCTCTTATGTAGCTAGTAAAGTGTATGGGACTTGGATTATGGACGTAGGGAATGTTTCTAGAAAGTATGATAGATCTTTAAGATCAGAGTGCGCAACAGTAGCGTAGGGTGATGAGTTAAGGATACACGATTGGATGATAGTAAGTAATTTCGAGGACAAAATTATTTTAAGGGGGTAGAACTGTAACATCCCAAAATTGGGCCTAGTAGGATTGGGCCGATTGGGCCATGGGCTTTAGGAAAAATTTGTGTGTCATCTAGTTACTTGTGTTAGCTCGGGTAGTATTGTTTGTGTGCTTAGTATATTTGTGTGAAGGCTTGGAAATATTTGGAAGCTAGAATAATTTTTAGTATGGTTCATTTATGAAGTAGGATTAAGTGAGCTTAGCACTTAAGTTAATTTAAGTGTTCATTTATAGCATAAGAGGAGTAAGTGGCAAGATGGTTAAGGAGCTTGAAAGGTAGCTTGAGGTTAGAGGTTCGAGTGGTATGTTTAGCATTTTGAAGGTTTACTTTTGTGTATTAGCATTGATGGCTTCAAAACTTATTTATGATAGGTGGACTAATAACTTTTGGTAAGTTGAATTTTGTTTAAGGAAAGCTTAATTTATGGGATAAGATTCTTAAGGTTATGGAAGGATATCTTGAAGTTATGGTATATTGAGGCGACAAAAGGCTTGGCTTGTGGAAAATGTTTTGGAAACAATTCCTATGCTTTTAGTGCTTGAATGTGGACTAGATGGGTGTCTAGGGGGTGGCGAATTTTTTAGGTAGCTTGGGGGAATAGTTGGCCAATTCTCCTTTTGAACATCTTTTGCATTTTTGTTTTCCCCCTCCAAAAATCCTTTGTTTGGCCGAATGAGTATTGTACATTTTGTGCAAGTTTTGCTTTTGGTTAGTCTTCGTTTTGTTTGAACCAAAATTTATATTTTCTTTCTCTCATCTTTTCCTTTGAAACCGAAAACATCTTTTGCACTTTTGTGCACTCTTTCTCCCATCTCTCTTCCTCTTTTCTTACTTTTGGTATTTGCTCAACATCACTTTTTCCTTCTTATTTTCTTCTTGACCGAACCTCTTTCTTCCCCAAATCCTCTTTTCTTTTCTCTCTTCCATTGTTGATTAAACCGAATCCTCATCCTCTCATTTTTATTCTCTTTTCTACTTACATATTGCCTTCACTTTTATTCACATATTTTCTCCTTTCATAACTATATAGCCGAAACTTCCCATTTCCTCTTAGTATTGTTGTACGAATATTGAAGGTTGGTAAGTCAAAGGGTAAGGATTTATTTTAAGGGATTATTCTTTTGATTATCCTAAAGTCAAGGCTATTATTTATTTTAATGGTTGCCATTGTAGGGAAGTGAAGCGATTTGCGTGTCGGTTGTCAGTAGTTAGTACTCAAGGCGATTAGGTGAGATTTCGGTTTATATGATAACCCCAGAAATTTTTGGTTTGGCCGAATGGTCCATGTCCCTAACTCTTGTGTTTGGCCGATTATAGGAGCAAGAAATCTTGTGTAGCCAATTGATTCTTTGAGGATTAGGACTATCGTTGGTGAAAGGTGTGTACATACACACCTTATAACTTTTTAATATGCTAAGTGTTATATTATGCCTAATCGGTTTGTGTAGATATGGATGTAATACCATCATGGTATTAACAAGGATTCAGGTAAGTCTTTATTGCTATGAGATTTCTATTTGATGCTTTTGGGAAGCATGACACATTTGGTATGTGCAATATTTGATATATGGCAATGATAAATCTATGAATGTTGTTAAATAAACCTTTTAGCATGATTCGTAAAAGTATGTAATTGATTGATGTGGGTTAAATGAGTGGAGGGGCGTGATATTCGTGTTTATTTAACACCAAGTGTTTTGGTAACACATTGTGACTACGGTCACCGGAGGTTTGGTACCTCCGAGGTTTGGCACCTCATAGCGCCTCGTCCTCGTGGCTTAGCACCACCGTGGGTTGGCCCTACTTTGAGATATGGGATTGACGCCATGATTTGGTATCACACGATGGGTTGGCCCCATCATTCGATTTGTGTCCTCGGACACCGAGATTTGGTATCTCCAAGGATTTGGTATCACATTTGTGACTATATGTCACCAAGTGGTTTGGCACCACCAAAGGTTTGGTACCACACGGGTAGAGAAAGGCATTTGGATGGTTAGGATGGGTGCATCTTAAACTTATGCATATTAATTGGTTATGATTTGTGTATGTTGTTGTACTAAATCGGGAAGGGTTACACATTGAGTCTTGGTGACTCACCTTCTCCTTTAATTTTTCAGGTGACTCGTAGATTGCGGATGAGGAACCGGATGAACTCGAGGTGGCCATGCAGTGGATATTTGATATAAATGAACTTTGAATTTTAATTATTTTTCTGTTGGTTTGTTTTAATTAAGATGTAATAAGGCCTCCTAGAATTATTTTTGTTATTGTTGCATGTTTTGAATGTTTTGTTTAAACTATTTGATGATGTTAAAACGAATGCACATGTTTTCTCAAATTAAACGCAAAAATGTTTTAAAGTGCCATCGGGTACATTTGAAGTCTGTAAACAATTCGACTCAATAAATATTTTTAAACAAATTAAGTATGGTTTTTAACAAAGAGAATTGAAAATGAAAGGCATTTCAACAAAATTTTGAATCGGTTTTAAAATGGTTTTCAAAATGTTTTCTCTGTAGCAAACCAAATTCGGTTGTAATGTTTGGGCCGGATTTGGGGTGTTACAAATAGTTTTTGATAAATGTTCTGGATCTTCTTGAGCCGCCAAGAGGTTTCTTCCTCCAAGCATTTTATGAATAGTCCATATTTGATATGGCTGATAAAATTTTTCTTTTTCAGCAATACCAATAAGACTGTTTATTTCAATATGAAAATAATTGACAAAATCATCGTTATCTGTAAAATTTGATAATCGAGATTTGACTATTGCTGGAAAATCTTTTATTAAATTAAAAGAAAGGTTTTGGACTGTTATTTCTTTAACAAATCCCCATTCGATACTGGTTATATCAAATGGCTCGTGGTTTAAACGAAATTTGATAGTAGGAATTTTGTTTCCTATATCATTTGTAAAAATATATGCTTGTATAAAATATTTTGAAAAAGTTTCTAAAAATAGAGCTTGCTGGTTGCAAATTGCTCGATTTATTCTTGAAAATATTTCTGAAGGTAGAATTTGTCTACACTTGTTATATAGACATATTCTATACATCATATTAATAATAGGAGTGTTTCTCCCTTTATTAATAAAATACTGGAATATATCAAGAAGATTGTTTATCTCCTCAATATTTGTATATTCGATTAGGAGTTCATCCCAATCTCTATATAATATAGATTTTAATAGCAAATCTTCGGCTTTATTTTCCTCAGTTGTTTTTTCAACTAAGAATTCTGATAATCGTGAAAGGGAACGTCGAAAATTGGCTTTTTGCTCAGAAATATGGTTTTTCCATATTCTGTTAATGAAAGAATAATAATCTAGGGGCAACCATGGATTATAAAAGTCTTTAATTTCAGGAATTTCGAGATTTTGTTGTTTTTTCAACAAATCCTCGGTATTTTTGAGAATTTCAGAATAGCTTTTTTGATATTCTGAATATGGGTCTTGAGAGAATTCGAAATAGCTCACCAGAGATGGTGATTGTGATCCAGATGGTTGGTTTACCATTGGATAAGGTACATAATATCCCTGGTTAGGATAAAATTGTACTCTTGGTGTTGGTGCAACCATAAATCCCTGTTTAGGACTTATTTTTGCATGTGCATGCATAAATCCTTGTTTAGGATATGCAGGTGTACAAATAAATCCTGCTTAGGACTTACTTATGAAGAAGGTGAATAAATCCTTGTTTAGGATTTTCTTTTGAGATACAGAGCCACTGATCCTTGTTTAGGATTCATTGGTGTTTTTCTTTTATTGGGCTTTTTATGGACAGTGGTCCATTCTCCCATTTTTATTTCTAGAGGCTTTTTTCCTCTATCCATAAGGCCTGCTAAGAAAATCAACAATCATTAGTACAAATAAATTTAGGATTTGAAACTAATGATGTTTCTATAATGCTTTCTCCTACGATAATCTAATTGATTTTTATCAATAGATAATGGTAAATATTGTTTTATAAAATTATTTCCTAATAATATATCTCCATACATATCCGGAAGACATAATATTTTAGGAATTACAAATCTTACATTGTTTATGTGGATTGGTATATTTTTAGCTTTATAATGAATAGTGGTCTTATTACCATTTATTCCATTAATATTTATTTTTCTTTTTACAGGTTCCCAATATTTTTCAGGAATAGCATTTCTTTTATAACTACTGGTTGTAGCTCCTGTATCTAATAGTGCATGTAAAGAATATATTTTATAATCTTTATCATGTAATGTAATTTTAATATATGTATTTTCAATAAGATTTTCTTTTGAAAATTGTATATCCTCAATTCTTGTAACATCCTAAAATAGGGGCTATTTGTGATTTAATTGTGTTGCTTGTGATTGAACGGCTGTGGTGTTATTCGTGGAGTTATAGGACTTAATTATGAACTTTGAGTAGGCTCGGAATGGTAGAAAAAAAATTCATTTGTAAGCTTTAGAGGTAGGGAGCCTTGGTAAGTAGGGGTTACAAGTTAATTAAGGGGAAATTAGACACTAAAAAGGCCTTGGAAAAGTGGCAAAAGGGAGGCCACTTAGGAGCTGGAGTTGACGCCACAAGAGGAGCAAGGGGAGCCTAGGTTCGAGTTACGAAATTCCCTTTTTTGCTCTTTATTTTGGACGGCAAGAGAGAGAGAGAGGAGTGTTCAATTTAAACACTTCAGATAATATGGATAATAGGATATTATTAGTTTTAATTGGATTTTATTTGATTAAATCTAAAAGGGTGGCAAAGAGAAAAGAAGGAATTTAACTTATTCAAATTCTTTTGGATTATGTCAAATTATTGGCCAAGAGTGATTCAAGGAAGTGGCCAAATTTTGGACTCCTTGTTGAGGAGGAGTGGACGGCAAGGACTAGTTGAAAGGGAGAGTGCCAATTTTCTTTAGGCATACTCTCCATCTTTTGTTTTCTTTTCTCCAAATTGCAAGTAGCCGAAATTCCCAAACTCTTCCATCTTTGATTTTCTTTTTTCTTTCTCAATCTCTTAAAACCGAAAACCATTTTCCTTTTCTTAGACCTTGGCCGAATCCTCTACACCCTCACCTCCAATCTATTTCTTTCCTTTCTTCTCAAAACCAAACTTTATCTCCTTTTCCCATTATTTTCTTTCTCTAACCAATCTATTCCCCATCTTGGTGACCAAATTTCCTTTCCTCCTATTAAACTCATTTTGGCCGACTAATAGAGTGGTGTTGATCTCCTTGGGTTTGTCTTTTTCAATCATTGGAAAAGGTAAGTGTTGGTTGTCAATGCCTATTCCTTTCTCTCTCTTTCTCGTCGACTTTTACAAAGGTAAGAGTCGATTATGCATTTGTTTGGAAGTATGATAATCACTTGTTGGAACCAATGTGTTGTAGGATCTCCGGACTTGAAAGCAATCAAGCGTAGCCTTCTTTCTCGCTGATCGGTTGGTAAGTGGTGGTAAGGACTTGATTTGGTAATCTTTTTCCTTTAGGTATTCGTTAAGCCGAAGGCTTGTGAGGCTAACTGTTTTGCGTCTTAATGTGTGGCTGATTGTCAGAGGTGAACCATCGCTTGGCTCGGGATTTGGTAGGAAACCGAATCATTTGTAAGGTAAGGGTGGAGCGTTAACCCTTTGGATTTATGTGGTTTAGCCGAATAGGCCATGTCACTAACTTTCATGTATGGCCGAATATAGGGGCAAGGAAGTCTAGTGTGGTCGATTGATTCTTCGGGATTTAGGGCTACTGATAGTAACAGGTGTGTACATACACACTTTATAATTAATTAATGTGCTGAATATATTACACTAAATTGGATTGTGTAGAATTGGATTTAATACCATCATGGTACAAGCAAGGAATCAGGTAAGTCCTTGTTGTTATGAGTTTACTTAAAGATGCTTTTGGGAAGCATGACATATTTGGTATGTTGTTAAATAAACATGTGGGCATGATTCCTGCTATATGCATATCATTGATGTGGGTTGTATGTGAGGAGGGGAAGTAATATTCGTGTCGACGGACACCAAAGTGGTTTGGTACCACATTTCGTGACTACGGCCACCGAGGTTTGGCACCTCATAGCGCCTCGCCCTCGTGGCTTAGCACCACAAAGGGTTGGCCCCACGATGATATTATGGGATTGACGCCATGATTTGGTATCACACGGGTTGGCCCCACAACTTATTACATGTGACTTTAAGTCACCAAAGGTTTGGCACCACCAAAGGTTTGGCACCACAATATTGATGGATATCGTGACTTTAAGTCACCAATGGTTTGGCACCACCAAAGGGTTTGGTACCACACGGGTAGAAAAAGGTGTTTTGGATGGTTAGGTTGGGTGCATGTTAAACTTAATTGTGATCTGTGCATGATGTTGCATTAAACCGAAAAGGGTTACACATCGAGTCATGGTGACTCACCTTTTCCTTTAATATTTTCAGTGACTCGTAGATCGCGGATAAGGCGCCAGGTGGACTCGAGGTGGCCATGCATTGGAAATATGGATTAGATGAACTTTGAATTATTTTATTTTATTTTTGGTTTTATTTGTTCGAGTTGTAATAAGGCCTCCTAAGATTATTTTTATTATTTTTCATGTTTGGATGAATTATTTAAAATGTTTAATGATTTTAAAATGATCACACAAGTTCTCTTAAATTTAAATGTAAAAATGTTTTCTGTACCATCGGGTACATCTGAAATCGGTAACAATCTGACTTAATATATTTTTAAACGAACTAAGTATTGATTTCTCTATACACCTCAACTGTTTTTTTAAAACAAGACAATATCTTTTACTTTAAATTAAATCGGCTAAACAAGGGTTTTCAAAATGTTTTCATCTATAACATACCGAATCTGGTCATAGTGTTTAGGCCGGGTTTGGAGTGTTACAAAATTGGTATCAGAGCCCAGTTCAAAGCTTGGCTGTGGGGGGCCCAAGGCCCAAAATGTTTTGTGAGGCCTTTGTGAAACGTTTTTGGTTTTGAACAAAGATGGCACCGAAGTCTCGCACCAATCCGCCTGTAAGTACTTCGACTCACTGTGGATTATTTGTAGAAGGGTAGGTATGGAATGTAGTTAGTATGATAAGTGTTAAAACCCTAGGACTAGTTTACTCCAACAAATCACATAAGACTTTAAATGCCTAATTAAACAACCCTATGATCAAGTCACGAAGTTAGGGAGTGGTAACCTCGTGCGCATGTCAGGATTGGATCCGAAGAGCTTGGTACTTAAGCAGTCCTCATGACTCACCTCCTCTTCGCAGAATCCTACCTGTGCGTAGCTTCGGCTCACCCTAACCAAGAGGACTCTCCATAGGCTAAACACAATAAATAAAACCCGAAAGGGATTAGCCATGTTTTATGAAAACTCTAAGTTTTAAAAATCATTACAATATTCCATTAAATAGTAACAAAAATTTATTTCTGGAAAATTTTCAAAATATTTTCAATTTACTAAAATTACCAAAATGCCCCTAGTGGCAAAATTACGAAAATGCCCTTGGTTTCTAAAATTACCGTACTACCCCGATTTCAATAAGATTCTCTTACTTTGAAAAAGTATCCAAATTCTGTATTTCAAAATAATATCCTGACTTTGGAAATTTACAAAATTACCCCTGATTAATAAAATTACCAAAATACCCCTGGTTTCCAAAATTCTGCCATACCTTTAAATTGAAAATTTTTCGAAAATACTCTTCAGTTTTAGGAATTACAAGTTGTTTTGATTTACCAAAGTTTTCAAAATTTCCCCTGTTTATTACGAAAATACCCCTGTAAGAAAATGACGAAAATACCCCTGGAATAGAAACGGACAGAAATGCCCGAAAGAGTGAGTATGTAGGAAAGGTATTAGGGAATGGATATGCTTTCCTGTGTGAACTAGGATAGAGGACTTAAAACTTTGATTGATCGAAAGAATCTCTATTAAACTCTCTTCATAAAATTTCTTCGCGGATAACCAAGTGGAACAAGTACTAATCCATAAAAATTTCTTAATCAGATTAAAGCGCAATAGTTAAGAATGAGCTCTAGGGGACGTGGCCGTCGTGGATGCGGTAGGGGTAGGATAACCGTGTCGTAACCCGTGAGGTCGGGTCGTGGATCGAGAATGAGGTACCATCGCCACCACCACCCCAACTTTTGGAGTGAGGAGCAGGATCGATGGGAGGTGAGGCAAGATTGCAAGTCGTGTTATTGAGTCTTTGAGATGGTGGTCAAGGCAGTGGAGGTATGGGAGCTCGAAAGTCCGCACTGAGCGACTTCAATCCAACTGGCCGAGGTGTTTGGGAGTATCGGTGTGGCACCCAAAGGTGGCGAATCATCGTTAGAATCGATCGAGAGGATCATGGATGATCTTGATCCGACGAATGAGGAGAAGTCGAAAGGAGCGTGTCGCTTCTAAAGGATGAGTCATATCGCTGGTGGCTCACGGTTCGAGATGGTGCTACTACAGATGACCTTACTTGGGAGTATTTCAAAGTCGCTATCGGAAGAAGTATGTGGGCACCAAATATATTGATGCTCGGAGGAAAGCCTTTCCGGGTTGGTACAAGGAAATAAGATTGTGTCGAGTATGAAGCGGAATTTTGAGGTCGAGCCGCTATGCTCGGGAATTGTGTCAACAGAGCATGAACGGTGTGTCCGCTTTGAAGACGGACTTAGGGATGATTTGAGGTCTACCGATTGCTCCACAAACAGAGCGTGAGTTTTCTGCCTTGGTGGAAAAGGCTAAAGTAGCCGAAGGGGTCAAGGAGTCTGTAAGATGTAACTACGATAGGAACAAGCGAAAAGAGGCTTTGGGTCGTCTCGATCGTAGTAATGCATGTAAAAGGGCTAGGCAAAGTGGGCCAAATCAGGTGAAGGCCCATGACTACTAATCGAGACCACCAAGGTAATCGCCTGGGAAATCACATTGGGAGGATGTTGGATCGGTGAAAGGGATACTTTGAATGTGGATCTTTGGATCACCGTGTAAGGGATTGTCCTCAGAAGTTGGCAAAGAATCAGCTAGAAGGTTAGAACCGTGCTCAGGCTAGAAATGTAGGACCACCACAGAGGGGTCGTGGGAATGGTAGAGGAGGCAATGGTTCTAGTCGAGGTCACGGAATTCTGGGCAGAGGTGCAAGCAACACAGAGGCAAGGTAGCCTGGTTTAGTCTATACAGCAAGGCGTCGAGAGGAGGGTGACGCACCGGACGTCATAATCGGTACGTTCTTAATTTTTGGTCTTCCATATGTTGCATTAATTGATGTGGGTTCAACGCATTCATACGTTGCTAGTAGTGTGGTAGAGACCATGAACATAGACTTTGAGACTACTTCTAGGAGATGACAATAATTAGCCCTCTAGGTCACTCAGTAGTTGTAAACAAGCTATATAGGATGTACCCTAGAACTCCAAGGGGTAGTGTTTGTGGTCGATCCGATGGAACCGCCGCTTGGGGAGTTTGATTTAATTCTTGGAATGGACTAGTTGGTTAAGCATCAGGCAAGGTTGGATTACGCTACTAAGCGCATGGTTTTGAAGATGGCTGAGGGTGATGAAGTGGTCATGATAGGCAATAGAAGAGATTACCTATCCAACGTGGTGTCTGCGTTGAAGGCGGAGAAGATGGCCAGGAAAGGGTGTGAGGCATTTTTGGTTCGAATATGTGCCTTAGAGGCTAAGGAGTCAGCAGTTGAGAAGGTCCAAACGGTTAGGGAATTTGCTGATGTGTTTCCAGAAGAACTTTCGGGTCTGTCTCCAGATCGGGAAGTTAAGTTTGGTATAGACTTATTACCCGGAATGGCGCCTGTGTCTATAGCACCCTACCGAATGGTACCAAAGGAATTGGTGGAGCTGAAGGCTCAAATTCAAGAGCTCTTAGACCGAGGGTTTATCCGACCAAGTATATCTCCGTGGGGAGCACCTATACTGTTTGTCAAGAAGAAAGACGGGTCAATACAGATGTGTATCGACTACCGTCAGCTAAACAAGTTAACGATCAACAACAAGTATCCGTTGCCCTGGATTGATGACTTGTTTGATCAACTGAAGGGTGCATCAATTTTCTCGAAGATAGACCTTAGGTCGGGTTATTATCAACTTAAGGTAAAGGAGGTTGATGTTCACAAGACGGCGTTCCGTACTCGGTATGGGCATTACGAGTTTCTAGTGATGCCATTTGGGTTGACCAACGCACCTGCAGTGTTCATGGACTTAATGAATAGGGTGTTCCAGCAGTACTTGGATCAATTTGTCATGGTGTTTATAGACGACATATTGGTTTATTCTAAGACGGAGGAGGAGCATGACATGCATTTGCGTATAGTTCTACAAGTACTAAGGGAGAAGCAGTTATATGCCAAATTCAGTAAGTGCGAATTTTGGCTTAGGGAGGTGGCTTTCTTAGGTCACGTGGTGTCAGCTGAAGGGGTTAGAGTGGATCCTCGCAAGATCAAAGCGGTGTTAGATTGGAAACCGCCTAAGTCAATGGTAGAAATTTAAAGTTTTCGGTCCGCAGGTACTATCAAGATTTGTGGAAGGGTTCTCTTTAATCGCAAATTTCACTAACTAAGTTATTAAGAAAAGGAGTTCCATTTGTATGGTCGAGAAGCAAGCAGAAAGTTTTGATAAGCTACGAAAGATTCTCGACTAAACCCCGCTCGTGTAGCCCGAGGCGTGGAAGTTGTTTACGCTTATTATGATGCATCCCATACGGGTTGGGATGTGTTGATGCAGAAGGAAGGTAGTGGCCTATGCGTCCCGTCAACTAAGACCGCATGAGGTTAACTACCCGACTCACGACTTGGAATTAGCGGTATCGTAGTCTTCGCTTTGAAGATATGGAGGCATTACTTGTATGGGGAAAAGTCGATAGTCTACACGGATCACAAAAGTCTAAGGTATCTGTTGACTCAGAAGGATTTGAATTTGAGGCAGCGCCGATGGATTGAACTGCTAAAGGACTACGATCGCTCAATTGAGTACCATCCGCAAAGCTAACGTGGTGGTCGACGCGTTAAGCTCAAGGTCGTGGCGCATTTAAAGGCGATGTTTGCTCATTTGAGTCTATACGACGATGGAAGTCTTTTGGCAGAGCTGCAAGTTAAGCCAACTTGGATCGAGGAGATTAAGGAAAAATAGTTAGTAGATGGAAGTTTGAATGCACAGAGATTGCAAGTTCAAAATGGTGGTTTAGAAGGGTATAGCTTGTCCGATGATGGAGTATTACGCTTTCAAGGGCGAGCTTGTTTGCCAAAAGATGTGGAATTGAGGCAGAGGATTCTTCAGGATGCACATAGCAGCCCATACGCTATGCATCCGGGAGGTAGCAAGATGTATGGAGATTTGCGGAGATAGTTTTGGTGGCCTGGGTTGAAGCGAGAGGTAACTGAATTTGTGGGAAGGTGTCCGACGTGTCGTTGTGTTAAGGTGAACACCGGTTGCCATCGTGGTTACTTCAACCAAAGAAGATCCTCAAAGGAAATAGGAGAGGATCACTATAGATTTTGTCATGGATTTTGTCATACCCTCACGCCCAAAGAAGAAGGACGCAGCTTGGGTGATTGTGGACCGTCTGACTAAATCACTCACTTCATACCCAGAAGGGTGGATTACTCACTTTAAGCTAGCTAAGTCGTATGTGTCGAAATAGTGAGGTTGCATGGGTGCCGAGATCGATCATCTCGTATAGGGATCCCAGATTTACGCTGGTTCGGAAAGCGTTGCATCAAGCTTTGGGTACGCGGTTGATTTCAAGACAACATTCCATCCACAAATCGATGGGCGCGATGAAAGGGTCATACAAATTTTAGAAGATATGCTAAGAGGTTGTGTTCTGGATTTCAATGGTAGTTGGGAAGAGTACCTACCGCTAGCGTAATTCGCTTATAACAATAGTTATCAGCGAGTATTCAGATGGCACCATATGAAGCAATCAGATGGATTTGAAATGCCGTACTCCTACGTGTTGGACGGAGTTGGGTGAACGACAAATTTTGGGTCCGAGTTGGTAATGTAAACCAAGATAAAGTTAAGGTGATTCGCTCGCCTCAAGGAAGGCCGACAGGCGTAAATCTTATGCCGATCTTAAGCGTAAGGAAATGGAATATGCAGTAGGAGATAGAGTTTTTCTGAAGGTGTCACCTTGGAAAAAGGTATTGAGATTTGGGTGAAAAGGAAAGCTAAGCCCAAGGTTCATCGGGCCATATACAGTAGTGAAGTGAGTGGGATCGGTAGCTTACCAGCTCGAGTTGCCGGCAGAGTTGAGCCAGATCCATGATGTCTTCCATGTCTCGATGCTGAGGCGCTATCGATCAGATCCCTCACACGTAGTGCTAGTAGCGAAAATTGAAGTAAACCCGGACATGTCTTTCGAGGAGGAGCCGGTACAAATCTTGGATCGTGATGTCAAAGTTCTATGTAGGAAGTCAGTACCTTTGGTGAAAATACTATGGCGAAACCATGGTGCGGAGGAAGCTACGGGGAACCCGAGGATGTGATGCGCAGAATACCCCTACCTCTTCCGATCGTGTAATTTCGAGGCCAAAATTATTTTAAGGGGTAGAACTCAGAACATCCTAAAATAGGGGCTATTTGTGATTTAATTGTGTTGCTTGTGATTAAACTCACGTGGTGTTATTCGTGGAGTTATAGGACTTAATTATGAACTTTGAGTAGGCTCTAATGGTAGAAAAAAATTCATTTGTAAGCTTTAGAGGTAGGGAGCCTTGGTAAGTAGGGGTTACAAGTTAATTAAGGGATATTAGACACTAAAAGGCCTTGGAAAAGTGGCAAAAGGAGGCCACTTAGAGCTGGAGTTGACGCCACAAGAGGAGCAAGGGAGCCTAGGTTCGAAGTTACGAAATTCCTTTTTTTGCTCTTTATTTTGGACTGGAAGAGAGAGAGAGGAGTGTTTAATTTAAACACTTCAGATAATATGGATAATAGGATATTATTAGTTTTTAATTGGATTTTATTTGATTAAATCTAAAAGGGTGGCAAAGAGAAAAGAAGGAATTTAACTTATTCAAATTCTTTTGGATTATGTCAAATTATTGGCCAAGAGTGATTCAAGGAAGTGGCCAAATTTTGAACTCCTTGTTGAGGAGTGGACGGCAAGGACTAGTTGAAAGGGAGGGAGTGCCGAATTTTCTTTAGGCATACTCTCCATCTTTTTGTTTTCTTTTCCTCCAAATTGCAAGTAGCCGAAATTCCCAAACTCTTCCATCTTTGATTTTCTTTTTTCTTTCTCAATCTCTTAAAGCCGAAAACCATTCTCCTTTTCTTAGACCTTGGCCGAATCCTCTACACCCTCACCTCCAATCTATTTCTTTCCTTTCTTCTCAAAACTGAAACTCTATCTCACTTTTCCCATTATTTTCTTTCTCTCTAACCGAATCTATTCCCCATCTTGGTGACCAAAATTTCCTTTCCTCCTATTAAACTCATTTTGGCCGAATAATAGAGTGGTGTTGATCTCCTTGGGTTTGTCTTTTTCAATCGTTGGAAAAGGTAAGTGTTGGTTGCCGAATGCCTATTCCTTTCTCTCTCGGTTCTCTGTCGACTTTTACAAAGGTAAGAGTCGATTGCGGCATTTGTTTGGAAGTATGATAATCACTTGTTGGAACCAATGTGTTGTAGGATCTCCGGGACTTGGAAGCAATCAAGCGTAGCCTTTTTTCTCAGTTGATCGGTTGGTAAGTGGTGGTAAGGACTTGATTTGGTAATCTTTTTCCTTTAGGTATTCGTTACGCCGAAGGCTTGTGAGGCTAACTGTTTTGCGTCTTAAGGTGTGGCCGATTGTCGAGGTGAACCATCGCTTGGCTCGGATTTGGTAGGAAACCGAATCATTTGTAAGGTAAGGGTGGAGCGTTAACCCTTGGATTTATGTGGTTTAGCCGAATAGGCCATGTCACTAACTTTCATGTATGGCCGAATATAGGGGCAAGGAAGTCTCGTGTGGTCGATTGATTCTTCGGGATTTAGGGCTACTGATACTAACAGGTGTGTATATACACACTTTATAATTAATTAATGTGCTGAATATATTACACTAAACTGGATTGTGTAGAATTGGATTTAATACCATCATGGTACAAGCAAGGAATTAGGTGAGTCCTTGCTGTTATGAGTTTACTTAAAGATGCTTTTGGGAAGCATGACATATTTGGTATGTTGTTAAATAAACATGTGGGCATGATTCCTGTTATATGCATATCATTGATGTGGGTTGTATGTGAGGAGGGGGAAGTAATATTCGTGTCGACGGACACCAGTGGTTTGGTACCACATTTCGTGACTACGGTCACCAGAGGTTTGGCACCTCATAGCGTCTCGTCCCCGTGGCTTAGCACCACAGTGGGTTGGCCCCACAGATGATATTATGGGATTGACGCCAGTGATTTGGTATCACACGGGTTGGCCCCACAACTTATTACATGTGACTTTAAGTCACCAAAGTGGTTTGGCACCACCAAAGGGTTTGGCACCACAATATTGATGGATATCGTGACTTTAAGTCACCAAGGGTTTGGCACCACCAAGGGTTTGATACCACACGGGTAGAAAAAGGTGTTTTGAATGGTTAGGTTGGGTGCATGTTAAACTTAATTGTGATTTGTGTGCATGATGTTGCATTAAATCGAAAAGGGTTACACATCGAGTCATGGTGACTCACCTTTTCCTTTAATATTTTTAGGTGACTCAGAGATCGCGGATAAGGCACCGTGGACTCGAGGTGGCCATGCATTGGAAATATGGATTAGATGAACTTTGAATTATTTTATTTTATTTTGGTTTTATTTGTTCGAGTTGTAATAAGGCCTCCTAAGATTATTTTTATTATTTTTCTTGTTTGGATGAATTATTTAAAATGTTTAATGATTTTAAAATGATCACACAAGTTCTCTTAAATTTAAACGTAAAAATGTTTTCTCTCAACCATCTGTACATCCAAATCCAGAATAATCGACTTAATATATTTTTAAACTAACTAAGTATTGATTTCTCTATACACCTCAACTGCTTTTTTTAAAACAAGACAATATCTTTTACTTTAAATTAAATCGGCTAAACAAGGGTTTTCAAAATGTTTTCATCTCAGTAATATACCGAATCTGGTCATAGTGTTTGGGCTGGTTTAGGTGTTACAATTCTAGTGTTTCTAGAATTTCTACTAGGTGAGGTAGGAAAATAGGAATATGAACGGTTTTCATACCTATTGGTGTAGAAGTACTTATTTCTTCCTCGTATTCTTCGATTTGAGAACTAGAAGGTAATATTAAATTATCATCTCAGATTTGTAATCAAATTGTATTTGAAATACAATTTATCTCCAGATGACATATATTCTATAGTACTTACTGGTTTAGAAGTAATAGCATTATTAGTCTTTTCTGTGATCCAGTCTTTCAGGATCGATAGATCTTTTAAATGTAATAATTTCGGCTGAATTTCAGTTGTAAATTTATTGGGCTCAAAAAGCTCAATAATTTTATTATTTATTTCTTTATTTCTACTTCGCCAGATTAGTATATTCATTAATGTAAGTCCAAATTGATTGTTAGATCTTCTGCTAAATCACTAATTTAGAATTTTTTGTCTGAATTCTGAGCCATAGACACTCTTCTATTAGAGGGTCTGTTATGGAAATGAAGTAATTGGGTTTTACCTTAAATCCTATAACTCCTGTATGTAAATTAGATTGAATTCCTCCAATAAGTGCTTTTATTGGATTTTAATAATATAGCTATAATAGGAACATCATGACCTCTTCTAAATAAAGCTCTAATTGTTATCATGATAACTCCTAAATGTATATATCGGACTTGAGGATATTTTTTCCTACTCCGTTTTATTTTTTCTTTAGTAAATAAGGGGATTTCGTTAATCCACCTTTAGTATCCTTAGCGAGTCGTGTTACCGCTTAATTTTCTCTATGTGTCTTTGTGACCATATTTTGAATTTAGATATTTTATATATTTCTTCTTTAGAAATATTATTTTATTAATTTTTTCTATTATATCATCGTAAAAGTCTGCTTTTCTCCAATTACACTACCTAATTTAATATCCTCGTTGTTCGTAATAAGGAATTTCTTCTAAATGATTTTTAGAATTATTTCCTAGCATAAAATATATTCATCGAATCAGATTAGACTCTATTTCTTTTATTTTGTATTTTGGAAATTTTTCTAATTTATTGGGATAGAATATCGGTTGTATTTCTATAGGTAAATATTGGTTTTCCAATATTTTAGACTATCGCTTTTTAGATAATCTCCTTTTAATATTTTTTCCCAATATTTTCCATTTTATTATTATTTTCTAGGCAATCTTCTGCTTGAAGATCTAATTCTACTTTCCTTTTACCATAGGGATCTCGCTTATCGATTTCCCAAGGTTTAGGTGGTTCATACTCATATGAATCGTGGTTCAGTATCCATGGGTTCTGGGATATCTATATTTTCTTCTATTGAAGTGTTTTCTTCATCAGAATTTTGACTCGTAACACAAATATCTAAATTTGTGTTATTAGAACTATTATTACTACCGCTACTATCGTAGTATCGTAGTTTAACATGTAATGATAATTATATTTATTAAATAGATCTTTATGTTGTTCATAAAGTTCTTCTATTAATTTTAAATATTCTACTCTTTCTAAATTATCTTCTGCTTTAGAAAATTGGTTTTTCCAATGTTCTATTAAAGTTTTATAAGACTCAAAATCATATTTTTCTTGTTTTTATCTTTTTAATTTTTCCTTTTCTTTTTGTTTTTGATTATATTTAGTAGAAGAATCATCCAAGAATCATCTTTATCTCGATAAAGCTAAAATTACGTTACTATTACCGTAATATAAAGGACCTAAATCTAAATCGTAATCTATATTAGTATTATTATTAATTACCCGATCTAATTTATTATTTACATCTATTAATAGATCTTTAGATTTGTTGTTCAAATCTAAATCATTATAACTCCCATATTTTCTACTTTTTCTTCTCGTGTTAGTTACCTTAGTATATAATTTATTAAAATATACGCATTTAATATCTATTAAACTATTGATACCTTTACTAAGAGCCGATATATTGTTTTCATTCTGTAGTCTATATGCATAGTATGATTACAAGTTTTATCTTTGTATAAACAATCCATTTTTCCCTTATTATTATCCCCGGTACCTAAGACCTTCGTCAGGTTCATAACGCCCTCTCAATGCCTACAACGCCCCACTCGGACTCAACTAACGAAGACTAACGATGCACAAATGGGTTTTGAGATAATAACAATAAATAAATGTAATTGAAGATAAAAGATAGAAACTTACAATGATAACTACGATATGAAACTCCAGAAATTGTTACTCCGGGGCTCCTCTGATAGGGAGGGGTTTGCCTCTGATACGGAGGGGTTTGCCTCTAATAGGGAGGGGTTTGCCTCTGATACCAATTACAGGGGGCAGGGAGGGTATGCACAAACGGAAGGGTTATATCGTAGAGAATGAAAATATTATTAAAGAAGAAAGTAGATAATTTACAGAGTGTTTATAAAAGAGAAAAAAACTATCTAAAACTCCTAATGCCTTTCTTCAGGCTACATCAATGCCTATTTATAATGAAAAATCTAAACTAGAATTTAATTACAATTAGAGTCCGAATAGTGATTCGGATAAGAATAAAAAGAATTAAATTCTAATGAATAAAAAAATGGTGTCCGAATAGTATCCTGGTAAGGATGCTTTCGGTGTCAGCTTCATGGTTGCTTCCATGTAGCTTCTCTTTTTGTCAGGTTGCCATCATGGTGTTTCCACTTAGCTTCCTTTTTTGTCTTGTAGCAATTATGGTTGTTTCCACGTTGCTTCCTCTTTCATCATGGATGCCGTCATGGTTTTTTCCATGTAGCTTCCTTCTTTCGTCATGGATGCCGTCATGGTTTTTTCCACGTAGCTTCCTTTTTCGTCGTGGATGCCGTCATGGTTTTTTCCACGTAGCTTCCTTGGATGTGACTTTTCGTCTTCATCCTTCCTGGATGTTTCTGAGATTCATTTCTTCTATCTCGTCCAGGTGTAACGATTTCGGTGTCGGGGCTGGTGTGTTCCAACTTTCCAACGTTTCTCTGATCTCCGCTGCTAATGGATAATCTTCAATTTCCATTTCTGCTATTTTTGTTAATAACGAAATGGCTTCTTCATTCTCGTCTTCTCCTGCCTAGTGGTTTCCAGTGTCATAGGCTAAGACTCTTCTTGTAACAACCTGAAATTAGGCCTAGTAGGATTGAGCCCAATGGGCCTTAGGCGTAGTAGCGTAAAAATTTTTGGAGAATAGGAGATTGGCTTAAGTGCAAGTTGGACCTTTAGATAAGTGATTTTGAAGGTTAGGGGCTTCTATGAAGTCCCGGATCAAATATTAGCTTTGGGAAAATTTTGGTTTTAGGTGAAAAAAAACCCTTGGAGGTTGGCGGTAGGCCTTAAGAATAAAATGTGGAGGAAAATGACACAAGTGGTGTGTGTGGTGTAGTGGCAAAGTGACGCCACAAAGAAGGAAGGAGGTCCAAGGTTCTAGTTGTAGCGTTTGCATTCCTTTTGATTATTTTATTAAATGAATTTAGACCTTGGCCATAGGGTTATATTTAATTGCGCATGGTTTGAGGCACAAGGAGCTAGTTGGTAAAGTGGCTAGCAGCGTGGATTATGTTATAAGGAGCCCGGGTTCAATCTCATGAGAAGCAAGGAGTATTTATTTTATGAGAGGACTAGAAGAGTTTCAGCTGAATTTAAACTCATCGACGAAGGATCCCACATCGAAAGATACAAGGAATGAAGGTGAAGAGCTAGCTATATAAAGAGCATGCCAGAGAAGGGTTAACATACCTTGGTGGGCGTTGGGCAGGAGGAGGTCGCAGAGGCGCTTAGCACCGAGTCCTATCGTGTGTAACTCTCTACTCTAGTTGTAGAGCAAAATGCCAAAGTCCCATCACGGCAATAGTAGCTACACGAAAAGTGCGAAGACGGTGGGGCTTCAACGCGATAGTTGAGGCCATCAAGAGTATTCTTGTGGGTTGGGGCTACTTGAATGCGATGGGTCAAGTGGGCCCAATAGGCCCGTAGGCCCAATTGGAATAAATTGTATGATGATATAGTATATAGTGAACTAGACTAGGTGGAACTTATATACGTGGATAGATTTGTGTTAGGTGGGCCACACGAGCGCAGGGGGCCGAATGGGCCGAATTGGGTTTTAGCCCAACAAATCCAAGAAAGATTGAAAATGGTAGTTGAGTCGCTCAAGGCGACATCGCACCTTTAGAAAGGCCATTCCAGTACAAAATTATGAAAATACCTTGGTGGGTAAATTACTAAAATACCCTTGGTGGGTAAATTACGAAAATACCTTTGGTGGGTAAATTACGAAAATACCCTTGGTGGGTAAATTACGAAAATACCCTTGGTGGGTAAATTACAAAATACCCTTGGTAGGTAGATTACTAAAATACCCTTGGTGGGTAAATTACTTAAAATACCTTTGGTGGGTAAATTACTTAAAATACCCTTGATGGGTAAATTACAAAAGTACCTTGATGGGTAAATTACTTAAAATACCCTTGGTGGGTAAATTAAAAAATACCCTAGGTAGGTAAATTACAAAATACCCTTGGTTGGTAAATTACAAAATACCCTTGGTGGGTAAATTACTTAAAATACCCTTAGTGGGTAAATTACGAAAATACCCTTGGTGGATAAATTACGAAAATACCCTTGGTAGGTAAAATTACGCTTATACCCTTGGTAGGTAAAATTACGATTATACCCTTAGAGGTTGATTAGCATGATTATGTTGTTTTATGTCTATCCGATTTTGATGGTAATTCATGTTATACTTATATTTGATATATGTCTAGATACATGACATAACGCATACACGAATTATTATGTCATATTGCACGGGTATGATGAGAGAGGGGAAGATTGATATCGTGATTTGGTCACCAAAGGATTTGGTATCACATTCATGTCTTCGGACACCAAAGGTTTGGCACCTCATAGCGACTCGTCCCTGTGGTTAATACCACCGTGGGTTGGCCCCACTTTTGAGATATGGTTATCACACGTAGGTTGGCCCCACAACTTGATGATTCGTGACTTCGGTCACCAGTGGTTTGGCACCACCAGTGGTTTGGCACCACCAGTGATTTGGTATCACATTCGTGTCTTCGCACACCGAGGTTTGGCACCTCATAGCGACTCGTCCCTCGTGGTTAACACCACCGTGGTTGGCCCCACTTTTGAGATATGGGATCGCCGCCATGATTTGGTATCACACGGGTTGGCCCCACAGATGGATTATTCGTGACTTTGGTCACCAAGGATTTGGTATCACATTTATATCGTGACTTCGGTCACCGGTGGTTTGGCACCACCAAGGGTTTGGTACCACACGGGTAGAAAAGGAGTTATGGATGGCTAGGTTGGGTGCATTATACATATATGTTTCTTTGTTATAATTTGTGTAAGTATGTGGTATTTACCCGGGAGAGGGAATATGCACTGAGTCTTGGTGACTCACCTTCTCCCTTATCTTTTCAGGTGATTCGTGAGTTTGCGGATGAGGAGCCGGATGAACTCGAGGAGGCCATGCAATAAAATATGGTTTTACATGAATTTCCAATTGGGTGCTTTATTTTAATTTGGTTTTCATATTTTTATGGATTTGTAATAAGGCCTGTTTAATTTATGTTTTGGATTATTTTTATGTTTTGAATATGTTTAAAATATGGCTTTTAAATTACTTGGTTAACTTAATAATTGAGCCCAAAGTTTTCTAAACTAAAAACTCGCAATGGTTTTAAAAATCTTACCATCGGATAACATGAATAGTTCAATAGTAAAATTACAAGTTAAATGTTTTCAACAGATTAAGTGATTTCCAAAATTCAAGTTTCTATACTCAATTGCAAATGATTTTCCAAAATGATATTTCAATTTTCTTAAAAGATATAATGTTTTCTATCATATGATTTATCAACTAAGTGTTTTCTATCATATGATTTATCAACTAAGTTTTAAAGTTTTATGTAATTTCAAGTAAATTTCAATTTTAACTTATTTTCGACAAATAAAGAATTACAAAGAGTTTTTCACAAAAATTTAATTGTTAATTCGATTCTTTCAAAAATTATTTTCCTTAGTGACATACCGATTCTATTAGTGGCGTATTGACCGGGTTTGGGGTGTTACACTTCTCCCATCGGTCCAGAACTTATAAGTATCTTGATGTAAAAGATGCTGGGCCATGGTCATCAAATCAATTCCGGTTTGGACTTGATAATTGGGAAAATTGTTGTAACATTCATCAATGGTTTTTGATAAATGTTCTGGATCTTCTTGAGCCGCCAAGAGGTTTCTTCCTCCAAGCATTTTATGAATAGTCCATATTTGATATGGCTGATAAAATTTTTCTTTTCAAAGAATACCAATAAGATGCTTATTTCAATTTGAAAATAATAGACAAAATCATCGTTATCTCAGAAAATTTGATAATCGAGATTTGACTATTGCTGGAAAATCTTTTATTAAATTAAAAGAAAGGTTTTGACCGTTATTTCTTTAACAAATCCCATTCGACATCGGGTTATATCAAATGGCTCGTGGTTTAAAAGAAATTTGATAGTAGGAATTTTGTTTCCTATATCATTTGTAAAAATATATGCTTGTATAAAATATTTGGAAAAAGTTTCTAAAAATAGAGCTTGCTGGTTGCAAATTGCTCGATTTATTCTTGAAAATATTTCTGAAGGTAGAATTTGTCTACACTTGTTATATAGACAGATTCTATACATCTTATTAATAATAGGAGTGTTTCTCCCTTTATTAATAAAATACTGGAATATATCAAGAAGATTGTTTATCTCCTCAATTATTGTATATTCGATTAGGAGTTCATCCCAAGCTCTATATAATATAGATTTTAATAGCAAATCTTCGGCTTTATTTTCCTCAGTTGTTTTTTCAACTAAGAATTCTGAGAATCGTGAAAGAGAACGCCGAAAATTGGCTTTTTGCTCAGAAATATGGTTTTTCCATATTCTGTTAATGAAAGAATAATAATCTAGGGGCAACCCTGGATTATAAAAGTCTTTAATTTTGGGAATTTCAAGATTTTGTTGTTTTTTTCAACAAATCCTCGATATTTTTGAGAATTTCAGAATAGCTTTTTTGATATTCTGAATATGGGTCTTGAGAGAATTCGAAATAGCTCACCGAAGATGGTGATTGTGATCCAGATGGTTGGTTTACCATTGGATAAGGTACATAATATCCCTGGTTAGGATAAAATTGTACTCTTGGTGTTGGTGCAACCATAAATCCCTGTTTAGGACTTATTTTTGCAGTGCATGTATAAATCCTCGCTTAGGATATGCAGTGTACAAATAAATCCTCGCTTAGGACTTACTTATGAAGAAGGTGAATAAATCCTTGTTTAGGATTTTCTTTTGGAGATACAGCCACTGATCCTTGTTTAGGATTCATTGGTGTTTTTCCTTTATTGGGCTTTTTATGGACAGTGGTCCATTCTCCCATTTTTATTTCTAGAGGCTTTTTACCTCTATCCATAAGGCCTGCTAAGAAAATCAACAATCATTAGTACAAATAAATTTAGGATTTGAAACTAATGATGTTTCTATAACAGTTTCTCCTACAGATAATCTAATTGATTTTTTATCAATAGATAATGGTAAATATTGTTTTATAAAATTATTTCCTAATAATATATCTCCATACATAATTTTAGGAATTACAAATCTTACATTGTTTATGTGGATTGGTATATTTTAGCTTTATAATGAATAGTGGTCTTATTACCATTTATTCCATTAATATTTATTTTTCTTTTACTGTGTTCCCAATATTTTCAGAATAGCATTTCTTTTACAACTACCGTTGTAGCTCCTCAGATCTAATAGTGCATGTAAAGAATATTTTTATAATCTTTATCATGTAATGTAATTTTAATATATGTATTTTCAATAAGATTTTCTTTTGAAAATTGTATATCCTCAATTCTAGTGTTTCTAGAATTTCTACTAGGTGAGGTAGGAAAAATAGGAATATGAACGGTTTTCATACCTATTGGTGTAGAAGTACTTATTTCTTCCTCGTATTCTTCGATTTTGAGAACTAGAAGGTAATATTAAATTATCATCTGTATTTGTAATCAAATTGTTTTTGAAATACAATTTATCTCCGATGACATATATTCTATAGTACTTCATGGTTTAGAAGTACTAGCATTATTAGTCTTTTCTATGATCCATTTTCGGGATCGATAGATCTTTTAAATGTAATAATTTCGGCTGAATTTCAGTAGTAAATTTATTGGGCTCAAAGAGCTCAATTATTTTATTATTTATCTCTTTTATTTCTACTTCCGCCGTATTAGTATATTCATTAATAGAAGTCCAGCTGATTGCTAGATCTTCTGCTAAATCACGAATATCAGAATTTTTTGTCTGAATTCTGAGGCATAGACACTCTTCTATTAGAGGGTCTGTTATGGAAATTAAGTAATTGGGTTTTACCTTAAATCCTATAACTCTTGTATGTAAATTAGATTGAATTCCTCCAATAAGTGCTTTTATTGGATTTTTCAAATCTTTTATCTAATAATATAGCTATAATAGGAACATCATGACCTCTTCTAAATAAAGCTCTGATTGTTATCATGATAACTCCTAAATGTATATATCGGACTTGAGGATATTTTTCCTAATCCGCTTTTATTTTTCTTTAGTAAATAAGGGATTTCGTTAATCCACCTTTAGTATCCTTAGCGCTATGTTACCGCTTAATTTTCTATGTGTCTTTGTGACCATATTTTGAATTTAGATATTTTATATATTTCTTCTTTAGAAATATTATTTTATTAATTTTTTCTATTATATCATCGTAAAAGTCTGCTTTTCTCCAATTACACTACCTAATTTAATATCCTCGTTGTTCGTAATAAGGAATTCTTCTAAATGATTTTTAGAATTATTTCCTAGCATAAAAATATATTCATCGAATCAGATTAGACTCTGCTTTTTTTATTTTTGTATTTTTGGAAATTTTTCTAATTTATTGGGATAGAATATTGGTTGTATTTCTATAGGTAAATATTGGTTTTTCCAATATTTTAGACTATCGTTTTTTAGATAATCACCTTTTAATATTTTTTTCCCAATATTTTTCCATTTTATTATTATTTTCTAGGCAATCTTCTGTTTGAAGATCTAATTCTACTTTCCTTTTACCATAGGGATCTCGTTTATTGATTTCCCAAGGTTTAGGTGGTTCATACTCATATGGATCTGGTGGTTCAGTATCCATGGGTTCGGGATATCTATATTTTCTTCTCGTTGAAGTGTTTTCTTCATCAAAATTTTGACTCGTAACACAAATATCTAAATTTGTGTTATTAGAATTATTATTACTACCGCTACTATTAGTAGTATCGTAGTTTAACATGTAATGATAATTATATTTATTAAATAGATCTTTATGTTGTTCATAAAGTTCTTCTATTAATTTTAAATATTCTACTCTTTCTAAATTATCTTCTTTTTAGAAAATTGGTTTTTCCAATGTTCTATTAAAGTTTTATAAGACTCAAAATCATATTTTTCTTGTTTTTATCTTTTAAATTTTTCTTTTCTTTTGTTTTGATTATAGTTAGTAGAAGAATCATCCAAGAATCATCTTCATCTCGATAAAGCTAAAATTACGTTACTATTACCGTAATATAAAGGACCTAAATCTAAATCGTAATCTATATTGTTAGTATTATTAATTACCCGATCTAATTTATTATTTACATCTATTAATAGATCTTTAGATTTGTTGTTCAAATCTAAATCATTATTACTCCCAAATTTTCTACTTTTTCTTCTATGTTAGTTACCTTAGTATATAATTTATTAAAATATACGTATTTAATATCTATTAAACTATTGATACCTTTACTTAGAGCCGATATATTATTTTCATTCTTAGAGTCTATATGCATAGTATGATTACAAGTTTTATCTTTGTATAAATAATCCATTTTTCCATTATTATTATCCTCGGTACCTAAGACCTTCAGGTCTTAATGTCCTCTCAACGCCTACAACGTCCCACTCGGACTCAACTCAAGAACGAAGACAAACGATGCACATATGGGTTTTGAGACAAAAAAAAGAAATAAATGTAATTGCGTATAAAAGATAGAAAATTACAATGATAACTACGATATGAAACTCCGTAAATCACATCTCGGCTCCTCTAATATGGAGGGTTTGCCTCGATACCAATTACAGGGGGGAGGGAGGATATGATACCATTTACAGGGGGGAGGGAGGGTATGATACCATTTACAGGGGGAGGGAGGATATGCACAAACGGAAGGGTTATATCGTAGAGAATGAAAATATTATTAAAGAAGAAAGTAGATAATTTACAGAGTGTTTATAAAAGAGAAAAACTATCTAAAACTCCTAATGCCTTTCTTCAGGCTACATCAATGCCTCTTTATAATGAAATATCTAAACTAGAATTTCATTAAAATTGGAGTCCGAATAGTGATTCGGATAAGAATAAAAACAATTAAATTCTAATGAATAAAAGAATGGTGTCCGAATAGTATCCTGATAAGGATGCTTTCGGTGTCAGCTTCATGGTTGCTTCCACATAGCTTCTCTTTTTGTCAGGTTACCATCATGGTGTTTCCACTTAGCTTCCTTTTTTGTCTTGTAGCAATTATGGTTGTTTCCACGTTGCTTCCTCTTTCGTCATGGATGCCGTCATGGTTTTTTCCACGTAGCATCCTCTTTTCGTCATGGATGCCATCATGATTTTTTCCACGTAGCTTCCTCTTTCGTCATGGATGCCGTCATGGTTTTTTCCACGTAGCTTCCTTGGATGTGACTTTTTGTCTTCATCCTTCCTGGATGTTTCTGAGATTCATTTCTTCTATCTCGTCCAGGTGTAATGATTCCGGTGTCGGGGCTGGTGTGTTCCAACTTTCCAACGTTTCTCTGATCTCCGCTGCTAACGGATAATCTTCAATTTCCATTTCCGCTATTTTTGTTAATAACGAAATGGCTTCTTCATTCTCGTCTTCTCCTGCCTGGTGGTTTCTAGTGTCATAGGCTAAGACTCTTCTCCCATCAGTCCAGAACTTATAAGTATCTTGATGTAAAAGATGCTGGGCCATGGTCATCAGATCAATTTCGGTTTGGACTTGATAATTGGGAAAATTGTTGTAACATTCATCAATGGTTTTTGATAAATGTTCTGGATCTTCTTGAGCCGCCAAGAGGGTTCTTCCTCCAAACATTTTATGAATAGTCCATATTTGATATGGCTGATAAAATTTTTCTTTTTCAGCAATACCAATAAGACTGTTTATTTCAATATGAAAATAAGAGACAAAATCATCGTTATCTGTAAAATTTGATAATCGAGATTTGACTATTGCTGGAAAATCTTTTACTAAATTAAAAGAAAGGTTTTGGACTGTTATTTCTTTAACAAATCCCATTCGATACTGGTTATATCAAATGGCTCGTGGTTTAAACGAAATTTGATAGTAGGAATTTTGTTTCCTATATCATTTGTAAAAATATATGCTTGTATAAAATATTTTGAAAAAGTTTCTAAAAATAGAGCTTGCTGGTTGCAAATTGCTCGATTTATTTTTGAAAATATTTCAGGGGGTAGAATTTGTCTACACTTGTTGTATAAACAGATTCTAAACATCTTATTAATAATAGGAGTGTTTCTCCCTTTACTAATAAAATACTGGAATATATCAAGAAGATTGTTTATCTCCTCAATATTTGTATATTCGATTAGGAGTTCATCCCAATCTCTATATAATATAGATTTTAATAGCAAATCTTCGGCTTTATTTTCCTCAGTTGTTTTTTCAACTAAGAATTCTGAGAATCGTGAAAGGGAACGCCGAAAATTGGCTTTTTGCTCAGAAATATGGTTTTTCCATATTCTATTAATGAAAGAATAATAATCTAGGGGCAACCCTGGATTATAAAAGTCTTTAATTTTAGGAATTTTGAGATTTTGTTGTTTTTTCCACAAATCGTCGGTATTTTTGAGAATTTCAGAATAGTTTTTGATATTCTGAATATGGGTCTTGAGAGAATTCGAAATAGCTCACCGGAGATGGTGATTGTGATCCAGATGGTTGGTTTACCATTGGATAAGGTACATAATATCCTCGTTAGGATAAAATTGTACTCTTGGTGTTGGTACAACCATAAATCCTGCTTAGGACTTATTTTGCAGTGCATGCATAAATCCTCGCTTAGGATATGCAGTGTACAAATAAATCCTCGCTTAGGACTTACTTGCGAAGAAGGTGAATAAATCCTTGTTTAGGATTTTCTTTTGAGATACAAACAACGATCCTTATTTAGGATTCATTGGTGTTTTTCCTTTATTGGGCTTTTTATGACAAAGGGTCCATTCTCCCATTTTTATTTCTAGATGCTTTTATCTCTATCCATAAGGCTCGCTAAGAAAATCAACAATCAAGAGTACAAATAAATTCGTGATTTGAAACTAATGATGTTTCTATAATAGCTTCTCCTACGATAATCTAATTGATTTTTTATCAATAGATAATGGTAAATATTGTTTTATAAAATTATTTGCTAATAATATATCTCCATACATATCCTGAAGACATAATATTTTAGGAATTACAAATCTTACATTGTTTATGTGGATTGGTATATTTTAGCTTTATAATGAATAGTGGTCTTGTTACCATTTATTCCATTAATATTTATTGTTTTTATATATTTCTTCTTTAGAAATATTATTTTTTTCTATTATATCATCGTAAAAGTCGCTTTCTCCGATTACACTTCCTAATTTAATATCCTCGTTGTTCGTGATAAGGAATTTCTTCTAAATGATTTTTAGAATTATTTCCTAACATGAAAATATATTCATCGTAATCAGATCGACTGCTTTAAATTAATTCATATATTATTTCAATGGATTTGTTTCCTCACTAAAACATATTTCTAAATCTTGTTCTTCAAGATTTTTATCATTTTCTTGCATTCTTTCCTTTGTTAGGACAATTTGTTGCAATATGACCTTCTTCATCACAAATAAAACATTTACAAATTTGTTTTTATTATTATTAGAAGTTTTTCTTCCAACAAATTTTTTCTTTTATCATTAGTGTAAATTTTTCTACTAGGTTTCCATCTAGATAACCTATATTTTTATGTTTTTATAGGTTTTGGATGCATAGTGTTACATCCAAATTCCCATTCTCCTTCTAACATTTTTGTACAATATTTGTAGCTTAACTTATTTTTGACTTGTTTAGCCGCTTTACTTTGTAAACAATGTAATATAATTCTTTCTTTAGCAAAATTAATCCTATTTCCTATAGTATCTATATCCATATGGTTTTGCCAAGATCATTACTATATTTAATAATGAAAGAAGCATATTTGTTTATGTAAATTTCATCCCAAGGTGGTGGTAATTTATGAAAATATTGGTTTTTCCAAAATCTATACTATCATTTTTAGCTTTTGATATTCATGAAGAAATTTTTAGAAAAATCTTCTAAATATCTAATATCACATAATTTTAATTTTGACAGGATATAGCTGGATTGACTATCCTGATCTTTCTTATTAGTATAACCACAAAATTCTGTTTTTAGAATTGAGGTTAAACCTTTTAATAAATCTTTAGGGGCTCCTATTTGATTAATAAGTTGACCCTTTTGTTCTTTTCCTTTGCCGAATTCTTCCCAACATCTAAGGAATTGCAGAACATCTCCTTGAAATGTTCCTACAAAGTAGTTTAAAAATTTTTCTTTTGACCAGATTGTACTGTTGTTGTTTACAACAATGGTCATAGATCGTGCTCAATCGCTCATGGTTTTTCATAGTCCGATAGAGAAATATTAGTTAGATCTAAATATATTCCTCCTTGAGCAACATTTCTTTTATTTAAATCGCTCATCCTGCTTGGTATAGACACGTATTGGTTGACTAGTTTCTCCCGGTTTTCCAGCTTTATATCGCTTGTTGCTATAGTTTCTATATTATCATCTAATATTTTGTTGTGTTTTCAACATTTTCATAATTTTTATTCATAGATCTCAGATTATCATCCTGCTTGAAGATCCGATTCTACTTTCCTTTTACCATAGGGATCTCGCTTTATCGATTTCCCAAGGCTTAGGTGGTTCATACTCATATGGATCCGTGGTTCAAGATCCATGGGTTCGGGATATCTATATTTTCTTCATTGAAGTGTTTTCTTCATCGAATTTTGACTCGTAACACAAATATCTAAATTTGTGTTATTAGAACTACTATTACTAATGCTACTATCAAGAGTATCGTAGTTTAACATATAATGATAATTATATTTATTAAATAGATCTTTATGTTGTTCATAAAGTTCTTCTATTAATTTTAAATTTTCTACTTTTTCTAAGTTATCTTCTGCTTTAGAAAATTGGTTTTTCCAATGTTCTATTAAAGTTTTATAGGATTCAAAATCATATTTTGTTGTTTTTTTATCTTTTTAATTTTTCTTTTCTTTTGTTTTTGATTATAGTTAGTAGAAGAATCATCCAAGAATCATCTTCATCTCGATAAAGCTAAAATTACGTTACTATTACCGTAATATAAAGGACCTAAATCTAAATCGTAATCTATATTAGTATTATTATTAATTACCCGATCTAATTTATTATTTACATCTATTAATAGATCTTTAGATTTGTTGTTCAAATCTAAATATGTTATTACTCCCAAATTTTCTACTTTTCTTCTATGTTAGTTACCTTAGTATATAATTTATTAAAATATACGTACGTAATATCTATTAAACTATTGATACCTTTACTTAGAGCCGATATATTATTTTCATTCTTAGAGTCTATATGCATAGTATGATTACAAGTTTTATCTTTGTATAAACAATCCATTTTTCCCTTATTATTATCCCCGGTACCTAAGACCTTCGTGTTCATAACATCCTCATTAACGCCTAAAACGTCCCACACACTGACTCAACGGCAATGAAGACAAACAATGTATATATGGGTTTTGAGATAACAACAAAGAAATAAATGTAATTGAAGATAAAAGATAGAAACTTACAATGATTACTACGATATGAAACTCCAGAAATCATTACTCCGGGGCTCCTCTGATAGGGAGGGGTTTGCCTCTGATACCAATTACAGGGGGGAGGGAGGGTATGATACCATTTACAGGAGGGAGGGAGGGTATGATACCATTTACAGGAGGAAGGGTATGCACAAACGGAAGGGTTATATCGTAGAGAATGAAAATATTATTAAAGAAGAAAGTAGATAATTTACAGAGTGTTTATAAAAGAGAAAAAAACTATCTAAAACTCCTAATGCCTTTCTTCAGGCTATATCAATGCCGATTTATAATGAAAAATCTAAACTAGAATTGTAACACCCTAAATTAGGGGTTATTTGTAATTTAAATATTTTCCCATGTGTGTTCTTGAAGAATTAAATTCTAGGATTATTAAGCATGTTCTAGGGCTTAGAACTAACCCCGAGCTAGGTCGGATTTGGAGCTAAAAATTTCTTTTTAAGTATCTAAAAGGAGGGAGCTAGGTGAGATAGGGCCTAAATAAAATTTTGGGCGAAATATGACACAAAGAAAAGGGCTTGGCACAAGTGGCTTGGTGCGCCTAAGGGGGTTGCTAGGGAGGAGGTTCGAGTCTCTAAAGAATAAGGGGAAATGTTTTTCCTTTTGGGCTTTTTAAGTTAAGGTGAAGAAGGCTTTAAAATTAAATAATGGGGTTTTATCGCATGAAAGGCGTTGTTGGTGGAGTGGCTTGGGGCGCCACTTAAAGGGCTTTGGTATAAGGTCTCGTGTTCGAGACATAAGGGACGCAAGGGGAGTTTTATTTTTAGGCTTTGGCGTTAAAAGGAGAAGGGCCTGTATAAAGGTGTTATAAATTAATGGTGGGATTATATGACATGAAAGTTAAATGGGAAGAGATAGCACTGGCGCTTAAGGTGGGTCAAGTTAGTGAGGTCTGTGTTCGAACCAGAGTAGCAGCAAATTAGTTTTTATTTTTTTTCAAGGTTGGCGAGTGGAGAGGGGAGTGATGGCTACTATTTGGACTCTTTAAATGATAAGGATAAGCTTATATTTTTGCTCTATATTTCGGCTGGAAGGGATTGTATTAGTGGTTTAATTTCATTTAAATTATTGAAGAGGTGTATAGGAGATAATTGGAAGATAAATCATGCATTATCTTTGATAATTAAATGTGAATTATCACAAAGAGGGAGAGGTTATGGTCAAATAAGGACTCTCTAGGGCCATCTATTTTCTTTTAGTGTTAAACAAGGGTGTCAATTTCACTTAGCTAATGCTCTTTTCTTCTTCTAATTTTGTCACTGGTCAAACCACTCCAACCTTGCCCAAAACCTTCAAAATTTCCTTCTTTTTCTTTCCTAGTAGCCAACCCTTCCACTCTTTTTTCTTTTCTTCCCTATTGAGATCTATTTGGCCGAAACCCCTTAAAGAGAGGTGTTGTTTCTAGTCCTTTCTCTACATTGAAGATAGTCAATCTTTTTCCCCTAACCGAGGGTGCCGCCAATTCAATAGGTGTGGTAAGGGCTCTCTAAGTTGTTTCTTTCATTATTGTTTTGGCCACCAAACCATGAGGTTTAACCTTGAATTCTTGTGTATAATCGAACCTATTCGTGGTCTTGGATTGGTAACCTCACTAGAAATCAGCATTAAGGAAAATTGAGAGGTCTTTCTGGATTTAAGGTGAGCATGATATGTGGATACACCATTCGCCAAGGGCCTTTTGTTAAAAGTTTATTGTTAAATGTCAAACTAACATGTGCCATGAATTTAGGGGCTAATTAAGGCTTCGGATTTGTTTGGAAATCAAATCCGCTCAAGGTAAGTCCGTAAAAGAGCCTTTGATATTACTTGGTTTGGCCGAATAGGCCTAATGTCCCTAATCATGTTGATGGTCGATTATAGGTTAAAAGATCTAGCCATAGATCGGCTTTTGGGATCTAGGAATTTCGGTAGTAATGTGTGTAAAACTCACTACACACTTTATTAATGTACATGACTTAATTGTTTGTCAGAATCTTTTGGTTGTGATTAGCTTGTGGCATAATCATGGTTTCCAGGTAAGTCCCCTAACTTGTGATTTTTGATATACGATTTGCATGCCATCACATGATGTTAAATGCTGTGACATGATATATGATAATTGACGTATAAGCATGTGATGGTGGGATTGATGAGAGGAGGGGGATGATTTTATGGACTGTCGTCAACGGTTTTGACACAAGATGGGTTGGCCCCATCAGATTATTTGTGACCTATGGTCATCAGTGGTTTTGACCACATCGATTGACTATTTGCGACTAAGTCCCAGTGGTTTGGTACCACCAGTGGTTTTGACCACACTTGATTATTTGTGACCTATGGTCATCAGTGGTTTTGACCACACGATGGGTTGGCCCCATCATTTAATTTGTGACTTTAAGTCATCAAGGTTTTGACCACACGGGTAGAAAAGGAGTATGGATGTCTAGTTGGGTTGCATGTGCATGTTTATTAATGAATTGTGTATGAGTTGTATTTTCCGGTAGGGATTTACACATCGAGTCTTGGTGACTCACCCTTCCTTAACATTTTGCGATGAGTAGATCATGAGATGGAGTCTGAGAGGACTCGAGGCTGCCATGCTTATCGTTGGAGTTAAATTTATTTTCGTTAAGTTTAATTATTTTACTTCCTAAGTATTTTTAATTTGGGATGTAATAAGGCCGCTATTATTATTTTGGATGTTTATTTTATCGCTTTATTTTACTTTTAATATATTACAAATGAAATTTACAAATGTTAAAGTAAACCGTTAAAAGTAACCTTTTTCAACTTAATAACTCTTACGAGTTTTCAAAGACGTTACCATCACAGAACCAAAAATAAACTAAGTCAACTACAACTTTGATGCTTTTAAAATGTACACGATCAAATGTTTTCAAAAGGGTTCTCACCAAATCAGATTAATAAAAAAAAGCCCAACTAAGTTTTCAAACCCCATTTTCATACTTTAGCCAAATTTTACCAAGTTCTCACCAAACTTTCAAAATGACTCAAAATATTTTACTCCGTGACATACCGGATCCCAGACTCATGGGTCGGGTTTGGGGTGTTACAAGAATTTAATTACAATTGGAGTCCGAATAGTGATTCAGATAAGAATAAAAAGAATTAAATTCTAATGAATAAAAGAATGGTGTCCGAATAGTATCCTGATAAGGATACTTTCGGTGTTAGCTTCATGGTTGCTTCCACGTAGCTTCTCTTTTTGTCAGGTTGCCATCATGGTGTTTCCACTTAGCTTCCTTTTTCTGTCTTGTAGCAATTATGGTGGTTTCCACGTAGCTTCCTCTTTCGTCATGGATGCCGTCATGGTTTTTTCCACGTAGCTTCCTTCTTTCGTCATGGATGCCGTCATGGTTTTTTCCACGTAGCTTCCTCTTTCGTCATGGATGCCGTCATGGTTTTTTCCACGTAGCTTCCTTGGATGTGATTTTTTGTCTTCATCCTTCCTGGATGTTTCTGAGATTCATTTCTTCTATCTCGTCCAGGTGTAACGATTCCGGTGTCGGGGCTGGTGTGTTCCAACTTTCCAACGTTTCTCTGATCTCCGCTGCTAACGGATAATCTTCAATTTCAATTTCCACTATTTTTGTTAATAACGAAATGGCTTCTTCATTCTCGTATTCTCCGCCTCGTGGTTTCAAAGGTCATAGGTTAAGACTCTTCTCCCATCGGTCCGTAACTTATAAGTATCTTGATGTAAAAGATGTTGGCCATGGTCATCGATCAATTCCGATTTGGACTTGATAATTGGGAAAATTGTTGTAACATTCATCAATGGTTTTTGATAAATGTTCTGGATCTTCTTGAGCCGCCAAGAGGTTTCTTCCTCCAAGCATTTTATGAATAGTCCATATTTGATATGGCTGATAAAATTTTTCTTTTTCAGCAATACCAATAAGACTGTTTATTTCAATATGAAAATAATAGACAAAATCATCGTTTTCTGTAAAATTTGATAATCGAGATTTGACTATTGCTGGAAAATCTTTTATTAAATTAAAAGAAAGGTTTTGGACTGTTATTTCTTTAACAAATCCCCATTCGATACTAGTTATATCAAATGGCTCGTGGTTTAAACGAAATTTGATAGTAGGAATTTTGTTTCCTATATCATTTGTAAAAATATATGCTTGTATAAAATATTTTGAAAAAGTTTCTAAAAATAGAGCTTGCTGGTTGAAAATTGCTCGATTTATTTTTGAAAATATTTCAGGGGGTAGAATTTGTCTACACTTGTTGTATAAACAGATTCTATACATCTTATTAATAATAGGAGTGTTTCTCCCTTTATTAATAAAATACTGGAATATATCAAGAAGATTGTTTATCTCCTCAATATTTGTATATTCGATTAGGAGTTCATCCCAATCTCTATATAATATAGATTTTAATAGCAAATCTTCGGCTTTATTTTCCTCAGTTGTTTTTTCAACTAAGAATTCTGAGAATCGTGAAAGGGAACGCCGAAAATTGGCTTTTTGCTCAGAAATATGGTTTTTCCATATTCTGTTAATGAAAGAATAATAATCTAGGGGCAACCCTGGATTATAAAAGTCTTTAATTTTGGGAATTTCGAGATTTTGTTATTTTTTCAACAAATCCTCGATATTTTTGAGAATTTCAGAATAGCATTTTTGATATTCTGAATATGGGTCTTGAGAGAATTCGAAATAGCTCACCGGAGATGGTGATTGTGATCCAGATGGTTGGTTTGCCATTGGATAAGGTACATAATATCCTCGTTAGGATAAAATTTACTCTTGGTGTTGGTGCAACCATAAATCCTCGCTTAGGACTTATTTTTGCGGTACATGCATAAATCCTCGCTTAGGATATGCAGTGTACAAATAAATCCTGCTTGGGACTTACTTATAAGAAGGTGAATAAATCCTTGTTTAGGATTTTCTTTGGAGATACAAATCATCGATCCTTGTTTAGGATTCATTGGTGTTTTTCCTTTATTGGGCTTTTTATGGACAAGGGTCCATTCTCCCATTTTATTTCTAGAGGCTTTTTACCTCTATCCATAAGGCTCTAAGAAAATCAACAATCATTAGTACAAATAAATTTAGGATTTGAAACTAATGATGTTTCTATAACAGCTTTCCTACTATGATAATCTAATTGATTTTTATCAATAGATAATGGTAAATATTGTTTTATAAAATTATTTCCTAATAATATATCTCCATACATATCCTAAGACATAATATTTTAGGAATTACAAATCTTACATTGTTTATGTGGATTGGTATATTTATAGCTTTATAATGAATAGTGGTCTTGTTACCATTTATTCCATTAATATTTATTGTTTTTATATATTTCTTCTTTAGAAATATTATTTTTTTTCTATTATATCATCAGAAAAGTCGATTTCTTCTCCGATTACACTTCCTAATTTAATATCCTGTTGTTCAGGATAAGGAATTTCTTCTAAATGATTTTTAGAATTATTTCCTAACATGAAAATATATTCATCGTAATCAGACGACTGCTTTTTAAATTAAATCATATAATATTTCAGCGGGATTTGTTTCCTCACTAAAACATATTTCTAAATCTTGTTCTTCAAGATTTTTGATCATTTTTCTTGCATTCTTTCCTTTGTTAGGACAATTTGTTGCAATATGACCTTCTTCATCACAAATAAAACATTTACAAATTTGTTTTTATTATTATTAGAAGTTTTTCTTCTAACAAATTTTTCTTTTTATCATTAGTGTAAATTTTTCTACTAGGTTTCCATCTAGATAACCTATATTTTTATGTTTTTATAGGTTATTGACGATAGTGTTACATCCAAATTCCCATTCTCCTTCTAACATTTTTGTACAATATTTGTAGCTTAACTTATTTTTGACTTGTTTAGCCACTTTACTTTGTAAACAATGTAATATAATTCTTTCTTTAGCAAAAGTAATCCTATTTCCTATAGTATCTATATCCATATGGTTTTGCCAAGATCATTACTATATTTAATAATGAAAGAAGCATATTTGTTTATGCAAATTCCATCCCAAGGTGGTGGTAATTTATGAAAATATTGGTTTTTCCAAAAATCTATACTATCATTTTTAACTTTTGATATTCATGAAGAAATTTTTAGAAAAGTCTTCTAAATATCTAATATCACATAATTTTAATTTTGATAGGATATAATGGATTGGCTATCTTGATCTTTTTATTAGTATAACCACAAAATTCTATTTTAGAATTGAGGTTAAACCTTTAATAAATCTTTAGGGTTCCTATTTGATTAATAAGTTGACCCTTTTGTTCTTTTCCTTTGTCGGATTCTTCCCTACGCCTAAGGAATTGCGTAACATCTCCTTGAAATGTTCCTACAAAGTAGTTTAAAAATTTTTCTTTTGACCAGATTGTACTGTTGTTGTTTACAACAATGGTCATAGACTGTGCCCAATCATCTATGGTTCTTTCATAGTCCGATAGAGAAATATTAGTTAAATCTAAATATATTCCTCCTTGAGCAACATTTCTTTTATTTAAATCGCTCATCCTGCTTTGGTATAGACACGTATTGGTTGACTAGTTTCTCCCGGTTTTCCAGCTTTTATATCGCTTTGTTGCTATAGTTTCTATATTATCATCTAATATTTTTGCTGTGTTTTCAACATTTTCATAATTTTCATTCATAGATCTCGATTATCATCTGCTTGAAGATCTCGATTCTACTTTCCTTTTACCATAGGGATCTCGCTTATCGATTTCCCAAGGCTTAGGTGGTTCATACTCATATGGATCCGTGGTTCAAGATCCATGGGTTCGGGATATCTATATTTTCTTCTGAAGTGTTTTCTTCATCGAATTTTGACTCAGAATACATGAAACACTCCACACCCTACCTACTAGAATGGACCAGATCCGTATGTTCCTAAAGTAAACCGGTTTCAAAAGATTCGATACTTAGAGAAAATTTGTAAAATTTTTAGAAAAATGTTGTTTGGATTGGGCTTAGATTGGAACCCATTTAATAAATTTTGAAAATCCAACTTAGGTGAGGTGACAAAACAATTTTAGGGTTTATTATTTTGAAAGAAATAAATTTTGTTTTAATTAAAAATAAATTGTAACACAATCAACATGAATAAGCGAAATAAAGAAAATCCAACTGGCCTTATGGCCTTATTACATCAAGTAAAACCCAAAATAAAATAAAAGTAACTAAATCAAATAAAGTCCAAACTAAATAAATTCTCCGAATGTAGCATGGCCACCTCAACGCCTCACCGCCCATTCACACCGCTCATCACCGAAAATAGTTCCCACAACGGGTGAGTCAATGCACTCAATGTGCACACAAGACTAACATTCAACAAATCAGCATTCATGTTCAAAACATCGATCCATATAAAATGAAATTATGATGCAACCCAAACCCAATCCTAATTAGCCATCCACTACACTCCCCGCACTAACCTCATACACCGTGGGGACTACTAAGTCAACCCTCCATCCGCTACTCTCCATCATAGGCATTCGCCATATACGCTTGTGTTATTAGACACTATAATCAAATTTATACTTTTAAATTTATTGAGTTATAATTTCATGATTTAATTGGTTTTTATAAATTGGTAAATATTTTTATATTTTTAATAATTTATCTTTTTCTAACCATAACTCTTAAAATTAAATTTTTGTTAAAAATTAGTTAAAACCTATTGATTTTTCCATTTTTTAAAATTTTAAATTCTAATGATTTTTATTATGAAAAATATTAAATTTTTATATTTTTAGAATTAATTTTATTAATTTTAAAATCTTAAATGTTATTATTTAATTTAGGCTAAATTCATTATGTTTATTTATATTTTTATTTTCTTACGGTAAGAATTCTTCCATTTTATTGTAGAGGTTAATTTAATTACATCAATTTTATAATTTTAATAAAATTTAATAATCAATATTAATTTAAAAGTTTAACTATTTCTAAATTTTGGTGATTAGAAATTAATAAGTTTTTATTTAGAATAATTATCTGATATTTTTATGAAACTTTTAAATTTACTCATGTATTTTAAAATTCAAATTATTTGATTGTAACTAAATATTTTGAAAAATTTAATATTTTAGTTATTTTAAGTTGTTTATAATTTATTGAGTCTTTTGACCATAATTTTTAATATTTAATTTTTTTTTATTATTATTCTAAATCAAATTTTTTCATTATACCTATTTTTTTAATGATCTTAATGTAATTCCAGATTATATCATTTTAAATCCTTTATTTTTTTGTAATTATTGTTTATAGTAATTTTTAATATTATAGTTTTAGTAATTTTATTTTTTCCAAATTTTAATATTTTATAATCTAAATATTTTTTTTTAATTTCTTTTATCAAGGTTTATGCAATAATAGGAATTAATATCTTTTAATAAGCTTATTTTTCTGAATTTTCTTATTAAATATTATCGAACAATATTTTTAAATTTTATTTTATTTGTAATTAAATTTGATATTTAGTATCATTTAAATGTAATGACTAATTTTATTCTTTAATTCTTTTTATATTAATTATTTATCTTTTAAATATTCATTTTTTCAAATTTTTATTTTAATTGTTTTCCATTATTAAATTTTTAAACCATTTTTTATATTTTTTTCTTTTTTTTAAATTATTATGAAAAATTAATTGTTATGAAATTTATTCTTAATTTTGTATTATTAACGAATATTTTTTTTTCAATTTTTGGTTTAAAGTTTATTTAATTTAATTTTTTCAATATTTTTAGAAATTTTTTTAATTTTTAATTTTAAATAAAATTTTTCTTATTTTAACTTTATTATATTTTGGAATTTTTTTAAGTCTATTTATTATAATCGTTTTATTTTAATATTTATATTAAAACTATTATCCTTTCATAAACCTTGTTACAATGAAAATATTTTAATTTGGAGGTGATTTTTTTAAATCTAAACCTAATTTCTTATATAGGGTTTTGAATAAATTATAAAATTACCTTTAAATGAAATTGATAGTTTACAGGTTTATTATTTATTTGAATAGTTTTAATTTGATTTTTAAATAATTCTTTTCTTTTAAATATTTATTTAATTCTAATTATTCTCAATTGAAAAGTTAATTTCATTAAATTTAAAAAAGGCATATATTTTTGGACTTTAAATTAATTTTTTATTTTTTGATTAATTAGAAATTTTCCAATTCCTTTTTAATTAGGGTTCTACCTAGGATGGTTTTTAATTTTAGGGAATTTTTGATTCCTATTTTGGGTATGGACCGTTTTTAATTTTTATTGATAGATTTTTGTTTATCAATGATTTAATTCAAACTTCTACTTTTAATCTTTAATTGTTTTATATAATTTATTTCATTAATAATTAATTTCATTTTTATTTAAAACTTAATTATTCTTTTCTTGATTTTCTAATTCTAAATTCTTTCCCTCAATTTGTTTCTTAATATTTTTGTTAATTCCATGGTCTTATTTTTTGCTTTAATTGGTTTTTACTTCCATCATGTTTTTAACGACACTCATTGAGTTGAGTTTTCAAATTTTATATTCTAGTAATTAGTACTGATTTGACTAATTGTTATTATTTCTTTAATACATTATTGGGATATTCTTTATTAATTTAAATTGCATCTTAATTAATTCATTTGATATTTATTAAAAATGTTTTAATTTAAAAGGGTTTTAAGAAAACTAAATTTCTTCCAATCCTTTCTTTAAAGTTTTCTTTTAAATGTTTAAATTTTTAAATAGAATTCAAAATATTTTATCTTAAAATAAAATTTTTAAAATGTATAATTTGAATCTTTTCCCAGGGTTCCCAAATTTTATATTGTTTTAATTTAAAATTTTTTAAATTTCTTTTTTATATCAATTAATAGATTTTACTTTTTATATTGTAATTTTTTTATAATTCAAATTTTCCTATTTCTCGGTTTTTTACCTTATTTTTAACAAAATTTCGATGGTTTATATCAAATAGTTTTGGTTACTTTATAATCTTGTTAGATTATTTTTTTTCTAATCTGTAGAATGAAAGTTTTTTTTTAATTTCCAAAATTTGTCGAATTGGTATCCTTTTTTGAAATTATTTTGGTAAAATTTAACTTTGTATCATTCTCTAACCTTAAACCGGGTTTCTAGTTTACAATAAAATCTAGATTTTCAGAAAGAATAAATATTGTAATTTATTGCGACCAGATTATAAATTGGTTTACTATGTAATCGGGAATTTTTTTAATCTTTTTTTTTAATCTAGAGTCGAAGAATCAAATTTAAATATGATTCCTTTGTGAAATAGGTTATAATAAGTAAATAGGGGAAATATAAAGTAAGGAATTTAATTCGAGAATTATTTAAAATTATTTTATTGGGAAATTTTATTTAAATTAAAGATGGTTTTCCTTTTTTTAAATAAGAATTATTTATCTTTGGCTTTTTAAAATTTAATATGGAATTTTTTTCAAATTAAACCTTAGTTTATATTAAAATTTTAGTTCGAAAAAATTTCTTTAAAATTAAATTTTTAATTTTTAATAAAAATTTTCATAATCATTTTGATCTTTCTTTAAAATATTTCCCATATAATTATCCTTTCCAAAATATTTTTGTTTGATTAAATCATTTCTAAAATTAATTGTTTTTATTGTTTTTTGTTGAAATTTTCTTAAATTCCTTTGAGGAATTTTTGTTTTATTGCTGTTTTAAATAGGTTTTCCATTTTTCTTTATTATATATAATTTTCTCAACAAATTTTTCTTTTCTTAGGTTTTCGGATTTTTTTTATTTAATTTTTTTTAAACGTAATTTCTTTTTGAATATGTTTAGATTTTTCCTACCGAATTTTATCGTTACAATTATTTTTATTCTTGATATTAATTTCCTTTTTTTGTTTCAAATCAATTTTAGATTAATATTTTTTGATTCATTCCGTTGGAATTTTGAAAGATTCTTCATCCTGCTGGTTTTCATGTAAATTTTTAGGAAATTTTTAATACCAACAAATTTTATTTTGATATTAGTGATTTTATGTCTTTTAGACAAATTATTTTTATTAGGTTTTTAAATCTTCATAATTTATAATTTCAACTTTTGACAAATAATTTCTTAAACATTTTCTTGAATTTCCACTATTTAAATTTTTTGATAAAATTGTTTTTTAAAAATTCTAATTAAATTCCATTTTATTCTAATATAAATAAATATGTTTTAATTATTTCTTATAAATTTATATGTTGAATTTTATTAAATTTAAAAGGTTTACTTTTAAATTTTTTTTTTTCAAAATCTATCATCATTTTGTTTTATTTCAGAAAATTTTTAAAATTTTTATATTTAAATAATTTTTTTTTTAAGATTTTAATATTATAACTTGTTTTTTATATCATTAAATTGTTTTCAGATTTAATTTTCCTTTTAAATGTTATAATTTTCTAACAATATTAATTTTTATTATTAGAATTTTCCCAATTTTTTAAAATCTATTAAATTAAGGTATCTTAAATAATTTTATTTAGTTAAAGTTTTCTATCCTTTAAATTGTTTTTTTATTTCCAACGTTTCTCTGATCTCCGCTGCTAACGGATAATCTTTAATTTCCATTTCGCTATTTTTGTTAATAACGAAATGTCTTCTTCATTCTCGTCTTCTCCTGCCTGGTGGTTTCCAGTGTCATAGGCTAAGACTCTTCTCCCATCGGTCCAGAACTTATAAGTATCTTGATGTAAAAGATGCTGGGCCATGGTCATCAAATCAATTCCGGTTTGGACTTGATAATTGGGAAAATTGTTGTAACATTCATCAATGGTTTTTGATAAATGTTCTGGATCTTCTTGAGCCGCCAAGAGGTTTCTTCCTCCAAGCATTTTATGAATAGTTCATATTTGATATGGCTGATAAAATTTTTCTTTTTCAGCAATACCAATAAGACTGTTTATTTCAATATGAAAATAATAGACAAAATCATCGTTATCTGTAAAATTTGATAATTGAGATTTGACTATTCTTTGGAAAATCTTTTATTAAATTAAAAGAAAGGTTTTGACCTGTTATTTCTTTAACAAATCCCCATTCGATCTCGGTTATATCAAATGGCTCGTGGTTTAAACGAAATTTGATAGTAGGAATTTTGTTTCCTATATCATTTGTAAAAATATATGCTTGTATAAAATATTTTGAAAAGTTACTAAAAATAGAGCTTCTTTGGTTGCAAATTGCTCGATTTATTCTTGAAAATATTTACAAGGTAGAATTTGTCTACACTTGTTATATAGACAGATTCTATACATCTTATTAATAATAGGAGTGTTTCTCCTTTATTAATAAAATCTTGGAATATATCAAGAAGATTGTTTATCTCCTCAATATTTGTATATTCGATTAGAGTTCATCCCAATCTCTATATAATATAGATTTTAATAGCAAATCTTGACTTTATTTTCCTTAGTTGTTTTTTCATTAAGAATTACGAGAATCGTGAAAGAGAACGCAAAATTGGCTTTTGCTCGTAAATATGATTTTTCCATATTACATTAATGAAAGAATAATAATCTAGGGGCAACCCTGGATTATAAAAGTCTTTAATTTTGGGAATTTCGAGATTTTGTTGTTTTTTTCAACAAATCCTCGATATTTTTGAGAATTTCAGAATAGCTTTTTTGATATTCTGAATATGGGTCTTGAGAGAATTCGAAATAGCTCACCGGAGATGTAACACCCCAAACCCGGCCCAAATGTTATGACCGAATTTGGTATGCTACAGAGAAAACATTTTTGAAAAATCCCTTTAAGCCGTTTTAAATTTTTGATAAAAGATATTGTTTTGGTTTAATAATTTATTAGGTCGTTGTTATTCTGATTCAAGTGTACCCGATTGCACAATAAAACATTTTTATGTATTAATTTGAGAAAACATGTGTATCCATTTTCAAGTCATTAAGTTATTAAACAAATTATCCAAAATGATAAAATAACCAAAATATAATCCTAGTAGGCCTTATTACAATTTAAGCAAAATAACCAACAATAAAATAAAAGTAGTTCATAAATCATTTAATCCAAATGTTCACCGCATGGCCACCTCGAGTTCTTCCGGCCTTATCCGCGATCTACGAGTCACCTAAAATTTAAAGGAGAAGGTGAGTCACCAAGACTCAATGTGTAATCCTTCCCGGTTTAGTGCAACACATACACAAGTCATAACCAATTAACATGCAAAAGTTTAATATGCACCCAACCTAGCCATCCAAACGCCTTTCTCTACCCCGTGGTACCAAACCACTTGGTGGTGCTAAACCACCGTGACTTAAAGTCACATATGTGATACCAAATCACCGGAGATACTAAATCTCGGTGTCCAAAGACACAAATCGAATGATGGGGCCAACCCATCGTGTGATACCAAATCACTGGTGTCAATCCCATATCTCAAAGTGGGGCCAACCCACGATGGTGCTAAGCCACGAGGGACGAGGCGCTATGAGGTGCCAAACCTCCGAGGTACCAAACCTCCGTGACCGTAGTCACAATGTGTTACCAAAACACCGGTGTCTCATAAACACAAATATCACCGCCCTTCCACTCATTTGATCCCACATGAATCAATAATATTTAGTTAACAATTGTCATGCCAATAGATTTATTAATCAATATCCAATGATCTATCATGAGCGATATATTATAAGCCACATATACCAAATATGCCATGCTTCCCAAAAGCATCAAAAGAAAGCTCATAGCAACAAAGACTTACCCAAATCCTTGTCTATATCATGATGGTATTACATCCGAATCTACACAAACCGATTAAGCATACATATAACACTTAGCATATTAAATAGTTATAAGGTGTGTATGTACACACTGTCACCAACGATAGTCCTAATCCTCAAAGAGTCAATTGGCCACACAAGATTTCTTGCTCCTATATTCGCCAAACACAAGAGTTAGGGACATGGACTATTCGGCCAAACCAAATAATTCTACGGGGTTATCATATGAACCCGAACCTCACCTAATTGCCTTGAGTACTAACTACTAAGAACCCAGACGCAAATCGCTTCACTTCCTACAATCGGCAACCATTAAAAATAATAGCCTTGACTTTAGAATAATCAAAAGAATAATCCCTTAAAATAAATCCTTACCACCTTCAATATTCGCCAAGATACTTCTAATTGGAAGAAGAGTTTGACACACCCAAAGGAGTATATTCGGCCAATAAAGAAATTATTGAGAAGAAAGGAGAAATAGGGATTCGGTTTTGAAAAGAAAAGAAAAGTAGTAGATGAAAGATAATGGTGTAGGAGATTCGGTCAAAGTTTAGAAAATGGAAGAAAAGAGAGATAGAAGAAATGATATTCGTCACCACAAACTTTACCAAAGAAGAAAATGCACAAGATGTAAAAAAAATGTAGTTTGGTTCAAAAGACAAATGAGAGAAAGAAAGTGGTATTTTGTTTTCAACAAAATGAAGTTGTCTTCAAAAGAAATTTTGCACTAAAACACCCTAGACATTCTACCAAAGATGAGAGCTTTTGGAGAGGAAAAACAAACACAAATGATACACAAAACAAAAGTTTGGCCAACATCCCCCAAGCTACCTACCAAAATTTGACCACTCCCTTAGCCTTACATGTCAGTCCACATACATGCATTAAGGCATAGGATTTCTTTCCAAAACATTCTCCACCTTTCATGCCTTTGTCCCTCATAATACCATAAACTCAAGATTCTTATCCCTATCTTCAAGCTTTCCTTAAGCAAAATTCAACTTACTAAAAGATGAAAATCCAACCTATCATAAACATAGGTTGACCGCCATTAATGTTAAAATAAAAAAAATAAACTTTCAAATTGCTAAACATACTACTCGAACCTCTAACCTCAAGCCACATTTCAAACTCCTTAACCAACTTGCCACTTACTCCTCTTGTGCTTTAATTAACACTTAAATTAACTTAAGTGCTAAGCTCACTTAATCCACTTCATTAAATAAACCATACTAAAAATTACTCTACTAAACCGAGCATACTCAAGACCCCTAATTTAGTCTTATAACTCTACGAATAATATCACAACAATTCATACACAAGAAAAATAATTCAATCACAAATAACCCCAATATTAGGATGTTACAGTTCTACCCCCTTAAAATAATTTTGACCTCGAAATTACCTGATCAGAAAAGGTGGGGGTATTGCTGCCGCATCACACTCTCGGGTTCCCACGTAGCTTCCTCAGTCCCATGGTTTCGCCATAGTACTTTCACCAAAGGTACTGACTTCCTACACAAAACCTTGATATCTCGATCTAAGATTTGGACTGGTTCCTCCTCGAAAGATAAATCCGAGTTTACTTCAATCTCTGCCACAGGCACAACGTGTGATGGATCTGACCGATATCGCCTAAGCATCGACACATGAAAGACGTTATGAATCTGATTCAACTCCGCCGACAGTTCGAGCTGATAAGCTACTGGTCCTACTCGCCTCACTATTACATACGGGCCGATGAACCTTGGGCTTAGCTTCCCTTTTTGCCCAAATCTCAAAACCTTTTTCCAAGGTGACACCTTCAAAAAGACTTTATCTCCTACTGCATACTCCACTGCCTTACGCTTAAGATCAGCATACGACTTTTGCCTATCAGATGCCTCCTTGAGACGAGCCCGAATCACCTTAACTTTTTCTTCAGTTTCAGATACCAACTCCGGACCCAAAACTTGTCGTTCACCCAACTCCGTCCAACAAGTAGGAGTTCGGCATTTCCGTCCATACAGTGCTTCATATGGAGCCATCTGAATGCTCGCTTGATAACTATTGTTATAAGCGAATTCCGCCAACAGTAGATACTCTTCCCAGCTACCACTAAAATCCAGAACACAACCTCTCAGCATATCTTCTAAGATCTGAATCACTCTCTCGATTGTCCGTCGGTTTGCGGATAAAAAGTCATCTCAAGTCCAATCTCGCTCCCAAGGCTTGATGCAAAGCTCTCCAAAACCTTGACGAAATCGGGATCTCCGTCGCAATGATCGACACTAGTACACCGTGTAATCTCACTATCTCACCACATACAACTTAACTAACCTCTGGCTTAATAATCTACCCTTACGGAATGAAATGAGTCGACTTAGTCGACGATCCACAATCACCCAAATCAATCCTTCTTACTAGGCGTAAGAGGTAATCCATGACAAAGTCCATGGTGATCCTCTCCCACTTCCTTGAGGAATCTTCACCTATGAAGTAACCCAGATGGAAACCGATGTTCACTTTGACTTGTCGACACGCCGACACTTTCCCACAATTGCCACCTCATGCTTCAACCTGTGCCACCGTAATCTGCTTTCCGCAAATCTCCATACATCTTGCTACCTCCAGGATGCATAGCGTATGGGCTGCTATGTGCATCTTGGAGAATCTTCCGCCTCAATTCCACATCTTTCTAATACAAGCTCGCCCTTAAAACATAGCACTCCCTCACCGCATAAACTGCACCTTCCAAACCACCTTCTTGAACTTGCAACCTCCTCGCATTCAAACTGTCATCCACTAACTCCTTTTCCTTAATCTCTTTTATCCAAGTCAGTTTAACTTGCAGTTCTGCCAAAAGACTTCCATCGTCGTATAGACTGAGGTGAGCAAACATCGCTCTTAAGTCCGTCACGACCTTTCGGCTCAACGCGTCAGCCACCACATTAGCCTTACCTGGATGGTACTCAATTGAACAGTCGTAGTCCTTTAACAATTCAATCCACCGACGCTGCCTCAAATTCAAATCCTTCTGAGACAAGAGATACCTCAGACTTTTATGATCCGTGTAGACTATCGACTTCTCCCCATACAAGTAATGCCTCCATATCTTCAAAGCGAAAACTACAGCCGCTAACTCCAAGTCGTGCGTCGGATAGTTAACCTCATGCGGTCTTAGCTGACGGGACGCATAAGCCACTACCTTCCCTTGTTGCATCAATACACATCCCAAACCAGTATGGGACGCGTCACAGTAAACCGTAAACAACTTTTACGCCTCGGTCAGTGCGAACCGAGCTTAGTGAGAATCTTCCTTAGCTTGTCAAAACTTTCTTGTTGCTTCTCCGTCCACACAAATGGAATTCTCTTTCTTAATAACTTAGTCAACGGTGCTGCGATTAAAGAGAATCCTTCCACAAACCTCCGATAGTACCCTGCCAGACCCAGAAAACTTCAAATTTCTGCCACTGACCTAGGCGGTTTCCAGTCTAACACCGCTTTGATCTTGCGAGGATCTACTCTAATCCCTTCTGCTGACACTACGTGACCTAAGAAAGCCACCTCTCTAAGCCAAAATTCGCACTTACTGAATTTGGCATATAACTGCTTCTCCCTCAGTACTTGTAGAACTATACGTAGATGCATGTCATGTTCCTCCTCCGTCTTTGAGTAAACCAATATGTCGCCTATGAACACCACGACAAATTGATCCAAGCATCATCTTTGAAACACCCTATTCATTAAGTCCATGAATCTTTGCCGTGTATTGGTCAACCCAAATGGCATCACCAAAAACTCGTAATGCCCATACCTTGTACGGAATGCCGTCTTGTGCACATCAACCTCCTTCACCTTGAGTTGATGATATCCCAACCTAAGATCTATCTTCGAGAATACCGATGCACCCTTCAGTTGGTCAAACAAGTCATCAATTCGAGGCAACGGATACCTGTTCTTGATCGTTAACTTGTTCAATTGGCAGTAGTCGATACACATCCGCATTGAATTGTCTTTCTTCTTGACAAACAGCATAGGTGCTCCCCACGGAGATATACTTGGTCGGATAAATCCTTGGTCTAAGAGCTCCTGAATTTGAGCCTTCAGTTCCACCAATTCCTTTGGTGCCATTCAGTACGGTGCTATAGACACAGGTGTCGTTCCGAGTAACAAGTCTATACCAAATTCAACTTCCCGATCTGGAGGCAAACCCGAAAGTTCTTCAGGAAATACGTTAGCATATTCCTTTACAGTTCGAACATTCCCCACAGAAAACTCTTTAGCTTCCAAAGCACACACATGAACTACGAACGCCTCACAGCCCTTCCTGACCATCTTCACAGCTTTTAACATAGATACCACGTTGGATAGATAATCTCTCCTATTACCTATCATGACCACTTCTTCACCTTCAACCGTCTTCAAAACCATACGCTTAGCAGCGTAATCCAAACTTGCTTGGTACTTGACCAACCAATCCATCCCAAGAATCAGATCAAACTCCTCAAACGGCAGTTCCATCAGATCTGCTACAAACACTACCCCTTGGAGTTCTAGGGGTACATCTCTATACAGCTTATCTACTTCTACAGAGTAACCTAAAGGACTAAGTACGGTCATCCTCCTAGAAGCAGTCTCAGAAACTAGACTCATGGTCTTCACTATGCCACTAGCAACGTAAGAATGCATCGAACCCACATCTATCAAAGCAGTATATGGGACACCAAAGATTAAAACATACCTATTATGACGTCCAAGGCCTCCTCTCCTCACGATGCCTCGCGAAGATACACCAAACCAGTCGCTTAGCCTCCGTGTTGCCAATACCTCGCCACCGCTCTGCGACCTCCACTAGAGCCATTACCACCTCTACCATTACCACGACCTCTCTGCGGTGCTGGTCTCTCCTTTCTGAGCTGAGCACGACCTTGACCCTCTGGCTGATTCCTTGCCAACTTCCGTGGACAATCCTCACACGGTGATCCAAAGACCCACATTCAAAACAACCCTCTCACCGGTCCAACATCCTCCCAATGTGACTTCTCACAATGGTTTGCCTTTGAGTTGGTCTCGATTAGTAGCCATGGGCCTTCCCTTTGATTTGGCCCATCCCGCCTAGCCCTCTTACGGCGTTACTACCGATCCGACGATCCAAAGCCTCTTTTCTGCTTTGTTTCTATCATAATCACCTGCCTCACGGACGCCTTGACCCCTTCGGCTACTTTAGCCTTTTCCATCAAAATAGCAAACTCACGCTCGCGATGGAGCAATCAGCGATCTCAAGTCATCCTCATCTGCCTTCAAAGCGGACACACCGATCATGCTCCGCTGACACAATTCCACGAGCATAGCGGCTCGGTCTCAAGAATTTCGCTTCATATTCTCGACACGACTTATTTTCTTGTACCAACCCGGAAAAGCTTTCTCTCATGCATCAATGTAGCTAGTGCCCACATACTTCTTCTGATAAGCAGTTTTGAAATACTCCCAAGTAAGATCGTCTGCCGTAGCACTATCTCGAACCGTGAGCCACCATCGATATGACTCATCCTTGAGAAGCGACACCGCCCCTTTCAGTTTCTCCTCATTTGTCAAATCTATCTCATCCATGATTCTTTCGGTCGATTCTAGCCAATACTCATCCGTATTGGGCGCTACACCAGATACACCTCGGAAAAATTCAGCTCCGTTAGCTCGAAGTCTCTCAGGTACCGATTTTCGAGCTCCTCCACCTCCACCCATTCCAGCTACCCTTTCCAGAACCCGCAGCGTCGCTTGTGACACTGCGTCATCACCCGTCTGATCCTGCTCTTTGGCTCCAAAAGTTGAGGGTGGTGGTAGCGGTGGTATATCGTTCTCAGATCCCTGACCTGACCTGACAGGTTTTGATACGGTCATTCTGCCCCTTCCGCGTCCACAATGGCCACGTCCTCTAAAGCTCATTCTAACTATCGCACTTTAATCTGATTAGGAAATTTTATGAATTAGTACATGTTTCACTTGGTTATCCGCGAAGAAATTTTATGAAAAGAATTTAATAGAGATTCTTTTGATCAAACGAGTTTTAAGTCTTCTATCTAGTTTACACGAAAAGTACATCCATTCCTAATACCTTTCATACCTATGCACTCTTGGGCATTTACGTCTGCTTCTAACCTGTGGGTATTTTCGTCATTTTCCTATAGGTATTTTTGTAATAAACCAAGAAATTTGAAAACTTTAATAAATCAAATCATTTTGTAATTTTTAAAAGCGAGGAGTATTTTGAAAAATTCTTCAATTTAAAGGTATGGCGAATTTTAAAACCGAGGGTATTTTGGTAATTTTTTAAACCGGGAATATTTGATAATTTTCGAAGATGAATTTGTCCTACTATCTAAAAGAGATAATTTAGTGATTTTAAAACCGAAGTTTTCCTTAAAACATGACTAGTCCCTTTCGGGTTTTATTTAGGGTTTTGCCTATGACCGAGTCCTCTTGGTTAGGGTGAACCGAAGCTACGCACCAGGTAGGAATCCCGCGAAGAGGAGGTGAGTCACGAGGACTGCTTAAATACCAAGCTCTTTCGGATCCAATCCTAGACATGTGCACCAAGGTTACCACACCCTAACTCAACGACTTGGTCACGGGTTGGTTTTAATTAGGCCATTAAAGTCTTATGAGTTTTGTTGGGGTGGACTAGTCCTAAGGTTCAACACCTATCACACTAAGCACGCTCCTACCTACCCTTCTACAATAATAATCCATACAAAAGTTAGAGGTACTTACAGGCGGATTGGTGCCGAGACTCGGTGCCATGCTTATTCAAAACCAAAATATTTCAAATAGGACTACTAAAAACATTTTTGGGCCTTGGGCCCCACAAAGAAACTTTGAACTGGCTCGATACCAATTTGTAACACCCCAAACCGGCCCAAATGTTATGACCGAATTTGGTATGCTCTGAGAAAACATTTTGAAAAATCCCTTTAAGCCGTTTTAAATTTTTGATAAAAGATATTGTTTTGGTTTAATAATTTATTAGGTCGGGTTATTCTGATTCAAGTGTACCGATGGCACAATAAAATATTTTTTATGTATTAATTTGAGAAAACATGTGTATCCATTTTCAAGTCATTAAGTTATTAAACAAATTATCCAAAAGCAGATAAAATAACCAAAATATAATCCTAGTAGGCCTTATTACAATTTAAGCAAAATAACCAACAATAAAATAAAAGTAGTTCATAAATCATTTAATCCAAATGTTCCTTTGCATGGCCACCTCGAGTTCTTCCTCCTTATCCGCGATCTACGAGTCACCTAAAATTTAAAGGAGAAGGTGAGTCACCAAGACTCAATGTGTAATCCTTCCCCGGTTTAGTGCAACACATACACAAGTCATAACCAATTAACATGCAAAAGTTTAATATGCACCCAACCTAGCCATCCAAACGCCTTTCTCTACCCCGTGTGGTACCAAACCACTGGTGGTGCCAAACCACTGGTGACTTAAAGTCACATATGTGATACCAAATCACTGGAGATACCAAATCTCTAGTGTCCGAAGACACAAATCGAATGATGGGGCCAACCCATCGTGTGATACCAAATCACTAGCGTCAATCCCATATCTCAAAGTGGGGCCAACCCACGGTGGTGCTAAGCCACAGGGACGAGACGCTATGAGGTGCTAAACCTCTGGAGGTACCAAACCTCTGGTGACCGTAGTCACAATGTGTTACCAAAACACTGGTGTCCGTCGACACGAATATCACTGCCCCCTCCACTCATTTGATCCCACATGAATCAATAATATTTAGTTAACAATTGTCATGCCAATCGATTTATTAATCAATATCCAACAGATCTATCATGAGCGATATATTATAAGCCACATATACCAAATATGCCATGCTTCCCAAAAGCATCAAAAGAAAGCTCATAGCAACAAAGACTTACCCAAATCCTTGTCTATATCATGATGGTATTACATCCGAATCTACACAAACCGATTAAGCATACATATAACACTTAGCATATTAAATAGTTATAAGGTGTGTATGTACACACCTGTCACCAACGATAGTCCTAATCCTCAAAGAGTCAATTGGCCACACAAGATTTCTTGCTCCTATATTCGGCCAAACACAAGAGTTAGGGACATGGACTATTTAGCCAAACCAAATAATTCTACGGGGTTATCATATGAACCCAAACCTCACCTAATCGCCTTCGAGTACTAACTACGATGTGAAGTGCAGACGAATCGCTTCACTTCCTACAATCGAAACCATTAAAAAATAATAGCCTTGACTTTAGAATAATCAAAAGAATAATCCTTAAAATAAATCCTTACCACCTTCAATATTCGCCAAGATACTTCTAACTGGAAGAAGAGAGTTTGACACACCCAAAGGTGTATATTACGCCAATAAAGAAATTATTGAGAAGAAAGGAGAAATAGGGATTCAGTTTTGAAAAGAAAAGAAAAGTAGTAGATGAAAGATAATGGTGTAAGAGATTCGGCCAAAGTTTAGAAAATGGAAGAAAAAGAGAGATAGAAGAAATGATATTCGGTCACCACAAACTTTACCAAAGAAGAAAATGCACAAGATGTAAAAAAAAATGTAGTTTGGTTCAAAAGACAAATGAGAGAAAGAAAGTGGTATTTTGTTTTCAACAAAATGAAGTTGTCTTCAAAAGAAATTTTGCACTAAAAACACCCTAGACATTCGGCCAAAGATGAGAGCTTTTTGGAGAGGAAAAACAAACACAAAATGATACACAAAACAAAAGTTTGGCCAACATCCCCCCAAGCTACCTACCAAAATTTCGGCCACTCCCCTTAGCCTTACATGCCGTCCACATACATGCATTAAGGCATAGGATTTCTTTCCAAAACATTCTCCACCTTTCATGCCTTTGTCCCCTCATAATACCATAAACTCAAGATTCTTATCCCTATCTTCAAGCTTTCCTTAAGCAAAAATTCAACTTACCAAAAGATGAAAATCCAACCTATCATAAACATAGGTTGACCGGCCATTAATGTTAAAATAAAAAAATAAACTTTCAAATTGCTAAACATACTACTCGAACCTCTAACCTCAAGCCACCTTTCAAACTCCTTAACCAACTTGCCACTTACTCCTCTTGTGCTTTAATTAACACTTAAATTAACTTAAGTGCTAAGCTCACTTAATCCACTTCATTAAATAAACCATACTAAAAATTACTCTACTAAACCGAGCATACTCAAGACCCCTAATTTAGTCTTATAACTCTACGAATAATATCACAACAATTCATACACAAGAAAAATAATTCAATCACAAATAACCCCAATATTAGGATGTTACAGGAGATGGTGATTGTGATCCAGATGGTTGGTTTGCCATTGGATAAGGTACATAATATCCCTGGTTAGGATAAAATTGTACTCTTGGTGTTGGTGCAACCATAAATCCCTGTTTAGGACTTATTTTTGCAGGTGCATGCATAAATCCCTGTTTAGGATATGCAGGTGTACAAATAAATCCCTGTTTAGGACTTACTTGCGAAGAAGCAGGAATAAATCCTTGTTTAGGATTTTCTTTTGGAGATACAGCCACAGATCCTTGTTTAGGATTCTTTGGTGTTTTTCTTTTATTAGGCTTTTTATGGACAGTGGTCCATTCTCCCATTTTTATTTCTAGAGGCTTTTTACCTCTATCCATAAGTCCTGCTAAGAAAATCAACAATCATTAGTACAAATAAATTTAGGATTTGAAACTAATGGCGTTTCTATAACAGTTTCTCCTAAAGATAATCTAATTGATTTTTTATCAATAGATAATGGTAAATATTGTTTTATAAAATTATTTCCTAATAATATATCTCCATACATATCCTAAGACATAATATTTTAGGAATTACAAATCTTACATTGTTTATGTGGATTGGTATATTTTAGCTTTATAATGAATAGTGGTCTTATTACCATTTATTCCATTAATATTTATTTTTCTTTTTACTGTGTTCCCAATATTTTTCGAAATAGCATTTCTTTTACAACTACTGGTTGTAGCTCCTGTATCTAATAGTGCATGTAAAGAATATTTTTTATAATCTTTATCATGTAATGTAATTTTAATATAGGTATTTTCAATAAGATTTTCTTTTGAAAATTGTATATCCTCAATTCTAGTGTTTCTAGAATTTCTACTAGGTGAGGTAGGAAAAATAGGAATATGAACGGTTTTCATACCTATTGGTGTAGAAGTACTTATTTCTTCCTCGTGTTCTTCGATTTGAGAACTAGAAGGTAATATTAAATTATCATCTGTATTTGCAATCAAATTGTTTTTGAAAAACAATTTATCTCCAGATGACATATATTCTATAGTACTTACTGGTTTAGAAGTACTAGCATTATTAGTCTTTTCTATGATCCAGTCTTTCGGGATCGATAGATCTTTTAAATGTAATAATTTCGGCTGAATTTTTGTAGTAAATTTATTGGGCTCAAAGAGCTCAATTATATTATTATTTATCTCTTTTATTTCCACTTCCGCCGTATTAGTATATTCATTAATAGAAGTCCAGCTTATTGCTAGATCTTCTGCTAAATCACTAATATCAAAAATTTTTTGTCTGAATTCTGAGGCATAGACACTCTTCTATTAGAGGGTCTGTTATGGAAATAAAGTAATTGGGTTTTACCTTAAATCCTATAACTCCTGTATGTAAATTAGATTGAATTCCTCCAATAAGTGCTTTTATTGGATTTTCAAATCTTTTATCTAATAATATAGCTATAATAGGAACATCATGACCTCTTCTAAATAAAACTCTGATTGTTATCATGATAACTCCTAAATGTATATATCGGACTTGAGGATATTTTTTCCTAATCCGTTTTATTTTTTTTTTTAGTAAATAAGGGGATTTCTGTTAATCCACCTTTAGTATCCTTAGCGACTGTGTTACCGCTAATTTTCTCTATGTGTCTTTGTGACCATATTTTGAATTTAGATATTTTATATATTTCTTCTTTAGAAATATTATTTTATTAATTTTTCTATTATATCATCGTAAAAGTCTGCTTCTTCTCCAATTACACTACCTAATTTAATATCCTCGTTGTTCGAATAAGGAATTTCTTCTAAATGATTTTTAGAATTATTTCCTAGCATAAAAATATATTCATCGAATCAGATTAGACTCTGTTTCTTTTATAAACACTCTGTAAATTATCTACTTTCTTCTCCTTTAATAATATTTTCATTCTCTACGATATAACCCTTACATTTGTGCATACCTCCCTCCCGTAAATGGTATCATACCCTCCTCCCCCATAAATGGTATCATACCCTCCCTCCTGTAAATGGTATCATACCCTCCCTCCCCCTGTAATTGGTATCAGAGGCAAACCCCTCTCTATCAGAGGAGCCTCGGAGTAACGATTTCTGGAGTTTCATATCGTAGTAATCATTGTAAGTTTCTATCTTTTATCTTCAATTCTGTTTATTTCACTGTTGTTATCTCAAAACCCATATGTCTGTCGTTTGTCTTCGTTGCCGTTGAGTCCGTGTGGGACGTTTTAGGCGTTGTGAGGATGTTATAGACACAGAATGTCTTAGGTACCAGGGATAATAATAATGGAAAAATTGGATTGTTTATACAAAGATAAAACTTGTAATCATACTATGCATATAGACTCTAAGAATGAAAATAATATATCGGCTCTAAGTAAAGGTATCAATAGTTTAATAGATATTACGTACAGATATTTTAATAAATTATATATTAAGGTAACTAACATAGAAGAAAAAGTAGAAAATTTGGGAGTAATAACAGATTTAGATTTGAACAACAAATCTAAAGATCTATTAATAGATGTAAATAATAAATTAGATCGGGTAATTAATAATAATACTAATATAGATTACGATTTAGATTTAGGTCCTTTATATTATGGTAATAGTAACGTAATTTTAGCTTTATCGATGAAGATGATTCTTCTGGATGATTCTTCTACTAACTATAATCTAAAACAAAAGAAAAAGAAAAATTAAAAAGATAAAAAACAAGAAAAATATGATTTTGACTCTTATAAAACTTTAATAGAACATTGGAAAACCAATTTTCTAAAATGTAAGATAATTTAGAAAGAGTAGAATATTTAAAATTAATAGAAGAACTTTATGAACAACATAAAGATCTATTTAATAAATATAATTATCATTACATGTTAAACTACGATACTACCGATAGTAGCGTAGTAATAGTAGTTCTAATAACACAAATTTAGATATTTGTGTTACGAGTCAAAATTCTAATGAAGAAAACACTTCAACAGGATATTAAATTAGGTAGTGTAATTGGAGAAGAAATAGACTTTTCGATGATATAATAGAAAAATTAATAAAATAATATTTCTAAAGAATAAATTTATAAAATATCTAAATTCAAAATATGGTCACAAAGACATATAGAGAAAATTAGCGGTAACACAGTCGCTAAGGATACTAAAGGTGGATTAACAAAAATCCCCTTATTTACTAAAGAAAAAATAAAACGGATTAGGAAAAAATATGTAACACCCTAAAAATCCGAGTGTTTATATATTGCATGAATTGGTGTTTAGATTTTAAAGGAAAATTTCCTTACTTTTATTTTAGTGCTTATTGAAGTCCTAAAGAGGAGTATAGCATAATTTGGATAAGGAATAAAATTTAATAATTGAGAATTTATTGAAGAGAAGCAAAGGTCATTAAGACTTAAGTTAAATTAAGTGTTAATGAGTGTCATAAGTTGAGTACATGGCATGGTGGAGTTGGCGCATGGGCTATAGCAAGAGGGAAGAGGTTCGAATCCCTTGTTTAGCACCTAGATGAATTTTTATTTTTAATTTTCTGCACATGGATAGCAAGTGTCGGCCAAGAACATATATGGTAAGTGTTGACCATGTTATTTTTGGTTAGTGTATCAAAGGTTTAAGGAAATAGTTAACATATGGCATGGAATCAAATACTTAAGGAAAGATAGGGGGAACATAAGGCACATATCAAGGGGAAATTTTGGAAACAAATCATGGCCAATTGACCATGTGTTGGACGGCAACTTGGTAAAGGGAGGGAGCCAAATTTTGTGTTAGTTTTGGCTTAGAATTCTTTTTTTTCTCTTTGGTTATTCCTTGCACCTTGTGCAGAATTTTTGTTTTCCCTCTTTTCAACTTTCATCTTGGCCGAATTTTGCAATTGGTAAAGCTCAAGTTTTGTGATCATTTGGTCATTGTTATTTCATTAGCCATTCTTTGTGTCTTTTCCTTGAGTGTCGAAATCAACCATACCAAAAAGAACCATCCTCTCTCTTTTCTTTTACCATGGCCGAATGTACTCTCTCCTAAATCCATCTTTTTCTTCTCTTCTCTTTGAAATCAAATAACACAATCATCATCTCTTTTTTTTTATATTTCAATTCTTTTCAATCAAAGTTTCTCCATCAAAACACTCTCTTGGCCGAATACTAGAGTGCCTTAGCCGAATCTTAAATTTTTCCCTTTGATCATACATAGCCGAAATCTTCATCTATCACAAACACCTTTTCTCAAGCCTTTCTTCTTGATCGTGGATTATAGGTAAGGGTTCTTCTTTTTCGTTTCGTTTTATTAAAGTGTTATGGCGAATGTTAATGGTGTTATGAAGGCCTTTTGGATCGAAATAAACATTCGCTCTAATAACGCTTCATTCGTTATTATATAGTGCACTAACGGAAGATCGGAACTCAAGTGATCGGGAGAATCGTAGAAACGTTGGAATCGATTTCTTGTGGTAAGGAAATCACATTTTTTTTAAAAGCCTCTACTACTATTCGATATTATTTTAGATCTAACTAATACTCCTTTGATCGTGAAGACTTTCAAAATAGGGAAGAAAAGGGGTGGTTAGTCACGTTAAGAGGGACGGATCAGAAATCCCCATTTAAACGAAGAGCGGTTTGGTCGGATTTTCCATCGGGTTGCGGACCATCTTCCGAAGGGAGTCAATTATTCGAAGTAGTACGAACTTTTGAGCCATTATACGTTGGTGGATTCTCGGCGGCGAACGAATCAATAACGGGGAGAAGCCGAAAATCGAAGTGATTCAAAATCAAGAGGGTAAGATTTTGGATCTATTACCGATTAAGAATATTTTTATGAAATAGTATTCTAACGGATCGAAATGTGTTTTAGGTGCCGAGGAGCGAGAAGGATTAGTACTCTCGGTATCGAGGTGTGTAACTTCACACTATTTTTCGGTTGGATGTCAATATTGGTATGGAAGTAAAAATCGTAAAAACGACTAGATCGGTAAAAACGTAAAAACTGATATTTTGACGAAAATACGTAAAAACGACTAAATCGTGAAAATTATGAAAATGCCCTCGAGAAATTATTTGTTATTACGAAAATTGTATGTTTCTATAAATTGGGCCAAAATACTCTAGTTTGATAAATTGGGCCAAAATATTCTAGTTCGATAAATTGGGCCAAAATACTCTAGTTCGATAAATTGGGCCAAAATACTCTAGTTCGATAAATTGGGCCAAAATACTCTAGTTCGATAAATTGGGCCAAAAGTACTCTAGTTTGATAAATGGGCCAAAGCCCACTAAACTGCTAAATGGGCAAATTGCTAAGTTATTTATTTTGGGCCAAATGAAATGTTTGATGAAAACCCACCAATGTTATAAATTAAATTAAAATTATTATATGATTATATTTTGCTATATAAGCATACTTGCATGGGTGGGGTATATGAAGAGAAGAATGGCTGTTGCCAAAATCTAGTTCTTGGCTCTGCCACAATTATGGCTTATTGCTCTAGTTCGGTGGCTCGCCACAATTATGGCTTATTGCCTCTAGTTCGGTGGCTTTGCCACATTTATAAAAAGGCTTAATGCCTACGATTGGTGTGTTGGCGGGGTGGGTTGACTCGATCCCCACAGTGTGATGGTTGGTACAGGGGTGTTAGCGGATGGATATTAGGTTTGGTTGGGAAATTCATTTTACATGCATTTTAAATTATTTTATTTTATGATATATTGTTGAATTACAGAATTGGGCTCAAGCCCAAAGATAATATCTTGACGATCGGCCCAATAATGGTGGTAAGTGAGTTACACACTTTGAGTTCTAAGTAACTCACCCCTTTTAATTTTTCCATCTCGTAATGGAAATTGACGTGGACTTGGGCCGAGGATGACTTCGTGGAGGCCATACCGCAAAACATGGGTTATTTAAACTTTGGACTTTTTAATAAGTATTTTTACTATTTTGGGTTATTGTAATAAGGGCCTCTATAAATAATTTATGGATTTTATGTGTGTTGGGTTTTAACCTATACTTTGGACTTTTGAACATGGACTATGATTATATGATGTTTTTTTAAAAAATAAATTTGGGTTTTCAAGTATATGAAATTCTTTTATAAACATTTTATTATTGTTAACTCTTAATTAAAAATACCTAAAAGCTTTTGATAATACATGATTTTCAACTAATGTTTTCTAATATTTATCAAATGCAAATACTCTGCTAAATTTATAAATCCTATAAATAATATTGTAGCTTTCAACTTATTGAAGATTTAAACACAGCTCGATTCAGGTAACAAACCAAATCTAGTCTTAATGCATAGACCGGGTTTGGGGTGTTACAAAATATCCTCAAGTTCGATATATACATTTAGGAGTTATCATGATAACAATCAGAGCTTTATATAGAAGAGGTCATGATGTTCCTATTATAGCTATATTATTAGATAAAAGATTTGAAAATCCAATAAAAGCACTTATTGGAGGAATTCAATCTAATTTACATACAGGAGTTATAGGATTTAAGGTAAAACCCAATTACTTTATTTCCATAACAGACCATCTAATAGAAGAGTGTCTATGCCTTAGAATTCAGATAAAAAATTTTGATATTAGTGATTTAGCGTAAGATCTAGCAATCACCGGACTTCTATTAATGAATATACTAATACTGTGTAAGTAGAAATAAAAGAGATAAATAATAAAATAATTGAGCTCTTTGAGCCCAATAAATTTACTACGTAAATTCAGCGAAATTATTATATTTAAAGATCTATCGATCCCAAAGACCGGATCATAGAAAAGACTAATAATGCTAGTACTTCTAAACCAAGAAGTACTATAGAATATATGTCATCCGAGATAAATTGTATTTCAAAAACAATTTGATTACAAATACGATGATAATTTAATATTACCTTCTAGTTCTCAAATCAAGAACACGAGGAAGAAATAAGTACTTCTACACTAATAGGTATGAAAACCGCTCATATTCCTATTTTTCCTACCTCACCTAGTAGAAATTCTAGAAACACTAGAATTGAGGATATACAATTTTCAAAAGAAAATCTTATTGAAAATACATATATTAAAATTACATTACATGATAAAGATTATAAAAATATTCTTTACATGCACTATTAGATACTGTGAGCTACAACCAAGAGTTGTAAAAGAAATGCTATTCTGAAAAATATTGGGAACTCAGAAAAGAAAAATAAATATAAATGGAATAAATGGTAATAAGACCACTATTCATTATAAAGCTAAAATATACCAATCCACATAAACAATGTAAGATTTGTAATTCCTAAAATATTATGTCTTCCTGATATGTATGGAGATATATTATTAGGAAATAATTTTATAAAACAATATTTACCATTATCTATTGATAAAAATCAATTAGATTATCTGTAGGAGAAATCATTATAGAAACATCATTAGTTTCAAATCCTAAATTTATTTGTACTAATGATTGTTGATTTTCTTAGAGCCTTATGGATAGAGGTAAAAGCCTCTAGAAATAAAATGGGAGAATGGACCACCGTCCATAAAAAGCCCAATAAAGGAAAACACCAATGAATCCTAAACAAGGATCGTGGTCAGATCTCCAAAAGAAAATCCTAAACAAGGATTTATTCACGCTTCTTCAAGTAAGTCCTAAATGGGATTTATTTGTACACCGCATATCCTAAATAGGATTTATGCATGCACCGCAAAAATAAGTCCTAAACAGGATTTATGGTTGCACCAACACCAAGAGTACAATTTTATCCTAACCAGGGATATTATGTACCTAATCCAATGGTAAACCAACCATCCGGATCACAATCACCATCTCCGGTGAGCTATTTCAATTCTCTCAAGACCCATATTCGTAATATCAAAAGCTATTCAAATTCTCAAAATACCGAGGATTTGTTGAAAAATAACAAAATCTCAAATTCCCGAACTTAAAGATTTTTATAATCCGTGGTTGCCCTAGATTATTATTCTTTCATTAATGTAATATGGAAAACCATATTATCGAGCAAAAAGCCAATTTCCTGCGTTCCTTTCACGATTCTCGTAATTCTTAGTTGAAAAAACAAGCGAGGAAAATAAAGTCAAGATTTGCTATTAAAATCTATATTATATAGAGATTGGGATGAACTCCTAATCGAATATACAAATATTGAGGAGATAAACAATCTTCTTGATATATTCCAGTATTTTATTAATAAAGGGATAAACACTCCTATTATTAATAAGATGTATAGAATCTATCTATATAACAAGTGTAGACAAATTCTACCTTCAGAAATATTTTCAAAAATAAATCGAGCAATTTGCAACCAGCAAGCTCTATTTTTAGAAACTTTTTCAAAATATTTTATACAAGCATATATTTTTACAAATGATATAGGAAACAAAATTCCTACTATCAAATTTCGTTTAAACCACGAGCCATTTGATATAACCAATACCGAATGGGGATTTGTTAAAGAAATAACAGTCCAAAACCTTTCTTTTAATTTAATAAAAGATTTTCCAGCAATAGTCAAATCTCAATTATCAAATTTTACAGATAACGATGATTTTGTCTATTATTTTCATATTGAAATAAACAGTCTTATTGGTATTGCTGAAAAAGAAAAATTTTATCAGCCATATCAAATATGGACTATTCATAAAATGCTTGGAGGAAGAAACCTCTTGGCGGCTCAAGAAGATCCAGAACATTTATCAAAAACCATTGATGAATGTTACAACAATTTTCCTAATTATCAAGTCCAAACCGGAATTGATCTGATGACCATGGCCAGCATCTTTTACATCAAGATACTTATAAGTTCTGGACCGATGGGAGAAGAGTCTTAGCCTATGACACTGGAAACCACCAGGCAGGAGAAGACGAGAATGAAGAAGCCATTTCGTTATTAACAAAAATAGCAGAAATGAAAATTGAAGATTATCCGTTAGCAGCGGAGATCAGAGAAACATTGGAAAGTTGGAACACACCAGCCCCAGCACCGGAATCGTTACACCTGGACGAGATAGAAGAAATGAATCTCAGAAACATCCAGGAAGGATGAAGACAAAAAGTCACATCCAAGGAAGCTACGTGGAAAAAAGCATGACGGCATCCATGACGAAAGAGAAAGCTACGTGGAAAAAACCATGACGGCATCCATGACGAAAGAAGGTAGCTACGTGGAAAAAACCATGACGGCATCCATGACGAAAGAGGAAGCAACGTGAAAACAACCATAATTGCTACAAGACAAAAAAGGAAGCTAAGTGGAAACACCATGATGGCAACCTAACAAAAAGAGAAGCTACGTGGAAGCAACCATGAAGCTGACACCGAAAGCATCCTTATCAGGATACTATTCGGACACCATTCTTTTATTCATTAGAATTTAATTCTTTTTATTCTTATCCGAATCACTATTCAGACTCCAATTGTAATTAAATTCTAGTTTAGATTTTTCATTATAAATAGGCATTGATGTAGCCTGAAGAAATGTAATATCCCGGGTTAGGGGCTATTTTTGTTGTTGCATCGTTTGCATATAATTGGCCTGCTATGTTGTTGTTTTGATGTTTTTGGGGCTTAGTTGTAAGATAGGTGTAAGCCTGAGTGGTAGGAAAAATCTTTGCTTTTAGGCTTAGGTGGGAGAAGCTGAGGAAGCTGGGGTTTAAAGATTTTATTTGGTAAATGTTAACACAAGAAAGGAGCTGGTGGAGTGGCAGGATAGGCGCCACTTGAGGCTTGTGTGTGTGACGCCACTTGCAAGGGGGAGAGGTCCTGTGTTCAAGCTACAGGATGCTCACATTTTGGCTTCTATTTTGACGGCATGGAGGGGAGAAGTTGTAGGCAGTTCAAACTCTGCCTTGGACCAAGTCAAATGTTCAAATGGTGGGTGGAGAGTGAATTTAGGAGGGAGACTAGTTCAAACTAGTTTGAATGGATGGCTTGGAGTGTTTGGGGGAGTTGTGGCCGAATTTTGGAGAGATTTTGGGGGAGTGGCCGGTTGGTAGGTGTAGTGGGAGAGTGCCAAATTTTACTTGGCATGTTGGTGTTTTTTTTTTTGCGGTCAAAGTCTAGCAAGCCAACGTCCTTTTTCTTTTTTGTCAATAGCCTAAGCCGAAAAACTCTTCCATTTTTACTTCTTGAAATCGAAACCCAAGCAACTCAACTTGCCAAATTTTGCACTTTTGTTTTTCTACATTTTGTGTTTGCCAGCCGAATGCTCTCTTCCAACTCTTTCTCTTTTGTTCAATTGTGCTAAGCCGAAATAGCCATTTTTCTTCCTCACTTATTTTGCTTTTCTTTCTTTCATAAGTGCCGAAACTTACCTTGCCTTCTAAACCGAATGCTCCATTTGCTTTCTCCATTTCTATTGAGCCGAAACTAGCTTCTCTCTTCCTCTCATATTCTCTTTTTCTTTTCTCAATACCCTCTTGTCGAAACTCCATTTTCCAAAATACCTTCCTCCATTTCTTTTTCATTCAAACCGAAAGCGCCCTCCCTCTATTCATCTTTATTTTCTCTCTTTTCCAAAACTCCTTAGCCGATTGTCACCATTTGTTCTTCCCATTTCTCTTAAGGTTGAATCCTCTTTCCCTTTTTGTTAAAGGTGTTGGCCGAATTTCTCTTCTCCCCTAATAGTGTCTTTATTGCCGTATATCAGAGGAGTGTTGACCTTGTTGGGCTCTTGTTTCAATCGGTCTAGGAGAAGGTAAGTGCTTGGCTGAATGGCCATTTCTTCCCTCTCTTGTGTTTTATCGATTTTGGGTTTGTTTAAGGGCTGATTTCGGCATCTGTTGAAGGGAGTTAACCTTTTGTTTTGGTAACCGATTTCTTCATAGGGTATCCGGGTTTTTGAAGCAGTCAAACGAGGCATTTATCTTAAGTTGATTGATTGGTAAGTGATGGTGAGATCTTGGTTCATAGACTAATCGTTAGTTTCATTTAAGCAAGTATCCAAAGGACTAACTGTTTACATTTTAGGGTGTGTCGTTTGCTTAAGGAAGAACCATTATTGGTTCGGGTTTGGTAGGAAACCAAACCATTTGCAAGGTAAAGGTTTAATGTTAGCCCTCTTGAGTTATCAGTTTTGGCCGAATGGTTTAAGTGCTAATCTCGTGTTTGGTCGATTTTAGGAGCAAGATAACCGAGGGATTTAAACTGGTTCTTTGGGATTAAGCGTGCGTTTTAGCAGGTGTGTAAACTAACACACCTTTTTACTGAGTAATATGTTAATAACCTGATTGTGTAAAGTGAAACAGTATGGTTGACTGATATAATACCCAATGAGGTATGGATACGGATTCGAGTAAGTCCGTTTCATTACGAGATCTGCAGTGATATATGATATCATGATTTATGGTGTATGTATTATGAGATGCCATATTGAGCATGTGAGCATGATTGCATGATTTGCACGATTTGCATTAGTATGATGTGTTATTGGGTAATATGAGTGGAGGGGGAATATGATATCCGTGTCTTTGGGACACCAGAGGTTTGGCACCTCCAGTGGTTTGGTACCACAGATTGATTATTGTGACTTTGGGTCACCGAGGTTGGCACCTCCGCCTCGTCCCCAATGGCTTAGTACCACAAAGGTGTTGGCCCCACGCTTGATTTTACGGGATTGACGCTAGTGATTTGGTATCACACGATAGGTTGGCCCCATCATTCGATTCGTGACTACGGTCACCAATGATTTGGTATCACACTTGTCTCTTTGGGACACCAGAGGTTTGGCACCTCATAGCGACTCGTCCTTGTGGTTTAACGCCACCGTGGGTTGGCCCCACTATTGAGATACGGATCGCCGCCATGATTTGGTATCACACGGGTTGGCCCCACGATGGATTATTCGTGACTTTGGGTCACCAGTGGTTTGGCACCACATTGATGGATATCGTGACTTTGGGTCACGATGGTTTGGCACCACCAAAGTGGTTTGGTGCCACACGGGTAGAAAAGGAGTTACGGATGGTTAGGATCGGTGCATTAATTGTATTACTTTGTTATGATGTGTGTTAGTATGTTGCATATACCGAGAGGATTTATGCATCGAGTCTTGCGACTCACCTTCTCCCTTATCATTTCAGTGACACTTAGATCGCGGACACGGAGCCGGTGGACTCGAGGTGCCTATGCCATGAATAAAAGTCGATTTGTAATCGATTTTAAATTTGGTGCTTCGCTTTATTTATTTTTCATTTGATTTGTTGGGTTTGTAAAAGGCCTTTTAAATTTTACTTTGGTTATCTTTATGCTTAAATTTAATTTCAAATATGCCTTAACAAATTATTGGGTTAATATTGTATAAAACTTGGAAAGAATAGATTTTCAAAACCACGGTTTACATGTTTTAAAACTTTACCATCGGGTATCACGCTGTAATTTAAAATGAAAGCAACTCAAATGTTTTCCAAACTTGAAACTTTTCCACACTAAGTACAAGATGATTTTAATCAACTAAAAGGGATTACTCGGATTGCTAAATGATGTAAATTTGATTTACTTGTGGGTTCAAATAAGTTTCCAAAATTCTCGGGTTTTCAAAAGCGCCATTGGTTTTAAAGCAATCGTGCTCAAGATTTCTACAAGAATAGAACATACAAAAGAGTTTTCATTAGATTTTTAACTGGAAACCTAAACCTCTCAAATACATTTTTCCCTGTAACATACCAGATTCGGTCGTGGTGTATTGACCGGGTTTAGGGTGTTACAATTGTGGTATCAGAGCCAAGTTCAAAGGCTCGACTGTGGGCTCGAGGCTTAAAATGTTTTAAATTCTAGTTTTAAGTGTTTTGGTTTTAAAGAATATGGTTTGAAAGGCATGGCACCGAGTTTCCGGCACCAATCCGCCCAGGTAAGTACCCCTTACTATTGCTTGTGATTTTGATGTGGATGTGAGTGGATGACTAGCAATAGTGGATTACTTTAGAAACTGAAACTGATAGGACTCTGTGGACTTACAGAAACAAAGCTTCTTTAATATTTATAAGACTTTACTTTTAAACAGTGGAATAATTACTGATGCATAAAATTCTTTAAATCAGACAAGTAGAGATCTTAGTCATGAGTGCTAGAGGTGGACGTGGTCGTGGACGTGGTCGAGGTAGGATGACAGTTTCTGAACCCGTAGGATCTGGTCAAGGGTCAGAGAATGAGATACCGCATCGCCACCACCGGAGGTGGTGAGTTTCAAGAATGATCGGGACGACGCAGGTGTCAAAGCGATCTCGCGAGTTCTGGAAAGGGTAGTGGGAGTAGGTGGAGGCACAAGAGCTCGAAAATCTGTGCCTGAACGACTTCGAGCAAACGGGGCTGAGGTTTTTCGAGGTGTTTCTGGTGTTGCTCCCAGCACGGTTGAGTATTGGCTGAAAGCGACTGAGCGGATCATGGACGATCTGGACCTGACTGCTGAAGAGAAATTAAAGGAGATAGTATCGCTTCTTCGAGATGAGTCATACCAGTGGTGGCTCACGGTTCGGACAAAGACCGCAATGGAAGATCTGACTTGGGACTATTTCAGGGCTGCTTATCAGAAAAAGTACGTTGGAGCTAACTACATTAATGAGCAACGGAAGGCATTTCTGAGGCTGGTACAGGGGAGTAAATCTGTGTCAGAGTACGAGGCAGAGTTCTTGAGGCTGAGTCGGTATGCTAGGGGTATGGTGGCTACTGAACACGAGAGGTGTGTTCGTTTCGAGGACGGCCTGCGAGATGAATTAAGGTTGTTGATTGCTCCCCAGCAGGAGCGTGAATTTACTGTCCTGGTTGAGAAAGCTAAGGTAGCCGAGGGTATTAAGGAGTCTGTGAGGCAGGGCATGGATAGGAACCAACATAAGAGGAGTTTTGGGTCTTCTGGGTCGTCAAGTAATCCTCAGAAAAGGGTTAGACCGAGGGGGCGAATCACCGTAGGTTTGTTGCTGCTAATCAGGGACCGCCACTGTGTAACCATTGTGGGAAAGCTCATTGAGGAGGATGTTGGACTGGTGGTAAAGGATGTTTTGAGTGTGGTTCGCTGGACCACCGTGTGAGGGATTGTCCGTAAGTTGGCTAGGATTCACCCGAGAGTCGTATTACTCGGCTCAGAATAATGGACCGCCACCGCAGGGGGCCGTGGTAATGGCAGAGGAGGTAATGGTTCTGATCGGGGCCGTGGAGCACCGAGCAGAGGTGCGGGTAGTTTTGAGGCCAGACAGCCTGGGTTGGTGTATGCAGCGAGGCACCGAGAGGAGGGCGACGCACCGGACGTCATAACCGGTACGTTCTTAATCTTTGGTTCTCCATTTACTGCTTTGATTGATGTGGGTTCAATGCATTCATATGTTGCAAGTAGCATAGTGAAGACCATGGATCTAGACTCTGAGATATCTTCTAGGTAGATGACCGTAATAAACCCTCTAGGTCACTCTGTAGTTATAGATAAGCTGTATAGAGATGTACCTCTAGAACTCCAAGGGGTAGTGTTTGAGGCTGATCTGATGGAACTACCGTTTGGGGAGTTCGATCTGATTCTTGGGATAGACTGGCTGGTTAAGTACCAGGCGAAGTTGGATTACGTGACTAAGCGCATGGTTCTAAGAACAGCTAAGGGAGATGAGGTAGTCCTGATCGGCAATAGAAGAAATTACCTGTCCAACGTGGTGTCTGCTTTGAAAGCCGAGAAGATGGTCAGAAAGGGCTATGAAGCATATGTGGTTCGTGTGTATGCCTTGGAGGCTAAAGAGTCTGCTGTAGAGAAGGTTCGAATAGTTAGGGAATTTGTTGATGTGTTTCCTGAGGAGCTTCCAGGTTTGCCACCGGATCGTGAGGTAGAGTTCGGAATAGATTTGTTACCCAGAATCACGTCAGTGTCTATTGCTCCGTATAGGATGGCGCCAAAAGAGTTAGTAGAGCTTAAGGCTCAGATCCAGGAGTTGTTGGACCGAGGCTTTATCAGGCCAAGTGTTTTACCTTGAGGAGTGACGGTACTCTTTGTTAAGAAGAAAGACGGTACTATGCGGATATGTATAGACTACCGCCAATTGAATAAGCTGACGATCAAAAACAAGTATTCGCTGCCACGGATAGATGACTTGTTTGATCAGCTGAAGGGTGCATCGGTATTCTTGAAGATCGATCTAAGGTCTAGGTATCACCAGTTAAAGGTGAAGGAGGCAGATATCTGCAAGACGGCATTTCGGACTCGGTATGGGCACTATGAGTTCTTAGTAATGCCGTTTGGGTTGACTAACGCGCCGGCAGCATTCATGGATATGATAAACAGGGTGTTCCAACAGTATTTGGATCAGTTCGTCGTGGTTTTTATTGACGACATCTTAGTGTATTCAAGGACTAAGGAGGAGCATGATGCACATTTGCGGGTGGTATTGCAGATTTTAAGGGAGAAACAGCTTTATGCAAAGTTTAGTAAATGCGAGTTCTGGCTTAGAGAGGTGACGTTCTTGGGTCATGTAGTGTCGGCTGAGGGGATTAGAGTGGATCCTCGAAAGATTGAGATAGTCTTGGATTGGAAGCCGCCTAAGTCAAGAGTCGAGATTCGAGTTTTCGGCTTGGCGTGATACTACCAAGATTTGTAGAGGATTTTCGCGATCGCAAAGACCGATGACTAAATTGTTAAGAAAAGGGGTTCTGTTTATTTGGACTGAGAAGCAGCAGGAGAGCTTCGACAAGTTGAAGAAGATTTTGACTGAGGCTCCGATTCTAATTCAGCCTGAGGCAGGAAAGGAATTCACAGTATATTGCGATGCATCACATACAGGTTTGGGTTGTGTGCTGATGTAGGAAGGGAAGGTTGTGGCTTACGCATCTCGGCAGCTGAGGCCACATGAGGTCAATTATCCGACGCACGATCTGGAGTTAGCGGCTGTAGTCTTCGCTTTAAAGATTTAGAGGCATTACTTGTACGGAGAGAGACCGATAGTCTACACAGATCACAAGAGTTTGAAGTATCTTTTGACTCAGAAGGATTTGAATCTGAGGCAGCGCAGATGGATTGAGTTGCTAAAGGATTACGACTGTTCGATTGAGTATCATCCGGGCAAGGCTAATGTGGTGGCAGACGCATTGAGCCGAAAGGTTGTTTCAGACTTAAGAGCGATGTTTGCCCATTTGAGTTTGTACGACGACGGAAGTATTCTGGCAGAGCTGCAGGTCAAGCCTACTTGGGTTGAGCAGATCAGAGAGAAACAGTTAGAGGATGAGGTTTTGAGTGCGCAGAGGTCACAAGTGCAGAATGGTGGTTTGAAAGGTTACAGTTTGTCTAGTGATGGAGTGCTGTGTTTTTAGGGGAGAGCTTGTATGCCGAGGGATATTGAGTTAAGGCGAAGATTCTTCAGACGCACATAGCAAATTTCTACGCTATGCATCCCGGAGGCGAAGATGTACCGGGATCTAAAAGAGCAGTTTTGGTGGCCGAGTCTGAAAAGGGAAGTGACAGAGTATGTAGGGAAGTGTCTGACATGTCATCAGGTCAAGGCCGAACATCAGATGCCATCAGGGTTGCTTCAGCCAAAGAAAATTCCACAAGGAAGTGGGAAAGGATAACTATGGATTTCGCCAATGGATTACCCTTACGCCTAGCAAGAAGGATTCGATTTGGGTAATTGTGGATCGTCGACTAAATCACTCACTTTATTCCAAAGGAGGTTGATTACTCACTTGAGAGGTTAGCGAAGTCAGTATGTGTCGAGATAGTGAGGTCGCATGGTTTGCCAAGACGATCATCTCGGATAGGGATCCCGATTCACATCAAGGTTCGGAAAGCGCTGCATCGTGCTCTGGTATGCGTTTGATTTCAAAGACGGCTTTTCACCCGCAATCTGACGGGCACTCGGAAAGGGTTATTCAGATCTTAGAGGATATGCTGAGAGGTTGTGTTCTAGACTTCAGAGGCAGTTGGGAGGAGTTTCTGCCATTAGCCGAGTTCACCTACAACAATAGTTACCAAGCGAGCATCAAGATAGCACCATATGAGGCGTTGTATGGTAGGAAGTGTCGCTCACCTACTTGTTGGACGGAGTTGGGTGAACATCAGTTGTTGGGACCAGAGTTGGTTGCTGAGACCGAAGAAAAGGTTAAGTTGATTCAGGCTCGGTTGAAGGAAGCTTTGGACCGGCAGAAGTCTTATGCCGATCTTAAGCGGAGAGATATAAAATTTGCTGTGGGAGATCAAGTTTTCCTGAAGGTCTCGCCATGGAAGAAAGTGTTGAGGTTCGGAAGAAAAGGCAAGTTAAGTCCGAGGTTTATTGGGGCGTATAAGGTACTGAGACGAGTGGGACCAGTAGCTTACCAGCTTGAGTTGCCAGCAGAGTTGAGTCAGATTCACGACGTATTCCACGTTTCGATGCTTAGGCGATATCGTTCAGATCCATCGCATGTCGTAGCAGTGGAAGAGATCGAGGTGAATCCGGATTTAACCATGGAGGAAGAACCTGTACAGATTCTAGATCGGGATGTGAAGGTTCTGCGCAGGAAGTCTGTGCCTTTGGTAAAGGTACTATGGTGGAATCATGGCGTGGAAGAGGCTACGTGGGAACCCGAGGATATGATGAGACAGCAATACCCGCAACTCTTCTGATCAGGTAATTTTGAGGCCGAAATTATTTTAAGGGGTAAGAACTGTAATATCTCGGGTTAGGGGCTATTTTTGTTGTTGCATCGTTTGCATGTAATTGGCCTACTATGTTGTTGTTTTGATGTTTTTGGGGCTTAGTTGTAAGATAGGTGTAAGCCTGAGTGGTAGGAAAAATCTTTGCTTTTAGGCTTAGGTGGGAGAAGCTGAGGAAGCTGGGGTTTAAAGATTTTATTTGGTAAATGTTAACACAAGAAAGGAGCTGGTGGAGTGGCAGGATAGGCGCCACTTGAGGCTTGTGTGTGTGACGCCACTTGCAAGGGGGAGAGGTCCTGTTCAAGCCGCAGGATGCTCACATTTTGGCTTCTATTTTGACAAGCATGGAGGGAGAAGTTGTAGGCAGTTCAAACTCTGCCTTGGACCAAGTCAAATGTTCAAATGGTGGGTGGAGAGTGAATTTAGGAGGGAGACTAGTTCAAACTAGTTTGAATGGGTGGCTTGGAGTGTTTGGGGGAGTTGTGGCCGAATTTTGGAGAGATTTTAGGGGAGTGGCCGGTTGGTAGGTGTAGTGGGAGAGTGCCGAATTTTACTTGGCATGTTGGTGTTTTTTTTTCGATCAAAGTCTAGCAAGCCAACGTCCTTTTTCTTTTTTGTCAATAGCCTAAGCCGAAAAACTCTTCCATTTTTGCTTCTTGAAACCGAAACCCCAAGCAACTCTACTTGCCAAATTTTGCACTTTTGTTTTTCTACATTTTGTGTTTACCAGCCAAATGCTCTCTTCCAACTCTTTCTCTTTTGTTCAATTGTGCTAAGCTGAAATAGCCATTTTTCTTCCTCACTTATTTTGCTTTTCTTTCTTTCATAAGTGTGAAACTTACCTTGCCTTCTAAACCGAATGCTCCATTTGCTTTCTCCATTTCTATTGAGCCGAAACTAGCTTCTCTCTTCCTCTCATATTCTCTTTTTCTTTTCTCAATACCCTCTTGCCGAAACTCTATTTTCCAAAATACCTTCCTCCATTTCTTTTTCATTCAAACCGAAAGCACCCTCCCTCTATTCATCTTTATTTTCTTTCTTTTCCAAAACTTCTTAGTCGATTGTCACCATTTGTTCTTCCCATTTCTCTTAAGGCCGAATCCTTTTTCCCTTTTTGTTAAAGGTGTTGGCCGGATTTCTCTTCTCCTCTAATAGTGTCTTCATTGCCGTATATCAGAGGAGTGTTGACCTTGTTGGGCTCTTGTTTCAATCGGTCTAGGAGAAGGTAAGTGCCGAATGGCCATTTCTCCCCTCTCTTGTGTTTTATCGATTTTGGGTTTGTTTAAGGGCCGATTTCGGCATCTATTGAAGGGAGTTAACCTTTTGTTTTGGTAACTAATTTCTTCATAGGGTATCCGGGTTTCCGAAGCAGTCAAACGAGGCATTTATCTTAAGTTGATTGATTGGTAAGTGATGGTGAGATCTTGGTTCATAGACTAATCGTTAGTTTCATTTAAGCAAGTATCCAAAGGACTAATTGTTTACATTTTAGGGTGTGCCGTTTGCTTAAGGAAGAACCATTGTTGGTTCGGGTTTGGTAGGAAACCAAACCATTTGCAAGGTAAAGGTTTAATGTTAGCCCTCTTGAGTTATCAGTTTTGGCCGAATGGTTTAAGTGCTAATCTCGTGTTTGGTCGATTTTAGGAGCAAGATAATCGAGGGATTTAAACCGGTTCTTTGGGATTAAGCGTGCGTTTTAGCAGGTGTGTAAACTAACACACCTTTTTACTGAGTAATATGTTAATAACCTGATTGTGTAAAGTGAAACAGTATGGTTGACTGATATAATACCCAATGAGGTATGGATACGGATTCGGGTAAGTCCGTTTCATTACAAGATCTCAGAGTGATATATGATATCATGATTTATGGTGTATGTATTATGAGATGCCATATTGAGCATGTGAGCATGATTGCATGATTTGCACGATTTGCATTAGTATGATGTGTTATTGGGTGATATGAGTGGAGGGGGAATATGATATCCGTGTCTTTGGGACACCGAGGTTTGGCACCTCCAAAGGGTTTGGTACCACGATTGATTATTGTGACTTTGGATCACCGAGGTTTGGCACCTCCACGCCTCGTCCCAAAGGCTTAGCACCACAAAGGGGTTGGCCCCACGCTTGATTTTACGGATTGACGCTAGTGATTTGGTATCACACGATGGGTTGGCCCCATCATTCGATTCGTGATCGCGGTCACCAAAGTGATTTGGTATCACACTTGTGTCTTTGGGACACCGTGAGGTTTGGCACCTCATAGCGACTAGTCCTCGTGGTTTAACGCCACCGTGGGTTGGCCCCACTATTGAGATACGGATCGCCGCCATGATTTGGTATCACACGGGTTGGCCCCACGATTTAATTATTCGTGACTTTGGGTCACCAGTGGTTTGGCACCACATTGATGGATATCGTGACTTTGGGTCACCAGTGGTTTGGCACCACCAGTGGTTTGGTACCACACGGGGTAGAAAAGGAGTTACGGATGGTTAGGATCGGGTGCATTAATTGTATTGCTTTGTTATGATGTGTGTTAGTATGTTGCATTTACCGGGAGGGGGATTTATGCATCGAGTCTTGCGACTCACCTTCTCCTTATCATTTCAGTGACACTTAGATCGCGGACACGAGCCTGTGGACTCGAGGTGCCCATGCCATGAATAAAAGTCGGATTTGCACTGATTTTAAATTTGGTACTTCGCTTTATTTATTTTTCATTTGGATTTGTTGGGTTTGTAAAAGGCCTTTTTAAATTTTACTTTGGTTATCTTTATGCTTAAATTTAATTTCAAATATGCCTTATCAAATTATTGGGTTAATATTGTATAAAACTTGGAAAGAATAGATTTTCAAAACCACGAGTTTACATGTTTTAAAACTTTACCATCTGTATCACGTGTAATTTAAAATGAATGCAACTCAAATGTTTTCCAAACTTGAAACTTTTCCACACTAAGTACAAGATGATTTTAATCAACTAAAAGGGATTACTCGGATTGCTAAATGATGTAAATTTGATTTACTTGTGGGTTCAAATAAGTTTTCAAAATTCTCGGGTTTTCAAAAGCGCCATTGGTTTTAAAGCAATCGTGCGCAAGATTTCTACAAGAATAGAACATACAAAAGAGTTTTCATCAGATTTTTAGCCGGAAACCTAAACCTCTCAAATACATTTTTCCTTGTAACATACCAGATTCGGTCGTGGTGTATTGACCGGGTTTGGGGTGTTACAAGAAAGGCATTAGGAGTTTTAGATAGTTTTTTTCTTTTATAAACACTCTGTAAATTATCTACTTTCTTCTTCTTTAATAATATTTTCATTCTCTACGATATAACCCTTCCATTTGTGCATATCCTCCCTCCCCCCTGTAAATGGTATCATACCCTCTCTCCCCCCTGTAATTGGTATCAGAGGCAAACCCCTCTCTATCAGAGGAGCCCCGGAGTAACGATTTCTGGAGTTTCATATCGTAGTAATCATTGTAAGTTTCTATCTTTTATCTTCAATTCTGTTTATTTCACTGTTGTTATCTCAAAACCCATATGTCTGTCATTAGTCTTCGTTGTCGTTGAGTCCGAGTGGGACGTTGTAGGCGTTGAGAGGACGTTTAAGACACAGAAGGTCTTAGGTACCAGGGATAATAATAATGGAAAAAATGGATTATTTATACAAAGATAAAACTTGTAATCATACTATGCATATAGACTCTAAGAATGAAAATAATATATCGGCTCTTAGTAAAGGTATCAATAGTTTAATAGATATAACTTCTACATATTTTAATAAATTATATACTAAAGTAACTAACATAGAAGAAAAAGTAGAAAATTTGGGAGTAATAACAGATTTAGATTTGAACAACAAATCTAAAGATCTATTAATAGATGTAAATAATAAATTAGATCGTAATTAATAATAATACTAATATAGATTCGATTTAGATTTAAGTCCTTTATATTACGGTAATAGTAACGTAATTTTAGCTTTATTAGATGAAGATGATTCTTCAATGATTCTTCTACTAACTATAATCAAAAACAAAAAGAAAAAGAAAAATTAAAAAGATAAAAAACAAGAAAAATATGATTTTGAGTCTTATAAAACTTTAATAGAACATTGGAAAACCAATTTTCTAAAATGTAAGATAATTTAGAAAGAGTAGAATATTTAAAATTAATAGAAGAACTTTATGAACAACATAAAGATCTATTTAATAAATATAATTATCATTACATGTTAAACTACGATACTACCGATAGTAGCGTAGTAATAGTAGTTCTAATAACACAAATTTAGATATTTGTGTTACGAGTCAAAATTCGATGAAGAAAACACTTCAATGTAAGAAAATATAGATATCCCGAACCCATGGATACCGAACCACCGATCCATATGAGTATGAACCACCTAAACCTTGGGAAATCGATAAACGAGATCCCTATGGTAAAAGGAAAGTAGAATTAGATCTTCAAATGTAAGATTGCCTAGAAAATAATAATAAAATGGAAAAATATTGGGAAAAATATTAAAAGGAGATTATCTAAAAACGATAGTCTAAAATATTGAAAAACCAATATTTACCTATAGAAATACAACCAAGATTCTATCCCAATAAATTAGAAAAATTTCCAAAAATACAAAAATAAAAGAAAAGAGTCTAATATGATTTTGATGAATATATTTTATGCTAGGAAATAATTCTAAAAATCATTTAGAAGAAATTCCTTATTCGAACAACATGATATTAAATTAGGTAGTGTAATTGAAGAAGAAATGACTTTTCTCGATGATATAATAGAAAAATTAATAAAATAATATTTCTAAAGAAGAAATATATAAAATATCTAAATTCAAAATATGGTCACAAAGACACATAGAGAAAATTAGCGGTAACACAGTCGCTAAGGATACTAAAGGTGGATTAACAGAAATCCCCTCATTTACTAAAGAAAAAATAAAACGGATTAGGAAAAAATATCCCCAAGTCCGATATATACATTTAGGAGTTATCATGATAACAATCAGAGCTTTATTTAGAAGAGGTCATAATGTTCCTCTTATAGCTATATTATTAGATAAAGATTTGAAAATCCAATAAAAGCACTTATTGGAGGAATTCAATCTAATTTACATACTGTGAGTTATAGGATTTAAGGTAAAACCCAATTACTTTATTTCCATAATGCACCTCTAATAGAAGAGTGTCTATGCCTCGTAATCTGCATAAAAATTCGATATTAGTGATTTAGCGTAAGATTTAGCAATCACCGACTTCTATTAATGAATATATTAATACTGGGAAGTAGAAATAAAAGAGATAAATAATAAAATAATTGAGCTCTTTGAGCCCAATAAATTTACTACGTAAATTCAGCGAAATTATTACATTTAAAGATCTATCGATCCCAAAGACCGGATCATAGAAAAGACTAATAATGCTAGTACTTCTAAACCAAGAAGTACTATAGAATATATGTCATCTGGAGATAAATTGTATTTCAAAAACAATTTGATTACAAATACGAGATGATAATTTAATATTACCTTCTAGTTCTCAAATCAAGAACACGAGGAAGAAATAAGTACTTCTACACCAATAGGTATGAAAACCGCTCATATTCCTATCTTTCCCACCTCACCTAGTAGAAATTCTAGAAACACTAGAATTGAGGATATACAATTTTCAAAAGAAAATCTTATTGAAAATACATATATTAAAATTACATTACATGATAAAGATTATAAAAATATTCTTTACATGCACTATTAGATATGTGAGCTACAACCAAGAGTTGTAAAAGAAATGCTATTCACGAAAATTATTGGGAACATGTAAAAGAAAAATAAATATTAATGGAATAAATGGTAATAAGACCACTATTCATTTTAAAGCTAAAATATACCAATCCACATAAACAATGTAAGATTTGTAATTCCTAAAATATTATGTCTTCCGGATATGTATGGAGATATATTATTAGGAAATAATTTTATAAAACAATATTTACCATTATCTATTGATAAAAAATCAATTAGATTATCTGAAGGAGAAACTGTTATAGAAACATCATTAGTTTCAAATCCTAAATTTATTTGTACTAATGATTGTTGATTTTCTTAGCAGGCCTTATGGATAGAGGTAAAAAGCCTCTATAAATAAAAATGGGAGAATGGACCACCGTCCATAAAAAGCCCAATAAAGGAAAAACACCAATGAATCCTAAACAAGGATCAGTGGCTGTATCTCCAAAAGAAAATCCTAAACAAGGATTTATTCCTGCTTCTTCGCAAGTAAGTCCTAAACAGGGATTTATTTGTACACCTGCATATCCTAAACAAGGATTTATGCATGCACATGCAAAAACAGGTCCTAAACAGGGATTTATGGTTGCACCAACACCAAGAGTACAATTTTATCCTAACCAGGGATATTATGTACCTTATCCAATGGTAAACCAACCATCTGGATCACAATCACCATCTCCGGTGAGCTATTTCGAATTCTCTCAAGACCCATATTCAGAATATCAAAAAAGCTATTCTGAAATTCTCAAAAATACCGAGGATTTGTTGAAAAAACAACAAAATCTCGAAATTCCCAAAATTAAAGACTTTTATAATCCAGGGTTGCCCCTAGATTATTATTCATTCATTAACAGAATATGGAAAAACCATATTTCTGAGCAAAAAGCCAATTTTCGACGTTCCCTTTCACGATTCTCGTAATTCTTAGTTGAAAAACAATCGAGGAAAATAAAGTCAAGATTTGCTATTAAAATCTATATTATATAGAGATTGGGATGAACTCCTAATCGAATATACAAATATTGAGGAGATAAACAATCTTCTTGATATATTCCAGTATTTTATTAATAAAGGGAGAAACACTCCTATTATTAATAAGATGTTTAGAATCTGTTTATACAAGTGTAGACAAATTCTACCCTCAAATATTTTCAAAAATAAATCGAGCAATTTGCAACCAAAGAAGCTCTATTTTTAGAAACTTTTTCAAAATATTTTATACAAGCATATATTTTTACAAATGATATAGGAAACAAAATTCCTACTATCAAATTTCGTTTAAACCACGAGCCATTTGATATAACCAAGATCGAATGGGGATTTGTTAAAGAAATAATAAATCAAAACCTTTCTTTTAATTTAGTAAAGATTTTCCAAGAATAGTCAAATCTCGATTATCAAATTTTACGAGATAACGATGATTTTGTCTATTATTTTCATATTGAAATAAATAGTCTTATTGGTATTGCTGAAAAAGAAAAATTTTATCAGCCATATCAAATATGGACTATTCATAAAATGCTTGGAGGAAGAAACCTCTTGGCGGCTCAAGAAGATCCAGAACATTTATCAAAAACCATTGATGAATGTTACAACAATTTTCCCAATTATCAAGTCTAAACCGGAATTGATCTGATGACCATGGCCCAGCATCTATTACATCAAGATACTTATAAGTTCTGGACCGATGGGAGAAGAGTCTTAGCCTATGACACTGGAAACCATCAGGCAGGAGAAGACGAGAATGAAGAAGCCATTTCGTTATTAACAAAAATAGCGAAAATGGAAATTGAAGATTATCCGTTAGCAGCGGAGATCAGAGAAACGTTGGAAAGTTGGAACACACCAGCCCCGACACCGGAATCGTTACACCTGGACGAGATAGAAGAAATGAATCTCAGAAACATCCAGGAAGGATGAAGACAAAAAGTCACATCCAAGGAAGCTACGTGGAAAAAACCATGACGGCATCCATGACGAAAGAGGAAGCTACGTGGAAAAAACCATGACGGCATCCATGACGAAAGAGGAAGCAACGTGGAAACAACCATAATTGCTACAAGACAAAAAAGGAAGCTAAGTGGAAACACCATGATGGCAACCTCACAAAAAGAGAAGCTACGTGGAAGCAACCATGAAGCTGACATCGAAAGCATCCTTATCAGGATACTATTCGGACACCATTCTTTTATTCATTAGAATTTAATTCTTTTTATTCTTATCCGAATCACTATTCGGACTCCAATTGTAATTAAATTCTAGTTTAGATTTTTCATTATAAAGAGGCATTGATGTAGCCTAAAGAAAGGCGTTAGGAGTTTTAGATAGTTTTTTTCTCTTTTATAAACACTCTGTAAATTATCTAGTTTTTTCTTTAATAATATTTTTATTCTTTACAATATAACCCTTCCGTTTGTGCATATCCTCCATCTGCTACACACCATCGAAGGTAGTCGCTGCAGTCGACGTGCTCATCGCCCTTATAAAGTTCGTGGCATAGCCACTAGATACATACTTTGTGTCATGAGACACCATATTCAGATATCGTGGTCTTAGGTCACCACATTCAGATATCGTGGTCTTAGGTCACCACATTCACTTCCCCTTTTTATAATATCCCATATGCCCCTATATAACATACACATTATGCATTATCATGCCTTAATTCACATTCTTATCATATTCACATTCATGGCATAACAAACCATATCATATTCATAGTAGGAGTAGGAAAACGTACCTGGGTACATCGTACCATAGTATGGTACTTTAGCCATATTCACATTCTTATAAACATGCTCATATTAAAATATTGCCATAAATCTTATTAAAAGATAGTGTGGGGTACACACCTGATTCGCTTAAGGTTTCCAATCCAAATCCTGAAAAGCTTGATCTAATGCCTTAGATCTTAAATCTCTACATTTAATCAATCATTTAATACTTAGTAAAGAGCCATTCGGCCATAAATCCAAATCCTAGTAGGATTAGTACACTAAAACTTACCTTGGTGCCAAATTCTGAAATCTTCACTATACTCTTCTTGATTTCGGCCAAGCTTTAAATCACTTTAACAAATTAGTTTCGGCCTTTTTAAAAGAAAAATAGATCTTAATCAACAATTAAGGCCTTGGCCGAATGTACATATGGACTTACCTTGAAATTCTCAAATCCCAGAATGTTGTAGACTCCCTTCCTTGTAATTGGCTGGTATTAAATCCCTTCATAGATTAGTTTTTGGCTTTTAAATCATGTAAGAAAATAGATCTAGTGCTAAAATAAGCCTTGGCCGATTGCATATATGTATACTTTACCTTGTGATTTGAAATCCCGAAATTTCTATTTACCCCCTTGGTATCTGTCGAAATCACTTTGACACATGTTAGATTAATTTCTAACATGTAAACATGGTAAAAGTGGCCTATGGCTGAATATCTTCCTTACCTTAGATCCTATAAGTCTCAAATATCCTTCTCCTTTGTAGTCGATAATGGCGCATAAATCCGAAAGATCCTATGTAGTTTCTAAAAGAACAATAGTAGAGATTAGATCTTAGTTTTCGACAAGCCTAAGAGAAAAGAATGAAAACTGATTTTGAACTTACCCTTACTTGAAGAAATCGACAGCACCTTTGCTTGCAATCTCTCAAGGATTCGGCTATGAAGACTTGAAGACTAGTCGACTATGGCCTAGATGTGAATCAACACTTTCGGCTCTTGAGGCTTAATGAGATATCGGCTAGGGTCTACTTGTGTTGTCGGTTTGTCAAAATAAAAGAGAGGGAAAGAGTCCCTTGAGAATTCTAAGCAATGGTGAACTAAGAAGAAGGGAATTCGGCTAGAACAATTAGAAAAGAAAGAAGAGACAAGTGCTAACTTGGAGAGAAAAGAGTTAACAAAAGAGAGGCAATTGGCTAAATGAAATTCTACTGCTCTCCTATACACACCTAGTCAATTTGTCACCTAAGACCCCTTGGCCGACCAACTCTTCTCCTCCTTATCAAATCCCAAATTTTTCTCCTCTTATCACCTTATCAAAAATTAATAAAATAATCCATTGTTTATCACCTAGCTTTGCGAATTTTAAAGAGGCTTAAACTCCTTACTTAAGTTCCTTAGTGCCGCCCATCTCTCCCTCTTTTGCCAAATTAAATAAAAAACAAAATGTTGCTTCCTTGTCGTCAAACTCCAGACCTACCCGTAGCTTGTATGCCATTTACAAAGGCTTTAAGTGGCGCCTCAAGCCACTTTTCCAAGCCCAATTATATGTCATATTTCACATATAATTCCTCTTAAAGCCCTTCTAAGCTTAGCTCCCTTATTAAAACTAAGAAAAACTTAATATTTACTAAAGCATTTTCCTATTATTCTAAAGTTCACAACATTCATAAATACACATTCATACATACAAAGGCATGCTTCCACACTCAATTAAGCAATTATGCATAAGCCATAATTTGGGATATTACAATGTATGCCCGAGCATATCGTATTCTTTCTATTTCGGTCGAACCCTCATTCATCTCCGGGAATATGTCTCGTAACCAGGCCATCTCGATCCGAGCTCCTTGAATTTTATCCAGAATGGCACCCAGAAGCTCGTAGCATACGGCTCCCTAATCACCAGAAGTTGCGGCCCCGGTGACTACCAACCCGTCCACCGGCAATCCTAACTACAACTGCACATCTTCCAGAGTGATGGTACACTCTCCGCATGGAAGATGGAAAGTGTGCGTCTCGGGTCTCCACCTCTCTATCAACGCACTGATCAAAGGCAGCTCCAACTTGAACCCTCGACCTATCGTGGCCACGTGCCAAAAACCCGTTTCTCGCAGGTAATTCTTGATCAACGGCGATGGGGGACCATGCATGTTTCGAATATAACATTCCAACACCGATCTACGATCGCTTAAAAATTATAAAATAAAATTAATTAAAATTGCATAGACCTAAAAAATATTAAATAATATTGAAAATTTAAAATTAAAAACTTACCATTTGCAATTGCTCAACCGAGATGTGCTTGTTGTCTAGGCGAAGTAATTCCCTGGCCATTTGTAATACGTTCGAAAGTTTTAAAAGTTTCAAAAAAATATATTAAAAAATATTAAAAAGGGCTTTTTTATAAATATTAAAGGACAGTTTCAAAATTTTAGAGGAAGTTTGAAGGACTTAAAGAGAATTTTGAGAGGAATTTGAGAGGAATTTGAGAGGAAATTGAGAGAAAAATGAGTAAGGATTAAAGTGTGAAAAAAATAAAAGGGTTGGGGGGCTTTTATAGGTTTTTTTTACCGTTGGGCCCCCAACGGTCAAAAAAATTTGACCTTTTTTTTAACCGTTGAGGGCTAAAGCGCGTCCTTAAGGGCGCGCTTTGCTGGCATATCCCCCAAAACGCTGCTGATGTGGACGTGTTTTGGGGTGAAACGACCTTTTTTCGTAAATATTTTTGAAACTGGGCCTTTTTCCGTAAATAATTTATTTTTTTAGTATTTTTAAGTATTTTACCCCAAAATTATATGTCAATTACATGAAAAAATTTAATAAAATAAAATTAAAAATTTTAAAAGAAAAAATGAATTATATGGTCGAAAGGTCTATTAAATAATTTTCTTTGACTTCAAATTTTTATAAAATGAAAGTTTAAATTTTAAAAGAATCAATGATTAAAAATAAATTTATATGGTATTAATTTATAAATAATAATGGTTAGAGAGATTAAATAATAATTTATTCATTTTCGGGACAAGACTCCCCCTAACACCGCCCTTGCAATTAATACCTTAGATTAGATAATCCTTTTTCTTTTCACGGATGTTATGCTTGTTTGGGAAAGGTTGATTTAGCATTTAATATCACAGTGTGATAGATTTGTTCCTTGTGATTGGGCTAAAATCAGACGAGACTAAAGTTACAGTGGAACCAATTTCGTCTGCCTCATCCATACATTCATTTGCGATACGCTGCCCTGTACTTAAAACATCCATTCCTCTCACTATTCCACGTATTCCTAAGATTCCGAAAAAGACAAAATATCCTATCCTAACATGTTTTGATTTGTCCCATTCGAAAGCATGGGATTTTCTTTTTAAATCAGACGAGATGAATTTATTAAAACAATTTTTGTTATATTCCACTTGAGTAGGATATGCAGCATTATTGAAAAAATATCTACAAATTATTTTTTACTAAACATAATAACCTCGTACTACATTCAACGAAATAATAATATAGGTCTCATCACACACTCTATAATAATATTTGGTATGTAATAACTTATCCCGTGATCACTACTATACAAGAGGACTTTATCTATAAATGTCTTTCATAACGATGAGAAAGTGATCTTCTTTTCCACCAGCAACCTTGAGCATTTACTCTCTTCACTCAATTTTCTTATCCTTCAAAACATTCTTCCCCCTCCTCTTTTTGTCTTTTACTAGGTCTCTGCTTGTTTAGGTGAATCAATCTCTTTTGCACTATCACTATCACATTCTCCTGGATTTTTTACCTAAATAAATTTTTTAAAAAAATTAAATATTGAAATAGGTTGTCAGCTGGATTATATATGAAAAATGTAGTTTTTTTTGGGTCGCGCTTATCTGACAGATGCAACCACTTTTTTATATTACAATATTTTTTTGTTTTTTTAAATTATTATTTTATTGGTGGCGCCTTTCTCATAGGCGCCACTGCTTGTATTTTTTTCCCGGATCAGTGTATGACACGTGTAGAGATACAAAAATGTTATCGGGGTAGGTGGCGCCTATCTGGTAAGCGTGACTGGTGGAGCCTATCTGACAGGCGCGACTGGTGCTTAATTTTCCCCCTATATATACTCTCCTGAAAATCAAATGAGCAGAAGACACAAAATTTAGCAGAACAGAAGTAAGAAGGTAGAGAGAAGAAAGAAAAAAAGGAAACAAAAAGAAGGATAATGTATTTTAGTTTATTTCTTTTTTAAATAGAATGTGGAGTTTTGTTAATAATTTTATTATTTGAAAGTTATTTTGTTAGGTTATTAATTTTGTTAGCTTCTGAATGATAAAAATTTTATGTAACTTTTTTGCTATTCAAATGTTTTGAGAATTTTGAATTTTTTTAACAGATCTAGTATTAAAAATGGAGAATCAGTTTTTCGTATGCGTTTATTTCGATAAAGAAATTTTGACAACAGCCGTGGGATGTATATTTGAATATCGCAAACAAGTAGCAATGATATTTAATAGAAATATCCCGTTTGATGATATAAAGGAAAAAATTAGTGAAAAAAATTATAGACGTGGGAGAAGGATCTCGAAACTTTTCTACAAGTTTCTAGTTTCGACTGATCACATAAAATTCACCGAAATGGAACTTGTAGACGATGAAGACGCGGAGACAATGGTCGCTTTTTATTGTAGGACTCGGAGCAACCAAAATGCACCGATTCAGTTACTTGCTAAGTTAACTGGTGTGGAGCCAACTAAAGATCCCACTCCATTAGGTGAAGAAGATAGAGCTCAAGAGCCGTGTATGGTGGTTCTGATATCATACGTTGATAGTCAATCAGCTATACACAAGATCGACATTGATTTTAATGCTGCGCCCGAGACTGATGTGGTTGGTGATAATGTATACCATAGTAGTGATCCTTCTGATTACGAGGTTGATAGTGATAGTGATCCCAACGTGGACGAGGTCCCGAATGATATTGACAATGAAGGAGTGAATAACAATGAAAATGTTAACGCGTCTTCAGTCGGGAACCAGATTCATCGTATTGTGATATACAATAATCCTAGGGCACACATGTCTCGGATAGACCCCGCGACACACGCGACCGAGTTCCTGGAGTACCTTGAAATACTACCTGCTCATTGACTGGCATTAGATTTCGATCTTGAGGAGTTGTTCATGGGCCAAAGATTCGAAATTAAGGAAGAGTGCTTATTTTCCATTAAGTGATATAGCATGAATATATTAGTGGACTACAAAGTCACCGTGTCTAAATTGACATTATATATTGGGGAATGTTGGAGGTCAGCGAAAAGCTACAATTGGCGGATACGAGCTACATTTATCCAGAAGTCGCAGATGCGGGAGATACGAAAATTTGTTAGGCCTCACACATACACTTCAACATGTATGACAGAAGATCATCGAAAACTTGATTCTAAAACTATCTGTACGTGCATTATGCCAATGGTGAAAGACATGCTGACCATTAAAGTTTTAAAACTGATTGTCGAAATACAGGTACGATTACAGTATCGAGTATCATACTAGAAGGTATGGATAGCTAAACAGATGGTAATTGAGCAATTATACGAATATTTCGATGCATCGTACAATGAGTTAAAGTGATGGATAGTCGCTATGCAGAAGTACGTACTGGGGGCCATCATTGAGTTGCAGACACAACCTTATTATGGCCTGGATGACCAACTACAACTGGGAAAAAGAATTTTCCAACGAATGTTCTAGATGTTTGATCCATGCGTGCGTGCATTTCCCCACTGCAAGCCTTTTGTGCAAGTAGATGGAACATGGCTATACGGTAAATATACACAGGTCTTACTTCTTGTGGTTGCTCAAGACAGGAACAAGAATGTTCTCTCAATTGCGTTTGCCATCATAGATAAGGAGAATATGGAGTCGTGAGAATTCTTCCTTACAAACCTGTGAAGTTATGTTATTAGTAATGATAATATTTGCATCATCTCCGATAGTGGGAAATGATTAATTGCAGCCATTAGGCGTTCCGGTGTGCCATGGAGATCCGTTTACTATATCTATTACATCGCGGCTAACTTCCACAGAGTTTATAAGAATACAGATTGGCAGAGACAAGTTGTGAGAATGGGTAAAGAATAACCTTATCATTTCAATATATAACCTAATATTTTAGGGCGAGACTGTAACTTATATTTTCTTAATACATACACAGCGCACGAGCTAGAGCTACACATTTTTCGACAAAGAATGAATCGACTTGAGAGTGACATGAAAGGTCAGACGAACACATCTTTTTGAAAATGGTTAGGTACCATGGAGCCGTGGAAATGGGCTCAAAGTTTTGACGAGGGCTTTCGTTATTGTCAAATGACCACAAACTTGGTGGAGGGGATCAACACTGTGTTGTTAAAAACATTACATCTTTCAATTTCATCTGTCTTCTTAGCTACATTCTACAGGTTGGCTACCTTGATGCCAAGAAAGGGTCAGCAACAAGTCAACCAGATGGAGGCGGGACAAGTGTTTGTCAAAAATGTCAGGGATGCAATGGTTGCAAACCATCGGATGGCGAGGTCGATGAATGTAGAAGTATATTCATGACTTAATGAAACGTTTCGAGTTACAGAGACCATCGGTTATCGACCTGGTATACCACCTAGGTCCTATGGAGTTGATCTCCGAAACAAACGGTGAGACTACAGGAGGTTCTAGACACTTCATTATCCCTGTGCACATGTCATGGTAACTTGTGCTAAAGTCTTGCTCAATGTAGAATAATTTATCAATGAAGCGTACACCCTCAAGAACACGTTGCATGTATGGGAGAACGAGTTCCCCGTGCTTCTTGACCTATCTACATCGGAGGTTCCTCTGACGAATTTCGGGCTTGTCCCAGACAAAGGGTTGCGTAGGAACTCGAAAGGTCATCTGCAATCATTCAGAATCCATAATGAAATGGACATTAGGGAGAAATTTGACGGAAAGCTGTGTGGCGTATGCAGATTAACCGGTCATAATTGGAGTAAATGCCCGCTCCGAAACAACCATATTGGATAATTGTCTCGATCGGGTAAAAATTGAGATGTTGTTCATTACATGTTGAGAGGATTGAATCTAAAATTTATCTACAATTTGTCGCAGTTAATCTAATTTGACTTACAAAGTTAGTCTAAAGTTTATTTATTTAAATTGCAGAAAAAAAAAAACCATAAAATTGATAATTGAAATAGCGAAAATTTCATTACATAAATACAAAGTTTACTATTTAAATTGCAAAAAAAAAACCCCATAAAATTGATAAATGAAATGGCAAAAAAGTCATTACATAAATACAAAGTTGACTATTTAAATTAAAAAAAACCATAAAATTGATAAATAAAATGGCAAAAAATTTATTAAATAGAAGTTATTTATATTACAAAACCTCCTAAAATTGATGGTGTGGTTCTAGGGGTATATTTTTGTGGAGCTCAACGTTCACGTTACAGGCGATTGCGGCGATCAACGTCTCTTCATTCATATGTGGGGGTGTGCAAAACATAGACGAAAAATCATATGTCTCAAACGCCATCGATGAACTTGAGCCGGGAAGAGTAGAGTACGGCAGTGGATATGGGCCGAAAGGAGCGGAGTACTGAGGTGGATACGAGCTGGGATGACTAGAGTACTGAGGAGGTAGTGGGTTGAAGATATCAAACTCTGAATGATATCTATGGCCTGACGAGCCCGAGAAATAGTCATCGCCCCCCAAATTTAGATGATAAGAACTATCCCTAAAGTGTGGTTCCGGCTCTGGTGTATGATGCAGATCTGGAAGGGGTTGCCCAATTCGTGTCGTATGCGAATGGACTACCATCGACCACCCACCAAACAAAAATGGTTTCTCTATCTGACAGTACCACTTTATATACTCTAACGAGAGCTGTAGATCCAAAGCATGATCCATCTGAGGTACCTTCCCCAACCGGTTGTTCCACATTGTAATATATTCTTCATGCATTTCTCCCCAATCATTTCCATGCTTCCCCCTCCTGTTAATCCTATGGATCTCCTTCAATCGTACTGGTAGTGTCGGGATATATTGTATGCAACCGAACTACTAGAGTACTCGACCGTCATGATACCACTCCATTGTCTGAAAATTGATAACGGGTGCGTTAATGCACCATAGGTTTGAGTGGACATGGGCAGACGAGGGACTAACCGCCATAATTTCTAGAATAGAATACGACATCCAAATGAACTGCACAATTAATAACATTGTTATATTAATGCAGGTCGAGTGAGATAAAATAATAAAATTAAGTTGATATTGGAAAAACTTACTCCCTCTCTAGAATGATTCTCGATCATCAGATGGTATATTGAAACCGTGTATGACCTCCCGATACTCGAATTAATGCTTCATCAACGAAAATAAATTGTTAGAACAATATAATCCGAAAAAAAGTCAACTAATTGTTATAAAAAGTAAAAATTCATCACCTATTAACGAGTGAAAATACATATGATTGGTGACTAATAGATGCCAAGAATGGCATCTGGTAAAGTGCCAGCGACTGCAGTAGTATGAGGCATCTGCCTATATCCATCGCAGAAGGATCTGTCGTCCGAAAAAAGTTTGCGATATAACATGGCTAACACTGCGGACCCTCAACTGTATGAACATGTGCTATGCAAATTGGATAATAGGGGCAAGTACATCAAGTGGATCGTACTGTCGTTTGCATCCGGCATGAGTACACCCCCTATAAGGTGCATAATGTAAGCTTGAACGACCTATATCTTCTCCCATTCATTGGCAGTACTCGGCGAATACTCAAAATTGACCTTTAGCTATGAAACCCTCAAACAGGCAAATTTCACCTCACTTGGCGAGCGTCCAAGTAAGTCATAGTAAAGGGCAGCCAGCCTAAAGATTGAACTTACGCCCGTGACCACATTCCCGTCGATGGGGAGCCTGAGCTGTAGTGCATCATCATCTAGAGTGATGGTGCACTCCCCTCACGGCAAATGAAATGTGTGGGTCTCTAGACGCCATCGCTTGACTAAAACGGAAATCAAGTCGTATCGCAGATCAAAAGTCCGGATCAATGCCGCTGATCTGAACTCGGCTAACTCCTAGTATGGCATTAGGCATTCATCTGGTAGAAACCCTGCACTATTAACACGGCCCCTCAATACGCTGTACAGGCCCTGACATTATTAAATTAGCAAAATAGTTAATGCAATATAATTTAATTTTGCAAATAACATGAGTATCAAATAAAAATTTCATTACCATCTCATTAATAGTACTTAATATGTGATTATTATTATTAATCAAAGAACCTATTTGTTGCAAATCTGCAATTAAAAAATTGAATTCATTTAATTTGTTTCAAAAATACAATAAATTATTTCAAATTTCGTAAACAAAACACAAGAAATATCTCATAATTTCCCATAATTTACCTATAATAAAAAATTATGTTATTTTACAATAATAATATAATTAAAATAAATATAAACTATCTAAATATAAAAAAATATACTAATTAAAAAAATAAAAATAGAAATAGAAGCATACCCGATTAGTTTCTTTCAAACAACATATAAAATTATATAACAACAAATTTAATCAACATTTTATAAATCAATAAAATTGTCAAATATATAAAAATAAAATAAAATTACATTATATAAAAATTACATTAAAAAATCACAAAACACTAAACTAAACACTAACCATTTATGTAACCTAATCATAAATTACTAACAAAATAACTATAATTTTTTTTAAATACAAGACTAAAAAATCACAAAACACATAACTAAACACTAACAATTTATATAACCTAATAATAAATTACTAATAAAATAACTATAAATTTATTTTTTAAAAATTACATTACTAAAAATCACAAAACCCTATACTAAGCACTAACAATTTGTAACCTAATCCCATAAATTATTAACAAAATAATTAACTATAGCAAAACACAAAACACTAACAATTTATAACCTAATCATAAACTACTAACAAAATAACTATAAATTTTTTTTAAATTTACATTACTAAAAACTCATAAAACGCAACAATTTATAATAAATTACTAACAAAATATTTAACAAAATAATTTTACATTACTAAAACTCACCAAATACTAAACTAAACACAACAATTTATAAAATAATCCTAAATTACTAATAAATTAATTTTAAAATAATTACAAACACAACAATTTATAACATGATCCTAAATTACTAACAAATTAATTTTAAAATAATTATAAAAATTACATTAATACAAAATATTAACCCAAAACCAAAAACCTAAACATAAACAATTTATAAATAATAATTAATAACAAAAAAATTTCACAACATCTTAATTAAACTCTTTAAATTATAAACAAAATTATTTACTAAAATAATACATTAATTTTTTCCTTTCATTCTTCTTCTTCTTTTTTTTTCTCCTTTCTCTCCTTTCTTTCTCCCTTCCGGTGGGTGCTTGAACTTGGGGGACCATGCTTATAAGGTCCCCCATTTACAATTTTTTTTCCTTTGTGAAGGGATTACACACTGCCAAGCAGTGCATCTGTGCAGTAGAGGGGCACAGGGGGGTTGTGTGGCAGAGGGGCTCAGTAGGGGGGTTATGCCGGGCAGAGGGGCGCAGGGGCTGGTAGTGGCACCTACATGATAGGCGTGACCTGTTTTGAGTATTTTTAACTTGTATTTTGACTCGTTGATTGTATTTTTGACTTATATATATGTTTAAATATTTTTAATAAAAATAAAATAATAATATTTTATTTAAAGTAAAAAATATATTTTAATATAAAAAAATGGTTGCGCTTGTCAGATAGGTGCGACCCAAAAAAATATACCATTTTTATATATAATCCAGCTGATAACCTATTTCAATATTTAAAATTTTTTTAAATTATTTAGGTAAAAAAACCCTATTCTCCTCTTTATCTCCTCCCTTGCTAAAACCCTTCATCAACAATTTTATAATTACTATTTTAATTGTATAATAATTTATAACATATAATTAGATTTTATAAATATTTTTATATATATATTTCATCATATACTCTTCCATTTTATAATATATATTTGATTTAATTTTGTAAATATTAATATACTATAAAATATTATTCAAATTCAATGGGCAAAATAAGATTCAATAAGTCATTTCAAAATCGAATGAAAATGTTATGCAAAATTTAAGCCGACACATATTTAAATATATTTTTATAAAAAGAAAGTTAAAACATGAATGTAAAATAAACATAAAAAATAAGAAAGGAGATAAAAAAGGGTAAAATACCCAAAAATACTAAAAAATAATTTATTTACTAAAAGGGCCGGTTTCAAAAATATTTACGGAAAAGGGCCGTTTCACCCCAAAACGCGTCTCGTCGCCAGCTTTTGGGGATATGCTGAAGAAAGCGCTACCGAGACGCGCTTGCGATGAATCACCAAGAAAACGCGTTGACATGGACACGTTTTTGCCCTCTCTCCCCGTCCGATTACAGTATGATATTCTAAGGTTTCTAGGCTAGGGTAAAAATATATATAGGGTTTTGGGTAAAATATATTAGCCCAAAAAATTAATTGAATTTTTTTGATAGTTGTATGTGGAAAAATAATTTTGAGAAGACATTTCTGAACAAATAATGGCCAAAAAACGCTTCAAGAAGGATGCACTGTCAGCAAGAGTACTGAAAAAGGCTCCCACGTGGACGCTCTTTTGCTATAGTAGTCTCCGGAAAATTATTTTGAGAAGACGTTTACAACAAATACACAAAACGCTTCCAGCAGGGTGCACCGTCGAAAAAAGTATCTTGAAAAGAGCTCCCACGTGGGCGCTTTTTGCTATAGTAATCTTCGGAAAATTATTTTGAGAAGTTTCAACAAACAAGGCAAAACGCTTCAAATAGGTGCATCGTCAAGATATTAATCTTGAAAAGAGCTCCCACGTGGGCGCTTTTTACTACGAGTCTCGGAAAATTAGACTATAAATCGAGAAAATTTCATTCTCGATTGCATAAGGGAAATTGAGGCAAAAAAAAAGCGAAAATGAGTGAACGTATTAATCTGTTATTTACTACGATGGTGAGGTTTGTGACATCGAAAATGGTGTTGTTTTCTTATCGGAGAACACAGCGGATCGAAGTTTTAATCGAACGTCGATTTGGTAGAACTTCGCAAAAGAATTAGGCGTAAAATATTCAGAACAACGCCAATGAAAGTTCAGTCTATTAAGCATAGATTTTGCGCTTCGGTTGATCCGGTGAGATATGACTCATTCGACATCAAAGGTCGTCGGAGCTTTGAGGCAATGGTGAAGACTCATCTTGCCAGTGGATCACCTTATCTCGAGGTATATGTACAATTTTCATCTCCAAGTGATCTTTCTGCGACCTCAACATCTACTGCTATTCGAGGAGAATACACGACCCTAAGCTGACACTCTGTTAGTGGGAGGCAAAACACGGAAGTGCCCGTGTTTGGTGGTAGTATGAAAAACATAACCCCTGCACGACACTCGGTTGGTGGATGGGATATGCATATCCGTCCTTCGATGTCCGATGATAAAAATACGTATTGGGGGACATCATCAACTTCTAGTGGTTGGCAATCCACATATGATTGGGAACGTTACGAAAGATGTTTAAGGAGGTATAATGTACTCCCCACGACATCCACCGACGAGGGGCCCTCATTTGTTGCAGGTTATGGAGGGTCGGATGATGAATTGGATGTGGATCCACCTCGGGAGCCCGGGCCCGATGGTGCAGAAGTTGGATTTTTTTCTGAACCGGAGCCTGTTCAAATTGTACCTGGAGATGTTGAGGGCGGTTCAGACGAAGAAGAAGATCCGCTATTCAGGGCATACTCGCCTCCAACCCACATGCATAATGTCGATCTATCTCAAGATGATGCATTGGATTTCCTGAGCTACCACACCGGACACATGACCGTACAACTTCTTCGTTGGATTCAGACCAATTAGAAGTTGGTAACCGCTTCCAACAAGAATACTTTTCTTCTTCGCATTGAAATAATACAACATCGAGAACGGGTTAACTACAACGTGGTTAAATCTAAGCTCGATAAGTACGAGGCGAAGTGTGCAGTGTAAGACGGTACTTGTTCATGAAAAATCATGGCCTTGTTGAGGAAAAAGACATGCTTATGGGACATCAAAAAGTAAAAAGGTCCACATACATGTCTTGCTGGTACAGTACCACTATGTGTTCAATGTTTTTGAATAATACTAATATTATGTAATGTTGCATTATTTAACTTACTTCGTTGACAGATGTTACACAAGATCATCCGAATATGGATTCAGACATGTTGGCTGACTTACTAATCCCGACGGTGAAAGCCGATCCCAAAACTACAGTGCCGGCCTTAATTGGCAATATTCGTAGCCAATTGGGGGCCCTCTTACAGAAAGGCTTGGATAGCCAAGTAGAAGGAGTTAGAAAAGTTGCATGGTCGGTGCGACACTTCATATAATAAAGTGTGGCAGTGGTGTCAGGTGCTGGAGAGATATGTCCCAAGCAGCATAACAGACCTTGAAATGGAACTGGCGTACTACAACAATCATTTGCTCCGTGGATGTGCAGTGTTCAAGCGTCTGTTCTGGTCATTTAAGCAATGCCGAGATGCCTTTATATACTGCAAGCCATTGGTACAAATTGACAGTACCTTTATGTATGGTAGATATAAGCAATGGCTATTGCTAGCTGTGGCACAAGACGACTGTGGGAGAATCCTTCCGATTGAGTTCGCAATAACACTAAGGAGTCAGCTGATGACTGGAACTTCTTTCTATCTAGGTTAAGGAGGCATGTCTGCCCCCAACCTGATATATGCGTTATATCGGATCGGGGCCCTGGAATACTAGCCGCAATAAAATGCTAGGGAAGCCTGTGGCATCGCACACACCATCGATATTGCCTAAGGCATGTTGCATCCAACTACTATGGGCAACATCGATCTAAAAGTCAGCGACGGCAAGTGTCCAATATGGTTATGTAATATCTATTAATATAATTTCATTTGTAATATTCAATTTATTCTCAATTGAAGAGTGGTATGTAATATTCACTATCAACTTATATTGGTAGGGTACGAGATCAATAAGGACCGTTTTCAGGAGATATTTGCGAGTTTGCGCTCAGATAACGAAGAAGGCGCAAACTACCTGTGCAATATTCCTTTCGAACAGTGGACACAAGCATACGACGGCGGCCTACGATATGGTCATATGACCACAAACCTAGCTGAATGTATAATTTTGTTCGAAAAGGAACCCGTCATCTGCCGATTACATCGGTTGTTGATAAACCGTAAAAGTAACACATTTTAACCCCATATTTAGTATGCTTTTGGATGATTTAACCCTCAATTTATGTAAAAAGATGCTCTTAATCCTTTCTTTTCATGTCTTATACTCAGAAGAACACCTAAGGATAAAAAGAACGTAAAACAGGCTTAATACGGACCAAATTGAGCCAACCCAAGAAGTCGGCACGGCCTGGACTTCATGCCACACGGCCGTGCCGCAATATTTAGATTGCACACGGTCACACCCTGATTTACACGATCGTGCCTTGTCGACAAAAAGCCCAACACGGCCTGACCCCAATGTACACGGCCGTGCCCCAATTGGCAGACCCAAAGCACGGCCTCTACCCATATATTACACGGGCATGTCATAGCTGTGTCTAAATCGATAGGATGGAGACACGGGCTGGACCAAAACTTACACGGGCGTGCCTTAGCCATGCCCCTGCTGCAGGAAAGAGCAGTTTCACTCGGAATTGGATGCTTGGAGCCCAAGAAACGCAATCCTAAGTCCACTCAAACACTTAGGACGAATTTCACTTGAATTACGAGTACGTAGGAGCTAAGTAAAGCATTCCAAATGTCTATATAAATAATCGAAGGTAGCAATTCAAGAGCGTCAAGTTTTAGCAGAGTTTTCTGCCAGAGTTTTACTCGTTTAGGGAATTACTCGAAGATAGCCAATTGATCCATCTCGAAGAGTCAAAATTCTACTCAAGACGGAGGATTTCCTCTTCAATTCCTTCAGGGGGTTTTTAAGGATTTCCTATGTTTTGTTTTATCTTTTCTCTTGAGATGTTTTCTTGTTTAATTATGAACTAAACCCCTCGGATACCTGAAGGGGATAAAACCTATGATGGATTTTGTTATTTAATTCTTTCGATTTATATGATATATACTTAATTTGTTCTTAATTATGTTGCTTAAATTTATCTGATGTACTTAGGTGGAGGAGAAATAGACCCTGCCTAAGAGTAGATCTAGCATAATTAAGCGGAGTTGATCGGGCGGCTAGAGATAGGGTTACGAGATTTTACCGAATTGGGGTGAAACCTAATATGGGAGTCCATTAATCGATTTACTACTTCCTTAGGGGGTTATTATAAGAGAACGAGAGTTCTACAATTAACCTAAGGTTAGACGTTATTCGCTTCGAGAGAAGGTTTAATATAGGTTAGGGAGTCTCACGGATAAGCTAAGTAAAGAAATCATATGAATTGAAAAGGTAGATAATAAGTGAAGTCATAGGTGGATTCTTCCCGAAGGTATCATCTTTATCAATTGAGTTTTCTTCAATGTCTTTTCCTAAAGTTTCGTTTCTTTTATCTTTGCATTTAGTTTAAGTATTTCATTTGTTTTAGTTTAATAAACCAATCACTCCATATTTTAGGCTAAATAATAAAAAGAAAGTGAGTAGTAGTACTTTTAGGTTCCTTGGGTTTGATAAGATATTCTTGCCTGAGCTATACTACTGTTCGATAGGTGCACTTGCCTCTATCTTTGTCGCAATCGACCTCTGTGTTCGATCACTCTTTATAAATATTAAAACTAGACTGCTTTTGCGTGATCGGTTGTCAGCGAGACATATTTTCGTTTAGCAAAGACTATTTTCAAGCGAAAATGAGTTATAGAGGCGATGCAAGGAGGTCATGTATGGAGCCCAAAGGTCTTGCAAGAAATAAACAGGGGGAAGGCACGGGCCAACACCATGCACACAGTGTGTCACGATCTCGAAAGCCTATGGTTTCGTGTCACAGAGTTTGACAGACCGAACCAAGGTATTGTTGGCGGGCAGTATCGTGTACACTTGACAAATAGGACCTGCGTCTGTGGGATATTTGATGCACTTCGTTACCCATGCGCTCATGTACTTGCGGCTTGTCAGAATCTCCATCTTGATCCCATGAGCTATGTCGACGAAGTGTATAAATTAGAAAACATGTAAAACGTGTGGAGACACGTATTCCCACCAGTCCCAGATGAACTAAGTGGCTGTCGGTATCGCTTGCACCGTATAAGCTGTTGCCGGATAGACAATTGAGGCGCAAACCAAAAGGTCGACCTTTCTCGAGTAGAATACGCAACAATATGGATATCAGAGAAACGAGCAACCAAAGTAGGCTGTGTGGATGGTGTAGGAACCCGGGGCATACATCTTGCTCGTGTCCAAATCGGAATAGTTGACCGTGTTCTTAGCTTTTTTGTCTCTTCGTGGGTATGTAATTTCTATTTTTTTTAATAAAAACGGTGAACTTTTGTACAAGAACTTTTATTTTATTCAAGTTTTAATTTATTAAAAGAAAAATAAAATTACAATAAAAAATAAAAACATTATTTTGTTAAATATATAAAAACTAAATTACAATAAAAAATTAAACCATTTCTATTTTATTCAAGATATTAAAATTAAATTACATTAAAAAATAAATTACATTAAAAAATTAAATTACAATAAAAAATAAAAACTTTTATTTTATTAAATATATAAAACTAAAGTACAATAAAAAATTAAACCATTTCTATTTTATTAAAGATATTAAAATTAAATTACATTAAAAAATCAAATTACAATAAAAATAAAAATTATTATTTTATTAAATATATAAAACTAAAGTACAATAAAAAAATTAAGCCATTTCTATTTTATTAAAGATATTAAAATTAAATTACATTAAAAATAAAAATCAAATTACAATAAAAAATAAAAAAGCTGTTATTTTATTAAAAATATAAAACTAAATTACAATAAAAACTAAAATTAAAAAATTATATTACAATTAAAAATAAAAAAGTCATCTCAATCGTTGTTGATGCTTATTTAATCAATGCCACATGTGGGCTGCTTCGCGATTCTGCTACCGGATTCCTCCTTCGTCTAGTTTCCGGCGGGGATCGTTGTACCTCGGGCGGGGATTCCGGTTCCTCCGGCACTGGGTCTGGTTGTGGGTGTTTCGAGGATGACCCACCTTGATAAAATAAAGACCCCAGAGGTGTTTGCATAAACCACGGCGGGGGTGTCTAAATCCCATATGGCGAAGGAGGGTGGTAGAAAGAAGTGCTTCCCGACGGCGCCTCCTGTGATCCCTCACGAGACGACGGCCTAAAGATCGGCTAGGCAGTGGGAGTAGTCGGGAATGGATTCGAACCCGGCCATGCATTCCAACCTGGGGTGGGACTGAAAAAAGGAAACATATATGGGTTAGGAGGATACATATAAGGGGTAGGGTACGCACCTGGCATAAAGGGTAAAGGCTGTGATGTCGGTGTCGTTGGTTGAACTGATGGGCCCAGCGATTGTGTCGGCACTGTTGATGGCCCCGTCTCATCACCCCTTCTTCTTGAATTTAAAGGGCCCCGACGTTCCCTTCATTCACGAAGTTGCCGTCGCCTCTCTTCTTCCGACAACAAATAGGACTTACCATGGATTCTAAATAATGACATGTGTTCCGGCACGCACGCAAACTCAGGAACGATGATCAGTTCCCGGATAGGTAAATAGTTGTACCGGTTCTCTCACGTCTCGATATGTGCTGACCAAAATCTTGGCCAATCCATGTGCAACGCCAGAAGTCCACTTTGTGCTCATCATCGGACACCTCGGTGTGGCACGGAATCGATTGTTTAATCCAAATTGTCGCAGAACCCAATTTGACTGGTGCATCTCCATGGTCGCATAGGTGATCAATGGGACCTTCACGTGCCAACTGTTTAGATTTTGGAAGAACTCATCTGGAATTACTGCCCAAATTTCCTGATCCTCGTACGATGTCCATTGAAAGTATATTAACATTACCAAAATATTAGTTATATACATAATACTAGACACTAAATACGAAATACTAAATTATAAATACGAAATTCAAAACTTACTTGTGATTCCGACCGTTGGTCCAATAGAAGCCGTATATCTTCAAGCGAGGTAGGTATTCCAACATGACTCGTCGAATGGTTCTACCTAATTAAATAAATTTTTAGAATACAATTATACTATAAATCTACGAAATAATTGTAAAATATAATATTAAATTTACCTCGTTATCAGTGGGAATGAATATGGGTGGTCGAGTCGAGGTCGTAAAAATAGAAATCGAAACCATGCCCATGACTGCAGCAGTGATAGGCACCCTCTGATTTTCGCTTTACTTGGCCGCGTCGCCCCGTACATCTCCCTATACAACCTCGATAGCACGGCAGACCCCCAACTCAATTCACCGGTTGCTCTGAAATTAACAAGTTTCAGCAGCCATCTTAGGTGTACGAGGTTTCTAGAAAGGTCCGGCATCAGATAGCCTCCAATTATCTGAAGAATGTATGCCCGAGCATACCGTATTCTTTCTATTTCGGTCGAACCTCATTCGGCTCCGGAATGTGTCTCGTAACTGTGCCATCTCGATCCGAGCTCCTTGAATTTTATCCGGAATGGCACCCAGAAGCTCGTAGCATACGGCTCCCTAATCACCAGAAGTTGCGGACCCGGTGACTACCGACCGGCCCACCGGCAATCCCAATCAGAATCGCACATCTTCCGAGTGATGGTACACTCTCCGCATGGAAGATGGAAAGTGTCGTCTCGGTCTCCACCTCTCTATCAACACACCGATCAAAGGCGGCTCCAACTTGAACCCCGACCTATCGTGGCCACGTGCAAAAACCGCTTCTCGCAGTAATTCTCGATCAATCGGCGATGGGGACCATGCATGTTCTGAATATAACATTCCAACACCCGATCTACGATTGTTTAAAAATTATAAAATAAAAATTAATTAAAATTGCATAGACCTAAAAATATTAAATAATATTGAAAAATTAAAATTAAAAACTTACCATTTGAAATTGCTCGACGGAGATGTGCTTGTTGTCTAGAAAAAGTAATTCCCCGGCCATTTGTAATATAATCGAAAGTTTTAAAAGTTTCAAAAAAATATATTAAAAAATATTAAAAAGGGCTTTTTTGTAAATATTAAAGGACTATTTCGAAATTTTAGAGGAAGTTTGAAGGACGTAAAGAGAATTTTGAGAGGAATTTGAGAGGAAATTGAGAGAAAAATGAGTAAGGATTAAAGTGTGAAAAAAATAAAAGGGTTAAGGGTTTTTATAGGTTTTTTCTTTTACTGTTGGGCCCGCGCTGACGTGGACGTATTTTGGGGTGAAACGACTATTTTCCGTAAATATTTTTGAAACTGGGCCTTTTTCATAAATAATTTATTTTTTTTATATTTTTGAGTATTTTACCCTAAAAAGAACCGTTAATGCCATCACTAATTAGAATAGATAATAATTTAATTTCTTGGAAACATTTCACAACGTAAAATCTCAATTGCATTCAATCTCGAACAACCCTATCATTATTCCTTAATTATAAAGAACAAAAAAAAGAAAGAAAAGGGGACGGCATCGATCTATCATATTCATATCCACTATATGCACGCCATCAACTTATATGATTTGTTACAGAAAGCAACAACTTAAAGGCCATATAGGTAGCTCCCCTGGTTGAGGAATGAGACGTTCTCCACTTTTCTTTACAATGCCACCATTACTTTCTAATATCTGATTGCGAAGCAAAGCAGCTTGGTTTCCATGATTGGACCGAACACACGTACCGTCAAAATTAATTAATAAAAAAAATCCCATGGAGGATAATGTCCCTGGAATTTAAAAATGGTTGAAAAAGATTATCACCTAATTTTTGACTTTTTGACATGAATCTTTAACTAATTAACTCAATACACGTTTAAATTAACTTATCATGTATACAAAGATCTAACGTGATCAAGAAAAGCCAACCCTGTTTTAAGCACTCCCTAGTTAATGCGTACTGCTCATTGCTGAAGCACTCCATAAGAGGTATCTTTGTTGCCTTACTACATATATATATTAGTTTACTTGTATAGTCGAATGGTAGAAGGACAGCATTTTGCATATGATATATGAATATTTTAAGTCTTAGAAATATAAGTTAGCTAAATTTGTTCTTAATTATCTTGTGTTTTTCTTGGTTGGCCAGTTAGTACTGAAGAAGACAAATTAAATATTATTTATGAAAGATGGCAAGAATCTAAGCAAGAAAATAGATGATAGGTTGTTTTCTGCCAAGTGCCAACTTCTGTGTCAATATTCAAGTGGCTTTAGTTTCAAATAAGAGGAAGAGTTTTCATCAATAGTTTAATCCATATGGTTAAAATGAGAGCTACTGTCAAAATTGTATACAAACCAGACTTTCTCAACCTGAAATTATCTGTATAGCTGATATACAAACATATATATTGTTTGGTTATAGCTTTAATTTGCTGTGGTTTTCATAATCATCATCAGTAACCAAGCTGGGAAATTGACTATGGCATGTGCCCATCACATCACCTAGCACTAAGTTGGAACCGTCAACCTAAATAAGCCTGAAGAACCACGGCAGCAGCCTTAATTAGAAAAACCATCAGTATTGGTGTGCGGTAATGTTAGTCTCGACCCTTTAAATCCCTTTATTTTTATTTTTTTCTCTCTCAAATTGATTAGTTATTACCATATCTATATGCAAACTTTTTTTAAGCGCATTTCCCAGAGTTTGTGCTGCTTCCATGATCTTTATCTTGACAATGAGTGTCAATGGTCTCTTCTCTCCTCTTTGCTTAAGAAAATATCCACTTGGCATAAAAGACAACAACCAAAACCATATCGTGTTTGCATTTACTAATATAAACCATAAAGCAAATGACGTTCAGCTAAAAGGTGATCGAATATTTTTAGGCCATCTCCTGTATATCTCCCTTAATTTAAGGACAACTGGCAAGTGTTTTTCACTATTGGAATTTACATACCGAAACTCGGATATTAACTTAGGGGCTTCCCATGTATAAATATGTGCTTTACGATGGTGTTTAGTCCATATCAGTGTAGACAAGTAGGTAAACAAAAATAGTGAGAGGCACACCAGTTGACCAGACAGCCTGATAAGCTCTACTTTATTTTCAACATGGCAAATAAAGCTTCTAGCAGATTGGAATGGAGGATAAATGTGCCTAATGGGACATCGAAGGTTTTAGAGCCTGAATCTGGGGCAGTAGGCAAAATATGGGTAGGATTAAAAGGTTGTATGGGAATAATAGTTTGGAAAGTTAGGAGGGTTTTGGAGAATGCATGGCATATAGGAGTTGCAGACCCTAGAAAGGTAATCCATTGTATCAAAGTGGGACTGACACTGTCTATTGTATCACTTTTTTACTACATGAGGCCTTTATATGATGATTTTGGAGGGAATGCTATGTGGGCAGTAATGACGGTGGTGGTTGTTTTCGAATACACTGTGGGTTAGTCTTCCAAGGCCTCTCAGCACTTTTCACTTCATGTTGTTTACCTTATTGAACTTGATTCACTCTTTTTTTTTTCTAATTGCAGGCGCCACATTTTATAAATGCATTAACCGAGTTATAGCAACTTTTCTAGCGGGTGCACTTGGTGTTGGTATTCACCTGGTGGCTGAACAGTCAGGAGATCAATTGAAACCCGTAATTCTTGGGATCTCGGTTTTTCTCTTCGGTAAGTAAAATTAAAGTAACATGCCAAGAAATTAAATTCACTTTCTTTCTCAGCTCAAAGTTTCAAGCTATTTGTTGTTGTTGTTTTCGGTATGCAGCTTCAGCAGCAACTTTCTCAAGGTTTATCCCATCGGTTAAAGCCCGTTTTGATTATGGTGCTATGATCTTCATCCTCACCTTTAGCTTGGTCTCAGTTTCTGGCTACCGAGTGGTGGAGTTGTTTGAGTTGGCTCATCTGAGGTTATCCACAATTGCCATTGGAACTTCCTTGTGCATCCTTGTAACCATGTTGTTCTGTCCCGTCTGGGCCGGCTGTGAGCTTCAGCATCTAATTCATCAAAACATGGAAAAGCTTGCTGATTCCTTAGATGGTAAGTTTACAAAGAAAAGAATCATTACCAAATGAGATTATATATCGGAACATAGATTGAAACTATAATTTCTTTGTCAAACTAATTGCAGGATGTGTGGCTGAATACTTCAAAGAGAATGGAAGTGAGGAGGATTTAAACAAGAAGATGCAAGGCTATAAATGTGTGCTTAATTCCAAGGCAGCCGAAGAATCTATGGTAGAATGTTATTAATGGGATTAATGTTTCGTTTCCTTGTGCTTGAAGTTGAACCTTCAAAATGAATTTGACAGGCCAATTTCGCTAGATGGGAACCAACACATGGTCGGTTCAACTTTAGACATCCTTGGAAACAATACCTCAAAATCGGGGCTTCATTGCGCAACTGTGCCTACTGCATTGAGACTCTAAATAGTTGCATCAGCTCAGAAATTCAGGTCAGAATCATAGCTGATCAAAAGAACTCCTAATGATTTCAAACAAAAATGGGATATATATACTTAAAGATTAAACTATTTGCTTGTGTAAATGGATATAGGCACCTCCATGTTTAAGGAAACATTTCATTAATAAGTGCATGAAAGCAAGCTCCTACTCGATCAATGTCTTGAAGGAACTGGCAATAACAATCATGAAGATGAAAAAGTCGTCCAACATAGATGTCAAAGTTGCAGAGATGAACTTTGCAGTAGAAGAACTTGTGGATGCATTGAAATCTTTGCTCACGACCCACTTTATTGCAACAACAACAGGAGAGGAATCAACCAAAGCCAAAGTGGAGGGGGTTGAAGGCAGTGAACATCCTAGTCCAATCATGAAGGTCCTTCCAATAGTGAAGGTGGTTTCATTGATGGTGGAAATTGCAACAAGAATAGGGGGAGTTGTTAATGCAGTAGAAGAGCTGGCGAGACTTGCAGAATTCAAGGCTGCAAAGGATGGGAAACCCAAGCAAAACCAACCTACGGACAAACTTGTTTCAGATCATTGAAATAGTTAAACCATCTAAACGACCAAACCTTGAAGTTTGAGTTGGATTGTAATTTGAAAAAACTCTCGTGTCAAAAAAATTAGTAAAATTTATTAGAAAGTAAGAATCATTAATTGTTAGTAATTGTGTGAAAATGAATAACAGAGAATAATTTGGAATATAGAATGAATGACTGAATATTCTAGTATTATTTACTTGCTTGGATCAGTACAAGAATAGGACTTATATACTGGAGTGTGACTAATTGCTGCTAACCAATCTACTATCAATATGCCAGTCTGTATAACAGATTAATAACAACCTAGCATATTTTTATACTCTAACATTCACCCAGCTTCTCAATAGGGAAGACTCGAAGCAAATTACGAAACCAAGTAAAAATGGAGACAAATAAAGGCTTTGTGAAAATGTCAGCAACCTGGTCACAGACTGGTACCTCATCGACAATAAGCGAGCCATCAGCCATCTTTTCGCGGACAAAAAATAGATCAAGCTCAACATGTTTGAATTTGGAGTGGAAGATAAGATTGGCAGCAACCGCTACTGCACTAGAATTGTCACACCAAATAGTAGGTGGATCGACAGAATGTATTTGTAATTCAGTTAGCAGAGAGACTAACCATGTAATATAACTGGTAGTTGCAGCCAGACTTCGATACTCAGCCTCAACTGTCTACCGAGAAACAAATTGTTGTTTTTTTGAACACTATGAGACGGGCGTATTACCAAAATACACAATATCTTGTCGTAGACCGACGATCATCAAAATCCAATCCCCAGTTGGCATCAGCATAACCAACGAGAGACAGTCTGTCAGATGGACGAAAAATCAGCCCATGATCAATAATCCCATGTAAATACCATAAGATTCTTTTTAAGGCCACCAAATGAATTGAAGTAGGCGCATGCATAAATTGACAAACATGATTCACGACATAAGCAATATTAGGCCGGGTCAAAACCACATATTGAAGTGCACTGGCAAGGCTTCGATATTCCGTAGGATCAACAAGACGATTGCCCTCATCTTTAGACAACGCGGACGAACTGATCATCGATGTGTGGACACTCTTTGCATTAGTCAAAGAACTTCTGTCAAGTAGATCCCTAATGTACTTGCGCTGGCATAAGTGAAGACTTCCAGTGGAAGACCGAATGACTTCAATACCTAAGAAGTAGTGAAGGTCTCCCATGTCCTTAAGAGAAAACTCATTATGTAACTGTTGATAAAACTATTTATACTACCAATCGTACTTCCCGTAACAATATCATCCACATAAACCAGAACATAGATGACAGACTCGGTCGTTGCTCAAACAAATAGAGACGCATCAGATTTGGACACGAGAAACCCGATAAAAATAAGAAACTGTTTCAATTTATCAAACTAAACTCGTGGAGCTTGACCTAACCCGTATAATGCCTTTGTCAGACAACACACCAAGTGCTCACCAGCCGGACTGGACTGAACATATCTTGGAGGTTGTTGCATGAATACTTTGTCAGTGAGATCACCATTTAAAAAAGCATTATTGACATAGGCTTGACGAAGTTACCAACCGACAATATGGTTCGAATAGTAGTAGGTTTGACCACTGGACTAAACGTTTCCTTAAAATCACACCTGGGAACCTGCGAACACGCTTTTGTCACCAATCGAGTCTTACGCCGAGCAATAGTGCCATCAGGATTTTTCATTACTTTGAAGAGACACTTACACCTTATCACCTTTCGACCATGAGGTAAAGAAATAAGTTCCCAAGTAGAGTTAGCCATTAAAACATCAAACTCAGCTTGGACTGCTAGTCTCCATTCTGGATCAGCAAGCGCTTCCTCAATCGTGTGTGGCTCATACTTAACAGCTTCAACAAACAGAGCCTTGGGTTTAAAAATCTTGGCCTTAGATCTAGTAATCATAGTATGAGTATTCCCTGGCGGAACAGATGGAGGAGCCGAAGGAACTATGCTTGGACCAGACAGACCATCCACATCTGTTGAGGTCGAGGGCCGGAACACCTCACGAGCAGACCCCAACTTGGCCGATGAATCACTTGATGTAGACTGTATGGAACTACAGTGAGGAGGAGAAAACAAAACAGCAATGGGTCTCTCGATTGTCGCAGCAGGGTGGGAGGAAGTAGACTGAACAAGAGGAACATACGTGGAGACACATGGACCAGGTCTAACAGTGGCCATGGTAGGTGAAGAAAACAAGAACCGACGTTCATAAAAAACAACATGACAAGAAACAATTACCTTACCATCTGGTATGAGACAGTGATAGCCTTTATGTTGGAAATTATACCCCAAAAATGTACATGGCTGAGAACGAAAATCCAACTTGTGACGCCTAAACGGACGCAGATACAGGAAACAACAACACCCAGACACCCTTAAATGATCATATGTAAGCTTATGACCATGAAGAAATTGATAGGGAGATTGACCTTTAAAGATTGGAGTAGGTCGATGATTTATGAGATGAACGGCACTACAAAAAGCATAACCTCAGTAGTCCATTGGCAGATTGGCTTGGGCTAAGAGAGTAAGGCCAGTCTCAACAATGTGTCTATGTTTTCGCTCAACAACTCTGTTCTGCTCAGACGTATATAGGCAGGATAGACGATGAAGTATCCCAAGACCAGCAAGAACCGATGTGAATACATGATACTCACCACCCAAATCACTTTGAAAGCTTTTAATATCTTTCCCAAATTGAGTTTTGACCATTTCTAAAACTAAAAAAAATACTCAACTGTCTGAGACTTACGTTGAATGAGATAAACCCAAGTAAAATGACTACAAATGTCAATGAACGAAACATAATACAGATTATTACCACATACAACCGACGCTGGTCCCCATAAGTCAGAGACAACCAAAAAAAATTTGTATATTTAGTAGAAGAACTTCAAAAAGGCAGTTTATGAGATTTCTCCTTTTTGATATACAGTACAAATATTATCAAGACACATTTTATTGGAGACAACTTGACACTTATCAAGAACAAGTTTAACAATCAAGGCAGACGGATGACCAAGTCTGCTGTGCCATAACACAAAAACATCATCACGATCATTGTGAGTCTGTAGTCTATTATTGTGGACAGAAGGAGCATCAACAGATGGAGTAAGAGTAACCGACGAAAAATAATAGAGCCCGTCACGAGTGTGGCCCCGCAACAAAATTTCCCGAGTCGGAATGTCTTTAACAACACAATAAGACGGATGAAATTTAAAGAACACGTTATTGTCATTAGCAAACTGAGAAATAGACAACAGATTCTTTCGTATATTTGGAACGCACAAAACATTAGATAGATGAAGCATCTTACTCTTCGTAGGTAAAATAGAATTCTCAACACACGATATTTTTGTAGGAGTCCCATCACCCATGAGAAGAGGAGATGTACCTGAGTATGACGTGGATTCATGCAAAGCGGTGGCCTCTCGACAGACATGATGTGTAGCCCTTGAATCAGGGCACCAAGATGAGGTTCCTATAAGCATAGGAATATAAGAATTTTCATTATCAAAATTAGACCCATACTAAGTTGTATTGGCATTGGACCTAGAGGTCGTAAAAAAAAAATTAGATACATGAAAGTCAAGGATACGAGGTAACCTAATGCACGATAAGGTATCAAAATCATGAGTGCGTGCCCTCGGTTTAGTTTGCTACGGCATACCGGACCCATTATTTGGCACTGAAATATTACCATTGATCTCAAGCTCAATAAAGTTGGCATTTGGGCCAATATTCTGTCTAACACTAGGGGCTACATTGGCTGGCCTACCATATGACCCAAAACTATGGCCTGAAGTAATCGGCCTAGAAGCACCAAAAAGACCAAAAGCATTCGGCTTACATTGCTGACCCAAGTCTTACGGTATGGAAGGAGCGCTATTGTGGCCATAGTGCCAGCTTGATCCAGCAGCGGGCCCAACCATTTGGCTTGCCCTATTATCATTATTAGAAACAAAGAGGTTAGAAACCTTAGGATTTGGTTGAGTAGGCACAGGGAGGAAATTGTTTTGCAACCTGCCCACGAAGAGCCGTAAGGAAACCTCATCGGGGCTGCCACCGAAGAATCGATATACTACCCAGGTACACCAAACGAGATCGACCACTGCGAGTCGACGGACACCAGCCAAGCTTGCCAAAAATGTCTTCATGCGATCCTTAACCAACACAACTAGAAGTTGCCGGTGCCATAGTCAGAGTAGAGGCCGTAGTCGCGGTTGAACCTATAATAACACCGTTGCGCCATATGTTCATATCTACCATAGATTTGACAATGAAGTCGAGACCAAAAATCGCGCCCAGGAGTAATAGAAGGAGGACGACCACCACGCACGGAGTCCTCCACCAATGTCGTCGGAGTGGCCTCTACCAGATGCGCATGAAAGGGTGTGCCGGTCAAGGCGCGAGGTTGACAACTTTTAAATTCTAGAAGCACATCAATAAGCTTCTGTAGAGGAAGGGTGTCAGACGAGAATGAGGCCAAGGTAAGAACGACATCATAGTCCAGCGAGAGGCCGGCAAAGACGATCTCCACCTTCTCTACCTCCAGCACCGCAGATCCAGACGCCTTGAGCAACGCGTAGGTATTCTGTATTTTAGCAACATATTCTTTAACAGACATTACCCCTTTCTTGATGGAATGGAGTTTGTGCTTTATAAACGACAACTTGGCTCCAATGGCAGCGGCGAAGAGGAGGTTCGTAGTGCTCCAAACCTCACACGCCAATTTTGCAACTGTAAAACAAGATAATAAAGAAGAGCTAATCGTGGAAAATAACCAAGAAGAAAGAAGCTTATCTTGCTGAACAAATAGAGAGGCATCGGGATTTGGAGTTAAAACTCCATCAGGAGAAGAGACAAATTGAGGCAGAGCAGGTAATGTGTAACAGCCCAATTTTTAGTGGTATTGGAAACAGTGGTTCGAGACCACTAAATTCGACAAGTGAGTTTGAAAGTTTTAATATTTAATTATTATTTATGAGTCAAGTATGACTTTAGGAAACTTTTGAATTAGTAAATTTGTGATTTAAAAGAATTTATTAGGTAAATTAGGTTGAAAACGAGGAATCAAGATCTTAATTTCATAAAACGAGCCATAAATATTTTTATAAATATTTACAGAGTGTCATTGAGCTAGTATTAAAATTTTGTTAGAAAATTTTAACGTTTTGATAGTTAATTAATTAAAAAAGGACTAAATTAAAAAAGATGCAAAACTTGTTAAAATGATTAAATGGCTTAAGAGGTAATTAAGGGAGGAAAAAATTGGAATTTATACACTTATTATAAGACTGGACGGCATGTGTGTCCAAGAAATAACAAAAATTAGTGTGAACAAGGGGTAAAATTAGAAATTTTGTAAAATTAAGCTTAGAAATTGAATTTACAAGAGAATTCTAGACAAATTCTCTTCAAAAACTTCACAAAAATGCCATTGGAGGTCGCTAATAATCTGGTTTTTCATATTTTCACTTCATGTGAGTCAGTTCTTGCTCCTTTCTTAAAATTTTTATGTTTTTAAGACTTTTACAATTTGGTCCAACTATCTAATTTATTGGTTTTTGATTCTATGGGTAATTTTGAAAGTTAAAATTGATGAGTGCTGGATGTTTATGATGAAGTAACATGGATTTGAAGCTTTAATTTTGTTATATGATGATTTTATTAAGTAATTTTAATAGATATTGATTTTAGGACCAAATTGTGGAAAAGTTAAGAATTAGGGTTTGATATTAAAATTTTGAATATAAAAGGCTGCATAGTAGCCTAAAATAATTAGATAAAGTGTTAATTGAGAAAAAAATTAGCTCAATTGATGGGTTAATTGATCGGGACTAAATTGTAAAAATTATAAAAATTAGGTAAATGTGTAATTTTAAAATTAAAGAGCATAAATTGTGAAGTAAATTAGAATTTAATTATATGCTAATGAATAAATAATTTTATATTATAGATCAAGAACCCGAAGAAAATCGTGAAAAAAGGGAATTTAGCTGAATAGTCCCTGAATTATAACAAATTCTACAAATTGGTCCAGGTAAGTTCATATGGTTGAAATTTCATGATTAATTGTTAATTTAGGAATGATATAATGTATTATTTCATATTTTTTTATTGAATTATGATTATTGTAAAAATATGAAAATTGAATTGAAAGTTCAAATTAATTGGAACGCAGGATTGAATACGATCGTTCCGTGACACAAGATGAATTGATGGATAAGACCATGGTTGGACCATGGAAATGTTTGAGTGTAAGACCATAGCTGGGCTATTAAATTTTAATGAAAAGACCATAACTGGGTTATGACACCTTGAACGTAAGACCATGGTTGGACCGTGGCAGTATATTTATATGTATAATACCATAGTTGGGCTATGGCATCCTGATGATAAGACCATAACTGGGTTATTGCATTACGAGTGTAAACCATGGCAGGGCCATGGCAATTATGTAAGACCATAGTTGGACTATGGCATCAAGAAAACGATGTACTCAAATCCGTAAGATGTTCTATAATTTGATAAGGATTGGTAAGTATTACATGAATTAATGTGAAAGAATTAAATAGTTATTGATATTGACCTCAATTATGTGAATTAATCAATCGAAGTTGTGGTTGGCAGGAAATGTTTTGAAATGCTTAATAAAATGAATTATTTAGTATGTTCGGTAAGATTTATATTTAAAGCCTATGAACTTACTAAGCTTCATTAAGCTTACTTGTGTTGTTTAATGTTCTTTGTAGATTAGCGTGAGGTCGGAGGATCGGATCAACACATCAAGCCACACTATCCAGATTAATCCAGTAGTTTTTGCAATGTAAATTTTGGTTTATATGGCATGTCTATGGTTGGTTTAACAATGAAATAGATTGAAATATAGTTATGAATCTTAAATGTTTAATGGTAAGTAGATAGTAATAGTACTTGATAGATTTATGTATGGAGTTAAATAGGTAAATATAAGTAAATGAAGTGTTGGTAATGTTATGTCATATTGAGAATGTGTTTTGGCTTGTTTTAATTGTTTGGTTGAGATATTGGTATATGAGAGTGTTATATGCAAGTTGTGTAACACCCCTAACTCGAGACCGTCGCCGGGATGGGGTTAAAGGCATTACTGAACAGATCAGAAACATTTACAGAGATTTTAACCCGAGACCGTGTGCTCTCCACGGCTGCTGGACACCACCGTGTGTCCTTCCCGTGGTCGAAATTGACTTAACATTCACAGCCACCAAGCACGCCCGTGTACCCTGGCCGTGGTCGATCCTGCTAAAATCAACACGGCTACTAGGCACGCCCGTGCTAAGGCCGTGTGCAATTATGCCATATACTGACTTTACCCCACGGTCTCTAGGTACGCCCGTGTGCCATGGCCGTGTGATATTATAGGTCATTTCCAAGACCAAAATGTCACCCAAAAAAGGTCATACCTACAAGCAATTTTTACCAAACATCTCATGCACATAAGACTATCAAAAGCATACCAAAATAACCATTCAAACCATGCATTCAATACCAATTCCATTCATACCAAATTCAATACCAATACTTATTTCATCACAAGCATAATTTATTCCTAATTTCACTTGTTCATACTAGAATTTTACCATCACAAAGATTTCCATTCTTAGGAAAATTTATCACTCACATTCCATACCAAAAGATGCATCATATATACCAAATTCATTCATGCTAAAAACTAGCATATATCTAGCCACATCTCATGGCTACTTACAAATCTCAAACATGATTCAAATAACCAGCCCTATACATGCCATATTTCAACTATATACATCCTTTCAAAAGTACCAAAATAGAATGCCCATAGTGTGATTGAGAAGCTGACGATCCCAGATCCGAGCTAGCTTTACTGACACTGCAAGGCAGAAAAACAAATCACACAGTAAGTTTTCCAAAGCTTAGTAAGTTCGACATACAATATAATTATCTCATTAATCTAACCAATGTACATAATAAACAATCACAAAGATCACTTATCTCATATTCATATCATTTCATCCATAGCTAAAATACTCATTCATTCAATCATAGCTTGTTTAGAACTCATCAACCACAAAGGTCCAATACATACCTTAGCTAACACTTAGTTATTCAACTTCCAAGCTATTCAATGCTCGATATTACATGTCGATCATCTTTTGATATTCGTTTAATTTAATCGCACACTCAGTGCCACATACATACTCGAAGCATATTTGTTATCGCACACTTAGTGCCTATTATTTTAACCGACTTGTCTCGGTGTCGCACACACAGTGCCAATTCAATAAGCCGAAGCTTTCATATCATTGCACACACAATGCTATTCATTTCTGTTTCAATTTCAATTTCGTACACTTAGTGCCATCAACTAAAATCTTGTACATAGAAACTCACTTTCATACACATATACATTTTCATTTCATAATGCTAAAACATATTTTAATAACATGTATTATATCCGAACTTATCTTGGACGTCGAAATATCGATACGGTCGATTAATCGAGCACTTTATCTTTGCCTCGATCTCGATCCGAACCTCTCCTCTCTTGGTTTATACACATTCAAATTCAATTTATTCAATTATCAAATCATTCATTTTAGTCCAAACACATATATTTAGGGAATTTTTACACAATAGCCCTCACATTTTCACATTTCAACAATTTAGTCCTTAATTTATCAAATCACCAAATATACAAAATTTCATTACACCATGCTTAGGCCGAATTCTCCTTGGTCTCATACAAGTCCATACATTTCATTTATTTCACATTTTAGTCCCTCAATTTACACTTTTCACAATTTAGCCCAAAATACTCAATTTCATCAAAAATCCAAAGACAAAACATGTTAATCCAACACTAAGTCTTCATATTTCACTATCATCTAGCATATAGCTCAAACATTCATCAATGGCTCATCACAAAAACATTATCAATTCACAAAATTGCTACATGGGTTAACTAGAGTATGAAGCAACGATTACGAAAACGTAGAAATTAGCAAAAACTGAGCCAGAACATACATTAATTTTGCTTAACCAAGGCCGAATATTCAAAGCTTCAAACCTTTGTTTCTTTTTCCCATTTCCGGTTCAAAAATATGAACATAATGGCTTTCATTCTTTTGTTTTTAATTTATTAACTTTAAATTACAATTTATAAAATTAGCCTTGGTTAAAACATTAAAACATCACATATTTTAAGCCTATTACCGTCCACTAGCCTTAATAGTGGCCAAATTTCATTTTAAGGACTCCACATTAATTAAGCCATGACAAACAAGCACTTTAACAATCAACACACAACTTTTACATTTTATGCGATTGAGTCTTTTCTATTAATTTGACACACAAACGATCAAATTATCACACAGAATTTTCATACAGACCATGTCACATATTATTCACACAGAAAACAACATTAAATTAACATTTCGACCTCGGAGTTATGGTCTCGAAACCACTGTTTTGACTAGGGTCTAAATCGGGCTATTACAACTTTCCCCCTTAGGGATTTTCGTCCCCGAAAATCTTACCAATGAATAGTTGTGGATGTTGATCTCTCATAACGTTCTCAGGCTCCCACGTAGCCTCTTCAATTTCGTGTTTGTGCCATAATACTTTCACTAAAGAAATTTTCTTATTTATCAACTCTTTGGTCTCTCGTGCCAAAATTCGAATCAGTTCTTCACTATATAACAAATCTGATTGAATTTCAATCTCAGTAAGAGTAATTACATGAGATGGATCTGATCTGTACCGTCGAAGCATTGACACATGAAACACGTTATGAATCTTTTCTAACTCAGATCGCAATCTCAATCTATAAGCAACCGGCCCAACTTGTTCAATGATCTCATACGGTCTAATGAACCTCGGACTCAGCTTGCCCTTCCAGCCAAATCGAAGTATTTTCTTACAAGGAGATACTTTCAAAAACGCTTTATCACCAACCTCAAATTTGATATCTTTTCGTTTCAAATCTGCATAAGACTTCTGACGATCTGAGGCTGCTTTCAAATTATCCCGAATTTCTTTCATTTTCTGCTCAGTCTCTTTTATAAGATCAACCCCGTGAATCTTGTTCTCACTTAGCTCGGTCCGATACAATGGAGTTCGACACTTTCGACCGTAAAGAGCCTCATATGGTGCCATTTTGATACTAGACTGAAAACTATTGTTATACGCAAACTCAATCAATGATAAATGCTTTTCCCATGTGCTTTCAAATTTAAGTATACAACATCTCAGCATGTCTTCAAGAATTTGAATGATTCGCTCGGATTGACCATCCGTTTACGGATGAAACTCAGTACTGAAATGCAATTTTGTGCCTAAAGCATCTTGTAATTTCTTCCAAAATCGTGAGGTAAATCTCGGATCTCTGTCAGACACTATAGATAACGGTACTCCGTGCAATCTCATAATCTCATCGATATACAGTTCAATCAACTTATCTAAAGAATAATCGGTTCTCACCGGAACAAAATGACCTGATTTCCTCAATCTCTCCACTATCACCTAGATTGCATCTTTCTTACTCGGAGATAAGGGCAAACCTGACACAAAGTCCATCGTAATTCTCTCCCATTTCCACTTAGGAATCAAAATTGGTTGTAATAAACCGGACGGAACTTGATGTTTAGCTTTAATTTGTTGACAAACTAAACATTTTGACACAAAGTTAGAAATATCTCTTTTCATACCATGCCACCAATAGAACTGTTTCAGATCATTATACATTTTCGTACTCCCCGGATGTACAGTTAAATGACTATTGTGAGCTTCATTCAAAATCATTTGAATCAACTCTGAATTTATCGGAACACAAATCTGATCTCTAAATCTTAAACAATCATCACTATCAACTCGAAATTCCAATTCAACATCCGAATTACATGAACTCTTTTTACTAATAACTCATTATCAATCTTCTGAGCATCACATATCTGTTGTAAAAATAACTGTTTTACTTTTAATTCAGCTACGACCACATCATCATCACACAGATCTATCTGATTATTCATGGCTCGCAACGCATATAACGTTTTACGACTCAAGGCACGAACTACAACATTAGCTTTACCCGGGTGGTAATCTATTACAAGTTCGCAATCTTTCAACAATTCTAACCATCTTCTCTATCGCAAGTTCAAATCCCTCTGATTCATCAAATCCTTTAAACTCTTATGATCAGTATAGATGTGACATTTCTCTCTGAACAAATAGTGACGCCAAACCTTCAATGCGAACACGATCACAGCTAATTCAAGATCATGCATTGGGTAGTTCTTTTTATGCAGTTTTAACTGTCTCGAAGCATAGGCAATGACTTTCCCTTCTTGCATCATCACACAGACCAAACCATTTAACGATGCATCACTGTAAACTATGAATTCTTTGCCTGATTCGGGTTGAATCAACACTGGTGCTTCCGTTAACAACACTTTCAACTGGTCAAAACTCTACTGACACTGTTCTGACCACTCAAATCTAACATTCTTCTATAATAGCTTTGTCAATGGAGTTGCAATCGTCGAAAAGCCTTTCACAAACCGTCTATAATATCTTGCTAGTCCCAGAAAACTACGGACTTCAGACACATTTTTCGGAGGCTTCCATTCTAAAATAGCAGAGATTTTACTCTGGTCAACTTGTATCCCAGCAGTTGATACAATATTCCCCAGAAAGCTAACCTCATGCAACCAAAATTCACATTTGCTAAACTTTGCATACAGCTATTTCTCACGCACAGTTTGTAGCACGGTTCTCAAATGCTCAGTATGCTGTGTCTCATCACTCGAATAGATCAAAATGTCGTCAATGAAGATTACAACAAAATGATCCAAATACGGTCTGAATATCCGATTCATCATTTCCATAAACACTACAGGAGAATTGGTTAGTCCAAAAGGCATCACTAAGAATTCGTAATGTCCATACCTCGTTTTGAAAGTAGTCTTCGGCACATCAGATTCTTTAACTCTCAACTGATAGTAGCCTGATCTCAAATCTATCTTAGAAAACACTGTAGCTTCTCTAAGCTGATCAAACAAATCATCGATATGTGGCAACGGGTATTTGTTCTTTATCGTCACTTTGTTCAACTATCGATAATCAATACACATTCTCATAGTTCCATCTTTCTTTTTCACAAATAACACAGGAGCTCCCCAGGGTGGGAAACTCGGTCGTGCAAATCCTCAGTCAGTCAATTCTTGCAAATGAGATTTCAAATCTTTCAATTCAGTTGGAGCCATTCTGTATGGAGCTATCGAAATAAGAGCAGTTCCCGACACAAACTCAATACCAAATTCAACTTCCCTAATCAGAGGTAATTCCTGTAACTCTTCGGGAAATACATCTGGAAACTCACATACCACAGGCACAGATTCAACTTTTTTTCTGACATTTTTGTATCAATCACATACGCCAAATAATCTTCACAACCCTTTCTCACATAATTCATAGCTTTCATCGCAGATACAACAGCTGGTAATCCTTTCATATCACTAGACTCAATTCTAACTATCTCACCGATCTGACTTCTCAACTCGATACTCTTTCTTTTACAATTCACGATGGCAAAGTGAGTCAATCCATCCCCAGAATTATGTCAAATTCATCGAATGGTAACAACATCAAATTAGCAGAAAAATAAGCATTCTGAAACATCAATGGGCAATTCTTGCACACCTTATCCACCAAGACACACTTGCCTAAATGGTTTGACACTTTAATCACAAATGCAGTAGACTCAACAGGTAGAGTTTTACTTGATACTAGATTCATACACACATAGGAATAAGTTGATCCCGGATCTATCAATGTAATAACATCAATATCAAATAAAGTGAAAGTACCGGTGATGATGTTTGGAGATGATGCTTCTTCTCGTGTACGTATAGCATAAGCTCGGGTAGGTGCTCTCGCTTCTGATCTCACAGCTGTATCAGTTCTCCCTCTCTGGCTTTCACTCACATTTCTGGTGTTTCTGGGTGGTCTACCTCTAGCTGTCATATTATTCGGTCTTTCATTATGAACATTTTCTTCTTCGACCATCTTTGGGCAATCTCGAATAAAATGGTCTCGGGATCCACACTTATAGCATGTTCTATTGTTATACTTGTTCCAGCACTCTCTCACATGTCGTCTCCCATATTGTCTGCATTCAGGCTTATTACTCTTAACGCTGCCAACACTTGATTCATTTGGAGCTTAAATTCATAAACCAGTGCTTTGTCTCGCATGATCTCTACTTGGATGTCCAAACGAAGTATTTGAGTGATTGTTTACATCTCTATATCTCTTTGCAAAAGGTTGAGAAAATTTATTCATCGATCTCTTTCTTTCATCACAAGCTTCAGAATCAGCTTTCTTCTTTTCTTTACTGAGTTTCTCGGCTTTGTATGCTCTTTCCACTAATACAACGAATTCATTTATATCAAGTATCCCAACCAACAACTTAATGTCTTTATTCAATCCCTCTATGAAACGTTTGCACATAGTAGCTTCGGTCGAAACACATTCTCTAGCGTATTGACTCAATCTTACAAATTCTCGCTCGTACTCTGTAACAGAAAAATGGCCCTGTTTCAGTTCTAGAAACTCTTTACGTTTCTGATCAATGAAGTGTTGATTGATATACTTCTTTCTGAACTCGACTTGAAAGAAGTCCTAGGTGATTCACTCTCTCGGAAGAACAGATATAAATATTTTTCACCAGTTATAAGCCGTGTCTCTCAACAAGGAAACTGCACACTTAATGCACTCATCAGGATTCAACATTTCATCAAATACTCGAATTATATTCTTGAGCCAAAACTCGGCTCGCTCAGCATCATCATTTTCCTGTGGCCCTAAAATCTTCAGGCCCGTACTTTCGAATCTTGACTATAGGTGGTTTATTCATTCTATTCGGATTTACAACTTGTGGTACAACAGGTACTAGTGGGGGTGGTTTGTAGAGCAGTTGGATTCGTTTTAACAAATTTTGAAAACTATTCACTCATCATACGAAAGAAGGCTTGCTTAGCCTCTCCTCCCTCACTACTTTCATTCGGCCTAGATATGGCCGGAGCATCCCTTGCTTGCGGGCGAAGCGACATTTCACGTTGTCAAGAATCGCTCGATCGGATCTATTACTATGAAAACATATTTTCAACTGTCAGAATTCATCACACTATCGCAATTTCTAATATGGCATGTATAGCTAAACTCACACACACTACGTTAGTCCGAGAATCGGCTAAACCGTAGCTCTGATACCAATAAAATGTAACACCCCTAACCCGAGACCGTCGCTGGAATAGGGTTAAAAGCGTTACCGAACAGATCAAAAACATCTACAGAAATTCTAACAATCCATCATCAAAACAATCATAATATCCCTTAAATGAGTCATCGAGACCCTAAGCATGTTTATAAATCGAGCCGAGACCAAAACGAAACACATACAAAAGTTCTTAGAAACTTAAAAACTTTTCTAAAATACAGGGGATACAAGCCTGTGGGAGCAAACCGTGTGCTCTCTACGGCTGTTGGACACCCCTGTGTGCCCTTCTCATGGTCGAAACTGACTTAACATCTACGGCCACTTAGCACGCCCGTGTACCCTGGCCGTGGTCGATCCTACCAAAATCAACACAGCTACTAAGCACGCCCATGCTAAGGCCGTGTGCAATTATGCCATACACTGACTTTACCCCACGGTCTCTAGGCATGCCCGTGTGCCATGGCCATGTGACATTATAGGTCATTTGCAAGACCAAAATGTCACCCAAAAAGGGTCATACCTACAAGCAATTTTTACCAAACATCTTATGCACATAAGACTATCAAAAGCATACCAAAATAACCATTCAAACCATGCATTCAATACCAATTCCATTCATACCAAATTCAATACCAATACTTATCTCATCACAAACATAATTCATTCCTAATTTCACTTGTTCATACTAGCATTTTACCATCACAAAAATTTCCATTCTTAGGAAAATTTCTCACTCACATTCCATAGCAAAAGATGCATCATATATACCAAATTCATTCATGCTAAAAACTAGCATATATCTAGCCACATCTCATGGCTACTTACAAATCTCAAACATGATTCAAATAACCAGCCTATACATGCCATATTTCAACTATATACATCCTTTTAAAAGTACCAAAATAGAATGCCGATAGTGTGATTGAGAAGCTGACGATCCCAAATCCGAGCTAGCTTTACTGACACTGTAAGGCAAAAAAATAAATCACACAATAAGCTTTCCAAAGCTTAGTAGGTTCGACATACAATATAATTATCTCATTAATCTAACCAATGTACATAATAAACAATCACATAGATCACTTATCTCATATTCATATCATTTCATCCATAGCTAAAATACTCATTCATTCAATCATAGCTTGTTTAGAACTCACCAACCGCAAAGGTTCAATACATACCTTAGCTAACACTTAGTTATTCAACTTCTAAGCTATTCAATGCTCGAAATTACATATCAATCATCTTTTGATATTCGTTTAATTTAATCGCACACTCAGTGCCACATACATACTCGAAGCATATTTGTTATCGCACACTTAGTGCTTATTTTTTAACTGAATTGTCTCGGTGTTGCACACACAGTGCCAATTTAATAAGTCGAAGCTTTCATATCATCGCACACACAGTGCTATTCATTTATGTTTCGATTTCAATTTCGCACACTTAGTCCCATCAACTAAAATCTTGCACATAGCAACTCACTTTCATACACATATACATATTCATTTCATAATGCTAAAACATATTTTAGTAACATGGATTATATCCGAACTTACCTCGAACGTCGAAATATCGGTACGGTTGATTAATCGAGCACTTTATCTTTGCCTCGATCTCGATCCGAACCTCTCCTCTCTTGGTCTATACACATTCAAATTCAATTCATACAATTATCAAATCATTTATTTTAGTCCAAACACACATATTTAGGGCATTTTTATACAATAGCCCTCACATTTTCACATTTTGACACTTTAGTCCTTAATTCATCAAATCACCAAATATACAAAATTTCATTACACCATGCTTAGGCTGAATTCTCCTTAGTCTCATACAAGTCCACACATTTCATTTATTTTATATTTTAGTCCCTTAATTTACACTTTTCATAATTTAGCCCAAAATACTCAATTTCATCAAAATTCCAAAGACAAAACATGTTAATCCAACACCAAGTCTTCATATTTCACTATCATCTAGCACATAGCTAAAAAATTCATCAATGGCTCATCACAAAAACATCATCAATTCACAAAATTGCTACATGGGTTAGCTAGAGTACGAACCAACGATTACGAAAACGTAGAAATTAGCAAAAACTGAGCCAAAACATACCTTAATTTTGCTTAACCAAGGCCGAATAATCAAAACTTCAAACCCTTGTTTCTTTTTCCCATTTTCGGTTCAACAATATGAACATAATGGCCTTTATTCTTTTGTTTTTAATTTATTAACTTTAAATTCTAATTTACAAAATTAGCCTTGGTTAAAACATTAAAACATCACATATTTTAAGCCTATTACCGTCCACTAGCCTTAATAGTGGCCAAATTTCATTTTAAGGACTCCACATTAATTAAGCCATGACAAGCAAGCACTTTAACAATCAGCACACAGCTTTTACATTTTATGCGATTAAATCCTTTCTCTTAATTCGACACAAAAACGATCAAATTATCACACAGACTATGTCACTTACTATTCATATAGAAAACAACATTAAATTAACATTTTGACCTCAGAGTTGTGGTCTCAAAACCATTGTTCTGACTAGGGTCTAAACCGGGTTGTTACAGGTTGATATCTTAAAAGGGTGAGAAAAGTGGCCTTAAAATGGCCTATTTTCGTCCACACGGGCAGGGACACGGGCGTCTGTCTCAGCCGTGTGTGACACACTGCCTGGCACGTGGGTTTGTGATCTGGCTGTGTGTCCCCTGCACTTTGAGAATTCAAAACAGAATGTCCAGGTTTTTGCACATGTCTTAGCATATGGGCGTGTGGTTGGCCGTGTGGCACAAGTCAGAGAGTTACACGGGTAAGAACACGGGCTAGGACATGATCGTGTGAGCGACACGATCTGGTCACACGGGTGTGTGTCCCCTGTTTCTAAGAAGGTTTTTTACGTTTTGACAAAAATTCTTAAAGTTTTCGGTCTAGTCCCGATTTACTTCTAACGCCTATCTTAGGCTTCGAGGGCCCATATAAGGGACCATATGAGTGTGTTATGAATAAGTTATGATATATTTATGTTTGTAATTAATCTGTAAAGTTCGGTAATGCTCCATAACCCTATTCCGGTAATGGATATGGGTTAGGGGTGTTACATAACGTCCCTTTTAAAAATCCTAGCAGTTCATATCCTTCAATTATTAATCAGATATGATGTTTCCATTGCACAATATTTCCTTCATCCAACTTCACCGTATCATGACGAGGAAACGTCTAAACCAAACGAGAGCTGGAGAATGAAAGACTGCCACGGTCAGCAATGGTAGAATCAGTGAAATTGGCAATGGATCGACAACGGGAAGGACCTCCAGGAAATCAGCAATTGATACCATGTTAGTAACTGTGTGAAAATGAATAACAGAGAATAATTTGGAATATAGAATGAATGACTGAATATTCTAGTATTATTTACTTGCTTGGATCAGTACAAGAATAGGACTTATATACTTGAGTGTGACTAACTGCTGCTAACCAATCTACTAGCAATATGCCAGTCTGTATAACGGATTAATAACAACCTAACGTATTCTTATACTCTAACATTAATCAAATAATAATAGTGCAGCTAAAGTAGACACTAAAAAAATAAAGTGTAAATAGAGAATTTTTTGTTAGGATTAAATTGAATTTTAGCAAAAATACGAGGATTAAAATGTAAATAGACCACAAAAGGAAAAGGAAAAAGAAAAGGATAATTTTAAGTTTTAACATTTTCCATCAAATCTTACTTGAATTTCATTGAAAATTCATGAAATTTAGTTAGTTTTGATATACAAAAGTCATCCAAAAGTGACTTATCTGCAAGAATTAGAATTGAAAATGAAGAAAGGAGTTAATGGAGGCGAATCATAGAGAAGCTAAAGGGGTAAGTAATTTAAATAATTTTTGCTTCATTTTTAAGTAAAAAAATTATTATATATAAATTATAGGTTTTTATATTTATATCTTAAATTAATTTGTATATTAAATTGATATGTTGAATGGGTGGTGGTGAATGAATTATGGATGAGTATTTGTGTTTGATGTATGTACATAACTAAGTATGAATAATGAAAATGAAAACTCAATTAAATTGATAAGGTATAATGACTTTTTTGGCCCTCCAACTTTATAAAAAAGGTTATTTTAGTTTTTTATTTAATTTTTCGTCTCTTTTATCTCTTGAACTTGCGTTTTTTTGTCTAACCACCAAAAAATGGATGGACAAGTTAATGTTTGTTAACTTTACTAATGTGGCATACACCTGGATGACACATAAGCATTTAATTAATTTTTAAAAAATTTAAAATAATTTATTATAATTTTTTTACTTTTTACTTTTTAAAAATAATTTTTAAACTTTGTTTTAGATTTTTTAAATTCTAAAAAATTAATTAAATGCTGAGATGTCATCCATGTTCTAGTGGTGAACAAGTACGCCTTATGGTGAATTCAAGCTCTATGGAATGACACATTGAAAGAGGTTTATTGACTCTCCAAATTCAAAAGTCCATTGTTAGCCATGCCATGATCTAGTGGTGAGCAAGTACGCTTTATAGTGAATTGAAGTCTGCCAGGACAGCAAACAGGGAATCCTATCAGGGCATAAAAGGAGAAGTCACTATATGACTCGTGTGGCGAGCAGTTGGACATAATGATCATGACGCGTCTAAAAATGCTAGCATGCGTGCTATAAGAATGTAACACTCGGGTTTTAGGGGTTATGCATTTAGTGCATAACTCAGGTGTTGGCATACTTCAGTGTGTGGTTGGGTGAGTTTTAGGGGTCTTGAGAACTCTAAAAGGTGGTGGAATGCCTTGGGGAATTTTTAGTTTTCAGGGTTAAAGAAGGGGAGCTTGGCTTTGGAGGCCTTAAGAGAATTCTTTGGGAGGTTTTGACGCAAGAACTACTTTGGAAGAGTGGCAAGGAGGCACCACATAAGGCATGGAGAAGTGACGCCTCATGGTGCAAGGGGGGCCAGTGTTCGAGCTGCAAAGCGCTTTTTGCTTTGTTTTTTTGGTCGGGAGGGGGAAGGAGTTGGTTTCAGTTTTGGCACCTTAAAAGGAGGATTTTGACTTGTTCAAATTAGTTTAAATGTGTGGCTAGGAGAAGAGATGGGTTGGCTTTTGTTTGAAATGGTTTGAAAGGTGGGTGTAGAGTGAATTTAGGAGGAAATCAAGGGAGTAGGTGAGAGGTAAAAGAGTTGGACGGCTTGGGGGGTTTTTATGGGGTCGTTTTCGGCCATGAAGATTTGGGGGGAGTGGCCTAATTCTATATAAGGGGTGGTGAGCTTCCTTTTGCCAAATTTTAGCTTTTACTTCCTAAGCCTTCACTCTCTCAAACACTATCTACACCAAAAACACATTTCTTTCTCTACTTGTTCTCTTGGCCAAATCCATCTCTCTTTTTAATCACTTTGCTTTTCTTTTCTTTTCCTAGCAATAGCCGAACCCCTTTAAGCCATCAACATTTCTTTTTTTTCCTATTTTCACCAACGCCACTTAGCCAAAACTTTGCTCTTCTCTTGTTATCTTGCCAAAGCCGATTCTTGAGGCCGTTAAGTACTCTCTCTCTTAGTCTTTTGGAGCGTTTGGTGGTAAGTACTCTTCACTTGTGTAGTTGGTTTGTTTTCCTGTTAGGTGCCGAAACAAGGAGGGTGGTATTGGGTTATTGAACGGCTAAAGGTGTGTAGATAATAATCTTACGTTTCTTTTGTGTATAGCTAGTGGGGAGGAGCATTGAGGAAGTCTCTTGGGTGTGATCATCTAAGGTAAGTGTTAGGTAATATTCGGCCTAAGGCCATGTTGTGTGGGTGGTGACCGATTTTAATGTGGTTTGTTGTAGGATTTCGACAGATTTGAAGGAGCAATCGGGATTCAAGTTTGCTTGGTAAGAATATTAGTAAGTTTCGATGTCTAGATTTATGACTTGAGGGATTAGCCGTTGTTCTGATTAAGCGTTTTGATGGAGGCCAACACCAGTCAAGTAGGGCAAGGGAAAGTCCCTATCCCGAAGTTCAAGAAAAGAGCTGTCTCGGCAGTTCGAGATTGGCCACCGGGGTGTGGGCCAGCGCCAGAGCAGCAGTTTAAGCATATCACTGTAGTTTCGTTTAGCGATAGTATTGAGATCGAGGGTCTAGAACTTCAAGTGATTAGGTGCGTAATCATCACACTATTTCTTTGCTTACTTGCTTGCTAACGTTTATACATATGCATGATGTGTGGTAGCCGATTATAATGGCTTAAGTGGTGAATGCTTATTTTTGGGTAATTGGATATCAGGCGAGTAAGTCTTTGACATTAAGTTATTTATGATATATACACAAGATATGGTAATTAACATGTGATGCCTACTCTTATGTTATGATCTGACCTGTTACATTTTTACATACATACATGGGTGGTGGATTGGATCGATGAAGGAAGGAGTGTACATGTTGATGTACGTGGTCTAATGTTAGCTCGGGCTACATTAGCGCTTGAGGGTGAGCTATGTGCTACCTCAAGGGAGGTATGGCTCGGTGCCCATCTCGGCGGTTGATGGCTATGTGCATCACCGTGGACGGAGTATGTTGTTGGGATCACTTTGGTTGATCGGTGGCTCTGCCACGGCCTTGTGCAGCAGGTCTGCCGAGGTAAGATGTGTGGGGTCACTCGATTGTGATCGGTGGATTAGCCACAGCCTTGAGCAGGGAGTCTACTAAGGTTGGCGTATGGATGGACCTAGGTTGGGCTGTGATGCATGATTGCATGAATGGTTCGAGGGTTTTATGGATATGGGCCAAGCCCATACGTGTGGAAATATGTGTTATGGTTATGCACTGAGTCTGTGGACTCACCCAGTTATTTTCTTAACATTTCAGGTGACTCTTAAAGTTGGACCGGGATCGGAGAGGACACAAGGTGGCCCATGCAGAAGAAGATGTTAAATTGTTTTAAGTGTTTTTTTTTTATATTAAGTATCATGTTTAATTATGGGTTGTAATAAGGGCCTTTTTATTTATTTTTGGAATTGTTTTTAGAAGTATTTTTATTTTGGCTTGGTTAAATTGAATGCTATGTGAAGATGAATTAAATTTTATCAACTTATTTATTCAAATGGGTTTTACGATATTCACTAAGGTTCAATTTTGGACATTATAATAACATCAAAGTTTTCATACAATATCAAATAGACATGGAATTTTAAAAGTTAGTATATTTTCATGTTTTATCTCTAAAGAAAAAATTATTTTCAACCGTTTTTCAGCAAAGGACATAACCAGATCCGGTTGGGGCTTGTGGGCGGGTTTGGGGATGTTACAAATTGGTATCGAGCCGGTTCAAAACTTCGGCTTTGAGGGTTTGGGCCCACAAACAGCTTTTCAAAATGGGCTTTTCGAATATGGGCTTTTATTTCGTGTTATTCGGCATGGCACTGCATTCTCCTACCAAGTCCACCGTAAGTATTTCGAACTTTTGAAGTGATTTGTTTATATGAATTGTTATGGGATTATTTGGGCTCGTAGAATAGAATGTTAGGACCATTGGACCCTAGGATTAGTTTACTCACACATATGCATAAGACTTAAGGCTATTAAACAAACCGGTGAAGTAAGTCGCCGAGTTAAGGTGTGGTAACCACTGTACGCATGTCGAGGATTGGTATTCAGTAAGAGCTTGGTATTTAAGCAGTCCTAGCGACTCACCTCCTCTTTACTCGAATCCTACCTGGTACGTAGCTACGGTTCACCTTAACCAAGACGACTTGTTCATGGGCTAAACCAATTACTAAAACCCGAAAGGGATTTAGCCTTACTGTTTCAAAGATCCTTGGTTTTGAATTTTTTCAAATTTACCCTTTGGTTTGTAAACCCTAAATCTGATTTTGGAAGATGTTTTCTCGATTTACAAAATTACCAAAATGCCCTAGTGGCAAAATTACCTAAATGCCTCAGATTGTAAAATTATTGATACCTCAACTTTTGATAAAATGATTTTACTTTGCAAAATACCAAAATCTCGAGTTTTCAAAATATTAAGATACCACGGTTTGTGAGAATTTACAAAACACCCCGGTTGATAAAATTACCAAAATGCCCTTGGTTTATAAATTTTGATTTCTCTCGACTTTTATTGAAATATTCCCATTTTACCAAATATCAAAAATCCTATTTTGTGAAACATTGTGATATTCGATTTTGAGAATTTACTGAATCGCCCATGATTTCCAAAATTACTAAAATAACCTCTTTTCAAATGTTTGCAACACATTTTGTATGAAAACAAAATTTTCAAGATGACCCCGAGATTTTGTAAATTCAAATATCTTTTGGAAACTATGAGTTATTACCGATATACCCTATAGGAAAAAGACGAAATTACCCCTGGGTTGGGAAGGCTCAAGAAAGTGACATGGATGAATGTATGTGTCTTTAGTGAAGGATGTGAATGTTTGTATTAGAATAAAGAACTTTAGATGAAACTTTGATTGATCGAAAGAACTACTTCTGGAAACTGTTATTCATAAAATTTGCTCGTGGATAAAAAGTGGAACAAAAATTTCTTATGCATAAAACTTTCTAAACAGATTAAGTCGTGACGCCATATATGAGTTCAAGAGGTCGTGGACGTCTGCCGCGTAGCCGTGGTAGAGGTAGGATGGCAGTGTCAGAACCGGTAGGGTCTGGCCATGGGTTAGAGAGCGATGTGCCGCCACCACCAGCTGTTGAGGTGGAACATCGAGATCGAGCGAGGAGGAGACGATCTGATATCACAAGCTATCTCGCGGGTGCTCGAGAGGTGGCGAGAGCCAATGTGGGCAATGGGACTCGAAAGTCGGTAGCTGAAAGACTTAGGTCGAGCGGAGCTGAAGTTTTCAGAGGAGTGTCTGGGGTAGCTCCGAACGTGGCAGAATACTGGCTTGAGGCAGTTGAAAGGATTATGGACGACTTGGATTTAACTGCAGAGGAAAAGCTTAAGGGTGCTGTTTCGTTGCTACGGGATGAAGCCTACCAGTGGTGGCTCACTGTTAAGGAAAGTGCCCCTGCGGATTGAGTGGATTGGGGCTACTTTAAGATCAAGTTTGAAGTGAAGTATGTCAGAGCGAGCTATGTGGATGCTCAGAGGAAGGCGTTCCTCAATTTGGTGCAAGGTAGCAAGTCGATAGCAGTACGAAGCGAGTTTCAAGCTTGAGTCGGTATGCTCGGGGCATCGTGGCTATGGATTATGAGAGATGTGTCAGATTCGAAGATGGGCTGCGGGATAAGCTGCGGGTTCTGATTGCTCCGCAGCGAGAAAGAGATTTTACCGTTTTAGTGGAGAAAGCTCGGATAGCTGAGGAGGTCAAGAGGACTGAGAGGCAGAATAGAGGTAGAGAAAGGAGCCGGGATAAGAGGAGTTCGGGATCGTCAGAATCATTTGAGAGATTTCAGAAAAGACCGAAGGTCGAGACTTCTGCTCGTATCTCTAAGTCAGTTACTGGGAATCCAGATCGTCCATGTGCTCAGTGTGGAAGATATCATATTGGCGAGTGCTGGAATCGGGATCGAGAATGCTTCAGATGCAAGTCCAAGTCTCATATGGTTAAAGATTGTCCCCAGGACCCAAATAGGACTCGGGCGGTAAGTTATGTGCAGCCCGGCAAAGGTGGTCAGCAGGCGACAAGAGGTCGTGGTCCGAACCATGGAGGGAATGGTTCCGGTCGAGGTCGGGGAGCAGTAGGCCATGGGAATAGTAGCACTGAGGCAAGGCAGCCAGGTTTGGTATATGCGGTTCGTCAGAGGGAGGATAGTGACGTAACAGATATGCCAGCGGGTAAGTTTCCTATGTCTGGAATATTCTTTGTGGTTTTGTTCACTATAGTGGTTGTTTGTTTTTATTGCTAGCAAAGAATCTAGAACCTTGAGTGTGGACTTGGATACTGTGCCTAGAGATTATGGTAGTTTCTTGAGATCAGAGTGCGCAGCTATAGCGTAGTATGGTGAATTAAAATGTACGACAGTTAGGCAGCTAAGTAATTTCGAGGACGAAATTATTTTTAAGGAGGGTAGAATTGTAACACCCGGGTTTTATGGGTTATGCATTTAGTGCATAACTCAGGTGTTGGCATACTTCAGTGTGTGGTTGGGTGAGTTTTAGGGGTCTTGAGAACTCTAAAAGGTGGTGGAATGCCTTGGGAATTTTTGGTTTTCAGGGTTAAAGAAGGGGAGCTTGGCTTTGGAGGCCTTAAGAGAATTCTTTGGGAGGTTTTGACGCAAGAACTGCTTTGGAAGAGTGGCAAGGAGGTGCCACATAAGGCATGGAGAAGTGACGCCTCATGGTGCAAGGGGGGCCAGTGTTCGAGCTGCAAAGGCAGCTTTTTGCTTTTGTTTTTGCGTCAGGAGAGGGAGGAAGGAGTTGGTTTCGGTTTTGGCACCTTAAAAGGAGGATTTTGACTTGTTCAAATTAGTTTAAATGTGTGGCTAGGAGAAGAGATGGGTTGGCTTTTGTTTGAAATGGTTTGAAAGGTGGGTGTAGAGTGAATTTAGGAGGAAATCAAGGGAGTAGGTGAGAGGTAAAAGAGTTGGACGACTTGGGGGGTTTTTATGGGGTCTTTTTCAGCCATGAAGATTTGGGGGGAGTGGCCGAATTCTATATAAGGGGTGGTGAGCTTCCTTTTGCCAAATTTTAGCTTTTACTTCCTAAGCCTTCACTCTCTCAAACACTATCTACACCAAAAACACATTTCTTTCTCTACTTGTTCTCTTGGCCAAATCCATCTCTCTTTTTAATCACTTTACTTTTTTTTTCTTTTCCTAGCAATAGCCGAACCCCTTTAAGCCATCAACATTTCTTTTCTTTCCTATTTTCACCAAAGTCGAAAGTACACTTAGCCGAAACTTTGCTCTTCTCTTGTTATCTTGCCAAAGCCGATTCGTGAGGCCGTTAAGTACTCTCTCTCTTAGTCTTTTGGAGCGTTTGGTGGTAAGTACTCTCCACTTGTGTAGTTGGTTTGTTTTCCTGTTAGGTGCCAAAACAAGGAGGGTGGTATTGGGTTATTGAACGGCTAAAGGTGTGTAGACAATAATCTTACGTTTCTTTTGTGTGTAGCTAGCGGGGAGGAGCATTGAGGAAGTCTTTTGGGTGTGATCATCTAAGGTAAGTGTTAGGTAATATTCGACCTAAGGCCATGTTGTGTGGGTGGTGACCGATTTTAATGTGGTTTGTTGTAGGATTTCGATAGATTTGAAGGAGCAATCGGGATTCAAGTTTGTTTGGTAAGAATATTAGTAAGTTTCGATGTCTAGATTTATGACTTGAGGGATTAACCGTTGTTCTGATTAAGCGTTTTGATGGAGGCCAACACCAGTCAAGTAGGGCAAGGGAAAGTCCCTATCCCGAAGTTCAAGAAAAGAGCTGTCTCGGCAGTTCGAGATTGGCCACCGGGGTGTGGGCGGTGTCGAGCAAAGCGGCTTAGGCGATCGTCAGTAGTTTCGTTTAGCGATAGCATTGAGATCGAGGGTCTAGAACTTCAAGTGATTAGGTGCGTAATCATCGCACTATTTCTTTACTTACTTGCTTGCTAACGTTTATACATATGCATGATGTGTGGTAGCCGATTATAATGGCTTAAGTGGTGAATGCTTATTTTTGTGTAATTGGATATCAGGTGAGTAAGTCTTTGACATTAAGTTATTTATGATATATACACATGATATGGTAATTAACATGTGATGCCTACTCTTATGTTATGATCTGACCTATTACATTTTTACATACATACATGGGTGGTGGATTGGATCGATGAAGGAAGGAGTGTACATGTTGATGTACGTGGTCTAATGTTAGCTCGGGCTACATTAGCGCTTGAGGGTGAGCTATGTGCTACTTCAAGGGAGGTGTGGCTCGGTGTCCATCTCGGCGGTTGATGGCTATGTGCATCACCGTGGACGGAGTATGTTGTTGGGATCACTTTGGTTGATCGGTGGCTCTGCCACGGCCTTGTGCAGCAGGTCTGCCGAGGTAAGATGTGTGGGATCACTCGATTGTGATCGGTGGATTAGCCACGGCCTTGAGCAGGGAGTCTGCTAAGGTTGGCGTATGGATGGACCTAGGTTGGGCTGTGATGCATGATTGCATGAATGGTTTGAGGGTTTTATGGATATGGGCCAAGCCCATACGTGTGGAAATATGTGTTATGGTTATGCACTGAGTCTGTGGACTCACCCAGTTATTTTCTTAACATTTCAGGTGACTCTTGAAGTTGGACCGGGATCGGAGAGGACACAAGGTGGCCCATGCAGAAGAAGATGTTAAATTGTTTTAAGTGTTTTTTTTTATATTAAGTATCATGTTTAATTATGGGTTGTAATAAGGGCCTTTTTATTTATTTTTGGAATTGTTTTTATAAGTATTTTTATTTTGGCTTGGTTAAATTGAATGATATGTGAAGATGAATTAAATTTTATCAACTTATTTATTCAAATGGGTTTTACGTATATTCACTAAGGTTCAATTTTGGACATTATAATAACATCAAAGTTTTCATACAATATCAAATAGACATGGAATTTTAAAAGTTAGTATATTTTCATGTTTTATCTCTAAAGAAAAAAAATTATTTTCAACCGTTTTTCCGCAGTGACATAACCAGATCCGGTCAGGGCTTATGGTGAATTCAGGCTCTACGGAATGACACATTGAAAGAGGTTTATTGACTCTCCAAATTCAAAAGTCCATTGTTAGCCATGCCATGATCTAGTGGTGAGCAAGTACGCTTTATAGTGAATTGAAGTCTGCCAGGACAGCAAACAGGGAATCCTGTCAGGGCATAAAAGGAGAAGTCACTATATGACTCGTGTGGCGAGCAGTTTGACATAATGATCATGACGCGTCTAAAAATGCTAGCATGCGTGCTATAAGAATGCCAACCAATATGTGAAGACAGAAGGAATATATGAATGCACCTTGAGCCAGATTATGCGGGGTTAAAGGGGAATTTTCCTTCTGGTTATTCTCGAATAATTTTTTGCCATTAAGAGTCCGCCAGAGGAGACAGGCAAGCCAACCTGGGTTAAGAGGAAACAAAATGATTTCCAAGTCTTACTTTTAAAGGTTTATTTGCAAAGAAATCACTAGAAAAGTGGGAAGTCCGCCAATGACTATCTTGGAAGGAATGTTCGCAAGTGACTGACTGATAGATAAAGTCTACCAGGGATTAAAAAAGAAAGAGGACATCTGTCAGGAATATCTAGTGTTGGGAAGACCAGTTAGAGCTAACTAATGTGGAACTCCGCCAAGGACAATCTATGGGATAGTCCGCTGGGGACTAGTGGTTGTTGGGAATATCTTGTCGGATGGGCTGAGGTGGTAAAATCCTATGGAACTACTTACTAGTACGAGTCTGTAAGCAAAAATGGGAGCTTAACTATCAGTCATATCTCATATTCAAAGGGCCGCAAATAAAGATATTAGTAAATTAGTCTTTTTAAGATAAGGGTATATGAACATGCTAAGTCATAAAAGGTAATTGTTGAGATAATATGGTATATCTATATTGTGTTCGATATGGAATGAAAGGATCATGGAAGAATCTGCCATTATGGCAAGACATTTTCATGTCCACCAATAGTTGACAACAATCCACATAGTTGTGTAAATGGTTATCTCACGATGAGTCAAATCAGGAAGGTAAAATGGAAGTTTGAGATGAAGCTAGATAGTGTTAAGTCCCCAAAAAAAAAGGTTGTGTGAAATAGTACACTTTCAACTAAATCATTTGATATGTTCCGCGAATGATTAGTTCAGAGAACATATGGGTGTCGGCTACGCCAGTCAAACAGCGAAATCTCCTAAAACACTCAAGGAGTTTTAATTTTTTGCACTAACTCTTATTTACTCGAAAATTGAGAGTCTTTTATGAAAATTGTTGCACAAAATCTCACTAAGTTCATCTCTAGTTACGAATAGGGGTGAGCAAAACTCGATTCGACTCGAAAAAATTGAAAAAAATTTCGAATTTCGAGTTAAACGAATCGAATTATTCGAGTTAATCGAGTTATTCGAGTCAACTCAAATTTTTTTTTCGAATTTCGAGTTCGAATCGAGTTGAGTTTTCGAATTCGAATAACTCGAATAATTTGAATAATTCGAATATTAAAATAAAATATTTTATATTTTTACCCCAAACTCCCAAACCTTTTTACTTTTCCCTCAAAATTTTTACTCCTTCCCACTTTTCCCCCAAAACTTTTATTCCCCTCCCATCCTAACCCACCAATCTACCCAAAATCCATTTCCCACCAAAATTTTACTCTCCCATTTACTTTTTCTCAAAATTTTTCTCCAAAAAACCCTCAAAACTTTTTATTTCCCCCCTAAATTTTTACTCCCTCCCATTTTCCCTAAAACTTTTACTCCTTCCCATCCCACTCCCCATCTACCCCAAACCCATCCCCCCAATTTTTTTTTTATATTTTCCTTCCAAAATTTTACTCCCTATTTATTTTCCTCAAACTTTTATTCCCCAAAACTTTTTATTTTCCCCTAAACTTTTACTTCTCACCTTTTACCCTCAAATAAAAATCAAAATTATCCAAAAAATCACTAAACATAAATAGCAATAATTTTATTTATATCTACTATTTATATTATTAAATTAAATTTCACATTTTATATTATTTATATTATTGAATTGTTTAGTCATATTGAATATTTATATTAAAATTGAATTATTAATTATGCCATAAAATATTTGTATTAAAATTTTATATTAGTATCAATTTCATATTTTATCTTTAAAATAACTTTTATTAAAAAATCACATTTTACATTTAATATATATTTTAATTCCAAAATATATAGTGACAAGAATCAAGATAATTGAAATAACTAAGCAAGCAAAGAAGCTAACTCAGATATAAAAGATTAATAAATAAATTATGAGGTGATGAAAGTTAATAAAAATTTGATTAAGGTGGACAAATTTTATTACGATGGGTGATAGTGGTTACAAGGACCCAAAATTATTTTTTAAAATTTAACTCGAACAAATATATTCGATTCGATTCGATTCGAATTCCATCTCACTCGACTCAATTCGAGAAAATTTCAAATCAAATTAGGATGATAAAATATGATTCGTCAACTCGATTAACTCGAAATTTTTTCATTCAATTCGATTCGATTCGATCGAACGCTCACCCCTAGTTACGAATGTATTGCTTTGTATGCAAAGTCAATGAATGACTCAAGGGTCGTGTGGAGGGACCAAGCCATACACCGCCAGGCCCATGCGAGTGGCGTCGTATATATAACATATGTATAGAGGGGCACCCTCAGAGTTTATGCCTCGAGGGTTTTATTAAGTGTACTGATGTTGAAGTCTTAAGTTATAAGTCAATGTAAATTAATTGTTCATACTTAGTAAGGCAAATATGATTGTAAGAACCTTAGTGAATGTAGAAAGTTCATTTGAAGTTAGTATTCAAACTTAGTGATATTTAAAAGACTAGAGTGGCATCATTTGGTAAATATGAGTTTACAAGTTGGCATTGTCTAAGTCTATAAATAAATCAAGTAAGAAAGATTGTTAAGTAATTCGGGTTAATTGTGACACTTGGTACCCAGACCTTACGGTCGGGTCCGGTATAGGGTGTTATACACTCTTTCATTTATGTATTCATTTTCTTTCTTCTATATTCGTCACTGATTTGTTTTGTAAGAGAAAACAATTAAGGAGTGATTTACACAGGGGGAGAAACAAGCATATTACCTTATGAAATTGAGAATTTAGTAAAGTGGTAATCTTTCTAACTCTTTTGTATCTTTCAATTGAGGAAAAAGGAAGAAAAATTGAGGATTTCAGTTTAATTCATTGAATTTGTCTTGTGATGATTAAGGTCATAGATAACCTTTAAATTTTCTCTACATGCAAATGAATCATGGTTTTCTTACATATGTATTCCTTCGTTTTGATTCTGATGTGGTTGTTATGCTTAGCTAACTGAGAAAGAGGAGGCTCAAGTGATTAGGAAAAAAATTAGGCAAATGTAGTCGGTATCAACTTTCAAGTATTGTACTAGTGAGTTTTTGGACTCAAATCTTGAGTGTTTATTTTATGTATATCAATACTATGTTGTTGTAGTATGATTGACTTCATATTCTACTGATGATGAGGAGTTGAATTTATTATGGGATGTTTGTCGTATAGCTAATCATGCAAAGTGATGATCTACAAATGCATGTTTGGTTGTGTGTATAAGTTTGTTGTTTTGATGAACTGTCACTAGTAAAGTAATTACAGAAGAGGTTATCATTGAAATAGTCTGATAGGTGATATGTTTAGAATGATCAATATTGTGTTATCAACAGTATGTTTAGTTGAATGCTTGTTATATGTCAGTTGTAAAAATGAATGATATGCGGAGTGTGAAGGTATGTAATGGCAGATGGAAGTTGAAGAAATATCATGTTGTACACCATGTGCCACATGTTATTGGTTTTACGAAGGTTTGAGTGGGTTGTACGAAGAATGTATACGCATATTTTGGTTTTACAGAGGTTCGATTAGATTGTACGGAGATATATGCTCACATGTATATAATAACCCTAAGTGTGTTCTTTCAAGTATTAGGCTCTGTGGAGTTTAAGGCTTAAAGCCTCATGAATGTAAGCATGCTCCATGGTCATGGACATATGCAAGATAAGGTGGCCTGCTGGACTTATCTCATGATTTAAGTTACAATAGTCAGCCGTACTTGTTCTCTAAGCTTCATGACAAAGTTATATGTGGATTTTCTCTATGTAAAAGCCTGCGGAATAGACCTATGAATCTTCTATATGAATCCGTATGTATGACAATCCGTTGGATTTATCTTTATGATTCAAGCTATGCCAGTCTGATGATCTTATATTCATGTTTCAAGTTTAAGAGTTTAAGGAGACTATCTTTCACAAGAGTTAGTATAGACTGTTACCGAAGCAAGAGATCACATGGGATTGCTTTTATATTCAAGTTACGAGAGTTCATATAAATTATTTTTCTCAAGCCAAAACCCATAGGGATCTTCTCTCATGTAGGAGTCCAATAAAAACTATCTTAAATCAAAAGTCCACAGTGACTATCCGCGAAATAAAAGTTTGGCAATTACAATCTACCAAACAAGAGTTTGATGGCGACTATCATTTAAGAATGAGTTCACAAGTAAGAATCTGCATATATTAGTTTGTGACTATGATTTCGCATATAAAGGTTAGCAAGTATGGTCTGCAAGTATGTATTTGCTATGCTCGAGTTCGTGTATATAAGACTTTATGTGTAAATCCTTCTGTAAAAATTCTCCAAGTGGGAATCACTATGCATGGATTTTCTAGAATCAATTTGTCGTATGCTAATCTAAAATAATAATTTTTAAGGTAATTTGCATATGTTATGCTGGCAAAATAAGTAATAATCCATATTGTATGAAATCAGAGCAAATGAGTAAGTGAAATTATTCCATATTGTAGCCTATAGCACGAACGATAGAAATGGAGGATTGTGAAAATGCAAAAAGTGTACAAATTTTCTAGTTGAGCCAACGCAAGTAAGGATAAGAATACGTCAGGAAGATGTGCAAACTATACTTGTGCAAGAATGTCAAATAGGAGATGAGATCCATGAAGTTCTAACTTATAAATTCATAAATGGTATGTTATATTAGTAACTCACTTATTCATTTGAACTTAGTTTGTTATGTTTTCCAGGCATAATGGGCTGCATAAGGAGCTGAAGAGGGATCAAGCCAGAATTCATTCAACTTTAGGCGAACTTGTGTTCTTAACTGTAATATGCATATATTGGGGCGACCTAAAAGCTAAGCCTCAAGGTAAGAACTCTCTTTTCTTGTAACTAAGTATGAACCATAGTATTTTATTTATAACGAAAAGAAATCAATTCAAAATATTAAAGCTATTTGATCGTGTGTCAGAGTCTTAAAAATTTATATAATGAATGATCTAGCCTAAAAACTAACTGTGACAACGACTTGAGGCAAGCACACCTATCGAACAGTAGTACAGTTTAGTGGCAAGACTGGATTGTTGAACCTAAAGGAACCAAAAGTACTAATACTAACTCTCTTTTTATTATCTAGCCTAAGAATTAAGGGAATTCTTATCTAATCTAAAATTAACTAACTACTAAGCTAAAGATGCTAAGACACAGAGAAGGAATTGGGGAAATACTTGAGGGAAAAACCAATTGATTAAGACAATACCCGAGGAAGAATCACCCTAGACTTCACTTGTTATCTAACTCTGAACCAGACGATTTATTCACTTGACTTGATCCGTAGGATTCCCTAATTTATATTAATACCTCTCTCGAGGCTACTAACGTCTAACATTAGGTTGATTAATTGAAATCTCTTTCTAATTAAAACCCCTAGAATTGAATTAACTCGATCTATGGACTCCCATATTAGGTTTGACCCTAATCCAGAAAATTTTTGTCATCCTATCTCTAGGGTTGCGATCAACTCCGCTTAACTATGTTAGATCTACTCTTTGACAGGGTCTATTCCTCCTCTACCTAAGAGCATAAACGTTTGAATTAATATCCTAAAATATCAAAACAAGAATTAAGAACACATAGTTAAGAACAAATCAAGTATTTATCATACAACTCAGAAAACAATAACAAGATCCGTCTTAGGTTTCATCCCCCTCAGGTATTTGAGGGGTTTAGTTCATAATTATAAAAGAATACATCTCAGAAGAAAATATAAAAAAAAACATAAAGAAAACCCGAAAACTCCCTAAAGGAATTGAAGGAGAGATCCTCAGTCTTGGGTATGATTCCAGCTTCTGGAGATAAATCAATTGGCTTTCTTCGAGTGAATCCCATAATTCGGCCTCTCTGGCTTGACTCTTTGGCCTAGCTGAACGTCCCCTTTAAGGTTGGCCTCTAGGGTGTTTATATAGGCTTTTAAAATGTCTTTCTTTGCCTCTAAGTACCCTAATCCGAATGAAACTCTTCTTTGCTGAGGCAGATACACGCCCGTGTGGCATGGCCGTGTGATTCGAGGCCAGGCCGTGGTTAGATCTGCTAAGGAGGCATGGCTGTGTGTTTCGGGCCCAGGCCGTATACAATTCGTACTTTGGCCCATTTTCTCCATTTTCGGCTAGTTTCTCGTTCTTTTCATCCTCTGGTGCTCTCTTAAATATAAAACATGAAATTAAAGGATTAGGAGCACCAAATTCCACAATTTAGGGAATAAATCATCCAAAAGTATGCTAAATGTGGGATTAAAACATTTATATATTACGGTTTACCAAATACCCCCACACTTAAGCTTTTGCTTGTCCTCAAGCAAAAATCTCAACTCACAATCAGAATTAACTTCCCTCAATTCATAATTCTTATCAACAATGCCTCGTCATAATTCATAGGCAATTTATACATGGATAATTTAACTTAAAGAGTCTTGAAGATTCAAACAATCAAAGTCACAAGTTTGTAGCACGAAAAATAAAGGTGTTTCCCTTTTATCTAAATAATTACCTTTGATTCAAAACTGACAAGGATTAACATCCTCACCAAAGATTCACTTAAATCACTCAAGGTGTTTAAGGTTCAAAATAAAGTACTCATCAGTCAAACATGAAAAGTTATTACCATAGGCTTGCATGAAAATCAAATATCCACCACTATAAAATGAGATGATACACAAATCAAAAGGTCTTTAAAGGGTTGTAATGGGATTTAGGTTAAAGGCGTGGATAAAGGCTAAATTAAAGGGTTAGAATTGAGATTGAATTGATAATTCACCTAACTAGAAAAAAATGAACTAATCCTAAATAATTATATTAATTGAAAACTTGTAATACTAATAATAGAAGCTTTTTCTTCAAGATGTTGAATTTAAATGTATAAGCTCACTTAATTATAGAACTAATAATGGATTTTTTTTTTTTGGAACAAATCAACAATAATAAGAAAGAACTTTAACAACTAGAATATAGAACATAGTTAGGCAACTGCTCAAAATCAAATCTTGACAAAAAGGGTAGTCAAGAGGAATGGTGATAACAAATACAAGATTGGTTTTGGGTTAATATTAGTAGGTGAGTCAATAAAAGGGTTGTTAGGATCAAAGGGGTTCACTAGGGGTTAATTGTGAGGGTAGGCTTTTAGTGGAGTAAGTGGGTTAAATCTTAAATGCCTTTATCATCTCTGTATATCGAATCAATGATGTGACCTTGACATGTATAATAGAAGCAAGTTCTAGAATAACAAATCAATGTTGACACACTCATAATCAATAAAGTGAGCACGAAAAGAATGTATGCTCTAAAAGGCTCAAGATCTCACAAGAATTATGGGTTTTTGATGTCATCCTTGTAAATTTCAAACTTCAAGGTAATAATTAGATCGAGGTAGACAACCTAACAAAATTTTAATTTTGAAAATAGACTTATCATGCTTGATTCTCTAGTATCTTAAAGTTTAAATCATCAATGCACAATTATCTATGCCTTAATTTAAAACATATCAATAAAAATCATAAATCAAATGAAATTTCACTCTAATCGTAACATGAGAAAATTCACTTAAGAACATGATATAATCCAGTAATTTAAAAAGTTAAGCATAAAATTCACCCCCCACACTTAAGATGTACATTGCCCTCAATGTACAAATATATATATATTCATAACATAGTAAGAAAATCATAAGTTAGGGAGAGAAGTGAAACTTCCTGAATTTTGGATGAAATTCTTGGAGGATGATTCATGATGATGACTTAGACGTAGGTGAAGGAGGTGGAGAATACTCCGGTGGTGTGTTCGTTCCTTGAGTGGCACCTTGAACCTTTTTAAATCGCGAAGTCATCAGTAAAGTTTTTAAGGAGTTCTTATTTCATCCACGTTTGTTATAGTTACTCGAGAGTTTAAACATCCATAGATAAAAGAAATCAAATTACACTTAAAAATTTAAAGAGTTTGATAATAAAGGAAAATAAACTAAAAATAAAAATAAAAATAAAAATAGAAATAAAAATAGAAATAAAAACAATAAAAGGACTCAAAAGTCCTCATCATCAGAGTGATCTTGAGGTGGTGGTGGCGGTGATATTTGAAAAAGCTGATAATATCATCCACGGCCGCCTCGCACGGCCGTGTGGATTTATCTCAGCCCATGTTCTTTAGGCAATTTCGACCAAGGCCGCATCGCACGGCCGTGGCGTTTAGTCGGAGCCCGTGTCTTGGGGAAAATTTTCGTCCTGTTTCTGCATGATCTCTGCTACGCCCTTGTACTAAAATTCGTAGTGTCCACACGACCACGGACACGCCCGTGTGCAAGGCAGTGTAGAGAGAGAAACCTACGTTTTATTAAATTGGTTAGTTTGTAGTTAGGTGCTAAAAATCGAAAATATGACATTAGTGAAGTTAGTGCTCAGGTTGCCTCCCGAGAAGTGCTCGTTTAAAGTCTTAAGCTAGACTTACCTCTCATTCGCATAAGCATGGTGGTTTGAGGAGGTGAAAATCCTTTCTCATGCTATCAATTTGGTTATCGATATATACTTTAAGTCGAGTGTTGTTTACCTTAAAAATGTCGAATATGAGATTGCATACCTCGACTGTTCCGTATAGGAAGATATTCAGTACCGTGAAAGGGATTTCTTCATTCGTATTAAGGTTTGAAGTGGCAAACCTACGATCTGTTTCATCCAACAGTACCTGGTCTCTGATCTTAAATTGGATTGGCCCCTCCTTAATTTTGACATGGTTTTGCTTTGGTTCTGCTTCGTGTGTTCCTAGTTTCTCCTTGTAATGTGTCTTCCACTTGTCTAGTTTGTCGACCTGAAGCCTTTGTTCCTCATAAATTTCTTCTTTATTGGCATGAGGTCTATAATCTGGCTCAGTTATGTGATTTCATGGTGTTTCCTGTAAAGAAGGTTGAACCAAATGGTTATTAATAGAATTAATTTTCTCACCTTGATTACTTGATGTCCTAGCCGAGTCAAGAGCCTGAAGACTGATTGATTCATCACCTACACGGAGTATGAGTTCCCCTGTACCAACATCAACTTTAGTTCTAGCAGTTGATAAAAGGGGTCTTCCTAAAATTAAAAGAATATTATTGTCCTCATCCATGTCTAAAACAACGAAATCTACTGGGAATATGAATTTGTCGATTTTTACTAGCACATCCTCAATTATACCCCTAGGAATTCTAATAGTTTTATCAGCTAATTGAATACTCATTCTAGTTTGTTTGGGTTTCCCTAGACCTACCTGTTTAAACAATTTATAAGGCATAACATTGATGCTTGCCTCTAAATCAGCTAAAGCATTATCAATAGATAAACTACCAATTAAACATGGAATTGTAAAACTCCCTGGATCTTTTAATTTTTGTGGTAATTTATTTTGCAACATTGATGAGCATACTGCATTTAGTTCCACATGCAATTCCTCGTCAAACTTCCGCTTATTTGTCAAAAGCTCTTTTAAAATTTCCTTGAATCTGGCATTTGTGAAAGAGCTTCAAGAAATGGTAAGCTAATATGTAATTTCTTTAAAAGTTTAAGAAACTTACCGAACTGTTCGTCTGTGTTGTCTTTCTTCATCGCATTGGGGTATAGTATTCGAGTTTGGTATTCTTTAATTACTGGTTTTGGTTTTTCTTGGCTTACCTCAACCTTACCTTCACTTACCACAGGTTCTTGCCTTGGTTCAAATTCAGATTCCACTAACCCTTCACTATTTTAAGCTGTTATGGATTGAAGTTGCTCCTTTGGGTTAGTATCAGTGTTACTTGGCAAGCTACCTTGTGGTCGTTCGGAGATCAGCTTAGCAAGTTGCCCTAATTGGTTCTCGATCCCCTGAATCGATGCTTGTTGATTTTTAAGTGTTGTCTCGGTGTTTTGGAAATGAGTTTTTGACACCGCGATGAATTTTGTCAGCATCTCCTCAAGGTTCAGCTTCTTTACCGTGGGTAGGGTTATTGTTGAAAGTTTGGAGGGGGTTGTTGTCTCTGATTTCCTTGACCACCCTACGAGAAATTGGGGTGGTTCCTTCAACCTAGATTATAAGTATTACTATAAGGGTTATTTTGAGGTCTGAAATTATTACCCGTATAGTTTATCTGTTCGCTTTCCATGCCAGGATTGTAGGGTGGGTACTCATGATTTGCTATACCTTCTACGTTTGAATCACATTGCATTACTGGGTGTACCTGCGAGGAACCACACAAACCATCAATCTTTTTATTTAACATCTCTACTTGATTTGATAGCATGGTGACTGCGTCGAGGTTGAAAACTCCGGCTGTTTTTGTTGGCCTTGTCCTTGTAACTTGCCACTGATAGTTGTTCAGTGGCATCTCCTTTATAAACTCATAGGCTGCCTCAGGAGTTTTGTTATTCAGGGTTCCACCAGCTGTTGAATCAATCAGTTGTCTCGTTGAAGGGTTTACACCGTTGTAAAAAGTTTGGACCTATAGCCACAAGGGTAATCCACGGTGTGGGCACCTTCTCAATAGATCTTTGTATCTCTCCCATGCATCGTATAGTGTTTCTAGATCCATCTGCACAAAAGAAGAGATATCATTCCTTAATTTGGCCGTTTTGGTCGGCGAAAAATATTTTAACAAAAATTTTTTGGTCATTTGATTCCATGTAGTGATTGATCCTCGTGGAAGAGAATTCAACCACTGTTTGGCTTTATTCATTAATGAAAAGGGAAATAACCGAAGACGAATGGCATCATCAGAAATGCCATTTATTTTGAAGGTATCACAAAATTCTATAAAATTTGCTAAATGAGTATTTGGGTCTTCGTCCTGCAAACCATCAAATTGAACAAATTGTTGAATCATTTGAATAGTGTTAGGTTTCAGTTCAAAATTATTAGCAGCTATAGTAGGCCTAACAATACTCGATTCAGTCCCTGTTAAATTAGGTTTAGCATAATCATACATAGTTCGAGGAGCATGATTTTCGGCCACCTCCTGAGGTAGCGGATTATTCTCAGCCATCTCTTCGGCAGTATTAATTTCGTTCTCTTGCTCTTATTGTTTGTAGTTTAAGCTTTGCCTTATTTCTCTACGATTTCTGCGTACCGTACCTTTGATTTCACTGTCGTAAATCAAGGATCCTATCAGGTTCCTTCTAGTCATAAACTAGAGGTACCTGCCAGGAAAAGAAAAAGAAAATTAGAAAAGTAAAAATAAAATTCAATTGCAAAAATAAAATATGGCTAAAGTAATAAAAATTGAGAGTTCTTAATATTTCAGTTCCCCAGCAACGGTGCCAAAAACTTGATCTTGTGTCAGAGTCTTAAAATTTTATATAATGAATGATCTAGCATAAAAACTAACTGTGACAACGACTTGAGGCAAGTACACCTATCAAACAGTAATACAGTTTAGTGATAAGACTGGATTGTCAAACCCAAAGGAACCAAAAGAGCTAATACTACCTCTCTCTTTTTTTTATCTAGCCTAAGAATTAAGGGAATTGTTATCTAATCTAAAATTAACTAACTACTAAGCTAAAGATGCTAAGACACACAGAAGGAATTGGGGAAAATACTTGAGGGAAAAACCAATTAATTAAGACAAGACTCGAGGAAGAATCACCCTAGACTTCACCTGTTATCTAACTCTGAACCAGACGATTTATTCACTTGACTTGATCCGTAGGATTCCCTAATTTATATTAATACCTCTCTCGAGGCTACTAACGTCTAACACTAGGTTGATTAATTGAAATCTCTTTCTAATTAAAACCCCTAGAATTGAATTAACTCGATCTATGGACTCCAATATTAGGTTTGACCCTAATCCGAAAAATTTTTGTCATCCTATCTCTAGGGTTGCGATCAACTCCACTTAACTATGCTAGATCTACTCTTAGACAGGGTTTATTCCTCCTCTGCCTAAGAGCATAAATGCTTGAATCAATATCCTGAAATATCAAAACAAGAATTAAGAACACATAGTTAAGAACAAATCAAGTATTTATCATACAGCTTAGAAAAAAATAACAAGATCCGTCTTAGGTTTCATCCCCCTCAGGTATTTGAGGGGTTTAGTTCATAATTATAAAAGAATACATCTCAGAAGAAAATATAAAACAAAACATAAAGAAAACCCTAAAACCCCCTGAAGGAATTGAAGGAGAGATCCTCAGTCTTGAGTATGATTTCGGCTTCTTGAGATAAATCAACTGGCTTTCTTTGAGTGAATCCCACAATTCGGCCCCTCTGGCTTGGCTCTTTGGCCTAGCTGAACGCCCCCTTTAAGGTTGGCCTCTAGGGTGCTTATATAGGCTTTTGAAATGTCTTTCTTTGCCTCTAAGTACCCTAATCCAAATGAAACTCTTCTTTGTTGCGGCAGGGATACGCCCATGTGGCACTACCGTGTGATTCGGGGCCAAGCCGTGGTCAGATCTGTTAAGGAGGCACGGCCATGTGTTTCGGGCCCAGGCCGTGTGCAATTCATACTTTGGCCCATTTTTTCCGTTTTCGGCCCGTTTCTCGTTCTTTTCATCCTCCGGTGCTCTACTAAGTATAAAACATGAAATTAAAGGATTAGGAGCACCAAATTCCACAATTTAGGGAATAAATCATCCAAAAGTATGCTAAATGTGGGATTAAAATATATATATTACGGTTTGTCACTATTATTGTTAATTTTTCATAAGTCTGCCTAGTAAAATTTTTAAACTAAAAATTTATAGTTGTATTTTCGTTTAGCAGGTTAGCTAATTAAACATGTTAAGATGTTAATGACAATATGCGAACTAAGTTAGGTATGATTAAAGAAGACATTTTTTTTTGTTGTTTTAGTCATATTAGTTCTACAATTTAGTTGTAAATTGTTCCTAGTTTGTTTCAGTGATGATGTAACCTTTTGTATCTGGACCTGTCGGTCGAGTCGGGTACAGTGTGTTACATTAAGTTACTAAACTCTTCAAAAGTTTTTTTTTTTTATTTAATCATTGAGCTTTTAAGTTTTTTTCAAAATTCTGCCAACGAGTTTTAAGCGACAAGTCGATGATTGTTATGGTGGATCAAAACTCATCGACAAGTATTTATAGGCCAACTGGTCCAATGACTTTCCCCAGATCGATTGGTGGTTCTCCTTTCAACTGATTTGACCAATCGATCTGATTCGATTCAAACAACTATAATATAAATAAATAATTTTAAAACTTGAATTTAATTAAAATCCAAATTTAAAATTGAATTATTTAAATAATTATTTTAATTAACTTAAAATTTTGAATTTGAAATATTTTACGAGAATTTGAAAATTATAAATCAAAATTTTCAAATATAAAATTTTAAAATCTAAATTCAAATTTAAATTTCATTTTAAAAAAATACTTTAACTAATTTAGCTTAAAATTATCATTAATGGTGATTGCTAGTAATAAATAGGCTTAATATAATATTTGGTATCCGAACTTGATATTTTTTCTAATTTGGTATCTAAACCTTTTTTGGTTCAATTTGGCACCCAAACTTGACACTTTTTCCTAATTTGGTACTCAAACTTGACACTTTTTCCTAATTTGGTACCTAAACTTTATACTTTTTCTTAAGTTAGTACTTAATCTTTTGGGGGGGTTCAATCTGGTATCTGAACTTGACTCTTTTTTCCTAATTCGGTACCTACTTTTTTTGTTCAATTTGGTACTTGTCAAATGTTTTCCAAATTACTCAAATATACTAAAAATATTTTTTTATGAGGTAGCAAAAATAATCAATGTATAATCGACATGTGACAGATGACATGATATTTATTTATTTTATATGTTCAATTACTTTTAGTTTTATTTATTTATTTATTTGAAAATAATAATTTTTTTAATTTTGGGTTTTAATTTTTATTTAATATTTATCTCATTAAGCATAGCTCAATACCTATTTTTTAAACATGAATTTCTTCTAATCTTGATTTATATTTCGTAGCATAAAAAAAAAAAACAATGTAGTATTTTGCATAATTTGTATAACATTTAATAAATTTAGGTACCAAATTGAACCTAAAAAAAACTTAGGTACCAAATTAGAAAAAAAATGCCAAGCAGGTACCAAATTGGGACAAAAAAAAGTTTAGATACTAAATTAGAAAAAAGTGTCAAGTTCAAGTACTAAGGCTCCGTTTGTTTCACTGAAAATGACTTCCGGAAAATAATTTCTGGAAAATGATTTACTGAAAATGACTTCCGGAAAATGATTTCTGGAAAATGATTTACTTTTCTGAAAAAACTAATATTTTCTAGTGTTTGGATTAATCAGTGTAAAATACTTTCATTGTTTGGTAGATTCCTTAAAATATTTTATAAAAGTTGTTTTCAACTAAACAAACATACATTTGAGATTTTCTTATTTTCTCATTATTTAATTAAATTTATTTTTATCTATAATTTTATATTTTACATTGTTTTTGCATATATTAAAATATTATGTTAAATTGATTCATTGCAACGTTATTTTTAATTACATGACTATTAAGTGAGTATTTTTATTTAAAATGTGACATCAACAAAATTGACAAAAAATTTAACGATGTCAACAATTAGACTTGATTTTCAAATTTAAAAAGTAAAGGGACTAAATTCTTGAAAATAAAAGTACAAAGACCCAATTACAAATCATGAAGTGGACATAGACTTATGACATATTTTAACCTTTATACTACAAAACATTTATTAATAATATATTTATAATTGTAATAAATATTTATTATTAAAATATTAATATTGAATATTTTCAATAATATGTGAATAATATTATTTAAAATTATTATTTTGAAAATTTATTATTAAAATAAAATTGAAATATTAAATAATTTATTAAAATAATAAATTATATTTATTATATTAATAATTTATTATATGACTAAATATAAATAATTAAATATGTATGTTTAATAATATTGAAAAATATAATATTTTAAATATTTTAAAAATAAAAATAAAATTTATTATCAATATAATAATATTAAGCTTGATTTAAGTTAATTTTTATATAAAAATAAAATTATCTATAGATGAGCTCTTTTTCGGAAAATGACTTACGTTTTTCAAAAGGGTAAGTCATTTTAGAGGAAAAATGACTTATTTTACCTTGACCTATAAGCCATTTTCCGTTGAACAAACTTGTAACGGCCAAATTTTAGTAAAATCGGAATAGTGGTTTCATGACCACAAATCCAAGCTAAAAAGAAAAATTCATTTTAATATTATGGCATGTTCTATATTATGATAGAAATGTGGCATGAAAATTTTGATAAGAAAATTTTATTGATTTTGTAGTTAATTGATTAAAAAAATGCATTCCCGGGACTTCATTCCGGTAAATCGGAATCGTAAATATTTTTAATAATTACGAAGTCAGTTGTGTAGTTAATTAGGTTTTTGTTAAGTGAATTTGCTTGAATTAAAAATAATTAGGTAAAAGGATTAAATTGCAATAGAGTTAAAAGTTTAATTATAGATTCAAGAAAAAACTAAAGGGACTAAAAGGAATTATGCCAATTTTAAATGTTGAGGCGGTTTAAGTATGAAAAATCTTAGATTTTTTAGTTTAAAATCTTAGATTTTTTTAGTTTAAAACGTATATATAAATGTATAATAGTTATTAATTATAAAGTATATTATTATATTATTATATATAAAATAAACAAACTAAAGAAAAATAATAGAAATAAATAGAAACAGAATTGAGAAGGAAAAAGAAGGAAAGAAAGGAGAAAGGAAAGAAAAAAAGAAAATTAGGGATTTTAAAGGTTCAAACTCAAATTGATCCGAAGTTAGATCGAAGAAAGAAAAAAGTCTCGAATTAGTAGACTTTTGTGTATAAACAAGTATCGAGGTAAGTTTGTGTAACTTAATATTGATTCTTGAATTGTTTGGGTTGTATGATTATGTGATATAAATGTTAATTGAATATTTAATATATAAAATATGATCGCGAGTTCAATATGACTTGATAAGAGAGATAAGTCCCGATTGGATGAAGAAAATTCGATGGAATATTGTAATGGTGATTTTGCATGTGTTGCAGACAGGATTTAGCTCGGATGAGTAATCCTGATAAGTCTCTCGGGCATTATGAGATAAAGTTCCACGAGTATAGTGATTGGTAGTATTTCGCATAAGTTGCGGACTACCATAGCTCTGTGTGAGCATCGAGGATTGGTAGTATTTCGCATAAGTTGCAGACTACCGTAGCTCTGTGTAAGTATCGAGGATTGGTAGTATTCCGCATAAGTTGCGGACTACTGTAGCTCTGTGTGAGCATCGAGGATTGGTAGTATTCCGCATAAGTTGTGGACTACCGTAGCTCAGTGTGAGCATCGAAACATACGAATTGCCCAAATGATTTAAAAGGGATAGCTCGAGAGTTACGTACACTTTAAGTGTACTATACTAAAGTATCCATCGATATTCTGATAAATTCAACGGGCAAAAATTTGGAAATGGATAATGGGTTTGAATGAATTTCTCTTGAAAATGTACATGTGGTATGGAATTATAAGCAAGTATAAATTATTATATAATGAGCTCATCTATGTGATGATATTATATGTAATTGCTTGATTAACTTTGATAATGAAGTTGTATGTGATAGAATAATGAATTATTTGCTTGAATGCATGCATGTTTGATTAAATTTAATGAAAACACTTGGTGAGTTAATTTCTGGTTACATGAACTTACTAAGTATTAAATGCTTACTAGGTTTTATATTCTCTGTTTTATAGCGCTCAAAAGCTCGTGAAGGTTGGAAACAGTCAGAGTGACACCACACTATCCTTAAGTTCATTTGGTATAAAAAATATATATATATCTTATTTTGGGCATAATGGCATGTATAGGCTATTAAAGTTTAAGTATGTATTAAAATAGAAAAATGTAAACTAGCCATTGGTATGGCTAGTGATGACTTAATTTTGATATGTTTAAAAAGTAAACTATGATTATATATATATATATATATATATATATATATATATTTGGTATGAATAAGTAAATTAGGCTAACCATAGATGCTATAAAAAGATAAAGTTTGATTTGGTTGGTTGGTATTAGAAATGTTTTGTGCATGCTTTGGATGAAAATGGGTGAGATATAGGGCTTAGAAAATAGTCTTATTTTGTGAACACGAATGTGTGATTCCTACAAGTGAGAAAAATTTTGAAAATTTTGCAAAAAAAAAAAAAAAAAATTCTCTATGATCTCGATATAGTCCCGAATCAATTCTAATGCATGTTTTAGGCCTCAAGAGCCCATGTAAGGACATATTAATAAATTTTGAAAAATGAATAGTGTTTGACTTGATATATTTGAAAATGTTCTTTAAACTTTGATAATACCTTGTAACCTTATTCCGGCTATAAATACGGGTTAGAGGTGTTACAAAACTATTTTCTGTGAAATAAATACAGAAAAATGCAGAAAATATTTTCCATAAAACCTTTTACATGTAAACAAACGGACACTAAATTAAGAAAAAGTAGTTTGGATACTAAATTTAAAAAAAAATTAAAGTTCAAATATCAAATATTACATTAAGCGTGATAAATACTATTATAATAAATTTAATTACTTGGCATAGTGATTGCATTGAATGTATGAAAATGCATAGGATGGATTTGTTAATGTGCCATTATAGTGATCATGTAATGTATTTTATTATAATTAGTATTACTTCGTGCTATTAAAATATGCTCTATTAAACAAGGTTAGAAATGGTTGGAGTATAATGGATGGAGATTTTGTTTTGTGTTGGAGGTAATATTTGATATTTATGTGCATCATTGTGAAGTGTTAGAAAAGGATCGAAATCTTTGTAGAATGTTAAGATTTAATCCATACTTGATTCCATTATTAGTTAATATGAATAGGTAATGAAATGATGATGGGTATGGTATATGAAAAGGATGTTGATCCCAAATAAAGACAACGCCTATATGGTTTCATTTTATATTCATCATTTGGGTTCACAATAAGATAATTTGTTAATTACCGGACAGTGATGTTATATGTTTCTAGTATGCTTTATTATTTAAGCATGTCTTGATGCTTTTCTATGCTAAGCATACAAAATTGTTTATTCCGCGTGCGACTTTCAAAGTGAATCCACACTGAATTTGAATATCTGAGATCTATTATCGACTTTATTTTTTAAAAATTTTATTATAATTATTTCAAATAATCATAATTTAATTAATTCAAAACCGTAGTAGTTTTGGATAATAAACGGATTTGAATTTTATAATAAATGCAAACATTTGACTTGTCATCACTATACAGGTCTAGGATTCTCATTTTCTGGTGACATAATCCAACCGATTTGACATGGGAATCAGTTAAGACTGAACTCTATACAAGATGCTGGAACATTTGCCCGGATGGCGTAGCAGGGCCTGCAAACCAACCTCTCTTCCATGAATGCATATAGGGACACCAAAACATCGGGGAGATATATGTTTAAATTAAAAATCTGATAATTTTGGACACAAATACGTCCATTTAGTAAACACAAAACTAACATAATAAACATATCATTAGATCGGTTTGAGGAGGACTTCCAAGGCGCTCTAATGTCGTTCACTTCCCTCTTGTTCCCTAGCAAGCTGTTCTTTACGTCTCATGTCATCTCTGTTTCCTTTCACAAAACAACAAATAAACCTGAAAGATTGTGAATTCTTTAATGCATGATAACAAGCAAACACTGTCACCGACTTCCATTCAATCCTTAATTAAAGTTCTTTCGGAATATACTGCTCACACAGATAGAATGCAGCCTTACTGAAGATAACAATATCTATGAGCAGAGAGGAGAGAGTAGCAAAAGACAATTACATCACAAATTCAACGTAAGATTTCAAGTAATGCTTTTATTTATGCTAGCAAATGAACTACGCACCCAAACTTTCCACGCACAAGAAACTCACACCATGTCACAAAGTCACAAGTTGTCTGCTCGAAGCCTCGTTTTCTTGAGCTGCTTCATCGTGATGCTCTGCCCAGCCTAGGCTCACGGCCAAGTCCTCAACAGCTACCTTGATCACATCACTTCGAACACCTATGTCAGTCGCATACCGGCTCATACAGTACATCCCAGCTGTAACTGTTGCCACGCCTACAGGGCTTGGCATCAATAACTTTAGTGGAGAAGAAAGAAGAGCAGCTAAAGGGGCCCCAATGACGGTAGAAGCCTGACCGCTTCTTCCGACCCCTTGCTTTTCCATAATCAGAAGACCAGTTTTGCAATACAGTGCAAAGTCCTCACAGTTATTCTGGAATATGTCATAATTTCCAAATCCATTTTGAAGAAGGTACATTGCCCTGTGGATAACTGTTTCAGGAGGGTCAGACATTGCTGTGGTGCATGTGCCGCCACGCACTTTGGCAAGGAAAACAGATGGGGTCACCCCATACTCAAAGCAGTAGAGCGATCCGTTTCGAAGAAAGCAATCCAGGCATGAAAGTACTACCCCACTGTTCGGCTGCCGGAAGCCACAATCGGGAAAAGTTGGACAAGTTGATCGAGGAGATATAGGATTGTATAGATCAGAAGATGGCTCAGTGCTAGAATCCAAGTTACGTTCAGGTCTAAAATGAACCACCTTGCTTCCACCAACAAAGATACCTACATGATTCAACCACACAAGGAACTGCTCAAGTAAAACATCCCCCAACCTCATCTAATGCCTAAAAGTACTGATTTAAGTAGTTGAGATGTGGTCTGAACTAAGAGCTAAGCTACCTATGATTTCCTTTTCATATTCCTAATGATTCAGTTATGCCCTGGATGACCGTATTCAACCATTTAACTACCAAGGAAAGACTCTTTTCATAGAGGGTGGAAGGGTTCACATTGGCAACTATGTCTTGTACTAGACTGAGCAAGAAAAAAGGAGCCACCTATTTAGTTCAAAGCACATATGGCAAAAAGTACTTCAACTATGCCAACTACAAAGGAAATTGACTACCATTTTGCGTTTAGCAAGGAATGCATAGATAAATCTGAAGGAAAGGAGCCAAATAACAGGCAATTCAACCAAGATGCAAGTAGTGAGATTCTGTGAAGAACAGCCTCTTTAATCCTTGGAGACTGTATAATTCCATGTTTGACTAAATGTTGATTAGTTTTGGACACTAGAACTTGTTTATCTGCTAACCAGTACATCAAAAGTAAATCGGGGGCAATCAGACAAGCAAAACGGTGGAACAAAATACATATAAAAAACAAGACAAACCAAGAAAACGAGATAAGAGCACAATCACAATGCAAAAATATTTCAAGTTTTTTTTTTTCTTTAATTCTCTGTAATAAACAAGAAAAAGAAGAAGAAGGGAAGCATAATTCGGAAAAGGGGGAATGGAAGGGAAAGAGGGGCTACCATGATGGGAGTAGGTGAAAACAGCTCTGTAAGTGTAAATATGATCTCCTGGTTTGATCTCACTCCTCTCTATTCTGTTAGTAAGTAGACCCATTTCTTCACCCTTTCACTTACTCTGCTGCTTTGCCACTGATAATGTAAGGGGGGCTCCGGATCCCTCTGCTTTGGTAAAGGCAAAAGCCCCAAAAACACACACTGCATTTGACCCCACACCGCATAATTTAAGGCATTGTCGTCTTAGCAGCGTGGCTTGATCTAATTGGCTCACCGAATCATCCGCTCAAAGAACGTGCTACTTACTAACCCTTTTACCGGTTCCTTTTTGCATTTTCTTTCTTTTATTAAAGGGTCAGGATCAATGTTCTTCTCTTGCGATGCGAAGATATCAATATCATTGATGGTGTACAGATCCCTTTGCTTTTTCACTGTGACCAGGAAAGGGTAAGTTTGGAATTTAAATCCACATGAGGGTTTTAAGCTTGTTTTAACTTTTTAAGGGAAAAGATGGGCTGGGATAGGAGTGGACAAATAAAGGACTTGTAGCTTTGGATTCGTTGCTACATTAGGAAGTTTCCTTTTATTCCCTGCCTTCCTCTGTAAACCCTACACAGCATGCCATCTAGAACCTCATGTATATTCCACAATTTTGCATTTTTTTGAAAACCTAATGAAGCTATTCATATTCCAACAAGTAACATATTTATAATACAGCAATGAACTAGATCATCTGGACCAAAGAAATATTATGGGTTTTGGTAAAGAATGAAAGGTTGCTATGGAACATATATATGATATTTGTAGATGATGCTCCACCTATAGATTACTGAATCAAATTATGGGTTTATTTGTCTATAAGAGATTTCAGATAAAGAAAGTGAAAACTAAAGACATTGTGTACATAGTGCATATGGGGTTTCTGTTGGGTGGTGGACAAAATTCTTTCTGGGTTATAGACTTTGAGGAGATCGAGGGTGAATGAAGTAGTTGTGGCTGCGGGATCCAACTGCCCGAGTTTCCAAGAGAGAAAAATTAAGATTGTGGTCCACTATTCTCCTCCACAGTCAACCCTGTTGTAGCCTTGTCGGTGAAAATATTAACAAAATTGGTATCGCCTGGACTTGAACCAGAGACCTTCAATATGTTAAACTGACGTGATAACCAACTACACCATGACACCTGTGGGATACTGAACTGGATATTTAAATAACATTGACTTGAAAAATTACAGGCAATGATATTGACAGTTTAGCCCACTACTTGTCATCACCACTCATTATATAGCTTCTTGAAGCATGAAATGAAAAAGCAAAAGAAAAAAAAGAAGCAATTGGCGCTCTATGAACACCGCTTTGCTCATACTGCAACAAGTTGGACAGAAATTCCTTTGAACTAAATAAACGATGGGTTTGTGGTGTTGTTTACTTCTGTTAAAAGTTTGAAAATTGAAGGGTGTTCACTTCTTCATGTAAAAACAACTATTCAACTAATCTTATCTCAGCTAAAAAAATATAATAGAAAAGTGAGTTTGATAACCATAAAACATGTCAACGTTATTCCCTTCCTAGTGAATACAGTTTGCTTATTTAATTTTAACAATTGTTTCAAAGCATCATTTTACTCTTAATATATATCATTTTTCTCACTTTGGTACTTAAATTTTTTCGGTTAAAATTAGTTAATTAAAGTTACATTTTTTTAATTGTTTAGTCTACTACGATTAAAAAAATTGATTGAAATGTAGCCCGATTAGAATGTGCAATGTTGATGAGAAACACACAAAAAAACTTGAGTGAACAAGAACACAATCCATAGTGATTAGAAAGGTTCAATTTCATTCATCAAAACTGAATAGCAAGACATAGTATTTAAACACAATATGTCAATAGATAACTAATTATAACAGCCTTAACTACCAAGCTCTAACTGCTAATTGCTATAACAGTTTTCATTCCTTAACATGCCTCGATCTTCTTAATATCTACTGTTTTGTTCAAACTTTGCAACAACTTTAAGATATGATCTAAATTTTGCAAACAAATGAGCTGACAAAGGTTTGGTAAATACATCTACTACTGGTTCCTGTGCTGGAACATGCCCCACACTTAGGTTTCCAGCAACAACTTTCTCTCTAACAAAGAACAAATCTAACTCAACATGCTTGAACTTCGAGTACAACACTGGATTAGCAGATACAACAACTACTCCTGAGTTATCACACTACACTGCTGCCTTTCTTGAGGTAGAAACATGCAACTCAGACAAGAGAGACTCAAGCCAAACCACTTATATAATAGTGTGAGCTAGCCCTCTATATTTAGCTTCTGTAGTCGACCTGGAGACAATTTGTTGCTTCTTGGATCCCCAGGCTACAGGTTTACCCCCAAGGAACACACAAAACCCTGTAGTAGACCTCTTATCATCCACATCAGTTCCCCAATTAGCATCCGAATAACCAACCAAATCCAAGTCGACAGCTGCAGTAAAGTGAAGTCCATAGTCCACAGTGTTTTGAAGATACCTAAGAATGCATTTTACAACCTTGAAGTGCTGGTCAAGAGGCTTATGCATGAATTAACAAACTTCATTGACAGCAAAAGTAATGCCAGGTCTGGTGATGACCACATACTGTAAACCCCCCCACAATGCGTCTATACTCGGATTCATTCTCAATTGCAGTGCCAACATGCTAAGACAAGTTTGTTGAAGTGGCCGTGGATGTGGGAGATCCTTTTATCTGATCCATTCGAGCTTTTTTGAGAAGATCAAGAACATATTTGTGCTGACTTAAAAACAACCCATCAATGGTGGGATTTACTTCAATACCAAGGAAGTAACTAAGAGGCCCCAAATCTTTTAATGAAAACTGGGTATCCAAGGTTGAAACAAAGTTATCAATGTTACCTTGATGATTTCCAGTGACAATGACATCATCCACATACATTAGGACATACAGAAGCACACCCTCAGCTTTTCTAACAAAAAGAGAACCATCTGACTTAGCCAAAACAAATAGTGAAGCAAGCAAGAAATCTTTTAGCTTGGAGAACTATGCTTTGGAAGCCTGTTTAAGACCATACGTGCTTTCTTCCATCTGCACACCAAAGGTTGTTCACCATACTTCTGCTTAAAACCAAGAGGCTGAATCATATAAATTTCTTCAAACAAGTCACCATTAAAAAACGTGTTGTTGATATCCACTTGCCTTAACTTCCATCTAAACTTCACAGCTAATGTTAAAACAACTCGAATTGTTGTTGGTTTCACAACTAGGCTGAATGTTTCTTGAAATCAATACCTACCTCCTAAATATATCCCTTGACTACTAAATGACCTTTGTAACGAGCAATAGTGCCATCTGAATGGCATTTAAGTTTGAACACCCACTTGCATCCTACAACTCTTCTGTTTGCAGGTAAGGGAACTAAGTCCCATGTCTTATTTTTCAGCAGAGCATTATATTATTGTTGAGTTGCTAGTGCCCACTATTTACTAGCAAAGGCTTCCTCAATTATAACAGGCTTCGTCTCACTTAACTCAACTGAAAACACATTGGGCTTGAAAATGCCACTTTTGGACCTAGTTTGCATGGGATGAGAATTGACAGGTAAAATTGATGGAGGATCCTAAAATTCCTCAACAGACAGATTATCACCAAAAGCCAAACTTGAGTTCATATAAGGATCTACAACATGGTAAGAAGAGTTTGCAATATGAGTAGAATGAACAGAACTACTACTGCTGTAACGCTCGAAACCCGGCCCAAACACCACGACCGAATCTGGTATGTCACTAAGAAAATTTAATAAAACATGTCGCATTTTTGGAAAATATTTTCCTTGAGTTTAACTGTAACATCCTGAAAAGGGCCTATGCATTTTCGGTTTAATTGTACGAAATGACATGTCTTACGTGTGATGAATGTATTATGAATATTTTTGGAAATGTTAAGTTTCAAAAAGAGGAAACTTGGAAATGTCACGTTAAATTAGGAAAGTGAACATTTTGGAAACTTGGAAATGTCAAGTTAAAATAGGAAAGTGAACATTTTGGAAACTTGGAAATGTTAAGTAAAAGAGGAAACTAAAACAAGGTAGCCTTAAGAATATTAATAAGAGGAATTTGACACACAAATAGGCTTGTCAATGTGGCTTGAAGGCACCACTTAAAAGCCCAACAAGTGATGCCACAAGCTTGTGTATTTGGGCTAGGGATCGAGTCACTTGGGAAGCAAATAAAAGAAATTTTATTTTTCTACTAGAAGCAAAGGTGGTGGACGGCACAAGGGAACCTAAGTGAAGAGTTTAATTCTCTTTAAAATTCGGCTAAATAGGTGGATAAATGATGGATAATTATTGTTATTTTTAAGAGATAAGAGATAATTGGGGGATTAAGTCTATTATTGAATAAAGTGATAATTAAAAGATAAAATTTATCACATAAGAAGAGTGGTGGCCAAGTAGGGACTCTAGCCTAGGAATTTCGGCAATAGAAGGAAAATAAGGCCATTCTTCATTCATTCTTTTCTATTCAAGGAAGCCTCTCGAAATTCTCTAGCAAATTTCTCCATTCTTTTCTTTCTTTCCTCTGTAAATTCTTTCTCGCCATTATTCTCTTCTTCTTTTCTTTTCTTCTTCTATTACAAACACAATCAAAAGTCAAGGTACCAATAGCCCTAGCCGATTTCTCACTAAGCCTCAAGAACCAAATTGTGATACATATCGTGGCCATAGCCGAATAGTGCTAAGGGTTCAAGCAAAATTCCATCAATTCTTCAGTAAGGGTAAGATTAGGTTCGATTCCCATTCTATTTCATTTAAGTCTGTCGAAATTAAGATTCTAATACCCTCAATATATTGTTGTCGAAACCTTGAAGAAATCTTTCGAGATTTACTAAGTGTCGACTACAAGGAAGGAGAAGTTCTTTTCCCGAAGGTACACCATAGGCCTCCTGTTCCCTAGTTATTCAGTGAGTTTCGGGATTTAAAATTCACAAGGTAAGTACCTATAGCATTCGGCCAAGGCTTATTTTAGTGTTTGGATCTATCTTTTATTATCTTAAAAGTCGAAAACTAATATGTTAAAAGGATCTAGAGTTGGCCGAATACAAGGAAGGAGTATAAGCAAAGTTTCGGGATTTGAGAATTTCAAGGTAAGTGTACTTACATATTCAGCCAAGGCCCTATCTTAAGTACTTAGATCTATTTGTTTTAACCGAAAACTAACTGATTCAAGGGATCTAGTGAGTAGCCGATTTCAAAGGGGAAGAATACAAGTTTCCGGGATTTGATTTTTAATTCAATCGGCAACAAGGTAAGTTTTAGTGCACAAATCCTACTAGGATTTGGTTTTATGACCGAATGAGTTTTTCATTAAACCTTTAATATGGGCCGAATGTAGGGAGTTAAAGATCTAAAGCGAGATCAATTTCGGATTTCAAATGAAATTGTTAAATCGAATCGGTGTGTACCCACACTACTTTTAATAAGATTCATGGCTATAATAAATATATTCATGTTTATAAGAATGTGAATATGGCTAAGGTACCATGTTATGGTACAAAGTACTCAGGTACGTTTCCTACTCCTACTAGGATTACGAAATATGTTATATTTAACATATGAAAAATGACATAAATGTGAATTTAAGTATGATATGCATGATATAAATAATATGGGGCATTCGGGTTATATGAAAAAGGGGAAGTGAAAATGGTGACTTCGGTCTCACTATCTGAATGTGGTGATTTCGATCACATTATCTGAATGTGGTAACTTCGGTTACATTATCTGAATGTGGTGTCTCATGACACAATTATTTAATCTGGTGGCTATGCCACGAATTTTATAAGGGCGATGAGCACGCCGATCATTGCAATGACGCCTTCGATGGTGTGTAGCGGATGGAGGGTTGACTTAGTAGTCCCACGGTGTGCGAGTTGGTACGGGATGTGTAGCAGATGGCATCTAGGTTTGGGTTCGGGATTGCATCATTATCTTGAATTATTATGTGAACATGATATGTATGGTATGCCTAAATCTATTAAATTTTAGTGTTGGTTACACATTGAGTCTGTTGACTCACCCTGTTAGGGAACATGTTTGGTGATGAATGTGATGGACCGGACTGGCAGAACTTGTGGTGGCCATGCTCACTTGAAGTTTTATTTAATTTGGACATTTTATTTTATTTGAGTACTCTACAATTTTATTTTGGGTTTTGTTTTGTGTAATAAGGCCATAGTGATGATTTTATTGTCGTTTTAATTACTATGTTACGAATTTATGGTATTTAAGGATTAAGTCAATTTAATTTAAAATAAACTTTAAATATTTTGTCACCTGAAATAAATGGGTTTCGATATAAAAATAAACTTGTTTTCAACTCGATCCCAACCCACTACAAACTATCTTCAAAAGACACAGTTTTCAAAGTAACAAAAGAATTTTGAACCGGTTTACATCGAGGAACATACCAGATCCGGTCCAGGCTCGTGGGTCGGGTGTGGGGTGTTTCATTAACCTTTTATTCGGGAGAAATTAATAGGTTGTTAATTTAGATAAGCTATAAATTCTATGAGATGTTTTTATGAATTAAAAACCGAAACTTAAATACATGCTTTAGAAAAAAAATGTAAACTTAAAATGTCTGATAATAATAAAAGCCCAAAATTAAAACTAGACCAAAATATAAAGCTAACAGCCCGTGGCCTTATTACATTGAAATTTAAAACCCATTAAATAAAGATATAAAATAATAAACTAAAGTCTTTTGCTGAATCCAAATGTTCTTTTGCATGGCCACCTTGCACTCATCTCCAGCCCGGTCTAATGCACTAGGTGCTACCTGAAAATATTAAATAATAGATTGAGTCGCGAGACTCAGTGTGCAACCCCATGCACCATTAGATTTGGGCCTTAGCCCCACAGAACAGAATAATAGATTAATATATATATAACAATAATTATGCAAGCCCAGCCTAAATCCTAGGTTTCCATCCGCTACACGCCACCCGTACCAGCCATTCACACCATTGGGGATTTCTACAATCAACCCACACCGCTACACACCATCAGATCATGGCAAAAAGCCACTACAACAGATCATGGCATAAGCCACTACAACAGATCATGGCATAAGCCGCTACAGCAGAACACTTTCCCTTTCATTAATCACCCAACCCCGTGCAATCACAGAAACTGGCGTACATGTTTATCACATCAAATCAATAGAACCATTCACTTTAGAATGACAGAGATCACTAACCTAGTGATTCACCTTTACCCTCTTCAGGTTTCAACCGTTATGCCGGGATTTCAGCATTTATCAGAATTTAACAGATTTATAACCATATTATAACAGGCAATCTAAATGGTGTGGAAGTGTTACACACTTGATATCGTGTAGCTTTACACCTTTAGTCAATATCCTTACTATCTGGATCTACAACCCTTAGTCTAAAACCTTGCTCAAAAGCTGGAAGAACGTAAGGATAAGGCCTCTCCTATATTCGGCCAAGGTTAGTGCTTTACCCTATTTATACATTTAAATTAACAGATCTCCTTACCTTAAAATCTCGAAAGTAATTCGATCCGAAAAGCTCTCAACTCGGCTTAGAAATCTAAGCGATTGGACCCCTTTCAAATCCCGGAATACCGCAAATGAGAGAAAACACCCAATTAGTTAACCATATAGCCATTCGGCTAAGATCTCTAAAAGCCGGAAAAAGATTGAAATATCACAAATCGACACTTACCTATACAAATGGTTTCGGCTACTCCTTGCAGGAAGATTTGGCAATCACAGCAGAAGATCGAAGCGTAGAAGATTAGAGATCTAAGAATTTCGGCTTTTAAGAAAATCCCGAAAAAGATGAACAAGAGGAAGATTTCGGCTATAAGAACAAACAAGAGTGTAGTTTCGACTTTTAGTGAATGGGAGAAGAATAACAATGGAGATCAGAAGATTCGACTAACATGAAATTTCAAAGAAAGAAGAAAGGGTGAAGGAGGTGGTGATTTTCGGCTTTTTGAAAGAAAGTTGATAGAAAATTGTGGAGGGAGAGACTGAGAATTTTGGCACAAAGAATGAAGAAAAAGTAGGGTTCAAATGCTCCTATTTATAGAAAATTTGGCACCTCCTATGGCTATTAGAGATCTATTTCTTTACTCCTCTAGGTGATGAAATTTCGGCCAACTCTGCTCTCAGCAGATAGCTCCTAATTTTTCTTCTTTTATCTTCCATATTATCAACTATATTATCTACATTATGCCATTCACATAAATCCTAATATTTTTTAGCCTTGTAGCCGTCCACTCCACCTAACCCTAATGCCGAAAATTAGCTCACTTGAATCCAAAGAATTGGGCTCCTTGAAACTTAAATTTGGGCCCCTAACTCCCTGGTGTGGCGTCACCTAATAAGCCCAAATCTACTAGGCCCAAATTTGGGATGTTACAGTTCTACCCCCTTAAAGAAATTTCGTCCTCGAAATTTTCAACTAACTATCAATTTTACTACCTAAGTCTCATCACTACGCTTCCGCTGCGCACTCTAATTAAAAAAAATAAACACTCAATATACTACAGTAGGGTACGCACCATTATTTACATCTGGAGCGTCTTCATCCCCTTGTACTCATTCTTTCGATCGACGTTTATCTGATTAAGAATTTTATGAATAATTAATTCTTCCCACTTATTAACCACGAACAATCTTATGTAAAATTATTTCGATAATAGTTCTTTCGAATTCAAATTCTATCTACAGGTTTAGTTCTCAAGTCTATATTTCCTAATTCTAGAATTCTCATTCAATCATCATCAACAATCAGAACATCACATACACGCATCAACCACACAAGCAACATCCATGAACTCATATTCCTCTCCTAGTGGTATTTTCATCATTTCACTACCCAAGGGTATTTTCGTAATTTTAACCTACAGGGGGATTTTCGTAATTTTTAAAATAAGGTGTCTTAGTGATTTTTCAAGATAGGGGTATTTCGGTAATTTTACAAATTAAGGGTATTTTGGTCATTTTACAAATTAGGGGTAATTTGGTAATTTTACAAATTAGGGATATTTCGAGAATTTTACAAAACTAGGGCATTCTAGTAATTTTTGTGAAAATAGAGTGGTGGTCCCTTCGGGTTTTAGTTAGAACTTTGGCAGTTAACAAGTCCTCACGGTTAAGGTGAACAATCACTACGCACTAGGTAGGATTCCAGGGAAGAGGAGGTGAGTCACTAGGACTGCTTAAATACCAAGCTTTTCCTGGATCCAATCCTAGACATGCATATGCTTGTTTTCACACCTTAACCCTGTGACTTGCTCATAGACATGTTTAATTAGGGAAATTAAGTTTTATGAAGGGTAAAGATTTGTTTAAGCTAAGCCTAAAGTCCATCAAATTCTAATTAAAACTACTTCTCGTCCCTTAAAGCCCTTCAAGCCCATATATATATCACACAATGGTTCGAATACTTACACGACGGACTTGTGCTTGGGACGCAGTGCCATGCCGAGCTAATGACCTATATCATTTACTTAAAATGCATGTTTCAAAACCCATTTAAAAAAAGTTTTGAGCCTAAAACCCCAAAGCCGAAGTTTTGAACCTGCTCGATACCAATTTGTAACACCCCAAACCCTACCCAACACCACTTAATCGAATCGGTATGTCACTAAGAAAATTTAATAAAACATGTCGCATTTTGGAAAATATTTTCCTTGAGTTTAACCTTTATTCGGGAAAAATTAATAGGTTGTTAATTTAGATAAGCTATAAATTCTATGAGATGCTTTTATGAATTAAAACCAAACTTAAATACATGCTTTAGAAAAAAATGTAAACTTAAAATGTCGATAATAATAATAAAAGCCCAAAATTAAAATCGAACAAAATATAATGCTAACATTTCGTGGCCTTATTACATTGAAATTTAAAACCCATTAAATAAAGATATAAAATAATAAACTAAAGTTTTTTGCTGAATCCAAATGTTTTTTTGCATGGCCACCTTACGCTCATCTCCAGCCCGGTCCGATGCACTAGATGATACCTGAAAATATTAAATAATAGGTTGAATCGCGAGACTCAGTGTGCATGCACCATTAGATTTGGGCCTTAGCCCCACAGAACAGAATAATAGATTAATATATATAACAATAATTATGCAAGCCCAACCCAAATCCTAGGTTTCCATCCGCTACACGCCACCCGTACCAGCTATTCACACCATTGGGGATTTTTACAATCAACCCACACCGCTACACACCATCGATCATGGCAAAAGCCACTACAATGATCATGGCATAAGCCACTACAATGAGATCATGGCATAAGCCACTACAATGAGATCATGGCATAAGCCACTATAGCAGAACACTTCCCCTTTCATTAATCACCCAACCCCGTGCAATCACAGAAACTGGCATACATGTTTATCACATCAAATCAACAGAACCATTCACTTTAGAATGACAGAGATAACTAACCTGGTGATTCGCCTTTACCCTCTTCAGGTTTCAACCGTTATGCCGGGATTTCAGCATTTAATAAAATTTAACAGATTTATAACCATATTATAACAGGCAATCTAAATGGTGTGGAAGTGTTACACTCTTGATATCGCGTAGCTTTACACCCTTAGTCAATATCCTTACTATCTGGATCTACAACCCTTAGTCTAAAACCTTGCTCAAAAGCCGGAAGAACGCAAGGATAAGGCCTCTTCTATATTCGGCCAAGTTAGTGCTTTACCCGATTTATACATTTCAATTAACAGATCTCCTTACCTTAAAATCTCAAAAGTAATTCGATCCGAGTGCTACTGAACTCTGGCTTAGAAATCTAAGCGATTGGACCCTCTTCAAATCCCGGAATACCGCAAATGAGAGAAAACACCCGATTAGTTAACCATATAGTCATTTGGCTAAGATCTCTAAAAGCTAGAAAAAGATTGAAATCTCACGAATTGACACTTACCTATACAAATGGTTTCGGCTACTCCTTGCAAGAAGATTTGGCAATCACAACAGAAGATCGAAGCGTAGAAGATTAGAGATCTAAGAATTTTGGCTTTTAAGAAAATCCCGAAAAAGATGAACAAGAGGAAGATTTCGGCTATAAGAACAAACAAGAGTGTAGTTTTGACTTTTAGTGAATGGGAGAAGAATAACAATGGAGATCAGAAGATTCGACTAACAGGAAATTTCAAAGAAAGAAGAAAGGGTGAAGGAGGTGGTGATTTTTGGCTTTTTGAAAGAAAGTTGACAAAAAATTATGGAGGGAGAGACTGAGAATTTCGGCACAAAGAATGAAGAAAAAGTAGGGTTCAAATGCCCCTATTTATAGAAAATTCGGCACCCCTTATGGCTATTAAAAATCGATTTCTTTACTCCTCTAGGTGATGGAATTTCGGCCAACTCTGCTCTTAGTAGATAGCTCCTACTTTTTCTTCTTTTATCTTCCATATTATCAACTATATTATCTACATTATCCCATTCACATAAATCCTACTATTTTTTAGCCTTGTAGCCGTCCACTCCACCTAACCCTAATGCCGAAAATTAGCTAACTTGAATTCAAGGAATTGGGCTCCTTGAAACTTAAATTTGGGCCCCTAACTCCCTGGTGTGGTGTCATCTCATTGTTCCCTTAGTGGCGCTACTGACCACTGGGCCACAAGCCCATTTTGATGTTTTAAACACAGGTACTACCTTTTTAAGTCCTATAATACCCAAGCAGAAAACTTAATTAGGGCCTCAACCCAAACCTAAGAGTCCATTTTTATGTCCTCTCTTTTCTTAATCTGCTTATGAGGCCTCATGCCTGAGACTAGGGTCCACTAAGTAAAAACATAAATTTTTCCTATGGTCTCCCCTAACTCTAAGGCTTCAACTAATCTAGATAATACCTTAATACTATTATTCTAAGTGCTACACATGCATATTAAGTCCCATGTACAGAAATTAAAAGTTTCGAGATTTTTGGGGCGTTACAACCTAATAAGCCCAAATCTACTAGGCCCAAATTCGGGATGTTACAACTGCCATCTTCATTCCCTGGTGAGATGCTATCATCTTGCCTCAATCTTATATCAATGGACTCCAAAGGAAAATTACCAGAATTTGGAATAGCAGACCCTGACACATCACCTAATTCGTCTGAGCTGAAGTAACAGACACATTTGGAGCACCAAATCCAAATTGTTCCAAAGAAGATACCACAACTGGAACCTGAGACTGCTGATGCTGAAAATTTGGCTGAATCGAAGAAGTGGCAGAACCATTATTTGATTCAGTAGAACTAGCAAAATGAAAACATTTTTCATCAAAAACCACATGCCTAGAGACAAAAATCTTGCTAGTATTATCAAGAAATTTGTATCCTTTGTGAATAAGACTATAGCCAAGGAACACTCAAGGCCTAGAACGATATTGTAACTTATGAGCATTAAAGGGTCTGAGAGATGGATAGCACCTACATTCAAAAACCTTTAAATGCATGTAATTCGGTAAAGTTTTATGCAGCACCTCATAGGGTGACCTTCCATTGAGGACAAGTGTGGGAAGTCTCTTAATGAGATAAATAGCACTGATGAAAGTATAAGCCCAAAGATACATAGGCACACTGGCTTGAGCCAACAATGTCAGACCAGTATCAACCACATGCCTGTGTTTCCTTTTCACCAAGCCATTTTGCTCAGAAGTATGAGGAAAAAAAATTCGATAATGAATCCCCAACTAAGAGAGTACCTTTGGAAAAGAATGAAATTCTCCACCCCAATCACTTTAAAGAACCTTAATCTGACATCCAAACTGAACTGCAACAAACTTCTGTAGATGAAAAAATTTGTCTAGGGCCTCAGACTTGCATTTTGTAAGATACATCCAAGTGTACCTAGTGTATGCATTAACAAAGGAAACATAATAAAAATTACCTTTAGATGCCACAGAAGTAGGTCCCTACAGATCAGAAACAATTAGTTCAAAAGGAGTTGAATAAATAGTAGTAGAAGTAGGAAATGGAAGCTTATGAAACTTTCCAAGTTGACATGTTGAACAAACTGAATTCAACTTACAACTCTTTGAAACAATATTACACTTTTGAAGAACTGTAGTGACAGTTTTATTACAATGGTGACCAAGATATTTGTGACATAAATAAAAAACTGAACCACTAGAAATAGGAGACTCCAAATGAGTAGTGTGAGCAGTGGCTGGAGAAGAAGAAGAAGTTTTAAAACTCTGAGTGCCTGATAGATCAAACTGGTATAAACCATCATAAATGCAACCTACCAATAAGTTGCTCCCTGTCTTGATATCCTTCACAATGCAATGGAAAGGATGAAATTCAAAATAAACTTGATTATCTTTAGTAAATTGTGCAACTGGCATTAAATTTTTGCAAATTCTTGGAACATGCAAAATATTTTTCAAATGAAAAAAATCTAATTTCACTTGTAAAGAAAGAGGAGACAACATGAGTCACTGGTACAGACACACCATTCCTCATGAAAAGCTCGTTGTTACCTGTATATTGTGCCGCCTCCTACAAATTATTTAGATAATTGGTAACATAGTTGGATGCTCCTGAGTCTGGATACCATACTTTTGTATTCAAGGAGCTTGCGGGAAACTGCCCTTTTGTGGAGAAAACATTAGCTTGCAAACCAAAACTTTGCACAGTGTTTCTTTGGGAACGATAATGAGAACCACCATAGGACGAATTGGAGGATTCTTGAAACTAATGACAATGCACTTGCATTGTCTGATCATAACCCCCTTCAAAAGACTCATCAAATCTATTGTAGCACTTCTGTACAGTGTGACCAATCCTAATACATAGCTGGCATTGAGGTTTGTTATGGACAAACCTTCCTCCTCGACCTCTGCCTCGAAATGTCCTAGAACCACCACCCCTGTAGGATGGTCTAAAACCTCTATTGAACTGCCTAGTGCTTCTATCATCATTACCACTTTGTTGAGCAACATTAGCCTGTAAAGGCACATTAGAAACAAAATCTTGTTGTCGAGTTTCACAATCAGTAAGCATCTCAACAAGAAGATCAAGAGGAACACACATTGCTGAAGCCACAACTCGAATTGACTCATACTCCACTGACAAACCAACAAGAATGATGCTAATCTGTTCTTGCTCAGAAATAGCATTGTCTGCAGCCATTAAGGTGTCACACAAACTTTTAGTTTTAGCCAAGAACTCTTTAACGGTTAGCTGCCCCTTTTTCTGATAATACAATGAATGCCTCAAAGTAGAAACTATCATAGTAGACTTAGTAGCAAACAGTCTCACAACTGTATTCCACCCATCAAAACTTGATCGAGCACTAATGAGATGTACCAAGAGATCATCACAAATGGTGGACAATAACCAAGAAGCTAAAAGCTTATCTTGTTGTTTATTAATAAAAAAATTAGGATTATCAACAAGTTTACATCTCTATCAACAACAGACTATGGAGGAATATTAACAGTTCTAAGAACAAATTCATGCAGTCCATACCCCTCAAGAATTAACATAACCTGTTATTTCCATAAAAGAAAGTTATGCTTACCTAGTTTCACAGTGTCATGCTTAGGAAACTGTTGAATCTTTCTCAAAGAATCACAACCAGGATCGGGAGAAGAACCATCTACTGGTGCAGCTGTGTTGATCGACTGATGATTCTATTCATCATTGCTAGAAACAACCTCTGTTGCCATGGAAGAAACACAAAGAAAACACTTAAACCAAAAAATGACTAAGGCTCAGATACCATAATGAGAAACACACAAAGAACTTGGGTGAACAAGAGCACAATCCATAGTGATTGGAAAGGTTCAATTTCATTCATCAAAACTGAATACCAAGACATAGTATTTAAACACAATCTATCAACAGATAACTAATTATAACGACCTTAACTACCAAGCACTAACTGCTAACTGCTATAACAATTTTCATTCCTTAACAGATGTGGCACTTCAATTCAATTAAGAATTACCACGTGGTATTCATATGTAATAACCATAAAAATAAATTAAAAATTTTAAAATGATTTATAAAATAAAAACCGCTTAACAATCTAATACAAATAAAATAAATTATTAACTAGTTTTTATTTTTATTATATTTTATTGAATAAATTGTTTTTATTTTTATAATTTTATTTATTTTTATTGTTATTACAAATGGATGCCACATGACACTTCCTAATTAGATTTAAGCGTCACGTGACACATTCTAAATGGACCACATTTCAATATTTTATTATATTGTTAACTGGTTTTTATTATATTTTTATTTAATAGATTATATTTATATTTTTTTATTTATTTTTGAAATTTTACTCTATTTTTATTGTTAATACATATGGATTCCATATGGCACATTCTAAATGGGCCACATTTCAAAATCACTTTTATAATGGTAGTGGACTAAACCAATTAACAGAATGTAACTTTAGGTACCAAACTGAGCAAAAAAAAAAGTTTAGATACCAAAGTGAGAAAAACGATATACTTTAAGGGCCAAACGATACTTGAAGCTTTTTTTAACGACAATTTAATTCCAAACAAAAGATTTCATTTACAAAATCATAAAAACTTTAAAAGTATTAGCTATGTTAAACAATAAATGTTAACTCTAATCTAATTTAATTTTGTTTAATTCTTTTAAATTAAATTTCTCTATTTAATAATTAAGTAATTAATGTGATTAAATCCCCATAATGGAAGGATCTCTCATCTACATTCATTTAAAAAAACTATGAGGGTGTTTGGTAAACAGAGTTTTGAGCCTTTTTTAGCTAATTTGGGCACAAATGAAGGATTGAGTAGTCAAATTCGCTAATTGAGTGTTTGGCGAATGGAGGTTTGTAATAGCTTGTTGAGCTAAAACCTCCAAAACAAAAAAACAAAAAAGCTATGATGGACAATTTTTTCACAGCTGATTGGGAATGAGATATGTGGAATAACATATCTGACCATACTTGCTAAAAAATTACTCTATTTGCGACATGGTCTCAAACCTAATAGGGGTGTCAAAATATCAGTAGCATCCATTCTTCTATTTTCACTTTTACTTCCAAAGTGCAAAGTAAATCTCAAAAAAAAAGTTTGCAATTATATTGATACACTATTAATATCAATCAATTTCCACAAGGTTAATATTTGCAAATAAGGAAGTTAAGAAATTTGTTTATTTAAATTTTCAAAATATTCACTAATTAATTTTCATAATAGATGTTTTAATTCATTGGTAATAGTGTTTTATTTCAATAATTTCACCAAATAAAGACTAAAGTAGTATAAACAAATAAATACTTAACAATAAAATGTGTCATGTTTTCCATTTTACATATATCGACTTTCATTAAGTTTTATCAAACACTTTTAAATAAATAGTTAATAAAATCGGTTGGTTAACTTAATTAATAGAATTGGTCAAACTGCAATTAACTATCCACTATCAGCCAATTGCCAAAAATAGCCTACAATCAATACTGACAATCATATTCTACTTTGAAGGTTAGTTTTGGCTTTAAAATTTTGAGGATAATCATCCTTTTTCAAATTAAGTCTAATGTTGATCACAAGGCTTCAGCATAAAAATAAATATTGATTTTATTGGCCATTGAACATGAATTTAAATATGATGTCATCAACAAGTCAAAATTTAGATAAAACTGTAATTATTAATATAGTAATTATAAAAATTACAATTTTAAATATAATTATATTGTAAATCTTTATATCATATTTGGTAAATAAATTACTATAAAATTATCAATAATATTTAGAGAAAATAAAATCAAATCAAATTACCGTAGGTAATATGTTAGTCCAAAAGGTAGTTAATAATACAATTACTTATACGAATAACAAGAAAAATAAATATCTTATGCAATTTTATCTAATTGTTCTAACATTCAATATTTTTTGGGTTATTTTGTAATACCCTACACCCAACCCAGACGATGGATCCAGATGTAAGACACCACATCCATTGTTGAAGCAACTCAAACAAGCATTTACACAAGAACTAAAGCAAAAAAAAAAAAAAAGGCATGGCAATCTCAATTAAGGAATGACATGAGTGTTAAAAGCGCTTAAATGAAGTCAATTGAAGCCACATACAACAATCCGATGTCAAAGATGGTTAAACCCTAAGCTAGGTTATGAATCTTTGAGTCAAACTAGCAAAATGTTGGGCCATGTCTTGAGACTATGAAACCATTTCTCGAGACATGCCTCCCCTGTTCCATTATTTTTGCTTTGAAGTTTAATGTCTCGAGACATTAAGACTATGTTTTGAGATTGACCCCCTATGTCTTAGACTTAACCCCAAGTCTTGAGATTTGAGCTCGAGTTTCCAACAATTTAGCTTTGATGCTTTATGTCTTGAAACAAAGATATCATGTCTTGGGACTTGCATGATAAGTCTCTAGTCTTATGCCTAGAAATGTATGAAAACATTCTTATGGCCTTGAGATATCAGTTAAAAAATACAAAAAAAAAGGCATTTCAAGTCATGCAATAAAGCCTTTAAATACACCTAAACATCTTCAACATGAAACCAATCTTTCCTAAACATATTTTAAATATGGAAACAAGTTTAAAACATAAGATTTCATGGCATATAACACAACATGTCAAGATTTCACTATACAAGTACCTCAAATCATATAAAGCATACTTATACCATTTGAATTTGCATCATAAAATCCAATATGAAAGTAGTTGAAAATGTCATAATGTGCCAAAACATAGAATATATTCCAAGAATAAGAAGTTATCAATATCTATCATTTAAAGACTTTCTAGACCACTTATTGACCTTGGTACATGCCCAAGCTACTAAAAACTCAAGGGACATTATAAACTTTCAAATATCGAGCTAGAAATTGAGCTTTGGATCTTGCGGTAAGTCAATCAAACTCGAAAATACATGTACTTGAGCATGGAACAAATATCTGCACGCTTAGCATTAAAAAGCTCAATGGTGCTAACAAAACCAATTTCATAACGTATTTTCTATAAGTAGTAAAGCATTCGATAACATCACCATTAATAAACATTTAAACCATGTTTCCATAAAATCATAACAACATCTAGATAACATTTTAATTTTCCAATATCCCTTTATATCACATTCTAACAATCAGACTTTTCAATAGACTTCTTAAGCATTACAAAAATTCACTATGTTTCATATTTTCAAATGTCATAGTCAACCATACTTTAATCTAATAACATCAATATAACAATAATTAAACTATTGTAACAATTTTCCCCTCAATTAACCAAATGTAGATTAAAGAATAGATACACAGATAGTACCCAAACACTCCAAATAATTGTACACAAGCGTCCATATAATATATCTACTCCGATGCATATGTAAACATGACTTTCCCTAACACTCAAAGAATGCACACAAGTTTCATATCTATACTCTATACACAAATATCCTATGGCATGTCAACTATACCCGAGTAATTTACAACATTGTTTAATAAGGAATTTAATAATCAATTATTCAATAATATCATTAAAAATAATAATTATGCATCAAAATATAAGAATTAGTCTCATTCACCTTGTTGGGTTTCGTGCCCTAACTGTAGTATTTTCATTTATATACACTTGTAATTTTTTCAAATAGATTGGTAAATAAAATAATTCATGGATTACATTAATATACTTTGTTTAATGTTCTTATGTGTTTTTGCATGTAAAGCAAAATAGAACCAAATATCGGCTCATTGGTTATCTAATGTTTAACTTGTAACAACCCAAAATTTACGGGTATCGGAAAAGTACATTTTTGGGTCACTGTTTCCGTAAAATAGATTAATAAATATTTATTAGAAATATTTACAAAGTTAGTTGTGTGATTAATTAAGTTTTGGTTAGTTGAATTGGCTTGAACTAAGATTAATTAGGTATAAGAACTAGATTGAATAAAGGGTGAAAGTTTAATTGTAGAATAGAGAAAATTGAAGGGACTAAATTAACAATTAAACCATAAGTGCCAAGTGTGTGGTAATAGTGAAATACATGTGTAATAAATATTATACATACATTTGTAATATATACAAGTATTTACTTATTATTTAAGAAATAATAATTGTTAAGTTAATATAATATAATATTAATATAATAAATATAAAGTAATAATAAATAAAACAAAGAAAAATAAAGAAACAGAATAGCAAGAAATGAAACAGAGGAAGGAAAGAAAGAAAAAGGGAAAGAAAAAGAAGGAGAAATTAGGGTTTTGAAGCTTAAGCTTAATTTGCTAACATTGAACTGGAGACATCGGCTAAGAAAGGGAAAGAGAAAGTCAACGAGGATTAGCTCGAAAAATTACGATTTATATTTCTATAATCCGAATTTAATTATTAATTATTGAATTTTGATTTAAATATTTATGGTAAGATATTAAGGTAAGTATTAGCATTTTTGAAGTTGAATTTAATGTATGTAAATTCGTGATTGATACGATATTTGAATATTGGATGATTGTAGTATTGAAATTGAATTGAGTTAAATTGAATTGTATTGAATTGGAATTTATGAGTTTATTTGAATTGTGTAATGAATGGAAAGTTGAAAAGTGAATTGAATACCCTATTAACAATGTCGAGCTAAGTCGGATATAGTTGGCATGCCATAGGATTGGAAGTGTTCAAGGATACTTCGACTTCGAGTCGATGAGGCACTATGTGTCGTATTATTATTGCTTCGGATAAATCCGATGAGGTACTAAGTACCGTATTGTTTTACCTCGGCATGGCCAATGAGGCACTGAGTGCTGTACTGGTGTGTTTGGGTTGCATCCGTGTATCCGTCTAAGTCCAAGTCCTAGTCGTGTTAATAGGGATATATAAATGAATTGACCAAATGATTTACATTGAATGATATTGAATGAGAAATGGATATTGATATTGAAATTGAATAGAGAATTTTATTGTGAAATGCTACTGAATAACAATTGTGAGATTGCAATATAAAATATGATTATTGAAAGTGATATGGATGTTGAGTTTATGAAATTAATTATTGTTTGAATGATTTTTATTATGTATGAATATGTACTTAAACAATATGATTTTTTGCTTAATAAGTATTCGGATTATAGAAATACCACTGAGTTTGTACTCAGTGTACGGTTTATTTCTGTGCGCAGGTTAGGTAAAGTCTGACCATTGAATCAGCATCCAAAGCCAATCCCGAATTCAAATACGTGGTGAAGTATTTTCTCTTTTGAAATGGCATGTACCTAGGTTGTCTTTTGATGTCAATTTTGAGATGTGAATATTAATGGTGTATAAGATGATATTGGTTGACATATATATATAAATACATGTCTTATAATATGGCCATTTACATGGTTTAATTTGGATTGGTTTGAATGGTATTTAAATAAATTGTTTAGATAATTTAGGATAGATATCTAAAAACATATATGAATTAGATCATTATATTGATAGTTCTAACATGTTTTAGACGTATTTAAATTGTATCTTGGATTGGTTGAATAAATGGTATTTGAGTTGCTTGTTGTTAAAGAATTGCAGAGTTGGTAAACTTTTTGTATAAGGCTTAATTTGAGTCCACACGGCCTGGCACATGGGCACGTGACCAGACCGTGTGATACACACGGCTTACACATGGGTGTGTGGTTAAGCCATGTGTCCCCTGCAGCTTAAAATTTTACAAACAGAATGCTCAGGTATTGCCACACAAGTAGAGACACGGGCGTGTGTAACACCCTAAACCCAGCCTAGATGTTATGGCCGAATCTGGCAGTGTCACGTGAAATGGAATTTGAAATCAGATTAATCAATTTAAAACAGTTTTCGTTTACTAGTTTCTTTTGATCTCTCGTCAATTTCAAAACTATTTTCTCATTAATTTGTTTCGTTTAAAAACATACTCTGTAGCGAAAGCTTTTTAAAACGTGTTATTTAGAGAAATCTTTCGCATTTAAGAAAACATTGTGTTTATTAAAACCTAGTTTTCGTTATAGTTCCAAAAGTTCAAGAAAACAGTAAAATAAACCAAAACGAAAGCAAACAGTCCAAAATTGTAATTTACAAAAAAATACTCCCAAAATAATAAAAATTAAATCAGTCCAATAACCGTGTGGTCACCGTAGAGTCCTCCGCCGCATCGATCTGTCTAAGTCTGAAGATTACCTGTACAGATAAAATAGAAGGGGTGATTTTACATAAACTTAGTGTGTAATCCCCACAGAAAATATTCATTCAGTCAATTAGCAGTAAACAGTCAAATACAGTCTGGGCTTAAGCCCATTTCAGTTTCAGTGGCAGTTCGGGCCTTAGTCCATTTTAGTTTCAGTACCAAATATGTATTAATCAGTAATAGAGTCCTACCCAAACAACCTCTACACACCATCTCTGTCCATCCCTACACTCCATGTAGGGTTTAAAACACCCAGCCATCCCTACACTCCAAGTAGTATCGAATGCGGCACCTAAATAGTAAGTTGCAGCCGAGCTGCCAGATATTAGGCTTAAACCCTTTCAGTACACTTCCTCCATATATCACCATCCCAACCCAGTGCAATGAAAACATACAATAAATGACATGCTATTACATGATTAACAATTACACGTACAGTTCAGTATACATGCATATAAGCATCATGCTTAGTACATACACTCAAATCATACATTTAGGGGTCTAGGTAACGCTTGCTGACCTTATAGTAGGTTCACAGTCAACTTGGGCGACCCATGCAATCTTAGGAACCATTTTAGATAAATGGGCTCACACGCCCATGTGGCTTACCCATGTGGGCCCATACGCTTGTGTGGGCCAGATACCCAAATTGGCCTTGGCCTGTGTGGATCACACAGCCTGGCCCAAATTCCCACACGCCTGTGTGAACTATCCGTGTGGGCCTACACGCCTGTGTGGCCCTCACGGCCCAAATCAATAGCCCGTGTGACGCACACGGCCTACCTAGCCATCACACGACCGTTTCTTGTGCGCACAGCCTGGCCTCGTCAATCACACGCCCGTGTTGGGGCACACGGCCTACCACATGGGCGACCACACGCTAGTGTGACGTCAACAGTGAGGTTTTCGGCTTTCCCTGAAACCTCGTTCTGTGTAATCGAGTATACACCTGGTATCGGTTCGATGTGAAGACACTTCCGAGGTCACCAGAACCTAAAATTGACCAATTAAACCTTAGATTAATCTTTTAAACCGATATTAAAGCGAACTATCTCACAAAAGACACCTCTTTTGTATACCGAAACCTTACCTGAGCACGAACAATGACACTGACAGAAATTAAGGCACTGATTGAACACCTCTAACCCCTTGAACTTCTTCTGAACACAAAACGATCCCCCTCAATCAAAGCTCATCAACCAAAGCAAGAAGTGTACTTACCCCACTTACCAATAATGTGCCAAAATGCTGGAATAACGAGACTCGAAAAAAATTGGTAAGAAGAAGAAAAGAAAAATCGATGACAAATGTGTGAGGGTGGGGACGACAAAGATTAGGAGTAGGAAGGTTCACGTCAGATTCTTGGGAATTTTGGAGATAAGAAAAATTTCTTTTTAGGAAATAGAATAAAAAAATAGGATAAAAATCTTGGATAAACCACTCATCCCTTGATTTTATCCCACAACCCACTACTCAACAACTTTCACAGTATTTCACCTCAACTGGAACTCTCACCATTAACAAAGCAAAAATAATCTCCCACGGTCGCGCAGGGATTTGAACTCTAGACCTCCAACATACCAACACACAACTTAACCACCAGACCAGCAGGCCCATTCTGATATGGTTTTATAAATAATTTATTATAAGCCCACTGAACAGGGGTAGGGCTTATATAAGAAAAAATACCAAAATTTGCCAAAGCTAAGGCTTGAACTTGGGACCTCTCATACACACCCAAAACACTTAACCACTGAAGTAGATACACAGTTGTGTCACATTTACATAATAACAAAAATAAGAATTTTGGGGCGTTACAACTCTAGCCCCTAAAAGAAAATTTCATCCTTGAAATTTACTTGGTCAGAAAAGGTGAGGATACTACTGACGGATTGCATCCTTAGGCTCCCACATTGCCTCTTTAATGCTATGATTCCACCACAGCACCTTCACTAATGGGATAGATTTCTTCCAAAGCACTTTTACGTCGCGATCCAGAATCTGAACCGGTTCCTTCTCAAAGGTCAAGTCTGGCCTAACCTCAATCTCCTTAATAGGGACAATATGCGTGGGATCAGAGCGATAGCGTCTCAACATCGAGACGTGTAACTCATTATGAATACGGTCTAACTCTGGAGGTAGCTCCAACTGATAAGCGATCGGTCCCACTCGTTTTAGAATCCAGTACGGCCTAATAAACCTAGGGCTCAGCTTGCCCTTATGACTAAACCTCATAATATTTTTCCATGGTGAGACCTTGAGAAGTATGAAGTCCCCTACAGAATATTTAATCTCGCGTCTCTTCAGATCCGCATAAGATTTTTGTCTGTCCGATGCCACTTTTAATCGATCCCGAATCAATCTGACCTTATCCTCATTCTTAGAAACTAACTCAGGACCCAGAACACGTTGTTTACCCAACTCAGTCCAAACAAGAGAGGGCGACACTTACGACCATACAGAGCCTCGTAAGGTGCCATCTAAATGTTAAACTAGAAACTGTTATTATAAGCAAACTCCGCTAGCGGTAGATAATCCTTCCAACTGCCTCGAAAATAGATAGCACAGCTCATCAACATATTCTCTAGTGTCTGAATCACCCTTTCCGGCTGACCATTGGTCTGAGGATGGAACATAGTACTGAAGTCAAACCTTGAACCCAGAGCCTTGTGTAGCTTTTTCTAAAATCGAGACGTGAAGCGATGATCCCTATCAGAGATGATCGAAACTGGTACTCGTGCAGCTCACTATCTCTGAAATATAGGGCTTTGCCAGCTTTTGCAAAGAATAATTTGTCCTAACTGGGATGAAGTGTGCAGACTTGGTCAATCGATCCACGATGACCCACACTCTCATTTTTATAACGAAACCGGCTGCAACAAACCCGAAGGGAACTGATGCTCAGCCTCAACCTACTGGCATGTCAGACATCTAGCCACAAAATTGGTAACTTCTCGCTTCAATCCTGGCCACCAATACAACTCTCAAAGATTTTGGTACATCTTATTCCCACTGAGATGCATAGCATAAGGACTACTATGCACCTTTCTCAAAATTGACTGTCTCAAATCAGAATTATTTGGTACACATACTCGGCCTCAGAAACATAACACCCCCTCAAAGTTTAACCCAAAGTCCGTATCAGTACCACCCTCAATCTGTCGGAACCGAAGACCCAAAGACTCATCCTCCAGTTGTTTACCCTTAATCTGCTCGACCCAAGTTGGTTTGACTTGCAACTTAGCCAACAAACTCCCATCGTCGAATAAATTAAGTCAAGAGAACATCGCTCTCAGATCAGTCATAGCCCTGCGGCTCAATGCATTAGCCACCATGTTGGCCTTGCCAGGATGGTACTCAATGGTATAATCGTAATCCTTAAGCAGCTCAATCTATCTACGCTGCCAAAGAATCAGCTCTTTCTGAGTAAGGAGGTACTTGAGGCTCTTGTGATCAGTGTAGATGATACACTTCTCACCATATAGGTAGTGTCTCTAGATTTTCAATACAAAGATTACGGCGGCCAACTCCAAATCATGTGTCGGATAGTTTACCTCATGCGTCTTAAGCTGATGAGACGCATATGCTACCACCTTACCATCCTGCATCAACACATATCCCAAACCTACATGTGATGCAACCGTGAAATCATTTCCAAGTTTAGGCTGTATCAGAACAGGAGCCTCAGTCAGTATAGTCTTGAGCTTCTTGAAGCTCTCTCGCTGTGCATCAGAGCAGACAAATGGTACACCCTTATGTAGCAGCCTAGTTAAAGGTGCTGCAATCAATGAGAAGCCTTCCACAAACCGTTGATAATAACCCGCCAAACCCAAAAAGCTATGGATCTCAGACACATTCTTAGGCTATTTCCAGTCCATTATAGCCTCAATCTTTCGAGGATCAACTCAAATCCCCTCAGCAGACACAACATAACCCAAAAATGTTACTTCACGTAACCAAAACTCGCATAGAGCTAATTTTCCCTCAAAATCTGAAGAACAATCCTAAGATACTCGTCATGATCATCCTCAGTCCTCGAATAAACCAATATGTCATCGATTAACACCACCACAAAACAATCCAGATAGGGATGAAATACTTGGTTCATCAGGTCCATGAAAGCTGCCAGTGCATTAGTCAGTCCAAATGGCATCACTAGGAATTCGTAGTGACTATAACGAGTCCTAAATGTCATCTTATGTACATCAGCCTCCTTAACCCTCAACTGATGATACCCAGAATGCAAGTCAATCTTAAAGAACACAGACGCTATCGGAACTGGTCAAATAGATCATTGATCCTTGGTAATGGATACTTATTCTTGATGGTTAACTTATTCAATTGTCGATAGTCAACACACATCCTCATGGATTCATCCTTCTTCTTAACAAAAAGTACCAATGCTCCCCACGGAGACACACTACGGCGGATGAACCCACGATCCAACAACTCTTGAATATGATCCTTAAGCTCTGTAAGCTCCTTCGATGCCATTCGATATGGAGTAATAGACACCAAAGCTATACCAGGGAAAAGTTTAATCACAAACTTCATTTTCCGATTTAAAGGTAAACCCGATAGCTCCTCAGGAAAAATGTTTGAAAAATCCCTTACAGTGCGGATATCCCTTCCCGTAAAGTCTTTAGAAGCGGAAACACTTACGTAGGCTAAGTACGCCTCACATCTTTTGTGAACTAATTTCTTAGCTACCAGTGTAGAGATCACGTTAGCCAAATAATTCTGACTTTCTCCAATCACGACTACCTCATCCTCCTCAATTCTCAATATGACCCCCTTAGTTGCACAGTTTAAGCTTACACGATGCTTGACCAATCGGTCCAATCCCCATTATCATATCGAACTCCGCAAACGGAAGCTCCATCTAGTCAGCCAGAAATACCGTCCATTGAACCTCTAAAGGAACATTCCTATATAGTTTGTTGACTCTAACAGATTGCCTCAGCAGACTCAACACAGTCACATCACTAGAAGTACACTCAACCGAAAGCCTCAGATTTTCGAAAATAAAACAAGCAATATAGGAATGCGTAGATCTTATATCTATCAATGCAGTGTAAGGCACATCATAAATAAGAAATGTACCCGTGATGACGTCTGAAACATCTCTATCCTCTCGGTGATATGCAGCGTAAACAAGAGCAAGTTGCCTCACCTCAATCTATCTAGCAACTCTACTCGGTGTCCTCTGTCTACGACCCATGCCATTACCACCCCTAGCCTGACCACTGCCTCTCGTGGCTGCTGTTCTACTCTAGGTGGTTACGCAGTAATAGTACCCTGAACTTGCATCTGATAGGCCCTCAACAGACAATCCCTAATACGATGATCCAATGATCCATACCTTAGACACGCATCAGTCCTCTCCAACACTCGCACTGATGGCATCTACCACAACCAACACATGGCTTCATTCTAGTAGTAGTAATAGGGGGCTTAACTCTAACTGGCCCATCAGGTTTGGCCTTTTTCTTAGGCCTCTGTTTAGAACTCGAGGGCTCCGAATCCCTCTTGTTCTTACCCTTCTCTTTATCTCTCTATTTTGGGGCTCAGTGCGCTTAACATCCTCGATGATCTTCGCCTTCTCGACCAGAATAGAAAAATCTTGCTCCATCTGCAGAGCTATCAGAACTCTCAAATTATCTCTCAGGCCATCCTCAAAGCGGACACACCTCTCATACTCCAATGCCACCATACCTCGCGCATAGCGGCTCAATCTCAGGAACTCAGCCTTATACTCGGCCACTGATCTATCCTCCTGAGTAAGATTCAGAAACTCCCTCGTGCGAGCGTCCACATAACTAGCTCCCACATATTTCCCCTAGAAGGTGGTCTTAAAAATGTCTCAAGTCAGACGTTCGGGCTGAGTGCCCTCCCTAACAGTCAGTCACCGCTGATAAGCGTTGTCTCGTAACAGAGAGACTGTACCATTTAATTTCTGCTTAGGGGTACAATCTAAGTCATCCATAATCTGCTCCGTAGCCTCTATCCAGTACTCGGCCACATTAGGGACTACTCCAGTGACACCCCTAAAAAGTTCAACTCCATTGGACCGGAGTCATTCCGTAATTGACCCACGGCCCCAAATCTAATATTGGGTCCAGCGACCCTCTCTGGCATCCTTAGCATAGCTTGGGACAGTGCGTCGTCCCCAGCCATGCGATATTGATACCTAGTCTTAGTAGCAGGCGACACTGGTGTCTCACTCATGTCCAAATTTAGCATATTGCCAAGTGAAGAAGACTCAGCTCGAGCCCCTCTACGGCCTCTACCTCGGCCTCTAGTACCACACCCACGAATATCTCTTGCGCTCATCGTAAATTCGAGATTTTATCTACATTAACAGTTTTATAAATCAGTTACAGTTTTGATATTTATTAGTAGATGTTTCATGTAAACAGTTTCAGTAATTTAGGGTGATTTTCGTAAATCGCAGTCTTTATCAGTTTTACTACAATCCTAGTTTAACTACAGTTTTAGTATACACTGCCTAGAGTGTTTTCACAGTATACTACCTACAGTAGTTTTGGAATATTCTATCTACAGTATTTTCAGTTTAAATGATCATAGTTTCAGAATACTTCCAGGATCGGTGCTGGAGACTCGGTGTACCACATTCTCAGTCAAATCATTTCAAATCATTTGAAAACCAATTCTTTAAAAACTAAATTCTAGAACCCAAAATCTACAGCCGAGTTTTGTAACCTGACTCTGATACCACTAAATGCAACATCCCAAACCCGTCCTAAACGTTATGGTCGAATCTAGCGTGTCACATGGAATAGAATTTGAAATCGAATTAATCAATTTAAAACCATTTTCTTTTACTAGCTTCTTTTGATCTCTCGTCAATTTCAAAACTATTTTCTCGTTAATTTGTTTCGTTTAAAAACTTACTTTGTAGCGAAAGCTTTTTAAAAGATGTTATTTAGCGAAAATCGTTCGCGTGTAAGAAAACGTTGTGTTTATTAAAACTGAGTTTTCGTTGCAGTTTGAAAAGTTCAAGAAAACAGAAAAATAAACCAAAATGAAAGAAAATAGTCCAAAAGTCCAATTTAGAACAAAATACTCCCAAAATAATAAAAATTAAATCAGTCCAATAATTGTGTGGTCATCGTAGAGTCCTCCGTCGCACCGATCAATCTAATTTTAGGATTACCTGTACAGATAAAACAGAAGGGGTGAGTTTACGTAAAATCAGTGTGTAATCCCCACAGAAAACATGCATTCAGTCAATTAGCAGTAAACAGTCAAATACAGTCTGGGCCTAAGCCCATTTCAGTTATAGTAGCATTTCGAGCCTTAGCCCATTTCAGTTTCAGTATCAGATATGCATTAATCAGTAATAGGGTCCTACCCAACCAGCCTCTACACACCATCTCTGTCCATCCCGACACTTCATGTGGGGTTTAAAACACCCACCCATCCCTACACTCCAGGTAGTACCGAATGCGGCACATAAACAGTAAGTTGCAGCTGAGCTGCCAGATATTAGGCTTAAAGCCTTTTAGTACACTTCCTCCATTTATCATCATCCCAACCCAACGCAATGCAAACGTACAATAAATGACATGCTATTACATGATTAACAGTTACACATACAATTCAGTATACATGCATCTAAGCATCATGCTCAGTACATACACTCAGATCATACATTTAGGGGTCTAGGTAACGCTTACCGACCCTACAGTACGTTCACAGTCGACTTGGGCAACCCGTGCAACCCTAGGAATCATTTCAGATAAATGGGCTCACACGCTTATGTGGCTTACCTGTGTGGGCCCACATGTCCCGATTGGCCTTGGTCGGTGTGGATCATACGGCTTGGCCCAAATTCCCACACGCCCGTGTGGGCCTACAAGCTCGTGTGCCCACATGGCCCAAATCGGTCTAGCCCATGTGGCGCACACGACCGTATCTTGTGCATACGGCCTGCCCTCGTCGATCACACGCCCGTGTTGGGGCACACTGGCGACCATACGCCCATGTGGCATTGATAGTGAGGTTTTTGGCTTTCATCGAAACCTTGTTTTTTGTGCAATCGAGTATACACCTAGTATCGGTTCAATGTGAATACACTCTTCAGGTGACCAAAACCTAAAATTGACAAATTAAACCCTGGATTAAACTCTTAAATCGATATTAAAGTGAACTATCTCGTAAAAGACACCCTTTTAGTATACCGAAACCTTTCCTAAGCACGTAGGACGATGCTCACGGAAAATTAAGGCGCTGATTGAACACCTCCAGCCCCTTGACCTTCTCTTGAACACAAAATGATCCCCATCAATCAAAAGCTCATCAACCAAAGTAAGAAGTGTACTTACCCCTCTTACTGATAATGTGCCAAAACGCCGAAATAACGATACTCAAAAAGAAATTGGTAAGAAAAAAAAAGCAAAATCGATGACAAAGGTGTGAGGGTGGGGATGACAGAGATTAGGAGTAGAAAAGTTCGCGTCAGATTCTTGGGAATTTTAGAGATGAGAAAAATTTCTTTTTGGGAAATAGAATCAAAACAAAATAGGATAAAAATCGTGGATAAACCATTCATCCCTTGATTTTCTCCCACAACCCAGTACTCAACAATTTCCACAGAATTTCACCTCAACTGGAACTCTCACCATTAACAGAGCAAAAATAATCTCCCACGGTCGTGCAGGGATTTGAACTCCAGGCCTCCAACACACCAACACACAACTTAACCACTAGACCAGCAGGCCCATACTGATATGGTTTTATAAATAATTTATTATAAGCCCACTGAACAGGGGTAGGGCTTATATAAGAAAAAATACAAAAATTTGCCAAAGCTAAGGCTTGAACTTAGGACCTCACACACACACCCAAAACACTTAACCACTAAAGCAGATACATAGTTGTGTCACATTTACACAATAACAAAAATAAGAATTTTGGTGCATTACAGCGTGTGTCTTAGTCGTGTGAGGTACACGACCTAGTACATGGACGTGTGACTGACCGTTTGAAAATTGCAACTAAAATTCGAAAAAATAAATTGGCCACACGGGCGTCTGGCTTGGCCGTGTGAGGTAAGTTAGAGAGTTACACGAGGTAAGACACGGCCTGAAGCACGGGCGTGTTTTAGGGTCATACGGGCGTGTCCCTAAACCACACGAGCGTGTGAGTTCTGTACATAGGAGAAATTCTAAAATTTATCAAAAAATTCTACGAGTTTCTATTTAAGTCGTGATTCACTTTAAATACTTATATTGGGCCTCGAGAGCCCATAAAAGTGACAGTATGATTAATTTATGATGTGTTTGCTATTTAACTTGTTTATTATTCATAATTGATTTGAATAGTCCGGTTGTAACACCCCTAACCCGAGACTGTCACTGAAATAGGGTTAAGATGCGTTACCAAACAACCATAATAATTCACATCCATTCCACGACACAAAGTCTATCATCAATCATACATACTCAAATACGAGCATACAATCCCTCATTTAGGTCTACGAGACCTTAAACACGTGTTAAAAAAGGGCCGAGACTAATCCGAACACTAATGAAAGTTTTCAAAATTTCAAATATTCTTCAATACTGTTGAGGTCACATGCCCGTGCAATCAAGTCGTGTACCTCACACGATCACCAAACACCCCCATGTGTCCAGACCGTGCCAAAGCAGAGCATGTATTCTGACTTCTTCACACTGCCACCAGGCATGCCCGTGTACTAAGGCCTTGTACTCTTAGGCAATATATTGACTTATCTACACGGCTATTAAGCACGTCCGTGTACCGTGGCCGTGCATACTTGAGCTAGCTACTGACTGTATCCCACGGTCACTAGGCACGCCCGTGTACCATAACCGTGTAAGCAAAACAGGTCATTTGCAAAGCCAATTTGCCACTCACACAAAGGTTTACCAACAAGCTTCAAAACAATGCCAATTCATGCTTTTAAATGCACTCAAACATACCATTTCATGCACTCAATAACCATCAACCTTACCATTTACTTCCATACCTAATATCATCACCATTAGTTCATTCAAAGTAACATTGGTATATCTCAAAATATACATATATCTTGCATTAGGTAATTCATGCCATAATTCATCTTCAAACCAAAAAGTCATGAAATATACCACATTCATAGCTCATTCATAAATTCTACATCATTCAACTTCCAAGCCAACTCACATGGCAAGGATTAAACATTTTAAGACCTAACTTAACTTCTAGCCTATACATGCCATATTTCAACTATATACATCTTTCCAAAAGTACCAAAATAGTTTGTCGATAGTGTGATAGAGATGCTGACGAACCCCGAATCCAAGGTAGCTTTACTGACACTGTAAAGAAGAGAAACAAATAACATAGTAAGCTTTCCAAAGCTTAGTAAGTTCGTAACAAAATACATTAACCAAAACAAATCATCATATAGAATATTTCACAATCTCATATCTCTTATCATCCAAAACTAATATTCTCAATTAGCCTTCCATAACTCATTCATAGGTTCATCAACCACATAGGTTCCGAACGTACCTTAGCCAACACTTAGTTGTCGATTACATTTTCTACTCAATACTTACTATTTCATTTCGATCAACTTTCATTCCTTCTTCTATTCAATCGCACACTTAGTGCCCAAATAGTTAGTCGAAGCTAAATTAGCATCGTACACATAGTGCATCTATATCAAACCGATCTTAAATCTGTATCGCACACACAATGCCAACCATAGAGTCGAAGCTTATCTTATTTCGCACACACAGTGCTAATCATCTTAGTCACATTTCCAAATATGCACACTTAGTGCCACATAATTCAAGCCCTCATATAGCATTCACATTTCAATGTTATCATACCATTTATTTTACAACAGTGAACATAGCTAAATACACGTATTATGTCCGAACTTCCCTCAAACGTCGAACTATCGAAACAATCGATTAATCAAGCACTTTATCTTTGCCTTGATCTCGATCCGAACCTCTCATTTCTTGGTCTATACACATTCAAATTTAATCCATTCAATCACCAATTCATTCAATTTAATCCACACACACTTATTTAGGGCATTTTACAAAATAGCCCTCACATTTTCACATTTTGACACTTTAGTCCTTATTTCAAAAAATCATCAAATTCACATAATTTATTTTCACACAAACCTAACCAAATTTTCCTTGTGTTCATACAAGCCCACATATTTCATTTATTTTCACATTTTAATCCTTCAATTTCTCATTTTCTCAATTAAGCCTAAAATGCTTAATTTCACTAAAAATTCCAATACAAATTATGTTTTCTCAACACCAAGTTTTCATATTTCACTATCAACTAGTACATAGCTCAAGCATTCATCAATGGTTCATCATGAAAACCTCATCAATTCAAAAAATTACAACTTGGGTTAGCTAGACCACAAAGCAACGATTGCAAAAACGTAGAAATTATCAAAAACCAAACAAAAATCACATACCAATTAAGGATTGAAGTGGCCGAATATCACAAATCTCCAAAACCCTTTTTATTTTCCTATTTTAAATTCAAATGAAACAAAGATGAACATGTTTCATCTTTTTGGTTTTGTTTAATATTAACTAAATTATCAATTTACCAATTTTCAATTTTATTAGTCATATAAGACAAATTTACATTATGATTATCTAGTCATTTAACCATCCACTATCTTAAAAATGGATTAACAACAGCATAAGGCCTTCAACTTAAAAGCCAACAACAATTAAGCACTTATAAATCAGCACACAGCTTTTACATCTTATGCGATTAGATCATTTTTCTTAATTCGGCACACAGTCAATAAAATCTTCACACAGGCTAAATCACTTACTATTCACACAAAAATAATATTAAATTATTTTTTCGACCTCAAAATTGTGGTCTCAAAACCACTGTTCCGACTAGGGTCTAAACCGGGTTGTCACAACTCTCCCCCTCAGGGATTTTCGTCCCCAAAAATCTTACCAGTAAATAAATGTGGACATTGCTCTCTCATAATGTTCTTAGGCTCCCATGTAGCTTCTTCTACTCCATGTTTGTGCCACAACACCTTTACTAAGCAAATTCTTTTGTTTCTCAACTATTTGATCTCTCGTGCCAGAACTCGAATCGGTTCTTCACTCTACGACAAGTCTGACTTAATTTCAACCTCAGTAGGAGCAATCACGTGAGACGGATTAGATCTATATTGTTGAAGCATCGACACATGAAACACATTATGGATCTTTTCTTACTCAGGTGGCAACATCAATCTATAAGCAACCGGCCCAACTTGTTCAATGATCTTATACGGTCCAATGAACCTCAGGCTCAGCTTGCCTTTCTGGCCAAATCGAAGTATTTTCTTCCACGAAGACACTTTCAAAAACACTTTATCACCAACTTTGAGTTCAATATCTTTTCATTTCAAGTCTGCATAAGACTTCTGACAATCTGAAGCCGCTTTCAAACTATCACGAATTACTTTCACTTTCTACTCAGTCTCTTTTATAAGATTAACCCCGTGAATCTTATTCTCACTCAGCTTAGTCCAATACAATGGAGATCGACATTTTTTACCGTAAAAAACCTCATACGGTGCCATTTTGATACTTGATTGAAAACTGTTGTTATATGCGAATTCAATTAACGGCAGATGTTTTTCCCACGTATTCTCAAACTCAAGTACACAACATCTTAACATATCTTCAAGAACTTGAAAGATCCGCTCGGATTGTCCATCCGTTTGTGGATGAAATGCAGTACTAAAATGTAATTTTGTGCCTAAAGCATCTTGCAATATCTTCCAAAATCGTGAGGTAAATCTCGGATCTCTATTAGATACAGTAGATACTGGCACCTCGTGCAATCTCACAATCTCAGCAATATACAATTCAGCCAATCTATCGAGTGAATAATCTGTTCTCACCGGAACAAAATGAGCTGATTTCGTCAATCTGTCAACTATCACCCAGATTTCATCTTTCTTTCTCGAAGATAAGGGCAACCCCAACACAAAGTCCATCGTAATTCTTTCTCATTTCCACTCAAGAATCATAATCGGCTGTAACAAACCGGACGAAACATGATGTTCAGCTTTAACTTGTTGACAAATTAAACATTTCGACACAAAGTCAGAGATGTCCCATTTCATACCATGCCACCAATAAAACTGTTTCAGATCGTTATACATTTTCGTACTCCCCGGGTGAACAGTCAAATGACTATTGTGAGCTTTATTCAAAATCATCTGAATTAACTTTGAATTTCTCGGAACACAAATCTGATCTCTAAATCTCAGACAATTATCACTATCAACTCAAAATTTTGAATCAACATTCAATTCACATTGAGTTTGTTTAGCTATCATTTCAACATCACTTTTTTGAGCATTACAAATCTGACTACAAATATCGGCTTTACTTTCAATTCGGCCAAAACTGCACTAACATCGCACAGATCTTTTTGAGCATTCATTGTTCTCAAAGCACATATAAACTTTCGGCTTAAAGCATCGGCCACAACATTAGCTTTACTCGGATGATAATCGATTACAAGTTCATAGTCTTTCAACAATTCTAACCATCTTCTCTGTCGCAAATTCAATTCTTTCTGAGTTATCAAATACTTCAAACTCTTATGATCGGTATAAACATGACATTTCTCACCAAATAAGTAGTAACGCCAAATCTTTAACGCAAACACAATTGCGGCTAATTCAAGGTCGTGTGTCGGATAGTTCTTTTCATGTGGCTTTAACTGCCTCGAAGCATAAGCAATAACTGTCCCTTCTTGCATCAGCACACAACCCAAACCATTCAATGATCCATCACTGTAAACTATGAATTCTTTGCCTGATTCAGGCTGAACTAACATTGGTGTCTCTGTCAACAACGCTTTCAATTGATCAAAACTCTGCTTGCACTTTTCTGACCATTCGAATTTAACATCTTTCTGTAGCAACTTTGCCAACGGAGTCGGAATCATCAAGAAGCCTTTCACAAACCGTCTATAATATCCTGCTAGTCCAAAAAACTACAGACTTCTGACATATTTCTCGGAGGCTTCCATTCTAGAATAGCAGAGATTTTACTCGGATCAACTTGAATTCCCGCAGCTGACACAATATGCCCCAGGAAACCAACCTCATGCAACCAAAATTCACATTTGCTAAACTTAGCATACAACTGTTTCTCACGCAGAGTTTGTAGCACAATTCTTAAATGCTCGGCATGCTGCGTCTCATCACATGAGTAGATCAAAACATCATCAATGAACACCACAAAAAAATAATCCAAATACAGTCTGAATATCCAATTCATCAAATCCATAAACACTGCAGGAGCATTTTTTAGTCCGAAAGGCATAACTAAGAATTTGTAACGTCTGTACCTCGTTCTGAAAGCAGTTTTCAACACATCAGATCTTTAACTCTCAACTGATAGTAGCCCGATCTCAAATCTATCTTAGAAAACATTGTAGCTCCTTTTAGCTGATCAAACAAATCATCAATACAAGGCAACGAATATTTGTTCTTTATTGTCACTTTATTCAATTATCGATAATCAATACACATTTTCACAGTACCGTCTTTCTTTTTCACAAATAGCATAGGAGCACCCCAGGACGAGAAACTCGGCCTTGCGAACCCTCTATCAGTTAACTCTTATAAATGTGACTTTAACTCTTTCAATTCCGTTGGTGCTATTCTATACGGAGCTATCGAAATAGGAGTAGTCCCCGGCACTAATTCAATTGGATGTGTGTTTGTTTTGTTAAATGATGGATGTATAAGTATGGTGAGTATAATTCTTGTTGCATGAACTTACTAAGCACCATGTGCTTACCCCGTTCTCTTTTTCCCTATTTTGTAGTACTCGGGAGCTCAAAGGTCAGAGATTAGTCGGAGCCTTATCACACTATCAACCCATATCTTTTGGTATATGAAAATGACTTATTTTGAAAAAATGGCATGTATAGACTAAATACCAATGTTTATATGGAAATGGATGTTTGTAAGCTAGTAATTGGCATGACTAGAGTAAGTATAATTTTGGGATTTTTCAAAAAAAAAAATTCTGTGATTCTGATTTGGTTCTGATCTGGTTCTGATGCATAATTTGGGCTTCAGAAGCCTATCTAAGGGACATAATAATAATTTTTGATAAATAAATGGTACTTGGTTCAGATAAATGGAAATTGGTTTTGTAAGTTTCGATAATGCCTTGTACCCTATTCTGGCGATGGATACGAGTAAGGGGTGTTGTATTTATTGGTATCAGAGCTACGATTTAGTCATTTCTCTGATCAACGTAGAAAATACAGGATTAGCTATACATGCCATTATTTTATATTTGATAGTGTAATATCTCTTGACCATTTAAAATGTATTTTTCTTATAGTAAATGCCTGCCGACCGAGCTTAACTCGAGGAAGCCAAGAGTCATGCTCTAGCTTTAGAACGGGCACAGAGGGAAGTCGAAGTTACTAGTAGTAGAAGGTCCGAGACAGAGGACCAAGGTGAAGAGGCTAAATTGGCCTTCTTTCAAATGATGAATGAATAGTTTAGTCAATACTTAAGAACTCACCTTATAGTGCAGCAAGCTCAAGCTCCCCCTCCTATTCCTCCACCGGTTCCTGAGGTCCCACAGGGTACAAGTACTGAATCTATCAGAAAAGGGAAAGCTCCACTTGATAAAATCCGAATATATGGCGCCGAAGAATTCTGAGCAGTAGTTGATGATGATCCCGAATGGGCTAAATTCTGGTTAGAGAATACTACTCAAGTTTTGGAGGAATTATCTTACACACTAGAAGAGTGTCTGAAATGTGCAGTATCATTGCTAAAAGATACAGCTTACCATTGGTGGAATACTAAAGCTTCAGTTGTTTCGAAAGAAGAAATTACATGGGAATTCTTTCAGATCGAGTTTAGAAAGAAATAAATCAGTCAGAGGTTCCTCAATCAGAAGAGAAAATAATTTCTTGAGCTGAAACAAGCTAACAGATCAGTATCTGAGTATGAAAGAGAATTTGTCTGATTAAGTAAATATGCCCGGGAATGGGTACAGTCAGAAGTCGAAATGTGCAAACGATTCAAAGAAGGGTTGGATGAAGATATTAAGCTACTTATCAAAATTTTTGAAATTCGAGAGTTTGCTACATTGACAGAGCTAGCTTATAAAGTAGAAGAATTAAGCAAAGAGAAGAAACATGCTGAGAGGGAAGCTCAAATTCTTAGTAAAAGATTGATGGGAAAATCCTAGTTTTCTGCTTCAAAGAAATTGAAGAAATACCAGGATCGTTCTACCTCAACCACTGGGTATTCGGATAGAGAGTGAGGTTCTCAACGCATTAATCTAAGACCTTCCACTCCATCAGTGACTAGTGTTGGCAGTGTTGGTACCCCTAAGCCGAGATGCTAGTACTGTAATAAAGTTCATTTTGGAAATTACTGACTGAAGAGTGGAGCCTGTTATAGATGTGGCTCTTTCGATCATTTCCTTAGAGATTGTCCCGAAAGAATAGAAAAAGAGGCAGAACAAACATTAAAGCCGAGTAATCATGCTTCGATAGGTAGACCACCTCGACCTACCGATAATGTTAATGGTAGTAGAGGAGTTACAAAAGATACTGCAGGAAGATCTGAGGCAAGAGCACCAACTAGGACATATGCTATTCGTGCCAGAGAAGATGCATATGCACCAGATGTAATTACTGGTACATTTTCTTTACTTAATACTGATATTATTGTATTAATTGATCCTGACTCCACACATTCATACATATGCATAAAATTAATATTTGTTAAAAATTTATCTGTTGAACCTATTGAATTTGTGATTAAAGTCTTGAACCCCTTGGGCCAGTCTGTGATGGTGGATAAAATTTGTAAAAATTGTCCACTATGGTAAAAGGTATTTGTTACCCATTTGACTTGATGTTATTGCCTTTTGATGAGTTTGATTTGATATTGGGCATGGATTGGTTAACTCAAATGATCAGTAGTAAACTGTAAACAAAAATATATTGTGCTGAAGTGTCAGAATGGCGAATTACTCCGGCTTAAATCTGATCAGACAGAGCGATTATCTGATGTAATTTTAGTTATGACAGCTCAGAGGTGTGTCAGAAAAGGGTATGATGCTTATTTGGCATATGTGTTAGACACTAAGGTATCTAAGTCAAAGATACAGGCAGTGCCAGTTGTATGTAAATTTTCTGATATGTTTCCAGAGGAATTACTGGTTGCCACTAGAAAAAGAAGTGGAATTTTCTATAGATTTGATTCTGGGAACTACTCCGATCTCCATAGCTCTATATCATACGACTTCTACAGAATTAAAGGAGTTAAAGACACAGTTGCAAGAACTTGTTGATAGGGGTTTTGTTCGACCGAGTTATTCACCTTAGGGTGCTCTGGTTCTGTTTGTGAAAAAGAAGGACGGGTCCTTAAGATTATGTATTGATTATTGGTAGCTCAACAAAGTCATTATAAAGAATAAGTACCCATTGTCTCGGATTGATGATCTGTTTGACCAGTTGAAGGGTGCCACTGTATTTTCAAAGATTGATCTCCGATCGGGCTACTATCAGTTACGGGTAAAGGAGTCAGATGTACCGAAGACAACTTTTAGAACCAGGTATGGGCATTATAAGTTTCTCGTTATGCCGTTTGGGCTGACTAATGCACCAGCAATATTTATGGACATGATGAATCAGATGTTCAGCCCGTACTTAGACAGGTTCGTGGTAGTTTTTATTGATGATATCCTGGTCTATTCCCGAGTTGAAATTGAGCATGCAGATCATCTGAGAATTGTATTGCAAATCCTGCATGAAAAGTAGTTGTATGATAAATTTAGTAAATGTGAATTTTGGCTCCAAGAGGTGAGTTTCCTTGGGCATATTGTATCTGTTGAAGGCATCAGAGTAGACCCGAGTAAAATTTTAGCCAATTTTAATTGGAGTCCACCGAAGAATGTATCTGAAGTCAGGAGTTTTCTAGGTCTAGCTGGGTATTGTCGAAGATTTGTATAGGGGTTCTCTATGATAGATTCTCCGATGACTCGACTATTGCAGATGTAGGGCCCAAAATTTACCTGAGCCCATTAGCCAAAAAAAACATTAACCAAAACAGAAACCAAAAATAACAAAAATTAAACAGTCCATTAAAAGTTCATTACATGTTCACCCATAGCCCAATACATTAAACCCAAATTTACAAAGCCTAAATAAGCCCAAAATGGCCCAACAACCTAAACCAGGCAGCAAACCCTAGCCCATAACCATGCGCCAGAACCCGACCTTTCAACGCCTCCTACACCGCACCGTACAACCTCCACAATGGCCACTGTACACAGAAAAACAAGGATAAACGACAGCAAACAAATGGCAGCAAAAACAAAAAAGAGAAAAATAGTTGTATTTATCATCATTTTTATTTCTATTTCTGATTTTCGGCATTAAAAAAGTCGAAACAAACTATTGTAGAGGAGGATTTTTTGAATACAGATATATCAAAAAATAGAGGTATATTTCAGATTTTTGGTAGTCTATTTTTCTTCAAATATACTATACATACAGATAGAAATAGGAGAGGCATAAAAGTTTATTACCTTTTGTGACGATCGAAAGCCGAAACAGAAGCGTTTCATGCTTCTTTCGATTGTTTTTTGAGTGGTTTTGGCTTTTTGAGGGGTAGATTTGGGCTTAGGGGACTTAAAAGGTTCGAAACGGTCAGTTTTGAGCCTCCTACCACCACGCACGACGGCGGATGGGGCGGAGCATGACGGCCCAATGACCGTAACTTGGTCGAACCTGGGCCTGTGTTCGGAGGGCAGAAGGTTTTTTGAGAGAGTTTTAAAAAAAAAATTTAGAAGGGGTGTTTAAAATGAAGCCTTTTGTTTTTTTTTTTTTATTTAAAGCAGACCCATGCGACGTAGTTTTGGTGTGGGTCTTTTGAACCCAAAACGGTGTCGTTTAAGGGCCACAATCCGCGTGTCGATCCGACCCAATTCAAGGATCCACGCGTTTTATCAAAAGGGTTAATTTACGAGTTTGGTCCCTACCTTTCATACTGTTGTTCGATTAGACCTACGGTACATTTATTTTATTTGTTAACCGGTCCCCATGACTTTTGTGCTATTTCGATTTAGTATAGCCTATACACTGTGTTTGATGGTTTAAATATTTGCTATTTTAACCCCTGATTATTTGAATGCTTTTTTAATTTAGTCCAGAATTTTGCAAATTCTTTATAAAACAGCCTTTGAATTTCATTTCTTTTTCAATTAAGTTTTTTAGTCTTTATTTAAATTCTTGTACTCTTTTGTATTAAATTCATTTATTATTTAAACTATTTTTATGTGTATATGTTATTAATTTCATATTAATTTATATACATATTTTCTTTTAAATCTATTTATGTGTATAGGTATATTTTTAAATTTATTTATTTACTTAATTTATTTCCTTTTATTCCTATGATATTATATATATATATATATATATATATATATATATATATTGTTTATTTTAACAACCTTGATATATTATTTTCATGTATAAATTATTAAATCTAATCTTGTTCTTTTCATGCGTATTATCTATGTAGATTAACATATATTATTTTATATACATTTTACTTTGATTTTCTCCTTACCTAATATTTTATTTTAGAATCTATTATGTATATAATTTGTTTTTAAAGACTCTATTTTAAATTACATATTTATTTATTCCAAACATTTTTATATATCATTATTTTTATATATACACATTATTTTATATCAAGTCTTTATTACATATGCATTATTTAAATTGATGCATATTATTTTATATATCGTTTGCTTATTGGTTTGCTATATATTAGTCGTTTCATTGTTATTCTAAACAAACCAAACAAATACATTTTGAGTCAATTTTTAAAATCGCCTATTTAAAAGTTTCTAAAATAAGGCAATGTTCGTGCATTTGGAAATTCGAAGAAATCATGCCCAATCGTGCTGGGTGTGGTTTTTTGTTTGACCAAATAAACGAATATCCTTTCAAATTTTGTCTATATTTTCAAAATAAGGTAATATTCGTGCATTTGGAAATTCGAAGAAATCGTGCCCAATCGGGCTCGGTGTGGTTTTTTGTTTGACCAAATAAACGAATATCCTTTCAAATTTTGTCCATATTTTCAAAATAAGGTAATATTCGTGCGTTTGGAAATTCGAAGAAATCGTGCCCAATCGTGCTGGGTGTGGTTTTTTGTTTGACCAAATAAATGAATATCCTTTCAAATTTTATCCATATTTTCGAAATAAGGTAATATTTGTATGTTTGGAAATTCGAAGAAATCGTGCCCAATCGTGCTGGGTTGTGGTTTTTTGTTTGTCCAAATAACCAAATACCCTTTCAAAATTTCAATACATGTGCTTGGAGAATTTTGGGAATGATCTTGAATTCGAGGACTCAGATTTTCATATCCAATCATGCTGAATGTGATACTCTATTCCTTCGAAACAAGGGAATCTCAATATTCAATCAAGTTATTTAAAATTATAGAAAAAAGAATAGAATTTCAAAGTCATTTCAAACTTTTCCATATTAGGACATCAATTAATCAATTTGGTACCAATTTTGGGCGTTGCGAGGGTGCTAATCCTTCCTCGCACGTAATTGACTCCCGAACCTGTTTTCTTCTTGAAATTCGTAGACCAAAATTTATTTTATAGGTGACCCGATCACACCTAAACAAAAAGGATTGGTGGCGACTCCATATTTTTTAAAGTCGATACCAGTTTTCCAAAACTCGAAAAAAATGGTTTCGATAGCAGAAAGATGTTAAATTTGAATGGACTGATGAATGCCAGCAGAGCTTCGATAAACTGAAAGATCTACTGACAAAAGCACCTGTACTAGTACAGCCTGAGTGGGTAAGGAATTTATAATTTATAGCGATGCTTCGTTAAATGCTTTAGGTTGTCTCTTGATGCAAGAAGGTAAAGTTATAGCCTATGCTTCGAGACAACTTAAGCCACAGGAAAGAAATTACCCGGTGCATGATCTTGAATTAGCTGCTATTATATTTGCACTAAAAATATGGCGGCATTACTTGTATGGTGAGAAATTTCATATCTATACTGATCATAAAAGTCTGAAATATCGGATGACACAGAAAGATCTGAATTTGAGATAGCACAGGTGGCTTGAATTGATAAAGGACTATGATTTGATTATTGATTACCATCCGGGTAAGGCTAATGTTGTTGTTGATGCTTTAAGTCAAAAATCTCTTTTTTTTTTTTGCGAGATATGAATGCCTTATTGTCTTTGGTTGATGATGGTTCATTCATAGCTGAGTTGAGAGTTAAACCGACATTTCTACAACAAATATGTGAAGCATAGAAAAATGATGAAAAGTTACAGGCTAAACGGGTAGAATGTGAGTCAAGTAATGATTCAGAATTTCAGATTGTGACTGATGGTTTTTTATTATTCAGAGGCAGAGTATGTGTACCGAAGAATTCAAAGCTTGTACAGAAGATTTTACACTAGGCACACAGTGGTATTATGTCTGTACATCCAAGAAGTAATTAAATGTATAATGATTTGAAGAAGATGTACTGGTGGCCAGGAACAAATATGTGAAGCATAGAAAAATGATGAAAAGTTACAGGCTAAACGGGTAGAATGTGAGTCAAGTAATGATTCAGAATTTCAGATTGTGACTGATGGTTTTTTATTATTCAGAGGCAGAGTATGTGTACCGAAGAATTCAAAGCTTGTACAGAAGATTTTACACTAGGCACACAGTGGTATTATGTCTGTACATCCAAGAAGTAATTAAATGTATAATGATTTGAAGAAGATGTACTGGTGGCCAGGTATGAAACGTGATATTTCTGAGTTTGTATCAAGATGTCTGATATGTCAAAAGGTCAAAGAAGAACATCAGGTACCCTCGGGATTACTCCAACCAATTATTATACCAGAATGGAAATGGAAAAGAATTATTATGGATTTTGTGTCGGGATTACATTTGTCACCGAAGAAGAAAGATGCCATTTGGGTGATCGTTGATCGATTAACAAAATCAGCACATTTTATCCCGATACGATGGATTATTCTCTAGATAAATTGGCTGAACTGTATATATCTGAGATTATCAGGCTACATGGAGTGCCAATCTCCATTATCTCTGATAGAAATCCCCGATTTACGTCTCGTTTTTGGGACAAGTTACAAGAAGCTCTGGGTACCCAGTTATATTTCAGCACTGTTTTTCATCCTCAGATAGATGGCCAATCTGAACGAGTAATTCAGGTATTGGAAGACATGCTTCGATGCTGTGTACTAAAATTTGAAGGTAACTGGGAAAAGTATTTTCCTTTGATTGAATTTGCCTATAATAACAGTTATCAGTCCAGTATTAAAACGGCTCCGTATGAAGCTTTGTATGGTAGAAAATGTAGAATTCTATTGTATTGGACAGAGCTTAGTGAGAAAAAGTTATATGGGGTTGATTTGATTCGAGAAACCGAATAAAAAATAAAAGTGATTCAGAATAGCTTGAAAGCAGCCTCTGATCGTTAAAAATCCTATGCCGACCTGAAATGAAAAGAGATTGAATTTCAAGTCGGTAACAAGGTATTCTTAAAAGTATCACCATGGAAGAAAGTACTCTGATTTGGTCGAAAAGGTAAATAGAGCCCACGGTTCATCGGGCCATATGAGATTACAGAATGGATTAGACCGATTGCCTATCGGTTAGCTTTACCACCAGAGCTTAATAGAATTCATAATGTATTTCATGTATCTATGCTACAGAGGTACCGCTCAGATCCATCACATGTTTTTTACCCGACATAGGTTGAAATTCAGCCTGATATGACTTATAGTGAAGAACCAGTCAAAATTTTGGCATTAGAGACAAAGAAGCTCAGAAACAAAAAGATAAATTTGGTAAAAATACTATGGAAAAAGCACGGGATTGAAGAACCAACATGGGAACCGAAGGAGACAATAAGGAAGCAATACCCGAACCTCTTTACTGGTAAGATTTTCGAGGACGAAAATCCTTATAGGGGGAGAGTTGTAATGGCCTAAATTCAGGGTTATCGGAACAGTGGTTTCGTAACCACAAATCTGATTTAAAAAGAATATTTATTTTAAACATTATTGCATGAATATTAATATGATAGGAAATTCGTATGAAAATATTGATAGAAAAATTTTACCGATTTAGTGATTAATTAGAAAAAAATATTGAAGAAATTGGGTAAAAACGAGGTATCAAGACCTCGTTCTCGTAAAATTGAGTCGAAAATATTTTTATAAATATTTATGAAATGTTGGTATTGTGGTATTAAAATTTTGTTAGAAACTTTAACGTTTGGGTAGTCAATTAAATAGAAAGGACTAAATTGAAAAAGGTATAAAAATTGCTAGAATGATTAAATAGCTTAAGTGTCTAATGAGAAAGGATTTAAAAGGAAATTAGACCTAAAATTATTTGGTCTGGACGGAAAGGGCATGAAATCAGCAGGAAATTTGATTATTTAAGGGCAAAATTGGAATATTGCATAATTAATTAAATAAAGTTAAGACTAAAGTGGAAATATCTAGATTTCTTTTGATTTTTATTCATTCTCATCAGTCAAAACGTCATAGGAGGGGTTCTTTAAGCTGGTATTTCCTAATTTTTGCATCAAGTGCGTTAATTATTGCTTGTTTCTCGTAATTTTTATGTTTTTAAGACTTTTACAACTAGGTCCTACTATTAAATTCATTAGTTTTTATTTTATGGATGAAATTGAAAGTTACCATGGTTGAGTATTAGAATTTTATGATGAATAAACATGAATTTGAAGTTTTAATTTTATTAAAAGATGGATTTACTAAATGTTTTTTAGTAGAAATTGATTTTTAGGACTTAATTACGAAAAAGTTTGGAATTAAGGTTTGATGCTAAAATTATGATTTCCAAAGGTTGTGAAGTAGTTGAAGATGATATAATAAAGTGTTAATTGAGGAAAAATCAGCTCAATTGGAGGGTTAATTAAGTAGGGACCAAATTGTAAAAACTATAAAATTGGGGTAAATATGCAATTTCAAAAATTGAGAGGTATAAGTTGTAAAATAAATTAGATTAAAATTATATGCTAATAAATGGAATGTTTTTATTATAGATCAAGAAATTGAAGATAAACAAGGGAAGGAAAAAGTTGCTGAGTAGTCCCTAAAATCCCTACAACTACTACAAATTGTTACATGTAAGTTTGTCTAACTTGAATTATATTCTTAAATTATTGGAATGTATGTTTATTTATGTGAATATGGTTTGGATGTTCATTATTTGATATTTAATGAAAAATGATAATTCTCGATAAAAAGGGGAAATAAATCCCGGTTGAATGAAATAAACTTCGATGGATCACTGAAAAGGGAATTGACGGTAAAAAGGATCTACACCGGATGGGTGATCCAAATATTATCCCTCCCGAAGAATATGTGTTAAATGGATTTAGCCCCAACAGGTAATCCAAATTAAGCTCATTAGAGTAATTGTCATTGCAGGGGATTTAGCTTGGACTGGTAATCCCGCTGTAAGAGATGAGGTTCGCGGGAGTGTGCTCTCTGGAAAAAGGGTATACCCATATGTATACGAATTGATGGACCCGGAATTGTACACAAAAGTGTACTACTGAATATCCATCGAAATTCCAAGAAATTCAACGGGATAAATTTGTGAAATGGAAGAACATGAAAATTATGGAATTGATGAGCTCATCAATCATTTATCTTTGTATTGAATTTATATGATGTTGCTTAACTAATGCAAAAGTTGAGTTTGTATGTGATAGGTAAATGTTTATGTGAATTGGATGTGTGTTTGTGTTGTTAAATGATGGATGTATAAGTATGGTGAGTATAATTCTTGTTGCATGAACTTACTAAGCACCATGTGCTTACCCCATTCTCCTTTTCCTTGTTTTGTAGTGCCCGGGAGCTTGAAGGTCGGAGATTAGTCGGAGCCTTATCACACTATCAACCCATATCTTTTGGTATACGAAAAATGACTTATTTTGAAAAAATGGCATGTATAGACTAAATACCAATGCTTATAGAAATGGATGTTTGTAACTTAGCTATTGGCATGGCTAGAGTAAGTATAATTTTGGGATTTTACGAAGAAAAAAAAATTTTCCTGTGATTCTGATTTGGTTCCGGTCTAGTTTCTATGCATAATTTGGGCTCCGAAAGCCCATCTAAGGGACGTAATAATAATTTTCGATAAATAAATGGTACTTGGTTCGGATAAATGGAAATTTGTTTCGTAAGTTCCGGTAATGCCTCGTACCCTATTCCAGTGATGGATACGGGTAAAGGGTGTTACATTAATAGTTTCCAATCAAGTATTCAGATGGCTCCGTATGAAGCTTTATATGGTTGAAGATGTCGATCACCTGTTTGTTGGATGGAATAAATGAAAGAAAAATGATTGGGCTGGAATTGATTCAAGAAACAAAGAACACTATCAAGAAAATTCGAGACTGAAAGCAACCTTTTACAGACAGAAAGCATATGCAGATCTGAAACGTTTGGATATCGAGTATTTTGTTGGTGGTAAGGAATTTCTTAAAGTCTCGCCTTGGAAGAAAATCTTGCGATTCGGTCGGAAAGGAAAATTGAACCCTCGTTTTATTAGGCCATATGAGATTGTGGAGAGAGTTGGGTCGGTTGCATATCGTTCGGCTTTGCCTCTAGAATTACAAAAAATTCATGATGTTTTTCATGTTTCTATGCTCAGGAGATATCGATTAGATCCCTCTCATATCATCTCTACAAAGGATATTGAAATCTGACCTTATTTGTCATATGAAGAAGAGCCGGTTAGGATATTGGCTTGAGATGTGAAAGAATTACGTATTCAAATGAGTTCCTTTAGTGAAAGTATTGTGGAGAAGTCATAATATTGAAGAAGCAACTTGGGAACCAGAAGAAACTATGAGATCAAAGTACCCTCACCTCTTTTCAGGTGAATTTCGAGGACGAAATTTATTAAGAGGGGGAGAAATGTAACAACCCAAAATTTACGAGTATCGAAAAAGTACATTTTTTGGTCACTGTTTCTGTAAAATAGATTCGTAAATATTTATTAGAAATATTTATGAAGTTAGTTGTGTGATTAATTAAGTTTAGGTTAGTTGAATTAGCTTGGATTAAGATTAATTGGGTATAAGGACTATATTGAATAAATGGTGAAAGTTTAATTGTAGAATAGAGAAAATTTGAAGGGACTAAATTAACAATTAAACCATAAGTTCCAAGTGTGTGGTAATAGTGAAATACATGTATAATAAATATTATACATACATTTGTAATATATACAAGTATTTACTTATTATTTATGAAATAATAATTGTTAAGTTAATATAATATAATATTAATATAATAAATATAAAGCAATAATAAATAAAACAAAGAAAAAGAAAGAAACAGAATAGCAAGAAACGAAACAGAGGAAAGAAAGAAATAAAGAAAAAAGGAAAGAAAAAAAAAGAGAAATTAGGGTTTTGAAGCTTAAGCTTAATTTGCTACATTGAGCCGGATACATCGGCTAAGAAAGGGAAAAAGAAAGTCAACGAGGATTAGCTCAAAAAATTATGATTTGTATTTCTATAATCTGAATTTAATTGTTAATTGTTTAATTTTGATTTAAATATTTATGGTAAGATATTAAGGTAAGTATTAGCATTTTTGAAGTTGAATTTAATGTATGTGAATTCGTGATTGATATGATATTTGAATATTGAATAATTGTAGTATTGAAATTGAATTGAGTTAAATTGAATTGTATTGAATTGGAATTTATGAGTTTATTTGAATTGTGTAATGAATGGAAAGTTGAAAAGTGAATTGAATACCCTATTAACAATGTCGGGCTAAGTCGGATATAGTTGGCATGCCATAGGATTAGAAGTGTTCAGGGATACTTCGACTTCAAGTCGATGAGGCACTATGTGTCGTATTATTATTGCTTCGGATAAATCCGATGAGGTACTGAGTACCGTATTGTTTTACCTCGGCATGGTCGATGAGGCACTGAGTGTCGTACCAGTGTCTTTGGGTTGGATCCGCGTATCCGTTTGAGTCCGAGTCGTGTTAATAGATATATATAAATGAATTGACCAAATGATTGACATTGAATGATATTGAATAAGAAATGGATATTGATTTTGAATTTGAATAGGGAATTTTATTGTGAAATGCTACTGAATAACAATTGTGAGATTGCAATATAAAATATGATTATTGAAAGTGATATGGATGTTGAGTTTATGAAATTAATTATTGGTTGAATGATTTTTATTATGTATGAATATGTACGTAAACAATATAATTTGTTTTCTTTATAAGTATTCGGATTATAAAAATACCACTGATTTTATACTCAGAGTATGGTTTGTTTCCGTGCGTAGGTTAGGTAATGTCCGACCGTTGAATCAGTATCCAAAGCCAATCCCGAATTCAAATACGTGGTGAAGTATTCCTCTTTTGAAATGGCATGTACCTAGGTTGTCTTTTGATGTCAATTTTGAGATGTGAATATTAATGGTGTATAAGATGATATTGGTTGACATATATATATATATATATATATATATATATATATATTATAATATGGTCATTTACATGGTTTAATTTGGATTGGTTTGAATTGTATCTAAATAAATTGTTTAGATAATTTAGGATAGATATCTATAAAAATATATGTATTAGATCATTATATTGATAGTTCTGACATGTTTTACATGTATTTAATTGTATCTTGGATTGGTTGAATAAATGGTATTTGAGTTGCTTGTTGTTCAAGAATTGCAGGGTTGGTAAACTTGTTGTATAAGGCTCAATTTGAGTCCACAAAGGCCTGGCACATGGATATGTGACTAGACCGTATGAGACACACGGCTTACACATGGGTGTGTGGTTAAGCCTTGTGTCCTTTTCAGCTTAAAATCTTAGAAACAGAATGCTCAGGCATTGACACACGGGTAGAGACACGGGGCATGTGTCTCAGCCATGTGAGGTACACAGACATGTGCTCAGTCATGTGAAAACTGCATCTAAAATTCAAAAAAATAAATTGCCCACACGGCCTAGCACACGGGCTTGTGGCTTGGTCGTGTGAAGTAAGTTAGAGAGTTACACGGGGTAGGACACGGTCTGAAGCACGGGCATGTTTTAGGGTAACACGTGTGTATGAGCTCTGTACATAGGAGAAATTTTGAAATTTTGTGAAAAATTCTCTAAGTTTCCGATTAAGTCCTGATTCGTTTTAAATACATATATTGGGCCTCGAAAGCCCATAAAAGGGATAATATGATTAATTTATGATGTGTTTGCTTTTTAACTTGTTTATTATTCATAATTGATCTGAATAGTTCGGTAATGTCCCGTAACCCTATTCTAGCGACGAATAAGAGTTAGGGGGTGTTACATAACTAATACTAAGCGGTATTACGTGGTCGAATCGTAATAAGAAAGACAACTTGTATTAGTAGACAAACTTAAACATGTTCTTAGTCTAAATGGAAATGAGCAAATCAATTGAAATACTAATATGTCGTCTATCAAGTCCAATTGGGGAGATACTTTGTCTTGGGCAACAGAGCGGATGAGTCCTAGAAGATAGAGACATAGATGTGATAGACTGGACTAATAGTACATCGGACTGGACCCAAGAAGAATAGATCATGAATCAGTGTATGGATTTATTCACTTATGACGTTCAAAGTGTGGCATACTTTAATCCTGAGTGGATTACGAACATGTATGCGTGACTCATATATTTTAATGTAAGTAAAAGCCTTAGCTCACTGTTTTGTAGTACTTTGCTGACATAGTGTTGGGGGAATTGATGGGCACCCTCTAATTTAACCAGTATCGCTACGACCATCTCCTCTGAGATGACTAAGTAGAGGTAGAGTGTTTCTCTTATCTAGGATGATTTCAACAGTGAAGGGGAGGTGAGATACTATTTTAATTTCTCGAAGGCTGCCTGGAATTCTTTAGTCTGTGAGAATGAGGTCCTTAGAGCCTTGAAGAAAGAGAGGCATTTGTCCTCCATTCTATAGATGAATTTGTTAAGCGCCATACTTCTGCCTGTGAGACGTTAAATATTTTTTTATGGTTTGCGGGGGAGGCATTTACATGATGGCTTGAATATTTTCTGAATTCACCTCTATCCCCCTTTTTCGAGATCATAAAGCCTAAGAACCTCTCGACTTACACACCAAAGGCACTCTTATCTAGATTTAGCTTCATGCCGTGAGTTCTTAGCATGAATGTTTCTGACAGACTTCATACGTGCTCCCTCATGAAATCACTTTTCACAAGAATGTCGTCCACATAAGCCTCGAGGCCGTGACCTATCTAATTTTTGAATATCCTGTTTACCAACCTCTAATAGGTCGCCCTTACGTTCTTAAGGCCGAACGACATGACCCGATAGCAAAAGAGATCCTCTTCAGTGATAAAGGTTATTTTTTCTTGGTCGTCCTGGTCCAGTAGGATCTGATTGTAGCCCAAAAAAACATCCATAAAACTCATGAATCGGTGGCCTGCAGAGGCATCAACCAAAAGATCAATCGAGGGTAAGGGAAAGCTGTCCTTAGTGCACGCCTTGTTGAGGTTTGTGAAGTCGATGCACATCCTCCACTTACCACTCGCCTTTTTCATCATTACCATATTTGAGACCAGTTTGGGTATTCCACCTCCCTGATAAACCCTATCGACGACAACTTGGTGACCTCTTACCTTACTGCCACTACCACCTACAGTACGAACTTCCTTCTTTTTTGCTTTATCGGCTTTGTTTTGGGGAGTACATTTAACTTGTGTACATTTATCTGTTGGTCCACACCCAGCATGTCCGCCACGGACCAGGCGACGACATTCAAGTTTTCCTTAGGCACTTGATCAATGTGTTTTTTTCGTCTTCCTTTAATATTGACGAGATCTTGATAGTTTTCTTTCCATTGTTGCAGAAGAGCTGCAGTGTTTCGGTGTGCTTCGCAGCTTTGGGTTTTTGCTCCTATGCTTGTCTATCACATCTAAATTATCCAAGTTAAGAACTTGGCTTGCTAATTTAGCCTTCTGCAAATTTTTCCCCTCAGTTATAGGTTCCCTCATTTGCTTGATAGGCAACATGTAGTATTGCCTCACTGTGCACTGATCATATCGCAGCAAACCTACCCTAGTCTTTGTCGGAAACTTAATTTTCATGTTGAAAGCCGTCATTACCATCGTCGTCATTCTTATTGTTGGCCTTTCGAAGATGGTGTTGTATGACATCAGGTGGTCCATCACATAAAACTGGACATACTCTATGGTTGTATGCTCGTCATCCCTTAAAATGACTAACAGGGTGATTGATCCCTTCACCTCGACTGGTTGGTTCGCAAAATTGTATAGCCGGCTGGCTTTGGATAATGACCGCTCTTTCAAACCCATCTTTCTATATGCTTCTTAGGATAGAACCTCTATTATGCTTCCGCTTTTGACCGGTATTCTTTTGACTTCAGAGTCAACATCGTTGTCCAGACTACCATAATGTAATTTCCCTCTTCGTCGCGGACTAAATCTTCATCGATGCTACCAAATTCAACACTCTATTTTTCTTGTCGTTGCGGCCTCTTTGGAGCAATGGCTGACATCACACTTTTCATGTGTGCACATCCCTTTGTGTTCGAGCCTACCCAGTCGTCGTAGGTACCTAGGATTAAATGGATGGTGCCTCGTGCCTTCTGTTTTCCTTTGGGGTCACCTTTCAAGCTCTGGCCCTACTGTGAACCACTCTAATTGACGAATTCGACGAGTTCAAAATTTTAGATCGCTTCCTCTATGGCATCTTCAGTGTGAAACAATCTTCGATTTTGTGCCCCATATCATCGTAGAAAGCACATTGATCCCTGGATTTTATCCTCCTATCAACGTTACTTATAGAGGACGGTTTAGGCAAGATGCCAAGACTCTTTACTTGGCTGAGGATGTAGGAACACATGGCGTTCAGAAGGGTGTAGGCCTCAATCCTTCCCTAGGGAGCATATTTCCTAGCATGCTCTTTCTGAGGCCTTTTGGGGTTCCTGAATGCATCACTTTGGGTTTGGTTTCTTTGTGGTCTATCAGTTCTAACTCGCATAAACTGGTTGGGGAGGCCCTGCTTGTTTCGAGGTCCTTCTTTATTTTTGGGCTGCTTATCTTCTCTTTGAAAGGTAACTCGCAACGATTTTTTAATTTTCTTGACCTTTGTGAACTTATGAGCTCGCTCACATAGGTCCTCCAAACTTTATGGTCTATTATTTGTGAATGAGTATTACTAGCTCGTATAGCTTTCTTTTAATTTTATCGAGAATAATTTGTACTTTACTGCGTCGGACGCCCCCAACACATTCATATAATCGTTGTATTGCATCAGGTGAGCCCAAGGGTCCTTTCTCACATTGAACATGCCTTTTGGGACCTTGAAGTCGCGTGCTAAGCCTATTGTCAAAATTTTAAGGGCCAATAAGTTATTGGAGCAGAACAATCAGTCCATGTCCTACGACTTAGGATGTCATGCTCGTACATCTCAGCGTAGCTCATCCGTTTCGTTTTGTCATTCTTTCACTTGTGCGCTCGGGGCTTCATCTTATGTATTCATGTTATCCTAAGAACCAGAGTTGTCTTTGTGCATCTTTCTTCTCATTCCCTCATTCTGACTCAGTAGCTCTTGCTAAAAGGCTTGTTGTTTTACAAACCATGCTTCTTGAGCGGCCATTTACTCTATCATGAATTTTATTTACTCTTGAAGGGCCAGGAATTGCTGTGGGGGTGCCTCCTAATTGAGAGGAAGTGGCAATCCCTCACCTGTGGAGAGGTTCAGGTTTAAGGAAGGAAGGTCCTTAAAATATCACATTACCAAAGTTTTTCGGCCTATCGGCGAACCATGTAGCAAACAAGTTTGCCTCGTTGTATTGGGCAGTGGAACCTAACGTGCTCCATCTTGTTCTGATGAGAGGTTGAAGGGGAAATTTTCATTTGGGTAAGTCATTTACTTCAAATGTTGAAGAAAACTTAATCGAACTGGGAGGAATCTGATGATCAGAAGTAAGTTCCATGCTCACCGTACCAATTGTTGAGTAATATTTCTCTTATATCTTATTGATATAAATTTGGGGTATTTAGACATACGGTTATAAGCACTATTACAACTTATAGTAGGGCCACATTATTTTTTCTTGATTTTATTGCCCCCGGTACTGACATTCTCTATCCTTAGTATTGACATTCTCTGCGAACTCCAAGTCCATTGGGTACGTGTTTATGGAGCACGCGATCCTTTCTGATTTTGGGATTGGCACTCTGGGTGCGCTTTGTACTTACTGGACACGTGTCTGGATGGCTTGTGGAGTATGTGGCCCTTTCAGTTAGTCCTTTGGGTGTATATGAAGCGAGACTGTGATTGTCCCTATGTTCTTGTGAGCTAGGTTTGTAACCTTGCCTTGCAAGTTGGATCTGTGGGTTATTCCTACGACCTTACCCTGTAGGCTCTTGCAAGGTTCTCACGAGCTGGGTCTATAGCCTTACCTTGCAAGCTGGTATGCCTAGTTGTCTACTCGCGGTTGGATCAGGGGTCGGACGTTTGGATCCTTCCTAGGACTCGGGTCTCTAGTTATTGACATATAACATTATTATTTTAATTTAATTACCTTTTTGCCCTTAAAACTTAACAAAAATTTCCTATCATGCCAAACCAAACTGTCCACTACCCAAACTTTTAGTATAATTACCATTTAAAACCCTAAAAACATGCTTTTATATTCATTTAACCCAAATACACTTATAGCAATTAACTTTTGTAACTTTTACGATTTAGTCCTTTTTACTTAATTAACTATCCAAACGTCAAAATTACTGAACCAATTTTAATACGATATTTAAATAATTTTTTGAATATATATTTACTGATTCATATGTCAGAATTGTGGTCTCGAAACCATTATTTCTGACACCACTGAAAAAGGGTTGTTATAATACCAGCTGCGAACCAGTTTTAAGAAGATCCCGTGAGGGAGATATGTAAGCGTGGTGCTAAAGAATTTCTGGGGGATAAGGGTGATGACCCTGCCACAGCAGAACAATGGTTATCTTACATAGGAAGGGTGATTAAAGAGGTGAAATATACATCGACGGATAGTCTGTTATGTGTTGTTTCTTTATTGGAAGGAAATGTATATAAATGGTGGGAACCATTGGTAACTGTGACCCCGAAAGAACAAAAGATTGAGAGTTCTATTTAAAAAAATTCAGAGAGAAATATGTGAATCCGATGTATGTGGAACAAATGAAGAAAGAATTTTTATATCTTAGACAAGGATGAATGCCAGTAATGGAATACGAACGAGAGTTCGTCATGTAATAGCCTGATTTTCAGTGGTGTCAGAAACATGGTTTGAGGCCACCAAATCCGACTAGTAAGCTCGTAAATTTTATTATTTAGTATTTATGAGTCAAATGTGGTTTTAGAAAATTTTAATTTGGCAATTTAAGTTTTATAATGAATTATTAGGTTCGAGTGATAAAATCTTAGGTCAAGTGGTTTTAGAAAATGAGGTATCGAGACCTTATTTCTATAAATCGAGCCGTAAATATTTTTATAAATATTTATGGAGTGTCCTTAAGGTAGTATTAAAGTTTCGTTAGAAAATTTTAACGTTTCAGTAGTTAATTAATTAAAAAAGACTAAATTGAAAAAGGTGCAAAACTTGTTAATTATAAGAATTAGTGATCAAATGGATTAATCATTAAACAAAGGAGGACTTAAGGAGTAAATATGCCCAAGTGGATAGATGAGGCGGCATAAGTAAGAAAAAGAATAATAAAATAAGCCATTTAATGGCAAATTTGTAAATAAAGTGAAATTAAAATATCAAATTGAAAATCTAAAAGTTTCTAGGCAATTTCTTTATCAATTTTCTGTCCAAAACGCCATAAGAGAGTCCCCTCAAGCTAGTTTTCATATTTTTGCTTCAAATCAAGATCCCATAGATACTCGTGAAAAAGAAAAATTAGTGAAATAGTCCCTAAACTCCTACAAATATTACAATTTAACCCAGGTAAGTTCGTACAGTTAAACTTTAATATTTATATTGAATGGATGAGTGGTATTATGTATTTAATCTATTGTTGGAAAATAAAATATTGTTAAAGTTATAAATTTGACTTGAATATTCGGATTAAATGAAACGCGGGATTTGAGTACATTTTGCATTCGGTGAATTGACGACATTGGAGGAAAATGATAGCAAATTACCCAAGTAAACCGAGGTTCAGCATTTTTTGTGAACTTTCTTGTTTACTTTCCGTTTAGCTCTCACGAGCTTCTGTTTAACTCATATGAGTTTCCGTTCAGCTCTTTTGAGCTTCTGTTTAACCCTTATAGGTTTCCGTTCAGCTCTTACGAGCTTCTGTTCAACCCTTACGGGTTTCCGTTTAGCTCTTATGAGCTTCTGTTCAGCCTTTGGGCTTTTGAAAACGATGTACTCTTACCCGTGAGTTGTTCTCCAATTTGGGAAGATTTGGTAAGTGACTACGTAATTGAAATTAAAAGACATATTGTTTGTCATTGGTATTAACTTAAAATAAGTATTTTCATCGATTGAAGTTGTGATTGGTAGGGAGTTTACATTGAATGAATTTATTTAATTGATGTGTTATAATAGGTTCAGTAAGATTTATGTTTAACCCATCGAACTTACTAAGCTTCATTAAGCTTACTTGTGTGGTTTAATGTCTTTGTAGATTTTCGTGAGGTCCGAAGATCGGATCTGTAACAGCCCAATTTTTAAGTGGTGTCGGAAACAATGGTTCGAGGCCACCAAATTCGACAAGTAAGCTCGTAAATTTTATTATTTAATATTTACGAGTCAAATATGGTTTTAAAAAAATATTTTTGAATGGGTAATTTATGTTTTATAATGAATTATTTGGTTTGAGTGGTAAAATCCTAAGTCAAGCAGCTTTAGAAAATGAGGTATTGGGACCTCAATTCTATAAACTGAGTCATAAATATTTTTATAAATATTTACAGACTGGCATTAAGGTGGTAGTAAAGTTTCGTTGAAAAATTTTAACGTTTCGATAGTTAATTATTTTAAAAAAAAATACTAAATTGAAAAAGGTGCAAAACTTACTAATTATAATAATAAAGTGACTAAATGGCTTGATTAATAAATAAGGAGGGACTTAAGTGATAAATATGCCTAAATTAATGGATGACGCGGCATATGAATAAAATAATAATAAAATAAAGCCATTAATGGTAAAATTGTAATTAAATTGAAATTAAAATAAAATAAAAGTGAAATTAGAAAGTTTCTAGGCAATTCTTTTTTCTTCTCCCAATTTTCGGTTCAAAAACAGACATGGGAGAGCTCCTTGAGCTGGTTCTTCAATTTTTCTTCATATCAAGATCGAGTGGAAAATCAAGGAAAATGAAAAATTATTAAAATGCCCCTAAATATTGGTATTTCTGCAATTTAGCCAGGTAAGTTCGTATGGTTAAATTTTAATGTTTATTTACTAATTGATGAATGTTAATGTAATTAGTTATATTTTTGTTGTTGAAAATAAAAATCATTGTTAAATTGTGAAATCAAATTGAATGTTTAAATTGAGTAGAACGTGGGATTGAGTACAATCGTTTTGTGGTAAAGGATGAATTGAGGATAAGACCATAACTAGGTTATGGGACTATGAACGTAAGACCATGGTTGGACCATGGAAGTGTTTATATGTAAGACCATAGCTGAGCTATGGCATTGATGTAAAGGATGAATTGACGGATAAGACCATAATTGGGTTATGGCACTATGAACGTAAGACCATGGTTGGACCATAGCAGTGTTTATATGTAAGACCATAGTTGGGTTATGGCATTTTGATGATAAGACCATAAATGGGTTATGGCACTAAGAAAGTAAGACCATGCAGGGTCATGGTAATGCATAAGAAAGATCATAGTTGGACTATGGCTCAAAGAAAACGATGTACTCATATCTGTAAGCCGTTCTTCAATTCAGTAAGAATTGGTAAAAGATTTATATGAAATTAATATTGAAAGACTTATGGTTATTATTGGTATCGATCTGAAATGAATGTATCCATCGATATTTAAATGATTCAACGGGCAAAGTTCTGATATGAGATAACATGAGTTTGAAATGAACTATTACTGGTATATACTTGAAATACATGGAAATGATATTTACTTGATATATTGAAATATGACATGGAAAATACATGTATATTAAACTTGCTCGATAATTATGTACATTCATGATTATGAACTATTACTAGAATAAATATACACGAAATTCATGAAAATGATGGTACATGAAATATTCATATAATGAAATGAATGATATATGTTTATAAAGAAATGGCTAGAGAATGATATGTATCATGACATGTAAATATGTGATTATCTTTGATATGTTGATACAAGGAAATTATGTATGTTGTGGCGGGTAATAAACTCAAGTGTGACATGTCGAGAAAATAAGTTTATCAATGTTGAATTTATATGTAATATGTGCAAGTACGGTAACCAATGTTGTTGCTTGATGCTTAGGCAAATGCCAAGCTATTGGTTGAATGGTAATATGTTTATTTATATGATGCATTGAAATGGTAAGTATTTAAATGAAAATATGCTAGTGCTCATGAAAGAGTGGTAAGGTTTAAATTATGCAATTTCTTATGAAATGACTTATCATGTGATCAATTCGAAAAAGGCTTTGGTTAAATGCACTAGCTTGTGACCATGGTTGAATGATATGATTATGCCTTGTGTGTCAGGCATATGGAATAAGTGTGGAAAGTAAAGAAATGCAAATGAAAATAAAGAAATTTGGAAGAGTTAAAGTTATATAAAATCCTACTAAGCTTGGGATAATATGTATAAGTGATATTGTGAATTTATTCACCTTTTGAATTAATGTATATAGCTTCATGAGTATTGTGGTATCAATATTGGATTTATTTTTTATATGTATAAATTTTATATTTGAAATGAATTGATATTATTAAAGTTTATACGAGCTTACTAAGCATTCGTTGCTTATGTAGTTGTTTTCCTTTACTTTTCAGATTATCGGAAGCTCGATCGGATTGGAAATTTTGTCGGAGTTATATCACACTATCCATTGGTTCTATCGGTACTTTCAGATGTTTTGATTTTGGTTATAATGGCATGTATAGGTATTCTGGTTAATGTTGGCCTATATGAGTTTTGTTAATATTAGCCACTTATTTGGCTTGTGTTTTGGCACATTTTGGTTTGTGCATATTTGCCTTATATGGTTAATGTGTGGGTTGGTTTATGGTTTTATAGTGAAAGATAAAATATTAACTAAATGTGCATTTATATACATGTGTTTTGGTATGTTTTGATAGGTAAGTGACTTGATTTGAAATAATGCAAATTAGCTTGGTAAACATTGGGTACAATTATGCATACAAGTTAGTTATACATATGAATATATTTAATACATGAACACATATGTTATAATCTGTCATCTAAGGTGCCTGAAGGAATAATGGTTGTATGTGAAGATATTATATATATTTAAGACTTGATTTTTACTTGTTTTGGATACTATAATATGGCTTGTTTACATGTATGATGATAGCTGTAGATATATGTCTTGTTGGGTGAGAAAAATGGTTTATAAAATAGCATATTTTTGTCCACACAGGCAGAGACACGGGCGTGTGTCTCAGCCGTGTGTAACACACGGCCAGGTGACACGGCCTTGTGTCCCCTGTATCTTTTAAATGAATGCAAGTCAGTGAGTTACATGGCCTTAGACACAGGCGTGCCTCTTAACCGTGTGAGTCACATGGACTGTTCACACGGCCGTGTGACCCTTGCAGTGTCGAAAATATTAAATGCTTTCGAAAAATTTTCTGAGTTTCCAATTTAGTCCCGATTTGTTTCTGATGCGTAATTTGGGCCTCGAGGGCTCGTATAAGGGACAATATGTATGATTTTGATCGGTTTTTGAAATAAATGCTATATGATATAAAATGTTTGAAATTTCTGTCTATTTGTTTTGTAAACTCCGGTAATGCTCCATAACCCTGTTCTGGTAATGGATTCGGGTTAGGGATGTTACAGGATCAGCACATCAAGTCACACTATCCAACCTATTATAGTAGTTTTTGTACATGTAATACAGTTTATATGGCATGTATAGGGTTTGTGTGGATTTAATCAAAGTTTGTCTTGTGTAAATGTTAATAATTATAATTTTGCTTATATATATATATATATATATATATATATATATATATATATATATGTTGGGTTGGAAATGAGACATATTGGTGATGTTGATGTGAATGATATAAGTTTATTATATTCAATTTGTGGTTAACTTTAGTAGTTAGTTAGATGGATTAAATAGGTAAGTTTAGGTATTTGGGTGTATATATAATGTTATATATGTTATGTTTAAAATATGATTTTGGCTTGTTTTGATTGTTGGTTTGGGATTTATTGATGTGTTAAAATGCTATGTTTAGGTTGAAATCAAAATGGGTGAGAAATGTGGCCTTGAAATAGTCTATTTTCGTCCACACGGGCAGAGACACGGGTATGTGTCTCAGTTGTGTGTGACATACGACCTAGCAGACGAGCGTGTGATTTGGCTGTGTGTCCCCTGCATCTATTAAATTGCAAAACAGAATACCCAGGATTTTTCACACGGCCTAGCACACAGGCGTGTAGCTTGGCCGTGTGACCCCTGCTCTTTAATTTACAAGTCAGTATGCTCACATAGCCTAGCACACGGGCAAGTGGCTTGGCCGTGTGACCCAAGTCAGAGAGTTACACGGGTACGGACACGGGCTGGACACGGCCGTGTGTCCCCTACAACTTTGAAAATTTTCAATGTTTTTTAAAAAATTCTTTGAGTACCCAATTTAGTCCCGACTGTTTCTAATGCATATTTTGGGCCTCGAGGGCTCGTATAAGGGACAATATGTTTGGTTTTGATTGGTTTATGACGTGGATGTAATATGATATGAAATATTTGTTAATTTAATCTGTAAACTCCAGTAATGCTCCATAACCATATTCCGGCAATGGATACGGGTTAGGGGTGTTACACGTCAGGCTTAGTTAAAATCATTTAATTAGTTTATTCTTTATGTTCTTTTCCAAACACTCTTTATTTTCTCAAAAGGTTCCTTCTACAATTTTAGTTGAATATTTAATTAGTTTGTTTTTCCTTATTTCTTATTTTCCTACTGGTTAATAGAAGTGCTTGTTGAATCTTGAAAGATGTATAAATTCACGAAATATCCTTAAGAACAATGATATTCATGCTTCAAACAACAATTTTTATTTTCTAAATCCTCAATATCTAATGGAATATAGTTATTCAATGCCATTATGAGTTTCAGTTGGAGTTGCTATATGATAATTCCCTTTGACATTGCTTAGTTACACTTCTAATCATATTGCTAAGAAGGTTGACAATAGAGTGGACTGCCCATCTTGGAGGTTAAATTGGGCTTTGCTTTGTAATCTTCATTCTTATACTTGTTTGCCTTGGGTTAGTCTAATTTGACACTTTTAAAAAAAAAAATTGACTTGTGGGTGACATTGGAGCATTGTTCCATCTTGCCCCTGATCATGTCATTCTCAATGGAATCTGAAGGACGACTCCAAAAATCATGATATCATTAGCTTTTAGACAAGAAAGTTTCCTGGAATGTTTTGGTCCCCAACTAAAACAAAAGGTTTTTTCTTATCTTTAAAAAAAAAAAAAAAAAAACCTTTTTCAGATCAACAATTTACTTTGCTTGTCCCATAATCTCAGTGGAGTTTTGGTTAGAATGGTTCACTCTTTAGCTTCTTCCCTTTCTTAATTATTTCTCTAATCCTATTCATAATCTTGGAAGAATAATTTGTTTCTTTTATTGCATGCTTTTCCACCAAGAATAGTTGAAAAAAAAGGCAAACTTATTTACATAAATGATCAAATATTTGTATGTACCATATTTTAATTCATTTAGATTGAATTTTCTTTTGGATCATATATTGATTGAAATTAAATAAACAACATTGTGACTGATGAATATTTTTTGAAAATTGGAATTCTGGTAAAATCTCAAACATGATTCGTTGCCTCATTGTCATAAAATATATTAATTTATAAATACTACCCCAAGCCAACTGTTGCAACAACTTCCATATTTAAAATTCTTAAAAGAAAAAAATTATAGAGGTAGTCATTTAATTATAAAAAGTTTTCATTTTAGGTATTTAAGATAAAATTTTACGATTTAAGCATCTACGTTACATAATTTGATCATTTTAATCACTACATTAAAACCATAAATAACAAATTGAAGTGACAATTAAGAGGAGAGAGATTTTATTTTATTTAATATTAATATAAAATTTAAATTTATTATTATATTTTTGAAAATATTTACGATATTTTTATCTTTTTTATTTTTAAAATTAAGATTAAATTAAAATTATTTGTAAATTTTAAGTGTTAATATTTTAAAATTATGATTAAATTGATATAATATATAAAAATTGATTGTATAAATTTGTTATTATACTGATTTTTTGTTTACCACGTCAACTTAGTATAATTTTAACGAGAGTTGCAAAAATAATTGAATTATTTAAAGTAAGTATTTAAATTATAAACTTTCTATTTTAAATTTACAAAATAAAAAAATTAGCAATTGGATCGAATCTCGACACAGCAACAACCAACCAACCAAAAAATTATACATACTGATGAAAAAAAGAGAGAATTTTAAGCTTTTTTTTTTTCTTCACATTTTTAAATATTTGGACATTTGTTCAATAATTTTTTTGGCATTTATTAACGCGGATTTCGTGTGAACTTGTACGGTTAAACAAGACGGCGGCATCTGGTCAACCCAAGGAGCCACGGCCCATGAATATCGACGGCATCTTATTAAAATTAAAAGAAAATTATGGTCGACAGTATTATTCTCGTTTCCAATAAGGAACAATATTAAAATTTATGGTGAATATTTACTTTTAATAAATTTACTGTGAAAATTTAATTATTGGACACGTTTCAATAAATATTTTAAAATAAAAAATAAAAGAAATTTAATATTTTCAATTCTAATAATTCTTTCAAAATAAAAAAACATTTGTAAGTGGATTAGATTTCTTTTATGAAACAAGATATTGATATGTGTATTTATAATATATTAAAAAACGAATCTTAAAATAGGAAGTTAATCTTTAGTTATGATTTTAGTATTTTTATTATATTAGATTTTTATTAAAAGAAAATGTTTGGTAGAATGTGACTTCACAAGTAAAATCAAAAGTTGAGAATTGTTCTATATAATTATAGTAAAATAATAAATAAATAATTTAAAGAAAAGAGACATCAGAAAATTTGATAGTATTTAAAATAAGTTTAAAATTAAATAATTTTGTGAAGAAAAGTATTATATAAAATAAAAATAAATAAATAAAAGGGTAATTTTATCCTAAAGATACATTTTATATTTCCAAATTATTTAAATCAAATCCATGATTAAAGAAAAAAAGTTACATTCCATGAAAGTTAATATTTTTAAATATTGAGTAACTAAATTTAAAAAAAAAAAAAACTTTTCATTACTAAAACAAAATTGAGTTATATGAAATGATTAAATTGAACTTCATAAATTAGATTCTTGTATAATATAACTGGCGAAACAAAGGAATCCGAAAAGCAAATTGGAAACAATGCATTGAGTGGCTCTCCAAAACGTCGATTTGAGACTGACCAAGAACTACTTCCCTTTTTTTCTTATGTTACAAGATTTCTTATATTTACATAAAAAGTTAGTATCAAATAAATACCAAGAATTTTCCTTCAACTTTGCTTTGTCTCCAAGCCATGTTTTTTTTTTTTTTTCTTGGCCTAACTATTATTCTAAGGTTTTATTCTCTTTTTTTTTTTCTTACTTTTCTTTTTAGTTGTTATCCACACTGACTTTCTTATATAAGAAGAAAGTGTTTGTCTCATGGGTTTCAGTCAGTTTTTGCTTTGGAGGTAAAGTTTTTTTTTTTTTTTGGTCATATAATTATCTACAGTTACAGTTTTTTAAGTTTACTTGGCAGTTAATTGCTACTACTCTAAGCAGTTTTTTTTGTCCTTTCCCTTCTTAGGTTGTTGGGTCTGTGTTAAAACTGCTGCTTTGTAATTCCTTTGTTCGGTTGGATGATTAATTGTTATGGTGGCTAGTAGTTAATATAGGTGGTTGTTTTTTTTTTTATTACCCAAGGAAGAACATTACCTTTTCTTGTTGGGTGATTCGACATAATTTCATACTTGTTAAAAGGAAGTTAATGCACTGTTTCCATTTCTACTTTATTATTATTATTATTATTATTATTATTATTATTATTATTATTATTATTATTATTATTTCTTAGCCATTTTCTTTGTTTAAAACTTGGCTTACATGTTTTCATCTGTTTCTATTACATGGGTTTCAGCCAAAATTGAAGCAACTTTTACTTTTGGGTGGTAAGTGATAACCAACGTTGAGGACTCAATGGAGAAAAGGCCTTTCCCTGCGTGGTCATGGTCTGTTGAGCAGTCTCTGAAAGAATATAATGTTAAACTAGACAAGGGTTTGAGCAGTTCCCAGGTGGAGAAACAGCGTGAGAAGTATGGTTGGAATGAGCTTGCCAAAGAGAAAGGGAAGCCTTTATTGCGGCTTGTGTTGGAACAATTTGATGACATGCTTGTGAAGATACTTATAGTTGCTGCTTTTATATCTTTCATTTTAGCCTATATGCATGGGAGTGAATCCGAGGAGTCTGGTTTTGAGGCCTATGTGGAGCCATTTGTGATATTATTGATTTTAGTCCTTAATGCAATTGTTGGAGTATGGCAAGAGACCAATGCTGAGAAGGCACTTGAGGCCCTTAAGGAGATGCAATGCGAATCCGGTAAAGTTTTAAGAGATGGGTACATTGTACCTGACCTGCCAGCCTGGGAGCTTGTACCGGGTGACATAGTTGAAATGCAGGTTGGTGATAAGGTTCCTGCTGATATGAGAATAGCAGCTCTGAAAACTTCAACTTTGAGATTGGAACAAAGTGCACTAACTGGGGAAGCAATGCCTGTTTTGAAAGGTACTAGTCCAATATTCCCGGAGGAATGTGAGTTGCAGGCAAAAGAAAATATGGTTTTCGCAGGCACAACTGTGGTGAATGGTAGTTGTGTTTGTATCGTTGTTTGCACTGGAATGAACACTGAGATTGGGAAGATACAGAAGCAAATACACGACGCCTCTTTGGAAGAGAGTGACACACCTTTGAAAAAGAAGTTGGATGAATTTGGGAGCAGGCTTACAACTGTAATTGGACTTGTTTGTCTCATTGTTTGGCTTATCAATTACAAAAACTTCCTCTCCTGGGATATCGTGGATGGATGGCCTGCAAATCTCCGCTTCTCATTTGAGAAATGTACCTACTATTTCAAGATAGCTGTTGCCCTTGCTGTAGCCGCAATTCCAGAAGGTCTCCCTGCTGTGATCACAACATCTTTAGCTCTTGGTACAAGAAAAATGGCTCAAAAGAATGCGATCGTACGGAAGCTTCCTAGTGTTGAAACCTTGGGATGCACCACTGTGATTTGTTCAGATAAAACTGGGACTTTGACCACGAATCAAATGTCTGTTGCAGAATTCTTTACCCTTGGTGGGAAAACCACTACTTCTCGTATTTTCCATGTTGAAGGCACAACCTATGACCCGAAGGATGGTGGAGTTGTTGATTGGACCTGTTACAATATGGATGCTAACTTACAAGTCATGGCAGAAATATGTGCAGCTTGCAATGATGCTGGGATTTTCTTTGATGGTCATCTTTTCCGGGCCACAGGTTTGCCCACAGAAGCTGCTTTGAAGGTTTTGGTTGAAAAGATGGGAGTTCCAGATGCCAAGATGAGAAACAAAATCCATGACTCACAGGTTGCTGCAAACTATTTGATTGACCGAAGCACAATTAAACTAGGTGAGCCATAAATCTTTTCTAGTTTTAGTAGATTCATGTATTGTGATGCACTTCATTGATTTATGATATATTGCAAAACTTAGGTTGCTGCGAGTGGTGGACCAAAAGATCAAAAAGGCTTGCAACATTGGAGTTGGATACTGTACGAAAGTCTATGAGCATTATTGTTAGAGAGCCTACTGGACACAACAGACTGCTTGTCAAGGTGACTGTCATTCCCTTTTTTTACCTTGGTTCAAATCCTTCATCTTTCTTTCATCAATGGATAAATGTGACCATTTTCTTCATACTGTTGTTGTCTAGAAATCATTTTGCTCTTGATTAAATGGAAAAGATAGAATTTAACTTCAAGGGAAATTAGCAGTCAGTGTAAATGTGAACTTAAGGTGGATTGGAGACAAGAACATGATATACATTTATATATGTTGGTAACGTATGATTGTGAGTGGTAAACAGCAAAAAGGCATGAAATTAGTAGTTTGGTTTCCTTGCTTATTTGACCTTTAAATCAATGCGCGTATGATTGTGAGTGGTAAACAGCAAAAAGGCATGAAATTAGTAGTTTGGTTTCCTTGCTTATTTCACCTTTAAATCAATGCGCATCTTCTGTAGGGCGCTGTTGAGAGTTTAGTGGAACGTAGTACACACGTACAACTTGCAGATGGATCTCTTGTTCCAATGGATGAATCATGTAGTCAACTATTGCTTTCAAGAAATTCAGAGATGAGTTCAAAGGGACTGCGATGCTTGGGATTGGCGTATAAGGACGACCTGGGGGAATTTTCAGACTACTACTCTGAGAATCATCCTGCTCATAAGAAGTTGCTTGATCCAGCCAGCTATTCTTCCATTGAAAGTGATTTGGTTTTTGTAGGGGTTGTTGGTCTCAGGGTAAGCATATATCAGACAGTTTTGTTGTTCATAATAGTTAATGAATTGTCAAGTAAATTATTTTCAGAGATGTAATTTTCCATATCAATACAGGACCCTCCACGAGATGAAGTTGACAAAGCAATAGAAGATTGTAAAGCAGCAGGAATTAGAGTTATGGTGATAACAGGAGATAATAAATCCACAGCTGAGACTATTTGTCATGAAATTAAATTGTTCTCTGATGGAGAGGATGTTAGAGGGAAAAGTTTTACTGGTAAAGAATTCATGGCTCTTTCCCCTTCACAACAAATTGAAACGTTGTCAAAGCCAGAAGGAAAGGTCTTCGCTCGTGCTGAACCTAGGCATAAGCAAGAAATCGTTAGGATGCTAAAAGAGATGGGGGAAATTGTTGCTATGACTGGAGATGGTGTAAATGATGCACCTGCCCTTAAACTGGCTGATATAGGAATTGCTATGGGCATAACTGGAACCGAGGTAAATATATCACCTTGATTCTCTTGCTTGAAGATCGAATCTTGTTCCTTGTAGCCTTCATATGACTTCGCTTGGAGCAAGCGATATGATTGTTTAGGCATTTCCTAGCACTTAGCATAGATTTGTACCATATGTTGGAACTAATACATTCACGTTCCTCCCTACTAACGACCCTCAAATAAGTCCCTTCTACTAACATGCTCATTGTTCAATTTTTCCAGGTAGCAAAAGAAGCTGCTGATATGGTTTTGGCAGATGACAACTTTAGCACCATTGTTTCGGCTGTTGCCGAGGGTCGTTCTATTTATAATAACATGAAAGCTTTCATAAGGTGTGTTAATTTGCTCTACTACTTTCCTTGAGCATTTAGCATATGCCTTATTTATTCATTTCCTAAATTTGCAGATACATGATATCATCCAATGTTGGAGAAGTAATCTCCATATTCTTGACTGCTGCTCTGGGATTACCAGAGTGTATGATTCCTGTGCAACTCTTATGGGTGAATTTGATTACGGATGGTCCTCCTGCGACAGCTCTCGGGTTTAATCCTCCAGATGTTGGTATAATGCGGAAACCACCCCGTAAAAGTGATGAGGCTCTCATTGACTCCTGGGTCCTGTTTCGTTACTTGGTTAGTACTGAATATCTACACCAATTATCTTCCCCTTGAAATTCTCTAGGCAAGACATGGTTTGTGGGATTTTTGAACTGGACTAATGTTCTACATTTATGTTTTGAATTGTAGATAATAGGTTCTTATGTGGGCGTAGCAACCGTTGGCATCTTCATCTTGTGGTATACTCAGGCTTCTTTTATGGGTATCAACCTTGTGAGCGATGGTCACACACTAATCGAACTGTCTCAGCTTAGCAACTGGGGAGAGTGTTCAACATGGTCAAATTTCTCCGTGGCCCCATATACGGTTGGTGATGGTCAACTGATCACATTCTCGAACCCATGTGACTACTTCACCATTGGCAAAGTGAAAGCAATGACTCTGTCACTATCTGTATTAGTAGCTATCGAAATGTTCAATTCCTTGAACGCACTTTCCGAAGACAGCAGCCTGCTAACGTTGCCACCTTGGAGGAACCCTTGGCTTTTGGTTGCAATGTCAGTCTCATTTGGACTCCATTGCCTTATACTTTACGTTCCATTCCTGGCAAACATGTTTGGTGTCGTTCCATTGAGCCAGAATGAGTGGTTCTTAGTAATTTTGGTCTCAATACCTGTCATACTTATCGACGAGACCCTTAAATTTTTTGGAAGGAGTCGAAGACATAGAGTGAAGGAAAAGACAGCATAAAAAAAATTTAATTAAAAAAAAAAAAAAAACAGAACCAAGTTTACTCGAGATTGTTCAGAGGTGCTACTGACAGATAGAAGATTACTAGGATTATGTTAATTTATATTCTTAGCTCCGTTTTTTGTTGTTGTTGACGGTTCCTTTTGTTATAATCTAAAGGAAATAGATAAGTTTATTTATAGAAATTTAATAAATAGACATTTTAACTCCCCTCACTGTGTAGACCTGACAATTCGTATAACAGAATTGTTTTCAAATGGAAATAATATTTCAGGGCAAATTATAGACTACATTGTTAATACTACAGGTTCGTGCTGGAAGGGAGGCTTGAGCTGTTTGAGCTTCTGCAATGGTCCAGCCATTGATTCGAAAAGTTCTCTCCTTATGCCACCAGTACGCTCCATGAGTGCATGCTAACAGAAACTGCAAATATAACGTCATATCTGGTGCAGTTCATTCAATAATGTTAATATGACGATTTCAAATGTGAGGTTTCCAACTTTCCTAAGCAAGAATCAAACAATCAATTGCTGGGACCAACTGAAGCCCTTGTGTTTTTCATGCTCATAGAGTTTGCATTCAAGCTAACACTAGTAATCAACTTTTGCTGAATGCATGGCACGAAATGCAAGTTTCCATTTGTCACGTAGACAGGCATGCTCCACATTTACTCTTTGGTTATTAAGCTGATGAATTCTAGACCATCTATATATCTAATACAGGACAATCACAGAAGCTATAGGTAAACTACTGAGTTGACAGTGAAAGAATGGAAAGAAGAACCACAGAGGTTACAAGGAAAGATATCAATTCCAAGCAATATTGCTAATGGTGTGCTTTTAATATCAGCCACCTGTAAAATCTCTTACCTGCGACGGTTCCTCAACAGAAAAAGCACAAATTTGATGTCTATCATCTTGGGTATCATGGTGCTGCATCGATACAACTATCCACAACAATGGAGTTGGTTAATAGTTCTTGCTTAGCTTTCAAGGTGAATCCGTCAATATGCGCCTATTATTGAGAAGAAAGGTATGCCCATTCTGAAATATTATGGTCCAAGCCTGAGCATGCGCACCAGTATTGCGGTTCTTGCAAAATAAATCATCAAGGTGAATAATGTGGCCAGTCCTTCCTCCTCAGATATGATTCAAGAAAGTCAAAAGGCGTTGAATTCTTTAGAAATAGGAAGATTGGTCATGAAGTACATTCAAGTGAGCAAGTATCCTGGCTGAAAGAGACTTCATACTACTATTGCCTCGCTGTGTTAAATCTACTAAAGGCATCTGAGCAGCTGGACCATACTTCTGCTTGAACTCAGGCAGCCGGAAAATCCTTTCCAAAGCATGTAGAGCTTTCTCCTGCAGTCTGAGGGAAGGCGAACTAAGACATCTTATCATTGGAGTAATTGCATTTGCTTCTGCTAGCACCTTACTACCATTTTGAAGTCTTTCACCTTCAATTAAAGTCAATAGTGCATCTAAAGATGCTTCACACACTCTGGCATCTGTTTCTTGAAGAACCCTTGCAAGTGGTATCACTGCATCAGCCTCAAGAAGGCAAAATGATGACTCAACAGAACAAATTCCTCCATGAACCGGGCAAGCAGTCTCTGGTGGAGCTGACAAGCACCAGAACCCCTTTTTCTTTGGTATTGTCCGGGTTAGCTGAAGAGAACTCCGTGAAAAACGAGACAGAGAAGTGGCTGCATGATATTTGGTCAAGGTGGTTCCTGAATCCAACAATTGAACTAACATGGGGACAACATCGGCTTCAGCTGCTCTCTTTTGCCATTCCAGATTTGTTGGAGCAGTAAAACGGCAGATGGCTCCAACAGCACTTTCTACTAACTGACTTCTATTGGAATCATTAAGTCTACCACTGCGAAGAAAACGAAAAATGATTGGAATTGCACCAGCATCCACAAGCCACTGAGTGATCTGGTCATTTTCAGGAAGGTTAGCAATTATGCCCACTGCAGAAGCAACTTCTTCATCATCATTAAAAGACTGGATAATCCTAAGTAAAGTCTCAATGCATTTCTGGCGCACATGCTCCAGGATAGTGGCTTCATCACCATCCTTCACCAAGAAACAGAAAAGCTTCACAGCATTCAGCCGTACATTTCCAATATCACGTTCACACAACTGGATTAGCACTTGGATGGCTGAGCACTGTTAACATAATAAATCAGCTGGTGTTGAAAATTGAAATGGTATGCAGCAAAAGAATTACAAAAATGAGACATATCTAGAGAGATATATGCATTTGACTAGAGACACGTGAGTAGGCTCAAACATATAAAAGGGGGAAGGAAGAAGGATAATAACAGCACAGCATCCTTGCATCAGCTTCTCTATCCTTACATGAATATGAGAAGCATCCTGAAACACAGGCCCATAAAATAAAATAAAACATTGAAAGAATGAATAATATGTCCATAACCAAAATAAGAAGTCTAGGCTGTGATTATCTCACTTATGATTTCAGACTTTAAGATACTTTGAAGAGGTTAATCTATCTAACAGTGCAAGACACAAACATCCTACGAGTAATTCAACCTGTCCAAAGCCAGAATTCATGGGATCACTAAACGCAATAACTGTTGACACACTAGAAAAAACAATAGATTCCTTTTCTGCAAAGGGAATAGAGGGAGCAAGAACATTTCTCTGAATGGCTAAGTCACCAGGGTAAGCAACCTATTATGTCAGGCACTGAGCAATCAGTGGAAAGAAGGCAAAGCATGGGCAACATACAACGTTATGGAAGTTTGCTAAGTATACCTTGTTTGAAGTAATCATTGTTTTCAGATTAATTTAAGCTCTATTTTAGCACAGCATCTTTGATATTTATTCTTAGAAAAAGAAAATGCCAGCACTAAGGCACAGAGTTATATCATTCTCCAATAAAATGTATACCTGTGTCAGCTTGGTCTTGATATATGCTGCAGAGGGGGATTCGCACAACGCCTGAAAGATCTGCAGAAGGTTTTGTTGGATTTCTGGTCCAGTCAGGTTAATCAAAGAGAAGACCATGAAAACATCCTCATCAGATTCCAATAAAGAAACTGGAGTCTCAGTGGATTCTTGTGACATAGTGGATACTGCAAGGTGCATAACTGTTGCGGTGACTTGTTCTCGTAATGCTGAGGATGATGAGCCAAGATGGAGGAGGTCAAGTAATGGGCGGGATGCACCTTCTTTGATCATCTGCAAGCCATTTTTTGGTACACTTGAGAGGTTTCGAAGAGCTTTAACAGCCACACTTTTCATTTGAATACCACCATGAGAGACCCAGTTAAGAAGTGGATGCAATGCACCTCTTTCTAACAATACCACTTTATTATGGTCAGTTAACTCCATTTCAGCTATAGCTGTTGCCATGATTAGTTTTACATCATCTGGTCCTGTAGAGATTTAGATATACTTCCATAAGTGTTTTGTCAAATAATAGCAAAGACATCGCAACTTGATGCACATTTGCAATGATGTAGCAAAACCTAAATGTGGAAGGAAATATGAACAAAATATATACACCTAAACCGAACCATGTAAACCACTGCTGCAGCTCTACCAGAAATGCTGAGATTTTACTATTTTAAGAAAAGGATGCAACTACAGTAGTAAGATTGGCATCTCTTTAAAGTTGAATCACTGGAAAACCTAATTGACAAGGAAATTAAGACATCCTCGCCTTTATGCAATGACATATTATCTTCATGGGAATCTTGCACCAATTTTGAGATTAAGAAAATGTTTCTTTTGAAGTTAATATTAAGAAAAACCTTAATGTTAATATTAAGTATAATAAGATGGCCTGTAATTTCATCTTATTGAAGTACAAGTTGATTTCATCACAATGCACTAACCAGCCAACTTTCCACACATAACCTATGTTTCGCAGATACTTATCTGGTCAAAACATTCTATAAAAATGCAATCTTATTAATTCTTCAAAAGTATGCTTTCCTACAACACAATCATAGTGATGAACTAGTTCAGTGCTCAAGTCAGAATGGATGAAGGAAATATGAACACCCGAAGAAGAACTTAAAAGGTGATCAAGTTTAGGGCATGAACCAGTTGACAAACGCTGAAGCAAATGTTTAAAATAGTTTGCCCTTGCCATCTGTATGACGTTCTGATCAGAATATGACAGGTTTTCCAATATTTCCTCGGCATCTCTGGCAGCTTGATAGTCATCACCACTTGCCATTGTCACCAAAAGGAGAATACAACCCTGAACCTTCCCAATGCTGTCTCTTAAGACGTTATATTTTGATAAATCCAAAAGTAATGCCACTGCTAACCTCCTTTCATCTGTGCGACGCCCCAAGGAACGAACTACAAGTTCAATTGCACCATCAACTTTTGCCACTCTATCCTGCAATATATTTCAATATTTTTGGTAGAAAACATATGAGAAACATATATGCATTTCTGGTTAGCAGGAACCCATATTTACACAAGACAGATGCAAGTAATCCTATTTTGATTAAAGAATGCAGTAAACCAGCAAGATCACTCCATCCCAATGGAATGCAAAACAGATTTGTCAGTATGGGATACCAAGATGAATTTGACCCTGGACATATACAAAGTAGTACCCATTCTCTAAAAGCTCGATACGTCTACTGTATCCTATAATTCAATACTTGATGACTTAAGACTCCTGTTTATGAAGTTAGGTTAAACAAAACAAAATCCAAAGGTAGGTGAAAATAATATGGAATATGGAATATGAAATATTGTCTATGCATATTACTAAAACAGAGGAGTCTAATTCCTAAGACACCTGATCATTCGTTTCACTGCCACCTATATTTTGAAGATAAACCTTTTCAATATGATTAAATATATTTAGTTGCAAATTACTGCAGAAAACTAAAAGAGAGAATCAAAAGGATACAGTTTCACACAGCGTACCTTTGCATCATCGCTATCTTTTGTCAAAATGTGAAGTATGACAAGAACACGATTCCTTATATCACGATTTTTTCCACCAAGAAGTTGAATAAGAACTGATATATAGTTCTCCAAGATCACCCACTCTCGGTGCATGTCTCTCTGTTCACAAAGATCCTTTAGCTGTCCTAGACATTGAAGCACTTCTTCCTCATCTCCAGATGTGAGATTGGGTTTCATTGAAGCAATTGTTATCATTGTGTTTCTGTCCTTCCACTCTTCTATTGACTGCCTCAGTGTTTTGTTAGGGCGTAGGATTGATGTGTCTAGGGGAGTCATAGTCAAAGGGCATAAGTTGTTCCCCTCTATAAACCACTTCTCTATAGCACTTCTCTCAAATGTCTGTCCAGATGAAGTCTCCACAGGATCTACCATTACATCGCGAGTGATTGGACAATAAAATGATTGGAGAGGCTCCAGCGGTTGACTACCCAAAGATTTCCGCTTAGTGAAATACTTCATCTCTTTCTCTTTAGGAGAAGAAGCAGCATCAGCCCTTTCCAACAAAGCAATTATCTGATCCATTTGTATAGCTTCAGCCTTGTCCTTCCTAAGCCTGACATTTTCAATCTCACTTTTGAAGTCTTCAAATTCCCTTTTTAAAGCCGATCTCTCAGTAGGTATCCCAACAGCTTCTGCAATGAGAACCAGCAGATTGTTTGCATAAGAACGATCGGCATTCCTCTCTTGTATGCCTGTCTCAATTTTCTCTAAGATCTCTTCTTCTGTTATAGCAGCCTTGAACTCAGCCTTCTGCATACTATCACAGAGGTTTCCAATTTCTACAACTATAGCTGAAGAAAGTTCTAAAGATGCCAATGGAAGGAGACTTAACCCCCTGCTTATCTCTCTCATCGTACCTTCTAGGCGCCTGACTATCCCACGACTATTCATCAAGAGATATACTTTGCTTTTTGTGCTGCATTCTACAGTTAGTTGCTTCGCAGCTTTTATTTCACCATTGATAATCTGAATAGCATTGTTCAAGCTCTCAGAATTAGAAATGCATTTTCCTTTCAACTCTTTCAAAACTGGGACAATTCTCTCTAAGTAAGATGCAAGTTTCTTAAAACTATCTTTCTTAAAGAGAACATCATTTGCAGAAACCACAATCTCGAGAATGGCCTCTACAGTCTGAGAAAGAATCTCTGAAGCCGGAACGAATGAGGCACTAGTGACTACGTCGATTGCCATCACATCACAACCCAACAAAGTCCAGAAAACATAACCTCATCTTCCAACGTGATCAATACACCAACTAAAAGCGGCAAAAGCATGGCTGCAAGATAGCGGTCGCAGCATTTTTCATCCAACAAAAATGCTTCCAATTTTATTTAACATAACACCTGCATTACAATCAAATTTGAATAAGCCCCTCATTGCTATTTGCTTAAAACGTCGACACCACTTCACCAGATTAAAAAGAAACCAGAGATATATAACTGAAGTTAGTTGAAATATTGTCTTGTTTAAGGAAATAGAAAATATGGATCTTTGTTTTGGTCGGCCCAAGTAGGATAATCATTTCAATCACATGGAAAACTAGAAGCATCGTTTAACTTTCAGTTTGGTAGCCATGAAATATAAGTGAAGAAACCAAATTAAAATTTTCTTTTTTTATGGAGAACAGGAAGACCGAGCTTTTCATATCATTGACCAAAATAAGAACTAAAGAAGTTGAACCCAAAATTGTTTTCTAAAGCACTAGGCTTTGAAAAGCTACTAGAACAAAACTGGAATTCTCTTCGATTTTCCAGGAAACCAAACAATATTTCGCATAGTCTCAAGGGAAACTAAATATAAAACATCAAATTATTATTTCCATACACTTGAAACAGGGAAAACAAAAGGGGGGGTCTTTATAAGCACCAACCAAGTCCAATCTCAAACAACATAATAAAATCAAAATTCAGCTTTGAACCTTGAAAGAGCAAAACTAAACAACCTAAGTTACAATACTCATGTACTTGAAGCAAAAGCGAAGACCCATACAGTCAACCCGATAGAAAAGCTGAATACAGCAAAAGTCTAAGCTTTCAACAATAGAGAGAGCGATACAAACCTGAAAATGAAATAATGTTGAAGAAGTGAAAAGAACACACGAGCCCACAGCTAAAAAGGACTTGAAAAGAGAGCTCTTCTCCAAGGAAAATTTCCAGGAAATATGGCGATCGGGTCACTTGGACTCTGGGAGGCGACTACAAGTACCAGATAAGAGGCCTCCCCCCACTTAAAATATGCATTTTTATGTATTGATTATTTAAGAATAAAAGTAAACAACTCTTCTGTTTCAGCTCGTGTTTCATCTTTGCCAATTAATATAGCTCTCACCTAGTCATTCATTTGGTGATTCGTTCTTACCACTATTTACACAGAAAAGTGAAGTAAGACTTTTCTCTGTGTTTGGTCTCAGGGCTTTATAAATTAGTTAATTATTGCACTATATTATTAAATTATTAATAAGTTTATATTTTAATTATTAAACTATTAAAAAATTTTATTTTACTCATTTAATTATTTAAATATTTTTATTTAAGTTGTTAATGAGTTTCAAGTGCCCATTCAATAATTGATATAGTGAATCAAAATTCATTGACAAGTAGAATCAAAGTCAATTTGAGATTAATATCAAAGATCGAGAAAAAAAACTGTTTAAATTTTGATTCGTATAATCGTAATATTCAAAATTATTTCACGAAAAAATTGAATTATAAAAAAAGAGAAAGAAAAGCTTTCAATTAACATAAGCAATATAAACAAAAAACTATACAACAATAATTTTGGCTAATTTACTAAAATATACTAAATTTTAAAAAAATTTACGGAAAAGGGCCGAAAATTTAATTATTTATCGGAAAGGGCCATTTCCCCCAAAACGCGTCCACGTCAACGCGTTTTGGGGGGATGCAGCAGGAAAGAGTGTCCACGAGAGCGCGCTTTATGCCACATCAACCAAAAACGCGTCCTTGAGGGCGCGCTTTGCTGATGTGGCAAAAGCGCTCCCTCGTGGACACGTTTTTGCCCTCCACCCCCCGATGGGCTTTTCAGTTGTTTTTAGTGTTAGGGTATGAGTTTTTAGGGTTTTAGGACTATGATTTAGGGATTTTTAGGGTATTAGGATTTAAGGTTTTTAGAGAAAAATTAATGGACTAGATTTTAAGGTTAATTAATTAGAATAATTTTAAGTTTAGGGTTTTGGAAAAATATATTAGTAAAATAAAAATTATTTGAATTTTTTTTACAGTTGTATCTGGCAAGATAATTTTGAGAAGACGTTTCTAAACAAATAGTGACCAAAACACTTCAAGCAGGATGCATTATCAGCAAGAGTACTGAAAAAAGCTCCCATGTGGACGCTTTTTTGTTACAGTAGTATCTGGTAAAATAATTTTGACAAGACGTTTCTGAACAAATAGTGACCAAAACTTCCACGTGGACGCTCTTTTGCTACAGCAGTATCTGGTAAAATAATTTTGAGAAGACGTTTCTGAACAAATAATGACCAAAACGTTTCAAGTAGGATGCCCTGTCAACAAGAGTACTGAAAAAAGCTACCACCTGGACGCTCTTTTGCAACAATAGTCTTTGACAATCCTTAGACTATAAATCAGCCAAATTTCATTCTCAGGTTACATAACAGAAATTGAGGCAAAAGTAAAATAGAAACTGAAGATGAGTGAACGTATTAATGCTGTTATTTACTACGATGGTGAGGTTTGTGACACCGAAAATGGTGTTATTTTTTTTATAGGAGAACACAACGCGACTAGATTTTAATCGGAACATAGATTTGATAGAACTTCGCAAAAGAATTAGGCGTAAAATCTTCATAACAACGCCAATGAAAGTTCAGTCTATTAAGTATAGGTTTTGCGCTTCGGTTGATCCGGTGAGATATGACTCATTCGACATCAAAGGTCCTCGAAGCTTAGAATCAATGGTAGAGACTCATCTTGCCAGTGGATCACCCTATCTTGAGGTATATGTACAATTTTCATCGCCAAGTGATCTTCCTTTGACTTCAACATCTACTGCTATTCGAGGGGAATACACGACCCCAAGCTGACACTCTGTTAGTGGGAGGCAGAATATGGAAGTGCCCGTGTTTGGTGGTAGTATGGAAAACACAACCCCTGCACGACACTCGGTTGGTGGATGGGACATGCATATCCTTCCTTCGACGTTCGATGCTAGAAATACGTATTGGGGAACGTCATCAACTTCTAGTGGTTGACAATCCACATATGATTGGGAACGTTATGAAAGTTATTTAAGAAGAGATAATGTACTCCCTACGACATCCACCAGCGAGGGGCCCTTGTTCGTTGCAGATGATGGTGGGTCGAATGATGAGTCTGATGTTGATCCACCTCGAAAGCCCGAGCCCGATGGTGCAGAAGTTGCATTATTTTCTGAACCAGAGTCTGTTCCAACCGTACCTGAAGATGTTGAAGGCGGTTCAGATGAAGAAGAAGATCCACTATTCAGGGCGTACTCGCCTCCAGCCCACATGCATAATGTCGATCTATCTCAAGACGATGCATTAGAGTTTCCTGAACTACCACACAAAACGCGTGACCATACAAGTTCGTCGCTGGATTCGGGCAAATTAGAAGTTGGTAAAGAGTTTTTCAACAAGGATACTTTTCTTGGTGCATTGAAACAATATAGCATCAAGAGATCCAAACTCGATAAGTACGATGCGAAGTGTACAGTGCAAGACGATACATGTTCATGGAAAATCATGGCCTCATTGAGGAAAAGGAAAGGCTTGTGGGAGATCAAAAAGTACAAAGGTTCACATACATATCTTGCCGGTACAGTATCACTAGGTGTTCAACGTTTTTGAATAATACTAATATTACGTAATGTTGTATTATTTAATGTACTTCATTGACAAGTGTTTCACAAGATCATCCGAAGATGGATTCAGAGATGTTGGCTAACTTAATAATACTGATGATGAAGGCGGATCCCAAGACTACAGTGCCGACCTTAATTAGAAATATTCATAGCCAATTGGGGTACACGCCCTCTTACCGGAAGACTTGGATAGCCAAGTAGAAGGCGTTGAAAAAGTTGCATGGTCGGTGGGACGCTTCATATAATGAAGTGTGGCAGTGGTGCCAGGTGCTGGAGAGATATGTCCCAGGCAGCATAACAGACCTTGAAACGGAACCGGCGTACTACAATGATCAATTGCTCCGTGGATGCCAAGTGTTCAAGCGTCTGTTCTAGACATTTAAGCAATGTCGAGACGCATTTATATACTGCAAGCCATTGGTACAAATTGGCGGTACCTTTATGTATGGTAGATATAAGCATCAGGTATTGCTAGCTGTGGCACAGGACGGCAGTGGGAGAATCCTTCCAATTGCGTTTGCAATAACACCGGGGGAGTCAGCTGATGACTGGGATTTCTTCCTATCTAGATTAAGGAGGCATGTCTGCCCGCAACTTGATATATGCATTACATCGGATCGGGGCCCTGGAATACTAGCCGCAATAGAGCGACAGGGAAGCCTGTGGCATCGCACATACCATCAATATTGCCTAAGGCATGTTGCGTCCAACTACCATGGGTAACATCGATCTACAAGTCAACGACGGCAAGTGACCAATATGGGTATGTAATATCTATTAATATAATTTCGTTTGTAATATTCAATTTATTCTTAATTGAAGAGTGGTATATAATATTCACTATCAACTTATATTGGCAGGGTACGAGATCAATAAGGACCGTTTTCACGAGATGTTGGCGAGTTTACGATCAGTTAACGAAGAAGGCACAAACTACCTATGCAATATTCTTTTCGAACAGTGGACACAAGCATACGATGGCAGCTTACGATATGGTCATATGACCTCAAACCTGGCCGAATGCATAAATTCTATTCTAAAAGAAACGCGTCATTTGCCGATAACATCAATTGTGCGAGAGACATATTTTCATTTAGCGGCACTATTTTCGAAACGAGCAGCGAGTTATAAAGGCCAAATGCAAGAAGGTCATGTATGGTGCGCGAAGGTCTTGCGAGAAATTAATAAGGGGAAGGCACGGGCCAACACCACGCACACCGTGTGTCACGATCGCAACAACCTATGGTTTCGTGTGACGGAGTTTGACAGACCGAACCAAGGTATTGTTGGCGGGCAATATCGTGTACACTTGAGAAATAGGACCTGGGACTGTGGGATATTTGATGCACTTCGTTACCCATGCATTCATGTACTTGCGGCTTGTCAGAATCTCCGTCTGGATCCCATGAGCTATGTCGACGAAGTGTATAAAATAGAAAACATGTATAACGTGTGGAGACACGTATTCCCACCAGTCCCAGATGAACGTAAGTGGCCGTCTGTATCGCTTGCACCGTATAAGCTGTTATCAAATAGACAACTGCGGCGCAAACCAAAGGGTCGACCTTGCTCGACTAGAATACGCAACAATATGGATATCCGAGAAACGACCAACCAACGGAAGTTATGCGGATGGTGTAGGAACCCAGGCCATACATCTCGCTCGTGTCCAAATCGAAATAGTTGATAGTCTTCTTAGCATTTTTGTCTCTTGGTGGCTATGTAAATTCTATTTATTTCTTGATGAAAATGGTGAACTTTTTTAGAAGGACTAAGTTGCAAAACAAAAAATTATAATAAAAAAATCTTGGACTTTTATTTTATTAAAGATATAAAAATTAAATTACAAAAAAAATAAAAAGCAACTTTTATTTTATTAAAGATATTAAAATTAAATTACAAAAAATAAAAAAACAACTTTTATTTTTTAAAGATATTAAAATTAAATTACAAAAAATAAAAAACAACTTTTATTTTATTAAAGATATTAAAATTAAATTAAAATATATATAGAAAACAACTTTTATTTTATTAAAGATATTAAAATTAAATTACAAAAAAACAACTTTTATTTTATTAAAGATATTAAAATTAAATTACAAAAAAACAACTTTTATTTTATTAAAGATATTAAAATTAAATTAAAAAAATTCTTGGACTTTTATTTTATTAAAGATATTAAAATTAAATTACAAAAAAATAAAAAATTTTATTTTATTAAAGATATTAAAATTAAATTATAAAAAAACAACTTTTATTTTATTAAAGATATTAAAATTAAATTACAAAAAAATAACTTTTATTTTATTAAATATGTTAAAATTAAATTACAAAAAAATAAAAAACAACTTTTATTTTATAAAAGATATTAAAATTAAATTACAAAAAATTAAAAATAACTTTTATTTTATTAAAGATATTAAAATTAAATTACAAAAAAAATTAAAAACAACTTTTATTTATTAAATAAATTAAAATTAAATTACAAAAAATTAACTTTTATTTTATTAAAGATATTAAAATTAAATTACAATAAAAAAAATAAAAAAGGGCGATCGGAATCAATGTTGGTGCAGGTCAGAATCAGTGCCACATGGGGGTGGTCGACAGTTACGCGCTGGATTCCTCCTTCTTGTAGCTTCCGACGGGGTTGTCGAACCTCAAGCGGGGATTCTGGTTCCTCCGGCAAGGGGTCTGGTTGTAGGTGTTGGGAGGATGACCCATCTTGATAAAATAATGGCTGCGCAGGTGTTTGCATAAACCATGGCGGGGGTGTCTGAATCCCATAAGGCGAATGAGACTTGTAAAAAGAAGAGCTCCCCGACGGCACCTCGTGCGATCCCTCATGCGACGACGGCCTCAAGATCAGCTGGCCAGTCGGAGTAGTCAGGAACGGACTCGAACCGGGCCATCCATTACAACCTGCCGTGAGACTGGGAAAAGGAAACATATAAGGGTTAGGATACATATAAGGGCTAGGGTACGCACCTTGCATAATCTGAAAAGGCTGTGATGTGGGTGTCGTCGACTGAAGTGTTAGATCCGGTGATTGTGTGAGCGTTGTTGATGGGCTTGGTGGTTCTGTCGGCGCTGTTGATGGTCCCGTCTCATCACCCCTTCTCTTTGGATTTAAAGGGCCCCGTCGTTCCCTTTGTTCACGAAGTTTTTATCGCCTCTTCTCTTCTAATAATAAATACGGCTTGCCATGGATCTTAAACCATGGCATGTATTCCGGCACGCACGCTAACTCAAGAACAATGATCGGTTCCCAAGTAGGTATATAATCATACCGGTTCTCCCACATTTCGATATATGCTGACCAAAATCTTGGCCAATTTGTATGCCATTGCCGTAAGTCAACTTTGTGCTCATCATCGAGCAACTCAGGTGCCACGGGAATCGGTTGTTGGAATCCAAATTGATGCAGAACCCGATCTGACTGGTGCATCTCCATGGTGGCATAGTTGATCAATAGGACCTTCACATGCCAAAGGTTCAGATTTTGAAAGAACTCCTCCGAAATTACTGCTCGAGTTGCCAGACCCTCGTATGGTGTCCATTGAAACTATATTAACATGATAAAAATATTAGTTATATACATAATACTAAATACTAAATACTAAATGCGAAATACTAAATTCTAAATACGAAATACGAAATGACTATTTTATTACGAAAAATATTTTATTTAATACTTACTTGTGATTCCAACCGTTGCTCTAATAGAAGCCGTATATCTTCAAGCGAGGTAGGTATTCCAACATAACTCGCCGAATGGTTCCACCTAATTAGATAAATTTTTAGCGTACAATTATATTTTAAATCTACGTAATAATTGTAAAATCTAATATTAAATTTACCTCGTTATGAGTTGGAATGTATATGGGTGGTCGACTCGAGGACGTAAAAATAGAAATCGAATCCGTGCCCATGATTACAGTAGTGATAGGCAACCTCCGATTTTTGTTTTATTCAGTCGCGTAGCCTCGTACATCTCCCGGTACAATTTTGCTAGCACAGCAGACCCCCAACTCAATTCATCGGCTGCTCTAAAATCAACGAGTTTCAGCAGCCACCTCAAATGTACGAGGTTTCGTGACAAGTCTGGCATCAAATAGCCTCCAATCATCTCAAGAATGTATGCCCCAGCATACCGTATTCTTTCTATTTTGGTCGAATCATTATTCGGCTCCGGGAATGCGTCTCGTAACTAGCCCATCTCGATCCGTCCTCCGTAAATGTTATCCAGAATAGCCCCCAAAAGCTCATAGCATACGGCTGCCCAATCACTAGAAGTTACGAACCCAGTGACTACGTACCCATCCACCGGCAATCCCAATTGCAAATGCACATCTTCCAGAGTGATAGTACACTCTCCGCATGGAAGATGGAAAGTGTGCGTCTCGGGTCTCTACCTCTCTATCAACGCACTGATTAACTTCGGGTCCAACTTGCACCCCCGGCCTATCGTGGTCACGTGCCAAAAACCCGCTTCCTGCAGGTAATTCTCGATCAACGGCGATGGCGGACCAAACATATTGCGAATATAGCATTGCAACACCCGATATATAAACTGTTTAAAAAATTATAAAATAAAATTTAGTTAAAATTGCATAAACTTAAAAAATATTAAATAGTAATGAAAAATTAAAATTAAAATTAAAACTTACCATTGTCATTTGATCGACGGAAATGTGTTTATTGTCGAGACGAATTAATTCTCCAGCCATTGCTAATACGATCGAATATTTTAAAATTTATCAAAAAATATATTTCAAAAAATTTAAAAAAAGGGCTTTTTTGTAAATATTAAAGGACTATTGTGCAATTTGAGAGGAAGTCTCAAGGAATTTAAGAGAAATTTGAAAAGAATTTGAGAGAAAGTTGAGAGAAAAATGAATAAGGACTTTGTTGTGAAAAAAATAAAAGGGTGGAAGGTTTTATAGGTTTTTTTTTACCGTTGGAGGCCTAACTGTCAAAAAAAATTTGACTGTTGCACGGGCAAAGCGCGTCCATAAGGGAGCGCTTTTGCCACATCAGCAAAGCGCGCCCTCAAGGATGCGTTTTTGGCTAATGTGGCACAAAGCGCGCCCTCGTGGACGCGTTTTCCTGCTGCATCCCCCCAAAACGCGCTGACGTGGACGCGTTTTGGGAGGAATGGCCCTTTCCGGTAAATAATTAAATTTTTGGCCCTTTTCCGTAATTTTTTTTTAATTTGGTATATTTTAGTAAATTGCCCAATAATTTAACTATCTAATAACTTAAAATTTTTAAAATAATTTAACAACCAAAACATAAATTTACTAATCCTAATTAAAAACAAAACCTTGTTAACGTTGTTGTCGTGTACTGATCAAAGGCTAGGTATTTGCTTTGACTGGAAAAATAAGGTTAGGAAACTCGTTAAACCCCTCCAAATTGGGTCACTTTCTATGTATGAGACGTTCTTGCTCTTCTTACAGTATAAGCTCAATTGGGCCTTGTCTGTTGAAAGGGAATACAAAGATAGGACAGTACAGGGCACAAAATTCATTTAGAGGTATTTAAACGGTTGATTCAATTTTACATTCGAATTAAATTATTATTAATCGAATTATTTGAAATATAAAAATTTTAATTGTTAATTGGATCAAAATTTTTTAAAATACATTAATCAAAATAAAATTATAAAAATATTTTGTCAATGTTCATTTGCTTTTATTTAACAATTTAAAAAACTTCAAATGTAAGTAAAAACAACAAGAAAGAGATTAGAAACACTACATTAGTATTGAAAACAACAAATATTTCGGTTAATTGGTTAATTTGATTAATTACCAAATTTCGACCGATAATCGAAATTCTAAAAAATCGTTAACCGATTTTCGACCGAATAAAATTGGGCCACTGATTGATTAATCGGATTAAATCGATTTTAACTTAGCTGTGAAGACATCTAAACCCATTCCCATTTGCAGAAACTATAGTTGTGTTAAGAAAGGTGGAGGAAGAAATTGATGAAGTTGAAGCGGAAGTTGCATCTGTTTTGGCGATGTTTTAAGTCCAGTTTATATTTGAACGGATTTAGTGGAACCAACCCAATTAACTACTAACATGGCTTGACTTTTCATAAGGTTTGAAGGTAGAAACAGATCAAAAATGGCAACCAAGAACCCAATTGAATGGTATAATTTCTAATTTCCAGAAAATGTAAGTCAGCCTATTAATTGGCACTTGGTAGACATGTTCCAGCTGGCACTTACATCAAAAAACATAAAGAGAGTTGCAATACGTGCACGACACTAACTAAGTAGCTTCATTCTGCTAAATGCCTAAATTTAAATTTCTCAAATTATTGTTTATATTTTAAGGTATACTATTAATTATCAAACTATTATGGTCTTTCAATTTTAATATTTTTATTTTAGTTATTAAATTATAAAATTTTCAATTTCAGTATTATTGTTTAGTTATGTTTTAGTCATTTTTATTCTATAATAATATATTTAATACTTAAATACTTACACATTATATTAAATAGTTGTAATTTTAAATAATATAATAATATTAACTCTACAAATTATCTCATTTAATGCTCAAATGCATGGAAACAAAAGCAAACAAAGGAATTCTTTTTTCTCCATTTAAGTTCATTATTTTCCAATAAAAATATGAAAAGCAAACAAATATGATCCTTCAAAAGCAATCCCTTAACCCTATGAACATTAAATTAGAGAGAACACATGATTTTTTTTTTCTTCATTTAAGTTCATTATTTTCCAATAAAAAGGTAAAAAGCAATGTTTTGAGTGGGAAAAGGAAGACAAACATGAGGAATTTGGAAAATTGAAGGAGGAGAAAGAAGAAAATAAGCAAAAAAGAAGTTGCAATGCACAAATCCAAGCTACATTGCAATATCTAATTGTTACGGAAAGGTTTGAAATTCTGTTAAAAAATTGCATCCAAACATCATTTACCTAAACATGTCCATATAGCCTTATTTCAAGCATAAATAACCTAGTTTAAATATCTACCAAATCATGTCTCAATTGACCAGTGTCAAGCCATTATAAACATACCAAAAAGGAGCCTTATTTACAAGCATTAACAAGTGACGAAAAATAACAATGTTTGGTAAGCATTAAAGTCCACCAACCAAACATAATCTTCAAAACATAAACATATCAAAGCATCATTACAAAACATCCTAAACATGCCATTATTAACCTTGGCCGAAATTTACAAAAACTACCTAAAAGATTTTTGGATAGTGTGATAGATCTCTGACGAGTTTCCAAACCGATTGAGCTTCTGATAATTTATAAAACAAAGGAAAGAAACTACTTAAGCAACGAGTGCTTAGTAAGCTCGTATAAACTTAAACATAACTTACCATTTCAGTAATACAATGCATAGATTAAACACAATTCAACACCAATGCCATAAGCTTAGCAAAGCCTAATCAACATCACCGATTCAAAAGTTAGTATGTCTATCCATAACATAAATGAAATCAACCATAAGATATGTAAATTTCCATATGTACAACATCATTTAGTTCATCAATCCTTTCACTAAGTCGCGATTCAATCCATTTGCATACTTACCATTTCGTTCCCTTTTCATACCCGTTGAACCATCTAGAATTACATCGAATACAACGGAAAGTTCACACGAAGTGTGCCTTTATATATAATCGTAACCTTTCCTTTACATTAATGCTCACACAAGCTATGAAACGGGCCTACTCACACGATTTGTGGGTCAGAATGTAAGCTACACAGTGCTACTCACATGAGCTGTGGAGATACACAACAAATGCAGGACCTCAGCCATCGGTAGGACATTCAAGACCAGCACCCGAAACATGAAATCCCTAATGACATGTCATTTGTATCCTAAGAATTCCTAAAGTTCAACCGAGACTAATTATCCGTCAATTCCTCATAGCATTGATACATTTACAATTCAATTCATTTATATCTCAACAGCATAACAAATATTCAAATTTAATTAACATTAAGACGATTACAATTCATACGAACTTACCTTGATAACTAAGGGCGTAGTAAAATAGTTGAACTAATCTGAAGCTTTAGCTTTTCCTTGATCTAAATTCGAACATGGTTTATCTTGATCTAAATAGATAATTTTAACCAATTAAGTACTTCTAGAATTCAATTTAATCCATATTTCATAATTATGTAAAATTACCTATTTCCTCTAACATTTTAACTTTTCACAATTTAGTCCTTTAGCTCATAACTTAAAATCTAACCATTTAAACCTAAAAACAACCCATATTTACCATCATTTCACAATAAAACCTATAGATTTACACCTTTAACAATTTAATCCCTAATTCTAAAATTCATCAAAAATCACTTAATAAAATTTGTTTATTTTACAACAAGGATTCTCTATCAACTAACATAAAAAAAATACTCAAAACATTCATAGAAAGTCCCTCAACCTTTAATTTTTTTGTAAACTAACTCCCGGGCTAGCTAGATTAAGCTAAAACGATCTCAAAATCATAAAAATCATTAGAAACGGGATGAAAAACACATACCATGCACTAGGAGAAAGCCAACCGAATGCTCCAAGCATTCTTTAGATGATAGTTTTTCTCATCTCTTAATTAACTAATATCATAACTTAATTATTAATTTACTTAATTAACCTTTTAAAACCATTAAATTTTCAATAAAACCTATCCATAAATATCCACTAACTCATTAATGGTATATTTACCATCCAAGTCCTTTTGCTTTCATTTCCATAGCCATTTGACCCCTTTAACTAATAGAACTCAACTTTTACACTTTTATGATTTAGTCCTTTTATGTAATTAATCATGCAAACATCAAAATTTCTTAATGAAATTTCAATACGACCTTAATATAATCTCGTAAATATTAAAATAATAATAAAATAATAACTCACTCATCAAAATTGTGGTCCCAAAACCATTATTTTTCATATCATTAAAAACGGGCTATCACACATTAAGGCTAAGGGAATAGCTGACAATGCTAAGGTAAGGATGGTGATATTACGCTTGGAGAGCAAGGTTTTAGATTAGCAAAACTTTTATACTCAAAGTCAAGTGAGAAGGGTCTCCAATCAAAAGCTTGCTCCTAAGTTTTGGGGGCCATTTGTTGTGGTGGCCAATGTAGGGGAAGTCACCTATCAATTGAAGGTGCCACTTGGAACTTGCATTGTAACACCTCTAACCCGTGTCCATTGTCGGAGTAGGGTTACAAGGCATTACCGATCAATGTACATCATAAAGCATACATAATTCATACATTTATGCATTCATACTCAAAAACCATTCAACACATTCACATTGTCCCTCATAAGAGCCTACGAGGCCTTAAACATGCTTTAGAAATGGTTTGGGACTAAACCGATAACATACAAAATTTTTGGAAAACTTAAAAATTTTTCATCCATACAGGGGTCACACGCCTATGTAAATAGGCCGTGTGTCTTACACGGCTCCAGACACGCCCGTGTCTCAGGCCGTGTGGAAATAGGGCATACATACTAACTTAGGTCACACGGCCAACCACACGCCCGTGTGTCTAGCCCGTGTACCTTTCGAAATGGCCACACACGCCCGTGTACCAGGTCGTGTACTAGGCCATTTCGAACATGTAGGGTATACTGACTTATGCAACACGGCCAAGTCACACGCCCGTGAGATAGGCCGTGTGCCATTTAGGGGGTATATTGACTTGTGCCACACGACCAATCACACGCCCATGTATGAGGCCGTATAGAGCATACTGACTTCAATTCAATTTCAACACCAGTGGACACACGGCCGTATAGTATGATCGTATGTCGCACACAGGTGAGACACACCTCCTGTGTCTCTGCCCGTGTGGACAAAAATAGGCCATTTGCAAGGCCAATTTGCCACCCTTACTCATGTTCACCTAAACAACCAAAATGGTACCATTTCATCAACCAATAAACAGCCAAAATCATCAACCAAAAACATAATTCATACTATATCCATTTCAACCAAATTCAGTACTCATTTTAATGCCAAATACCTATTCAAATACTTATCAACTCAACTTCTAAAATCATATTTCATCAAAGCATTTCTCAAGCATTAAACTCCATAAATCCATTAACCATTTTCATATCAAACATGCCAAAATAAGCCATCACTCATGGCTATATATATAACCAAAACATATACATTTACAAGCCATTTCTAATAGCTAAATACACAACTATATTAACATCGTTTATAAGCTAACTCTCATGGCTATATTCACAACCAAAATACCACAAGTAGCCCATACATGTCATATACTATATATATACAACTCAAAAGTACCAAATAGATGTCCGATAGTGCAATGATGTTCTTGACGACTCCCGGATCTGAGCTAGCCTTGATTCACTATAAAACATAGAAAAATAACACAAAGTAAGCTTCATAGCTTAGTAAGCTCATATATGAATAACTTAATTCATCAACTAAATGCTAATCAACCAAATTTACATAACATCACCATATACACATTAACTACAAACCTTTCTCATGTCTCAAAACATGATCAATTACCATTTCATCAACTTTATCTATTTAATACTCAAATAGGTTCTGTACGTGCCTGTATCGACTCGTACTAACCTCTTTCTCAACCACATCATTCCTTTACCCGTTGAACCATTCGAAATAGAAGTCGAATACTCAAGAATCTCAATCGATAAGTACCTATACCATGGCCCGAAGCCAAATCAAGGTAACTTATCCCAGAGTACCTATACCATGGCTCGTAGCCAAATCAAGGTAACTCCTTTCCGAAATTACCTATACCATGGCCCGTAGCCAAATCAAGGTATCACTCGCACCCATTGTGCCGATATCGTGGCCGAAGCCAACACATCCGATATTCATAGCCCAAAACCAAATCTGTATATCATCTTATAACATATCATCAGTATCCAAAATCTATTCCTAAGGTTCAACTCGGATTTTTAGTTTGTCGATTCCATCTTCGAACATATCCGTAGAATCATATTTACAATTCATAGATTAATAAAAATCTCATAACCACAGTTTAGGCAATTTCAAAACATTTAACATACATTTATAAAGAAATCGTCACATATGAACTTACCTCATATTCGGAATTGATAGATCGGATCGACTATTCAATAACCTTGGTTTTCCCCCGATCTAAATCCTAATTCTTTCTTTCTTGATCTATATGTATTCAAAATTAACTAGTTTAATCATACATTCATTCAATTTAATTCAATTCACACTTTAAGGCACATTTACATATTTACCCCTAAACTTCACATTTTTCACAATTTAGTCTTTATTTCACAAAATCACAATTTAATGAAATTCAGGACTAACCCATGCATAGCCGATTTATACATAAGTCCCTAACAGCCCAAAAATTTCATTTATTTCACATTTTAACCACTCAATTTGCATATTTCACAATTTAATCCCTTTTTGACATTTTTGTCAAAAATCACTTAACAAAACATGTAAAACTATTAACAAACTTTCATAATCTATCATAGTTCATCAAATTACTCAAGCATTCAACAATGGCAACTTGTTAAACCTTTAACAATTTCAAAATCTAAGCTACGGGCTAGCAAGAACGCGAAGTAACGATCACAAAAATATAGAAATCATTAAAAACCGAGCTAAAACCGTACCTTAATCAAGCTAGAAGTGTGCCGAAATTTTAAGCCCTAGAATGGCTTTCTTCTTTGCTATTCACGGCTAAGAAAGATGAATGAAATTCATCTTTATGTTTTGTTTAATTAAAAAACAACATTAAATTACAAAATACCACATTTAACCTTAGTTAATAACCATTAAAATCACTTAATACATGCCCAAAATTGTCCACTTACTAATATAATGGGATAATTACCATTTAAGGCCATCATATTTAAAAGCCAAAGCTATTTGACACTTTTAACTAATAGAATACAACTTTTGTATTTTACGCGATTAGGTCATTTTTCTTAAATTGAGCAATTAAATGGTAAAATTACTTTACGAAAATTTCACACATACATGCTATTATGCTGTAAACACAAAAAATAATATTAAAATAATTTTTTGACATCAAATTTGTGGTTTCGAAACTACTATTCCGATTTAGCTAAAACGGGCTGTTACACGCATCCACCCAACATTCTATGTGTCACAATTAAAGAAACACGTTGGCAAAGCACCCAGTCAACCTTTCTTGCCCTTAATAAGGACTGATGGGGCTTTCGCTAAAGAGTCAATTTGCATAATTGTCAGACGCATGGTTAAGCAATGAAATCACACTGTCACCGAGGTTCTTGTCGAGTGGGCCAATACCTTTCCAGAAGATTCAACATGGGAGAAGTTAGAGGGCCTACAGTAGAAATTTCCCACTTTTGATCCTTGAGGACAAGGATCTTTTGCAGGGGGTAATTGTTACGTGAAGGTTTGAAATTCTGTTAAAAGATTTGTATTTCTGTTAGTTACTGTCGCTAGGATTAGTTATTGGGGAGGGAAGGGTTAGTTATTTTAAACGGCGTGTTTCGGTCTTTAGTTAAACGATACGTATTGATTTAATTAAACAATGTGTTTTGGTCTTTATACTAGCTATCTGTTAACAACAGTTGTAACCAACTTAGCTATTACTTGGTTTCCCCTTTTAGTAGCTTAAAGGGAGGAACGATTATGGGCATTTTTTTGATTGAGTGAAATAAGTTTGTTAATTTTCAATTCTCTCTCTCTCTCTTCTCTTTGCCTTTCTATTTCTCTGCTTCTCTGTTTTCTAAATCCAACTGCAACAAATTACATGGAACATGTTCGGTGGAAATTCATCTTCTTTTTTGAATTCTTGATACCCAGTTACAGGTCCAGCTGTCGTCGCCTGTAGTATTTCTTTCCCTCAAATTTATGAGCTAGTAAGTTGAAAATCGCTAATTTGATACCATTACTCAAAAAGCTTTGTTTCAATGAAAAATTTATATAAATTCGTGACCTGGGCATTTGGGAATTGTGGCGACGACGACGGTGGTTGTCAAAGAATTTTTGGTGGTTAAATGAGAAGTGTTGATGTGTTAGAATCGTTTATTCCTTGGTTTGCTTTTATTGTCATGTTTTGGAGGACTTAAGTGATAGAATTTGTAATTATGAAGGGCTAATTTTTTTGAATTATTTAGAATTAAGATCAAATTGATAGATTATGTAAGTGTTGAGGATTAAATGTATTATTACACTAATTAAAAATAATCACATCATCATTTCTATTAACAATTTATCAAATGGTGGTCAAAACAGAACCAAATGATAATGTTGGTGACAAAATTGGAAATTTTTGTGGTTCAGTGACCAAACAAAAACAGGTTAATTATTATGAGACTACCTGCATTATCTACCCTAGATTTTAAATTATTTTAATTAAAATTTTAAAATATAAATATTATATTAATTAAATCTTTTTGTCAATTTAGTTGTCAATTTAAATATTAAAAATTAGTTTAAATATGAGGTTTAATATATTTAAAATATGCGGATTAAATTATAAAACATATTTGTATTCATCGCATAATACTATCACTAATAGAAACAATAAATAATAAGAAACCAAAAACATGACACATAGTAAAAAACAATATATAAGAAACTACAAACGATGCACAAATGCCTTCTCTGTAGGATAAGCTCAAAAGAGGAGAAAAATAGAATGGTCGTAAACGTAACACTAGAAGAATTCAAAATCAAACCAGAGATGGCAACACTTTGATCAAATTGCTGAAAATTACATCCTAACCTGCCATCATTAGATCAACTTAGTGATTAATTTCCGTTAACCAAGAAACCATTGCCAATAGACCCACCACATCTCTAATGCACAAAAAGGCTAAACTCAAATGGCATATCTTTCTCCTCATCTCAGAGTCCAATTTTACAAATACTTCATTATGCTCTACCATGATAAAACTCTCTAAGAACGATTGCCGATAAATTTAATAATACCCACAAATTTCATATATACATTAAAACACAACTAGAAACTTAAAACTAAAACCTACATTATTTGAAGAGAAAACAGAATGGGCAAAATAAAAATCACAACAACGTGGACAAAAACCATGATAGTGTAGATTAAAATTAAAAATAAAATAAAAATTAAAAAATAATGTTGCAGAAACAATGACCAGCAATCGGCTCAAAGGCCGACACTGACAAAGTTAAAATTTGGTTTGAAAAAGTCATGCGAGTAAGATTTTTGAGTTTAACATTTAAAAAAAACAAATAGATACACATGCTTTCAATTTAATGGACGTGTTGAAATTTGTACCAACATTTAATTCTATACATTAATAATATTTTGGTGATTTAGTTATAACTTTTGGACGGTGTTTGATGCAATTAATCCTTACCCAAACCCTCCCGTTCTTCTGATCCAAAGCTCAAGTCGTGATCGAGTAAAGCGTAAACTTATACGCGTAGATCCTATGACGTCCCGTCCCCTCTGAAACATTATCTTATTAACTTTGCTTTCCCTCTCCTTAATTGTGAGGAAAAGGAATAATTATATGTTTGCAGAGTTTTCCTTTCGTTTTTTATTTTTCGGCTTTTTTATAAAATTAACTTAAAAAATTTAATTAATTATATAAATAACTCATTTTTTTGATTAAACACGTAAATGATCTAAAATTTATAGTGAAAATTGGTGGAGCCAAAAAGTTTAGCGCCACCAACATGTCATGTCAACAATTAAAATAAAAAAATCAATGTTTTGGTGAAACAATGTATAATGGCGTCACGTGTAAAATATAAAAAAATACTATAATTTTTAAAAAATCCTTTTTTATCTTTATCTATTAAAAATATATTAAAACTTAAAAATTTAAATTTGCTTATACTTAAAATTTTTAATATATTTCAAAATTTTAATATATTTAAATATATTAAGTATATTAAAATTTTAAAATTGATTATACTCAAAATTTTCTTTAACATATTTAAAATTTTAAATATATTAAAAATATTTTTCTCTTTACCTATTAAAAATATATTAAATATACTAAAATTTTAAAATATATTTTTAAAAATATATTGAATATATTAAAATTTTAAAATTTTAAAATTGATTATACTTAACAATTTTAATATATTTAAAATTTTAAATTTTTAAATTTTTAAAATTTTAAATATATTAAGAAATTTTTTTGTCTTTACCTATTAAAATATATATTGAATATATTAAAATTTAAATATATTAAACTTTATACTTAACATTTTTAATATATTTAAAATTTTAAAAAACTTAAAAAAAAAGTCACATTGAGAACTGGTGGCGCCAATTTATTTGGCTCTACCAGAAAATAGAAAATTTTTTATTAAAGTCTCTCATTTTTTAAAAATTATAATATTTCTCTAATATTATACAAGTGACGCTATTTTATATAGCTCCACTAAAAAAATAATTTTTTTATCCCAATTGCTGACGTGGCATGTTGGTAGCGCCAAACTTTTTAGCTCCACCAACTTTTACTGTAGATTTTAAGTCACGTGTTTAATAAAAAAATTATTTATATAATTAATTAAATTTTTTGAGTTAATTTTATAAAAAAGCCTCATTTTTCTTTAACCCACGTAAACATTTAAAGGTTTACAGGCTCAAATCTACTTACTTATCTACTTGACGAAAGTCAAAAGACACAAGGCTTGATTTTTAATATAAAATCTACAACTACCAAAGCATATGGCAAGTAGAAAGTTTCTCTTGTTTGGACCAGACAGCTTGTTTCCCACTAGCTGTATACATCCGTGGCAACAAAATTGTCCACTAAAGTACTTAACACTCCAGACCCCAGTGCTGCCCAAGGACCACCTATTGACTGAGGCAAGGCAACATTCTTTCAACTTAAATCGTCCAGTCTTCACCCCCTCCAAGTTAGATTTAAATAACTGTCCTACCATCCCAGTAAAAACAGAACCTTCTCACTGGAATTGTCTTTGTGAACTTCACAATGTTTACCATCAGAAAGCTTGCATGCACCTATTCAGACGTCTCGGTCACCTCTATAATCCTTACTTTGACTGGATATTGGCTAAGGGAATGTTCCCCATGTTCTTTAACTTCCGCATGCATGATGACCTGCTCCATAGAGAGAGTTATAAAGCAATTCATGACCAAAGTTGCAATTGTTCATAAAACACTCCCAATCGTTGTTTCATTTCCTTTAAACAGTTGTCTAACCCAAATAAACTTAATGATATAGTTGATTTCCAAATAACATTAAAAATCTGAGATTCTTAAAAAGACATTGATCTTTTAGTTAGCACTCTCCAACAACTGATGAAGAAGATCAACCCCATTATTCAGTCTGCCAACAATCTTGGTTAAAAATAGATCCCAAGAACTCCTATCAACTCTCCCACTTGACATAGCCATTGAAACAACTTTCTCAACTTCACCTTCCTTTCCCATACCCTGAAGCACTTCAATCAATAAATTGTATGTTGCTTTATTTGGCAAACAGCCTTTATCCAGCATTTCCTCCAGAATTCTAATCCCCTCCGTCGCATTACCAATCTTACAAAATCCTTTAATCAATATATTGTAGGTGAACACATTTGGACTACACCCTTTTTCCACCATATCATCCCACAACTTCCCCGCCTCACTCAATTCTCCTTTCTCACACATGCCATTAATTAAAGTGTTATACGTCAATAAACTTGGAACTGAACCTTTCTCGAACTCATCAAATATTTTCCTAGCCTCCCAAACTTTCCCTTCCTTACAGAGCCAATGAATCAATGTACTCAATATTGCATTATCCGGCAAACAATCATTTTTCAACATCTTCTTCCACAAGTAACAACCTTCCTCCACTCTGCCTTCTTCACACAACAGATCAATTACTTTACAAGAAAGCGAAGAACTGGGGATATACTTTCTCTGAAGCATATCGTCGAACATGTTAAGCGCTTCCCCGGATTTCTTCTCTTTACAGAAGGCCTCAATCATAACTCCATAAGTAACCTCATTTGGAGCAACACCATTTTCCTCCATTTCATCCATCACTTTAACAGCTTCATTGAACTTTCTCAATTTACAATACCCGTCCATTAAAACCGTATACGTCGTTGCATCAGGAATCCACCCTCTGTCTAGTAACTCCTGAAAAACCCTCTTCCCGTTTCGCATATCGCCCCTCGCCAAATATCCACCGAGAATTGTCGTGTAAGTAACCAAATTTGGTACCATTCCCATCGCAGGCATTTCATCAAGCACTTTATATGCGGCTTCGACGTCGTTTTTCTGACAAAGAGCTTTGATCAAGATGTTGCCAGTAAAAACATTCGGTATCACGTTAAATTTTGTTTTGCTGCTTTTGAACATTAAGTGAACCAAATCGTACCGTTTGTTTTGAATCAAAACGTTTAACAAAGTGTTTAATGATCGAACAGATCGTTGCACGTTGAAGTTTTCGATCCGCAGAAAGGTTTTTACAGCCAATTTTGGGAGGGAAGCGAGGCCGTAATTTCGGATAACAGTGATAAAAAGATTTTCACCGCATTTGAGTTGGGAATTTTGGAGCTGAGATATGAGGGATTCCATGGGTTCGAAGGCACGTGCACGAGAGAGTTTTTGGATGATGGATTGGTAGGTGTCGAAATTATGGCAAAAGTTGGGGTGGAACTTGCCAGCGTAGAGGAAGATTTGGAGGGCGAGATCAAGGTTTTGTTGGCGATTAATCATGGAAACGAGGCGCTTTGGATGGAGGCGTTGTGGCCAAGGTTTAATTGGGGGTGTAACGGTGTAGTACTGGAGGAGTGGGGAGGAAGGATCAACGGTGGAAAGGTCAACACTGGTGAAAGATCGGAAAGTGGTGTTTTGATGGAGGAGTCCGATCACTAATCGGCGGTGCAGCGGTTGCGTACGACGCATCATGGTTCAGAGAAACAAAGCCCTCGGAGGAGCTTTCAATAATGCGCTGATGGAATTGAAGCTTGAAATCACGAGGACGGCGGCAATGTCGAGAATTATTAATCCTGCAAAACCCTATTAACTATAATTTATTAAAAAAATTATCTTAATTAAAATATTATTTTAATAAGATGTTTAATTTTCAAGTGAAAAATTTATTAATCATATTCTATTAAATGAAAATAATATTTAATTAATAAAATTAAAATATCAATTTAATAAACTAATAGGTTCTCTAATTAAATATTTAATTAGTTGTTTGAATTTAATAACTCATTGTTAGACTCGAAAATATTAAGAGAAGGTGAATTGATATTTTAAAATTATTTGCAAAATTTTCTAAAAAATGAAGAAAGGGAAGAAAAGCTTGTGCAATTCTATTTATAGTGATTCGATCCCAATTGCCTACATCCACTCTATTGGTATACCTCAATCAAGGATTTCTCAATTTACTATACTAGAATTGATACCTTTCAAAGACAAAGTATAATCTTTACAATTCATATCTTTCTTCACAAGGCTAAGATAGAACATTCCCCTTAATTTTTATGGCTTAACTAGAATCCTCTAGTTTTTATAAGGATCAACTATAACCTTTTACCATTTACTTAAGGTTTTATAGCTCTTACAATATAAAGAAAAGATGTAAACAATGAAGATCTTTCAAAGGTGTGTGCTTACAAGTGTTAAGCTCTCACTCTTAAAGAATTGAAATGAGAATGATAAAAAGATCTAACTGTTAGAATTAAGTGACCCAAATCCTTATTTAAATAAAATAAAAGAAGAATCCCTATAGAACTACACTTCTTTTATTTTAAATAAGGTTTTTTAAACCTTATTAAACTCCACCTATTTGATATTGATTAGAATAAGGTGTTTCAATCTTACTACACTCCTATTAGAATATGACTTTACAAGCTTATAAATAGACATAGTCTATTCCACTCGTAATTGATTCGAATTTGACATAGTGAATTTTCTTCTCCTCTGCCCGTGGTTTTTTCCCGAAAGGGTTTCCACGTAAAATCTGGTGTTCTTTAAATTTTATTTCCCTTTTCTTTGTGATATATTGTCATTACCGACATTATATTTTTCACAAATTGGTATCAGAGCTTTCGGGTTTTTTCATCTCGATCACGGTAATGACGTCTTTGAAGTATGAAATTTCACTGTTGGATTGCAACACCAGATTCGCGTTGTGGCAGGTAAAGATGCAGTCAGTTCTTGCACAGATGGATTTAGAGGAAGCCCTACAAGAGGTAGATAAGATGCCTTCGACATTGACGGAGGAAAAGAAGAAACGCAAGGATCGAAAGGCGCTAACACAGTTACATCTGTATTTGTCTAACAAAATTTTGCAGGATGTGATAAAAGAAAAGACCGCCGCTGCATTATGGAAGAGGATGGAACAAAAATGTATGTCGAAAACTCTAACTAGCAAGTTACATATGAAGCAACGTCTTTATGCTCATCGTTTGGAGGAAGGTGCGTCTGTGCACGAACACTTAACACTGTTTAAAGAAATTCTCTCAAACTTGGAGGCCATGGAGGTTCAGTATGATAAGGAAGATCTAGGGTTGATTCTACTTTGTTCGCTGCCCCTGTCTTATTCAACCTTTAGAGACACAATTTTATATAGCCGCGAGTCTCTCACAGTTGATTAGGTTTATGATTCTTTGATCTCGTATGATAAGATGGAGCATTTTGTGGTTAAAACTGGCTCTTAGGGAGAGTGCCTCATTGTTCGTGGGAGACAAGATCAGAATGCTGATGATGATCGTGGAAGGACACAGGAACGGAATCCTCGCGGTAAATCTTAGGGTAGATCGAAGTCTTCAAACAGAGGTAAAACTTGTAACTTCTGCAAGAAAAAAGGGCACATTAAATCTGAGTGCTATAAGCTACAGAACAAGATTAAAAGGGAGGCTGCGAATCAAAAGGGAAAACAACTAGAAAATTTCGGTGAAGCTGATGTTGTAGAAGACTACAGCAATGGTGAACTTCTAGTCGCTTCTGTCAACAATTATAAAGTGAGCGATGAGTGGATACTTGATTCAGGCTGCACCTTCTACATGAGTCCCAATTGGGATTGGTTTACAAATTACGAAACTGTGTCTGAATGTGTTGTTTTGATGGGAAATAATGCTTCGTGTAAAATCGCTGGTGTTGGAATAATTAAAGTTAAGATGTTTGATAGAGTTGTCAGAACACTTATTAACGTACGGCATGTTTCAGAATTAAAGAGAAATTTAATTTCATTGAGTACTCTTAATTCAAGAGGGTACAAATACACAGCTAAAAATGAGATTTTGAAGATTTTCAAAGGTTCCCTCGTTGTGATAAAAGGGCAAAGAAAGACTGCCAAGTTATATGTTTTGCAGGGTTCTACTGTTATTGGTGATGCAACTGTTGCTTCCTCTTCCTTGTCATATGATGATATTACTAAACTTTGGCATATGCGCCTAGGGCATATAAGTGAGAATGGCATGGCAGAATTGAGCAAAAGAGGACTTCTTGATGGGCAAGGAATTTGCAAACTGAAGTTCTGTGAGCAATGCATTTTTGGAAAGCAAAAGAGAGTTCGATTCACCAGAGGAATCCATAACACAAAGGGAACGTTAGAGTATATTCATTCTAATCTGTGGGGGCCATGAAGAGTGCCTTCAAGAGGTGGAGCTAATTATATGCTAACTTTTATTGATGATTTTTCTAGAAAAGTTTGGGCATTCTTCCTGAAGCAGAAAAGCGATGTGTTTTCCGCATTTAAGTCTTGGAAAACTATGATTGAAAAATAGATAGGAAAACAAATAAAATACCTCCGCACAGACAATGGCTTAGAGTTTTGTTGTGATGAGTTTAATAAACTGTGCAAGTCAAAAGAGATCATGAGACACTTGACAGTTCGTCATACTCCATAGCAAAACGGCGTTGCAGAACGAATGAACAGAACGATCATGGAGAAGGTTCGATGTATGTTGTTAAATGCCAACTTACCAAAGTCATTTTGGGGCGAAGCAGCCTCTATTGCATATTTTTTGATCAATCGATCTCCATCTATTACCATTGAGAAAAAGACTCCACAAGAGGTATGGTCTGGTAATCCTGCTAATTATTTTGATTTAAAGATCTTTAGGTCTCCTGCGTATGCTCATGTTGATAATGGAAAATTGGAACCGAGATCCATTAAATGTGTTTTTCTTGGTTATAAAGCTGGTGTAAAAGGGTATAAGTTATGGTGTCTTGAAAATAGAAAAGTTGTGATTAGCAGAGATGTTGTTTTTGATGAAACTGCTATACTACCTAACTTATCTCTTAAAGACTCTTCCAATAAAGAAAATCAAAAGCAGGTGGAGCATCAGATTGATACAGAGTCGACTCCTCAAGCTAGTAAAAAAATTGAGAATAGAGTTGTTTCTTCACCACAATACTCTATCACTAAAAACAGAACTAGAAGAGAAATTAAACCTTCAAAGAAGTATGCTGAGGCTAATCTAGTTGCTTATACTTTTATTGTGGCCGAAGATATAGATACAAACTAAGAGCCGTCTAATTATTCTGAGGCGGTTAGCTGTGAAGACCTAGAAAAGTGGATGTTTGCTATGCAAGAGGAGATGGAATCACTCCATAAAAACAGAACATGAGATCTTGTGAAACTTCCTAAAGGTAAAAAGGTTGTTCACTGTAAATAGGTGTTTAAAAAGAAAGAAAGGACTCCAAGAGTTGAAGAACCCAGATATAAAGGAAGGCTTGTTGCAAAAGGTTACAGTCAAATTCCAGGAGTGGACTTCACAGATGTGTTCTTGAAACACCCCAAACCCGGCCCACGAGCCTTGACCGGATCTGGTATGTTCCTTGAGTAAAAACTTTTCAAATCTTGTTTGTTGATTTGGAAAATTTGGATGGTTTTGAAGAACATTTGATTTGTGTTGGGTTCAGATTGGAAACGGTGTTGTTTATGTGTCAAAACATTTAAATGTTTGTTTACATTTTTAAGAAAATTTATTTAGTCTCAATTTAATAATAACCTTATCATAATAAACCAATTTTAAACACTTACTTAAAATAGTTAATAATAATGGCCATAATTACATCAAAAACAAATCCCGAATAAATCCGAAATACTTAAGTATAGAAAGTCCAAAATAAAATAAACGCTGAGCTGAGCATGGCCACCACTAAGCTCCTGCCGACCCGGTCTATTACTGAGTGTCACCTGAAACATATCCCACAACGGGGTGAGTCAAACGGACTCAGTGTATAACCACCATCACTAAGTCCCAATAGTTTAGGCATATCAGTTCATACATGTACATATAGCAGAAATATAGATAATGATGTAATCCCGAACCCAAACCTATATAACCATCCGCTACACATCACCCGTACCAACATCACACCGTGGGGACTACTAAGTCGACCCTCCATCCGCTACACATCATCGAAGGCGATCATGCATGCACGACTTGCACATCGCCTTATAAATTCGTGGCATAGCCACCAGATAATATTTTGTGACGTAAGTCACCATATTCGATTTCGTGACATGAGTCACCACATTCGAATATTGTGGTATAAACCACCGGATCACTTCCCTTTTCATATCACCCATATGCCCCATGTCATACAAATCATGCCAATAGCTTATCTTATGCCTTATTCACATTCGCTCTGATTTCACATGTGTGCCATAACAGATATTCATAATATTATAACCACAAGAGTAGTAGGTTAACGTGCACTGAGTACTTTGTACCATTGCATGGTACCCTTAGCCACATTTACATATTCTTATTAACACATTTATTTAAAACATTACCATAAATCTATTAAGACTTAGGGTTTGGGCTACACACCTGATTTACTTAACGAGTTCACTGAAATCCCGAAAATCCCGATCTAATGCTTTAGATCCTTAGTTCCTACATTCGGCCAATCACTTAGTGTTTTAGCAAAAAGCCTTTTGGCTAAATAATCAAATCCAAAGGATTATTGCAACCAAAATCCTTACCTTCTGTCGATTTGATTACTAATCAAATCCCGAAACTTTGTGATGTTCCCTCTTGCAATCGGCTAGACACTAAATCACTTAACTAGTTAGTTTTTGGCTTTTTGAATAAATACGAAATAGATCTGAAACACCAAATATGGCCTTGGCCGAATATCATGTGTACTTACCTTGCGATTCTAAATCCCAAAAGTGGTTACTTGTTTTGGAGTTGTCGAAATCCCTACTTGTCAATTGTTAGAATCGGCTTTAATACATGGAAACTATGAAGATGGCCCTTGGCCGAATATTCACTTACCTTGTTTGACTAGATCCCGAATTTAACCCTTGCTCTTGATGATGCCGAAATACCTATAGATATATGTTAGATTCGGTTCTAACACTTAAACACAATAGAATGGCCTTTGGCCTAAAACCACACTCGCTTACCTTAGATCTTGAAATCCCGAAAACCTCCTCCCTTGTAGTCGACAATAGCAGAATCCCAAAACCCTCCTTCAGAGTTTCTGCCAAAGTACATTAATAAGATTAGTTCTTAAGTTTCGGCTAAAAGAAAAAGAAAGGAAACTGAATAGCATTTTATCTTACCCTTACTACCGAAATCGACAGCACTCCTTGCCTGACACCACTGAGATATTCGACTATAGGCTAGATGTTTGATCAATCAGGTTTCGGCTTTTGGTGTTTGGTGAACAATCGGCTATGGCTAGGAAAAGACTTACTTTCGACTTTTGATTAACGGGGAAGATTGTGAAAAAGAAGGAATAGAATGGTATAGAAGCTTCAATAATGTTTCGGTTTGAGTGAGAGAGAAGAAAAAGAATGATCTTAGAAGAAGAAAAGAAAAGGAAAAGTGTGGGTGAGGCTAATGATGCATTCAGCCTAGGGGATTTTGGTGACCGAATTTTGTCACCCAAGGAGTCCCTTGGCCGGCCAACTCTCCCTCTCTCCATTCAATCCCCCTTTTCACTCTACCTTAGCCGAATCTTTAAGTTTTTAGCCTGATCTACACTTCATCTTTGAAGTGTTCTTGTGCCATCCACTACCTCTCCTCCTTGTAGCAAAATAAAACTCCCATTTGCTTCCCTCGCTGCTCGAACATAGGCCCTTTTCCACAGCTTATGGTGTCACTTCCTAGGGCTTTTAGTGGCACTTCCTAGCCACTTTGCCAAGCCCATTTCCATGTCCAATTTCCTTTATAATTTTTCTTAAGGCCTCATTTGCCTAGCTCCCCCTTAAAGGCTTAAAATACAATATTTCTAAGGCATACATCTACACTCTAAAGTTCTCAAATTTCATAAAACACATTCACCACACACATAGGCATGCTACTTCATACAATTTAAGCAATAATGCACAAGCCCTAATTCCCAGATATTACAGTTCTACCCCCTTAAAATAATTTCGACCTCGAAATTACCTGGCTAGAATAGGTGGGGGTATTGCTGTCGCATTGCTTCTTTCGGCTCCCAAGAAGCTTCTTCCAATCCATGGTTACGCCACAACACTTTGACCAGAGGGACCGACTTCCTCCGAAGCACCTTCACATCTCGTTCCAGAATCTGAATTGGCTCTTCCTCATAGGACAGATCTGGTCTCAGCTCCACCTCCTCAACCGATATTATATGAGTTGGATCCGATCGGTAGTGACGTAGCATAGCAACATGGAACACGTCGTGCATCTGCTTCAACTCTGGTGGCAACTCTAACTGGTATGCCACTGGTCCAACTCGCTTTAATACCCGATAAGGTCCTATAAACCTTGGGCTTAACTTCCCTTTGCGACCAAATCTCATCACCTTCTTCCAAGGTGAAACTTTGAGAAACACTTGATCTCCCATAGCAAATTCTATGTCCTTCCGTTTGAGATCTGTATACGACTTCTGCCTATCAGATGCCTCCTTTAACCCTGTCCGAATTACCCTAACCTTTTCCTCCGATTCTGCCATAATTTTTGGACCAAAAATCTGACATTCTCTCAATTCCGTCCAACATGTGGGAGTGCGACACTTTCGTCCATACAGTGCTTCGTACGGTACCATCCGAATACTTGCCTGATAGCTGTTGTTGTACGCTAATTCTGCTAAAGGTAAATATTCTTCCCAACCTCCTCTGAAGTCTATCACACAGCCCCTCAACATATCCTCCAACACTTGAATCACTCGTTCAGACTGCCCGTCTGACTGTGGATGAAAAGCCGTACTGAAGTCCAATCTGGTGCCTAAAGCTTGATGTAGCGCCTTCCAAAACCGAGATGTGAACCTCGGATCCCTATCCGAGATAATCTGTAACACCCCGAAAATTTTTACAGTGAAATATTATCCTTAATATAGTAAAATAAGAAAATAAAGTGACGAGAATGGGAAATCTGGATTATGTCAACATTGGGAAATATATTATGATATATTACATTATTAATTCAAGATAGGATTAAATTGTAAAAGTGAGAAAAGTTTTATTACCTAAGAGTAAATACTCAAAATTTGAGGGTTAAAGTGTAAATATGAAAAGTTTAAGGACCAATAGTGTAAATATTTTAGGGTGGAATAATCTAGAAACTAAGGGAAATGGATGAATTAGGACCAAATTGAATAGGTAAAGAATTATGAGGATTAATTCAAAATTTTATCAAATTATGTGATGATTCAAGGTGGAATTTAAAAGATCACAAAGGGCAAAATGGTCAATTAGAAGAAAGAGAAATCTAGAAAGTGAAATCTAGAAAGTAATGATAATAGTGATGATATTTTATAATTATTTAATTAGATAAATATTATTTTATTAATATTTTGATAAGATATTTTATTATTTATTATTATTTTATTATTATTTATGTAGTATATAAGGAAGGAAAGATGATGAATGATCATCATCTCTTTCCCATGCTAACCAACGTGAGAAGAAGAGAAAGAAAAGAAAGTTTTGCTTTCTTTACAAATTAGTCCTTCCACCAAAATCCACCATTTTCACTTAGAATTCAAAAGAATTTACATAGCCATCAAGAGAGAAAGATGACAAGGAGACTATGGGGAGCAAGAATATCAAGTTTGATTCAAGAAATAGAAGCTGGAGGAGAGAAAATCAAATTAAAGATTGAAATCTATAAAACAAGGTAAGAACGTCATGTTTTCAATATATTTTAAGTTTGATATTGTGGTAAAAGCATGGAAATGATGTTAATGTAGAGTTTTCTTATATAAAGTTTTATGTTCTTGATATGTTAGAGAAGGAAAATAAGAGAAAGTAATGGGAAATGTTGTAGAGAAAGGAAATAAAGGTATTATAAACTTGATAATTAACATTTTGCATTAAAACAGTTTTGGACAGCAGTAGTAGTCTAACTTTGAAAAATCACAAAAATTGTAGAAATTGAATTAGAAGTTGAGTGAGATATATAATTAAAGCTTATTGAGTCTATTTTCATATGAAAGAAACATGGAAAGCAAAGGAATTCTGTATTCTGAGATATTTATATTTTTGTAAGACTGGTTCAGAGTGATTTCGAGATCCCTGTTCTATCTTTAGAAAGTCATCAAAATTGAATAAAAATAATCATGGGCTTAAATTTATATGTTTAGAATCCTGAATGAGTATATTTTCAATAGAAATAAACAAGAACATCATCTAAATCTTGTATGAAGAGATAACTAATTTTAGTGAAGAAGGGTCAGCACCGCCAGACAACAGAATAGGGGTGAATTTGATGAATAAACTGTACTAATTGGCTAGGCTAAAATTCTGGAAATTTTATGGTATAAATATATGTGAGTCTAGTTTCAGGAAAAATTAACGGTTTTTCATTTCGAGTTCTATAACTCAAGATATAAATAATTTAGTAACTATGACTCAAATGGACAGTTTTGAATATACATATGAGTAAATAGTGAAATTATTTATAATGTTACTTATAGCATGTTATATACATTAAGGATGCGGAATGGAGAGGAGGAGGAGGAAAATATGTATAAATATTCAGCTAGCATGGCTAATTTGTAATGTTTTAGGCTCAAGGACTAAATTGAATAAAAGTAAAATTTTATGATTAGTTTGTAAAAATGTTGGAAATGACCAAATTGCATGAAATGGATTATTTTATTATTGAAAGTATGAAATTATTAATTTAGATTAGATCGGTTGAAAAATTTATGAAAATAGAAAATTACCAAAATGCCCTTAAATTTTGGTATTTCGCAAATTTAACTAGATAAGTTCGTAACTTAATTATGTGATATAAGGAAATATGAGTTGATGGTATGTGAAATATTAATATGATGAATTAACTGATTTATGTTTATGAAGAAGAGACAAGTGAATGATATTTATCATGATATGTAAATATGTGATTATCTTTAATATGTTAATACAAGGTAATTAAGTATGTTGAGACGAGTAATAAATTTAAGTAAGACATGACGAGAAAAATAAATATGTTTAAGAGACAATATGTTTAATTTTGATTGGTTTCAAATATAAAAAAAGAAATGAAATAAAAGGTCTGATAAATAAATTTGTAATTCCGGTAATGCCTCGTATCCTATTCCGGCGTTGAATACGGGTAAGGGGTGTTATATTTAGTGGTATCAAAGCTATGGTTTAGTCGGTTCTCGGACCAAATATAGTATATGTAGAGTCTAGAAATATATGCCATTATTAATATATAACTTGAGACAATGTGATATCTTCTAATTTTGATGATATTTGTATCACTATAATTCAAACTTTATCATTATTATGTGTAATTTACTAATTATTTGTGGTAAGTATTTTAAGGTAAGTGTTTAGTAAAATGATAAATTTATGATTGGGTAATGAAATTGAAACTGATACTAAACTGAATTATGGAATACTGAATATTATTTTGAGTACTGAACTAAATTGTGAAGTTACTGAATATTGTTATGTGTATTGCATTAAACTATGAATCATTGATGTAATGAATTACTGCAATACTGTGAAACTGACTGAAATAAGAAGTGAAAATAAAATGAACTGGAATTTAGAAAGTTATTTAAATTACGTAACTGAATTATGAATTATTTGAATATTTGAAGGTATATTAAATAAAGAAAATATGCGAGTAATTGAAATGTATATTGATTGAAAAGTAATTAGTGATTTTAAATTTGATTGGACAATAAATTAAAAATACGAATTGAATAAAAATGCATTAAATTGTGAATATGTGTAAATATATGAATCGTGTATTGATTGAAAAGTGGTTGAAACTGAATTGAAGTATGATTATATGTGAATATGTGAAATATGTATTGGTATTGAATTGTATAACGATTAGAAAATAAAAAAGTGAATTTGAAATAAAAAAATTTAAATACCCTATTAACTTATCGACTAGATTGGATACAAATGGCATGCCATAGGATTTGTGATGTGATGAGGAGATTTGAGGCTCACCAAGGTGATAATTTCAGATTATATTCTTCGGTTTATCCGAAGAGGCATTTAATGCCTTATTGGTGTGTTTGGGAGGATATGATATCTTGGTGTGTAATGGAGGATTTCATTATTTTGGTGTGATTGGTTGGAATCAGCGTATCCGTCAAAGTCCGAGTCTTGTTAATAGGGTAGATATGAATATTAAGTGAAATTAAAATGAGAATTGATTTCCTATTAACTTGTCGGATTAGTCGGATATAATTGGCATGCCATAGGATTTGGAAGAGTACGGATTTATCGGCTTTGCCGATCGTGCACTTTATGTGTCGTATTTCGTGCACCTCGTGTGTCGTGTCGTGCACCTCGTGTGTCGATCGTGCACTTTATGTGTCGATCGGGCACCTCGTGTGTCGATCGCACTTTATGTGTCGTGTCGCACCTCGTGTGTCGTGTCGGGCACTTTATGTGTCGATTTCGTGCACCTCGTGTGTGATATCGATCGTGTACTATGTACCGCTTTAGGCACAATGTGCCGTCTCGGTGTGTTTGGGTTGGAATCCGTGTATCCGTCAAAGTCCGGATTGTTAATAGGGTGAATAATCTGAAATGAGAAAATTAAATAAATTTGATTGATCTGTACTACTAAAAATATAAGAAAGATATTATGAGTTGAATTGTGAATCGAATTGAAATGTGAGAATTGAAAGATGAACTTAAGGTTCATAAATTTGCTAAAATATCGAATTATTGATATTGAAATCAATTGAATAAATGAAATGAGAAAATTGAATGAATTTGATCGATTGAATTATTGACAGTACGAAAAAAATGGAATTATGAATTAAAATTGATATATAAAATTGAAAACTTGAACCAAAGGTTCATAAGTTGATTAGATAATATAGATGATATATGATGCTATTTGATGAAAGATTATTGTTGAGGTATGAAATTAAAGTATAAATTAATACATATGACTTATATTGTTACATGTTTGATGTCTATTATTTAATATTAAATGTTAAATTTAAATTATGCGTATAGTAAATGAAGTGTGAGGTAAGTGTTATTGTTGAATTAAATGGAAATTGGATTAAGTGATGGATAAATATTAGTATTGAATTGTATATTGATGAGGAAGTGAAATTAAATTTAGTTGTGAATAAATTGAAAGTGAAATTGGAATTGGAAAATGAAATGTGAAGTACATAATAAAATTATTAGTAAATTAAGAATGACTAGTAAATATTGAAATATGTTACATATATTAAAGTAAGAAAATATATAAACATTCGTGTTTTTAGCACAATGATTAAATTGTAAAGTATGTAAAAACATTATGCTAAAAGTGTAAAAATGATATGCGTGCATAATGTAATTTATCCAAGTAAATGAGATTAGATCTACTAATATATTAGTTGTATACCATTAAGGGACTCTAACGTATTCTCCGATAATAACACCTTGGTACTCATCAAGTGCTATCGATTAATAGTACATCATAATACACTTTTATATTTGTTCAGTATATCTTAAATGTTCTGCTTAGTCTATTGGGCCTCTTATAAAAGGTAAGCAATTTTCGTTATAATTAGGTATGTTCGCAATATTGAATTAAAAATAAATTGTGAATTGAAAGGATATGGAATGGATATAAATGATAAACTAAATAAATATGTGTACAAAGGAGCTATAGATATTATGGAAATAATGAAGTTCATGATCAATAAGAAAACAAGAAAATTTTGAGGACGAAATTTCTTTTAAGGGGAGGAAATGTAACACCCGAAAATTTTTACAAATGAAATATTATCCTTAATATAGTAAAATAAGAAAATAAAGTGACGAGAAGGGAAATCTGGATTATGTCAACATTGGGAAATATATTATGATATATTACATTATTAATTCAAGATAGGATTAAATTGTAAAAGTGAGAAAAGTTTTATTACCTAAGAGTAAATACTCAAAATTTGAGGGTTAAAGTGTAAATATGAAAAGTTTAAGGACCAATAGTGTAAATATTTTAGGGGTGGAATAATCTAGAAACTAAGGAAATGGATGAATTAGGACCAAATTGAATAGGTAAAGAATTATGAGGGATTAATTCAAAATTTTATCAAATTATGTGATGATTCAAGGTGGAATTTAAAAGATCACAAAGGGTAAAATGGTCAATTAGAAGAAAGAGAAATCTAGAAAGTGAAATCTAGAAAGTAATGATAATAGTGATGATATTTTATAATTATTTAATTAGATAAATATTATTTTATTAATATTTTGATAAGATATTTTATTATTTATTATTATTTTATTATTATTTATGTAGTATATAAGGAAGGAAAGATGATGAATGATCATCATCTCTTTCCCATGCTAACCAACGTGAGAAGAAGAGAAAGAAAAGAAAGTTTTGCTTTCTTTACAAATTAGTCATTCCACCAAAAATCCACCATTTTCACTTAGAATTCAAAAGAATTTACATAGCCATCAAGAGAGAAAGATGACAAGGAGACTATGGGGGGCAAGAATATCAAGTTTGATTCAAGAAATAGAAGCTGGAGGAGAGAGAAAATCAAATTAAAGATTGAAATCTATAAAACAAGGTAAGAACGTCATGTTTTCAATATATTTTAAGTTTGATATTGTGGTAAAAGCATGGAAATGATGTTAATGTAGAGTTTTCTTATATAAAGTTTTATGTTCTTGATATGTTAGAGAAGGAAAATAAGAGAAAGTAATGGGAAATGTTGTAGAGAAAGGAAATAAAGGTGTTATAAACTTGATAATTAACATTTTTGCATTAAAACAGTTTTGGACAGCAGTAGTAGTCTAACTTTGAAAAATCACAAAAAATTGTAGAAATTGAATTATAAGTTGAGTGAGATATATAATTAAAGCTTATTGAGTCTATTTTCATATGAAAGAAACATGGAAAGCAAAGGAATTCTGTATTCTGAGATATTTATATTTTTGTAAGACTGGTTCAGAGTGATTTCGAGATCCCTGTTCTATCTTTAGAAAGTCATCAAAATTGAATAAAAATAATTAGGGGCTTAAATTTATATGTTTAGAATCCTGAATGAGTATATTTTCAATAGAAATAAACAAGAACATCATCTAAATCTTGTATGAAGAGATAACTAATTTTTAGTGAAGAAGGGTCAGCACCGCCAGACAACAGAATAGGGGTGAATTTGATGAATAAACTGTACTAATTGGCTAGGCTAAAATTCTAGAAATTTTATGGTATAAATATATGTGAGTCTAGTTTCAGGAAAAATTAACGGTTTTTCATTTCGAGTTCTATAACTCAAGATATAAATAATTTAGTAACTATGACTCAAATGGACAGTTTTGAATATACATATGAGTAAATAGTGAAATTATTTATAATGTTACTTATAGCATGTTATATACATTAAGGATGCGGAATGGAGAGGAGGAGGAGGAAAATATGTATAAATATTCAGCTAGCATGGCTAATTTGTAATGTTTTAGGCTCAAGGACTAAATTGAATAAAAGTAAAATTTTATGATTAGTTTGTAAAAATGTTGAAATGACCAAATTGCATGAAATGGATTATTTTATTATTGAAAGTATGAAATTATTAATTTAGATTAGATCGGTTGAAAATTTATGAAAATAGAAAATTACCAAAATGCCCTTAAATTTTGGTATTTCAAAATTTAACTAGATAAGTTCGTGTAACTTAATTATGTGATATAAGGAAATATGAGTTGATGGTATGTGAAATATTAATATGATGAATTAACTGATTTATGTTTATGAAGAAGAGACAAGTGAATGATATTTATCATGATATGTAAATATGTGATTATCTTTAATATGTTAATACAAGGTAATTAAGTATGTTGAGACGAGTAATAAATTTAAGTAAGACATGACGAGAAAAATAAATATGTTTAAGGGACAATATGTTTAATTTTGATTGGTTTCAAATATAAAAAAGAAATGAAATAAAAGGTCCGATAAATAAATTTGTAATTCCGGTAATGCCTCATACCCTATTCCGGCGTTGAATACGGGTAAGGGGTGTTACATAATCGACACCGGCACTCCGTGCAACCTCACAATCTCAGCTACATATAACCTTGCCAATTTTTGTAGGGAATAGTCAACCCGCACGGGAATGAAATGTGCGAACTTTGTCAATCGGTCCACTATCACCCATACCAAGTCCTTCTTAGTAGGTGTAAGGGGAAGCCCACTAACGAAGTCCATGGTAATTCTCTCCCACTTCCACTGTGGAATCTGTATTGGCTGAAGCAACCCTGACGGAACTTGGTGTTCAGCCTTAACTTGCTAACACGTTAAGCACTTTCCTACAAATTCGGAAACTTCCTGCTTAAGACCAGGCCACCAAAACTGTTCCCTTAGATCTTTGTGCAACTTACTACTTCCAGGATGCATAGCATAAGGGCTACTATGTGATTTCCGAAGAATTCTCTGCCTTGACTCCTCGTTCTTTGGCATACAGACCTTACCCTTGAAACATAATACTCCATCGCCATTAATACTATAATCCTTCAACTCCCCGCTCTGCACTTGCCGAAGCTTAGCACTTAGATCATCATCCGCCAACTGACCCTCTTTCACCTCATTCACCATGTCGAAGCAACTTGCAATTCGCCAATAAGCTTCCGTCGTCATACAAGCTAAGATGTGCAAACATCGCCCTCAGATCCGACACTACTTTCCGACTTAGGGCATCTGCCACAACATTCGCCTTGCCCGGGTGATACTCTATGGAACAATCATAGTCCTTCAATAATTCCACCCACCTTCGCTGTCTCAGGTTCAACTCTTTCTGAGTCAGCAGATACTTAAGGCTTTTGTGGTCTGTGTAGATCACTGACTTCTCTCCATTAAGATAATGCCTCCATACCTTAAGAGCAAAGGCCACTGCCACCAACTCCAAATTGTGTGTCGGGTAGTTAACCTCGTGTGGCCTTAATTGTCGAGACGCATAAGCAACTACCTTTCCGTCTTGCATCAATACGTATCCCAAACCTGTGTGAGAAGCGTCACAATACACCATGAATTCTTTCCCTGCCTCAGGCTGAATTAGAATTGGAGCTTCCGTCAAAACCCTCTTAAGCTTTTCAAAGCTCTCTTGTTGCTTATCTGACCATACGAAAGGTACCTCCTTCCTTAGCAACTTCGTAAAAGGAGCGGCTATTGATGAGAACCCTTCTACGAACCTTCTGTAATAGCCTGCTAAACCCAAGAAGCTACGAACTTTCGCCACAGACTTAGGTGGTTTCCAATCCAACACTGCCTCAATCTTCCGAGAATCCACCCTTATCCCTTCTGCAGACACCACATGTCCTAAGAATGTAACTTCCTTCAGCCAAAATTCGCACTTGCTGAACTTGGCATATAGCTTTTCCTCCCTTAACACCTGCAACACAACTCGGAGGTACTCATCATGTTCTTCCTCAGACTTCGAATACACCAAAATATCGTCTATGAGCACAACAACGAACCGATCCAGATAGGGTTGAAAAACTCAGTTCATCATGTCCATGAATGCGGCTGGGGCGTTTGTCAATCCGAACGGCATTACCAAGAACTCATAATGCCCGTACCTTGTCCAAAAAGCTGTCTTATGGATATCAGCCTCCTTCACCTTAAGTCGATGATATCCGGACCTTAGATCTATCTTCAAAATATCGGCCCCTTGTCGATCGAACAAGTCGCCTATTTTTGGCAAAGGGTACTTGTTCTTGATGGTCAGCTTATTCAACTGATGATAATCTATGCACATGCGCATAGTTTCGTCCTTCTTCTTCACAAACAAGACCGGTGCTCCCCATGGAGACACACTGGGTCGGATAAACCCACGGTCAAGCAACTCTTGGATCTGAGCCTTGAGCTCAACCAACTCCTTTGGTGCCATTCATGCGACGGGCAATTGACACGTAAGTCATGCGGCAATAAGTCAATTCCGAACTCCACCTCCCTGTCCGGGGGTATTCTAGGTAATTCCTCCGGAAAGACATCCACAAATTCTCTTACGGTTCTAACTCCACTAACTCCCCCTTCCTTTGCATCCAACGCACTAACAAAGGTCAAAAATACCTTGCACCCTTTCCGAATCATCTTATCAGCCTTAACTTTATTCGCTTAGCTGCGCAATCCAATACAGCTCGATACTCCACTAGCCAGTCCATGCTAAGGATGAGATCAAATTCTCCGAAGGGTAGCTCTATCAAATCGGCAGGAAATACCACTCTCTGAAGCTCTAGAGGTATACTCCAAAATATCTTATTCACCACTATAGTTTGTCCTAATGGGCTCACTACAGTCATCTCTTTATTAGACAATTCAGAGGCTATGCCTAGTGTTTCAACTACTCTACATGCAACATAAGAGTGGGTAGAGCCAACATCTATCAAAGCAATGTAAGGTTTGCCAAATATAAGGAACGTACCGGTTATGACGTCCGGTGCGTCTCCATCCTCCCTCCGGTGAACTGCATATACCAGACCCGACTGTCTTGCCTCTACATTATTACCACCTCTGCCCGGTGTTCCACGTCCTCTTCCAGTACCATTATCTCTACCAACCGGATCACGGCCCCGCTGAGATTGCTGTCCACCTCTTCCAGTCAGATTATAGCCCTGACCTGATGGTCGACTCCCTTCTATCTGCATCGGACAGTCCTTAATCATGTGATCTTTAGACCCGTACTTAAAGGATCCTCCAGTTTTCTTCTAACACTCTCCTAGGTGCATTTTCCCACACTGAGCACAAGTACGATACTGCCCTCCTGTCACAGTCTGCTAACCTCGCGGCCCATCAACTCTAGGCCTCTTTTGCACATTCCCAGACGACCTTGCTGATCCAAAGCGCCTATTCCGATCTGTGTTCTGCCTCACAGAGTCCTTAATTCCTTCGGCTACTTTAGCCTTCTTTACCAACACAGCAAATTCCTGCTCTTGCTGTGGGGCTATCAATAACCTCAGATCATCCCTCAGTCCGTCCTCAAACCGAACACACTACTCATGCTCCGTCGACACAATACCTCGAGCATAACGGCTCGGCCTTAAAAATTCTGCCTCGTATTCTGCTACGGACTTATTCCTCTGAACCAGCCTCAAAAACGCCTTCCTCTGCGCATCCACATAACTAGTTCCAATGCACTTCTTCTGATATGCCGCCTTAAAATATTCCCAGGTAAGATCATCAGCGGCAGCACCATCCCGAACTGTGAGCCACCATTGGTATGACTCATCACAGAGTAGCGACACTACCCCTTTTAGTTTCTCCTCGGCAGTTAGGTCCAAATCGTCCATAATCCGTTCCGTCGCCTCTAACCAATACTCAGCCGTATTGGGCACCACACCAGATATTCCACGAAAAAACTCAGCTCCATTGGCTCGAAGCCGTTCAGGTACCGACTTTCGAGCTCCCATGCCTCCACCTACTCTAGCCACCCTTTCCAGGACTCGCAGCATCGCCTGTGATACTGCATCATCCCCCGTCTAATCCTGATATTCCACATCAGCAGCTGGTGGTGGTGGCATTTCATTTTCGGACCCTTATCCAGACCTAACGGGCTCCGACACAATCATTCAGCCTCTACCACGGCCACGCACATTACGACCACGTCCCCTAGAATTCATGCTTTCGAATCGCGTTTATCTGATTTAAGAATTTTATGAATTAGTTTTGTTCCACTGATTTATCACGAACAATCTTATGTGTAATAGTTTTAAGGAGTAGTTCTTTCGAATTCATACACACATAGAGTCTCAAATTCATTCAGTCAACATGAACTTGCGTTCATTACAGAAAAGTGTTGTAGTTGTTATTTTGTTGTTTTCCACTACCCAGGGGTATTTTCGAAATTTTTATCCTATAGGGGTATTTTGGTAATTTTCAAATTAGGGTATTTGAAAATTTCACAAAGAAGAGATTTTTGGTATTTTTACAAAATTGAATTACTTGGTAAAAAAATTTCAAGGGTAAAATGGTAATTTTATAAACTGAGGGTATTTTCGTAATTTTTTTCAAATCATGGCATTTCGATAATTTTTCGCAAAATATGGTTCCTGGTGACTTTCAAAATAAGGGTATTTTAGAAATTTTAATTTTGAGGATACTTTGGTAACTTTTCACATTGAGGGTATTTTGGTCATTTGTACAGGTTAGGGGTAATTTGGTTAATTTGCAAATCAAGGGTATTTTGGTCCTTTTTTTTAAAAACGAGGGTACTTTTGGAATTTTAAAAACACGATTTGTCTTTAGAATTTCACAAAACAAGGTGACGGGTCCCTTTCGGGTTTTAGTTATTGAGTTTAGCCTGCGACTGAGTCTTCTTGATTAGGGTGAACCGTCACTACGCACCAGGTAGGATTAGAGCGGTGAGGAGGTGAGTCACTAGGACTGCTTAAATACCAAGCTCCCACTGAATCCAATCCTAGACATGCGCACAACGGTTGCCACACCCCTAACTCGGCGACCCAGACACATGTTTGTTTGGTTAGACTTTAAGTTTTATGTAACTTGGTGTTGAAGTAGGCTAATCCTAGGGTTTAATTCCTAATTTACTAATCTACGCCCCTATAAGTCCCACATACAAATCAAAAAAGAGTTAGGAGTACTTACTTGGTGGACTTCGGGCCGGAGACTTAGGTGCCATGCCAAAAAACCTGCTCATTTCACAAAAATTTTCACAAAATTCATTTGGGCTTGATTTTGAAAATGTTATAGGCTTTAAAACCCAAGGCTGAGAGTTTAAAACTGGGCTTTGATACCAAAACTGAAACACCCCAAACCCGGCCCACAAGCCTTGACCGGATCTGGTATGTTCCTTGAGTAAAAACTTTTCAAATCTTGTTTGTTGATTTGGAAAATTTGGATGGTTTTGAAGAACATTTGATTTTTGTTGGGTTCAGATTGGAAACGGTGTTGTTTATGTGTCAAAACATTTAAATGTTTGTTTACATTTTTAAGAAAATTTATTTAGTCTCAATTTAATAATAACCTTATCATAATAAACCAATTTTAAACACTTACTTAAAACAGTTAATAATAATGGCCATAATTACATCAAAAACAAATCCCGAATAAATCCAAAATACTTAAGTATAGAAAGTCCAAAATAAAATAAATGCTGAGCTGAGCATGGCCACCACTAAGCTCCTGCCGACCCGGTCTATTACTGAGTGTCACCTGAAACATATCCCACAACGGGGTGAGTCAAACGGACTCAGTGTATAACCACCATCACTAAGTCCCAACAGTTTAGGCATATCAGTTCATACATGTACATATAGCAGAAATATAGATAATGATGCAATCTTGAACCCAAACCTATATAACCATCTGCTACACATCACCCGTACCAACCATCACACCGTGGGGACTACTAAGTCGACCCTCCATCCGCTACACATCATCGAAGGCAGTCGCTGCAGATGACTTGCACATCGCCCTTATAAATTTGTGGCATAGCCACCAGATAATATTTTGTGATGTAAGTCACCACATTCAGATTTCGTGACATGAGTCACCATATTCAGATATTGTGGTATAAACCACCAGATCACTTCCCCTTTTCATATCACCCATATGCCCCATGTCATACAAATCATGCCAATAGCTTATCTTATGCCTTATTCACATTCGTTAGAGTTTCACATGTGTGCCATAACAGATATTCATAATATTATAACCACAGTAGTAGTAGGTTAACATACCTGAGTACTTTGTACCATTGCATGGTACCCTTAGCCACATTTTACATATTCTTATTAACATATTTATTTAAAACATTACCATAAATCTATTAAGACTTAGGGTTAGGGCTACACACCTGATTTACTTAACGAGTTCACTGAAATCCCGAAAATCCCGATCTAATGCTTTAGATCCTTAGTTCCTACATTCGGCCAATCACTTAGTGATTTAGCAAAAAGCCTTTTGGCTAAATAATCAAATCCCGAAGGATTATTGCAACCAAAATCCTTACCTTGCTGTCGATTTGATTACTAATCAAATCCCGAAACTTTGTGATGTTCCCTTTTGCAATCGGCTAGACACTAAATCACTTAACTAGTTAGTTTTTGGCTTTTTGAATAAATACGAAATAGATCTGAAACACCAAATATGGACTTGGCCGAATATCATGTGTACTTACCTTGCGATTCTAAATCCCGAAAGTGGTTACTTACTTTGGAGTTGTCGAAATCCCTACTTGTCAATTGTTAGAATCAGCTTTAATACATGGAAACTATGAAGATGGCCCTTGGCCAAATATTCACTTACCTTGTTTGACTAGATCCCGAATTTAACCCTTGCTCTTGATGATGCCGAAATCCCTATAGATATATGTTAGATTCAGTTCTAACACTTAAACACAATAGAATGGCCTTTGGCCTAAAACCACACTCGCTTACCTTAGATCTTGAAATCCCAAAAACCTCCTCCCTTGTAGTCGACAATAGCAGAATCCCAAAACCGTCCTTCATAGTTTTGGCCAAAGTATATTAATAGGATTAGTTCTTAAGTTTTGGCTAAAAGAAAAAGAAAAGAAACCGAATAGCATTTTATCTTACCCTTACTACCGAAATCGACAGCACTCCTTGCCTGACACCACTGAGATATTCGGCTATAGGCTAGATGTTTGATCAATCATGTTTCGGCTTTTGGTGTTTGGTGAACAATCGGCTATGGCTAGGAAAAGACTTACTTTCGGCTTTTGATTAACGGGGAAGATTGTGAAAAAGAAGGAATAGAATGGTATAGAGGCTTCAATAATGTTTTGGTTTGAGTGAGAGAGAAGAAAAAGAATGATCTTAGAAGAAGAAAAGAAAAGGAAAAGTGTGGGTGAGGCTAATGATGCATTCGGCCTAGGGGATTTTGGTGACCGAATTTTGTCACCCAAGGAGTCCCTTGGCCGGCCAACTCTCCCTCTCTCCATTCAATCCCCCTTTTCACTCTACCTTAGCCGAATCTTTAAGTTTTTAGCCTGATCTACACTTCATCCTTGAAGTGTCCTTGTGCCGTCCACTACCTCTCCTCCTTACAGCAAAATAAAACTCCCATTTGCTTCCCTTGCTGCTCGAACCTAGGCCCTTTTACACAGCTTGTGGCGTCACTTCCTAGGGCTTTTAGTGGCGCCTCCTTGCCACTTTGCCAAGCCCATTTCCATGTCCAATTTCCCTTATAATTTTTCTTGAGGCCTCATTTTCCTAGCTCCCTCTTAAAGGCTTAAAATACAATATTTCTAAGGCATACATCTACATTCTAAAGTTCTCAAATTTCATAAAACACATTCACCACACACATAGGCATGCTACTTCATACAATTTAAGCAATAATGCACAAACCCTAATTCCCGGATATTACAGTTCTCCCCAGTTGTGAAGCATAGTTCGATTCGAGCTTTGCTTGGTATTGTGGCCATGCATGATTTGGAGCTTAAGTAGTTAGATGTAAAAACTGCATTTTTGCATGGAGAACTTGAGGAATATATTTACATACAACAACCAGAGGGTTTTACAGTATCAGAAAAAGAGGACTATGTTTGCTTACTGAAAAAGTCCCTTTACGGTTTGAAACAGTCACCAAGACAGTGGTACAAGAGGTTTGATACCTTTATGACTTTTCATGATTTTAAAAGAAGTAGTTTTGACAGTTGTGTTTACTTTAAGAAAAACAGTGATGGTTCTTTTGTATATCTACTTCTTTATGTTGATGACATGTTGATAGTAGCAAAAGATAAAGGAGAGATAAGAAAGTCAAAGCCCAACTAAGTGAACAATTTGAGATGAAAGATTTGGGACCAGCAAAGAAGATGTTGGAACGCCGGTACCCCCATGGCGCAGCGAAATAAAATTAATCCCGGCGATCCAAACCATGAATCCATGTGTGAGTAACGTATTTATATATATAAAATTACAACCTATTATCAAATGGGTCATCGGGCTATAACTATGCATTTCAAACACCGTGCAAGTCAAAAAATAGCATACATAATTTAATGCTCTTTGCTAAGGTGAATTATAAAATATCCTTTCAACCTTTTGTTGCCCATCAAGTTTATATATATTTTTTATTAACAAAACATACTATAATAAGAAAATGGGGTCTGAGGGGTATGGACCAGGGGTGCGGGGCAGAGCCCCCGCGGTACAAATCGCATACCCCAGTCAAATGAAACCTCACGATTTGATAACTTTTATCAACAGAATCGTGTTTTTTAGGGTTTTAATCCTTGAGGTTCATATCGGAACAACCCTTGTTCCACTAGCCGCTAACCCATCTTGAAACCGTAAATACCACCGCCGCAATATTACGATTTGTTAATAATTAACGCTAATAACATAAAATCGAATAGGCCACAACACCATGATTAACATTTAATCAATTATCGAAAGGAACAGTTATCGAGTTATGCTTAAACGATTTAAACAACCAAAACGTAGTAAAATAAAGCATGCATCTCATACAATTGCATCACCCAAGTATTTAAACCCGAGTCTGTATCACACAAATGGCTTTGATACCATTGTTGGAACGCCGGCACCCCCATGGCGCAGCGAAATAAAATTAATCTCGGCGATCCAAACCATGAATCCATGTGTGAGGAACGAATCGGGGTGAAATAAAGGTTTTGAAATTACCAAAATTTCAATATGAGTAGATAGCGACGCCTCGGCAACAAGAGTTCTAATCTACTGTCGAACCAAGCCGCAACCTTTACGATGTCGACCTCTACGTAATCCACCCGGTTTGACTATGAACGGTAGAAAACTCCAAAAACTATTTTCAGAGGTTTTTATTTGCTTGACGGCGCTAGACTTTTCTAAGCAAAATTCTTAGGGTTTCTCTTCACTTATTACCTTTTATAATCGGTATTTCATTTATGAATTATAAAATTAAATAAATATAATAATGTTTTAATCGAAAATTATAATTACATTAATTATACCCAAAAGTTATAATTACATTAATTATAGCATGGATTTCGTAAACTATATTTATTTAAATTTATATCTGAACCAAATTCATATATTAATTCTCATTATGTGTACAACATCCTTGTACATATAATATATTCAATATTTGATTGCTTTAATTAATTTAATTCATGTGACAATCAAACACAATACCAACTATGTTTCATTCCGTTCATTTCAACCATAGGGTGTGACCACAGAGGTTCTTGTAACGTTAGTAGTAATACTAGAACAATTCTAATGTCACAAACAATGAGTGGCATCTAGCAATGCATCATTGCTACCTAAGTTACAAGAAGTCATGATTCGACATAACTTTTTGTGATTAACTTTTCATGCATTAATCCTTAAGTCCTTTATCTCTGGAATAGATACAAGTCATGGAATAGTCACACTTGTATAGTCCATCCCATGTTTCTTGATATCTTGAGTAGACTATGATATACAAATTAGTATGACATCTCATGTCAACTTATTTGAGCATGGCCATGCATTTCTAGTCTCACTCAATCAAGTGGCCTAAGATATTACTCCCATTATGTGGGAGGGACTTATCCTATATTGATCAACAATATCCCTCTACATAGATTGTGGTATATCCAACATTAGCCTTTATAGAACAACCCGATTCGATTATGCGTTTGATCGTATCAAAATATACGACTCACGATGTTGGGATAATGATTATCTCAAGTCTAAGGATCATATACATATTAATCACTATGAGTAATGTTGTGACAATTACATAATAATCGAAGAAACATACTCATAGCGGTCACCCAATATGTTGTTCTCTAACACACATATTCATGCATTGATTTTGACACTCCATATCAATGACAACTCTTTATCATCAATCAACTACATGTTAGTCTTAATGCATTATTGTTGTCCTGGTCAACAATAATACTTGACTAAGGATATTTTAAGAATAATCATATTATTCTCGGGACATTATTATAAAATAGTTTATTTGTACACACGTAGGAAAAACTGAAATAATAATGACAACGCTTTATATTAATAAACATGGTAAATCAAGTATGTTATTACAACCATCTCTTGATTGATCTTTGGGCATACTCTTACAATCTTCCACTAGCACTAAGACCAATCAATCATATATCTAATACCAAGCGACTTAGTGTGACGATCATGCTTCTGCTGTGTCAGAGGCTTGGTCAGGGGATCAATAATGTTATCATCTGTAGGTACTCTGTAGATCTCAACATCTCCTCGATTGATAATCTCTCGAATAAGATGATAGCGCCTAAGTATATGTTTGGATCGCTGGTGAGATCTGGGTTCTTTAGCTTGTGCAATAGCTCCATTGTTATCACATCGGAGTTCTATAGCATCTGATATGCTAGGCACAACCCCTAGTCTAGTAATGAACTTTTTAATTCAAATCGCTTCTTTTGCTGCCTCACTGGCTGCAATATACTCGGCCTCTGTTGTAAAATTGAGTACTGTACTTTGCTTTGAACTCTTCCAGCTCACAGCACCACTATTAAGGCAAAACACAAATCCTGATTACGATTGAGAATCGTCCTTGTCAGTTTGGAAGCAGGCATCAGTGTAACCTTTTACACTTAACTCTTCCTCACCTCTATATATTAGGAACGTATCCTTAGTTCTTCTTAAGTACTTAAGGATATTCTTGACTGTGGTCCAGTGACCTTCATCGGGATCTACTTGGTACCGTCGTCATACTTAAGGCATCTGAGACATCCGGAAGGGTACATAACATGGCATACATGATAGATCCAATAGCGAAGCATATGGAATTTTACTCATGCGTTCTCTCTCTTGTGGAGTTGAAGTACACATTTCCTTCGAGAGTGAAATACCATGTCTCATAGGTAGAAATCCTCTTTAGATTCTTCCATATTGAACCTTTTCAAGACTTTATCTATGTATGTACTTTGGCTTAGACCAAGAGTCGTCTTGATCTATCTCTATAGATCTTGACTCGTAAGATGTAAGTAGCTTCACCAAGTCCTTCATAGAAAAACAACTTCCTAACCAAGTCTTAATAGACTACAAGGTAGGTATGTCATTTCCCATGATAAGTATGTCATCCACATACAGTACCAAGAATGTGATAGTGCTCCCACTAACTTTCTTGTAAACACATGGTTCATCTTCATTTTTGATAAAACCAAACTCTTTGATTGTATCGTTAAAACAAAGATTCCAACTTCGAGAAGCTTACTTTAATCCATAAATGGATCTTTGTAGCTTACAAATCTTTCTAGCATCCTTTGGATTGACAAAACCTTTAGGTTGTGTCATGTACACATCCTCTTCAAGTTTCCCGTTAAGGAAAGCTGTTTTGACGTCCATCTGCCAGATTTCATAATCATGAAATGCATCTATGGCGAGCAAGATCCTGATGGATTTAAACATAGCTATAGGAGAAAAGGTTTCATTATAGTCAACACCATGAATTTGGCGAAAACCTTTAGCGACTAATCGCCCCTTGTATGTTTGTACATTACCATCCATGTCAGTTTTTTTTTTTTGAAAACCCACTTGCACCCTATAGGTTTAACCCCTTCGGGTGGGTCAATCAAAGTCCATACTTGATTTTCATACATGGAATCCATCTTAGATCTCATGGCCTCAAGCCATTTCTTAGAGTCTGGGCTCGTCACCGCTTCTTGATAAGTCCTAGGCTCATCTTGATCTATAAGAAGAACATCACCATGCGTTGTAATGAGAAATCCATATCTCTCAGGTGCATGGCGTTATCTTAAAGATCTTCGCGGTGGTTGTGTTTCTACAGCAATTACTTGTTCCTTAATTTCTTGTGGAATTTGCTGTTGTTCTATCTCTGGTTCAGTGGTATCTTGTGATTCTTGAATTTCTTCAAGTTCAATCTTTCTCCCACTTCCTTTTCTAAAAATAAATTCTCTCTCTAGGAAGACACCAGTCCAAGCAACAAACATTTTGTTCTCAGTGGGATTAAAGAAATAATAACCTTTGGTTTCTTTCGGATACCCTACAAAAATACGCCTTTCAGATTTGGGTTCAAGCTTAGTAGACGTCTGACATTTAACATAAGCTTCACAACCCCAAATTTTCATAAAAGACATACTGGGACGTTTCCCAGTCCACATCTCATATGGCGTCTTTTGAACAGATTTAGATGGAACACGATTTAGTGTGAAAGCAGCTGTCTCAAGTGCATGTGCCCAAAAGGAAGTCCGTAGATCAGCATGACTCATTATGGATCGAACCATGTCTAATAGAGTTCGATTTCTTCTCTCAGAAACTCCATTCCATTGAGGAGTAGTAGGAGGAGTAAGTTGTGAGACAATCCCACATTCCTTCAATAGATCATCAAACTCTAGGCTCAAATACTCTCCACCTCGACCAGATTGAAGTGACTTGATAGTTTTGCCTAGTTGATTTTGTACTTCATTTTTGAATTCCTTGAACTTTTCAAGAGACTCAGACTTATGGCGCATGAGATAAACATACCCATATCTACTGAAATCATCGGTGAAAATAATGAAGTATTGAAATCCACCTCGGCTCATGTATTTATTGGCCCACATACATCAGAATGTATTAGGCCCAATAAATCACTAGCTCGTTCACTTTTACCTGTAAAAGGAGATTTAGTCATTTTTCCCAATAAGCAAGATTCACATACTTCAAATTGTTCAAAAACAAATGAATCTAAGAAACCATCTTTATGGAGTATGGATATGTGTCTCTCACTTATGTGGCCCAAACGACAATGCCAAAGATAAGTTTGATTTGAGTCATTTATTTTAGATCTTTTAGTATTTATATTGTAAATAGGGTTCATTTGATCTAAAATATAGAGGCCATTAATCAATTGTGCCGAACTATAGAAAATATTATTGAGATAAAAAGGAACAACAATTATTCTTAATAATTATCTCAAAATCAATTTTGTCTAAACAAGAAACTGAAATAATGTTTTTAGTCAAACTAGGCACAAAATAACAATCCTTTAAAAATAAATCAAGTCTACTAGGCAAAGATAAAGCATATGTTCCCACAGCTAATACAGTAACCTTTGCTCCATTTCCAACTCGCAGGTCCACATCTCCTCTAGCCAACGTCCTACTCCTTTGTAGTCCCTGTACAGAAGTACAAATATGAGAACCACAACCAGTATCTATTACCCAAAAAGTAGTAGTTGATAAATTAATATCAATAACATAAATACCTGAAGCAGACGTTCCGCTTGTTTTGGCCTTCTTGACTTCCTCAAGATAGATAGGGTAGTTCCGCTTCCAATGTCCAGTCACATCATAATGAAAGCAGTTTCCTTCCTTAGACACTCCACCATTAGGTTTCATTGCAGCCTTTCCTTTGCCAGGCTTGGGCTTACCTTTGCCTTTGGGCTTTGTCTGAACTTTGGCCTTTCCCTTGCCCTTGTTGTTACGGACCATCAGTATGGGCTTGGGTCCAACCTTTTTCATGTTACCTTCAGTAGTTCGTAACATACTGAGTAATTGTGGCAGAGTCTTGTCAATTTCATTCATATTGAAATTAAGGACAAAGCCGGTCAGAATTGTCCCACAACGATTGCAGAATAACATCCGTGGCCAACTCTTGGCCAATGGAAAACCAAGCTTAGACAGACTTTCAATATAGCCAATCATCTTAAGGACATGAGGTCTTACTGGGCTTCCTTCAGCCAACTTACATTGGAATAAGGCTTTAGAGATATCGAACCTCTCTTGCCGTGCTTGCCCCTGATAAAGTTCTTTCAGGTGCTCGATCATATCATAAGCAACCATGTCCTCATGTTGCTTCCGAAGCTCAGGATTCATAGTGGCAAGCATAAGACATCCAACATCTACCATGTCATCGAGATACTTCTTGTAAGCATCTCTATCAGTTCTCGAGGCATTAATAGGTGGTTCATTAGGAAGTGGTTGTTCAATGACATACAATTTTCGTTCTTGTTTAAGGACAATCCTCAAGTTACGGAACCAGTCAAGAAAATTCAAACCATTCAATTTGTCCTTCTCAAGGACCGATCGCAATGAGAGTGTGGTAGTATTTGCAGCCATAATATACTACAACAATTAAATATGCATGTGAGTAAATTTACCAAGTTTATATCAATCATTAAAAAAACTTTATTAAATGATGATCCCACTATTTTATTTCAAAATTAATAACCCCCATATATTAATTTCGGAAAAACTTTCTCCAAAGTATTTCTAGTGGGTTAAGGATCCATATTTCACCTCCTCTTAAATTAGCTATGGCTTTACTCTTAAGACTATGGTTATTTAGGTAAGCAACCTTTGCTAATTACATCATATGTAACTCCTAATATTTGGTGAACAACTCTTGTTCTAATAATCTTATGATTTATCCAATTTAATTGCCTCTAGGTTTCTAATCCTATTAGAGTAACCTAGTTAAGTCATTAACCAATTTTTAACCAGCGAATATCACTTGTTTATTCTTCACGTTTAACCAAGATAAATACTAGTACTTCGCTTTGGCATAACCTACATAGTATTGATCGAGGCCTTAACGAGGGCAAAATTGGAAGGCCATGTTGACTTAATATCTTAATAGAGGGATTTTATTAAGGATGTTCCATCTCACCAATTATAGTCCACTTTAGTCCATTTAGTCTTTTAATTGATCTCATCAATTAATTGGGTTTATTATTAAATTTTAATATAAAAAATTGGCATGCTTTAGACATCCAAAGCATCTCATACATGAATAAATAAAGCAATAAATAAATGCAATAGTTATAGCCCATAAACTAAGGTGATTCAACCCAAGCCAATGGGAGAACCAAAAGGAAACCTAAAGGTGTAAGCAGTTTCACAAACTATCAATCCACAATAGTTGTCCCAACTTCCTTCTCGTCTGGCCCATAGCAACTCTTGCAAATTACAATATGCGTAAACTCGTTTTACATACGAGGAGTAAGATGAGAAGAGAAATACAAGAGAATAGTAGTAAGGCACGACACGCATGTCCGTATTTATATATATAAAATTACAACCTTTTATCAAATGGGTCATCTGGCTATAACTATGCATTTCAAACACCGTGCATGTCAAAAATAGCATACATAATTCAATGCTTTTTGCTAAGGTGAATTATAAAATACCCTTTCAACCTTTTGTGGCCCATCAAGTTTATATATTTCTTTTATTAACAAAACATACTATAATAAGAAAATGGGGTCTGAGACGGTCGGAGGAAGCGGGTCGATGGCCCACGGTCGGAGCCGTCCTCAGATCCCCATCCCCAAAATATGAGAGGAGATGTCACGGTAGGAGCCGGGGGCGGGGGGGCTTAGCCCACAGATGTGAACTGGGTGCGGGCGAGCCCCATGACAAATCGCATACCCCAGTCAAATGAAACCTCACGATTTGATAACTTATATCAACAGAATCGTGTTTTTTAGGATTTTAATCCTTGAGGTTCATATCAGAGTAGCCCTTGTTCCACTAGCCAGTTAACCCTTACTGGAAACTGTAAATACCACCGTCGCAATATTATAGATTTGTTAATAGTTAACAGTAATAACATAAAATTGAATAGGCCACAACACCATGATTAACATTTAATAAATTATCGAAAGGAACAGTTATCAGGTTATGCTTAAACGATTTAAACAACCGAAAACGTAGTAAAATAAAAGCATGCATCTCATACAATTGCATCACCCAAGTATTTAAACCCGAGTCCGTATCACACAAGTGGCTCTGATACCACTGTTGGAACACCGACACCCCCATGGCGCAGCAAAATAAAATTAATCTCGGCGATCCAAACCATGAATCCATGTGTGAGGAACGAATCGGGGTGAAATAAAGGTTTCGAAATTACCAAAATTTCAATCTGAGTAGATAGCGACGCCTCGGCAACAAGAGTTCTGATCTACTGTCGAACCAAGCCGCAACCTTTACGATGTCGGCCTCTACGTAATCCACCCGGTTTGACTATGAACGGCAGAAAACTCTAAAAACTGTTTTCAGAGTTTTTATTTGCTTGACGGCTGCTAGACTTTTCTAAGCAAAATTCTTAGGGTTTCTCTTCACTTATTACCTTTTACAATCGGTATTTCATTTATGAATTATAAAATTAAATAAATATAATAATGTTTTAACCGAAAATTATAATTACATTAATTATAACATGGATTTTGGTAAACTATATTTATTTAAATTTATATATGAACCAAATTCATATATTAATTCTCATTATGTGTACAACATCCTTGTACATATAATATATTCAATATTTGATTGCCCAATTAAATTAATTCTTTAATTAATTTAATTCATGTGACAATCAAACACAATACCAACTATGTTTCATTCCGTTCATTTCAATCATAGGGTGTGACCCTGCCGGTTCTTGTAATGTTAGTAGTAATACTAGAACGATTCTAATGTCACAAACAATGAGTGGCATCTAGCAATGCATCATTGCTACCTAAGTTACAAGAAGTCATGATTCGACATAACTTTTTGTGATTAACTTTTCATGCATTAATCCTTAAGTCCTTTATCTCTGGAATAGATAAAGTCATGGAATAGTCACACTTGTATAGTCCATCCCATGTTTCTTTATATCTTGAGTAGACTATGATATACAAATTAGTATGACATCTCATGTCAACTTATTTGAGCATGGCCATGCATTTATAGTCTCACTCAATCAAGTGGCTTAAGATATTACTCCCATTATGTGGGAGGGACTTATCCTATATTGATCAACAATATCCCTCTACATAGATTGTGGTATATCCAACATCAGCCTTTATAGAACAACCAGTTACTGTGTACGTTTGACTGTATCAAAATATACGACTCACGATGTTGGGATAATGATTATCTCAAGTCTAAGGATCATATACATATTAATCACTATGAGTAATGTTGTGACAATTACATAATAATCGAAGAAACATACTCATAGCTGGTCAGTCCAATATGTTGTTCTCTAACACACATATTCATGCATTGATTTTGACACTCCATATCAATGACAACTCTTTATCATCAATCAACTACATGTTAGTCTTAATGCATTATTGTTGTCCTAGTCAACAATAATACTTGACTAAGGATATTTTAAGAATAATCATATTATTCTCAGGACATTATTATAAAACAGTTTATTTGTACACATAGAAGGAAAAACTGAAATAATAATGACAACGCTTTATATTAATAAACATGGTAAATCAAGTATGTTATTACAACCATCTCATGATTGATCTTTGGGCATACTCTTACAAAAGATACTTGGTATGTAGATTCTCAGAGATAGAAAAGCAAGTAAATTGTACCTAAGTTAAAAGGGGTACATTGAGAAAGTTCTTTGCAGGTTTAATATGCAGAGTGCTAAGCCTGTTAGTACTCCCTTAGCAGCCTATTTCAGACTTTCATCGGCTTTGAGTCCACAATCAAATGATGAGATTGAGTACATGTCACATGTTCCATACTCTAGTGTAGTGGGATCTCTCATGTATGTTATGGTTTGTTCACGTCTAAATTTATCATATGCAGTCAGTGCAGTTAGCAGATACATGGCGAATCCCGGTAAAGAACATTGGAAAGCAGTTCAATAGATTTTAAGATACTTACGAGGTACTACTGATGTTTGCTTACAATTTGGAAGAACTAGAGATGGAGTCATTGGGTATGTTGATGCTGATTATGCTGGAGACCTTGATAGAAAAAAATCTCTCACTAGTTATGTCTTTAAAATCGGAGGTTGTGCAATCAGTTGGAAAGCTACTTTGCAAATTACAGTCACTTTGTCTACCACTGAAGCTGAGTACATGGCGATTACTGAGGCTTGTAAAGAAGCTATTTGGTTGAAGGGACTCTTTAGTGAGCTTAATGAAGACCTTCAAATCAACACATTATTTTGTGACAGTCAGAGTGCCATCTTCCTTACAAAAGATCAAATGTTTCATGAGAGAACAAAACACATTGATGTTCGGTATCATTTTGTTCGTGATATTATTGCTCGTGGTGATATTGTTGTGAGCAAAATTAGTACCCATGAAAATCCTGCAGCTATGATGACTAAGTCACTTCCTATAACCAAGTTTGAGCATTGCTTAGACTTGGTTGGTGTTTATTTTTGAAGTTAAACCCTTAAGGGTTTTATAGAAAAGGTGGAGAACTTGTTCGTTGAGAGCTCGCGATAAAGAACTTGTTTATTGAGAATTCCTGTCAAGGTGGAGATTGTTAGAATTAAGTGACCCGAATCCTTATTTAAATAAAATACAATGGTAAAATAAAATAAAAAAAGAATCCCTATAGAACTACACTTCTTTTATTTTAAATAAGGTTTTTTAAACCTTATTAAACTCCATCTATTTGATATTTATTAGAATAAGGTGTTTCAATCTTACTACACTCCTATTAGAATATGGCTTTACAAGCCTATAAATAGACATAGTCTATTCCACTCGTAATTGATTCGAATTTGACATAGTGAATTTTCTTCTCCTCTGCCCGTTGTTTTTTTCCCGAAAGGGTTTCCACGTAAAACCTGTGTGTTCTTTAAATTTTATTTCTTTTTTCTTTTCGATATATTGTTGTTACCGACGTTATATTTTTCACACTAAAAATAAGCACCTAAGAGGTACTTAGAAGAGAAAATGAAGAATTTGAGAATTTTCTGTTGATTTCTATGCTTGGATGGTTATCTCTTATATCTTGAAGTGTTCTTGATGCGTATATATAAAAAAAAAATTGTGATCGTTTATAGTCGTTGAGGATAATTTCTAGTCGTTGGAAGTATTGCACACAGACTTGTATCGATACAACTCACAAGATTTATGGGCAGAAGCAAACTTGTATCGATAGAAGTGGACTTGTATGTGTAGAAGTCCCTCTAGGTATATGTAGAAGTTTGGAGATATGCTTGAAGTGTAACAGACCGAATTTGACCCTAATCGGAACGGTAGTTTCGAGACCACGAATCCGAGCCTGAGAAATATTTAAATATTATATTTAGTGTTTATTATATATGAATTTATGTGTGTGAAAGTTTCGTAGAAAAATTTTATCGTTTAAGTATTGAATTTGATAAAAAGGACTTAATCGCGTAAAAGGTAAAAATGGCATACTAAAGTGAAATGTGCTAATTTGAGCATGGCTTTATAATATGAAGTATTGAAAGGGTAAATAACCCATTTTATGAGTTAGTGGCTGGTCATGGACAAGTTTGTCCTTAAGATATAATATTTGGTTATTTTATTATAAAGGTTAGTTAAGTAATTTAATAATAATATAATATATGTTAAAGTAAAACAAAACAAAAGGCCATTTTTCATTCATCTTTGTCTTGGCCGAAAGTTTGCATGAGAAGAAGGGTTCAAAGTCTTTGAAATTTCGGCACTTTGAAGCTAAAATTGAAGGTGAGTCCTTAGTCAGTTTTAGATAATTTTTACATTTTTGAGATCGTTGCTTCGTATATTACCCGACCCATGCTTGAATTTTTGAGAATCATGTGTTCATGAGGTTCGACCATGGATGAATTCTTGAGGTTTTTGATGTTTGATGATTTTAAATTAAAGATATGTTAAGGATTGATATGTTTTGTATTAGAAATTTTAGTGAATTTTAGTATTTAGGGCTAATTTGTAAAAGTAAATTTTTAGAGGGGCTTATTTGCAAAATAAATGAAATAAATGGACTCATAAGGCCCTTGTGAATATTCGGCCCTTACATAGTCTTGGCAAATTTTGTGTATTTTATGTTTTGTACAATTAGGACTAAATAGTAAAAATGTGAAATCTTAGGGGCAAAATGGTAATTTGCATGTGTATGTGTTTTGGGACTAAATTGAGTTGAAATGTACTTGAATGAGCTGAATTTAATGTGTTCTAGATCAAGAACAAAGAAAAACGAGCTTGGATCGGGGAAAAACGAAAGTTGTCGACTAGCCGGTTAACGTTGTCCGTCGAAAGTCGAGGTAAGTCCTTAAGCTAGATTATATTAAAGAATGAATTATGAATGTGTTTAATGACAATGTTTGATAAATTTGGGCATATTTTTATGTGATAGCCGAATGTAAAGGTATTACATTGAATTGGATATGTTTTGTTAATACCATGTAAAGGTGTATAATCGATATGATATGCGGAGTGTACAATGAGTTTGAAATGTGATAGAATTATGAAATTTAAGTGATTTAATTGGATACGTTATTATTGAAATGTGCATTGAAATGTTGAAAATGTTGATATCTCGGGCTATTAGCCTAGCAGGCCTTGTGCCGGTGTTACTTATCAGGCTTTGATGCCTAGTAGGCTTAGTGCCGGTGACATATTCGGGATTCGTGCCTAGCAGGCTTAGTGCCGGTGACATATTCGGGATTCGTGCCTAGCAGGCTTAGTGTTGGTGATATATTCGGGCTTCGTGCCTAGCAGGCTTAGTGCCGGTGACATATTCGGGCTTTGTGCCTAGCAGGCTTAGTCTTAGGTGACATATTCAAGCCGTGCCTAGCGAACTTCGAGCCAGTGACACATTCGGGCTTCGTGCCTAGTAGGCTTAAGGCCGGTGAATTGATATAAATGAAAAAACTTGAGAATCAAACAAGGTAAGTTATACATAATGTTTTGTGTTAAAAGCTCGGGTAAGAGTTGGCATATTATGTTTATAGGAATTGAAGTGAGTAAAGTTCTTATTGTTTTGAATCAAATACAATGTGCTGAAATGGTCAATTCCACAAGTACTATATTTTATAATGTTGAACCTATCATTAATGTGTATGTACATTGCTTATATGTGAAGTTGATAAAGTATATGTTCATGATGACATAGTGATAATAATCGATACAAATGTAACACTAGTATTCGGCTAAGTGTATTATATATATAGAAATATTTATGTACAATATTATAAGCTTGAAGATTAAAGTGTTTACATGTATGTTCATTATAATTATATGTGCTTAAGACTTACTAAGCTAATGAGCTTACTTTGTGTGTGTTCGCTGTTCGTTTTATAGATTTTGGTCAAGCTACAGGCTCGAAGGATCGTTGGTGAAGTCAACCACACTATCTCTCTCTTTGGTATATATATATATATGTTTTGAATACTTTTTGGAGTCAAAGGCATGTATTGACTAAATCTCTTATGTTGTGATCGAATGATATGTATATGTATGTATGCCATGCGAAAATGGCTATGCGTTTATGAATGTGTGACTTGTAAGGTGGTCATGGTATTAGTGATGTGAATAATCGGTTTTGCTTTATGTTAACTTCAAATGTTTATTTTATGGTTTAAGCATATGTAAGTAATGTATTAGATTAAGTGATCTTTTACTTACTTTAAAGAAAAAGGGATAATGATCATGATGGTTTGCAAAAATGGCTTATCCCCTTTGTTAGTTTGGTATTGAGACATATGGTTTTAAATGGTCAAATGGTGTACATGTTTGTGACATTATTGCGCATGGATTGTGGAGGTTTTAAGTTAGCATATGTTCTGCCATTGCATATATATATAATAGGTATAGTTTGGTTTTGTGGTTTATGGCATTTTGGGCTAAAATAATGCTTTGATAATGTATATTCGATTTAAATAAATATATTCAAGTTGTATATTGTTTCTTAGTTTATATGTACAGCCGTTTGATGTATATACACACCTATATATATATACATGTATTTATAGTGGTGTTTACTATTATATTTTGCTATAGGGAGTCGGTGTACAATGGTAAGTAATAAAGTTGTTCATGGCATATTTGTGCATGAGTTGAATGCGAAAGTGGTATGTGCTAAATAGGTAATAGCAATTATTACATATGTATGGCATAGTTTGAAATTTTGTTTGATCAAATATGTAAGTGACTATTAGGTTTTATTTGGTGTTTGTGTGATCAGTGAGTAAATCCTATTTTTCATATATGATATTCTATAGTAAGCATGCATGTCTATAAATAAAGAAACATACGCATTACATGTTTAATAATAATAGTGTATGTTTGAATCTATCGTTGATATTAGAAATCAAATAAAGGTTTAAACATTATATGCTTATTCGGCCATTGTTTTTTTTTTTAAATGACCATGTGATTCGCATAATGCAAGTTATTTTATGAAGACCTAATAAAATTTATATGCATATATTCATTTGTGATAGCATGAAATATTATGAATTTATCAAGTGTTAGTTGGATGGAGTGCCATGTCTTGGTAATTGTTACAGTAATGCCTCTTAACCCTAATCTGACAACGGATATGGGTTAGGGGTGTTACATTTTATTGGTATCAGAGCTACGGTTTAGTCGATTCTAGGACTACCGTAGTATGTAAGAGTCTAGCTATACATGCCTTTAAATTGTATATATAATAGTGTGGTGACTTCTGACAATTTCAATTGTATTCTATATAGTAAATGGATTTCGATCCCGATAGAGCCAGTAGGCGATGATGTGGAGAGCGTTATACTTTGGTCTCGCACGTGGATCGGTGCCGATGAGACTCTCGACCGATTCACGGGTAGCCACGAGGGGAGGCTAAATAAGCCTTCTACCAAATGATGAATGAATGGTTTACCCAGTTTGTTTAGAATAATCCGACTGTACAACAACCTCCACCCCCAAATAATCCAACTCCGGTACCTTTAGTACCCCCGATGATAGATCCGGTGAGATCTAGCAGACCTTCCATTAATAAAATCAAAAATATGAAATTTGAGGAATTCAAGGCCAATGATAATGATGATGCGAGCAAGCCGAGATGTGGCTTGATAACACTATTCGCACTCGATGAGTTATCTTGTACTCCAGATGAATGCCTAAAGTGTGCTATATCACTACTTGGGACACCGCTTATCACCGTGGAACACACCGTATCCGTAGTTCCAAAGAAAAAGTAACTTGGGACTTCTTCCAAATTGAGTTCAGTAAGAAATATATCGATCGAGATTCATCGATCAAAAGCGAAAAGAATTTCTTGAACTAAAATAGGGCGAATGACCGTGATGAATATGAACGAAAATTTGTCGACTTAGCGATATGCTAGAGAGTGTGTTTCTCTGAAGCCATTATGTGCAAAAGGTTTGAAGACGGTCTGAATGAAGATATAAAGTTGCTGGTCGGCATCCTTGAAATCAAAGAGTTTGTGATACTAGTCGAGCGGGCTTGTAAGGCTGAAGAGCTCGAAAAAGAGAAAAGAAAAGCTGATATAGAAGCCAGAGATACTCATAAGAGATCAACGAGTAAGACTTACCATTCGGTGCCTAAGAAATTCAGAGATGACTCCAACCGACATAAAGCTACTTCAGACTTACCTAGACGTGATCGACCTCCAGGGAGTTATCGAGCCACTTCGATAGCCAGTGTTGGTAACGTTCCACAGGACCGGGTCGAGTGTAAACATTGCAGGAAATGGCATTCTGGAAGCTATAGGGTTCGTGATCGGTCTTGCTTTAAATGTGGATCGTCGGACCATTTTATTCGAGAGTGCCCGATGTTAGCCGAACAGAATACGATTCAGAACACTAGACCGAGCATCACGCCAGCACAGGGACGACCACCCAAACATTTCGGTAAAGTAGGTGGTAGTCAGAGAGGGACGAAGGACACTGTAGTTCGATCAGAGGCCCGAGCACCTATCAGAGCTTAATGCTACACGAGCCAAAGAGAATGCTTCTTCCCCTAATGTCATTACCGGTACTTTCACCCTTTATGATATTACTATGATCGCATTGATTGATCGTGGTTCGACTCATTCATATGTGTGTGAAACTCTAGTATTCGGTAAGACTCTGCCAGTTGAGTCTACTGAATTTGTGATTCGTGTGTCTAACCCTTTGGGTAGATGTGTACTTGTAAATAAAGTGTGTAGAGGTTGCCCGTTGATGATTCAGGATTATTGTTTCCCAGTCGATTTAATGTTGTTGCCCTTCAATAAGTTCGATATAATTTTGGGAATGGACTGGTTAACTTCACATGATGCAGTGGTGAATTGCAAAAGAAAACTTATTGATTTGAGATGTCAGAACGGTGAGATCATCAGAATTAAATCCAGTGATTTAAGCGGGTTTCCTACAATAATATCCTCGATACTGGCTGAAAAGTATGTGAGAAAAGGGTACGAAGCTTATTTGGCTTATGTACTGGATAATAAAGTGTCTGAAAAGCATATTGAATCTGTACCGGTTGCATGTGAATACCCAGATGTGTTTCCTGAAGAACTACTAGGTTTACCACCAGTACGAGAGATTGAGTTCAAGATTGAATTAGCACCGAACGACTCGATCTCGATAGCTCAGATCGATGGCACCTCTTGAGTTAAAAGAGTTGAAAGCACAGTTGCAAGAGTTAATGAGATAGGGGTTTTGCTGTAACCGAAGTTTCTCTCCTTGGGTGCACTAGTTCTTTTGTGAAAAGAAAGATGGAATGATGCGAATGTGTATTGATTATCAAGAATCTGAATAAGGTAACATAAAGAATAAGTACTGTTACCTTGGATTGATGATTTGTTTGATCGATTGAAAGGGCTTGAGATTTTCAAGATAGATTTGAGATCGGGTTATTATCGATTCTTAGTCGAGATACGAGATGTGCCAAAGACGCATTAGGACGAGGTACGTACATTTTGAGTTTTTGGTTATGCCTTTTGGGCTTACTAATGCACCTGCTATTTTTATGGATTTGATGAATCGGGTTTTTAGACAATTTTTGGATCGATTTGTAGTAGTGTTTATTGATGATATATTGATCTACTCCAAAGATGAAATTGAGCATGCTGATCATTTGAGATTAGTGCTACAAACTTTGCGGAATCAGCAGTTGTATGCGAAGTTTAGTAAGTGTGAGTTCTGGATGAAAGAGGTCAGCTTTTTGGGACATGTTGTTTCAGCAACAGGCATTCGAGTTGATCTAAACAAAATCTCGGCTATATTTGATTGGAAGCCACCGAAAAATGTTTCCGAGATTCGAAGTTTTCTGGGACTTGCGGGCTACTATAGACGGTTTGTGAAAGGTTTTTCTGTAATAGCTACACCTTTGACAAAGCTACTACAGAAAGATGTCAAGTTCGAGTGGTCGAAAAATTATCAGAAAAGTTTCGATCAGTTGAAAGCCCTTTTGACGAAAGCTCCGGTGTTAGCTCAGCCTGAATCGGGTAAAGAATTTGTTGTGTATTCTGATGCTTCCTTAAATGGTTTGGGCTGCGTTTTGATGCAGGAAGGCAAAGTTGTAGCCTACGCTTCAAGACAATTGAAGCCGCATGAAAGAAACTACCCGACGCATGATTTAGAACTTGCAGCTATTGTGTTCGCATTGAAAATTTGGCGTCATTATTTATACGGTGAGAAATGTCATGTTTACTCGGATCACAAAAGTCTTAAATATTTGATGACTCAGAAAGAGTTGAACTTGAGACAACGCAGATGGTTAGAACTGTTGAAAGACTTTGAGTTAGTGATTGACTACCATCCGGGGAAAGCTAACGTTGTTGCAGATGCATTAAGTCGAAAATCATTGCTTGCTCTTAGTGCATTGAACACACAGATGGTTATGTCAGATGATAGCTCGATCATAGCCGAGTTAAAAGCAAGATCGATGTTTATTCAGCAAATTTTTGATGCACAAAAAGCTGACAAAGATATGACTATTAAACGGGTTCAGTGTGAAAATAATGCAGAGACAGAATTTCGAATTGATGAAAATGACTGCTTGAAATACAAAGGCCGAATGTGTGTGCCGAGGGACGTGGATTTGATTCAGATGTTATTGAAAGAAGCTCATAATAGTCAGATGTCGATACATCCGGTAGCACGAAAATGTATAATGACTTGAAGCGGTCTTCTTGGTGGCTGGTATGAAACGAGATATATCTCAATTTGTTTCAAAGTGCTTAATTTGTCGACAAGTAAAAGTCGAGCATCAAGTGCCTTCCTGACTACTTGACCAATCATGATACACGAATGGAAATAGGATAGAATTACAATGGATTTTGTATCCGGTCTCCCTATGACACCGAGTAAGAAAGATGCTATCTGGGTTATAGTTGATAGATCGACTAAATCACTCACGTTGTGCCGGTTAAATGCACTATTCACTCGATAAACTAGTTGAATTGTATGTATCACAGTTGTGAGATTGCATGGCGTCTGAAGTTCCATTGTTTCGACGAGAGACCGAGATTTACATCGCGGTTTTGGAAGAAGTTGCAAGATGCTTTAGGTACTAAACTTTACTTTAGTCTGACCTTTCATCCACGAGACATGACGGTCAATCTAAACGAACTATTCGGATACTTGAGGACATGTTGAGATGTTGCGTTCTTGAGTTTGAAGGTGCGTGGGAAAGATACTTACCTCGATTGAATTTGCCTATAATAATAGTTTTCAATCTAGTATCAAAATGGCGCCTATGAAGCCTTGTACGGCGAAAGTGTCGAACACCATTATCTTTGGATGAGCTCGTGAGAATAAGATACAGGGTTGATTTGATTAAAGAAACCGAGCAAAGTAGCTATTATTAGAGACAATTTGAAAGTCGCTTTGGATCGTCAAAAGTCCTATCTTGATTTGAAACGTAAAGACATTGAATTTCGGTCGAAGATCGAGTATTTTTAAAGGTTTCTCCGTGGAAGAAAGTACTCCGTTTTGGCCGAAAAGGCAAGTTGAGCCCGAGATTCATCGGACCGTATGAAATCATTGAACGTGTTGGGTCTGTTTCTTATAGGTTGAAGCTACCCTCTGAATTAGAAAAGATACATGATGTATTTCACGTTTTTATGTTCCGTAGATACAGATCAGATCTGTCACATGTGATTGCTCCGTCTGAGATTGAAATCCAACCTGATATGACGTATGAGGAAAAACCGATCCGTATTTTAGCTCGAAAAATGAAAGAGTTAAGAAACAAAAGGATTTCCTTAGTGAAAGTACTATGGAATCGGCACAGAGTTGAAGAGGCTACGTGCGAGCCTGAGGACTCAATGAGGCAACAATATTCGACGTTATTTAACGGTAAGATTTTCGGGGATGAAAATCCTTAAGGGAGAGAGTTGTAACAGACCGAATTTGACCCTAATCAGAACAGTGGTTTCGGGACCATGAATCTGAGCCTAATAAATATTTAAATATTATATTTAGTGTTTATTATATATGAATTTATGTGTGTGAAAGTTTCAGTGAAAAATTTTATCGTTTAAGTATTGAATTTGATAAAAAGGACTTAATTACGTAAAAGGTAAAAGTGGCATACTAAAGTGAAATGTGCTAATTTGAGCATGGCTTTATAATATGAAGTATTGAAAGGGTAAATAACCCATTTTATGAGTTAGTGGCTGGTCATGGACAAGTTTGTCCTTAAGATATAATATTTGGTTATTTTATTATAAAGGTTAGTTAAGTAATTTAATAATAATTTAATATATGTTAAAGTAAAACAAAACATAAGGCCATTTTCATTCATCTTTGTCTTGGCGAAAGTTTGCATGAGAAGAAGGGTTCAAAGTCTTTGAAATTTGGCACTTTGAAGCTAAAATTGAAGGTGAGTCCTTAGTCGGTTTTAGATAATTTTTACGTTTTTGAGATCGTTGCTTCAGTATATTACCCACCCATGCTTGAATTTTTGAGAATCATGTGTTCATGAGGTTCGCCATGGATGAATTCTTGAGGTTTTGATGTTTGATGATTTTAAATTAAAGATATGTTAAGGATTGATATGTTTTGTATTAGAAATTTTAGTGAATTTTAGTATTTAGGGCTAATTTGTAAAAGTAAATTTTTAGAGGGGCTTATTTGTAAAATAAATGAAATAAATGGACTCATAAGGCCCTTGTGAATATTCGGCCCTTACATAGTCTTGGCAAATTTTGTGTATTTTATGTTTTGTACAATTAGGACTAAATAGTAAAAATGTGAAATCTTAGGGGCAAAATGGTAATTTGCATGTTTATGTGTTTTGGGACTAAATTGAGTTGAAATGTACTTGAATGAGCTGAATTTAATGTGTTCTAGATCAAGAACAAAGAAAAACGAGCTTGGATCGGGGAAAAACGAAAGTTGTCGATCAATTGTTAACGTTGTCCGTCGAAAGTCGAGGTAAGTCCTTAAGCTAGATTATATTAAAGAATGAATTATGAATGTGTTTAATGACAATGTTTGATAAATTTGGGCATATTTTTATGTGATAGCCGAATGTAAAGGTATTACATTGAATTGGATATGTTTTGTTAATACCATGTAAAGGTGTATAATCGATATGATATGCGGAGTGTACAATGAGTTTGAAATGTGATAGAATTATGAAATTTAAGTGATTTAATTGGATCGTTATTATTGAAATGTGCATTGAAATGTTGAAAATGTTGATATCTCGGGCTATTAGCCTAGCGGTGCCTTGTCTTATCGGTTGTTACTTATCGAGCTTTAATGCCTAGCGAGCTTAGTCTTGGTGACATATTCGAAGCTTCGTGCCTAGCGTGCTTAGTGCCGATGACATATTCGGCTTCGTGCCTAGCGGGCTTAGTGCTTAGGTGACATATTCGGACTTTGTGCCTAGCGTGCTTAGTCTTGGGTGACATATTCGGGCTTCGTGCCTAGCAGGCTTCTAGCCGGTGACACATTCGGGCTTCGTGCCTAGTAGGCTTAAGGCCGGTGAATTGATATAAATGAAAAAATTTGAGAATCAAACAAGGTAAGTTGTATATAATGTTTTGTGTTAAAAGCTCGGGTAAGAGTTGGCATATTATGTTTATAAGGATTGAAGTGAGTAAAGTTCTTATTGTTTTGAATCAAATACAATGTGCTGAAATGGTTAATTCCACAAGTACTATATTTTATAATGTTGAACCTATCATTAATGTGTATGTACATTGCTTATATGTGAAGTTGATAAAGTATATGTTCATGATGACATAGTGATAATAATCGATACAAATGTGACACTAGTATTCGGCTAAGTGTATTATATATATATAGAAATATTTATGTACAATATTATAAGCTTGAAGATTAAAGTGTTTACATGTATGTTCATTATAATTATATGTGCTTAAGACTTACTAAGCTAGTGAGCTTACTTTGTGTGTGTTCGCTGTTCGTTTTATAGATTTTGGTCAAGCTACAGGCTCGAAGGATTGTTGGTGAAGTCAACCACACTATCTCTCTCTTTGGTATATATATATATGTTTTGAATACTTTTTGGAGTCAAAGGCATGTATAGACTAAATCTCTTATGTTTTGATCGAATGATATGTATATGTATGTATGCCATGCGAAAATGGCTATGCGTTTATGAATGTGTGACTTGTAAGGTGGTCATGGTATTAGTGATGTGAATAATCGGTTTTGCTTTATGTTAACTTCAAATGTTCATTTTATGGTTTAAGCATATGTAAGTAATGTATTAGATTAAGTGATCTTTTACTTACTTTAAAGAAAAAGGGATAATGATCATGATGGTTTGCAAAAATGGCTTATCCCCTTTGTTAGTTTGGTATTGAGACATATGGTTTTAAATGGTCAAATGGTGTACATGTTTGTGACATTATTGCGCATGGGTTGTGGAGGTTTTAAGTTAGCATATGTTCTGCCATTGCATATATATATATAATAGGTATAGTTTGGTTTTGTGGTTTATGGCATTTTGGGCTAAAATAATGCTTTGATAATGTATATTCGATTTAAATAAATATATTCAAGTTGAATATTGTTTCTTAGTTTATATGTGTAGCCGTTTGATGTATATACACACCTATATATATATATATGCATGTATTTATAGTGGTGTTTATGGCATTTTGGCTAAAATAATGCTTTGATAATGTATATTCGATTTAAATAAATATATTCAAGTTGTATATTGTTTCTTAGTTTATATGTGTAGCTGTTTGATGTATATACATACCTATATATATATGCATGTATTTATAGTGGTGTTTACTAGTATATTTTGCTATAGGGATTCGGTGTACAATGGTAAGTAATAAAGTTGTTCATGGCATATTTGTGCATGAGTTGAATGCGAAAGTGGTATGTGCTAAATAGGTAATAGCAATTATTACATATGTATGGCATAGTTTGAAATTTTGTTTGATCAAATATGTAAGTGACTATTAGGTTTTATTTGGTGTTTGTGTGATCAGTGAGTAAATCCTATTTTTCATATATGATATTGCTATAGTAAGCATGCATGTCTATAAATAAAGAAACATACGCATTACATGTTTAATAATAATAGTGTATGTTTGAATCTATCGTTGATATTAGAAATCAAATAAAGGTTTAAACATTATATGCTTATTCGGCCATTGTTTTTTTTTTAAATGACCATGTGATTCGCATAATGCAAGTTATTTTATTAAGACCTAATAAAATTCATATGCATATATTCATTTGTGATAGCATGAAATATTATGAATTTATCAAGTGTTAGTTGGATGGAGTGCCATGTCTTGGTAATTGTTACAGTAATGCCTCTTAACCCTAATCTGACAACGGATATGGGTTAGGGGTGTTACATGAAGTGCTCTCTGACTTACTTCTATCGGTAGAACTTCCCTCAAGTATTGATACAACTTTTGATAATTGTATAAAATGAGTTTAAAACAGTTAAAAACATTTTGGATTGACTTAAAAATATTTAGATAAATTAAAACACATTTAAAAAGAATTTTGAGTATTTTGCAAGCCTTTGAAAATATTTTAAAAATATTTGATAAAATTTTAATCATATTTTCACCAAATGATTTATTAATAAATTTATCTTAAATGTTGATATATCAAAACTTGAGGCAACAAAGCTAACATTCATGATTAATTAATTAATTTAATTTGATAACTTATATTGATTAATTGTGCTGTTAGATTTATGAATTTTATAATTAATCAAGTGAAAGAATGTAAAATAAAATATGCATAAAAGCAATAATGTATGTACTTGTTATATGTCCTCTAATTTTGTTGATTTGGTTCTCACTTTCTTTCTTTTTTGAACATAATGCACACTTTTTTTTTTATTTGATGGAAAATCACAATATGAATTCTATGGTAGGTTTACAATGATTATCATATTGTTATAGGTGTATAGCAACTATCTCTCTATAATAGGCAAAATCTTGACAAACAAATAGGGTTGTTATAGAAAGGGTTGACTGTAGTAGCCTTTTTCTTTTCCTTGCAAATGAAGTCTAGTAGCCATTGTAATCATATTTTATTTGGATAAACTACATCAAAGGTCACCCTAAAATAGCGTTGTTCTTATTTTGGTCACTAATTTTTTTTTTGTCAATTTAGTCACTACCGTAGAAAATTTGACCAAAATGGTCATTCAATCATTAAACCCTTCATGAATTGTTGATTGGACCTACAAGAAAAGGAAAAAAAAGCATTCTTTTAGTCCCTTTAAAAATTACAATATTTTAAATTAATCCCTCAAATTCCTATCAAAACCCATATTAAAACCCAATATTTACATCCAAGTCCCTTCTTCTTCTTCTTTGTGTTCTTTATCCTTTACTAGAGTACACCAAACACTGCAACGATGTTGTTCCGGTATCTTCAATAGAGCCTACCACTCTTTTTTCCAGCCCCACCCCTGTTTCTAACAACCATGACTTTAAGATTAAGTATTTTAACGACAGAAAATCCATCTACATTTTCAAAACAAAACATACATTTTCCTTTTATCCACACACTTAATCTACTTAAATAACATGAAACTATGACCAAATTTAACATCTTTAATAATAAAACTATATTTAAATTGATCACAATCTTTCCCATAATCCAATACAAACCTAATCTTATGTTGAACAACAATAACTTAACAAAACCCCCTATTTGCTTTACTAACATCCAAATTCTCTCCCTCACTCAAACAAGTTCAATTGTCACTGAAACTAAACTTACAATTCTCAAAGTTTCTAACACCTAATATAGAAGGCTCAAAGTAACTCAAACTATGTTCAGAATACAAACTTTGAAGAACCCTAAAGATTAAAGTACCAACTGTTAGAGCTAGTGCCCTAAGTGTAGTATATTCATTTTGTATACTTGTATTTTTTGAACAAATTGGTTTAATAAAATATCTATTGATTACATTAATAAAATTTGTATATTGTCTTCAATATTTTTCCACGCAAAGCAAAAAATGGAACCAAATATCGTCTCACTGGTTATCTAACATTTAACTAGTACTAAGCGGTATTATGTGGTTGGATTGTAAAACATAAAGACAACTTGCATTAATAGATAAACCTAAACATGTCCTTAGTCTAATCGAAAATGAACAAATCGATTGAAAGACTAATATATCATCTATCAAGTCCAATTGAGGATATGCTTTGTCTTGAGCATAGAAGCAAATGACTCCCAGAAGATAGAGACATAGATGTGGCTTATTAGACTGTCAGTACATCGGACAAGACCCATAGATCCTAAATTCATTTATAGATTTATTCACTTGTGAATTTCATAGTGTGGCATACCTTAAGATTCAATGGATGATGTTTTATGTATGTGTGACTCATATACTTTGATGTAAGTAAAAACCTGAGTTCAAATAGATAAGGAATCGAAAGCTAATACGTTGGGTATACAACTTCTGCAATATGCAGCATCATTTACAATAATGGAATTCATAGTCCAATTAATGGGTAAAAATATCCTCTCATCAACATTTCATGATAGATGAAATGTAAACGTGGCCACAAGCTATTTATCTTTGTGAGAAATAATTTGATTATTATTTGATAGTAATTTACATTTCATGAAGGAAGATTTAATGGTTAACATGAGATAAAATAGGATCATATTGGGAGAATAAATTTATCCCAAAGAGATTAAGGATATCTTATGAGGGTAACACACTTATGATAAGGTCGTTAGACGAGCTCTTATCAAGTAGTTTTCATTAGACAACTCAATTGCAAATTCACAATACTATAGTGGAATGACTTCATTACTAAATATGTTTAAAATTAATAGACAAAAAGATGGAACTTAATTATAAATTATTTGAATCCTAATTATATATGTCTAATCGGTCCCCTCTGCTAGCTCATTGAAACCATAAATGAATTGCATATAGAACCAAATGAGTGAAAATAATAAAATTAAAGAAATGAGTCGCATTCACAAATGAATGTGTTTTCTCACTAAGTATAAAAATGACTTGAGAATTAATTAAAGGTTTTTGAATTTTTATTTAATTAATTATAATTATATAATTTAAGTTCAAAAATTAATTAAATTAATTAGTCATTATGAATCCATTAAATAAGGAAATTAAATATATTTTCTCATAGATTATTTTACAATAAAGTTGTCATAGCTTTAACGAAATTAGAATTGGGTTAAGAAAATTATTTAATAGGAAAATTAATTTAGTTAATTTCATTAATTAAATTAAATTCATAAATAATATTTATTTTGTTAAATAGAAAACAAATATTGGGTTGGATTAAATTATAAAGTGTTGGGTCAAAAGTCGAAGAAGCACATATGATAAACCATAATATACACATATTTTACTCCCACATTTAGCATACTTTTGGATGATTTATCCTTTTAATTATGGAAATAGGTGCTCCTAATCCTTTGTTTTCATGTTTTATACTTAGGAGAGCACCGGAGGATGAAAAGAACAAGAAACGGGCCGAAAATAGAGAAAATGGGCCAAAGTACGAAATCCACACGGCCTGGACCCCTAGTCGCACGGTCGTGCCTCATTAATAGACCCGAACACGGCCTGGCCTCGACTTACACGGGCATGTGCCATGGGCGTGTCCCTGACGTGACATGTTTGAATTCTATTCGGAATAGGGTACTTAGAGGCAAAGAAAGCCAATCCAAAAGCCTATATAAATACCCTAGAGACCAACCTAAAATGGGGCGTTCAGCTAGGCCAAAGAGCCAAGCCAGAGGGGCCGGATTGTGGGATTCCCTCGAAGAAAGCCAGTTGATTCATCTCAAGAAGCCGAAATCATACTCAAGATGGAGGATCTTCCCTTCAATTTCCTTCAGGGGATTTTAGGATTTTTCTTTATATTTTGTTTTATATTTTCTTCTGAGATGTATTCTTTTATGATTATGAACTAAACCCTTCAAATACCTAGGGGGATGAAACCTAAGACAGATCTTGTTATTATTTTCTGAGCTATATGATAAATACTTGATTTGTTCTTAACTATGTGTTCTTAATTCTTGTTTTGATATTTCAGGATATTGATTCAAACATTTATGCTCTTAAGCAGAGGAGGAATAGAACTTGTTTAAGAGTAGATCTAGCATAGTTAGGCGGAGTTGATCGCAACCCTAGAGATAGGATGACAAAAATTTGCTGGATTAGGGTCAAACCTAATATGGGAGTCCATAGATCGAGTTAATGCAATTCTAAGGGTTTTAATTAGAAAGAGATTTCAATTAATCAACCTAGGGTTAGAAGTTAGTAGCCTCGAGAGAGGTATTAATATAAGTTAGGGAATCCTACGGATCAAGTCAAGTGAATAAATTGTCTGGTTCAGAGTTAGATAACAAGTGAAGTCTAGGTAGATTCTTCCTCGAGTATTGTCTTAATCAATTGGTTTTTCCCACAAGTGTTTCCCCAATTAATTCTTTTTGTCTTAGCATCTTTAGCTTAGTAGTTAGTTAATTTTAGGTTAAACAACAATTCCTTAAATTCTTAGGTTAAATAATAAAAAGAAAGTTAGTATTAGTACTTTTGGTTCCTTTGGGTTCGACAATCCGGTCTTGCCACTAAACTGTACTACTGTTCGATAGGTGTGCTTGCCTCAAGTCGTTGTCACAATTAGTTTTTAGGCTAGATCATTCATATTATAAATTTTTAAGACTCTGACACACGATCAAGTTTTTGGCGCCGTTGCCGGGGAACTGAAATATTAAGAATGCTCAATTTTTATTACTTTAGCCATTTTATTTATTTATTTATTTACAATTTAATTTAATTTTTACTTTGCTAATTCTTCTTTTATTTGCTTCTGGCAGGTAATTCTAGTTTATGACTAAGAGGAACCCGTTAGGACCCTTGATTTTTTTTTTCAGTGAAATAGAACATACTGCTCGCAAAAACCGAAGAGATGTCACTGAATAATTATCAGTGGCAAGTCATGAGGACAAAGCCTACCAAAGCAAGCGATGTTTTCAACCTTGACGCGGTCACCGTGTTATCTAAGCAGGTAGAGTTTTTAAATATAAAAATTGATGGTTTGTATGGTTCTACGCAGGTACATCCAGTTATGTAGTGCGATATGAATAGAGGAAGGATGGGCAATACAGAATATCCACCTTACAACCCAAGCGCTGAAAGCGAAAAAGTTCACTATATGAGTAATAATTTTCGATCTCAAAATAATTTTTACAGTAACACTTATAATGCAGGTTGGAGGTACCATCCCAATTTCTCGTGGGGTGATCAAGGTAATCAGAGACAACAACCCCTCCCAAACTTCCAACAACAGCCCTACCCAAAGGAAAAGAAGCTGAACCTTGAGGAGATGCTGACAAAATTCATAGCGGTGTCAGAAACACGTTTCCCAAACACCAAAAAAACACTTAAAAATCAACAAGCATCAATTCAAGAGATCGAAAACCAATTAGGGCAACTTGCTAAAGCTGATCTCAGAAAGACCACAAGGTATCTTGCCTAGCAACACCGAAACTAACCCAAGAGAGCAACCTCAAGCAATAATGGCTCACGATAGTGAAGGGTTAGATGAACCAGAGTTTAAGCAAGAGAATGTGGTACAGGAAGGTAAGGTTGAAGTAAGCCATGATAAACCAAACCAGGTAATTACAGAGTACCGACCTCGTGTGCCATACCCCAATGTGATAAAGAAATACCACATAGAGGAACAATTCGGTAAATGTCTTAAACCTCCAAAGAAATTTCATATTAACTTGCCATTTCTTAAAGCTCTTTCACGGATGCCAGATTCAAGGAAATTTTTAAAAGAATTTTTGACAAACAAATGGAAGTTAGACGATACGTCACATGTGGAGCTAAACGCAATTCTTGACACGGCTAGGACATCGAGTATTAAATGTGGAATCAATCACTTCAAAGTTGGGGACCAGGTACTGTCAAATGAAACCGACCCTAGAATAGCCACTTCAGAGCTTAATACAAACGGTGCGGCTCCTTTTCCGGCACGTAAGGTCTTCCCATACGAAACGGTTGAGGTAACACATTCTAATTTCGGTACTTTTGAGGTAAATATTACTCAACTCAAACCATATGTTGATAGAATTGATAGTAAGAAAAAAAAGTTTCGACTCCGTGAACCACCATGGCCATACGAATAACAGGTAAGTCTAGCTCAAGACTTTAAACAAGTGCTTCTCGGGAGACAACCCGAGCACTAACCCTATTAATTTTTATATTTTCTACTTTTAGCATCTAACTAAGAACTAACCAGACTTTTAGGCGCAGGTTTTCATACCCACACGAGCTTACACACGGTCGTGACTGTGGCCGTGTGGCCACCATAGGAAGGTACATGGGCGTGGGCAACCACTAGATCCATGATTTCTATTTAATCCCCTTCTTTTGTTCACTTTCTTCCCTAAAGTCTTCTTCTCTTTTCCCCTTTCTCTTTGAACGCAAATCCACTTTTCATTATTTATTTTTATTCTTCTTTCTATATTTTTTTTATTTTCTTTACTATTTTCTTCTTATTCTTCATGCCATTTAGATTAAGCTTAGGATACAATAAGATTAGACCGGCTGCTTCAAGGATCCAATTTCAAACGGTTTGAGGCGCTCCCCCGTTTCTTTTCAGTAACTCCATCCAAAATTTAGTAAGTTTTACTTCTCTCCCTATCTTATGATTTTAATATTATTCTGCTATTATCTATCTTTGTACATTGAAGACAATGTACATCTTAAGTGTGGGGGGTTAACTATAGTATTATTTGAAAATCCCTAAATTATGTCTTATTCATAAGTAATCTTCTCATATTATTAATTAGAATGAAATTCCTATTGATTTATGATTTTTATTGATATGTTTGATTAAGTCATTGATAATTGTACGGTGATGATTTAAAATTTAAGATACTAGAGAATCAAGCATGATAAGTCTATTTTTCAGAATTAAAAATTTGCTAAGTTGTTAACCTAAATTTGAATATTACCTTGAAGTTTGAAATTTGCAAGGTTGTCATCAAAAATCATAATTTTTGTGAGATTTTGAGCCTTTTAGAGCATATATTTTTTTCGTGCTCACTTTATTGATTATGAATGTGTCAACATTGATTTGTTATTCTAAAACTTGCTTCGATTATACATGTCAAGACCACATCATTGATTTGATATACAGAGATGATAAAGGCACTTAGGATTTAACCCACTTACTCCACTAAAAGCTTACCCTCACAATTAACCCCTAGTGAGCCCCTTTGATCCTAACAACCCTTTTTATTGATTCACCCACTAATATTAACCCAAAACCCATCTTGTATTTGTTATCACCATTTTTCTTTACTACCCTTCTATCGAGACTTGATTTGATCAGTTACTTAATTATTTTATTTCAGTAGTTGACTTCTTCTTATATTATGTATTTACTTGATTTGTTCTTAAAAAAATCAAAGTATATTTATTATTAGTTCTATAATTAAGTGAGCTTATACATTTAAATTCAACATCGCGAAGAAGAAGCTCGTATTATTAGTATTTCAAGTTTTCAATTGATGTAATTATTCAGGATTAGTTCATTCTTCTAATAGGTAATTTGTCAATTCAATCTTGATTCTAACCCTCTAATTCAGCCTTCATCCACACCTTTAACCTAAGCCCCGTTACAACCCTTTTAAAGACCTTTTGATTTGTGTATCATCTCATTTTACAGTGGTGGAGATTTGATTTTCAGGCAAGCCTATGGGATTAACTTTTCATATTCGACTTTTGAGAGCCTAATTTTGAACCTTAAACACTTCGAGTAATTTGAGTGAATCTTTAGTGAGGATGTCAACTCTTGTTAATTTTGAATTAAAGGTAATTGTTTAGATAAGGGGAAACACCTATATTTTTCGTGCCTGGACCCCGAGTCGTACGGCCGTGCCTCATTAACAGACCTGAACACAGCTTGGCCTCAACTTACACGGGCGTGTGCCATGGGCGTGTCCCTAACGTGACCTGTTTGAATTCTATTCAGAATAGGGTACTTAGAGGCAAAGAAAGCAAATCCAAAAGCCTATATAAACACCCTAGAGGCAAACCTAAAGGGGAGCTTTCAGCTAGGCCAAAGAGCCAAGCCAGAGGGGCCGGATTGTGGGATTCACTCGAAGAAAGCCAGTTGATTCATCTCAAGAAGCCGGGATCATACTCAAGACGGAGGATCTTCCCTTCAATTTCCTTTAGGGGATTTTAGGGTTTTTCTTTATATTTTATTTTATATTTTCTTCTGAGATGTATTCTTTTATGATTATGAACTAAACCCTTCAAATACCTGAGGGGGATGAAACCTAAGACGGATCTTGTTATTATTTTCTGAGCTATATGATAAATACTTGATTTGTTATTAACTATGTGTTCTTAATTCTTATTTTGATATTTTAGGATACTGATTCAAGCATTTATGCTCTTAGGCAGAGGAGGAATATACCATGTTTAAGAGTAGATCTAGCATAGTTAAGCAGAGTTGATCGCAACCCTAGAGATAGGATGAAGAAAATCTGCCAGATTAGGGTCAAATCTAATATGGGAGTCCATAGATTGAGTTAATACAATTCTAGGGGTTTTAATTAGAAAGAGATTTCAATTAATCAACCCAGGGTTATACATTAGTAGCCTCGAGAGAGGTATTAATATAAGTTAGGGAATCCTACGGATCAAGTCAAGTGAATAAATTGTCTGGTTCAGAGTTAGATAACAAGTGAAGTCTAGGTGGATTCTTCCTCGGGTATTGTCTTAATCAATTGGTTTTTCCCACAAATGTTTCCCCAATTAATTCTTTTTGTTTTAGCATCTTTAGCTTAGTAGTTAGTTAATTTTAGGTTAAACAACAATTCCTTTAATTCTTAGGTTAAATAAAAAGAAAGTTAGTATTAGTACTTTTGGTTCCTTTGGGTTCGACAATCCGATCTTGCCACTAAACTGTACTATTGTTCGAGAGGTGTAGTTGCCTCAAGTCGTTGTCACAGTTAGTTTTTAGGCTAGATCATTCATATTATAAATTTTTAAGACTCTGACACACGATCAATATATAATTGGATCCAACGCAGGAGAGGCCCAAATCAGCTCATACTACAAGAGAGGGGCAACACACTTTAGTAAACAACCTTAGCAGGCTTTACTAAGGTGTGTGAAACACCCCACACCTGGCCCACGAGCCTGAATCGGATCTGGTATGTTCCTAAAGTAAACCGATTTCAAAATCATTTTCGATACTTAGAGAAAATTGTAAATTTTTAGAAAAACTATTATTTTAAGCTGGGCTTAGATTGGAAACCCATTTATTTAATCTTGTAAGCCCATTTAATTAAACACATCCAATATAGTTCTTAGCATGAAACTTAACAATAAGTAAACATAAAGTATAATCCACTGGGCCTTAAGGTCTTATTACATCAAGTAAACCCCAAAATAGAATAAAAGTAACTAAAAAAAATGAAATTAAGTCCAAACTAAATGAAATTTTCGCATGTAGCATGGCCACCTCATGGTTCATCCGGCCCGGTCCGTCACTGCTCATCACCTGAAAAATAATTCCCACAATGGGGTGAGTCAACAGACTCAATGTGCACACAATACTAACATTCAATAAATCAGGCATTCATGTTTAAATCATCAAGTCCATATAATAATGAAATTATGATGCAACCCAACCCAATCCTAATGGTCCATCCGCTACACACCACCCGTACCTGCCATTCACACCGTGGGGACTAATAAGTCAACCCTCCATCCGCTACTCTCCACGTTGTGTCATTAGACACTATAATCAAATTTAAACGTTGTGTCATTAGACACTATTGTAACCGAAGTTACCAAAATTTTGCAATGTGACCGTAGTCAACATATTTCGTTGGTGAGACCGAAGTCAACACCTGTTCTCCCCCTTTCACATAAATCCCGAATGCCCCAAAAATATATATATTGTGCATAACTTAATTTCATGTTCATATACATATATTCGCATGTTATAAAATAACATTTTTCACAATCCTATCAGAAGTAGGAAACGTACCTGGGTACTTTTTGCCACATTTGTGGTACATAGCCACATTCACATTATTATTCATATCATATATTAAAATATTTAGCCATAAAATATCGAAGGATAGTAAGGGTACACACCTGATTTGCTTATTAAGGTTCCTTGAGATCTCGAAAATCTCGATCTAACTTTAGATCTATTAATTCCTATATTCGGCCCACCAAATAAAACACATTAATAAACCCTTTTGGCTTAAAACAAAACCAAATCCTAGTAGGATTTGTAGAGACTCACCTTTGCCGATTTGGTGTTTACACAAATCCCAAAACTTCATTTTTCCTTTACGATATTCGCCAACCTTGAATCTCAATATGGGTTAGTTTTCGCTTTTTAATAATTAAAGAATTGATCAAAGTAATCACACAAGCCTTGGCCGAATGTGTCTCACCTTAATTTCCTTGAATCCAAAATCCCGAAAACTCTTCCTTTGATATTCGGCCAAGAGACATAAAAGGGGTTATTTTCTTAAATCTTGCTTAAACGAATTAAAAGAACAAGAACTAATTATTCTTACCTTAGATCCTTGATCTTTATATTCGGTAATTGTGGAAACCTTGATGCCTTTAATCGATTGCTTCCTTGCCTAGAGTCACAGAGATTCGGCTATGGAGATTTAACAGGGATCAAAAGAAAAGGGTTTTGGCTTAACAATGACAAAGGAGAGGAGAAGAAAATAGAAGAAGAAGAGATGGATTTTGCTTAAAGAGAAATTTGGCAAAGAGGGGGAGAGAGTAAGGGGATTTTCGGCTACTTGGAAAGATGAGAGAAAAAGACCTTGGGTTCTCCTTTTATAGCCAAATTTGCTAGGCCAAGAGTCCTTGACTTGGCCACCACTCTCCCTTAAGATAATATTATTTCCTTTATCTAAAAATAAAAGCATTTAATCCATCAATTATCTCCTCAGATAATCCAAATTTAAAATCCCTTATTTATCACTTATTAATCAAGTTTTAACCGAAATAAAACTCCTCCTCTTAGATTCCCTTGTGCCGTCCAACTCCCCACTCATGGAAGCAAAATAAAACTTCTTTTATTTGCTTCCTAGATGACTCAAACTCAGGCCCAAAAACCTCTTGCATTTGGGCCATTTCCTAAGGCCTTAGGTGGCATCTTCAGGCCACATTTCCAAGTCCGTTATTGGGTCAAATTTCATGTACTTTATATTTTAGGGTCATTTGGCCCTAAGTTCCCCTTTGGGCTCCAAAATTCGACATTCCGGGGTCATTTTTAAGTTTCCAAAAATTTTCATGGCTCAGATTTTCCAAGTTTCCAAAAATGTTTAGTTTCCTATTTTGGCTTGGTTTCTAAAATGTTTAGTTTCCTATTTTGGTTTGGTTTCCAAAATGTTTAGTTTCCTATTTTGGTTTGGTTGCCAAAATGTTCAAGTTTCCATTTTTGGATCATTTCCAAAAATATTCAGGTTTCCAAAAATGTTCATTTTCCTATTTCCAACATAACATTTCCATTATTTCTCAGGTTTCCAAAAATCATTCCAAATTTATTCCAAAACACATAAAACATGTCTTTTCGCACAATTTGGCCAAAATGCATAGGCCCTTTTCAGGATGTTACAGTTCTACCCTCCTTAAAAATAATTTCGTCCTCAAATTACTTACTAACAATCAGTACAATCCTTCTCACAAGACTTATGCTTACGTTGCAAGACTCGATAGAACTATCATACTTTCCGTGCATAATCTCTAAGTTCACGTCCCTCGAACTCATTTCTAACGTCGCGATTTAATTTGATTAAGAAGTTTTATATATTAAAAAATTTGTTTCACTTTATTACTCGCAAGAAATTTTATGAAAAGAGTTTAGGAGTGGTTCTTTCAGTATTCATACATGCACACAGCCTTTTCATTCATTCACACATCCATCAAACAATTATGAACCTTAGTTCATTCGGAGAAACGCTTGTAGTTTTTCATTTGTTGTTTTCCACTACCCGGGGTATTTTCGTAATTTGTCCTACAGGGGTATTTTCGTAATTTGTCAAAATAAGGTTCCTTGGTGATTTTGTCACAAGGTATTTTTGGTCCTTTTAAGTTCCTGGGGTATTTTGGAAAATTTTGAAATCCGAGGGTATTTCAGAAATTTTTAGACTTTGGGGGTATTTTGGTAATTTTTCCACAAATCGGGGTAAATTGTAAAATTTTAATAAATCAGGGATATTTTAGAAGTTGCAAAACTTTGAGGGTTCTTTTTAAGAAATTTATTTTCCAGCACGATGAAGTTGCAAAAATTTTGGAATTCGGGTTATTTTGGAAATTTTGGTAAGTTAGGGGTAATTTTGTAATTTTCCAAAAGTCACGGTATTTTTGATAGTTTGCAAATTAGGCTTTTTGAACATTTATGAAATAATGAAATTTTGGCAAAACTGTTGAGTAGTTGGGCATTTTATAAACCAAGGGCATTTTTATAATTTTACCACTAGGGGTATTTTAGTAAATTTGTAAATCAGAAATATTTCAGGAAAATTTGTAAAAATATTCTTTTCAAATTAAGAGGGTAATTTAGAAATTTTAAAATTAGGGTTTCCATAAAAATACGGCTAGTCCCTTTCGAGTTTTAGTTATTGGGTTTAGCAGTGACTAAGTCCTCTTGGTTAGGGTGAAGTTACTACGCACTGTGTAGGATTCGAGTAAAGAGGAGGTGAGTCACTAGGACCGCTTAAATACCAAGCTCTTCTTCGAATCCACTCCTGACATGCGCACAACAGCACACACACCCTAGCTCTAAGTGACTTAATCATAGGTTTGTCTAGTGTATTAAGTCTTATGTATTTGTACTAATCCTGGGTTCAAGTTCCTATCATGCTATTCTACGTTCCATTCCTTTTCTACCCTTATACAGTTCATAAATCACAGAATCACTCATAGAGTTAGGGGTACTTACCTGGTGGACTGCGGGTCGGAGACTTAGGGGCCATGCCAGAAGCCTGCTTATTTTCAAAGAAAATCATTTGGCTCGCTTTGAAAACGTTTTGGGCCTTAGCCCATAGGCCGAGAGTTTAAAACTGGGCTCTGATACCAAACTGAAACACCCCACACCTGGCCCACGAGCCTGAATCGGATCTGGTATGTTCCTAAAGTAAACCGATTTCAAAATCATTTTCGATACTTAGAAAAATTGTAAATTTTAGAAAAACTATTATTTTAAGTCGGGCTTAGATTGGAAACCCATTTATTTAATCTTGTAAGCCCATTTAATTAAACACATCCAATATAGTTCTTAGCATGAAACTTAACAAGTAAGTAAACATAAAGTATAATCCATCGGGCCTTAAGGCCTTATTACATCAAGTAAACCCCAAAATAGAATAAAAGTAACTAAAAAAATGAAATTAAGTCCAAACTAAATGAAATTTTCGCATGTAGCATGGCCACCTCATGGTTCATCCGGCCCATCCAAATCCTTGCTCATCACCGAAAAATAATTCCCACAATGGGGTGAGTCAATGACTCAATGTGCACACAATACTAACATTCAATAAATCAGGCATTCATGTTTAAATCATCAAGTCCATATAATAATGAAATTATGATGCAACCCAACCCAATCCTAATGGTCCATCCGCTACACACCACCGTACACGCCATTCACACCGTGGGACTAATAAGTCAACCCTCCATCCGCTACTCTCCACGTTGTGTCATTAGACACTATAATCAAATTTAAACGTTGTGTCATTAGACACTATTGTAACCGGTTACCAAAATTTTGCAATGTGACCGTAGTCAACATATTTCGTTGGTGAGACCAAGTCAACACTGTTCTCCCCTTTCACATAAATCCGAATGCCCCAAAAATATATATATTGTGCATAACTTAATTTCATGTTCATATACATATATTCGCATGTTATAAAATAACATTTTCACAATCCTATCGAAGTAGGAAACGTGCACTGGTACTTTTTGCCACATTTGTGGTACATAGCCACATTCACATTATTATTCATATCATATATTAAAATATTTAGCCATAAAATATCGAAGGATAGTAAGGGTACACACCTGATTTGCTTATTAAGGTTCCTTGAGATCTCGAAAATCTCGATCTAACTTTAGATCTATTAATTCCTATATTCGGCCCACCAAATAAAACACATTAATAAACCCTTTTGGCTTAAAACAAAACCAAATCCTAGTAGGATTTGTAGAGAGACTCACCTTTGCCGATTTGGTGTTTACACAAATCCCAAAAACTTCATTTTTCCTTTACCTGATATTCGGCCAACCTTGAATCTCAATATGGGTTAGTTTTCGGCTTTTTAATAATTAAAGAATTGATCAAAGTAATCACACAAGCCTTGGCCGAATGTGTCTCACCTTAATTTCCTTGAATCCAAAATCCCGAAAACTCTTCCTTTGATATTCGGCCAAGAGACATAAAAGGGGTTATTTTCTTAAATCTTGCTTAAACGAATTAAAAGAACAAGAACTAATTATTCTTACCTTAGATCCTTGATCTTTATATTCGTAATTGTGGAAACCTTGATGCCTTTAATCGATTGCTTCCTTGCCTAGAGTCACGAGAGATTGGCTATGGAGATTTAACAGGATCAAAAGAAAAGGGTTTTGGCTTAACAATGACAAAGGAGAGGAGAAGAAAATAGAAGAAGAAGAGATGGATTTTGCTTAAAGAGAAATTTGGCAAGAGGGGAGAGAGTAAGGGATTTTCGGCTACTTGGAAAGATGAGAGAAAAGACCTTGGGTTCTCCTTTTATAGCCAAATTTGCTAGGCCAAGAGTCCTTGACTTGGCCACCACTCTCCTTAAGATAATATTATTTCCTTTATCTAAAAATAAAAGCATTTAATCCATCAATTATCTCCTCGGATAATCCAAATTTAAAATCCTTATTTATCACTTATTAATCAAGTTTTAACCAAATAAAACTCCTCCTCTTAGATTCCTTGTGCCGTCCAACTCCCCACTCATGGAAGCAAAATAAAACTTCTTTTATTTGCTTCCTAGATGACTCAAACTCAGCCCAAAACCTCTTGCATTTGGGCCATTTCCTAAGGCCTTAGGTGGCATCTTCAGCCACATTTCCAAGTCCGTTATTGGGTCAAATTTCATGTACTTTATATTTTAGGGTCATTTGGCCCTAAGTTCCCTTTGGGCTCCAAAATTCGACATTCGAGGTCATTTTAAGTTTCCAAAAATTTTCGCTGCTCAGATTTTCCAAGTTTCCAAAATGTTTAGTTTCCTATTTTGGCTTGGTTTCTAAAATGTTTAGTTTCCTATTTTGGTTTGGTTTCCAAAATGTTTAGTTTCCTATTTTGGTTTGGTTGCCAAAATGTTCAAGTTTCCATTTTTGGATCATTTCCAAAAATATTCAGGTTTCCAAAAATGTTCATTTTCCTATTTCCAACATAACATTTCCATTATTTCTCAGGTTTCCAAAAATCATTCCAAATTTATTCCAAAACACATAAAACATGTCTTTTCGCACAATTTGGCCAAAATGCATAGGCCCTTTTCAGGATGTTACAGTGTGTCGCCAACCTTTACTCTAGTTCGAGTGGAAGTGTGTTTTCTATTTAAATAATATTATTTATTTAAGCCTTATTCAACTAAGATTTTTTTTCTCTCCCTGTAAACAGATGGCATTGGTTGACCTAATACACATACTTCTTGATTATTGTGTAACACCCCTAACCCATATCCGTCGCCAGAATATGGTTTTGAAGCATTACCGAAGTTTATCGATCAAACAGGCAGAATTCTCAAACATTTCATATCATCAAAACAAGTCATCAAATCATCATTTTAATCCAAATTATAAACATACCAAATCCAAATCAATTTGCCTAGTTCATGAGCACTTAAACCTAGAATTAAATTCACATTCGCCTATCTAGATTTAGTTCAATTTACCATGCCATAATATGGCTTCAAAAACAAACACATATTTATATGTATAAAACCAACCAATATTAAACTTATAATCTCATTTACATTCAATCCACAAAATAATTATTATTTAGACAGTCTAGGTATATGCCGACACAAAAGAGTAATCATCACCATGTTCAGTTAGGGACGTTGTTGGATGCTGAACCGGCAATCAAAATTGAATTACCTAATCTATGCACGAAAAACAAAACTGTACGCTGAGTAAAACTTAGTGGAATTTCTATAATCCGAATATTTAAAGACAAGATAATATAATATGCATATTTTAATTATAAGCACATTTGAATATTTAAGACCACATTTATTCAACAATGGCATTAGCCATTCAAAACTCAATTCATAAATACATAATTTCATACCATTCTCAAATCTCATCACTTGCGATATAATAGCTTTTCACAATTTAATATATATATATATATATATATATATCATTTAAACAATAATATTATTCAATCCATATCCAATTCATGAATACGTAATTCATGTGTCTCATTTTCATTTTCAATTCGCTATCCCATTTTCATTCACATACAATATCATCCAATATCAATCATAGTACTATTTTATTTAATTACCTCTATTAACACGATTCAGACTCGGATGGATACATGGATCCAACCAACACACCAGTTTGGCACCCAGTGCCCCATCGGATAAATCCGAAGTAATAACTGCGACTAACGCTATATAAATTTGACACCTAGTGCCTCATCGACTCGAAGTCGAAGAAACCCCTAAACTCTTCCAATCTTATGGCATGCCATCTATATCCGACTCAGCCCGGTATAGTTAATAGGGTTTAATTTCACTTTCCAAATACAACCAATATCCAATTATCATATTTGCACATATATATTCATTTCAATTCAGATAATCAATATATTCATATAATATATATATATATATATCAATTCAATCCATTCAAGCAACTTTTAATTCAATTCAATGTCAAAGTGCCAAATACTCACCTCAATACTTACCATATGCATTAAATAAAAAAAATACAATAATTAGTAACTAGTTTCGGGTTATAGAAATACAAACAAAAAATTCCGAGCTATTTGATGTCGACTTTATCTTTTCCCTTTTTAGTTGAGGACTCTGGTACGACGTTAGCTGTAGAATTAAAACAATTAAAATTCATCAATACAACACAATTCAATTTCATATTGAATATTTCAATTTTGACTCAATATTTGCCTAATTTCCAATTTAGTCCTTAAATCAAGACTAATTTTATTCTTCACAATTAATTCTATATTTTCAAACAATTTCCACTTTAAACTAAATTTAACTCACTATTTTCACTTAAATTCCTAAATTTCAAAATTTTCACAATTTAGTCCCTATTATTCAAAATTTATAATTCATTCGAAATTTAATCCTTTTTCATTTCTAACTTAAAAATCTATCAATTTAATCCCTATTACTAAAATTATTCAACATTAAAAACATTTAAAAACTCAATTATTGCTAAAATTTTGACATGGGTCAAATAGTACTTAACACCGGTGTAAGTACCCAATTTTGCCCGGGCCCTTGAAAACCAAAACAGAAAAAATATAAAAAAATGTCTATTACAAACTAAACCTGATTAGCCCACTTAGACCCATGGCCCAATAACAAACCCTTAGTCCAACTACAAAACAAACCCAAGCCCGATTGACCTAGCTAGACTTAATCAAGCCCAAATCAGTACGGCTCAATGGCCCAAACTTGTTTCCAGAAAACGGAAACCCCAAACCCTAGGGTTTCCTAGGCACCGCAAGATTTCCAACATCACGCCTTTAAGCCCATGAAAGAAGCTTCGCGCCTAAGATCGCGTCGCAATCAGCATGGATAGCACGCCCCATCGTCGCCGCAAGCCTTGATCTCAGCAGCGCTGTAAGAGCCAGTGCCTCAAGCCGACAATTGTGTCGTAGTTAACGTCTAGTAGCCTCGTCCAGACTATTCTCGCACCGAAATCAACGCGCATGTCACCCCACAGCCACGATCTCCGCTTCTGACCTGCAAACGAAGAAAGAAATCGCAGCAAAAGATAGAATAACGAGTATTTCCTTTTTTTATTATTCTTTATTTTGGGGCTATTTAAACCCCAAAATCTGTAAACAAAGGACATACAATACGATACAGAAAGAAAAGAATACAAAAATATTCACAAAGATCCAGAGAAATAAAATACGCGGAACTAGGTTATAAAGGTGATTTTCCAGTTATTTTCATTTTTTATTTTTATCTTTTTATTTAAATCTATGCATTTTTTTATATAACTATAGTTTTTTAAAAAATAAAACACGAAAGGATTACCTTTAAAATCACGGAGATATTGGCTTCCAGCCTCCGTCTGAGGAGGCGCATACGGCGGCGAATCGATGGCGCCAGGATCAGAGCCTGGACCTCAGGCCGAGAGCTAGAGAGGATTTGAAAGGGGAGGATTCTATTTTTTTTTAATGAATGATAGTGATTTTGTTAAACTGATTTTTACTTATATAGCAACAACAAACGGCGTCGTTTTAAGACCTCAGACCCTGTGCTCTGACCCGACCCGAAGACAAGATCCGCGTGTTTTATTAAATGGCCTAATTTCTATTTTAGTCCTCCCGCATTTTTATATTTTTTAATTCGGTTTAATTTTTTATTTATTTTCAATTTGACCCTACAATTTTAATTACTTTTCAATTTAGTCGCTCAGGCTCTTTAAAGGCTGGGATCAAAACATCGTAGTTTTTAAATTTGGCATAATTTCCATTTTAACCCTTGTAATTTACTGCGTGTTTTAATTTAATCCTTTTAATCTGTGTTAATTATTATTTTAACCCCTGTTTCTTTGTTTTATTATTATTATTATTATTTTATCCTTTTATTTTATTTTATATTTAATTATTTTACCTTATTAAATATTATATATTATTTCCTTATATTTATTAATTAATAGTACAAAATCTATATATATTTTTATATTTTTTATATTTAATTATTTTTATATATATTATTCTACTTGTTTAATAATTTATTATTATATATTTTTATATTATTTATTATATTATATTTTGTAGTATTATATTTTATTATATTATATACTTTTAAAAAATCAATTTTATATAAAATTTATTTTATTTATATTGTTTATATTATATTTTATTTAAAATTATTATATACTATTCTTTTTATTTATTCCTTGTTTACATTGTTTATATCATATAAATATGTGATTTTATTTATTTATTTATTATTAATCTTGCATGAAAATTTTCATATTTATTTAATAATTTCTATTTTAATATTTAGGGTTTTATGTATATATTTTACTTGCCTATATTCTTTCATTTATTTATTTATGATTGTCATTGTATAGTCATTTATTTATTATTTTATGAATACATTTTTACAAGTTACTATATTTTATCTAAAGGTTTTTAGAATAAGGCAATGTTTTGGTATTTAAAAATTCGAGAAACAGTGCCCTAACGTGCTAGGTTGCGATTTTCCGTTTGGCTAAATAACTAAATATCCTTTTAACAAGTTTTGAAAAATCGTGAGATAATTTTGATTACGAAGTTTTAAAATATCATGCCCTAACTATTGGATGTGATGTTTATATTCCTTTGGAACAAGAAAATCTCAAATTTTAACTTAAAGTGCTCGAATTTTTTTAAAGAAATCATATTTTTAAATACTTTTAAATTTCAAACATTTGGACGTGATTTTATCGATTAGGTACCAGTTTTTGGGTGTTATGAGGGTGCTAACCCTTCCTCTTACGTAATCGACTCTCGAACCTGTTTTCTTGTTTACGTGGACCAAAATTGAATATTTTAAAAATAAAATGTTTTACAAGGTGATCCAATCACACCTAAGTAAAAAGGGATTGGTGACGACTCCCGTTTTTGTTTTTACTGTCGATCCCCATTTTCTAAAATCGATTTATTTTAAAATGGTTTCGACAGGTTGCCGACTCCACTGGGGACTAAGAGAGTCAGGCCGTAAAATTGATAATTTCATGTCCTTTTGTTCGAATTTAAAATTCTGATTTTAAAAATATGATCCTTTTATTGCATGTGATTTTAAAATATATCTCTTTGCATTGCATTACATGATCGTCATGGTCACACCCTTAAGTGGGAGCGAGAAGTTTTGCCTTCGTGAGGTTTTCACCTCCGCATGGGCTAGTGGATTGCTTTCGGGATACATCTGTACCTATGTCTTCGTGAAGTTTTCACTTCCGCATGGCCATACGGAAATGTATTCCCCTAAATCAAACTCGGTCCATATGAGCCTATAATGGGTGAGGATCGAGGAATCTGCTGGTTCGGGTACCTTAGCTTTAGAGCTAAACCGCATGTAGAAAGCCTAAGGGCTTACCCTAGGTAGAACTATGTCAAACCCTAGTGGTCACCCTGAAGGTGTTCTATGTTATTTTTTCCTATGCTAACAGGTTCTCTTTTGTTTTGACTGCATTGCATTTATATCATAGAAAAGAGGTGTTGATTTCTAATTCGATTGGTAAATAGAAAAGTTTGTCATAAGAAAATGGGTTTTTTGATAAAGTGGATTATAATACGGTCTCGTCCGAATATGGTCCAAGTAAACACAATAAGAGAAGACTGATAGCCAGCGAAGGAAGACAAGACTTTATTACCTAAAGGTTCAAGCTGACAAAGACAAATCGGGAATCACCACGGCTCGACTTTCTTGAAGAAGCTAACGAGTATTATGGAGCAGTGAGTCGCGTCTCAGATCAAGCAAAAAGGAGCTAGCGAAGGCATTTATTACAAGTTTATGAGATTTGACCTCTGCAAGGAAGGGAATTAATGTTTTTGCTTGGAATATGAAGGCAAGGCCGTGTATGCGGTCTGTTTTATGTAAAGAAATTTATTTTCTAGAAAAGTTTTTCTAATGTAACTGAATTCAGAATCAACGCCTCTCTCTCTTTGCATTCATACATTTGCATTATATTGCATCATTTGCATTAGACTTTTACAAGAGGATCCTAATTAGGTAAAATATTTCAGTTAACCTGGAAAACATGGAACAAAGATTGGAAAGAGTAGAGCAGATGCAAATATAGATGCAGGGGCAATTGACTGAAATTCAACAAGAAATGCAGGAATTTCAAAGGAATATCATAGGCCAGCTAACCCAGTTACTAGCTGGATGAATTGGAAAAATGAGAGGCTCAGTAGTCAACAACATGGAAGATGAGGGAGACATCGTTTATTCCCCAAAAGGTGTCCCGACTCAACTAGATACGTATTCGCATGGGGGACCCGTCATTATTGAACCCCGATGTCAAGCTGATACTTCGGCCTTGTTGAAGTTTCCAATAGGTTCAGATTTTGACCCGAATAATGATCAAGCCAAACCGATTGTTTTGGTAGAAACAAGAGAAAGAGGAGAACGGACCTCAAAGGCCCTGAGGAAGAAGGAAAAGAGAATCGGTAGGTATAACAAGAGCTATTCGAAGCCAATTACAATGAACCAGCCAAGGACGGTAACTACCAACGGTCAAGTTTCTCCCAGGGAAAACTCTGAAAAGCTCCAATTTACGTTAATCCTGATGACATGTAAGGAGCTATATCAAAGTTTATTTGACGCACATATGGTGTCTCCATTTTATCTAAAGCTGTTACAGCCCTCATATCCTAGATGGTATGACTCGAACGCTCAATGTGACTACCATGTGGGAATAACGGGCCATTCGATTGAAAATTATATTGCGTTTAAAAAGTTGGTCGAAAGGTTTACTAAAATGGGAGTTGTGAAGTTTGACGATCCATCAAAACCTGATCACTTTGATGAGGCAATAGAAGGAAGAGACAAAAAAAGTTGCGATCCCTTGGAGCAATCGAAAGTGAAGAGAGAATTGGGGAATAATGTTTCCAAACCTTGTGTACTTGGGAATGTTTTGAATAATGGGACTGTGGAAGAGATTCTTGTATTTTTACAAGCAAACCTAGAGTAATATTCAAAACATGCTTGTTGCCTTAAGCCTAGAGGCAATAAGAATTCTTTTGTGAAATAGGCTTGTGTCCGAAATTTATATTTCAATAAAATGTATCTTTTTTGAATACATATTCTTTTATTCTTTACATTTCATATTGTACATTTTTTTACCAATATTCTTTCATTCTTTATTTGTGACCATACTATCCAAATAATCATCCTTAGAATCATTTATTCTTTGGATTTGTTTGCCTTCGTACCTTGGTACCCAGATATCAACGTCATGAGCGACATTGTTACTAACTCCCTTTTTGAACAAGATATGGGTCTAGGGGATCTTAGGATTTTGAAGATAACAGAGATTGTGACATATCTTCTGACTTGTTAAGAATGGTTTAACAAGATGAAAAACAGACTCTACTCTACAAAGGGTCATTGGATATTGTGAGCTTAGGAAAAGGTGAAGACCGAAACCTAGCTCACCACAAAAATAAGGCGAGTCTAATTAGGAAGCATTTGAGGCATTTCGATTAAGGCATCCTAATTATTAGACATAATCATATACCCATTCTAAAGGTTATCTCCTCTAAAAGACAATGTAGTAAGATTGAAGATAAAATCTGGCATTCCTGAGCTTTGCAGGAAGTAGATTGAAGATAGCAAATCTGACATTCCTGAGCTTTGCAGAAAGCAGATTGAAGATAGCTGATCTGGCATTCCTGAGCTTTGTAGGAAGCAGATTGAAGATAGCAAATCTGGCAATCCTGAGCTTTGTAGGAAGCAGATTGAAGATAGCAATTTGGCATTCTTGAGCTTTGCAGGAAGCAGATTGAAGATAGTAGATTGAAGATAGCAGATCTGACAATCCTAAGGTTGCAGGAGTAGATCAGAGACATCAATACTATTCCCTGACTAGCATTGGAATAGGTCGAAGATTGTAGATATTGTCGCCCTAAGCAGTAGAGGACCAAGATCGAAGGGCAAATCTTATCTCCCTAAGCAGTAGTGGAACAGATTTAAGCCATCAGTCCTATCTCCCTAACTAGCAGTGGAATAGGTCAAAGATTGTAGATCTTGTCACCCTAAGCAGTAGGGAACTAAGATCGAACGTCAAGTCTTGTCGCCCTAAGCAGTAGAAGACCAAGATTGAACGGCAAATCTTGTCTCCCTAAGAAGTAGTGGAACAGATTTAAGCCACCGGCCCTATCTTTCTAACTAGCAGTGAAATAGGTTAAAGATTGTAGATATTGTCTCCCTAAGCAGTAGTGGAACAGATTTAACCACCAGCCTGGCATCCCTGAGTTTGTAGTGGAGCAGACCGAAGATAGCAGATCTGGCATTCCTGAAGTTGCAGAAATAGATTGAAGACATCAAATCTTGCCTTCCTGAGCTTTGCAGGAAGCAGATCGAAGATAGCCAATCTGGCATTCCTGAGCTTTACAGGAAGCAGATTGAAGATAGCAAATCTAGCATTCCTGAGCTTTGCAAGAAACAGATTGAAAATGGAAGATCTGACAATTCCTGAGTTTGTAGGAAGCAGATCGAAGACATCAGTTTGGTAATCCCTGAGTTTGCAGGGATCAAATTAAAAATATCAGATGTGGTCTCCTTGAGTTTCCAGTAGAGCAGATCAAAAGATAGTGGATACTGCCTTCATAAAGTTGAAGCTATCAAACTTATTGAAATCAAGATGAAGTTCCAATACCGTTGAAGTTGCAGTGGATTTGGAATCATTTGAAGAAAAAAGGATCAAGAAGTCAAGGCTTGGCCATGACCGGTCAAAATTGGTCCTTTTATAGTCTTTTCTTTATTCTAGTTACACGATAATGAGCAAAGAGGGACAGTTGTAAGTACCCAATTTTGCCCGGGCCCTTGAAAACCAAAACAGAAAAAATATAAAAAAAAGTCCATTACAAACTAAACCTGATTAGCCACTTAGACCCATGGCCCAATTGCAAACCCTTAGCCCAACTACAAAATAAACCCAAGCCCGATTAACCTAGCTAGACTTAATCAAGCCCAAATCAGTACGGCCCAATGGCCCAAACTTGTTTCCAGAAATCGAAAACCCCAAACCCTAGGGTTTCCTAGGTGCCGCAGTATCCCAACAGTCATGCCTTTCACACCGCAGCAAGCTTTGCGCCTAAGATCACGTCTCAATCAGCATGGATAGCACGGCCCATCGTTGTCGCAAGCCTTGATCTCAGCAACGCCACAAGAGCCAGTGCCCTAGGCCGACAATCGCGCCGTAGTTAACATCCAGCAGCCTCGTCCAGACTGTTCTCACACCAAAATCAGCGTGTATGTCACCCCACAACCACGACCTCCGCTTCTGACCTGCAAACGAAGAAAGAAATCGCAACAAAAGATCGAATAACTAGTATTTCCTTTTTTTATTATTCTTTATTTCGGGGCTATTTAAACCCCAAAATCTATAAACAAAGGACAGACAATATGATACAGAAAGAAAAGAATACAAAAATATTCACAAAGATCCAGAGAAATAAAATGCAGCGAACTAGGTTATAAATGTGATTTTCCAGTTATTTTCATTTTTTATTTTTACCTTTTTATTTAAATCTATGCATTTTCTTTATATAACTATAGTTTTTAAAAAAATAAAACACGAAAGGATTACCTTTAAAATCAAGGAGATATTGGCTTCCAGCCTCCGTCTGAGGAGGCGCGTACGGCGACGCATCGATGGCGCTAGGATCGGAGCCTGGACCTCAAGCCGAGAGCTAGAAAGGATTTGAAAGTGGAGGATTCTGTTTTTCTTTAATGAATGACATTGATTTTTTTTAACTGATTTTTACTTAAATAGCAACAACAAAACGGCGTCATTTTAAGACCTCAGACCTGTGCTCTGACCCGACCCGAAGACAAGATCCGCGTGTTTTATCAAATGGCCTAATTTCTATTTTAGTCCTCCCGCATTTTATATTTTTTAATTCGGTTTAATTTTTTTATTTTCAATTTGACTCTACAATTTTAATTACTTTTCAATTTAGTCACTCGGGCTCTTTAAAGGCTGGGTTCAAAACATCGTAGTTTTTAAATTTGGCATAATTTCCATTTTAACCCTTGTAATTTAATGCGTGTTTTAATTTAATCCTTTTAATTTGTTTTAATTGTTGTTTTAACCCCTATTTCTTTGTTTTATTATTATTATTTTATCCTTTTATTTTATATTATATTTAATTATTATATATATTATTCTACTTGTTTAATAATTTATTATTATATATTATTATATTATTTATTATATTATATTTTGTAGTGTTATATTATATTATATACTTTTAAAAATCAATTTTATATAAAATTTATTTTATTTATTTTGTTTATATTATATTTTATTTAAAATCATTATATATTGTTCTTTTATTTATGTCTTTTTTACATTGTTTATATCATATAAATATGTGATTTTATTTATTCATTTATTATTAATCTTGTATGAAAATTTTCATATTTATTTAATAATTTCTATTTAATATTTAGGGTTTTATGTATATATTTTACTTGCCTATATTCTTTCATTTATTTATTTATGATTGCCATTGTATAGTTATTTATTTATTATTTTATGAATACATTTTTACAAGATTACTATATTTTATCTAAAGGTTTTTAGAATAAGGCAATGTTTTGATATTTAAAAATTCGGAAATAGTGCCCTAACGTGCTGGGTTGCGATTTTCCGTTTGGCTAAATAACTAAATATCTTTTAACAAGTTTTAAAAAATCATGAGATAATTTTGATTACGAAGGTTTTAAAGTATCATGTCCTAACGTGTTGGATGTGATGTTTATATTCCTTTGGAACAAGAAAATCTCAAATTTTAACTTAAAGTGCTCGAATTTTTTTAAAGAAATCATATTTTTAAATACTTTTAAATTTCAAACATTTGGACATGATTTTATCGATTAGGTACCAGTTTTTGGGCGTTATGAGGGTGCTAACCCTTCCTCATACGTAATCGGTTCCCGAACCCGTTTTCTTGTTTACATGGACCAAAATCGAATATTTTAAAAATAGAATGTTTTACAAGGTGATCCAATCATACCTACGTAAAAAGGGATTGGTAGCGACTCCCATTTTTGTTTTTAAAGTCGATCCCCATTTTCTAAAACCGATTTATTTTAAAATGGTTTCAATTCGCTATCCCATTTTCATTCACATACAATATCATCCAATATCAATCATAGTACTATTTTATTTAATTACCTCTATTAACACGACTCAGACTCGGATGGATACACGGATCCAACCAACACACCAGTTTGGCACCCAGTGCCTCATCGGATAAATCCGAAGTAATATCTGCGACCAACGCTATATAAATTTGACACCCAGTGCCTCATCGACTCGAAGTCGAAGAAATCCCTAAACTCTTCCAATCTTATGGCATGCCATCTATATCCAACTCAGCCCGGCATATTTAATACGGTTTAATTTCACTTTCCAAATACAACCAATATTCAATTATCATATTTGCACATATATATTCATTTCAATTCGGATAATCAATATATTCATATAATATATATATATATATATATCAATTCAATCCATTCAAGCAACTTTTAATTCAATTCAATGTCAAAGTGCCAAATACTCACCTCAATACTTACCATATGCATTAAATAAAAAATACAACAATTAATAACTAGTTTCGGATTATAAAAATACAAACAAAAAATTCCGAGCTATTCGATGTCGACTTTATCTTTTCCCTTTTTAGTTGAGGACTTTGGTACGACGTTAGCTGCGGAATTAAAACAATTAAAATTCATCAATACAACACAATTCAATTTCATATTGAATATTTCAATTTTGACTCAATATTTGCCTAATTTCCAATTTAGTCCTTAAATCAAGACTAATTTTTATTCTTCACAATTAATTCTATATTTTCATACAATTTCCACTTTAAACTAAATTTAACTCACTATTTTCACTTAAATTCCTAAATTTCAAAATTTTCACAATTTAGTCCCTATTATTCAAAATTTACAATTCATTCTCAAATTTAATTCTTTTCATTTCTAACTTAAAAATCAATCAATTTAATCCCTATTACTAAAATTATTCAACATTAACAACATTTAATAACTCAATGATTACTAAAATTTTGACATGGGTCGAATAGTACTTAACATCAGGATTCCAAAAAACATAAAGATTGCAAGAAAAGGGGACTAAATTGACTAACCGATTGAACTTGGAACTTTGAAACCCTTAAGCTATGGGTTCTTCTTTCTTTTTATTTCGTTTTGCTTTTGTCTTTCTTTTTTTTTTCTTTTATTACTATAATATATATTCACTTAAATATTAAGCAAAACATATTATAATATATATTTTAACTTTAATTTATCAATAATATATATAATAATTTTACACCTTATGCCGCCTCATAAAAGAACAATGGCATAATTACTTCTTTAGTCCCTTTAATTATTCTTTAATCTATAATTTAACTTTCACTCTATATACAATTTAGTCCTTATACCTAATTACTCTTAATTCATGCAAATTTACTTAACTAAAATCTAATTAACTACACAACTAACTTTTTACGAGTTCGATTTATGAAAACTGAGTCCCGAAAATGCACTTTCCAACACCCTTGACTATCGAGTTGTTACAATTCTCCCCTAATTAAACTTCATCCCCGAAATTTACCTGAAAATAGATAGGGGTACTGAGATCTCATAGTCTTTTCTGGTTACCAAGTCTCTTCTTCAACACTATGACTACACCACAACACTTTCACTAATGAAACTCGTTTATTACGCAATTCTTTCACCTCACGTGCTAAAATCTCAACTGATTCTTCTTCGTATGACAAATCAGGTTGAATTTTAATATCTTCTGTCAAAATAACATGAGATGGATCCAATTGATATCTTCTATGCATTGAAACGTGAAAAACATAATGAATTTTTTGTAGTTCCGTAGGTAAAGCTAAACGATACTCAAATGGTCCCACTATTTCTGTGATTTCATACAGTCCAATAAAACGAGGACTCAATTTTCCTTTTCGACCAAATCTCAAAATTTTCTTCCAAGGCAAAACTTTAAGAAATACTTTCTCGCCAACAGAATATTCAATATCTTGATGTTTCAAATCTGCGTATGATTTCTGTCTATCAAAAGCTGTCTTCAATCTATCTCAAATTTTCTTAACAATGTCTTCCGTTTCTTGAATTAATTTCATCCCGATCATTCTTTTTTCACTCAATTCCATCCAACAAACAGGTGATTGACACGTACGACCATATAAGGCTTCATACGGAGCCATTTGAATACTCGATTGAAAACTATTATTGTATACAAATTCCAACAAAGGTAAGTAATACTCCCAACCTGATTCAAAATCAATAACACAAGCACGAATCATGTCTTCCAAAACCTGAATAACACGTTCAGATTTTCCATCAGTCTGCGGATGAAAAGCTATGCTAAAATTAAGTCATGTACCAAGATATTCGTGCAATTGTTTCCAAAATCAAGAATTGAATTACTGATCTCATAAGAAGTTATCGACATAGGGACACTGTGCAATCTTACTATTTTTTGAATATAAACTTCAGCAAGATTTTAAAGTGACCAATCTGTCCTGACTATAATGAAATGAGCCAATTTCGTAAGTCGATCAAAAATCGCCTACACAACATTTTTCTTACTTGTCGATAAAGGTAACCCCATTACAAAATCCATTGTGATACAATCCCATTTCTATTCAAGAATAGAAATAAGCTAAAGTAATCCGGTGGGAACTTGATGTTCTACCTTAACTTGTTGACAAGTTAAACATTTATCCACATACTCAACCACATCTCTTTTCATTCCTAGCCACCAATAAGATTCTTGCAGATCGCGATACATTTTCATTCCTCTAGGATGCAAAGCAAAAAGACTATCATGAGCTTCGCGAAGTATCAACTCTTTTAATTCAGAAACATCTTGAACGCAAATTCGGTTATGAAATCTCAAGCAACCACAATCATCAATGCTGAAATTTTTTAATATACCATTCTAAACCATTTCTCTTTTCTTTGCCAACTTGTTATCTTCTAACTACTCTGACTTGATCTGATCAAACATCACCTGTTTGATTTTTAGTTCAGTGAATAGACTTCCATCGTCATTGATAGTGAGCTGAGAAAAAATTATTCGTAATTTATTTGTTGCTTTCCTACTTAACTCATCAACTACAGCATTAGTTTTACTAGGGTGGTAATCAATAATACAATCAAAATCTTTTAGAAGCTCTACCCAATGATGTTGTTTCAAATTCAATTCCTTTTGAGATAGAAGGTTTTTTTAGACTCATATAATCTGTATAAATATAATAGTTTTCACCGTACAGATAGTGTCTCCAGATCTTTAGAGCAAAAATCACAGCAGCTAGCTCAAAATTATGCGTCAGATAATTGCGTTCATGCATTTTTAGTTGATTAGATGCATAAGCAATCACTTTCCCATCTTGCACCAAAAAACAACCAAGACCTCTCAAGGAAGCGTCACTATAAATGACAGAATCCTTTCTCGATTCTGGTAAAGTCAAAACTGGCACTTCAGTCAACATCTGCTTCAATTTCTCAAAACTTTCTTGACACTGATCGTCCCAAACGAACTGAACATTCTTATGCAACAACTTTATCATCGGCAAGGCTATCTTTGAAAATCCATTTACAGATCTTTGGTAATAACCAGCTAATCCAAGAAAACAACGAATCTCTGACACATTCCTCGGTGTTTTCCACTAGACAATTGCCCCTATCTTTTTTGAATCAACTCTAATTCCATCTGCTGAGATAACATGACCAAAAAATACAACCTCTAATAACCAGAATTCACACTTACTAAGCTTTCCGTATAATTATTTCTCTCGTAATACTTGCAAAACAATTCTGAGGTGTTGCTCATGCTCGGATTCAAATTTTGAATAGATAAAATATCATCAATAAAAACTACCACAAAAGGATCCAAATATAGTTGGAAAATACGATTCATGAGATCCATAAATGCTGCCGAAGCATTCATCAATCCAAAAGGCATTATTAAAAATTCATAATGACCATATCTTGTACGAAATGCCGTCTTTGGTACATCACTTTCTTTCACTTTCAACTAATAGTAACTATAACGCCCCAAATTTCTTTAATTCTGGCTTATGTGATTTTGGAGCACAAAAATATTTGTATGTGTTTTTGAAATTAATTGACACAACTGTCTGTCTGCTTTAGTGGTTATGTGTTCTGGGTGTGTGTTGGAGGTCCCAAGTTCAAGTCACAACTTGGGTAAATTTTGGCATTTTTATGAATAAAGCTCTCACTGGGGTCAGTAGAATTTTAAGTAATTGTTGGTAAAATGATATTGGAATGGGTCTGCTGGTCTGGTGGTTAAGTGGAGTGTTTGATTGCATGAGGTCCTGAGTTCGATTCCCTGCTTTGGCTTTATTTTTGCACGATTATGGGGAGGAGTTTGAGTGGTGATAGAATCCTGAGTAATGGGTATTTGATAGAGAGAATTAAGGGATGTGGTTTTGGGGGTTAACATTTTTTTCTTTTCTGATCAATTTTTTCTTTCCAAAAAATACCAAATTTTCGATTTCTCTATACTTTGTTCTCACGCTACTTTTCTTTTGCTGCCGCCCCCATCTACTGATTTAATTTTTGTTGTTAACCTCTAGTCTTCGTCTTCTCCGTTGCTCTTTCGTGCATTGTTGGTAAGTCTTTCGTAACTGTAGTGGAAATTTGGTTTATGGATTTTTGGTGACTTGGTTTACTGTTCATGGGAGAAGGTTAAGGGCTGGAGTGTATCGGTTAACGTTGAAGCGGTGTGGATACGCTATCACTCAAGTGAAGGTAAGGAGGATGAAGGTTTTGAGTTTAATATCTCGGTTTAGTTTCGTTTAAGACTCATTTCAACACTAAAATTTGGCCCTAGAATGTCAATATTAGGTTCTTGAAGGCTCGGGAGTACTTACGCGTCAAAAACGATACAGGTGTGTACTCGAAAAAAAAATAAGAATCGGTGAAAGATAAAAACATGATTCTGTCGATGCCACACGACCGTATGGTAGGCCGTGTGCAAGGCTATGAGCCACAACACGGCCGTGTCATCGACGAGGCAGGCCATGCGCAAGTGACACGGCAGTGTGATGGTCGGGCAAGGCCTTGTGCGACACACGGGCTTTACCTATTGGGCCGTGTGGGCCACATGGGCATGTGGAATTTTGGGTCAGACCGTGTGATCCACACAGCCAAGGCCAATTTGGGCCGTGTGGGTCACACGGGTGTGTGAGCCCACAAGGGCAGGCCCATGGGCGTGTGAGCCTATTTTTCTAAAATGATCTGTGAAGTGACATGGGTCGCCCAAGTCAATTGTGGACCTACTGTAGGGTCGGTAAACGTTACTTAGACCCCTATTTATATGATCTGATTGTATGGTGTCTGATTGAGCATGATATCTGTACTGAACTGAATGTATGATCAATTATTTGCATGTTGCATGTCATATTTGGTATGTTGCATTGCATTGCATCGGGGAGGGTGATGATATTTCAGAGGAAGTGTCTGAAAGGCTTTAAGCCTGTTATCTGGTAGCTCAGCTGTATTATTCTGTTTATGTGCCGTATTTTGGTATAGTATGGTGTATAGGGATGGGTGGGTTGATTATATCCAAACATGGTGTGTAAGGCTGGACGGAGATGGTGTGTGGAGGCTAGTAGGTAGGATTCGATATTCGATCGCATTACAGATCTGATTAAGTGAGGCCCTAATATATTTCGATTACAGATCTGATTGGGCTAAGGTAGTATTATATATCTCGATTACAGATCCGAGTGGGCTAAGGCCCAAACTGTTTCTGTAATGAGCTCCGACCCAGTTTTTGATTTCTGATTTCTGGTGATTACTCTATACGTTTGATATATGTGGGGATTACACACTGAGTTGCGAAACTCACCCTTTTTTGTTCAATCTGTTTAGGTAATCCCCAGCGTTAGACGGATCAGTGAAGTGGAGGACTCGACAGTGACCACTACTACTGCTTCACGATAGATTTATGGATTATACTTATCTTGGTTTTAATTTTTATTTGGGAAATTTTAATGTAATTATGGCCATTACGTATTTTGTTTAAATTTGAGATTTGCAACGTTTATGGTTTTATTGCTTTTAGCAGGAAAACTTGAGTTTTCAATACAAACAAACATTTTATCAAAATACACACAAATTCGCAAACTATTTTAAAAGCTTCCGCAAAGTATAACGTTTTGAAAATGGATAATAATTAAAAACAAATGACACATTTTTGAAGTTTGCATAAGATAATGAAAAGTGGTACAAACGGAGAAATGATCTTAACACCATTGTGATTTCTAAAGTACTATCATATGACATCGTCAGATGCGGTCATAACGTCTAGGCTGGGTTTGGGGTGTTACAGTAACCCGATCTCAAATCGAGCTTTGAAAAGATAGAAGCTCCTTTTAGTTGATCAAATAAGTCATCAATACTGGGTAGAGGATATTGATTCTTAATCACCAACTTATTCAATTGCCAATAGTCAATACAAAGTCATATTGAACAATCTTTCTTTTTAACAAAAAGTACTGGAGCTCCCCAAAGTGATATACTAGGGTGTATAGAACCACGATCGAATAAGTCTTGCAATTGTACTTTTAATTCTATTAACTTCGTAGGTGACATATAATAAGGGGCATTGACGCTGGAGCCGTACCAGAAAACACTTCAATTGCAAACTCAACCTCTCGATCTGGTGTAATCCCGGTAATTCCTCAAAAAACACATACAGTTTGAATTTTACTGCACTGGCTATGAACAGAATTCAAATTGATAACATAGGCTAGAAAAGCTTCACAACCTTGATTAAAAAGTTTATTAGCTTGAATTGCTGAAATGATACGAGTTGAACCACTTGTTCAAATACCATTCACCTCAATCATATCACCGCTTTCACTCTGAACAATAAACTTCTTTTTACAGTAATCCAGAATCACCCTGTGCTCCGTAAGCCAATCTATACCCAAAATCATATCAAAATCGCTAAACGACATTATCAATAATCAACAGGGAAGGTTATATTTTGTATCACTAACGGGCATCTCCTACACACCTGATCCATTAACACAGATTGATCCAATAGACTAGACACAACTATCGATACTCTAGACATATCAGATTTTAAACTTCTTGACTCAACCAATTTAGTATTAACATATGAATGTGAAGATCCCGAAACTATCAAAGCATAAACAAGTTCTAAATGTAATAAAAATATACATGTCACAATATCATTAGCATCACCATCCTCACGAGTCCGCACAACATAAGCTCAAGCTGGCGTTCTGGCCTCCAACTGTTGAGTAACAGCATCATTTCCCTTTCTAGCACCACTTCTCGAAAATGAATCACTTTGACTCGACCCGTGATCCCTAGAAGCAGGCATATATCTCTGAGAAGTAATAGGCATAGCATTTTCATTCTTTAGACACTCTCTAACAAAATGTTCCGTAGATCCACAATTAAAATAGGCTCGAGCTAACTTCCAGTATTTACCATGGTGCTTTTTCCCACAATGCTCACAATTCGAAATATCAGTATCCCTAGATGGATCTCGCACACTACTCGTAGACACAGTTGATTGTCTATCACGATTTCTATCAGTTCTATCTGACTTAAAATTTGATCTCTAACTACCATGAAATTCTTTTGATCTCTTCGGTTGTGGATTTGAGCTTGCAGCTCTAGGACGCTTTCCAACAGTACGAGTATTTTTAGTTTTTTTTATCAAAACCCAGGACTTGTTCCACCATTCTTGCCCGTTCAACTAAATCTGCAAACTCAGTAATTCTGTGCGATACTAACTGTACTCACAACTCATTGCGTAAGCCATGCAGAAATCGCTTGCAACTATAAATTTCAGTCGGCACAAACTCAACAGCATACCTACTAAGTCGCGAAAATTCTTGTTCATAATCAACCACAGACATTTCACCTTATTTCAACATCAAAAACTCTTGTTTTTGTCTTCAATATACAATTCACCCAAATATTTCTTTTGAAATTCCTTTTGGAAGAATTCTTAATTTACCTAATCTGCAGATACATAACGCGTCACTCACTGCCACCAGATATATGCTTCTCCTTGCAGTAGAGAAACAACACATATTACACTTTCAAGCGAGTTGCATTCTAGTTGTTGCAAGATATGTTTAGTGGATTCAATTCAAACTTCAGCTGCGAAAGGATCAACTCCTTTCAATCCTAAGAATTCAATTGCACTGTATTTACGCAATTCTTTAATTGGAGCTCGATGAACAGTAGGTGCAGATGTCGTAGCGGAAGTGGTTCCCGCCACACACTGAAGAGCATCAGCAATAGCTCTAAGTAACTGTGAATCATTTTTTTCCTCAATACTACCTCGCTCAACATTAGGTTGTTGAATACAAACTGGATTAACACTTGGTATTGTCGATTCGGTTCCATCTAACTTATTGGAGACACCATCTTCAGTATACATCTTTTGATCAATATCATCATTATAATCATCCAACATTTTCAACTATAAAGCAAAAACAAATATATCAGCATCCAAATCCCGACTCAATTCAACTCAATTATGGCATGTACCTCTAGACTCGATTTCGAGCTCAATTTAGGCCGAGAATCAACTAAACCTGCAAAGCTCTTATACCACTAAATGTAACACCCCTAACTCATATCCGTCGCCAGAATATGGTTTCGAAGCATTACTGAAGTTTATCAATCAAACAGGCAGATTTCTCAAACATTTCATATCATCAAAACAAGTCATCAAAGCATCATTTTAATCCAAATTATAAACATACCAAATCCAAATCAATTTGCCTAGTTCATGAGCACTTAAACATAGAATTAAATCCACATGTGCCTATCTAGATTTAGTTCAATTTACCATGCCATAATATGGCTTCAAAGACAAACACATATTTATATGTATAAAACCAACCAATATTAAACTTATAATCTCATTTACATTCAATCCAAAAAATAACTATTATTTAGACACCTTAGGTACATGCCGATACAAAAGAGTAATCATCACCACGTTTGAGTTCAGGACTGTTGTTGGATGCTGAATCGGTGATCAAAATTGAAGTACCTAATCTGTGCACAGAAAACAAAACTGTACGCTAAGTAAAACTCAGTGATATTTCTATAATCCAAATATTTAAAGACAAGATAATATAATATGCATGTAATTATAAGCACATTTGAATATTTAAGACCACGTTTATTCATACAATGGCATTAGCCATTCAATTTTCGATTCATAAATACATCATTTCATACAATTCTCAAAACTCATCACTTGCTATAAAATAGCTTTTCACAAATTAATATATATATCATTTAAACAATAATATTATTCAATCCATATCCAATTCATGAATACGTAATTCATGTGTCTTATTTTCATATTTCAATTTACTATCCCATTTTCATTCACATACAATATCATCCAATATCAATCATAGTACTATTTTATTTAATTACTCCTATTAATACGACTCAGACTCAGACAGATACATGGATCCAACCAACACACCAGTTTGGCACCTAGTGCCTCATCGGATAAATCCGAAGTAATAACTGCGACCAACGTTATATACACCCAATGTCTCATCGGTTAAACCTAAGTAAATGGGCACCCAGTGCCTCATCGACTCGAAGTCGAAGAAATCCCTGAACTTTTCCAATCCTATGGCATGCCATCTATGTCCGACTCAGCCCGATATAGTTAATATTGTTTAATTTCACTTTCCAAATACAACTAATATTCAATTATCATATTTGCACATATATATTCATTTCATTTCAAAAAATCAATATATTTATAATATATATCAATTCAATCCATTCAATCAACTTTTAATTCAATTCAATGTCAAAGTGCCAAATACTCACCTTAATACTTACCATATGCAATAAATTAAAAAAATACAACAATTAATAACTAGTTCCGGATTATAGAAATACAAACCAGAAATTCCGAGCCATTCGATGTCGGCTTTATCTTTCTCCTTTTTAGTTGAGGATTCTGGTATGACATTATCTGAGGAATTAAAACAATTAAAATCCATCAATACAACACAATTCAATTTCATATTGAATATTTCAATTTTGACTCCATATTTGCCTAATTTATAATTTAGTCCCTAAACTGAGACTAATTTTTATTCTTCAAAATTAATTTCATATTTTCATACAATTTCCACTTTAAACTAAATTTAACTCCTTATTTTCACTTAAATCCCTAAATTCAAAATTTTCACAATTTAGTCCCTATTATTCAAATTTTACAATTCATTCTCAAATTCAATCCTTTTTCATTTTTAACTTAAAAATCTATCAATTTAATCCCTAATACTAAAATTATTCAACATTAACAACATTTAAAAACTCAATAATTGCTAAAATTTTGACATGGGTCGGATAGTACTTAACACTGGGATTCCAAAAACATAAAAATTACAAGAAAAGGGGACTAAATTGACTAACCAATTGAACTTGGAACTTTAAAACCCCTAAGCCGTGGGTTCTTCTTTCTTTCTTTCTGTTTCGTTTTGCTTTTGTTTTTTTTTCTTTTATTACTAAAATATATATTTACTTAAATATTAAGTAAAACATATTATAATATATATATTAACTTTAATTTATTAATAATATATAATAATAATTTTACACCTTATGCCGCCTCATTAAAGAACAATGGCATAATTATTTTTTGAGTCCCTTTAATTGTTCTTTAATCTAAAATTCAACTTTCACCCTATATGCAATTTAGTCCTTATACCTAATTACTCTTAATTCATTCAAATTCACTTAACCTAAACCTAATTAACTACACAACTAACTTCATAAATATTTTTAATAAATATTTACTATTCCTATTTACGGAAATGGAGTACCGAAAATGCACATTCTGACACCCTTGACTATCGGGTCGTTACATATTAAGTTATCATTATTTTATCAAAAAATAGTGGCAATTTATGTGCTTTGAATAAATTCTATTTTTCAAAGAATTACAATCCTTATCAGTTTTTATTGAGAGAATTATTTTCCTACTGAAAGTAATAATCTTGTTTCTTATTATCTATTTGCTTCGTGTTGCTAAAGCTAATATCGATTCAAATTCGTCTACACAAGACAGGTACTTTTCGGTAAAAAAATTAGTGCTATAAATATCACAAACTAGCTCATTTGAAAATTTTGAAATTCTGCTATAATTGTAAACCATTTTCTTAACCAGTTTTTTTCAACACCAAAAACATTGAAATTAGTTGAGTAATTAAGCTTACTTAGCACTCCCCTTTTGATGACTAGGGTCAACACTCCTCTTTTGATGACTAGGGTTTTTGTAACATCCACGATATTTAGGGGCTAAGCATTTTACATAATTGAATGATGTTGCATGTTTAATCATTATTAAGTGCAATTTTGGAAGTTATTTGAGCTTCATTTATTAAGTGAATGCTTTGCTAAGCTTTTAATTTCAAGCCCAGCTAACATTAGGGAGATTTTTAATTTTTTTTGTTTTCTTCCTTGTAAGTGTCGGCCAAGAATATTCTAGAGTGGTTGAGCTTTCATCCATTTTGGCTTGTTGACCATGAGAAAAGGAAGTGATGCAATTCATGGTACGAGGGGATGTGTTCATGGTCATTTGACCATGAACCTAGACGGCATGAAGGCTAAGGAGAGGCTTAGTTGTGTAGTAAATTCTTTGGATATGATGGGAAGAAACAAGGAGGAAAAGGGGATATGTTGGCATTGATGTGGTAATTTATGCTTTGCCATTAGGGAAAAAGTTAGCCAAAAGCCTAGGTTGTCCATCTTTTCTCATTTTCTCCAAAATTCTCTCCTAGCCGAATGTGCCATAGAGTTTTGGTAAAACTCTCTTTTTTTAGCTTTCATCCTTTTGACCAAATCTTCTTCTTTTGGTAATGTACCATAGTCATTTTGGTACATTTTCATTTTGAGAGTCCATCTCTTTCTCTTTGACCTATTCTTGTTTTCTTTTCTTTTCACCTTATTTTTCTTATCTTTTTCTAATTGTCAAATCACCATTATCTTTTTTCTTTTCTCTTTCGCTTTACTTCTTTCTCCTTTCATTCTCTTTCTTCTTTCTCTTCAAGGTCGTTCAGTTGAAAGTTCCATAGTCCATCTCTTTTCTCTTTGACCTATTCTTGTTTTTTTTTTTCTTTCACCTTATTTTTCTTATCTTTTCTAATTGCCGAATCTAATATCGATTCAAATTCTTTGTTGAAGACAACTTTAAGTGACCATTCGAATCATCAAGGTAAGACTACTATTTTGGATAATATCAATTTCTTTAGATAGATTACTAATCTAAGTTATTTTTAGGAGCAATCTAAGATCATCAAGATAGGTAAGAAAGAGCCGTTCAAGTGTTTGGAAGAGAGGAGGTATTCCTTTACCATCGAACTACAAGCGAAGAAGCGATGTCGGGGTTAGAGATTTTCCACCGGTTGTGGACCCTCTGCAAACGAGGATCGATTATTCAGTAGTCGTACAACCGAACCACTCTCGTTGGTGGAATACCGGCGGGTTTTGACACAAGTGGAGGGTAAGGATTTAGATCCATCGTTTATAAGTAGAGTTTTTGCTAACAATAGTATATACTAACTAAGTACTTTTCGGTAAAAAATTAGTGCTATAAATATCACAAACTAGCTCATTTGAAAATTTTGAAATTGCGCTATAATTGTAAACCATTTTCTTAACAGGTTTTTTCAACACCAAAACATTGAAATTAGTTGAGTAATTAAGCTTACTTAGCACTCCCCTTTTGATGACTAGGGTCAACACTCCTCTTTTGATGACTAGGGTTTTCGGTCCCCTGATCTAGAACTATCGTCATAAGTCCAAATCCAGTTGGGCTTTTTGGGTCGGGTTTGGGGTGTTTCATTTTCGGTCCCCGATAGGGTTTAAGATACCACCATTTGAAGAGAAAGAAGAAGGAAAGGAAAATGATTTTGGAATTTGTAAAACAATCTTTCCTTGAACTTATAGATTTGAGTTTATTACTACTGAAGATATCGTGCGAAAATTGAGCATTAACATAGCCTCTTTAGGCACATCGGCAACTATATTTGTTAAGAAAAAATGTAGACTTCGCAGCTGAAATTCTCGAATTTAAAGTCAAGGCTATTAGAAACGGTGGTGGGGCTAGAAAAAAAAGTGACAAGCTCCACTGGCGATATTGGAACGACATCATTATAGTGTTTGGTGTACTCTAGTGGGATTTCATGAAGGATTAAGTAGAGCTGACAAACGAACGGGCTTAGATTAGCTTGGACTTAGATTTATTACGGGCTTAGATTTTCTCGAGCTCAAGTCCTTTAGAACTCAGATTTTTTCAAGATCAAATTTTTTGAATTCGGGCTCAGATCAAGTTAGGAAGGCTCTTACAGATTCAAACGATTTTGAATTTTATAAATTACAAATATTTTAGTTTTAAATATATTACTTTTGTACAACGATAACACAATTCATATTTTCCTTATAAAAATCATAAATTATATATATTTAATAAAGTTAGTTTATATAAAATAATTAAAGTGTTTATTGTATGTAAAATTTATTATTTTAAGATATTATATGAATTAATGAAAATATCTTTTATTGTTCATTATTATATTATATTGACAATTGAAAATTTTTTACCTTCCTTATTAAATTTATAAACCTAATACTCATATTTTAAAATATTTATTCCAAAATTCAAATATATTATATTAAGCCCAAATCCAAATAATATACTCATTATAACCCGAACTCAAAATAAACCTAAAACTCAAGGTTATTATAACTCAATTCAAATATATTAATATATAATATATTATTTCATTATATAATATTGCATCACATACTATAATAGTATAGTAATACATAATATATTAGTTATTATCATATATTGTTGTTTATTATACTAGTTGAAATATGCTCTAAGTCTCTATATTTTCCTACATTTGATAGTTAGCCCTCATAATCTATTATAGAATGCTATATCATACCATATGATATAATATATAATATATTAATAGTTTATATATTTGCATCAATGATTAAACATTATAATATCATGTAATGCTAAATCTTTTATTCTATTCTATAATATAATAGTACATTATATAAACATTATTACCATATATTATTGTATATTATTATACTAGTTGAAATATGCTTTAAGTCTTTATAATTTTCGTATATTTGAAAGTTAGCGTTCTTACTATAATGTTAGACAATATCATATAGTATATAATATATTAGTGACACCCTACAGCTGACCCAATCGTCAGATCCAAAAGCATGATGTCACATTACGTTATTGAAGCAACTCAAACAAACTCTAATTATTTACAAAATCATTAAACATATGATTACATAATTCAAACCATTTTCAATTACGAGTATGATAAAAAATTTCAGATGTACGACGTTATCATTTAGGAAGTTCCAAGATTATTTGGGGTCGATTACGAAGTTAGGATTAGAATCCAACTTAAATTAACAAAATTAAACAGTGTATCTCAAGAACTAGAGTTCCATGTCTTAAGACTGCTTCCCCTATTTCAGATCCTTGCATTCATTGCTTTGGTGACTCGAGACATTGGAGTTTATGTCTCGTTACATTGAGCAACTAAATAAAGGTTAACTATGTGAGGAATAGAGGATACAACCCTTACTCTAACACCCACAACCCGAGGTGGCATGACCATCCTAACCTTAGGTGGGGAGGGAACCAAGGAGGTCCTCACATAAATGATTCCAAAACTTCAACACTTATCGACACAATGCACCATATCAACCTCTATTTCCATTTAAGGCACCCTCAAGATCTAGAGAGAAAACCCACATTTAATAGCGACCTTCTGATGTCGATTAAGGTAAACAAGGTTGAGGAAGGATTGTATGTGGTACAAGTTGATGTACATCAAATTCGTGGTCAATTAGACCAAATTTTACATTTGTTTCAAAACAAATCAACCTCTAGCATACCTAGTAATACCGAGCCCAATCCAAAAAGAGAAGGGAAAGAGCATGCCAAAGCCATCACTCTTAGGTCAAGGGCAATGGTAAAAGAACCTATTCGGTCAGTTAGTGAGGAAAAGCAAGTGAGGGAGAATGATGTAGATACTCGAACTCTTAGTGTTAAAGATAGGGTGAGAGAGATAGTTAAACCCAAAATTAAACTCGTACAAGCTAAACCAGAGGATAGAACTATTTTACCACCACCACTCGGTCCCATACTCATACATTTTCCTTCATGTCTAGAGGATAAGAAAAAGAAAGAGAGGAGTTCTTGGACTTCCTCAATATGTTCAAGGCCTTGAATGTGAACCTCCCATTACTAGAACTCCTTTAGAAAATGCCAAAATATGTCAAGTTCCTTAGGGATGTCATGTCTCATAGGAAGAAAATAGGGAGGGGAGAGTAAATAGCTCTTAATGTGAAATGCAGCACAATAATGTCTAGGAGAGTTCCCTCCAAGCTTAAAGACCTCATTAGCTTCACCACCCCAATAGAGATAAGAGGAGTAAGTTTTGGGAAAGCCTTGTGCGATTTAGGGGCAAACATTAACCTCATGTCATTGTCAATATATAAGAGGTTAGGTTTAGGGGAGCTTAAGGAAATGAAAATAACCTTGCAATTAGTCGACCGATCTTTGGTACGTTCAAAGGGAGTCCTTAAGGACGTGTTAGTGAGGGTTTATTTTCCTTATTGATTTTATGGTGCTGAATTTTGAGGAGGATCTCGAATGCCTATCCCATTAAGGAGACCTTTTTTGGTCACGTCTAAAGCCACAATAGACATAGGAAAAGGTGAGTTGACCATGGACATCGAAGGGGGACTGAATCCTATAAATGTGTAGAGCTCGAGTCTAGGTCTAATGAGGTGTTTCCATCCCAAGGGTATGAGTGCCAGGTGGTTGAGATGAAACCTTGTATTGCTAACCATGTGGCAACGTTTCTGGAATGGTGTAATTTTTTAAGTGTACGTTCGATACGTAAGAGAATCCAAGGAAAAAAAGGATTAGGAAGATTTTATGATCCTCAAAATGTCTCAATCGCACATAGAATAAGAGGTGTACCCAAGTATCGAGGATACCGACAAAACATCATTTCAAGTGTGTAACTGGTCGACCTGAGTTGCATTTTTAACTTGTCGCATGTGGCAATTAAACTCTAAATTTGTAAATAATTGAATTATCGAGCATGGACTCATTTTATTTTTATTGCTTAGATTAAATTTACTTTCATGCATATTTTAATTTTCAGACTACTAGGTTAGAATTTTGATGATTAGGAGGAAAGAATACCATTTTTATGTGTTTTGGGGGGTTTAGTATAGTCAAATCGAGATATCCAATAAGAGGAATCGTGATTTCCTTATCAAATTCAATGGGAGGCCGAAAACATGGTGGATATCTCAATACCCACATATGGTATCATGATATCCCTAACAGCTTCACAAATAAATTTTTTTTTTGGCAAAACCCAATGGTATCGTGATATTGAACCCTTGGTATCGTGCCTCCCTGGTCAATTTCAAAATGGGGGATCTAAACAATATATGGGTATTGCAATACCCACCCCTGGATATTGCAATATGCCTGTCGGGTCAGACGATACCTAATTAGGTCATCGTGATTCCTGTGTTTTGGAGGCTTAACACCCTAAAACCATTAATTATCCTCATTTCTCCCAACTTTTAAAATGCTAACCCCAAAAGCATCCCCATTTTTTATATTTCCTCTTTATCTCTTCTCGAATTTCTCCATATTTTCCTCTTAAAATTTGTTTTATTTTTCTTTTTTATTTTCCTTCCTCTTATTTTTTGCAAGTTATCTTCTCTTATTGCTTAGGAAACACAGAGCTTTGTGGACTCAAACAACCAATCCATTGCGATCAACATGATTCAAACTTTCTTCCTTTATCTTTTATTTCCATTATCACTTTTGTGTTCTTTATTATTTTTTTCTATTTTATTTTAGTAGTAGTTTTGGATTGTTGTGGTTAGTTGGTTAGATTATTATTGTTATTTTTGGCTTGATTAAACTATTGAATTTGGAAAATGTCACCTCGTCAAAATAAAAGAACTAGGTCCCAACTCGAGCCTCCTCTTACACTTCCACCGTCGACGATGGCACTGGAGCATTTTAAAATTAAGGAGGTCAAGGAATGTTACTTATCTATCCAAGGTCTCACGATCATACTTGAACAAGGGTTAGACCTATTTACCTCCCATTGTAATGAAGTTCGGTACATAATCTGTCATCATGAGTGGTTTAATTTTTGCCTCGTTTCGAAAAAGATCATGGTTATCCCCATTGTTTGAGTTTTATGCAAATTTAAAGGTTTACAAGGGAGACAATGTGCTGGTACGTAATTCAAAAATTGACATTTACCCAAATTCTATTTGTGAGCACTATGGTGTCCCATGGAATAGAAAAGACGTTATCGATGAAATGGACCTTGAGTTTTATAAAAATGTAGACATGGACGCCATATTAAACTATTTGACGAAGGTAGTGGAATAGAAATGAGAGAACTAAAAAAAAAATTCCACTTTCATTTAATCAAGCTATAATGTTTCCCTCGTTGAACTCTGGATTCAATTCATCTCAATCATGTTAGTTCTCTGCTCAACACTAGCACGATTAACATTTTTCGAGTAGTATTATTATTTTCTATTTTGCAATGGATGCAAATTTGTCTCAGAAAATGGATAAACTAAGAAATGAATAAATGTCTTGGGGGTAGCAAAGTTGACATCTACTCCCCCCACTTGATTACGGACTTGCTTAGTAAGAAGGGGGTAAGGATGAACCCAACTGAGCAATTTCACCACCCTACACAGAGTGTGACTGGAGACACAATGATGATGCAATTCTGCGAGTTGCACAAAAAGCAAATACATGAGTGGAATCAAAGGCAAAAAAACAATATGGATGTGCCCTCGGCCCTACTGAAGACAATGAAGGTAAAAAAGGCCAATGAGGGTACCGATTAGTAGTGCCAATTATTTAAGAACATACGACACACCACTCACATGCTCGGTGTTATGAAACCATTTTTGGATCGTTTAGCAACGAGTTAAGGGATCGAAGGCCCACAGAGGCTAGAAGACTCGAGTGGAGGAGCTACTGAGAAAGAAAACGAATAAGAGAAATGAGAAGAGGAGGATGATGAGTCTATGGAGGAAGACGACTTCGAGCCGTACCATGATGATTTTGAGAAGTTCTTTGTGCCTATGCATCCATCTGTCGCAAGCCTCGTCATTTGTGACCCGACCGATCAATCGAAATATTCTTATAAGATAAGGATCATGCAGGGCAAAGGAAAAGGAGTTGTGAAACCGAGCTAGAGTCCTTGAGAAAATTTGATATAGTTACATACTTTCACTTTTTAGTTTTATTTTAGTTTTATTTTGTGCATCATGTAAACTATTTAAACTACACTACTTTTGAATTTGTTTTTGTTTTTGTTTTTTTTCGTATTTTGTTATTATTTTCCTAGTTTTGTTCTTGGTTTGTTTGTGTTTATTTTATGTGAAATCAATTACCATGAAAGACTACACTACAAATGCGAGCTTTAACGAGGAGTTGACACCTAAGCTAGTCTGACGCTCCATTTAAGGAAGTCTGGTAACCTTCTATCCTCTTTCTGGCACACAATAAGGATAATGTGTAGTCTAAGTGTGGAAGGGGTGATGGACACAATTTTATGTTTTTTATTTATCTTGTTTTTATGTTATTTAGTGTGTTTATTTTCATTTTTAGGCCCTTTTCAAAAAAAAAATCAAAAATTCCAAAAATATTTTTCATTTCATTTCTTTGTTTTGTATGTTTGCATAGTGCTTGGACTATAATTAGCCAATAAGTCATTAGTAGTAAATATTGAATAAGTATGTTGAATTTTCAAGCTTGTAAATTTTGAATGATACTAGATAACTTGATGCTATTCAGTATAGACTAATTAGTTCAATTAGTTAATTTGTATAACGGATTAGAGGTATTCACCTTAAGTGAAAATGTATAAAGCATACCATAGGATGAATGAAGTATGTTGATCCTTATTGACAAAAAATTTGAATTGTTAATTGTTCATTTGAATAGATGTATGCATGATAGAATTGGTGTTTTGTGAATCTTTCGGGAAATACTTTAGGCATTGTTTGAACTAGTTTATAACTTAAAAACTTACCTTTTGCTATGTACCTCTAGTTCCTGTATTTTAAGCCTCAAGTATCTTTTTCTTGTAGCCTTAATATCGAATCCTTGAGCCTAAACGAGTTGATTACTCAACCCTTTTCTGTCCCAATTTTTAAAATGCATTATGTAATGGACGTCGGGCCATAAACATTGAGGGCTAGGTAGAGACATTATGGCTACTTTGTGTACGGTAAAAGAAAATGAAGAGATTACACGATATAGTACGTTAAAAAATATTGTGAATGAAATAGTGCAAAAATAAGAAAAAGAGAGTTTAAAAAGAAATCAAAGTTGAGCTCGAAAAAGAAAATCTTTTAGCTCACAATGTATTTACATGTACTAATTTTGTACGTAACAATATCGCTTAATATCTTCTAAAATTTTGGAGAAATAAGGTAGGCGAGTGAAGGAGAAATAAGGAGGTGAGTTTGTAAATAAAATGGGGGCGAGTAGGGAACAATGTCATGTGCTTAACCATTTATAGTGCTTGAACCCATTTTTAGTGCCTGTTGTTTGAACTCTAAACCGTCCCAAGCCTTAGAACGTTGCAAGCCTAGAAGACCTTTGGACCCAAATAATTCATTAGCACAATAATTCTTGGATTGCTTGCATTTGTTTGAATGAACATGACCAATTCTTTTTAAATATATATGAGCGGTCCACATAATTCATTTTGATGGATAATACTTGCACATATATTCATTTTCATTTCCTCTATATCTATTAACACTTTAGCTTCTTGAACTAATTGTGTTTGCATTAAGAATGCCTGAGTTGTCTAGATATCACCCTTAAGTTGCATTTGAGGTAGTTCTTGTACGAGTTTGATGTTTTACTACCATGTGACCTAATTGTCTGATTTAGCCAAAGGGTCATCTTTCTTTTTGCATGTTTGGTGTGTTTTCTTTAGGACAAGTAAAGAGTTAAGTGTGGAAGCCTTTGATCTATTATAATTTGATATGGCAAATTAAGTTTTCCTAGTATTCTTGAGGAGTTTGTTTTCAAGCAAAGCAGTGTCTTTTACGTAATTGTTGGTAGTTTTTAGATTTTTTTTAATAAGTGAAATTACCTCTTTTTATTTATTTTTTAGACCCAATTTGGCCAATCGTGCCATTTGGTGCCCTAACCTTTTTTTTGAGTGTTATAGGTACTTGCCGAAGGTCCAAAATCGTGCAAAAACTTCACCAAGGTAAGGGTATCACGATATCAGGGCTCTGGAATCGTGATACCCTCACCAGTCGCGGGACCAAGGTATAAAGAAATGTTATTGTGATATTCTCCTAGGGTATCGCCGTATCCAAGTGACAAGGAAAACCCCTATTTCAAGACTAGTGATGATATCACGATACCAAGCTATTGGTATCATGATATCACTGTCGTTGGGGGACAAAAAATGACATTAGGGGCAATTTTTGCCTAACCAAAGCACCAATTAAAGGAGGCCCATTCAAGGGCATTTTGGTCACAAAATTGGGTCAGAATTACTGCTAAAATCAACCAAAATTGGCTGAGGAGAGAGGAGGCCACGCATAGAGTAGTTTTAGCTTTAGTTTTCTTAGGTTTTCTCTTAGTTTTCTATTTTACTTTTCTAGGGTTTTTATTTTTCATCTTCCATAATTGTAGAAGTTATTTTTCTACATTTTTCTTCTTATTCTTATTGCTTCCATAGTTAGTTAAGTTAGTTATTAATGTAGCTTAGGTTTATTTGCACTTTTAACTCATCTCTTTTACTTGTAATGACATTTTACTCTTTGTTTAATGCTATTTCAGTTTCTTTTACTTTCGATTGTTAAAAACCTTACCTTTAATGCTTACTGTGTTCTATTTTGCATCTAGTTTATCATCTTCATCTTCATCTTCTTCTTTTTTTCAAGTTTTATACCTTAAAAATCCAAACTTTATTCTTTTTATTAAGCTTTACTTTCATTGTTGCAATGGTTTCTTCTTTCATGTTAATTAGCTTTATTTTTTATATAGGTAACTAAACTTTTAAGGGGATTGATTGATGGAGATGCGGTGAGCTGATTTTTGGATAAAGGATCAAATTGTAATAAATTAGACTAATTTGAATGAACCTAGAAACTTAGGATTAACAACCCTGAAGGAATATTTAGGCAAGTGAAACCGAGAGGAGATCTTGTTGAGCACTAATTCGTTAGTCCCAGGTTAGCCAATGAGATTGAAAGATAATCTAGATTAATTTGTCTAACTTGGTAAAATTGAGGCCGAGAGGTAAAATAGAGCCATTTTAGGAGTTTTAGCAATTTGGATCACCAATTCGAAGATTGGTAAACCACATCGAGATCAATCAACCATTATTTGTTATTTATTTGTTAATTTCATAATTTTGCATGTTTTACAATATAGTCCTTAATAGCTAGCTCGTAGAATAGTTTGATCCCTCTTGACTTTATGATTTGTCATAATATAATTTTTAGCGATTAGTTGGTTAGACACTCTATTTTGCATGCTCGTTAGGAGAAATTGTTTAATCTTCGACTTTCTTGGGTTCAACCTTGGAGCACTCTTGTACCCCGTTGTACAAATATATTACAACTGACCTGTCACACTTGCAGACAATGCACCTATTAGTTCTATCCAATCTTTTGTTGCTTTCAGTGTTGATTCCTCTCCTCCCGTCGATCGCAAGAGTGAAGGGGAGAGGAGCGATCAGTCTTCTTACTATATTATATAATGTTATATCATATCATATGATATATTAGTAGTTTATATATATGCATAGATGATTAAACATTATAATATCATGTAATATTATGTTTTTTAATTATAATTTATTATAATAATAGTTATATATTATAATATTATTTTATGTATTAGTAATATTCTAATTAAGTATATCAATTTAAGGTCGGTTTGTAATAGTTATATAATATATTATTATTTTATCATTAAAGTTTAATTTTATAGATTTTAATAATTATTATACATATATATTATGGTATTAAAAATATTTTATATTAAATTAATCTTATTGAAAATTTATTTCACTTTATAATATTGCTTTTCTTATTAATAAAAATTTAATATGAATATACAATGCTTATGAATATATTTAAAAAAATTATTGTTTATTTATATTTTAAGTAATATAATAAAATTATATTAAGTATTAATGTTTATTAAGGTTGTTCAGTTATAAAGTCGGGCTTTGAGTCAGATTTATCTCGGGCTAGAGCCAAATCGGTCTCGGTCTCAGTCTCAAGCTCAGGCTCAAGCTTTCTTGAACTTAGATCATTATCAGCTTGGATAGGCACAAGCAGGCTCTTGAGCTTGGGCTTGTTTTGCCAGCCCTAGAATTAAGGATGTCATTTTCAAGGCTTAAAGGAGGATAAAGAGCGCAAAGAAGGGACTTGGATGTAAATATTGGATTTTAATATGGGATTTTGATAGGGATTTAAGGGATTAATTTTAATTTTTTTAATTTTTAAAGGGACTAAAAGAACAAATTTTCTTTTTTTTTTCAAGTCTAATCAACCATCTTTTAAGGGTTTAACGACTGAGTGACCATTTTGGTCAATTTTTCTAACAACCGTGACTAAATTGACCAAAACAGGAACAACGTTATTTTAGGGTAACCTCCGGTGTAGTTTACCTTAAAATAAGGGTAAATTACAACATTAATCACTAAATTATGAGTAAGTTTTCGTTTTGATCACTTAATAAAAAAAGTTACAATATGATCACTAAACTTTTCAAAATGTTTTTTAGGTCACTCAACTCTTAACTAACACTTTTTAGTTGCTATAATAACAATTTTATTTTCAACATTTATATTTTTTGGGTCAATTTGACCCTAGTTCTATATAAAAATTATAAAGAAAACAAAATCAAAATTAATTAAAATAGAAAATTCTATATAAAATCCTAGAAAAATAAAATCTTGAAAATGTTGCTGAAAAACTAATATGTATGGGAAATAAAAACTATATATCATTCAATAGAACCTCATAATAAAAATAAAACAAAACAAAACAAAACAAAACAAAACAAAACAAAGTTTGATCATTACATGTTTCTTCAATGTTCAAGACCAAAAGAAAAAAAAACAAAACCAAACATGTAATAACAAAACCAAAAAAAAAAATCATTAGAATCTAATAACAAATTTCATAATGGTGTTCCATGCTCCTGAAGAACATCTAGAACGGATATTACAAGAGCTCGTGAAATTGACTTTGATGTCATTTCTTTTAGCAAGAAAAAAATAAAATATACCACAAAATTTTCTTTTATAGACTCAATTAGAGGTGAGCATGGGTCGGGCCACCCGGCCCGGCCTGAAGGCTCGCCCGAAATATGGGAGGGTTTGGGCAAAAATATAGGCTTGAAAAATGGGCTTGGACAAAAAAATAAGGCCCATTTAAAAAACAGGCCGAGTCTCGGGCAAGGTATTTTTGGCTCGGCCCGGCCCGAATTCACTAAAGGACAAAAAATCTAATTTTTTTAATATTATTTTCTTGTTATTTTTAATTTTTTTAATATTATTTTCTTGTTATTTTCTCCCTATTTTGCTGCCATTTTACTATTATGTTGCTACTATTTTGTTGTTATCGTTTGGATATTGTATAAAATTTATTTTATTGTTAATTTTGTTATTATTTTAAAGACATTTGTTAATTTTGTTATTATTTTAAAGACATTTGTTAATTTTGTTATTATTTTAGAGACATTTGCTTGTTAAGTTGCATCTATCTTAGTGTTATTTAAGTATACATGTTTTTTAAAATTTATTTTCAATTTGTTAGGAAATATTTATTTTGATGTTTTTAGTATTTTTGATGTATTATATATATTTTAAAATTATATAAAAATTAATATGGGCGGGGAGGGCCAGGTAGAGCTTGAGCAAAATTTTAGGCCCATTTTTCGGGCGGGTCGGGCCTAGCAAATGAGCCTGAATTTTTAGTCAAGCCCGGCTCAAACTCGGCCCGACCCAGCCCATGCTCACCTCTAGACTCAATTCAAATTTTTAATTCATTTAAATTATTTTTAAAAACCCAAATTGTAAAAATAAATTATATTTTGAAATTTTTTTTCTTATAACAAAAAGTCATGTCAAGAAATAGAAGAGATAAAAAACAAAGAACAATAATTTTGCATCATGTTTTTTACTTTTCTATCTTTTTAAAGAATGAGTATTGGATATTTCTATATAGATAATATAGAGAGAAAATTTGAGGGTTTAAAACAATTTTCCTCATTTTCTCTCACTTTATCTATTTTGAAAATTTTATCTACTTTTATTTTTTTATTTTTATAATTTTATAAATTTTAAAAATCAAATTTATCGATTTATATATAATCAAGGTTAAATTGATGGAAAATATAAAAACTGAATGCTAAAATTATTATTATGCCAACTAAAAGTGCCACTTGTGATAAATAATAATAATTTTGAAAAGTTTATTGACCAAATTATTACTTTTTTTAGTTAAGTGACCAAAATGAAAACTTATTCATAGCTTAGTGACTAATGATATAGTTTACCCTTTATTTTAAATGAAAATTTAAGTCACAAGCTAGGGATGTAAGTAAGATATCAGTACTCGCGAGTTATTTGAGTTTGATTCGAAAAAAACCTCAAGCTTAATCTAATAATTATCAAGTCAAGCTCGAGTTCAAGTAACTTGAACTATTAGTCGAGTCAAATTCGAGCACTGTAATGGCTCAAGAGCTTAATTGAGCTTTTCCTTTTTAATATATTTTATAGGGCTAAATCACTATTTAGAGCTTGAACTTGGCAACTACTCACGTTGAGATTAAATTTTTTTTTTCTCCAAGTTAGTCCTTAAACTTGGTAATTGTTCCTACATTGGGATCTAAATTTGTCCTTGGTATTTCCTTGAAAACTCTATGTTGCTCAAAAAAATTCAAACCCTAATGTGAAAATAATTGTCAAATTTATAAATTATCTTGGACAAAAAAAAATTTCAAACCCTAATGTGAGTAAAGTTATCAAGTTCAGATACAAAAAAGTGTAACTTTATCTTATATTATAAAATTACATATTTAACATTATTATATAGAAAGATTTCAATTACAAATAAGCTCGAGTGTAAATATGAAAGAGTTCAATCAAGCTTGAATGTGAAACTGAATATCTCTATCTGAGCTCGGCTCACACCCATAGCCGTAGCCTAGCCCCGGGCAACTCAACAGTGTAGCATTTGCCGATTTCACATTTCTCTGAACTGAAGAGACGTACTTTTTTTTCCACAAAAATGTCATAATTTGAGAAATGTAAAAAAGATAATGGTAAAATTTGGAATTTAAAATCTAAATTTATCAAATGTTAGCTTTTAAAACTAATTATCTATATTAATTAAATTAAATTCCAGATTTAGATTGGCATGATTTTGGTGCCATTGAAACAAATATGAGATCAGAGCTGTAGGGAATCAAGATACCAAACCCATTAACAGTTCCCAAAAGATGAGATCAAATATACAGCAATCGGAATCATCATTCAGATTTCTTGGTCCAGTAATGTTCATACTATAGTGTGGCTTTGTCAGGGATTGCATGGGAATTTCAACTAAGCAACATTATAGTGGTGGCCCCTCTTTTACCCATTGCTCCTTATTTTAATATATTTTCCCTTATTTATTTTCCTCTACAGTTTCCCCTTTTCATTCACCTTCTTTACTTGCATGCGACCGTCATCATGTTAAACCTTGAAAAAGGTGGTTTTATTAGTACTAAACAGATGCAGTTATTGCTGATAAACTTGTCTTTCACGGTGACGAAGAAGCAATTTTGAAGGAAAGATCAATACAAGTAGTATGGCAGTCGATGACATGTAGGGAAATCAATTTCAATGTATAATGAGTGGTTTGGGATTGGAAATTTGGGAAGCTAAGAATATGTGTCTGGCAGAATTCTGGTAGAGATTTCCTTCAAAACACGACGTGGGTCTTCCATTATGATTTTTTGGGAATGCTACCATATGCTCAAGTTTGTGGGTACAAAATTTAAACATTTGCAGGTCCATCATCATCCATCTTACTTACAGCAAAAAGGAAACATCATTTACAAGCTTCACTTTATTTATGGTATTCATTGCCAGGCTCTGATTCTGCACATACAATAATAATTTCAATAACATCCAACAAATAAATAAACGTATCAGAAGGAAGGATGCTTGGAAATTAAGTTAAACCCAAGGTTTGGAGTGATTAACATCTTGAAGGAACATATATAATGCCACCTTTGCCAGGGAAATATGAGATCATTGTTCTGTGAATGTGGCACTAAGTTTCGGTTCAGCAGATCCCAATCCGCCACTCCATTATTGTTTGAAGTAAATAAATTAATGAAAACAGCATTGGCACAGTCACGATAAAAGCGTTGATAGAGAGTCAAGGACAGCTGACTACAACCGTTCAACCCTTGTCTTGTCTTGTCTAGTAATCTTTATTTTTTTACAAGGTTTTCAATTTTTTTTTTTATGTTCCCTTTCTTTCTTTACTGACTCCCACTTAACCCCAATTCTAAAACTACCAAAGATATAGGCTTCATATTTGGAGCACTGCAACAGAAAGGTGTTGTGTCATAAATCATTTTTATTTGGGTAAAGGTGGTTGCTTTGGTAGGGAGGAAAATGAACGAAGAGATGAATGGTGGTGGGGTGGGGAATGAAGAAGAATACGTGCCAGAGAAAATAGATTATGTGTTCAAAGTGGTGGTGATCGGAGATTCAGCAGTTGGGAAGTCTCAGATTCTGTCGAGGTTTGCCAAGAATGAGTTTTGCTTCGATTCCAAGTCCACCATTGGGGTTGAGTTCCAGACACGAACGGTTACCATTAAGACCAAAGTCATCAAAGCCCAGATCTGGGACACTGCTGGCCAAGAAAGGTGAGCACCCCTTTCCCTCTCTTGTGTCTCTGTTTTGAGATTGATGCTGCCTCTTTTGTAGCTGAGATTTCTTTAAATTAATCACTGTTGAGTAATTAATAAGCCAAATGAATCAGAATCACTGCTGATTTTTTTTTTAAATTTAATGGTAATATGAAATCTACGCTTTAACCGAGTTTGAGTGTGTAATAGCAGCAGCAGCAGCATCAGTTGGTGCTTCTTGATTGTTAAGAATAGCAATACTTAGATCTGTTTATTTGTCGTATTTTATGTTTTTATTGTGTTTATTAACATACTTTTTATGGCTAAATTTAGTATCATTAGTTCAGTAAATCTAACGAATATTATTTTAAAATTGAATATTTTATATTTACTTTTCTGCTATTTTTATATTTAGAGCATTAAATTTTATTATTTAAAATTAAAATGTATGTTTTGCCCTTTTATATATTCACATCTTACTTAAATTTTATATTCTTTATTTTTACATGTAAAATTTGACACATTTATATACATGTTGTATAGGGAGATATTGATTTGGTTTATCAAGTTTTGGATTTTTGAAGTAATTTGGTTTTGGTTTTGAGTTTAGATTTTAATGAGGTTTATTTTATGGCTTTTGAATATTATTTAGTAAATTTTCAAAATATTTTTCATAAATAATTTCAAAAATTATAAAATTTATCAATAACTTTTGTAGGATGTTTCTTGAAAAATATTCTTATATAAAAATTTAAACAATTTTCAGTAATTAAATATAATTAAATAAAAGTAGAATTAGGTTTGGCTCCAGTTTTTAATTTACATTCCATAAACTATCAAATGGAGTGGATTTTTCTTGTTTAGCCCTACTGTAGTGTTTGAATTTTTAATTACTTTTGAAAGAAAAATTATTTAAATTATAGTTATTTTAATTTTAAATAATGTATTTTAAGGTTCCATTCAAACATTTACTTATTTACTAACAAAATATTTTTATTTTTAACGATGTATTTAATTAGTATTTATATTTATCACCTTACCTCTTTTTACAGATCTAATTATGTGAATTTTTTTTAAAAATTAATTGTCTCTTTTTTTTTTTTAAACTACATTCAATAATTTTCATGTTTTATTTTTATTCATTTACTTTCTGCAAATGGGAGTCAGCAGGTACCGAGCAGTAACAAGCGCATACTATAGAGGCGCATTGGGGTCGATGCTTGTGTACGACATCAGCAAGCGGCAGAGCTTCGATAGCCTCGCCAGATGGGTGGAGGAGCTCCGGGCTAACGCCGATAACTCCATCGTCATCATGCTCGTCGGTAACAAGGCTGATCTAGTGGACCAGAGGGCGGTTCCAACCAAAGACGCGGTTGAGTTCGCCAAGGAACAGGGACTGTTCTTTGCCGAGACATCTGCGCTTAGCGGTGACAACGTGGATAAGGCATTTTTCAAGTTGCTGGAAGAAATTTACGGTGTCATGTGCAAAAAATCTTTGGAATCTGCCAACGGCAAATCCAACGGTGCTGAACATCTCACGGCTTTAAAGGGATCGAAGATTGACGTGATTGCCGGTTCTGATTTTGAAACAAGTGAGATGAAGAAATTATCTAAATGCTCTTGTTAATTTTGTTTTTCAATTTCCTCCTCATTTTTGGGGAGTTTTCGTTATAAATTACCGTATCATATCATATTTGTGATAAGAGATCGGTGACTCATATCACCTTTTTCTCATACTTTCTATGATAAGGTAATTTTTAGTCTGTTAAACTGTTAACAAATTTTAATTAATTAAAAATTAATATTTCTTAAACACGTTTAATAACCCATAATAAATTTACTAGATAGATTTTTTAAGAAAAAAATTTGTGAAAAATGATAAGTAGATAAGGCCAATTTATCAGAAAATATTAAATTTTAATAAAATTTACGAAAAAAGACCTAAAAAATAATTATTTACCGAAAATCATCATTTCTCTTGAAAACACGTCCATGTCAGCGCGTTTTCAGGGGATGAATTAGGAAAGCGCGTCCACGAGGGCGCGCTTTATTGATGTGGCAAAAGCGCTCCCTCATGATCACGCTTTTGCCTTTTCCCCCCGATAGGTTATTCAGTTGTTTTTAGTGTTAGGGTATGAGTTTTTAAGGTTTTAGGGTTACAATTTAGGGTTTTTTAGGGTTTTAAGGTTTAGAGTTTTTAGGAAAAAATTAATGAACTAGATTTTAGAGTTAATTAATTAAAATAATTTTAGGTTTAGGGTTTTGAAAAAAATATATCAGCAAAAAAAATTATTTAAATTTTTTTTTACAGTAGTCTCTGGCAAAATAATTTTGAGAAGACGTTTCTGAACAAATAGTGACAAAACGCTTCAAGCAGGATGCACTGTCAGCAAGAGTACCGAAAAAAGCTTCCACGTAGACGCTCTAGTGCTACAGTAGTCTCTTGCAAAATAATTCTGAGAAGACGTTTCTGAACAAATAGTGACCAAAACGCTTCAAGCAGGATGTACTGTCAGCAATAGTACTGAAAAAAGCTCCCACGTGGACGCTCTTTTGTAACTATAGTCTGTGGCAATATTCGTCTATAAATGAGCCAAATTTCATTATCAGGTTACATAACAGAAATTGAGGCAAAAGTAAAATAGAAACTGAAGATGAGTGAATGTATTAGTGTTGTTATTTACTATGATGGTGAGGTTTGTGACACCGAAAATGGTGTTATTTTTTATCGAAGAACACAGCGCGACTAGTTTTTAACCGGAACATAGATTTGACAGAACTTCGCAAAAGAATTAGGCGTAAAATCTTCGGAACAACGCCAATTAAAGTTCAGTTTATTAAGTATAGATTTTGTGCTTCGATTGATTTCGAGAGATATGACTCATTCGACATCAAAGGTCCTCGGAGCTTGGAGGCAATGGTGGAGACTCATCTGGCTAGTGGATCACCCTATCTTGAGGTATATGTATAATTTTCATCGCCAAGTGATCTTCCTTCGACTTCAACATCTACTGCTGTTCGAGGAGAATACACGACCCCAAGTCGACACTCTATTAGTGGGAGTCAGAATACGAAAGCGCCCATATTTGGTGGTAGTATGGAAAACACAACCCTTACACGACACTCGATTGGTGGATGGGACATGCATATCCTTCCTTCGACGTTCGATGCTAGAAATACGTATTGAGGAACGTCATCAACTTAAAGTGGTTAGCAATCCACATATGATTGGGAACGTTACGAAAGTTATTTAAGAAGGGATAATGTACTCCCCACGACATCCACCAGCGAGGGGCCCTCGTTCGTTATAGATGATGGTGGGTCGGATGATGAGTCCGATGTGGATCCATCTCGAGATCCTGGCCCCGATGGTGCAAAATTTGTATTTTTTTTTGAACTTGAGCCTATTCCAACCATACCTGAAGATGTTGAAGGCGGTTCAGATGAAGAAGAAGAAGACCCGCGATTCAGGGCGTAATCTCCTCTAGCCCACATGCATAATGTCGATCTATATCAAGACGATGCATTGGAGTTTCTTGAACTACCACACAAAATGCTTGACCGTACAAGTTCGTCGTTGGATTCGGGCGAATTAGAAGTTGGTAAATAATTTTCCAACAAGGATACTATTCTTGGTGCATTGAAACAATATAGCATCAAGAACGGGGTTAACTACAATGTGGTTAAATCCAAACTCGATAAGTACGAGGCCAAGTGTGCAGTGCAAGATGGTACATGTTCATGGAAAATCATGGCCTCGTTGAGGAAAAGGACAGGCTTGTGGGAGATTAAAAAATACAAAGGTCCACATATATGTCTTGCCGGTACAATATCACTAGGTGTTCAAGGTTTTTGAATAATACTGATATTACGTAATGTTGAATTATTTAACGTACTTCGTTGACAGGTGTTTCACAAGATCACCCAAAGATTAATTCAGAGATGTTGGCTGACTTAATAATACCGACGGTGAAGGCGAATCTCAAGACTACAATGCCGACCTTTATTGGCAATATTCGTAGCCAATTGGGGTACACGCCCTCTTACCGGAAGACTTGGATAGGTAAGCAGAAGGTGTTGGAAAAGTTGCATGGTCGGTGGGACGCTTCATATAATAAAGTGTGGTAGTGGTGTCAAGTGCTGGAGAGGTATGTCCCAGGCAGCATAACAGACCTTGAAACGGAACCGGCGTACTATAACGATCGATTGCTCCATGGATGCCAAGTGTTCAAGCGTCTGTTCTGGACATTTAAGCAATGCCGAGACGCATTTCTATACTGCAAGCCATTGGTACAAATTGACGATACCTTTATGTATGGTAGATATACGTACCGACTATTGCTAGTTGTGGTACAGGATGGCAGTGGGAGAATCCTTCCAATTGCGTTTGCAATAACACCGGGGGAGTCAGCTGATGACTGAGATTTCTTTCTATCTAGGTTAAGGAGGTATGTCTGCCCCAACCTAATATATGCGTTATATCGAATCGGGGCCCTGGAATACTAGCCACAATAGAGCGAAAGGGAAGCCTGTGGCATCGCACACTCCATCGATATTGCCTAAGGCATGTTGCGTCCAACTACCACGGGCAACATCGGTCTACAAGTGAACGACGGCATGTGACCAATATGGGTATGTAATATCTATTAATATAATTTCGTTTGTAATATTCAATTTATTCTTAATTGGAGAGTGGTATGTAATATTCGCTATCAACTTATATTGGCAGGGTACGAGATCAATAAGGATCGTTTTCACGAGATATTGGCGAGTTTGCGCTCAGTTTACGAAGAAGGCGCAAACTACCTATGCAACATACCTTTCGAACAGTGGACACAAGCATACGACGGCGGCCTACAATATGGTCATATGACCTCAAACCTGGCCAAATGCAAAAATTCTGTTCTAAAAAGAACGCATCATTTGTCAATGATATTGGTTATGTGAGAGACATTTTCGTTTAGCGGTACTATTTCCAAAGTGGGCAGCGAGTTATAAAGGCCAAATGCAATGAGGCCATGTATGGTGCGCGAAGGTATTGCGAGAAATTAACAAGGGGAAGGCACAGGCCAACACCATGCACACAGTGTCACGATTTCGACAACTTATGGTTTCGTGTGACGGAGTTTGACAGACCAAACCAAGGTATTGTTGGCAGGCAATATCGTGTACACTTGATAAATAGGACCTGCGACTGTAGGATATTTGATTCACTTCGTTATCTATGCGCTCGTGTAATTGCGGCTTGTCAGAATCTCCGTCTAGATCCCATGAGCTATGTCGACAAAGTGTATAAAATAAAATACATGTACAACGTGTGGAGACACGTATTCCCACTACTCCCGGATGAACGTAAGTGGCCGTCTGCATCGCTTGCTCCGTATAAGCTGTTACCAGATAGAGAACTGCGTCGCAAACCAAAGGGTCGACCTTACTCGACTAGAATACGCAACAATATGGATATCCGAGAAACAACCAACCAACGGAAATTATGCGGATGGTGTAAGAACCCAGGCCATACATCTTACTCGTGTCCAAATCGAAATAGTTGATAGTCTCCTTATCATTTTTTGTCTATTGGTGGCATTGAAAATTCTTTTAATTTCTTGATGAAAATGGTGAAATTTTGTAGAAGGACTAAGTTGCAAAACAAAAAAAATGGTTATTCAATTAATCTAAAATATCACCATCATTATTATTCTTTAAAATTATCTTTCTTGCTAAATGCTTATTTTGCCCTTACGATCATTCAAAATTCATACATTGGATAAACATCCATCTTGATAAAATTACAAATTAACCCGTCATACTTTTCACTTATTTAATTTAGTCCTAATTCATCCATTTCTTATTAATTTCTATATATAAAATAAAATAAATTACAAATTTTATTTTATTTAGGATATAAAAATAAATGAAATTACAAAAAAAACAAATTTTATTTTATTGAAGATAAAAAATTAAATTACAATAAAAAATAAACAACAACTTTTATTTTATTTAAGATATAAAATTAAATTACAAAAAATAAAAAATTATTTTATTAAAGATAAAAAATTAAATTAAATTACAATAAAATTTAAAACATCTTTTATTTTATTAAATATATTAAAAATTACAATAAAAAAATAAAATAATAACGGTCAAAATCAATGTTGGTGCCGGTCGGAATCAGTGCCACATGGGGGTGGTCGACGGTTACGCGCTGGATTCCTCCTTCTAGCTTCCGGTGGGGTTTGTGGAACCTTGGCGGGGATTTTGGTTCCTCCGGCAAGGGTTCTAATTATGGGTGTTGGGATGATGACCCACATTGATAAAATACTGACTGAGGAGGTGTTTGCATCACCCATAGCGGAGGTGTCTGAATCCCGTAAGGCGAAGGAGATTGGTAAAAAGAAGAGCTCCTCGATGGCGCCTTGTGCGATCCCTCATGCAAGGGTGGCCTGTAGATCGGCTGGCCAGTCGGAGTAGTTGGGAACAGACTCGAACCGGGCCATGCATTCTAACCTACCATTGGACTGGGAAAAGGAAACGTATAAGGGTTAGGATACATACAAGGGCTAGGGTACGCACCTGGCATAATCTGAAAAGACTGTGATGTGGGTATCGTCGACTGAAGTGTTGGGCCCGGTGACTGTGTGAGTGCTGTTGATGGGCCCGATGGTTGTGTCGGCGCTGTTGATGGTCCCGTTTCATCACCCCTTCTCCTTGGATTTAAAGGGCCCGTCGTTCCCTTTGTTCACGAAGTTGCCGTCGCCTCTCCCCTTCTCATAATAAATATGGCTTGCCATGGATCCTAAATCATGACATGTATTTTGGCACGCATGCTAACTCAAGAACGATTATCGGTTCCCGAGTAGGTATATAATCATACCGTTTCTCCCACATTTCGATATACACTGACCAAAAACTTGGTCAATTCGTATGCAACTGCCGTAAGTCGACTTTATGCTCATCATCAAGCACCTCAGGTGCCATGGGAATCGGTTGTCGGAATCCAAATTGAAGTAGAACCCGATTTGACTGGTGCATCTCCACAGTGGCATAGTTGACCAATGGCACCTTCACATGCCAAATGTTCGGATTTTGAAAAAACTCTTTCGGAATTACTGCCCGAATTGACAAATCCTCGTATGGTGTCCATTCAAACTATATTAACATGATAAAAAAATATTAGTTATATACTAAATACTAAATACTAAATACTAAATACTAATACTAAATACTAAATACAAATGACTATTTTATTACGAAAATATATTTTATTTAATACTTACTTGTGCTTCCGACCGTTGCTGTAATAGAAGCCGTATATCTTCAAGCGATGTAGGTATCCAACATAACTCGCCGAATGGTTCCACCTAATTAAATAAATTTTTAGCATACAATTATATTTTAAATCTACATAATAATTGTAAAATCTAATATTAAATTTACCTCGTTGTTAGTGGGAATGTATATGGGTGGTCGACTCGAGGACGTAAAAATGGAAATCAAAACCGTGCTGAAGATTGCAGTAGTGATAGGCAACCTCCAATTTTCGTTTTATTCGGCCGCGTCGCCCCGCACATCTCCCGGTATAATTTTGCTAGCACGGCAGACCCCCAACTCAATTTACCGGCTGCTCTAAAATCAACGAGTTTCAGCAACCACCTTAGATTTACGAGGTTTTGTAATAAGTCCAACATCAAATAGCTTTCAATCATCTCAAGAATGTATGCCCGAGTATACCGTATTCTTTAAATTTCGGTCGAATCATTATTCGGCTCTGGGAATGTGTCTCGTAACCAGCCTATCTTGATCCGACCTCCGTAAATGTTATCTGGAATAGCACCTAAAAGCTCGTAGCATACGGCTGCCCAATCCGACCCGATGACTACGTACCTATCCACCGGCAATCCCAATTGCAAATACACGTCTTCCAAAGTGATAGTACACTCTCCACATGGAAGATGGAAAGTGTGCGTCTCGGGTCTCCACCTCTCTATCAACGCACTGATTAACTTCGGGTCCAACTTGCACCCCCTGCCTATTGTGGCCACGTGCCAAAAACCCACTTCCCGCAGGTAATTCTCGATCAATGGCGATGGCGGACCATGCATATTGCGAATATAGCATTGCAACACCCGATCTACAAACTGTTTAAAAAATTATAAATTAAAATTTAATTAAAATTGTATAAACCTAAAAAATATTAAATAGTATTAAAAAATTAAAATTAAAACTTACCATTGTCATTTGATCGATAGAGATGTGTTTATTGTCGAGACGAATTAATTATCCGGCCATTGCTAATACGATCGAATATTTTTAAATTTATCAAAAAAATATTTTAAAAAAATTTTAAAAATGGATTTTTTGTAAATATTAAAGGACCATTGTGAAATTTGAGAGGAACTTTAAAGGATTTTGAGAGAAATTTGAGAGAAAGTTGAGAGAAAAATAAATAAAAACTTTTGTGTGAAAAAAATAAAAGGGTGGGGGTTTTTTATATATTTTTTTGAGGCCCAACGGTAAAAAAAAAAAAATACCGTTGCAGGGCAAAAGCATGTCCACGAGGGAGCACTTTTGCCACATCAGCAAAGCGCGCCCTCAAGGACGCGTTTTTTACTGATGTGGCACAAAGCGCGCCCTCGCGGACGCACTTTCTTGATTCATCCCCTAAAAATGCCCTGACCTAGATGCGTTTTGGGAAATGACTATTTCCGATAAATAATTATTTTTTAGGTCATTATCCATAATTTTTTTTAAAATTTGATATTTTCTGATAAATTGGCCAAGTAGATAATGATTTACTTATTACTTAATACAAAATAAATTCAATTGTGTCGTAAATTCTTTGATTAATGAATGCCAATATAACTCTCCAAACGATCAAAGTTGTTATCTTCTAACACCTAAAGAATTTATAGGGTGTTTTATTTCTCTTTTGTAATTTATGATGATTGAAGACCTATAAATAGAGTGCAGGTATAAGCTTTTGATATTTAAGTAAAAGTTGAATCATCTTTTTACTTTTTATGTTCTTTATAATTCTCTTACTTTATAATATGTTATCGTTATCTTGTTTAGAAGTAAATTTCTTATGTATTAAAGATAAGACTTATCTTTCATTATTTTTCATTTGAAGCTTTAGCCAAAAAAAAAAAGAAAAATTGTTGGGAGTTTTTATTTAATGTTTCATATTGCATTATTATTATCGTTATTATTATTTAAACTCTTGATTAATTATGATGGTTTTGTTTACTTTATTTTATTTCTATATTTTAAGGAAGGTAAAAGATTTAACCTTTATATAAATCTTGATCAAAAGTAATTTTATTGATTGCTTGAAGTTGCAATTGAAACTTTCATAAAAGATAAGAAATTGAGACAAATTTACTTATCATATCACATGTCTATATATTTATCACATCGCGTGTCTATACGTTTAAAGCTTTTCATTTTTTTATGATTTTATAATTGTTTTTGAACTTTTTACAATTTTTTTTACTTTTGTACTTTTTAAATTTTATGTATTTTAAAAATAAAAATATATTTGTTAATTTCTAGAAATTTTATATAAATTTCATATATTTCATTGTTCAATTTTTTTTTGTATTTTCTCTTTTTTTTAAAAAAAAACTTAAATAAATGACGAACAAGAATGTATAAAGAAGATCAAACACACAAATCTTTATGTGGAAAAACTCCTCCGGTGAATAAGATAAAAAGTCACAGGCAAATGGAGACTTCATTAATGAGCAAATACAAAATTTTATATAAAGTTTCAATTTTTATTGTTAATTTTTTGAATTTTCTCTTTTTCGTGTGTTTAATATATTTTAAAAATAAAAATAAATATTTTTAGTTTTTAAGAATTTTATATAATTCTATATTTTATTTTTTTAAAATGAGAATTTTTTGCTTTTTTATTTTCACAATTTTCCGTTTTGAAATTTTATTTCAAGAAAATAAAGTTTGGGTGATGTGGTTTTTTTTTTTTTTTTTAACACCATTGATGACCGGGACAAATTGATAATGGGTTGGAAATTTCTTACCGTTAATAAAGTTTGTGTGTGCGTATTTGCCATCTTTACATATTTTTCTTACCGTATCGTGTTTTAAGTAATTTATTACAGTGATTGAATTTATAAAATATTTTATTTACTTATCGCGGTTGCGTTTAATTTATAACATATTTTAGATATTGTTATAATGATTCATTTTCTATGCACTGAGTGTTTGTATCCTGTTTTGTTTTTTCTTCCTTGAGTATTATAATTTATGTACTCTTTTAAAACATTAATAATTCCTTTTACATAAATTTGATAAAATTTATTGAAAAAGAAATTTTTTATTAAGAATTATATTGTATTTTGCTCTTCATTTTAAAAAATAGGTAAATTAATTTCTACGTATTAGATCAAAAATTATCTTTTCTGTTAAAAATTATATCCGTTTGTATTATTAAAACTAACGTGGTGATAGAATAACTAAATGTTCACATGACATGCTATATGTATCTTATGTTAACGCTCAATTATTAGTTTTAACAGTAAAAATAAATGATTTTTTTAACGGAAAGACCAATTTAATTTTTGATTTAATGTATAGGAACTAAATTACCTATATTTAAGTAAAAAAAAAAAAGAAAAAGAAAATCAAAATGCAATTTAGGCCTAGAACAAAATATTATGTTTTGGAAACATGTTGAAATTATCATAAATATTTTTGGCCAGAAATGACAGCCTAAAGAAGGATTCATTGTATAGATTGGTGGTGGAATAGTTGTGTTGACCCGGTATCAAAAAATGAATCAGAGAGATTGATTTAAGTTTTGAATGAAAAACAGAAGGCTTAATATGTAAAAGATGGTGAATCAGAAGTGGAAATCCTTGACATTTTGAATGGAAACAAATGTGTTGCAATTCCATTTTGTTTTAGAAATGGTTCGTCTGACACATAAAGTAAAGATGGTGTTGGGTGCAAAACGTTTTTATTGAAATTGGAAAGTTGCCTCAATGTCTTTTGTTTTTAGTATCATGTGCATCAATGATGTCTTAAAAGGCTTCACCAATTTTTAATTTACTCAATTTAAAACAAAAACAAAATACAATCACATTTCCCTACATACATACATACCTACCTGCCTACCTACCTAAAACCTAGACAAATAAAATAAAGGGAGCTACTTGAAAATGTTTTTCAATGCAAAAAGCTGTAAAAATAATAATATGGGCAGTTTACTACGATTCAACAGAATCTAATTCTATTTCCGCTATTCAGATTTTTTGGTTTTAACAAAAAAAAAAAAAAAGAGAGAGAAATCAATAAAACTACAAAGCTAAAGCTTCTTCCTATTCTTCATCATCATCATCATCATCCGCCTTCCTTTTGGTCACCGTTAAGATCGAAGGATTGAGATTTTCTACTGCTTTTGACCCTCAACAATCCGTACAATTTCTTAAACTCCTTCACCGCATTGGCTCCTTCCTTACCAAAAACCCCACTACCTTCACCCATTTCACCTGATAATTTCCTCGGCCCATTCTCGGTTGACCGCCGCCCGATATTCAAAGCCCCCCTCCCATCGCCGTCCGTTTGCAAGGCATGAATGACGGATTTCAAAGCTCGGCTCGGCGAATTCCGGTTGGCGATCATTAACTCCCCAATCTCAGCCGGGCTTAAACTCGACCCGTTTTGGAAAATCTCCTCTACTTGCGGAAACAGCTTATGATCCTTGAGCCCCAGGTAACTATTGGCCAGCGTTTTAAATGCCATGAAATCGCATAGGGGAAAATGTATATGAACATCAATCCTTCCCGGTCTGAGAACCGCCTGGTCGACGTGATCCTTGCCGTTCATTGTGAAGACCATGACCCTTTCTTCGCCGCAGCTGGAGGTCAATATCCCGTCCATAAAGTTAAAAATTCCCGACAAACTGACGGCCGTTGATTTCTCCGACAAATACCGGTCAAGATCCTCGATGACAATCACGGATTTTGCCGTGCTTTGTAACAAGAGAAGTTTAAGGTCGGAGTCATCGGAAACTTTGGACAAATCAACGTCGTAAACATCGTAACTCAAGAAATTAGCCAAAGCTGCGATAAAGCTTGATTTTCCAGTACCTGAAGGACCGTAAAGGAGATAGCTTCGTTTCCAAACACGACCCAACCTATGGTAATACTGTTTTGCTTTGAGGAAACACTCGACATCGGATTTGACTTTGTTTTTAAGGTCAGATTCCAGAGCCATTGTTTCAAACGTTGAAGGATGCGTGAAGGGAACGCATCTCCACCGTCCCTTTTGATCATCGCCATGGCAAACGACGTTCATGTAAAGCTTCAAGTCTCGTTTCTTCTCATCTAAATCATCGGAAATTGAGTGGATATGTTGAAGGTAAGGCCGTAGAACTCTTCGTTTATCGGCTTTTCGAATCTTCAACACCAAATTGTTATCTTCATTGATCCAGATAATCTTGGCACCCAGAAAATCGTCTTCGATTATTTGGTTGGGGTCGAGGCGGAGAAGGATTTCATTTGGTTTTTTGCCGGTGAAGAGATTGGTGAAATCGGAATCTTCAACGGAAGTGAGTGAATTGAGATAAACAAAAACTTTGTGATAAAGTTGGTTTCTTTGCATGCTTTCATTGAATTTGGGGACTTTGAACAACTGGTAGACATGAAAGCAATCTTCAAAAAGACGCCACTTTTTCTTGACAGTAAAAATCAGTCCCGTCTTGATCAAAACAACCCGGAAAAGAAACAGGAAAACGAAAGTTATAAACAAGAGAAAGAATGGGTTATAAAGAATTGTCATGGTTCGTCCGAATCCAGAAAGAAAGGGGGGGGAACTAGAGGAGGAGAATTTCAAAGGCGAATTTTGTTGCACCTGGAAAGAAAAACATGTTTTCTGAGAAAAGGAAAGAAGAGAAAATACGAATTTAAGGGGATTTGACAGAAATCTTGTGATTGGGTTGGGGGTAGAGGGTTGAAGGGAAAGATTAAAGATTAAAGAAAGTTTTAAATAAAAGAGAAAATTGGTGAGAAAGTTACCGGCAAGTTTGATGGGTCAAAATTCAAAACCGCAGCAATGGGAGAGATATGGTGTTTCAGGAAAGTCACTATTAACTCTTCCATATCTATATTATTTGAATTTAGTATTTCGAGTTAATTAAATTAAAAATTTATAATACGTAATTAAATTAAATTAAATGATTTAAAAGTATTTTATTTTTTTATTTTAGTAAAAGTTAATAAAAACTAAAATATGGATATGATAAAATTTAAATCCACACTAATTAGATTAAAATTTTTTAAATTTATTGCATAATTAAAGTTTTATTTTGATATATTTTATACATTTTATTTTAATATGCACAATTAATTATTTTCACAAGTCGTATATATATATTAATAATATTGTTAATTGAATTAGTGTCACAAGTAAACTCAATATTAACTCACGATTGATGACAACACCATGATAAACACTATTGTTAATTTGATGTATTTAATCTATTTTTTAATATCATACATTTTGCATGTTATTATCATTAATTAGTTTCAAATCACATGTTTCATTATTTGTTATATATTATATTTAAACATACATTTATGTTCTAAATATGTGGTTTTTACATACATATATGTGTGATAGGATTTCTAATTATATATAAATATTCTAACTGAGTTGGTGGCACCCATAATTGGTCCCAACTCATTTATTAAATTACCATAATGCTTTTATTTCAAAAAGAAATAAATACTAATTTAAGAGTATTTTTGTCTTTTACATAAAATTTAGAAAAAATCATAATTTAACTGGGATTTGAACCAAAAACATCAATCATTTACTCTCCCAACTTTGCTATTTCAATTAAAATAATAATTAATTTTTATACGAGTTCTTAATAAATATATTATATAATTATTTTCACTCACATAGTGAGTATGTCATAATCTTATTGATAACACCTCAATTGAGCTAATGTCACTCGATACTAACTCAAGAAAATGACAATACTATGATAAATAATTTGAGTACATTTAATATTCTTAATATGGTATATTTACCTATTTAAATTTGCTTTTACTTACAACTTAAATTATTATTTTTATTTTAATTCCGTACATATCTCATATGTGTTACTATTATTAGTTTAAGATATTTCATTTATTTATAAGCGCAACCATGTATTCTAAACACGTGGTTTCCACGCTTCATACATGTGTGATAAATTTCTAGTAACTATATAATGAGAAAATATTTAGTACACTATTATTAGAGTTTTTAAATTCTACAAGTAAAATTAGAAAATTAGGCTAACATATAATAAAATATATAAAAAATATATGACAAAATTTAAAACTATTTATAATACTAATATATCAAATATTAACCTCTTATAGTTTCACCCGTAATTATATTTGTAATCTCAAATTGGATCAATTGGCATGTATTTTTGTAATAATTGATTACATTTATTATTTACATATATAGTCCGGATTATAATTATGATTATATTTCACTTACACGTCTAATCTACTAATATTCCTTAAATTAAAGAATATACGGATTATGTTAAATTTGTTTATAACGTTTAAAAACCACAACAATTATTAAATTATTTCACATTTAAGATGTGACTGACTAACAATTAACAAAAATTTAAAAATTAAAATTAAAATTGGGACAAAAAAATCTATGAATTCAAATTATTTTATAAAATAATATTTTAATTTTTAAATGAGTTGGTGTTCAATTAATTTGTGATGTCAATTTAATTAAAAATTAATATATACTATATAATATAAACAACCAAAGGATGTGGTGGTTGGAGCTTTAATCTTTAACCACGAGAATAAAACACATTTCAAGGGTAATTGGGTGATGGAGACTTAATTTTTAAAAAATATAAATTATAATATCTTTTCGCATTAAATAGATGAAAGAGTGAAATGAAATTTTGAATTTATATATGTTTTTATTAAAATAAAAAAGAAATGATGGTTGAAAGTAGAAGCCTAAAAATATGAAATGGATGGGGGTAAGTTGATTAGTTTACGTTCCTAAGTGCTTGACTTGTACCTAACACCGTATTTAATTAATCTACAGATGTATGGAAAGATGGCATGTCCCATTCCATTAACCCACTTCTTATCTCATCCCAAATTATAATTACTCCAATAAAAGAATTGTTAAGCCATTCATTTTTTATTATTATAGATTAAAAGTAAAAATGAAATGAAATCGTCTTGTCATTCCAGAATAATGGAGAAATGGATGTCACCGACTCAAACTTTAGAAAAAATGGCTTGGACTGTAAACAAACTGGCGTGGAGTTTTCACAGCTAGATGCAAGAATTTTTCAAACGCCAAGTGCCCAACTTTTAAGTACTCCTTTATTCTATTTTTCAAAACCTCCTTCCCTCAGCTTCATCCTTTTTTTATGTTTTTATGTCTTACGCGGAATCACAATCATTGCCTCTTTATCTATATATTTTTTAAAATTAAATTTAGTGTTCAACATTTTAAGACATTAATCTCTAAAAAAATCGTTATTTTCTAATGAAAATTTTGATTAAAACGTCAACTTTTTAAATATAAAAATCTGCATTGCAATCTGAGTATATATTATATATAATTGTTTTGAATTTTTATGTTTAAAATATTTGTTAAACACCATATAATGTAAATAATATAACATTAGTATGAAATACACAAGGATTATCACATAAATTACCACACCAATATTATTTAAAATTAATATTTTAATTAATATTCCTTCTCTCACTCTTTTTAAAGATTAACAATTAAATTTAGCAAAAAAAAAAAAAAAAAAACGAACCAAAGGGTTAAATTGGGTTTAGTGCACCTTTTTTATTCATAAACAACCTGTCTTTTCCTTTTAAAACATTTATTTTATTAATATTTTTCCGGACTAAATTATGAATATTTACTATTCTTTCATCCTATTTATGGCATTACAAATAAAAACTAAACAGTAATCAAAGTTGAGGAGGGATGACAAATAAAAACATTATATAGAATAAGATCAAAACCCACATTTTCATACTGATTCGAATGTGAAGGTAAATTTCAAGATTTTAGGGTAAGATTAAGTATTAAGAAATGAATGATTATAAAAGTAAAATTAAATAAATGGTATATTTTTTTAAAAAGAAAGAAAAGAAGTTGCCCACTAAAATCAAACTTACTTTAATGTAGCTTGAGGAAAACCATTTTTTGTTGCATAAAAGGCACTTTTAGAAAAGGGTAACTTTGTGGTAACATGATTCAATCTAAAAGTTTAAAACACTAGGCAAATTGTTTTCCTTTTCTTGTCCAATTAAGCTTAAAATTCAAAAATGTTTTAGGCCACGAAATTCCCACCACATTACTTTGACATATATTCTCATCAAATTGTGAAATGTCAACCTCAATTTTCATACTTTAATTTGGCTGTTTCTTTCTGCTTTACTGTTGGGGCACATACGGACAGCCTTTCTCCTACTAATACCTTTTATTGTTTGGACCATAGGCCAAGTCTAGATATAACAAAATATGCTAATTACTAATTCACTCTTTAAGAATATTCGAATGAATATCATCTTCTAATAACGTCTTGATTTCATGTGGTGGTTCTTTACGAGCCACAAAATGCTCAATATCACTGCTAGTCATCTTGGCTAAACAATCCGTCACTTTATTATTTGTAAAAACGTCGGTAATGACAAATATATCTCAAAGAAAAGAAAAATAAAATAAAGAACACACAGATTTTACGTGGAAACCCTTTCGGAAAAAAAAACCACGGGCAGACGAGAAGAAAATTCACTATGTCGAATTCGAATCAATTACAAGAGGAATAGACTATGTCTATTTATAGGCTTGTAAAGCCATATTCTAATAGGAGTGTAGTAAAATTGAAACTCCTTATTCTAATCAATATCAAATAGATGGAGTTTAATAAGGTTTAAAAAACCTTATTTAAAATAAAATAAAAGAAGCGTAGTTCTATAGAGATTCTTCTTTTATTTTATTTTACCATTGTATTTTATTTAAATAAGGATTCGGGTCACTTAATTCTAACAATCTCCACCTTGACACGAATTCTCAATAAACAAGTTCTTCATCGCGAACTCTCAACGAACAAGTTCTCCACCTCTTCCAAAAAACCCCTTAAGGGTTTAACTTCAACAATGAACACCAACCAAGTCTAAGCAATTCTCAAACTTGGTTAGAAGAAGTGACTTAGTCATCATATCTGCAGGATTTTCATGAGTACTAATTTTGCTCACAACAATATCACCACGAGCAATAATATCACGAACAAAATGATACTGAACATCAATGTGTTTTGTTCTCTCATGAAACATTTGATCTTTTGTAAGGAAGATAGCACTCTGACTGTCACAAAATACTGTGCTGATTTGAAGTCTTCATTGAGCACACTAAAGAGTCCCTTCAATGAAATAGCATCTTTACAAGCCTCAGTAATCGCTATATAATCAGCTTCAGCGGTAGACAAAGCGACTGTAGTTTGCAAAGTAGCTTTCCAACTGATTGCACAACCTCCTATTGTAAAGACATAACCAGTGAGAGATCTTCTTCTATCAAGGTCTCTAGAAAAATCAGCATCAACATACCCAATGACTCCATCTCTAGTTGTTCCAAACTGTAAGCAAACATCGGTAGTACCTGTAAGTATCTTAAAATCCATCGAATCGCTTTCTAATGTTCTTTCTGGGATTCGCCATGTATCTCGCTAACTCGACCGATTGCATATGATAAATCTGGACGTGAACAAACCATAGCATACATGAGAGATCCCACTACACTAGAGTATGAAACATGTGACATGTACTCAATCTCATCATCTGATTGTGGAGACAAAGCCGATGAAAGTCTGAAATGGGCTGCTAAAGGAGTACTAACAGGCTTAGCATTCTGCATACTAAACCTGCAAAGAACTTTCTCAATGTACCCTTCCGACTTAGGTACAATTTACTTGCTTTTCTATCTCGAGAATCTCCATACCAAGTATCTTCTTTCTTTGGTCCCAAATCCTTCATCTCAAATTCTTCACTTAGTTGGGCTTTGACCTTTCTTATTTCTCCTTTATCTTTTCTTTGCTATCAATATGTCATCAACATAAAGAAGTAGATACACAAAAGAACCATCACGCTTTTTCTTAAAGTAAACACAATTATCAAAACTACTTTTTTAAAATTATGAGAAGTCATAAAAGAATCAAACCTCTTGTACCAATTGTCTTGGTGATGTTCCCAAACCGTAAAGGGACTTTTTCAAAGAAGCAAACATAGTCCTCCTTTTTGAGATCAGTAAAACCCTCTCGTTGTTGCATGTAAATATCTTCCTCAAGTTCTCCATGCAAAAATGCAGTTTTTACATCTAACTGCTCAAGCTCCAAATCATGCATAGCCATAATACCAAGCAAAGCTCGAATCAAACTATGTTTCACAACTAGGGAGAACACATCTGTGAAGTCCACTCCTGGAATTTGACTGTAACCCTTTGCAACAAGCCTTGCTTTATATCTGGGTTCTTCAATTCTTGGAGTCCCTTCTTTCTTTTTAAACACCCATTTACATCGAACAACCTTTTTACCTTTAGGAAGTTTCACAATATCTTATGTTCTATTTTTGTGAAGTGATTCCATCTCCTCTTGCATAGCAAACATCCACTTTCTGAGTCTTCACAGCTAACTGCCTCAGAATAATTAGACGGCTCTTGGTTTGCATCTATATCTTTGGCCACATTTAAAGCATAAGCAACTAAATCAGCCTCGGCATACTTCTTTGGAGGTTTAATTTCTCTTCTAGTTCTGTTTTTGGCGATAGAGTATTGTGGTGAAGAAGCAACTCTATTCTCAATTTTTATACTTGCTTGAGGAGTTGACTCTGTATTAATCTAATGCTCCATATTAATCTGATGCTCCACCTGCTTTTGATTTTCTTTATTGGAAGAGTCTTTAAGAGATAAGTTAGGTAGCATAGCAGTTTCATCAAAAACAACATCTCTGCTAATCACAACTTTTCTATTTTCAGGACACCATAACTTATACGCTTTTACACCAGCTTTATAACCAAGAAAAACACATTTAATGGATCTCGGTTCCAATTTTCCATTATCAAAATTAGCATACGCTGGACACCTAAAGATCTTTAAATTAGAATAATTAGCAGGATTACCAGACCATACCTCTTGTGGAGTCTTTTTCTCAATGGCAATGGATGGAGATCGATTGATCAAAAAATATGTAGTAGAGGCTGCTTCGGCCCAAAACGACTTTGGTAAGTTGGCATTTGACAACATACATCAAACCTTCTCCATGATCGTTCTGTTCATTCGTTCTGCAACGCCATTTTGCTGTAGAGTATGATGAACTGTCAAGTGTCTCACGATCCCTTCTCACTTGCACAGCTTATTAAACTCATCAGAACAAAACTCTAAGCCATTATCTGTGCGGAGGTATTTTATTTGTTTTCCCGTATATTTTTTAATCATAGTTTTCCAAGACTTAAATGCGAAAAACACATCGCTTTTCTGCTTTAGGAAGAATGCCCAAACTTTTCTGGAAAAATCATCAATAAAAGTTAGCATATAATTAGCTCCATCTTTCAAAGGCACTCTTGATGGCCCCCACAGATCAGAATGAATATACTCCAATGTTCCCTTCGTGTTATGGATTCCTCTGGTGAATCAAACTCTCTTTTGCTTCCCAAAACGTAGTGCTCACAAAACTTCAGTTTGCAAATTCCTTGCCCATCAAGAAGTCTTCTTTTGCTCAATTCTGTCATGCCATTCTCACTCATATGCCCTAAGCGCATATGCCAAAGTTTAGTAATATCATCATCTGACAAGGAAGAGGAAGCGACTGTTGCATCCCCAATAACAGTAGAACCTTGTAAAATATATAACTTGGCAGTTTTTCTCTGCCCTTTCATCACAATAAGGAAACCTTTGGAAATCTTCAAAATCCCACTTTCAGCTGTGTATTTGTACCCTCTTGAATCAAGAGTACTCAACAAAATTAAATTTCTCTTCAATTTTGGAACATACCGTACGTCACTAAGTGTTCTGACAACTCCATCAAACATCTTAACTTTAATTGTTCCAACACCTGCGATTTTACACGAAGCATTATTTCCCATTAAAACAACACCTTCAGACACCGTTTCGTAATTTGTAAACCAATCCCGATGGGGACTCATGTGAAAGGTACAGCCTGAATCAAGTATCCACTCCTCGCTCTCTTTAGAATTGTTGACAGAAGCGACTAGAAGTTCACCATCACTGTAGTCTTCTACAACATCAGCTTCACCGAAATTTTCTGGTTGTTTTCCTTTTTGATTCGCAGCCTCCCTTTTAATCTTGTTCTGTAGCTTATAGCACTCAGATTTAATGTACCCTTTCTTCTTGCAGAAGTTACAAGTTTTACCTCTATTTGAAGACTTTGATCTACCTTTAGATTTACCGCGAGGGTTCCAATCCTGTGTCCTTCCATGATCATCATCAGCATTCCGATCTTGTCTCTCACGAACAATGAGACCCTCTTCCTGAGAGTCGGGTTTAACCACAAGATGCTTCATCTTATCATACGAGGTCAAAGAATCATAAACCTCATCAACTGTGAGAGACTCGTGGCTATGTAAAATCGTGTCTCTAAAGGTTGAATAAGACGGGGGCAACGAACAAAGTAGAACCAACCCTAAATCTTCCTTATCATACTGAACCTCCATGGCCTCCAAGTTTGAGAGAATTTCTTTAAATACTGTTAAGTGTTCGTGCACAGATACACCTTTCTCCAAACGATGAGCATAAAGACGTTGCTTTATATGCAACTTGCTAGTTAGAGTTTTTAACATACATATTTGTTCTAGCCTCTTTCGTAATGCTGCAGCAGTCTTCTCCTTCATCACATCCTGCAAAATTTCGTTAGACAAATGCAAATGTAACTGTGTTAACGCCTTTCGATCCTTGCACTTCTTATATTCCTCTGTCAATGTCGAAGGCATCTTATCTACCCCTAGCAGGGCTTCCTCTAAATCCATCTGTGCAAGAATTGTCTGCATCTTTATCTGTCACAACCCGAATCTGATGTTGCGATCCAATAGTGAAATTTCATACTTCAAAGGCGCCATTACCGTGATCGAGATGAAAAACCCGGAAGCTCTGATACCAATTTGTAAAAATGTCGGTAATGACAAATATATCTCAAAGAAAAGAAAAATAAAATAAAGAATACGTAGATTTTACGTGGAAACCCTTTCGGGAAAAAAAACCACGGGCAGAGGAGAAGAAAATTCACTATGTCGAATTCGAATCAATTACAAGAGGAATAGACTATGTCTATTTATAGGCTTGTAAAACCATATTCTAATAGGAGCGTAGTAAGATTGAAACTCCTTATTCTAATCAATATCAAATAGATGGAGTTTAATAAGGTTTAAAAAACCTTATTTAAAATAAAATAAAAGAAGTGTAGTTCTATAGAGATTCTTCTTTTATTTTATTTTACCATTGTATTTTATTTAAATAAGGATTCGGGTCACTTAATTCTAACATTATTTGTTCTTCAGATGCTTCTGAATTTTACTCTCCAATCTTTGAGATACAAGTCATAAATGCAAGACCTGTTTGAAGAATTTCAATAAACAAAGCATAATTGCCACTCTCCAATTCCACTTGCTTAAACCCTTTATTCCAAGCTAGTCTCAAGCCTTCAAAAACAACTTTGGCTTCAATCTAAAAAATATATGTGATACTTACTGACATCTTGAAACCAAACAACCAGTCACTGCTTGATTCTTAAGCCACTCCACCAATTGTTGCTCTTGAACCACATCTTGATAATGAACCGTCGATTTAATTAGTAGAGGAAATTTAATTGATATTTCACATATGAGATTTAGATATAGTTGGATAAATATCTTATTAACGGATTAATAAATAAAATCTTTTGTAATTAAAATTAAATAAATAAATTGTTACTATTAAAAACATTATCAAAGATTGTGTTTTCGACCAATAAAACTTTATGCTATCTAAGCTTTAATCCAACTATGAAAAATATTAATTTTTGTTAATATCGCAAATAATATGTAATTTTTTTCAAAGAAATATTTTTTATTTTTAAATTTCATAAGTAAAGTTGTATAGTGGATTTTATTGTGTTAAAAAATAGGTTTTATTATAATAATATAAAAACTTATGTTTTTAGAATAGGTTTTCTTTTTTATTGCTAACTCAACACGACAATTTTAGGTGTCAAGGTCCCTTAAATTTTTTGTGGCGTTAAGTTCTTTGAGCTCATCAGAAATAGGAAACTGATTAAGTAATCATTAAAACTATCTTGAAACCTTTTGGTGTTGACTCGATGTTCTACTAAATTTTTAAATCTCTAACCCTAACCATTAAGGTATTTTGTAAAGGTTGTGCTTAACACTCAACTTGACCTCGACACCTGTTGATATTTAAGTCTTTTTAAAAACCCTAAACTAACCAAATTCTAAAATGACCTTTAAAATAAGATAAAATATGTAAATTTTATGTTGACATTAGCACCAATTAGTGTCGAGGTTTGTTTAAAACTCATTCTTTAAATGACATTTAAAAAAAAAGAGTTCAAAGTCAGCCTACCACCCTTAGATGGCGAAGTCTTATTAAAAACCTTAATGAAACCCCAGCCTTAAAACCTATAAATAGCCCATTCTAATTGTTTATTTTTCATAGAAAATAAAAAAAAACTTCTTATATAAAGAATTTATAAATAAAAAATTTGAAGTTCTATAATGATAGTTGTCGAAACCATTTTTAAATTTCGGAAAAATGGGGTTGACTTTAAAAACGAAAATGAGAGTTGCCACCCATCTTTTTTTACTTAGGTGTGATTGGATCACCTTATAAAATGTTTTATTTTAAAGCATTGATTTTGGTCTATGAAATACAAGAAAAACGGGTTCGGGGGTCGGTTACGTATGAGGAAGGGTTAGTACCCTCATAACGCCCAAAAAATTGATACCTAATCGATAAAATCATGTCCCGATGTTGAAAATTTGAAAAATTTAAAATATGATCCTCTTATTAGAAAGAAAACCTAGACTTAACTATCTCAAAGAAATAAAATGTTATACCAAGTAAGTTAGGATATAACATCTCATGGCTTCGAAACTAGGCTTACCTTTATTTATAAAATTCTTATTTCGAGACAACAAATATTATATCCAATAAGTTAGGGTATAACATTTCGAATTTCCGAGAATAAGTTTTGATTTAGAAATTTATAAATTTCAATTTTAAAAGAAAAGTGATACTTAATATTTTAAGTTCAACGATAAAAATCGAAACCCAGTGAGTTAAGGCACAATTCTTCTCGAAGTCCCCAAATATTAAATATCACCGTATTTTTTAAAAAAAAAACTATTTGAATAAAATGCATTGATTCAAAAGGTTTTTATAAAACAATAGTTTGAGTAAGATACTACAACATACATACTTAATAGCATAAATACATATTATATTAACAATACATAATTAAAGAATAATAAAACATGAACAAAGAAATAAAGAATTATGTTAAGTAATAATAAACGATTAAAGAAACATAAATAAATAAACATGGAATATAAAATAAATAGCGATAATTATGATCTTTACAAAATAACAAAGTCGAATGAAAAGGAAATGATATATTTAAACATTAAATAAAAAATAAAAGAATATGACGATTTTTAAAATGATTTAATATATATATAAACAATATAAAAAATTAAAGTAAAAAATAAGAGTACTTATAATAAATACATATAATAAAATAATTAGTAAATAGTATATAATAATTTTAAATAAAACATATATATAATACACTAATCATAAAAATTACATATGTAATAGATAATATAAATAAAACATGTTATATATATAAATAGATTTTATACAAAATAAAATTTTAAAATAATATATGATATAATATAATACTATATAATATAGAAATTTTAAAATATATAATATAATAACTAATATATAAAATAGTATATAAAAATAATATTAAGCCAAATAAAATAATAAATAATAATTTAACATTTATAAGAATAATACATATAAAAATATATGAATTTTATACTATTAATAAATTAATATATAAATAATAAAGAAAATAATATAGAATATTTAATATGATAAAATAATTTAATACAATGTTAAAATGAATTAAAATAAAATAAAATAAAATAAAAATAATATGAAATAAGGATTAAATAGCAATTAAAAAAATAAATATAAAAGGATTAAATTAAAAAAAAAACATGTCACACTGTAGGGGCTAATATAGCAATTATACCAAATTTTCAAAACGACATCATCTGAATATCCACCCTTGAATGGCCTTCTTTTTTTCTGATTGATTTATGTATATTTTTTATTCGTAAGTATTTTCTCTGCCTGTATTTCGTGTGTTTTTACAGGTTACATGGGGGTTTATATAGCCCTGAAAATAAAAAAAATCCTGTCTTGCTGTTTGTTGCCATGTCTATTATGTTTTCTTTCCTTTTTTTGCAGGAGACTGACGGAGATCTCGACGGTGGGCATAGTTCAGGAGCGAATTGCAGCGCGAGGATAGCTTAGGGTTTCAGAAACCCTTAGTTTCTGATTAGGTTTTGGGCTTTTTGGGCCCTGTAAGTCTGTTGGGTTAGTTTTTGGGTTTGGGTAGGTAATTGGTTTGGGTCTATTCGGGTAATGGGCTAGTTTTGGGTCTGGTGATATTTGGGTCAGTGTTTTGAAATTTGTAATTGGGCTACTGGTTTTAGCTTTGTAACTGGACTGTTAAAGGACATTTATTATTTTTATTATTTTGGTTTTCATGGGCCCGGTCAAAATTGGGTTCCTACAATCGTCTCTTTATTAAGATTAGAATAAGGACATTTTGCTAGGAATGCAACTACAATGGAGTATTACAATGAAATACTTGTACACAAGTATTCTAACCATGGAACCCTATGGAGAATGATTCCAAGTTCAAATCAAGTTTAACCCAACAAACACTTAAATTATCTATTTTTAACGATGAATCAATCTAGCAAAGTTTGTAATTATCAGTGAAATTGATTATAAGTGAATTGATGGTTTAAAGCTAAGACTAAACTAACAATCTCGATTCTAATTTTCTAATCAAGTATAATAGTAGTGGTGGCTCACGGTGTGGATGAAAATGAGCGTGATATCACCGGGATTATTTTAGGCGACCTATCGGAGGAAGTATATGGAATTGGCCGCAGAGTTTTCGCTACCGAAAATTTGGAGACATTACTTGTATGGAGAAAAGTCCATCGGTATACGGACCACAAGAGTTTGAAGTACCTTCTTCGCAGAAGAGTTAAATTTGAGGCAAAGGAGGTGGATTGAGTCATAAAGGACTATGATTGCTCAATTGAATACCACCCAGGAAAGGCTAATGTGGTAGCAGACGCCTTGAGCCGTAAGGTGGTGGCAGATTTAAGAGCCATGTTTGTTCGCCTTAGTCTCAGATGAGGATGGGAGCTCATTAGCTAATTGCAAGTAAAGCCAACGTGGATTAACGAGGTTAAGGAAAAACAACGGGCAGATGAAGTTTTAAGTGCTCAGTGGTTGCAGGTACTAAATGGTGAATTGGAAGGGTATAGCTTGAACAGGGATGGAGTAATGTGTTTTCAAGGGAAGGTGTGTATGCCTAAGGATGTGGAGTTAAGGTAGAAGATTTTGCAAGAGGCACATAGCGATCTATATGCTATGCATCCGTGAGGTAGTAAGATGTACCGAATTTATGGGAGCGCTTTTGGTGGCAGAGCCTTAAGCGTGAAGTAACAGAATTTGTGAGCAAGTGTCTGACATGTCAGCAGGTTAAAGCTGAACATCAGTTACCCTCGGAATTGTTGCAACCAATTAAGATTTCGCAATGGAAGTGGGAAAGGATTACAATGGATTTTGTGAGTGGGCTACCCCTGACACCTACCAAGAAGGATTCAATTTGGGTGATTGTGGACCGTCTGACAAAGTCGGCTCATTTCATACCAGTACGTATGGATTTTTCTCTTCAGAAGTTGGCAAAATTATATGTAGCGGAGATTGTAAGGTTGCATGGGGTGCCGGTGTCAATTATTTTGACGAGACCCAAGGTTTACGCTAAGGTTCGGAAAGCTTTGCATCGTGCACTAGGCGTAAGATTAGATTTCAAGACGCATTCCATCCCGGTCGGATGGACAATCGGAGAGGGTGATTCCAGCTTTGGAGGACATGCTAAGGGATGTGTCTTGGATTTCAAGGGCGCTTGGGAGGAATTCTGCGCTTGGCGAGTTTATGATAACAATAGTTATCGGTAGTATTAAGATGGCCCCATACTAAGCGTTATATGGTCGAAAATGTCGTACCCCTACGTGTTGGACGGAATTGGGAGAGCGACAGTTGTTGGGTCCGGAGCTGGTTACAGAGACAGAAGATAAAGTGGAAGTGATTCGAGCTCATTTGAAAGAAGTTATATGGTCGGAAGTGTCGTACCCCTACGTGTTGGACAGAATTGGGAGAGCGGCAGTTGTTGGGTCTGGAGCTGGTTACAGAGACAGAGGATAAGGTGGAAGTGATTTGAGTTCGTTTGAAAGAAGTCTCGGACAGGAAAAAGTCTTATGACGATCTCAAGCGGAAGGATATAGAGTTTGCTGAAGGTGACAGGGTTTTCTTGAAGGTGTCACCATGGAAGAAGGTTCTGAGATTCAGTAGGAAAGGCAAGTTGAGCCTTAGATTTATCGGGCCTTATCGGGTGTTGAAGCGAGTAGGACCAGTGGCTTACCAGCTTGAGTTGCCACCAGAGTTGAGTCAAATCTACGACGTGTTCTATGTTTCCATGCTTAGACGCTATCGCTCGGATCCATCACACGTTATGCCGGTGGAGGAGATAGAGGTGAATCCAGACTTAACGTTTGAGGAGGAACCAGTACAGATCCTGGATCGGGATGTTAAGGTTTTGCGTAGAAAATCTATTCCTTTGGTAAAGGTACTATGGCGGAACCATGGAGCAGAGGAAGCAACATGGGAGCCGGAGGTTATTATGCGTCAGCAATACCCTCAACTCTTTTGATCAAGTAAATTTCGAGGCCGAAATTTATTTTAAGGGGGGTAGAACTGTAATATCCTGATTTTGTGAGTCTGTGCATTTGATGCGTTGCATGGCTAAATTAGTAGGTAAAGGTTTGCATTTGATGCGTTGCATGGCTAAATTAGTAGGTAAAGGTTTTGAGGTTTGGATTGGGCTCAGGTTTGGGCTTAAATCAGAGTTAAATTGTTTAAAAAGAGAGTTAGTAGTATCTTTAATTTGAATTATTATGTTTAGTAGCAAGATGGGCTTATGGCCCAAATTTTGGAGGTGTTATAGGAGGACATGTGGGTGGCGTCACTTAGGGGAGGAGCTTGGGCCAATGTGGCCGCTTGGGGCCCAAGTTAATGAGCTAAAATTTGACACTTCAAGGGGGGAAGAGGATGGACGGCACCTAGCTACAATTTAGTGGGGTTTATTTATTTTATTTTATGATTTAAATGATGATAATTGAGAGGGAAGAGTTGGTTCTAAGTTGGCCTCTTCTAAGATGAGATAGGGGTTGGGTTATCATGTAAGATAAGAGCTATCAGGAGGGAGAGAGTTGGCCGAAACTCCAACTCTGAGTGTGTGCCTGTGTATAGCTGAAATTTGGAAGGGGAATTATCATCTTTTCCAGTTGTTTTTCCACTTTCTCATCTTTTCTCTTAAGCCAAAATTCTTTTCTCTCTTTTCTCTCTTCTAGCCGAAATTCCCTAGCCTACTTCTCTTCTCCAATATATTCTTGAAAGTCGAATTCTTCTTACTCATATTCCTCCTCCATAATCGAATCTACAAGGGAAGTTTCTGTTTCCCAAAGGTGCGCCATAAGTCGCATACTCCTTAGTGATCTGGTGAGTTTCAGGATTTTATTCTATGCGATTTCATTTTTCTTTCATTAAGATCTAATCCAAAACACTTGTTTAAGGTCTGTTGATTTTCCCTCTCTGTTTCTAGTAGCCAAATTTGTCTCATTAAAGGTCCCCTGTGCCGATTTGGTGAGAAAGCCGAAGGTAGGTAAAGGTAGGTTCGGCCGAATGGTTTTGTTGTTGTTCTTTAGACTTTGGCCGAATGTGATTGGTACCCATTTGATTGCGTGTAAAGGATTGGTTTAATACTTGGGTGTTGGCCGAATGTAGAGAGGTTGGTGGAGACATCTTCTTGAGGACTTTCGAGATCCGACAGTTTAGGTAAGGTTGCGATTTAGAGTTATAAGTAAGTGATTATTTAGATCTCACCATTTACATTCGGTTAGTAACCAAGGGGTTATTATAGAAATAATAACAGACAAGCAATAGGAGCGGTTGGATCTGTAAACAACGCTAAAGTAGCGTAGACGCTGTAGTACGAAAATAGGTGTGTAACTTTTACACACTTTCTTACTTAATATGTGTTAATGTTGTGTGTTGTTTAAAAGCCGGAATGACGGCTATGGTTATTGAAATACCCTTTTGAGAAAAAACGTGGATGTCGGGTAAGTTGTTACTATTACTCGCGTTGTATGTGATCTATGAAAGCATGTTATCTTGTATACATAATTTAGTATGTTAAACATGATCATACTGATGTTGTTACCATAAATATGTGTTATGGGTGATGAGAAGAGGGGGAAGTATGATCTATCAAACTGTCACTAGTGATTTGGTATCACACAGTGGGTTGGCCCCACATATGTTTAAAATTGTGACTAAGTCTTAGTGGTTTGGCACCACCAGTGGTTTGGTACCACACATGTATCTCTTTTGTAACTTCGGTTACTAGTGGTTTGGCACCACCAGTGGTTTGATACCACAAGGGGTAGATTTGGGAGATTTGGATGGATACTAGGTTGGATGGGTTGCATGACTTGCATATTAATGTATGAATTTGTGTAAGGGCATAATTACTTTGGGAGGGGATTTATACACTGAGTCTCGGTGACTCACCCATTTCCATTACATTTTGCAGATGATGCTTAGACCGTAGATATGGAGCCGGAGTGGACTCAAGGTGGCCATGCACAGTGTTTGGTTTATGACGAAATTTCCTATTTGGACTTAGTTATTTTTATTAGATATTGGTTTTCAGTTTTGTAATAAGGCCGCCTAAGTTTTATTTGGGTTTTCTTTTATTTAGTTGATTTTAAAGATTCTGTTTAATATGTTGCTAAAACTATGAATTGGATGTTTTCGAAGGTTAAGTAAATACTTGATTTTTTTTATATACCATAACTAAGTAAGTAATTCGGATATCAACATGTTTTGAACCTTTCCAAAACTCATTAACAATTTCTATAAGATTTTAAACAACGACTTCCTCTTTTCGAAACTCAACGAGTCGGTTTTAAAACATTTTTCCTTTTCGTGGCACGTCAGATTCAGTTGTAGCATTTAGACCGGGTTTAGGGTGTTACATTTTGGTATCAGAGCCAGGTTCAAAAGCTCGATTGTGGGCTTAGGGCCCAAAATATGTTTTCGGGTTTGTGAAATGATTAAGCATGACACCTAAGTCTCCGGCGCTGATCCACCCAGGTAAGTACCCTAACTCCTATTGTGATATATATGTGTTGGGTTTTGTGGGCTTAGACGTGGCTAAGGATGATAGTACCAATGGACTCTAGGTTAGACAAACAACTTCCTAATCCATAAGACTTAATCTTAATAAACAGAACCTATGGACAAGTCATAAGGCTAAAGTGTGGCAACAAGCATATGTATGTCTAGTAGTAGATTCGGAAGAGCTTGAAATTTAAGCAGTCCGAGTGACTCACCTCCTCTTCGCAGGAATCTTACCTGGTGCATAGTGATTGTTCACTTTAGCCAAGCCAGAGTGTGGCAATAGGCATATGCATGTCTAGAAATGGATTCAGGAAAAGCTTGGTATTTAAGCAGTCCTAGTGACTCACCTCCTTTTCACTAGAATCCTACCTGGTGCATAGTGACTATTCACCCTAGTTACGAGGGCGTGTCGATAGGCCAAAACTTACAACTAAAACTCGAAAGGGACCAGCCACACTATTTTGTAAAAACCCAAGTTTTGAAATTACCAAATAACCCCTAGATTTGTGAAAATTACCTTAGATTGAAAAATGACCAAAATACCCTTGGTTTATAAAACTACCAAATTACCCTGACTTGAAAAATTTTCGAAATACCCCTAGATTTACAAAATTACCAAAATACCCCTCGAATTTGCAAAATTATCAAAATACCCTCGAGTTGAAAAAAATTACCAAAATACCCTTATTTCGCCAAATCACCCGGAATCATATTTTGGAAAATTTTGAAAATACCCCTATAGGTTAAAATTACGAGAATACCCCCAGGTAGTGAAATAACGAAAATACCTTTAGGTGATGGATGTGCTCGTATGAATGTTGAATGTGCATGTTTCCTAGAATTAGGAAGACTGAAAGCTGTAGATAGGTCTGAATACGAAAGAATCACTTTTAAAAACTATTTTCCATAAAATTGTTCGTGGATAAACAGTGAATAGAGTTAATAATTCATAAAATTCTTAACCAGATAAATCGAACGAGAAGAATGAGCACACGAGGTCGTGGACGTCCACCGCGTGGTAGTGGTAGGGTAGGATGGCCTTGTCGAGCCAAAGAGGTCCGCCATAGGTCCTAAATGTGATGCTGGATCACGGCCATGAAGCTAAGTTTCGTGACCGCATCGGGTAATGATGTAGTATCGCAGCAGATCGTGAGTTTTAGAAAGGGTTACCGAGACAGGTGGAAGAGCAGGAACTCGCAAATTGGTGGCTGAGCGACTCCGAACTAACGAGCGGAGGTGTTTAGGGGGGTGTCCGGTGTAGCTACCAATGCTGATGAGTATTGGTTGGAGGCAACAGAGCGAATAATGGATGACTTAGACTTCTCGGCTGAGGAGAAGTTGAAGGGGATAGTATCTCTTCTCCGGGATGAGTCGTACCAGTGGTGGCTCACGGTCAGGGATGGTCCAGTGGCAGGTGATATCACCTGGGATTATTTTAGGACAGCCTATCAGAAGAAGTATGTGGGAATTGGCTGCAGTAGTTTTCGCGCTGAAAATTTGGAGACATTACTTGTATGGAGAAAAGTCTGTCGTGTATACGGACTACAAGAGTTTGAAGTACCTTCTTACGCAGAAAGAGTTAAATTTGAGGCAAAGGAGGTGGATTGAGCTGTTAAAGGTGAAACACCCCAAACCCAGGCCACGAGCCTTGACCGGATCTGGTATGTTCCTTGAGTAAAACAGTTCAATTCTTTTTCAACTTTGGAAAAGATTATATGTTTTTGAAGATCATTTGATTTGGTGTTGGGTTCAAGTTGAAAACAATGTTGTTTATGTGTCGAAGCATTTAACATTTATTTTTACGAAAAATTAATTTAACTTTAAATTGACAAAAATCGTATCATACTAAAATAATTAAAATGCATGCATAAATGATTCATACTAGTGGCCTTATTACAACAACAAATCCTCAAATAATCCAAAATACTTAAATAAAGTAAATAAAACAATGAAAATAGAAAACTCGAAATGAGCATGGCCACCACCGAGCTCCCCGCCGACCCGGTCCATTATTGAGTGTCACCAAAAATATCCCACAATGGGTGAGTCAAACAGACTCGATGTGTAATGACCAACACTAAGCCCCAACAAATTTAGGCATATCGGTTCAAACATGTACAGATAGCAAATATAAGTAATGATGCATTCCTAACCCAAACCTAGATTACCATCCGCTACACATCACCCGCACCAACCATCACACCGTGGGGACTACTAAGTCGACCCTCCATCCGCTACACATCATCGAAGGCAGTCGCTGCAGATGACTTACACATCGCCCTTATAATTTCGTGGCATAGCCACGGGATAATATTTTGTGACATAAGTCACCACATTCAAATTTCATGACATAAGTCACCACATTCAGATATTGTGGTATAAAACCACCAAATCACTTCCCCTTTCATAATCACCCATGTGCCCCATGTCATACAAATCATGCAAAGATTATGCCACATTCTTTATTTCACATTCTTACCAATATTCACACATGTGTCATAACAGGTATTCGCAACATTGTTAACATAGTTTTAGAGAATAACGTACCTGAATATGCCGTACCATTGAATGGTACCTTAAGCCATATCTTCCACATACATATACTAAATTAAATCCGTAAATCTATTAAGATTCAGTGTGGGTTACACACCTGGTTCACTTAACGCTTTCACTGGAATCCCGAAAGTCCCGATCTAATCCTCTAGATCTCAAGTTCCTACATTCGGCCAACACCAACCATTTTAGTTAAAGGCTATTCGGCCAAATGATCAAATCTCGAAGGATTATCGCAACCAAAATCTTACCTTGTTGCCGATTTGATTACTAATCAAATCCTGAAACTTTGTAGTGTTTCCTTCTTTCAATCGGCTAGCACTAAATCACTTCACAGATTAGTTCTCGGCTTTTGAATAAATAAGAAATAGATCTAAGTCACTAAATAAGGCCTTGGCCGAATATCTTAAGCACTTACCTTGTGGATTTGAATCCCGAAATTGCTACTTGATTGGGGTATATGTCGAAATCACTATAGCATATGTTAGATCCAATTCTAACATTTAATCATAATGAATAGCCCTTGGCCGAATACATGCCTTACCTTAGATATTGAGATCCCAAGATCTCCTCCTTATAGTCGATCACGCACAAATCCCAAACCTCCTTTATAGTTTCACCAAGAGACATAAATGGCATTAGAATCTTGATTTCGGCTTTAAGAAAAGAAATAAAACAATGACAATAAAATCCTTACCCTTAATACTGTAGTCGACGGTACCCTTGTTTAGATCCACAGAGATATTCGGCTATAGACTAGATGTTGCCTACTAAGTTTCGGCTTTTGGAGCTTAATAAGAAATTGGCTTCAGCAAGAGTGAAAAGGAAGGGTATGGGACTCAGGAAGAATCGGCAATGGTGGTCCTTAGAGAGGGGTGTCAGCTAGAATAAGAAAAAGAAGAGAAAAGTGATGGCTTTGGAGAGAAAAGAATAATTGAAAAAGAGACTCAAATGCTTAATGAATTTCGGCTATTCTCCCTTATTAGACTTGGCCGAAAATCACCACCAAGGAGTCCCTAGGCCGGCCACACTCTTCCCCTATCTAATCCCTTATTTCTCTCTTTATCACTTCATTTAAAAAAATAAATCCACATTTATCTCTTATCTTAGCCGAATTTTAAAAAGGATTAGACCACATCTCAAACTCATCCCTTAGTGCCCCTTTGCCATCCACTACTGCCCAATCTTGCAGCAAAATAAAACTCTTTTATTTGCTTCCCTTGTGGCTTGAACCCAAGCCCTTTCCCCTTGCTTGTGGCATCACACTCTAAGGCCCTAAGTGGCGCCTTCATGCCACTTAAACAAGCCCATTTTTGTGTCATATTTCTAATTTTCTTAAGACCTCTTAGGCTTAGCTCCCTCTTGAAACTTAAAATTAAATAATTTCTAAAGCATTTATCTATATTCTTAAGTTCACAAAATTCATAAAACACATTCATAATACACACAGACATGTAAGCACATGCAATTAAGCAAAAATGCACAAGCCCTAATTCCCGGATATTATAGTTCTACCCCCTTAAAATAATTTTGACCTCGAAATTACCTGGCTAGAATAGGTGGGGGTATTGCTGTCGCATTGCTTCTTTCGGCTTCCAAGAAGCTTCTTTCGATCCATGATTACACCATAACACTTTGACTAGAGGAACTGACTTTCTCCGTAACACTTTCATTTCTTGTTCCAAAATCTGAATCGGCTCCTCCTCGTAAGACAAATCTGGCCTTAATTCCACCTCCTCAACTGGTACTACATGAGATGGATCCGATCGATAACGACGTAGCATAGAGACATGGAATACGTCGTGCATCTGCTTCAATTCCGGAGGCAACTCCAACTGGTATGCCACTGGTCCAATTCGCTTCAATACCCGATAAGGTCCTATAAACCTTGGACTTAACTTTCCTTTGCGACCAAATCTCATTACCTTTTTTCAAGGCGAAACTTTGAGAAACACTTGATCTCCCACAGTAAATTCTATGTCCTTCCATTTGAGATCTGCATATGACTTTTGCCGGTCAGATGCATCCTTCAACCGTGTCTGAATCTTAATCTTTCCTTCTGATTCTGCCATAATTTTTGGACCCAATATCTGACGTTTCTCTAATTCCGTCCAACATGTAGGAGTGCGACACTTTCGTCCATATAATGCCTCGTACGGAGCCATTTTAACACTGGCCTGATAGTTGTTATTGTACACAAATTTCGCTAAAGGAAAATATTCTTCCCAACTTCCTCGGAAGTCTATCACACAGCCCCTCAACATATCTTCTAGCACTTGGATCACTCGCCAGACCGCCTGGCCTTTGACTGGGATGAAAAGCCGCACTAAAGTCTAATCTGTGCCTAAAACTCGATGTAGTGCTTTCCAAAACCGAGACGTAAACCTCGGATCCCTATCCGAGATAATCGACATCGGTGATTTCGCAACCTCACAATCTCACCACATACAACTTTGCTAGCTTCGAGAGAATAGTCAACCCAAGACCGAATGAAATGCCCGACTTTGTCACCGATCCACTATCACCCATATCGAGTCCTTCTTAGTAGGCGTGAGGGAAGCCCACTAACGAAGTCCATGGTAATTCTCTCCCACTTCCACCGTGGTATCTTAATCGATCAAGCAACCTCGACAGAACTTGGTGTTCACCTTGACTTGTCGACACGTTAAGCACTTGCCTACAAATTCGGTAACTTCCGCTTAAGACCGTGCCACCAAAATTGTTCCTCGGATCTCTATACATCTTATCGCTTCCAAGATGCATAGCACAAGGACTACTATGCGATTCTCAAGAATTTTCTCGCTTTAGCTCCTTATCCTTAGCATACAAACCTTTCCTTGAAACATAATACTCTATCGCCATTAATACCATAGTCCTTCAACTCCCACTCTGACTTGCCGTAGCTTAGCACTTAAATCGTCATCACCAATCGTCCTCTTTCACCTCATTCACCATGTTGGCTTCACTTGCAATCGCTAATAAACTTCCATCATCATAGAGGCTCAAATGAGCTAACATTGCCCTCGGATCCGACACTACCTTCCGACTTAGGGCATCCGCCACAACATTTGCCTTGCCCGTGATACTCTATAGAGCAATCGAAGTCCTTCAATAATTCCACCCACCTTCGCTGTCTCAGGTTTAACTCTTTCTGAGTCAGCAGATACTTAAGGCTCTTGTGGTCAGTATAAATCACTGACTTTTCTCCATACAAGTAGTGCCTCTACACTTTAAGAGCAAAGACCACTTCCGCCAATTCCAAATCGTAAGGCCGTAGTTAACCTCATGTGGCCTTAGTTGTCGAGATGCATAAGCAACTACTTTCCCGTCTTGCATAAGGACACCTCTCAACTCAGTATGGGAAGCATCACAAGACACCACAAAATCTTTCCCCGCTTCAGTCAATTAAACTGAGCTTCACCAAGACTCTCTTAAGCTTCTCAAAGCTCTCCTGTTTATCACCATACTGAAAGGTACTTCCTTTCTTAACAACTTCGTCAGAGGTGCGGCTATTGACGAGAACCCTTCTACAAACCTTCTGTAATAGCCTACTAAACCTAAGAAACTCTGAACTTCCACCATGGACTTAGGTGGTTTCCAATCCAACACCGCCTCAATCTTCCTAGGATCCACCCTTATTCCTTCTGCAGACACCACGTGCCCTAAGAATGTGACTTCCTTAAGCCAGGATTCACACTTGCTGAATTTGGCATAGAGGTTCTTCTCCATCAACACCTGCAACACTATCCGGAGATACTCATCATGTTCCCCCTTGGACTTGGAATACACTAGGATTTCGTCAATTAACACAACAACGAACCTATCCAAGTAAGGTTGAAAAACCTAGTTCATCATATCCATGAACGCGGCTGGGGCGTTCGTCAAACCGAACGGCAGTACAACAAACTCAAAATGCCCATATCTTGTTTGAAAAGCTGTCTTATGGATATCTGCCTCCTTCACCTTAAGCTGATGATATCCAGACCGTAGATCTATCTTTGAGAATACTGCAGCCTCCTTAAGCTGATCGAACCAGTCGTCAATCCTTGGCAAAGGGTACTTATTCTTGATGGTCAGCTTATTCAACTGACGATAATCTATGCACATGCGCATAGTTTCGTCCTTCTTCTTCACAAACAAGACCGGTGCTCCCCATGGAGACACACTGGGTCGAATAAACCCACGATCAAGTAACTCTTAGATTTGAGCCTTGAGCTCAACCAACTCTTTCTGTCATTACAGACGGGCAATTGACACGGGGTCGCACTCAATGACAAGTCAATTTCGAACTCCACTTCCCTATCTGGGGGTATTCTAGGTAACTCATCTGGAAAGACATCCACAAACTCCCTTACGGTTCTAACTCCACTAACTCTCCCTTCTTTCGCATCCAAAGCACTAACGAAAGCCAGAAATGCCTTACACCCCTTCCGAACCATCTTATCAGCCTTTAAGGCTGAAATTACGTTAGATAAGTAGTTTCTTCTTTCCCCTATCATAACTATCACCTCATCATCCGGGGTCCTCAAATCCATTCGTTTTGCTGCACAATCCAATACAGCCCGATGTTCCACTAGCCAGTCCATGCCAAGTGTAAGATCAAATTCTCCGAAGGGTAGTTCCATCAAGTCGGCAGGGAATACCACTCCCTGAAGCTCTAAAGGTACACTTTGAAATATCTTATTCACCACTATAGTTTGACCTAATGGGCTTACTACAGTCATCTCCCTATTAGATAGTTCAGAGGCTAGGCCTAGTATTTCAACTACTCTACATGCAACATAAGAGTGGGTAGAGCCAACATCTATCAAAGAAATGTAAGGTTTGCCAAATATAAGGAACGTCTCTAAGTGATGTCGTCCGGTGCGTCTCCGCCCTCGCCGCATTTAATCAGATACACTAAACCCTATTGTCTTGCCTCTATATTATTAACACCTCCGCCTTGTTCCTCGTCCCTTCCAAAGACTGCTATTTCGCCATTCGGACCACCACGGCCCTACGAGGCTCATCCCACCTCTTCCAAAGATGATTAAAACCCCGACACATTGGTCGATTTTTGTCTATCTTTATAGGATAGTCCTTGATCATATGATCCTTAGACTCACACTTGAAGCATCCTCCCGTTTTCTTCCAACACTCTCCTAAATGCATCTTCTCACATTGGTCACAAGTACTGCAGATCGTCCTCCCAGTAAGAACTCACGACCTCGTGGCCCATCACTTTTAGGCCTCTTTTTGCACATTTCTCGATGACCCTGATGATCCAAAACCTCTCTTTTGCCTATTTCGATCCGTATTCTGTCTCACTGAATCCTTAATCCCTTCAGCTACCTTAGCTTTTTCTACCAACACAGCAAACTCCCGCTCCTGCTGCGAGGCTATCAACAACCTTAGGTCATCTCTCAGTCCGTCCTCAAACCGGACACATCGTTCATGCTCCGTAGCCACCACTCCTCAAGCATATCGGCTTAACCTTAGGAATCCAGCCTCGTACTCTGCTACGGACTTATTCCCCTGAACTAGCATAAAAAATGCCTTCCTCTGCGCATCCACATAACTAGTTCCAATGTACTTCTTCTGATATGTCGCCTTAAAATATTCCCAAGTAAGATCATCAGCTGCAGCACCATCCCGAACTGTGAGCCACCATTGATATGACTCATCGCGGAGTAGCAACACTACCCCTTTCAGTTTCTCCTCGGCAGTTAGGTCCAAGTCCTCCATAATCTGCTCCGTCACCTCCAACCAATACTCACCAGATTGGTGCCACACCGATACTCCACGAAAAAACTCACCCATTAGATCGAAGTCGCTCAGTAATCGACTTTCGAGCTCCCATGTCTCCTCCCCGCCCACCACCCTTTCTAAAACTCGCAAGATTGCTCGTGATATCGTGATCTTCCCCGTCGATCCTCGATATTCCACATCAATGGTGGTGGTGGCATTTCATTTTCGGACCTTGTCCCGACCTAACGGCCTCGACACGATCATTCGGCCTCTACCACGGCCAGGCACATTACAACCACGTCCCCTAGAGTTCATACTTCTAAATCACGTTTATCTGATTAAAGAATTTTATAAATTAGTTTTTGTTCCACTGATTTATCACGAACAGTCTTATGTTCAATAGTTATAAGGAGTAGTTCTTTCAAATTCATACACATACAGACTTAATTCATTCATTCAATCACATTCATGAACTTGCGTTCATTACAGAAAAATGTTGTAGTTGTCATTGTTTGTTGTTTTCCACTACCTAGGGGTATTACTGTAATTTTTATCTTATAGGGGTATTTCGGTAATTTTTCAAAATAGGGTATTTGAAAATGTTGCAAAATAGAGATTTTTGATATTTTTACAAAATTGAAATACTTGGTAAGAAAATTTCAAGGATAAAATGGTAATTTTATAAGTTGAGGGTATTTTCGTAATTTTTTTCAAACCAGGGGCATTTCGATAAATTTTTTTTTGCAAAATATGGTTCCTGGTGACTGTTCAAAACAAGGCTATTTTTAGAAATTTTTAATTTGAGGATACTTTGGTAACTTTCCACACTGAGGGTATTTTGGTCATTTGTACAGGTTAGGGGTAATTTGGTCAATTTACAAATCAGGGGTATTTTGGTTATTTTTAAATCAAGGGTACTTTGAAATTTTAAAATCACGATTTGACTTTAAAATTTCACAAAACAAGGTGACGGTCCTTTCGGGTTTTAATTATTGGGTTTAGCTTCGTGGTCGAGTCCTCTTGGTTAGGGTGAACCGTCACTACGCACTGTGTAGGATTCGAGCGAGAGGAGGTGAGTCACTAGGATCGCTTAAATACCAAGCTCCCACCGAATCCAATCCTAGACATGCGCACAATCTGCTGCCACACCTTTAACTCCTGCGACTGCACACATGTTTGTTTGGTTTGACTTTAAGTTTTATATATCTTGGTGTTGAAGTAGGCTAATCCTGTGGTTTAATTCTAGTCTACTAATCTACGCCCCTATAGTTTTCCACATACAAATCACAAAAGAGTTAGGAGTACTTACCTAGTGGACTTCGTAGGAGACTCAAAGCCATGCCGTAAAACTCCGCCATTTCTTAGGAAAAATCCCATTTCAAAAGAAAGAAAACATTTTGGGCCCTAAAAGTCCTCAAGGCCGAGTTTTGAACCGGGCTCTGATACCAAGCTAAAACACCCCAAACCCGACCCACAAGCCTTGACCGAATCTGGTATGTTCCTTGAGTAAAACAGTTCAATTCTTTTTCAACTTTGGAAAAGATTATATGTTTTTGAAGATCATTTGATTTGGTGTTGGCTTCAAGTTGAAAACAGTGTTGTTTATGTGTCGAAGCATTTAACATTTATTTTTACGAAAAATTAATTTAACTTTAAATTGACAAAAATTGTATCATACTAAAATAATTAAAATGCATGCATAAATAGCTTCATACTAGTGGACTTATTACAACAACAAATCCCAAATAATCCAAAATACTTAAATAAAGTAAATAAAACAATGAAAATAGAAAACTCGAAATGAGCATGGCCACCATCGAGCTCCTGCCGACCCGGTCCATTATCGAGTGTCACCGAAAATATCCCACAACGGGTGAGTCAAATGCAGACTCGAGTGTAACCGCCAACACTAAGCCCCAACAAATTTAGGCATATCGGTTCAAACATGTACAAATAGCAAATATAAGTAATGATGCATTCCGAACCCAAACCTAGATTACCATCCGCTACACATCACCCGTATTCAACCATCACACCGTGGGGACTACTAAGTCGACCTCCATCCGCTACACATCATCGAAGGCGTTCGCCGCAGCATTTACTTGCACATCGCCTTATAATTTCGTGGCATAGCCACGGATAATATTTTGTGACATAAGTCACCACATTCAAATTTCGTGACATAAGTCACCACATTCAGATATTGTGGTATAAAACCACCAAATCACTTCCCCTTTCATAATCACCCATGTGCCCCATGTCATACAAATCATGCAAAGATTATGCCACATTCTTTATTTCACATTCTTACCAATATTCAAACATGTGTCATAACAGGTATTCGCAACATTGTTAACATAGTTTTAGAGAATAACGTATCTGAATATGTTGTACCATTGAATGGTACCTTAAGCCATATCTTCCACATACATATACTAAATTAAATCCGTAAATCTATTAAGATTCAGTGTGGGTTACACACCTGGTTCACTTAACGCTTTCACTGGAAACTCGAAAGTCCCGATCTAATCCTCTAGATCTCAAGTTCCTACATTCGGCCAACACCAACCAATTTAGTTAAAGGCCATTCGGCCAAATGATCAAATCCCGAAGGATTATCGCAACCAAAATCTTACCTTGTTGCCGATTTGATTACTAATCAAATCCCAAAACTTTGTAGTGTTTTCTTCTTTCAATCGGCTAGCACTAAATCACTTCACAGATTAGTTCTTGGCTTTTGAATAAATAAGAAATAGATCTAACTTACTAAATAGGGCCTTGGACGAATATCTTAAGCACTTACCTTGTGGATCTGAATCTCGAAATTGCTACTTGATTGGGGTATCTATCGAAATCACTATAGCATATGTTAGATCCAATTCTAACATTTAATCATAATGAATAGCCCTTGGTCGAATACATGCCTTACCTTAGATATTGAGATCCCGAAGATCTCCTCCTTATAGTCGACTACAGACAAATCCCGAAACCTCCTTTGTAGTTTCGGCCAAGAGACATAAATGGCATTAGAATCTTGATTTCGGCTTTAAGAAAAGAAATAAAACGATGACAAGAAAATCCTTACCCTTAATACTGTAGTCGACAGCACCCTTGTTTAGATCCACAGAGATATTCGGCTATAGACTAGATGTTGCCTACTAAGTTTCGGCTTTTCTCCCTTACTAGACTTGGCCGAAAATCACCACCAAGGAGTCCTTAAGCCGGCCACACTCTTCCTCTATCTAATCCCTTATTTCTCTCTTTATCACTTCCTTTAAAAAAATAAATCCACATTTATCTCTTATCTTAGTTGAATTTTAAAAAATATCAGACCACATCTCAAACTCATCCCTTAGTGCCCATTTGCCGTCCACTACTGCCCAATCTTGCAGTAAAATAAAACTCTTTTATTTGCTTCCCTTGTGGCTCGAACCCAAGCCCTTTCCCCTTACTTGTGGCGTCACACTCTAAGGCCCTAAGTGGCGCCTTCATGCCACTTAAACAAGCCCATTTTTGTGTTATATTTCCCCTACTAATTTTCTTAAGACCTCTTAGGCTTAGCTCCCTCTTGAAACTTAAAATTAAATAATTTTTAAAGCATTTATCTACATTCTGAAGTTCACAAAATTTATAAAACACATTCATAATATACACAGACATGCAAGCACATGTAATTAAGCAAAAATGCACAAGCCCTAATTCCCGGATATTACAAAAAGACTATGATTGCTCAATTGAATACCACCCTGGAAAGGCTAATGTGGTAGCAGACGCCTTGAGCCGTAAGGTGATGGCAGATTTAAGAACCATGTTTGCTCGCCTTAGTCTGTATGAGGATGGGAGCCTGTTAGTGAAATTGTAAGTAAAGCCAACGTGCATTAACGAGGTTAAGGAAAAACAACGGGCAGATGAAGTTTTAAGTGCTCAGTGGTTGCAAGTACTGAATGGTGAATTGGAAGGGTATAGCTTGAACAGGGATGGAGTGATGTGTTTTCAAGGGAAGGTGTGTATGCCTAAGGATGTGGAGTTAAGGCAGAAGATTTTGCAAGAGGCACATAGCAGTCCATATACTATGCATCCAGGAGGTAGTAAAATGTACCGGGATTTGCGAGAACAGTTTTAGTGGCCGGGCCTTAAGCGTGAAGTAACGAAATTTGTGAGCAAGTGTCTGACATGTCAACAGGTTAAAGCTGAACATCAGTTACCCTTGAGATTGTTACAACCGATTAAGATTCCGCAATGAAAGTGGGAAAGGATTACAATGGATTTTTTGAGTGGGCTACCCCTGACGCCTACCAAGAAGGATTCAATTTGGGTGATTGTGGACCGTCTGACAAAGTCGGCTCATTTCATACCAAGACGTATGGATTTTTCTTCGGTTGGCAAAATTATATGTAGCGAGATTGTAAGGTTGCATGGGTGCCGTTGTCAATTATTTGACGAAACCCAAGGTTTACGTCAAGGTTCTGGAAAGCTTTGCACCAGGCACTAGGCACAATATTAGATTTCAGTACGGCATTCCATCCCTAGTCAGATGGACAATCGGAGAGGGTGATTCAAGTTTTGGAGGACATGCTAAGGGATGTGTCTTGGATTTCAAGGGCGGTTGAGGAATTCTGCCATTGGCGAGTTCGCGTATAACAATAGTTATCAGGCGAGTATTAAGATGGCCCCGTATGAAGAGTTATATGGTCAGAAATGTCATACCCCTACGTGTTGGACGGAATTGGGAGAGCGGCTGTTGTTGGGTCCGGAGCTGGTTACAGAGACAGAGGATAAGGTGGAAGTGATTCGAGCTCGTTTGAAAGAAGCCTCGGACAGGCAAAAGTCTTATACCAATCTCAAGCGGAAGGATATAGAGTTTACTGAAGGTGACAGGGTTTTCTTGAAGGTGTCGCCATGGAAGAAGGTTCTGAGATTCGGTAGGAAAGGCAAGTTGAGCCCTAGATTTATCGGGCCTTATCGAGTGTTGAAGCGAGTAGGACCAGTGGCTTACCAGCTTGAGTTGCCACCAGAGTTGAGTCAAGTCCACGACGTGTTCCATGTTTCCATGCTTAGACGCTATCGCTCGGATCCATCACACGTTATGCCGGTGGAAGAGATAGAGGTGAATCTAGACTTAACATTTGAGGAGGAACCAGTGCAGATCCTGGATCGGGATGTTAAGGTTTTGCGTAGAAAATCTATTCCTTTGGTAAAGGTACTATGGCGGAACCATGGAGCAGAGGAAACAACATGGGAGCCGGAGGATATTATGCGTCAGCAATACCCTCAACTCTTTTGATCAGGTAAATTTCGAGGCCAAAATTTATTTTAAGGGGGTAGAACTATAATTTCCTAATTTTGTGGGTCTGTGCATTTGATGCGTTGCATGGCTAAATTAGTAGGTAAAGGCTTTGAGGTTTGGATTGGGCTCAGGTTTGGGCTTAAATTAGAGTTAAATTATTTAAAAAGAGAGTTAGCAGTATCTTTAATTTGAATTATTATGTTTAGTAGCAAGATGGGCTTATAGCCCAAATTTTGGAGGTGTTATAGGAGGACATGTGGGTGGCGTCACTTAGGGGAGGAGTTTGGGCCAATGTGGCCGCTTGGGGCCCAAGTTAATGAGCCAAAATTTGACACTTCAAGGGGGGAAGAGGATGGACGGCACCTAGATACAATTTAGTGGGGTTTATTTCTTTTATTTTATGATTTAAATGATGATAATTGAGAGGGATGAGTTGGTTCTAAGTTGGCCTCTTCTAAGATGAGATAGGGGTTGGGTTATCATGCAAGATAAGAGCTATCAGGAGGGAGAGAGTTGGCCGAAACTCCAACTCTGAGTGTGTGCCTGTGTATAGCCGAAATTTGGAAGGGGGATTATCATCTTTTCCAGTTGTTTTCCCACTTTCTCATCTTTTTTCTCAAGCCAAAATTCTTTTCTCTCTTCTAGCTGAAATTCCCTAGCCTTCTTCTCTTCTCCAATATCTTCCTGAAAGCCGAATTCTTCTTGCTCATATTTTTCCTCCATAACCGAATCTACAAGGGAAGTTTCTGTTTCTCGAAGGTGCACCATAAGTCGCATACTTCTTAGTGATCTGGTGAGTTTCGGGATTTTATTCTATGCGATTTCATTTTTCTTTCATTAAGATCTAATCCAAAACACTTGTTTAAGGTCTGTCGATTTTCCCTCTCTGCTTCTAGTAGCCGAATCTATCCCATTAAAGGTCCCCTATGCCGATTTGGTGAGAAAGCCGAAGGTAGGTAAAGGTAGGTTCAGCCGAATGGTTTTGTTGTTGTTCTTTAGACTTTGGCCGAATGTGATTGGTACCCATTTGATTGCGTGTAAAGGATTGGTTTAATACTTGGGTGTTGGTCAAATGTAGGGAGGTTGGTGGAGATATCTTCTTGAAGACTTTCGAGATCCGATAGTTTAGGTAAGGTTGCGATTTAGAGTTATAAGTAAGTGATTATTTAGATCTCACTATTTACATTCGGTTAGTAAACAAGGGGTTATTATGGACAATAATAACAGACAAGCAATTGGAGCGGTTGGATCTGTAAACAACGCTAAAGTAGCGTAGACGCTGTAGTATGAAAATAGGTGTGTAACTCTTACACACTTTCTTACTTAATATGTGTTAATGTTGTGTGTTGTTTAAAAGCCGAAATGACGGCTATGGTTATTGAAATACCCTTTTGAGAAAAAATGTGGATGCCGGGTAAGTTGTTACTATTACTCGCGTTGTATGTGATCTATGAAAGCATGTTATCTTGTATACATAATTTAGTATGTTAAACATGATCATACTAATGTTGTTACCATAAATATGTGTTATGGGTGATGAGAGGAGGGGGAAGTATGATCTATCAGACTGTCACCAGTGATTTGGTATCACACAGTGGGTTGGCCCCACATATGTTTAAAATTGTGACTAAGTCTCAGTGGTTTGGCACCACCAGTGGTTTGGTACCACACATGTATCTCTTTTGTAATTTCGGTTACCAGTGGTTTGGCACCACCAGTGGTTTGGTACCACAAGGGGTAGATTTGGGAGATTTGGATGGATACTAGGTTGGATGGGTTGCATGACTTGCATATTAATGTATGAATTTGTGTAAGGGCATAATTACTTTGGGAGGGGATTTATACACTGAGTCTCGGTGACTCACCCATTTCCATTACATTTTGGAGATAATGCTTAGACCGTGGATATGGAGCCGGAGTGGACTCAAGGTGGCCATGCACAGTGTTTGCTTTATGAATAAATTTCCTATTTGGACTTAGTTATTTTTATTAAATATTGGTTTTCAGTTTTGTAATAAGGCCGCCTAAGTTTTATTTGGGTTTTATTTTATTTAGTTGATTCTAAAGATTCTGTTTAATATGTTGCTAAAACTATGAATTGGATGTTTTCAAAGGTTAAGTAAATACTTGATTTTCTTTTTATATACCATAACTAAGTAAATAATTCGGATATCAACATGTTTTGAACCTTTCCAAAACTCATTAACAATTTCTGTAAGATTTTAAACAACGACTTCCCTTTTTGAAACTCAACGAATCGGTTTTAAAACATTTTTCCTTTTCGTGGCACGTCAGATTCGGTTGTAGCGTTTAGACCGGGTTTGGGGTGTTACAGTGATAAATCGCCAAAATTGGATATACATATATATGTGGCTTAGCCACTAAAGTCGGCAGATAATTAAATTGCCCACACTTTCTCCTTTATCACTATTCTCACCCTAATGTAGATCCAGATTTAACAGATATCATATAGGGGTATATAGTGATACAATTTCAGATCATACTCATACAATGTAGGTCACACTTACTTATCGGATTACATAATAATATGTATGTATAAATAACAAATTCAATAACAAATCATCAGTTAATGGATTTCATTGCCTAATTCAAATCATACGGACCTTATGGTAGGCCTATGTTCAGTTTGAACGACGATTACAGCCATAGAGAAAATTTCCAGTTTTTGGCCCACACACCTATGTGGAATCACACAGCCTAGATGGCTGACCGGTGTGGTCTACAAGACCTAGCACACGACTGTGTGGCTCTCCACACGGCCTAGCATACGACTGTGTGGCTCTCCAAACGGCCTAACACACGGTCGTGTGACCAAAGTCAGAGTTACACGATCTAGTACACGTCCGTGTGACTCACCACAGGCCTAACACACGGTCGTGTGACCAAAGTTAAAGTTACACGGTCTGGCACACATTCGTATGACTCAAACTAGAGAATTGCACGATCTAAACACATGCTCGTATTAACCACCCGTGTGACACACAATCAAAACAGTCCCTCACACGACCTAGTCACACGCCCGTGTGAGCCAAGACAGAGAGTTATATGGCCTACCACACGGCCGTGTGGCATCCACAGTTATGGTTTTCGACTTTCGTTGTTCGCAAAATCTTGAGTTTTCATTACACACCTGATGTAGATTCAATGTAGAAACAACAGAAGTGACTCCGGAACCTAGAAACGATAAACCAATTGCCTAGTCAACAACTTAATCGAAATAATTCGCACAATTTAGCACCCAACCAAACTACATTAAAAACTTTGACGTAACTCCATAAATGCAACTAACGCTTACCGAAGAACAATATCAATTGCTCAAACTTTAAGTCACAGGAAAAACATTAGGCATCTCTCAATTTTCCTCTAAAAGCCAACATAACAACAACATAAAGATAGATTAATAGATTAAACACCAACTTCGAAGTTTGAAGAAAACCTCCAAACCCACAACAAACCAAACACCAAACGAGCGGAAAGAAAACATTAGAATATCACATTCGAAAACCAAAATCGACCAATAGAACGATGCAATTTAGCAATTCACACAACATCAAGACAGAATGAAAGATCACAAAAATGAAAAGCAAAAAGAAAAGAGGGAAGAATGATAGTAAAGAAGAAAAAAAAAGAAAGTTCAAGAAAAGGAAAAAAACGTAAGAGGAAAATTGTTTTTAAAAAAACAAATATTTAATTAATATAAATAAACTAATTACTATACGATGTAAAAATAATTCCTCATCGCTTATGCAGAGACTCGAACAGAGGACCAACGGGTATACAGAGGTTTAACCATTGAACCAGCAGACTCATTCTTAACACAAGTTTGCAAAAAATTAAATTTAAGTCGAGAGTTTAAGGATAAATGTTTGACAAAGCAAATAACAAAAGTTTTACAGAAATGCTACTTGAACCCCTGATCTAAAACACATGATTAAAGCTTTAGACCCTAGAAACAAATACTTAATTATTGACAAAGTTTAACAAATAGAAGTTCAAATTTTTGGGGTGTTACAACTCTCTCCCCCTAGAAAAAATTTCGGCCTCGAAATTTACCTGATTCAAACAAATGAAGGTATTGCTGCCGAGTCTAATCCTTAGGTTCCCAAGTGGCTTTCTCGGTGTCATGATTTCGCCACAAGACCTTAGCTAGAGGAAAATAATTTTCCTTCTCAAGACCTTAATGTTTCGATCCAGAATTTGACTAAGCTCCTCTTCGAAGGTCAAATCCAGTCTCACCCCAATCTCCTCAACAAGGACAATGTGAAAGGGGTGAAACCCATACCATATGAACATAGAGATGTGGAACATATTGTGAATACAATCTAACTTAGGAGATAGCTCAGGATGATAAGTGATAGGTCCAATACATTTTGTAATACAATAAGGCCCAATGAACCTTGGGCTCAACTTGCCATTACGTTCGAACTGAAGAATCTTTTTAAAAGGAGATAGTTTCAAAAAAAACTTGATCACCTACTAAATACTTAATATCTCTCCTCCTTAAACCCGCACACAATTTCTACCGTTCGAAAGCTGTCTTAAGGCGATCTCGAATCAACCTAATTGTATCCTTAATTTTAGAAACCAAATCGACACCAAACACCTGACACTTACCTAACTCAGTCTAACACAGATTGGTACGATACTTACGACCATACAGAGCTTCGTTAGGTGCTATCTGAATGCTGGACTAGAAGTTGTTATTATATACAAACTCATTCAGCGGTAGAAATTCCTCCTAGCTATCCTAGAAGTCAATCACACAGCTCCGTAACATATCCTTTAAAATCTACATAACTCATTAAGACTGTCCATCGGTCTGAGGATGGTACGCAGTACTGAAATCCAATCAAGTGCCCAATACCTTATGAAGCTTCTTCTAGAACTGAAAAGTAAAACGCGAGTCTCTATAAAAAAATAATCGAAAATAGAACTCCTTACATTCTTACAATCTCAAAGACATATAGCTTAGTTAACTTCTGAATCGAATAATCTATCCTAATAGGAAAAAAGTGCGTAGACTTGATCAATCGATCCACGACAACCCAAATAGAATCTTTATTAGAGAGTGTCAAAGGCAACCGGCTAACAAAATCCATAATCACACGCTTCTACTTCCAAAGGGAAATCTTAACCTGCCGTTTCAAACCGAGCCACTAGTATAACTCTTAAAAATCCCAATACATCTTATTTCTACCAGGGCGCATAGCATAAGGGCTACTATACACTTCCCATAAAATTGATTGCCGTAACTCAGCATCGTTAGGCACACAAATTTGACCCTTAAAACATAAAACCCTATCGTTGTTCAGTCTAAAATCCGAAGTCCCACTATCTTCAACCTGTCAAAAATGCGAAACCAGAGACTTATCACTCAACTGTTTAACTCGAATCTGATAAACCCAGGCTGGTTTAACCTATAAATTGGCCAATAGACTACCGTCGTAAAAAAACTCAGACGAGCAAACATCACTCTTAAATTGGTCATCGTTCTACGACTAAGAGCATCAGCCACAACATTAGCCTTATCGGGATGGTACTCTATAGTATAATCGTAATCTTTAAGTAACTCATTCCATCTACTTTGCCTAAGGTTCAACTCCTTTTGAGTCAACAGATACTTAAGTCTTTTGTGATCGATGTAAATGATACACCTTTCACCGTACAAATAGTGCCTTCAGATTTTCAGAGTGAATAAAATTGCAGCCAACTCAAGATCGTGCGTAGGATAGTTGCCCTCGTGTAACTTAAGCTATCGAGGTAAATAAGCCACAACCTTACTATCTTGCATTAGAACATAGTCCAATCCAACATGCGAAGCATCGCTGTAAACCACGAACTCTGTAATAAATTTACACTGTTCCAAAATAGGTGCTTGAGTCAGAACGGACTTGAGCTTCTGAAAGCTCGCTTGCTGCTCATTAGACCACATGAAAGGCATATTCTTACGCAATAACTTAGTTAGAGGGGCCGTAATAAGCGATAACCCCTAAACAAACCTCTACTAATAAACCCATAACCCCAGAAAACTCTGAATCTTAGACACATTCGTCGGTTGTTTCCACTCAATCACAGCCTTAACCTTTTTAAGATCAACTTGGATCCCCTCAATAGAAATAACTTGTCACAAAAAGGTAACCTCTTACAACCAGAACTCACATTTACTTAACTTAGCGTAGAGTTGCTTCTCACGGAATATCTGCAGAACTACTCTAAGGTGCTTATCATGCTCACTCTCAGTCTTAAAGTATATTAGAAAATTCTTGATGAAGATCACGATGAACTAATATAGATACAACTAAATTACTCGATTCATTGGATCTATAAACGCAGCCGGAGCATTCGTCAAATCGAAATGCATGAGTAAAAACTCTTAGTGTCCGTAACGAGTCTTAAAAGTAGTCTTATACACATCTATCTCCTTAACCTTAATCTGATGGTACCTAGAATGAAGATCGATATTAGAGAATACAGATGCCTTATAGAACTAATCTAACAGGTTATCGATTCTCAAAAGTGGATACCTATTCTTTACCGTTAACTTATCCAACTAACAATAATCTATACACATTATCATCGTGCCTTTCATAAGCCTCTAACAATAATCTAACAGGTAATCTCGACACTCACCGATCATAACAATTTTAGTATCACAATTAGATTTCAGAGTTACCCTCTTAGAGGCACATTCTAAACTGACTCGATGTTTCATGAGCCAATCCATTCACAGAATCAAATCAAACTCTCCAAACAACAATTCCATTAGTTTAGTAGGAAATACAACACCCTGAATCTCTAACAAAACTCTCCTATAAACTTTATTAACCCGAACCGATTAACCTAGGGACTAATTATTGAAACCTCTCTAATAGTAATCTTAGCAGATATACCTATATTCACAGAAACAATACTAACTACATATGAATGTGTAGAACCAATGTTTATAAAAGTAAAATATGGAGTAAAATGGATAAATAACGTACTCGCTATAACGCCTGCGTTGTCTCTATCCTTGTGGCGCATTCGCTGCATACACAAGAGCAGGTTGTCGTGCTTCAATTTGAACCGCACCTCTACCCAGTGTTCGTTGACCTCTACTAGAACTGTTACCACCCCTAGTTGTACAATGGCCCCTAAGTGGCTGTTGAATTGCCCTCGGAGGCTGAACTGAACTCAAAGCTAGAGCCTGTACAGGAGCTTTCACTTGATCAAATCGGATAAGACAATCCCTAATGTGGTGCTCCATCAACCCGTATCGTAGACAGGCCCCCAACCTTCTCCAACACTCGTCTCGGTGGCGTCTACCACAATAGCCACAAGTCTGAATCTCAATTTGTGTAGCTAGTGCCTTAATCATTAGAGGCCCATCAAACCTAACCTGTTTCTTAAGGCGATGAACGAAACTAGAAGGACCCGAATTCCTCTTGAGCTTACTTTGACCCTTTTCCTAGTCTCTCCTCTCATGCTCAGTGCGCTTTACCTCTTTAGCTATATTTGCCTTGTCAACCAAGGCCTCTAACAGAGGCTCCCTCTGAGGAGTTATCAGAACCCTCAAGTCGTATCTAAGTCCCTCCTCGAACCGGCTAATCTTTCGATATTCATTTGAAACCAAATCGCTAGCATACCTGTTTAATATTAAAAACTCAATCTCATACTCGGCCACGGACCTCTCACCCTAAACTAAGTTTATAAATTCACGTCTACGAGCCTCCACGTAACTCGCCCCCACATACTTATTCTGGAAGGCATTCCTAAAGAAATCTCATGTGATGCATTCAGGTTGGGTGCCCTCCTATACTGTTAAGCACCACTAGTATGCCTCATCTCAAAGCAAAGACACTGCACCCCTCAATTTCTGTGTAGAAGTATAGTCGATATCATTAATGATGCGCTCGATGGCCTCTAACCAGTACTCGACCACTATCAAGGTAACTCTAATGACACACTTAAACAACTTACCTCCATTCGACCGGAGTCATTCTGTAACTGACCTTCGACCCCAAGATCCAGAATGGGTCTCAGCAAGCCTCTCTAAAATACGCAGCATAGCCTGAGATAGCGAGTCGTCCCCAACTGTTGAAGTTTGAGATCCAGTCTTAGTAGTAAAAGTACCAAGAGTCTCGCCAATGTCCAAATTGAGCATACTGCCCATAGAGGACGACTCTGCTCGAGCTTCTCCTCGGTGCCCACGAGAATCACATTCATGGCTATCGCGTGAAATCATAGTATCAATTTATCTATAATGTAAAAAATGTACAAATCAATTCAAAATTCTTATCAGATGTCTTACGGTAGTTATTATCAGAATATTTAGCTAAAACAAGTTGATTTAGTCACTACAGTATTTTCGAGCTAAACAGTATAACTAAGCAGAAGTGCTTACATGTTTGGCGCGGGAGGCTCAATCTTTTATAAATCAGTGTTTCAGAGTTAATCAATTAAATATTTTATTCGAAAACATTTTTCATAAAAACAGGAGCCGAGACAACACAACCCAAGTTTTGCAACGTGGCTCTGATATCACTAATTGTAACACTCCAAACTCAGCCTAGATGTTACGGCCAAATTTAGAGAGTTACAATAATCATCTTTGAAAAGTCCAACTTAAATTATTTGAAATTCAATAGTCAAAAATTATTTAAACAATTAAACCAACTTGAAATTCCAGACTTATAAATAATAATCTGAAATTATATATGCTATAGCTTCAATTCTTATAAAACGGTAAAATAACTAGAATAGAAATGGTCGAGCTCCTGCCACGCCGACCAGCCTAAGTCTGTGGGTTACCTGTAAACCAAGCAAACAACTAAATTAGTTTACAAACTCAGTGTGCAACTTTAATATTTAATTAACAGAAAATGCCAGATACGTATTCAGCTTTCTAGTATTCAAATAGTTATCAAAGTCGGGTACAGAAACAGAAACATGATATAACAGATAAAGATACAGATCATATCATATACAAATGCAGATTTCCTACCCCCATCCTCTACATACGATCTCCGTCTATCCCTACACACCGCGTAGTGACCGTATGTCACATTCAGAATGTTGCAGACTAGCTGCCAGAATAAAGTGTGATAAATCGCCAAAATCATATATACATATATGTGGCTTAACCACCAGAGTCGACAGATAATTAAACTGTTCACACTTTCTCCTTTATCATAATTTCTACCCTAATGTAGATGCAGATTTAACAGATATCATATAGGTGTATACAGTGATATAATTTCAGATCATGTTCATGCAATGCGGGTCACACTTACTTATCAGATTACATAACAACATGTATGTACAAATAACAGATTATTCAATAACAGATCATCATATAATGGATCTCATTGCCTAATTCAGATTATACGAATCTTATAGTAGGCCTATGTTCGGTTTGAACGACGATTACAGTCCTAGAGAAAATTTCCAATTTTTGACTCATATGCCCATATGGAATAACACGGCCTGTCACGCGGCTGTGTGACCCAAGTCAGAGAGTTACACGGTTTGGCATCGACAGTGATGGTTTCTGGCTTTCGCTATTTGCAAAATCTTGGGTTTTCATTACACACCTAATATAGATTTGACGTAGAAACAACAAAAGTGACTTTGCAACCTACAAACGATAAACCAATTGCCCAATCAACAACTTAATCAAAATAATTCGCACAATTTAGCACTCAACCAAACTACATCGAAAACTTCGACGCAACTGACGCTTATCGAAGAACGACAATAATTACATGAACCTTAAGTCGCGAGAAGAACGTTAGGCGTCTTTCGATTTTTCCCCTAAAAGTCGGCATAAAAACAACACAATGACAGATTAACAGATTAAACACCAACTTTGAAGTTTGAAGAAAACCTCCAAACCTACAACAAACCAAACACCAAACGAGCATAAAGAAAACAGTAGAATCTCGCCTTCGAAAACCAAAATTGACCAACAGAATGATACAATTCAGCAATTCACATAACAACAAGACAGAGCGAAAGATCACAAAAACGAAAAGCAAAAAGAAGATAGCGAAGAATGATAGTAAAGAAGAAAAAAGAAAGAAAGTTAAAGAAAAAGAAAAAAAATGTAAGAGGGAATTTTTTTTAGAAAAAAATATTTAATTAATAAAAATAAACTAATTACCATATGGTGCAAAAATAAATCCTCGTCGCTTACGTTGAGACTCAAACACAAGACCAAAGGGTATACAAAAGTTTAACTATTGAACTAACAAATCCATTCTTGATATAAATTTGCATAGAATTAAATTTAAGTCGAGAGTTCAAGAATAAAGGTTTGACAGAACAAATAACAAAAGTTTTACAAAACTGTGATCTGAACTCCTGATTTCAAACACACGATTAAGACTCTAGACCCCATAAGCGGATACTTAATTATTGACAGAGTTTAACAAATAAAAATTCAAATTTTTAGGGTATTACACTTTTTGATTTAATGATAAAAATATTATGTCATAGGCATGAGACATTAGATTCAATTCTAAACGATACTATTTTTCTTTTTCAATTAAAAAATAATAATAATTACCAATTCTTAGCATGATTAGACCAACTCTTCCTCTTCATAAAATAATATTGTGTAAGTGAAGAAAATAAGTCATCAACGGTACAAGTTATTCATCTATTAATATAGTTTTCTTTTATAATCAATGATTACGTAAAGAAACAAAAATGTAAGGTGGACTTACGTATGATGTGGTTAGCTTAGGTAAGGGGTGGGTTAGACTAATTCAAGCCCCTAAAACATGATCAAGTCAAGTAAGTAGAAGAATAAAAGGAAAACTATAGTAGTAATTGACTTAGATAACCGTATATTAATCCCATAAGAAAATAGGTGACACCACAAATTTGAAGGATCAACTTGGTGAGTTTGTATTTGTTAATAGGTCAGCGTTTTGCTTGGCTAAGTAACACATTCAGATTTCTTTCACTTTTCACTTTCTCAAACGTCAAATTCTTTATATAAAATTAGAATATGAGAAATTGGACAATTTAAAAAAGGTATCATTTAAAATGTATTTTTATTTCTCAAAATAGGTATTTTATTTTAAAATTAAATAATCCACACATGTGTATTCAATACTTAATCAATTTTTAAATATTATATTTTAATTTTAAAATAATATTTTATTTGAATTTTAAATATAATTGAAATATATAAACTTATCCATTCAAATATTAATTAAGTAATAATTAAGATGTTTAGAATTCTATTCAAGTAATAACCCTATTTTACATCAATAAAATTAGCACAACTTATTTTTATATTAATAATTGTAATTTAAATTATAATTTTTTTCTTATATTTTATGCCTAGAGTTCTATTCAAATAATAATTCTATTTTAAAATTAGCACAACCTTCTTAGCTAATAATTGTAAACTTAAATTATAATTATTTTTAAATGTATAATTATCACAACTTGTATTTGCTTTAAACTTTTTATTTTTAAATGTGAATTTAGTAATATTATAGAAAATAAATTATATGGTTTGGATATTTTATTACAATATTATTTTTTTTCACGATATATGCTTTATTTTGCAATGTGGCAATACTTACCAAAAGAAACACCCAGTTGAAATAAAAAATACAAGACAAGTGTTTCACATGAAAGAAGTAATCGGAGCATTCAGTTGAAAGATGATGGCATGGCTTTGATTGTGTAAAGCAATTGAGGAAGTGAATTGAAGATGTGATTTAGAGTTGTAAACAGATGCCACACCACCAAGACTTAGATTTCAAAAATGAGCTTTGACTGCTTGGTTAGGCAGGCCTAATATTCTGAACCGGATATGTACATCCAAAATGCTAGGTCCAGTTGCATTAATAAATTCCTACAAATCTAAAAATAAGAAAAGAATGGGTAAAGATTGTTGTTATCTTTATCAAACGTGGAAAGTACATTGGCACCTTTCACAGCCATCACTAGAGATTGAGTTGAGAAGAATATAAAATGGGTCCTATTGTACACGCACATGATGGCTCAAATTATAGTTTGTATCTCTATGTTGTGTTCCAGAATTTACATGGTTGGAGTTCTGGGTCATCTGTTGTGCTTATACGTAGGATTTAAACAAGTAGGGAATACCGTTGATCATGGAAAGCCCTCACGGTGCACATGTCCTTGTAGAATTTTTCCATACTATGGTGTGATTCAACCTACAAAGATGGTTCGCCTAACAATGTCTTTAACATTCAAACAAGCGTTTGAGAATTTAAATTTGAATTTCAAAAATAGTGTAATAATCTTTATGATTAATTTTCAAATTTATGAATTTGTTAGAAATTTATTCAATAATGAATTTAAAAACTTTAAAATATTTTTTGAATTTGATAAATCTATATTTTTATACTTTGAATGTTTCACATATTGGAAATCCAACTTTGTAACAAAAATTAAGTTTCTATTAGAGATCCAATTTTATAATTAAATACTCTGTAATTGTACATAAGTGTATCCACCATTGTAACCAAAACTAAATTTCTATTGGGAATCAAGTTTGTAACCAAATACATTGTAATTGTGTGTGATTCTGTAACCAAAAACTAAAATTCTTATTGGAAACTTAACTTTGTAATTGTGTTTGAGTGTACCCAATTTTATAACCAAATACTTTGTAAAAATTCTTAAAATTTGTAAAAAGTTATAATGCCAAAAAATAATTTTATAATTTTATTTTTAATATAAATAGATTTTGATATCCCTTTAAAGAGTTTGTTATATAAATAGATATGTTGTTATACATTATAGATTTTGGTAGTTGTTATAAAAATGTTGTCATATAAATAGATATGTTGTTATATATTATATAAATAAATTTTGGAACTGATGGCATATTGAACCTGGACGTTAACCAATGTTGGCCACCCTTAATCGGTTAATGCCTGAGATCAATATGCCACATCATCAGTTTCAAAAACTATTATATAATTATAATAACATATCTATTTACTCAACAACTTTTTTAAGAGATACCAAAATTTATTTATATAAAAATAAAAAATATATATAAAAAAGCATAAAATTATAAAATTATTTTTTGGCATTATAATTTTTATATTTTTAATTAATTTTTTTTAAAAAAATTACAAAGTATTTGCTTACAAAGTTGGGTTTTCAATAAGAATTTTAATATTTGGTTACAAAGTTGAATTTCCAGTAGAAATTTTACTATTTGGTTACAAAGTTGGGTACACTCGCATATAAACGAGTATTTGGTTATAAAGTTGGGTACACCTACACAAAATTACAAAGTATTTGGTTACAAAGTTAAATATACCTATCAATGTCGGGGTTTAACATGCCACATCACCAGTTCCGAAATCTATTTATATAATGTATAGCATTATCTAAATATATAACAACATTTTCATAATAACTACCAAAATCTTATTACAAGAACATATCTACTTATATGACAATATTTTATACAAATACTAAAATCTATAATATATACCAACATATCTATTTATATAACAATATTTTATATGGATAATAAAATTTATAATATATAGTAACATATCTAACATCTTCCAATAAAAATTTTAGTATTTGGTTAAAATTTTTAAAAATTTATGAGAATAATCGATTAAAAATTTTGTTTTTATTATGGAAATTCATGATAAGCTTATATTAAGAAGTTGACTCATTAATGAAATTAGCTAAACTGAAGTTGCTCCTAAGAGCTATTGCTTTCCACAATCACTCACCATCCATCAAACGCTGCCTGTGTGATTGAGCAAATACCTATATTTTTACTATAGCCATGAATCCGATTTCCATACTCATTACTAATGCTTTCACCTGCAGTTGCAGTAGTATTCAAGCTTATTTTCCAAGCATCATCATTGTTTAATTGATTACAACATAAACTTTGTTGAGGGAAAGTTATATTCTCGCTTGGAAAAATTTTTCGAAGTGTCGTTCGCTTGAGAGATGACAAATCCTTCAATGAAAAGTATTGTCTCCTTATTGATGTTTTGTCCTCAACCTTGATGAAGAATCATGTGTAGTTCAGAAAAGGTAAGTGTAATGGATGCATACTCAATAATATATATTATATGTGGCATTATATGTTATTACTAGCCAAATTTCAATGCTATTCCAAATAATATCAAGTTGAAACCACAACACAAAAACTTCATCCATAATTGTTATCTCACGTGAAATCATTTTATTACTATTGCTTCGATTGAGGAGGGGACAATTATTATACATAAGTATCTATTTCTATCACATTCGCATAAGTCTATAGGTGCTCTACCTTACTAATAAGGTATTATTACTTGGGTCCTACCAAAAACCCTTTAATATACATTCTTAAGGACATGGAAAGAGGTTCCCTCTTTTTCCTCCTCCAACCAAGCTTGATGGAACCTTTCTTAAACTCTCCTCTTTCAACTCAATCACATACGATACTCAACCTATCCATATTTTAGATTGAGTCAATCAGCTCCAACCTCCAAATACAAATCTTGTATCAACAAGCTTAAACTTTGATGTTTCATTTCATCTTAGGGAGCTTATTATTTAGGGGAAATTACATTATAGGTCATACAACTATGTTTAAATATTCTTTTCGTTATTCAACTATAAAACGTTACAATACGATCACCTAGCTAATCGTGTTTGTCTTTTTAATCCCATTTGGTTCGCTGCTTTGTGATGGTGAGATGACGCGATAGTTTTTTAATTATTGTAATAACAAGTTTAGTCTCTAATATTTACACATTGAGTCAATTTGATCATAATTCTAAAAAAAAATTAAACTTGAATTTTTTTTGTAAATCTAAAATATTCGAAGAGATAATACATTAAAAAAGAAATAAAATTGATAGAATTAAGTGACCGAATCATTATTTAAATAAAATACAATGGTAAAATAAAATAAAAGAAGAATCCTATATAACTACACTTCTTTTATTTTATTTTAAATAAGGTTTTTAAATCTTATTAAACTCCATCTATTTGATATTGATTAGAATAAGGTGTTTTAATCTTACTACACTTCTATTAGAATATGGCTTTACAAGCCTATAAATAGACATAGTCTATTCCACTTGTAATGGATTCGAATTCGACACAGTGAATTTTCTTCTCCTCTGCCCGTGGTTTTTTCCCAAAAGGGTTTCCACGTAAAATCTATGTGTTCTTTAAATTATTATTTCTCTTTTCTTTACAATATATTGTCATTACTGACGTTATATTTTTCAAAAATTGGTATCAAAGCTTCCGAGTTTTTCATCTCGATCACGGTAATGGCGTCTTTAAAGTATGAAATTTTGCTGTTGGATCGCAACACCAGATTTGCGTTGTGGTAGATAAAGATGCAGACAGTTCTTGCATAGATGGATTTAGAGGAAGCCCTGCTAGGTGTAATATCCCGGATTAGGGCTTATGCACTATTGCTAAATTATATGAAATAGCATGCTTATGTGTGTTGTGAATCTGCATTATGGATTTTGTGAACCTTAGGGTGTAGTTAAATACTTTAGAAATTATTGGATTTTTAATTTAAAAGGGGAGCTAAGCTTGATAAGGCCTTAAGAAAATAAATAAGGGAAATATGACATATAATTGGGCTTGGAAAAGTGGCCCGGAGACACCACTTAAACCCTCTGGGAATGACGCCACTAGCAGGGTAAATGGGCCAAGGTTCGAGTTGCTAGGGAAGCAAATAAAAGAATTTTTATTTTGCTACAAGGAGAAGAGAGGTGCACGGCAAAAAGAAGTCTATGAGAGGAGTTTGAGATGAGGTCTAATTCTCCTAGAAATTTCGGCTAAGGTAGGAAAAGGGGTAAGGAAGAGTGAATTAAGGAATTTGATAAGTGAGAGGAAGAGGTGGTAGCCAAGGGACTCTTGGTATAGTATTTTCAAGAGTAGGAGAGGCCAACCATTATTCTTTCCTCTATTTCATTCTTCTTGAAACTCTCTAGTAAAACTTCCTCCTTCTCTTTATTTTGTTAAAGCGAAATACTCCCTGTAGTAGTAAATTTACATTCCACCATTGTCAAACCCTCAAGCTTTTCTTTCTCATCTTTGTTGAACCGAAACTCTAAGTGTTTATCTAAAACCGAAAACTCCTTCACCTCACCATTGCCGAATAGTTCATCACCATTTGAAGCCATAACCGATTCTCCATTAAGCCACAAAGTTGAATAGCCCCGTGGATTCAAGTAAAGGTGCCACCGATTTTAAATAAAGGGAGGATCTTTCGGACCGTGTGTCTATAGTCGACTAGAAGGAGGATTATTCGGGATTCAATATCAAGGTAAAATCATGTGTATACTCGGCCAAGGGCTATTATTCTTGTGATTAAATGATAGAAATTGATCTAACATATGTTTAAAGGGGTTTCGACAGATACCAAAGAGTAATTAGCAATTTCGGGATTTAGATTTATAAGGTAGGTGTACATGTACATTCGGCTAAGGCCATGTTTGGTGTTATAGATCTATTTCTTAATTGTTCAAAAGCCGAAAACTAACTAGTTAAGGGTTTTAGTGACTAGCCGATTGCAAGGAGAGCTAACACAAAGTTTTCGGGATTTGAGAATCATAAGGTAAGTGTACTTACACATTCAGCCAAGGCCAATTTTGGTATTTAGATCTAATCCTTATTTGTTTAAAAAGCCGAAACTAATTAGTTCAATGGTTAAGGGTATAGCCGATTGCAATAAAGAAACATCATAAAGTTTCGGGACTCGTTTAAGAATCAAATTGACAGCAAGGTAAGATTTTTGTCGCAATGATCCTTCGGGATTTAATCACATAGCCGAATAGACTTTTGCTAAACATCAAGGTGATTTATCAAATGTAGGAATTGAGATCTAAATCAGTAGATCGAGTTTTCAAGATTTGGAGTAAATTTGCTAAGTATATCAGGTGTGTACCCCACACTAAATCTTGATAGATTTACGGCTTTAATTTATTATATGTGCTAATATAAAAGTGTAAGATTATGGCTAAGGTACCATGTAATGGTACAAAGTACTCAGGTACGTTTTCCTACTCCTACTATGAGTATGATAAGTTTGCTATGGCATATACATGAAATTATAAGAATGTAAATAAGGAATATAATATGGTTAATGCATAGTTGTATGACATGGGGCATATAGGTGATATGTAAAGGGGAAGTGAATTGGTGGTGTTATACTCCAATATAAGAATGTGGTGACTTATGTCATAATATAAGAATGTGGTGGCTTTTGTCACAATATAAGTATGTGGTGACTTATGTCATGAATTTATATATGGTGGCTATGCCACGAAAATCATAAGGGCGATGAACACGTCGACTGCAGCGACTGCCTTCGATGGTGTGTAGCGGTTGGAGGGTTGACTTAGTAGTCCTCACAGTGTGATGGTTGGTACGGGAGACGTGTAGCGGATGGCATTTAGGTTTGGGTTCGGGTTTGCATCATTATTTATGCTTTTATATTTGTATGTATGATTTTGTATGCCATAATCTGTTGGGCCTTAGTGTTGTGGTTACACATTGAGTCTGTTTGACTCACCCCTTGTGGGAATATTTTTCAGGTGATGATCAATGATGGACCGGGTCGGCAGGAGCTCAGTGGAGGCCATGCAAAGCCCAGAGACTGCTTTGTTTTATTAGTTTTCTTTCTATATTTAAGTTTGAATTATTTTGGGTTTATTTGATGTAATAAGGCTTTCGATACTAAATTGTTAAGCATGTTTTTAAATTACTTAGTATGATCCGATTATTATCAAATTAAAGTGAAAATAAATTTTTCTTAAGTGATGATATTAAATGTTTTAACACCTAAGCGACATGGGTTTTAAAATTCGAGCCCAACCCAAATCAACTACTGATTTAAAAAACACACAAGTTTTTAACAAAGTTTCAAACAAGATTTGAATGGATTTTCTTTAGAAGCATGTCAGATCCGGTCAGGGCTTGTGGCAGATAAAGATGCAGATAGTTCTTACACAGATGGATTTAGAGGAAGCCCTGTTAGAGGTAGATAAGATGCCTTCGACATTGATGGAGGAATAGAAAAAGCGCAAGGATCGAAAGGCGTTAACACAGTTACATCTGCATTTGTCTAACGAAATTTTACAGGATGTGATGAAGAAGAAGACCGTCGCTGCATTATGGAAGAGGCTAGAACAAATATGTATGTCGAAAACTTTAATCAGTAAGTTGCATATGAAGCAACGTCTTTATGCTCGTCGTTTGGATGAAGGTGCGTCTGTACACGAACACTTAACAGTGTTTAAAGAAATTCTCTCAAACTTAGAGGCCTTGGAGGTTTAGTATGATAAGGAAGATCTAGGGTTGATTCTACTTTGTTCGTTGCCCTCGTCTTATTCAACCTTTAGAGGCACGATTTTATATAGCCGCGAGTCTCTCACAGTTGATGAGGTTTATGATTCTTTGACCTCGTATGATAAGATGAAGCATCTTGTGGTTAAAATTGACTCTCAAGGAGAGGGTCTCATTGTTTGTAGGAGAAAAGATCGGAATGCTGATGATGATCGTGGAAGGACATAGGAACAAAATCCTCGCTGTAAATCTAAGGGTAGATCGAAGTCTTCAAATAGAGGTAAAACTTGTAACTTTTGCAAGAAGAAAGGGCACAGTAAATCTGAATGCTATAAGCTACAAAATAAGATCAAAAGGGAGGCTACGAATCAAAAGGGAAAAAACCATAAAATTTTGGTGAAGCTGATGTTGTAGAAGACTACAGCGATGGTGAACTTCTAGTTGCTTTTGTCAATAATTCAAAAGTGAGCGATGAGTGGATCCTTGATTCGAGTAGCACTTTCCACATGTGTCTCAATCAGGATTGGTTTACAAATTATGAAACAGTGTTTGAAGGTGTTGTTTTGATGGAAAATAATGCTTCGTGTAAAATCGCAGGTGTTGGAACAATTAAAGTTAAGATGCTTGATGGAGTTGTCAGAACACTTAGTGACGTACGACATGTTCCAGAATTGAAGAGAAATTTAATTTCGTTGAGTACTCTTGATTCAAGAGGGTACAAATACACAGCTGAAAGTAGGATTTTGAAGATTTCCAAAAGGTTCTCTCGTTGTGATGAAAGGGCAAAGAAAGACTGCCAAGTTATATGTTTTGTAGGGTTCTACTGTTATTGGTGATGTAGCTGTCGCTTCCTCTTCCTTGTCAGATGATGACATTACTAAAATTTGGCATATGCGCCTAAGGCATATGAGTGAGAATGGCATGGCAGAATTGAGCAAAAGAAAACTTCTTGATGGGTAAGGAATTTGCAAACTAAAGTTCTGTGAGCACTGCATTTTTGGGAAGCAAAAGAGAGTTCGATTCACTAGAGGAATCCATAACACGAAGGGAACGTTGGAGTATATTCATTCTGATCTGTGGGGGCCATCAAGAGTGCCTTCAAGAGGTGGAGCTAACTTTATGCTAGCTTTTATTGATTATTTTTCCATAAAAGTTTGGGCATTCTTCCTGAAGCAGAAAAGCGATGTGTTTTCCGCATTTAAGTCTTGGAAAACTATGATTGAAAAATAGACAGAAAAACAAATAAAATACCTCCACACATACAATAGTTTAGAGTTTTATTCTGATGAGTTTAATAAACTGTGCAAGTCAGAAGGGATCGTGAGACACTTGACAGTTTGCCATACTCCACAGCAAAACGGCGTTGCAGAACGAATGAACAGAACGATCATGGAGAAGGTTCGATGTATGTTGTTAAATGCCAATTTACCAAAGTCGTTTTGGACCGAAGTAGCCTCTACTACATGTTTTTTGATCAACCGATCTCCATCCATTGCCATTGAGAAAAAGACTCCACAAGAGGTATGGTCTGGTAATCTTGCTAATTATTCCGATTTAAAGATCTTTGGGTGTCCTGCGTATGTTCATGTTGATAATGGAAAATTGGAACCGAGATTCATTAAATATGTTTTTCTTGGTTATAAAGCTGGTGTAAAAGGGTATAAGTCATGGTGTCCTGAAAATAGAAAAGTTGTGATTAGCAGAGATGTTGTTTTTGATGAAACTGCTATGTTACCTAACTTATCTCTTAAAGACTTTTCTAATAAAGAAAATCAAAAGCAGGTGGAGCATCAGATTAATACAAAGTCAACTCTTCAAGCCAGTATAAAAATTAAAAATAGAGTTGCTTCTTCACCACAATATTCTATCGCCAAAAATGAAACTATAAGAGAAATTAAACCTCCAAAGAAGTATGCCGAGGCTGATCTAGTTGATTATGCTTTAAATGTGGCCTAAGATATAGATGCAAACCAAGAGTCATCTAATTATTCTGAGACGGTTAGCTGCGACAACTCAGGAAAGTAGATATTTGCTATGCAAGAGGAGATGGAATCACTTCATAAAAATAGAACATAGGATCTTGTGAAACTTCTTAAAGGTAAAAAGGTTGTTCGTTGTAAATGGGTATTTAAAAAGAAAGAAGGGACTCTTGGAGTTGAAAAACCTAGATATAAAGCAAGGTTTGTTGCAAAAGGTTACAGTCAAATTTCAGGAGTGGACTTCACAAATGTATTCTCCCCAGTTGTGAAGCATAGTTCTATTCGAGCTTTTCTTGGTATTTTGGCCATGCATAATTTGGAGCTTGAGCAGTTAGATGTAAAAACTGCATTTTTGTATGGAGAATTTGAGGTAGATATTTACATGCAACAACCAGAGGGTTTTACAGTCTCATAAAAAGAGGACTATGTTTGCTTGCTGAAAAGTCCCTTTACGGTTTGAAATAGTCACCAAGACAGTGGTACAAGAGGTTTGATTCCTTTATGACTTCTTATGATTTTAAAAGAAGTAGTTTTGACAGTTGTGTTTACTTTAAGAAAAATAGTGATGGTTCTTTTGTATATCTACTTCTTTAGGTTGATGACATGTTGATAGCAGAAAAAATAAAGGAGAGATAAGAAAGGTCAAAGCCCAACTAAGTAAAGAATTTGAGATGAAAGATTTGAGACCAGCAAAGAAGATACTTGGTATGAAGATTCTCAGAGATAGAAAAATACGTAAATTGTACCTAAGTCAGAAGAGGTACATTGAGAAAGTTCTTTGCAGGTTCAATATGCATAGTGCTAAGCCTGTTAGTACTTCTTTAGCAGCCCATTTCAGACTTTTATCGGCTTTGACTCCACAATCAGATGATGAGATTGAGTACATGTCACATGTTCTATACTCTAGTGCAGTGGGATATCTCATATATGCTATGGTTTGTTCACGTCCAGATTTATCATATGCAGTCAGTGAGTTAGCAGATACATGGCGAATCTCGGTAAAGAACATTAGAAAGCAGTTCAGTGGATTTTAAGATACTTACGAGGTAATACTGATGTTTGCTTACAGTTTGGAAGAACTAGAGATGGAGTTATTGGGTATGTTGATGCTGATTTTGCTGGAGACCTTGATAGAAGCAGATCTCTCATTGGTTATATCTTTACAATCGGAGGTTGTGCAATCAGTTGGAAAGCTACTTTGCAAACTACAGTCGCTTTGTCTACCACTGAAGCTGATTGTATGGCGATTACTGAGGCTTGTAAAGAAGCTATTTGGTTGAAGGGACTCTTTAGTGAGCTCAATGAAGACCTTCAAATCAGCACATTATTTTGTGACAGTTAGAGTGCCATCTTCCTTACAAAAGATCAAATGTTTCATGAGAGAACAAAACACATTGATGTTCGGTATCATTTTGTTCGTGATATTATTGCTTGTGGTGATATTGTTGTGAGCAAAATTAGTACTCATGAAAATCCTTACAAAAGATCAAATGTTTCATGATAGAACAAAACACATTGATGTTCGGTATCATTTTGTTCGTGATATTATTAATTGTGGTGATATTGTTGTGAGCAAAATTAGTACTCATGAAAATCCTGCAGATATGATGACTAAGTCACTTCTTATAACCAAGTTTGAGCATTGCTTAGACTTGGTTGGTGTTCATTGTTGAAGTTAAACCCTTAAGGGGTTTTATGGAAGAGGTGGAGAACTTGTTCGTTGAGAGTTCGCGATGAAGAACTTGTTTATTGAGAATTCGTGTCATGGTGGAGATTGTTAGAATTAAGTGACTTGAATCCTTATTTAAATAAAATACAATGGTAAAATAAAATAAAATAAGAATCCCTATAGAACTACACTTCTTTTATTTTATTTTAAATAAGATTTTTTAAACCTTATTAAACTCTATTTATTTGATATTGATTAGAATAAGGTGTTTCAATCTTACTACACTCCTATTAGAATATGACTTTACAAGCCTATAAATAGACATAGTCTATTCCACTTGTAATGGATTCGAATTCGACATAGTAAATTTTCTTTTCCTCTGCCCGTAATTTTTTCTCGAAAGTGTTTTCACGTAAAATCTGTGTATTCTTTAAATTTTTATTTCTCTTTTCTTTGTAATATATTATCACAAAAATTTACATGAATTTAATTCAAGCTCTTATCCTGTTGTTTCAGAATGTTGATTGTATTCTGAACTACTTTTACTTACGATTGTTGAATATAAATAAAGGAACAGCTAAATTCTATCCTGTCACATATTTTCTATATTTTTAACGTTGAAGTAATGGTGGGTCCCATGCTGCATGAATCCATAACCATATTGTGACTAGATTCATTATAAAAACATGCAAGCACTTTAATTGTCTCAATTTGTGAACAATATTAAGTTTATAATTAAGTGATAGAAAAATTTTAAGCATGATTTACAATATAATTTATAATGAGAACTTTTATTATGCAATTACAAAGGAAGGGTGAGATTGTGTGTAGGATTTGTATGGCAAAAATTGTAGAGCATTTCACTCTAAAAATGAGGTAAATTTTGATGTTTCAAATCTATCTCGGATTACGAATGAAACCTCCACAAAAGTAATTGATCATCCAAACCCATCTTACATGCTACATTAATTAGCCTGCCAAACCACTTCCCCTTCTAATTTCTCATTCATTTTCTTCACTTCAGTATTTTGGTCCCTATTTCAATTTTCTCCTTACGTTGGTTATTATAAAAAAAAAAAACTAAAATAATTCTTTTACTGCTTATAATTTATAATTTTGTGTCAATTTGGTCTTTACTATTCAAAATTACATAAACAATTATAAAAAAATATTTTAAAAAAACAAAAAAATTAAAATATTCCAAATATTTTAAAAAAATATATCTATTTAGACCTGTCCATGGGTTGGGCTATGTCAAGTCATGGCCAATGTCCAAAATTTTTTTAAAGTTCGGTCCCATTTTTAGTCTGCCCAAAAGTTCATTTTACTGTTCAAAAATTAATAAAATATTTAAAATATTTTTTATAATTTAATTTAATTTTAAAAATATTTTTATATTTTAAATTAAATTTTGATCGAGTCGGTTTCGATTTAAAAAACCTTGTTTGGGCCGAGCCAAGCAGGCTTCCCGACCATGAACAAGCCTATTAATTTATTCCATTAATGCTTATAAGATCTCTCCAAACTTTGAGATATTCATTCAGTCTATGTTCAATTAAATTTAAACAAGATTTTAATTTTCATTTAGATTAATTATATATCAAAATAATATTTTGTGAAACTAATTATAAAGCATATAAAATATTGGTATAAAATAATTTTAAATAATAATACAAACTCTAGATCAACTAAATTAAATTAAATATTGTTTTGGTTCGAAATACAAAAAAGATTTAAATAAAAAGACATCATTTTGGTAAATTGCAAAGAGAATAACTAAAGTTCTTGAATTTTTATATAGCATATTTTGAAGAAAAATTTACCCAGTGTATTTAAATTTAATTTAAATTGATTTGTAGTTTGTATCACTGTTTAATTCAGATAATTTATGTATAAAAAATAATTAAAATCAATTATTTATCATTTATGGAGTAAATATTATTTAAATAATTTGACCCGATTTAGAGTTTGTATTATTATTCTATCTTGATATTTTATATATTTTATAATTAAATTAACATAAAATATTTTTGATATATAATTAATTTAATTGAAAATAATAAAAAAATTATTCAAATTTGATTTAATATAAATCGAGTGAATAACTCAAAGTTTAAAGAGACCTTATTACCATTCATGTACTAAATTAATAGATTTGTCCATGCGCCAAGTAGGTTGCTCAACTTGGTAGGCTCAACATGACTTAGGTTGGGCTCAGACAAGGTGTTTTATATCTTGAGTTGGATCAAAAATAGTTTTGAGTTTGAAATTTTATTTGGACTTGGGCCATGGCCCGACTCATGGATAAGTTTAAGTAAATAGTATTTTTTTTGAGTTTTTGAGATTTTTTTTTATAGTTTTCATAAATTATTTAAAATTAATTTTATATATTTAATTTTAAAGAGTTTAAAATTTCAAAAAAATTTACAATTTATTGGGGAAAAAAAAAAAAAAAGAAAAACCTTAAAAACATTGTTTTTTTCTTGTTTATATACTTTTAAAAAGCAAAAACTAAATTGAGAGGATTGTAAAAAGAAAAAAGATGAAAAGAGTTGATAGCAGGGGAGTTGACTATGGTAAGAATAAAGCGGATGGAGGGACGAAAATTAAAACATAGGAAGTAAAATTTAAAAGAGTAGTTTGGGCATATTTAAATGAAAATAGTAGTAATATTCCAGGTCCCACCTTAAGAATTCCTTCCGTCTTTTTTGTGGGAATAGAAAGAGAAACATAAGATTAGATGTTTCAAGTTTCGACGGTAAACTCTCAAATATTCTTTAGTTACTGAAGTCAAGCTATCATTTTTATATAATATTTAACTAAACCATCAAAACAATCTCAGCCGGCAAAGTAAGAAGCAAGAAACAGACAGCAACGGCATCAGTTTTCTCTTGTAAGAATCTGTCACAGTTTGGGGTGTGAAAATCTTAGGGAGAGATATGAAGAATCATGGAACCAAGTTTTTGTGATCTGTGAATTGGTTAAGGATATGTATAAAGTGCAATGTAGCCGTCAAAAGAACAGGTTGAATATGCCACCCACCTCATTCAAAGAAAAAGGAACGGTTATGATTGTGGTAGAAAGCGAGCCACTATCGGCACTGCAAATTCCTCCAGCTGTTTCCATAAATTAATACCATCTCGGGAATTTCCAGCATCTAAAAATCATTTCCATTTCTGTTGTTGGATGAGCAGTAGACCAATCAGCTCAGTCGGCCGAGGATTCTAATTGAAAAGAACCAACTTTTTTTTATTCCCACCTGTGCTCAAATTTTTATAGCTTGTACATAAACTGCAATGAATTTCTTATTGCACGTTGATAACACGGAACTCTGACTATCTGACTAATGTTTTACTATAATCGGATTTGACACAAACATGGGGTCGATAAAGAGGATTCTGGTGAAACCTTAGGTGGAAAAAAAAAATTAACCTTATAAATTACACCATTATATTCCTATTTGACTTTTGTCTGCCCTTAATGTGCAGTATCAGTTGCAATTGGTTGGATGCTTTTCTTTCTCAGTGGATTATGGTTTGGGGAATTTGTGCATGAACCTAAACTAGTATATAAATCTATCCTGCTAGACGTTTTATATCATCATTTCTTGTGCATTTAGATTTAAGCCTTTGATCTTTCAAACCAGTCCGTATTATGTCAAACCAACCCGCACCAACTCGACCTTGGTTTCGATTGACATCCATATCAAGGTCACCACCCCAAGAACCCGCTCCAGCTCCGCCACGACCAGCCACTCTTGGACCTGCATTCAGGCCTCCACCAACTCTAGCTACTCAACCAAATGCCGCTGCTTCACCACCAGCAGCTGGTGGTGTTTCTTCGGTTACAACATCCCCTGTTGGTAGAGCTTCTCAACCTTCTTCCCCTGCCGATAAAAAACCTACAACTTCCACAATGGCTCCTGCTACTGTCAAGACTTCTTCAGTGCCTGGTTCCCCAGTGAAGACTGTGTCAACTACTTCTCCAGCCAAGCCAACCACCACGGAAATTTCTCCTGCCAAGAATGCCCCAACTACAACACCAGTTACAAATTCCCTAACCCAAAAATCTGCCTCCCCTGTGACTACCGCGTCTCGAGTGCCTAGCCCCAAAGCATCAACAACAACTGCAGTCAAACCTGCAATACAAAATCAAATTCAATCACCGAAGACCAAGCTGCCAACTGCTCGACCAACTTCTCCTTTAACTCTCCCACTTTCCCAGATGAAAGCTCAAGCAGAGCGTGAAAACAAGATCCCTGCTGAGCCCGACCAAAAGACCGTGCTCGTTCAAAAGATGATTGACAAGCCAAAGGGATGGCTATTTGGTGACACTCGCAAGCCTAGCATTCCGCTGAATGGACACAAAGAACCATTCAAGGAAGGTGAGACAAAGGAGAAAGGCCGTGGGAATAAGTATTCTTCTGATTCTGAAGATGCTGGCATGAGGATCATAACAATTACCGGTGATAATAAAGGTGCTTTCATGAAGATATTCCAATCACCCCATAAAAATGTGTTTCAGGGCCAAAAGAAGGCCAATTCTTCTAGCGGCAGCGGTGAGGCAGTTGATGGCAAGATGAAGGCAAAAAGAAACTTATCAAAGACAATGCCTACGAATGCATTCATTAACAGCAATGTGCAAGGGATTAATAACTCAATTGTCTACAATTCTTCATGCACTCAGCATGACCCTGGTGTGCACTTTGCTCTCAACACTAAACCAACCGTTGGCGGATTCCATGTCAAGGAACACACCAATGGCTACAACAGCTAGAGAGAAAGCAAAACATCACATTAAAGGGGTTTCAAGTGGTTTTGTTTGTTTGAATTAATTTAGGTTACAACACTTAAAATGTTTTTGAGAATAAATTATACTATATGTGAGTTGTTTGAGTGAGGAAAGGGTAGATGGGTTCGGGTTCTTCGATACCACTCTTCGAGGTGTCTAATTGAAGACAATCCAAGTCCAGGCCCTTTAGAGTTTAGAATTACGGGAATATAAATATGCTAAATTTGGAGTCTGATAATAATGGCGGATAAAACCATTGTGTTTGCAATTGGCCTTGACATATCCTTCAAAATTTCTTTGGCAAATGCCAGTACTGCAATTTTATACGCCTTTAGACTCATGTTTCATTTGCTCCCTATTTTACACCATAATGTGATTAAGATAATGACAAATTAAACAACTTTTACCTTTCATTACACTTGGTATTAGGAGGGGGGGGCGACCTCCTTAAAATCAATTTTTTTTCATTTAACCCTTTATAATTTATAAAGTTCTAAATTAGTAATAGAAAAATTACACTTTAGCCCCTAAAAATGATAAAATTTTGATATAATTCTTTAAAAATTATAAAGATATAAACTATTAAAATAACGAAATTGTATTTACTATTATAAAAATATATAATTTAATTTCGTCTCCTACAATTTTTTTTCAACTTCGCCCTTACCCCCTAAGTTATATTTTTGGATTTGCCACTAGTATTAGGGATTGCAACTGGGTGGGACAAGTCAGAATTTTTTTTCCTACCCCTACGCCGACCCTGACCCAAAATTTCATACCCGACATTAAAAAATAATAAACCGACTCCGACCCTTGACCTCGAAATTTTATAACAAATTTAACCCCAATTCGATTTGATCCGACCCAAACTTATTTCATTTTATTGCATCAAACAAAATTTTTAATTATAAAAGAAATTAAATCAATTAGTTTAAAGTCAATTTCCAATATATTAATTAAATCAAGCTGATAGAATATATTTTTTTATAATTACAAGTGTCGTAACCATTTTTTTGGTGAAAACAGTAAACGACGCGGTCGACTCGATTTTTTTGAAAAAAAGAAAAGGAAAGGAAAGGAAAGGAAAGGAGTCGCCACCGATCTTTATTTGGTGTGATCGGATCACCTTTGTTTTAATAAAACATTTAATTTACTAAAACAGTGCTTTTTGGTCCACGAACTTTGAGAAAACGGGTTCGGAGGTCGATTACGTGCGAGGAAGGATTAGCACCCTCGACACGCCCAAAATTGGTACCAAATTGATTGATTGATGCCCTATTTGTTGAAAACTTTTGAGGGGTTCGAAAATACAATGTTTTTTATTTTCAAAATTGGAAAGGAAAGGGATATTAAGACTCTCTTATTATCGAAGAGATAAAGCATCATGTCCAATAAGTTAGGGCGTAATACTTTAGACTCCCGAAACTAAGCTCGTCTTTTAAAACTTTGATTTTTGCTTTTGAAGAGAATATTCCGTTATTCGTCAAATGAGAAATCGAACCCGATGAAGTTAGGGCTCGATTTCTGAGATTTCAAATACGGAAGATTGCCTCTATTTTAGAAAAGGCTCATCTCGAGTATCTAGATGTCGAGTCCGATAAGTTAGGCGCGACATTTCAATTTCGAGGTCAAATATTTTGTTTTAAATTTTAATTTACAATTTCAAAAGTGACATCTCGTCGTTTAGCTTTAAACGAGGAAAAAACCGGAACCCAGTAAGTTAGGGCTCGATTCACTCGAATGGCTAACACGGAATGATTATTTAAAAAAAACTTGATGACTCGAGCAGAGGTTAATGCATCACGATTCGATAAGAGGAATAAATTACGAAGCTAGATTGCATAAAAAATAATAATGATATACGTAATGATGCTGAATTAATTAATTTGATGATAACATGATGATAATAATGATAATGGTAAAATAAAGAGTGACGATAGTAACACATTTATGATAAAGGCAAAAGAAATAATACTAATAGTTAATAATAATAAAATAATAATGATAAATGGTAATGACAAGAATCGTAATGTTTAAGAAAAAATAGTAATAATAAAATAATATTAATGAAATTAATAAAATAAATAATAAAATGAAGGTAATTAACAAAATATATACATATAAAAATAATATAATGATAGTGATAATAATAAATATAGGGTAATAATATATAATATATAATAGTAATATGATAATAGTAATAATACTAATATAGTAATAATAGTAATAACAATAAAAGCGATTAATAAAAAGGTAATAAAACGATTAATAATATGTAATAATAGTAATAATAATAATAAGACTAATATAATATATAATAGTGATATGATAATAATGATAATAATAATAATAAACCGATTAATAATAAAAAATAGGTGAAAATAGCAAAAGGGACTAAAATTGAATCAAAAATGAAATTTGGGGCCAATTTGAAAATAAAATGGGAGGAAGGACCTTTACGTGATGCGCTAAAAGCCGGGGACCGAATGTGTAATAAACCCTCAGGCCCAAAGCGCAACAACAAGGGGACCAAATTGAAAATCAAATTAAATCTACGGGCTAAATTTTAAAACAATGAAAGTTTAATTGAAAATAATAAAAAAAAGCGGAAGGGCTAAAAGTGCAATTAGCCCTTCCTTCAAAACTGTGGATCCTCTGGAGGCGGGTCGGTCATGTGGTCGAAACCAAACGACGTCGTTTTGGGCGTTTAAAACCGACCCAAAGCAGCGTCGTTTTGGGGGCCTATAAGCTTAAAAGGGTTCAAAAAATCATTTCCACACCCTTTAAAAAAAAATCTTTTCTCCTTCTCTCATCCCCCTCTGCGGACATGGGGAATCCGTGAGGGCAGCGCCACCGTGTCGCGTCAGACTCAAGCGACCACCACGCAGGTGGCGAGAATGGTAAGTTTTTTTTATTTTTTAAACTATATATTTTTTTATGTTATAGCAATATATGAGTCTATTGAAAAAGAAAAAAAAGCTTTCGGAAAATAAAAGAAAAAATAATAAACCTTTTGGCCTATGTTCTTTCGATTTTTTTTTTGTGAATCTTTTGCGTTTCCCCTTCTTGTGCTTGGATCTGCTGTTATTGTGCCTTAAAATTTCTTTTTTTGATTTGTATTGATGGCGAAAAAAAGAGTCCTTTTACATTGTTATTTTCGGTTTTATACCCGAACTTGAAAGGAAGAAAAAAATAAATACATTATTTCTTATTTTTACGCCATTGTTGTCTGACATTAGTGTTAGTTTCTCTTTTGCGGGGCATGGGGCGGTGGAGATGGGACGGTGGCGGGTGGTGCGAGGCGGTGGTGACTCATCGAGGCGAATGGAACAGTTAAGTCGAGAGGGTGGTTCGATGCGATGGCGGCGGCACCTAGGTTTCTTAGGGTTCCTGGAACCCTAAGTTTTTTTATAGGCTATTGGGCTAATGGGTGTTGGGCTTGGTAGATTTGGGCTGTTTTTAATGGATTTAGGTTAATTTGGGTTTGTAAATGGGTTTGGGTCTGTAAATGGGTTTTGGTTGGGTTTGGGTTTTTTATTGCTGGGCCCGGGTGAAATGGGTCTGTACAACAAGTATGTGTATAAGGAGGCAAACCTCGTATATTAACTTAATGAATTATAATCAATAGTAAACTTTAAGTCATGGCCTAAAAGCTTTCCTATTAAAATTATTGAGAGGTTAAATTGTAATTAAAAAATTAAAACAAATATAATTTTGTAAATATTTTAAAGTAAATGAGGTAAATTTATCTTAAACCCAATCCGACCCTATTTGTTTACTTTTTAAAATTAATCTGACCCAAATCTAATCTTCAAGTTTGTAAAATCGGGTCAAGTAAAAATCTATCAATTTTGAGATATTTTTGCCATCCCTATTTGGTATTGATGTGACCATCCATTGGAATTTCTCCTAAAGATAAAAAGGGAAAGTGGATGAAACTTCTCACATCACAAATCTGAATAAAGTATTCTCGAAATTTCCCTTTTAGAGTTGCATCTTAAATCTGTCCATCCAAGGCGACTCATCTAATTTCAGATGTAGTTTCGGTTTGGCCCTTCATTCTCAACCTACAAAACTCAAATGATAAGTTTTTTATTTAAATTTATTTGGTTAAAGTAAATTACTTAAATAATACTATTTTTTTTTATTTTAAAAAATATTTTCTCCATATCATTTGATGTTTGACACCATCTTAATCAAAATTTTTAATAAAAATATAAGTCAAAATTTTATCTACAAAGAACCATCACTTTAATATTTCATTACTTTTAACATAATATTTAATAGCACAACATTCACAATTATGTAAATATTATTAAATTCAAATAATAGTAAACGTATTGATGTTAGATTTGTAAAATAAATCTAAAATAAAAGTTAATAAACCAGGATCTATCATGTCAAATCATTAAGAATAAATTAAGAACAAAATTAGATATGAAAGCGTACCTGAATCCATGAATTTCTTGAATTTTTTTCATGTGACACCCCCTTACCCGTATTAGACCCGGAACAGGGTACGAGACATTACCGGACATAAACACAAGCAAACATACATTTTCGAGTCATAAATTTTCATCCAAATTAAAACCTTTCACACACATTCGTATCGTCCCTAACACGAGCCTACGAGGCCCAAAACATCCATTGGAAGTAGTTCGGGACTGAACCGAGAACTTCAGAAAATTTTACAAAACTTAGAAAATTTTTCATGTTATAGGGGTCACACGCCCGTGCTACAGGCCGTATTCAAATTAGGGAGCTCTCTGACTTGTACCACATGGCTGTTTGATTGATGGTTTTGCTTGAATATGATTTCTTGTTATTGTAAGAACTTTAGAAGCTGGTATTTATACCTCCTAAATGATTTCTAACTGTTGAGGTTGTTGTGGTAGTTAATAGAGCCATTGGGAATGTGAAAATCAGAGCATTTAATACACCTACAACAGCGAGTATCGATACCAAATAAAAAGTTATCGATATTTTTTTGCAATAAATGTTAAATGCAATGACTGTTGGAGTTTAACTATCGATATCAAAACAATTTTTATTGATACCTCAGGAAAATGTATCGATACCGTATCAATACTTTGTTGATTTTATAAAAAAAAAACATAGAATGCCATTTTGGTATCGTTTATTTGAAGGGTATCGATATTTCAAAATTATCGATACTTGGCCAAAAAAGTATCGGTACTTTTTAGCCTGGAACAATTCTAACTTGTTTGACAAACAGTTTGATTTGTTAAAATCATTTTAACTTGGTTAAAATTATTTTAGCTTGATTTTAAAGTTGTTTCAAAAATTTGCTAAGAGTTCAAAGCAAATATTCAAAATTTTATCTCTTAGACTTCAAATCGAAAAATTATTTTGTCAATTTTATTCAATTTTAACTTTTATTCAAAAACACTTTAATTTGTTATATCAAAACATTTTATCAAATAAAGTTTGGTTTAACAAAAACTCTCTCAAAGAGAATAACAAATAAGCAAACTAAGAACAAACCCTTACAAGATCAAAATGCTTGCAAATTAAACTCAATTATAAAGAGAAACACTTGAGCTAAATGAATACAATGAAAGCTCACAACTGTGTTTAAAGAAAATTGTTGAGAATTATAGTTTTGATTGATCTTTAAGCTTGATAATTTCTTTAGTTGTTTAGTTGTTGTAGGACATTTGGAAGCTGATATTTATACTCCCTAATTGATTTCCAACCGTTGTGGTTGTTGGAAAAATGAATAGAGCCATTGAGGATGAAATAACAAGTGGATTTAATTCACCAGCAATCACGAGTATCGATACTTGCTAACAAGGTATTGATATTTTTAGCATATAATGCAGAATTCAATGACCGTTGGAGCTAGAAATATCGATACCAGTGAAATTTTATCGATACCATATGAAAAATATCGATACTAGGTCGATACTTAGCTAAAATGTTCGAGAAACAGAATGTCAAATTGGTACCAATTTTTTGGAGGGGTATCGATATTTTAGAAACTATCGATACTTCTTGGTTTGGAGTTATATTGACTTGATTTAAAACAATTTAATTTTAATTGAAAATTCTAACTTGATTGAAACCATTTTAACTTGATTAAATGTTGATTCAAAAAGTTTTTCTAAGAGTTCAAAGTAGTAGTTTCAAAATTATATCTCTTAGACTGCATTTGAAGATACAATTTTGTCAATTTTATTCAAAAACATTTTAGTTTGTTATATCAAAACATATTATTGAATAAGCTTGATATAACAATTTTTTTAATTTATCCAGTTATATTCCATGATTTTATAAATTTAAAATTTTATTAATTAATAATATATTATGTAATTTTTAAGTAGAACATTTAAAACATATAATCAAATTAATTGATTTCACATAATATATTATCATATTTAATTAATATTACTTTTATTATTACATAATAATACTAATAAATTTTTGTTAGAATGTCAATTTAGTATATAATTAATTTAAAATTCTTTTCAAACTCATATTTTTATATTTACTAATTTCTAATGACAAATGCATTACATGTGATTTTACATATTTAATTTTAATTAATTTTTAAAATTCATTATTCGTATTGTTAAATCTAATTAAAATATATTAACAATTCAAATACCATATTAAAATATTGATATTTTGTATATCAATAATTCTTTAATAATAAATATTTGTACTATTTTCAACATAATCTTCACTTTTTACTATTTGATTTTATTTTTATTTTCTTAACATTAAAAAATTTGACTATAATAATTTGTAAATAATTACTACTTTTATTTTTTTAATTAAACTTTTTTATCTAATAATGGTAAAATAAATTATAATAATTATTAAACGTGTAATTATTGCAACTTTATACTTATTACAAATTAATTAATATTTCTAAATGAAATATTATAATTATTTGAAAATGTGGTATTTTTAACAGAAATTTGACAGCAAAGTCCGGAATAATAGCAAGAGATTGCTAAGCCATTATTATTAGCAACCAATAGTAGATCTTCATTGAATATTACAACAACAACAACAAAGACAGCTTTCACCAAGCTTATTTAAAAGCAACCGTAATGTCGGAAAAGTAGAAAATCTAAGCTTCAGTTTTTTCCTTTTTGCCCAAGAACTGGAAACCAAATGCCAAACCTAAGATCAAGAGGGGTACCAAGAACTGTAATATCTTAAACAGAAAGCCGGGTTCGCCATCTTTTTGAGTCACTGAATACGTCTGTGGTTTGATCTTGTTTGGAGGAGGAACCGTGGTGCTGTCCACCTCACCAATGTAGTATTTTTTCATCATGTTCCTTGCATCATAACTGTGACCAACGTCTTCGAAATCCTGTGTCGCATCTTTTCCTGTGTAACAAGTACTTCATAGTGGTACCAACATGAATAAAGATGAATCAAGCCGGGATAAAGAAATACGATCCGCCTGTTAATTATTGGCAGATAACAATACAATCATCTTACCACTAGCGGCTAGCAAGACTTCATCTCCTCCAGGATGATCCTCCAAGAATTGGGTTACATCATACACCTGATATATAAGGATGAATAGAAAATAGGTTTAAATGAACATGAACCAAGGCTTCATTGTAGTATTCAGATGGACTTATCTAATGTGGACTTATCAGCAAAAACCCGAATTTGATTTCACCGAAAATGTCAGCAATTCGACAGATAAAGGATTCAGCATCATTTTTAATAAAAGATAAAGTCTTGTCCCGTCCAGCACAGGTTTACAAGATGAATCAAGTTTCTACTAATTTGAATACTACCAGTAATCATTGGATATCGTGGATATGCATATATGGAAATACTTTTAAAAGTTCAAATCGGAAGGGAGAATCTAATAATTTCATTGTCCTACACAGCACTCAATTCAATATAGCCTTTCAAATTCTAGAATTAAGCTATAAAATATAAATCAACAACAAAAGAAGAGGGGAAAACCTGAGAACCAACCTTTCCAGATATCAAAAGCCAACAATCATCCCTTTCCTTGCGCTTTGCCACTTCTTCAAAAACAAAAACCTTTTCTCCACAATCCATTTCTTCAACTACAGAAAAGAAAAACCCAGAAGTTGAGAGAGCAATGGGAGGGATTATGAGAAAACTAATTGGGGAATAAATTAATAAATGGAGAGGGATTTTCTTACATGTTAGAGAGGAAGTCAAAGGAGTGAAAATCGGTGAGTTTGAACTAGACCAGCGGGTTGGATCGGGAGGTGGGAATCTCGATTTAAAGAGATTTTTTGAATCAGTTAATCTAAGATTTGGTATGAAAAAATTAAATCAGACCAAAAATAAGGTTGAATTAAATTTTTTAGTTTTTTTAAATTTTGAATAAGCTAAACCAATTAGATCAATGGTCTAAAAATAAATTTAAGTTAAATTTATTTATTGTCGGGTTATCCGTTGAGGCTCAAAGACTCGTTTAAAATTTGAGAGTGTTTGAGTAAAAATATTAAACCCAAAAAAAGATTAGGCAAAAAAATTAAGCTAATTTAAAATATGAGTTAAGCTCAAGTTTGAACATTAAAGGCTCGAACCCAACTTAACCCAACCCATCTTAAATTTATATATTTTATATTATATTATTTTTATATATTATATAATTTAGAACACATTAAAAATAAATCTATATTAAATATATAATATTACTTTAATATAAACATTAAAATAAAAGATAATATAAAAATTTTAATAAATAAAAATATATAAAAATATTAAATATTAAAATAATATATGAATGAATTTAAAATGATTTAAATTAATATTTTTTAACTATAGATAAATTTAGACAAAGTTTTAAACGTAGGACTTGGTACAAATATAAAATAAGTCACAAATGCGGGCCTGAGCACCTGTATTTGAGGCCAGGGTTGTAAAAAAACGTGTGGGAGAATCGCAGTTTTATCTTACTTGGCAGTGGTCTGACCAATCAGTCGCTGGCCACGTGCTCCTACACTCATGTGGATCTTTTTGTGGAACACTTTATCTTTCCTCGGCCACTTCTCTTTTACAATTTCTTTCTTAAAATGAATAAACAATGGCATCTGTTTCTAATATAAAATTTAGAAAGAAAATAAAAGAACTAATATTTATTGGTTTGATCATATTTTTCAGAATTAATACCAACTCAATGAATTTTCCATTTTTGAAGATTTACAAGAACTAGTCGACGGTAAATATATATATGCCTCGTTCAATTCTCTCTTATATTTCCTCTTGGTTGTTTATACAAGGAAGATTATTTTCATACATTTTCCTCCATACTTTTTTTGTTATTCCATTTGTTCAAGACCAAAAGTCCCACCACTCATAACCACTACTGTACCGATCAAAGAGACCATCAGAGTCAAAGCTCTGCCACTCTTCTGAAGATGTCAAAGAACCATCAGCTGGTTCCGCCATGCTTATAAAGTTAAGCTTTTCTTCCAGTCCAAAACAGTCTATCTTTGTGCCACTATCATCATCCGAGACCCCTCCAAGTGCGTGTTCCGATCTTTCCATTGATAAACTGAGCTGCCCTTCAGAATCAGACTTGACACCCTCCCCCTGATCTGACTCTCCGTCAATGCTGTTCATTGATGTCACTTGTTCGCAACACTGGCCTTCCTCTTCTGGCTTCTTAAGCAAATGGTTCAGCTTCTGCAACTGTTGTATTATATATGATTTAAAAACATCTAACATGTTATAATCTTTTCATTGCTTTCTTTGTATGCAAATGCAAAGTGAAAGTAGTACCTGAATCCCCAAGTCCTGCTTTTCTTTCTTTAAACTTTCGAGCTTGGAAGCTAGAATGTTATAATTGGCTTGTAGGATGCTGTAATCTTGTTCAAGCTGCTTCGATTTCCACCGAGCCCTCTTGTTCTGGAACCATATTGCAACCTGTCTTGGGTGCAACCCCAACTCTTTAGCCACCTCCAACTTCTTCCCAGGCTCAAGCCTGGTTTCGGACTCGAACATCAATTCCAACGATTTGATTTGTTCATCGCTGAACCTCCTCTTGTTATTGTTCTTCGTTTTGGTTGTTGAAATTCCAGTCACCGACATCATCTCCTGAGTATAATTATCTCCGGCCCCATCAAACATCATTTCTAGGGTCACTCTTTACAAGCTTTTAAGTACCACAAAGCAGTGTTCAGCAAAAGGGAACAAATTTGGACTTGTGTGCTTCTGAATATGCTTATATAGTATTTATAAAGCTCATATGCAACCCAAGTGCGTGTATTTATAACCCTTTTATCTGCCCTTGAAACATTACCATTCGAATCTTTATTTGATTACCCCTTAGCTATGAAAAATAAAATTAAGGCTTAGAGGTCGGCATCAAGAGTCCTAGCCGTCCTTTTTCTTAGCCATTGTGGCTAGCTTAATTATTATTTATTATCATGATTTAATCATGTTTAGTAATTTAGTATCATAATCTTGTCGTTTTAGAGATCTCTGATTCCGTAATGTCGTCGTTCAAATATTCAAAAATTATAATGTCTGAATCTAGACTTGTTTTTAATCATAAAGTATCAGACACAGGAATCATGTTCAACCGGTCAATATAGAATTCCATCTCCGATTATGTCTCTGGTAAAAAACATTCAGGGGCGTCTCAAGAGTAAAAGCAAGTTGTTTTAGTTCCCCCAAAAATATAAGCCCCGTACTTTTATATATATATATATTATTTTTGAACCTCCACATTAATCTCGAAAACCTTATTCATTTTGATTTAGCAGTATTTCCCACTATTATTCTTGCCCATTCTGAACAGATGCCTTGAGACAAGTATCTTTCACCTGTCACACGTCAACCAATGGACACTTGCCACTTGGCTTAAGTCCTTACGTAGTCATTTTATTTGAAGTTAGTGGTTCAACTTTGAAAAAGTTGATTTGAAGTATGGACACGTGCCCCAGCCTTGTTTAATATCGTAGTTTATTTGTTTTCAAAGTACAGGTCTCTCTCATCTTTGCTTCTTCCTACGACCCAGTCTGCTTGCTTCCCACGTGGCATGCAACCATAATTTTTTATTTTTTCTTTTTCGAAGAACCATTATTATTTTATGTCTTAATTGATAAAGAAGAATTCAAAGTACCAACTGCTACATAGTCGAATATATATATTCTTTTTCTATCAAAAAAGAATATATATATATTCTTTAATTTAATTTTAATTCAAATAAATATCAACAACGACATGTGAAATAGAGGTGTGCATGGGCCGAGCTGAGTTTAAAAACTTTTTGGCCCGATTGGTAGGCCCAAGCCCGCCCAAGCCTAAAATATGGGCTTAAAAATTTATTTAGGCCCGATCCACTTTAAAATTAGTAGGCGAGCCCGGCTCAAGCCCGACCCGACTAGTATAATTTTTATTAAAAATAAAATATAATGAATTCAATACATTTTAAAAATAAAAATAAAAATTAAAACAAAAATAAATAAAAATATAATAAATCAAATACATTTAAAAATATAATAAATCAAATACAAATAAAATACATTTAAAATAAATCAAATACAATTAAAATATAACAAATAAAAATATTTGGTAGGTCGGGCTGGGCACAGCTCGGCCAAAAAATCATACTGAGGCAGGCCCGTTTTCTAAACGGGCCTCATTTTTTTGTCCAAGCCTATTTTTCGAGCATCTATTTTTGTCCAAACTTTCTTACATTTCGGAGGGTCTTCGGGCCGGGCCGGGCCGCCCGGCCATGCACACCTCTAATGTGAAATCTATAAATAATATTATTTCTATATATTTATTTTTCAAATTTATAAAAATAATATAACATTATATTTTTAATAAGTAAAATCAATATTATCTACAAAGATTATTTTTGACTATTCTAATGAAGCTAAGCCAATGAGACAAAGCACTTTATGTACCCCATTGGTGTAGGTCATAATGATATCTCATGTCTGTGATTTGTGGGAATGTTGCTAATGTATTTTATTATATTAGTTTATTTATTTAGTTTTTGCTTGACACTTTCATCAAGATTTTGATTTGCAAATTATATTGTCTCAAAGAGTCGTGTCTCTCCACAATTGGACCTTGAGGATTGTGTGACTGAACCTCCAATTCCTTGTTTATTATATTTTTAAATCAACACTACTGATGAACCCTTATCAAAATTCATCTTGCTTTGGAAAAAGCAACACTCTATTCAATGAAGGTATATTAATTAAATATTTTAAGACTAGACAAAACAGAGAGGGAAGATACGAGAGTTCTGTATGAGTGGTAACACAATTTCTTTATTTTGTATATATCATGTATCTCTCTGTTGGGCTTTGCTAGAAACATGTTATTGTAGACATATTGGAAAATCATTCTTTTTGTATTATCTTAATGAGAGAATTTCAAGTGTATTTAATATAAGTGAGAGAGAGACTTCAGTTACTAACTGATTTCTAACAGATTAACTAAAACCTCATCAGCTTAACCTACTAACTGCAAGCTGTTAACTCTATTATACCCCGAGCTTGTCAAACTCTTCTCCAAACTTGTAAAATCATTGGCTAGAACTCGAAGGCGTCTCACAAACTTGTTGAACTGGTTTGCAGACAGAGGTTTGGTTAGTATATCTGCAACTTGTTCTTGTCCTGGAATGTGTCCAACCTGAAGCAGATCTTGTACTACTTTCTCTCGTACAAAGAAGAGATCTAATTCGACGTGTTTAAACTTGGAGTGTAGAACCAATTCCTGCAATGACTCTTCGCAATGAACTATCGCACTGCACAAGAGCTTTGCCTCGGGGTAACACCAAGCTCAGCTAACAAGGACTGGATCCAGATCATCTCAGTAACAAGTTGGGCAAGACTTCTATATTCAGCTTCTGCTGTCGAGCAAGAGACCACCTGCTATTTTCTGGAACTCCAAGACACTAGATTACCTCCAAGAAACACACAATAACCAGATGTAGATCGACAGTCATCTATGTCAGATCCCCAACTAGCATCCGAAAAACCTTCAAGCATGAACTTTGAACTTTTTGTAAACGTAAGACCATAATCAAGAGTCCCATGCAAATAACGTAATATCCGTTTGACAGCTTTGAAGTGCGTCTCCAGTGGTTGATGCATAAACTGGCAAACTTTATTGACAGCATATGCTATGTCGGGTCGCGTAATAACGACATACTGCAATGCCTCGACTAGGCTTCTGTAAAGATGAGCATCAGCAACAGGAGTACCGTCATGAATCGATTGAGATGTTGTTAGCATAGGCGTTGGTACAGCATTCGACTTGTCCATGGAGGCCTTTCGCAAAAGATCACCAATGTATTTTCGTTGGTAAAGGGAAATTCCAGATACTGAACTTCGATACCAAGAAAATAGTTGAGTCGACCAAGATCTTTTAATGAGAACTGAGCATCAAGTCTTTGAACAAAACCATCTATGACTTGAGAATTGGTCCCAGTAACGATAATATCGTCGACATAGACGAGGACATACATTAGTTGGGAACCTGATCGGTAAATAAAGAGAGAGTTGTCGGCCTTGGAAGCAACAAAACCAGCTGCTAGTAAAAACTTCTTCAACTTGTGAAACCACGCTCTAGGTGACTGTTTGAGACCATAGAGGGCTTTCCATAAGCGACACACTAGGTGTTGCCCCTCGTGTCCTTGTTGTTCAAACCCCGGAGGTTGCATCATATAGATTTCTTCTTGGAGATCGCCATTGAGGAAGGCATTATTAATGTCAACCTGCCTGAGAGACCAGCCCATTAAGACCGCAAGAGTCAAGATAACCCGAATAGTCGTTGGCTTTACAACCAGGTTGAAGGTCTCCTGAAAATCGACTCCTACTTCTTGGAGATAGCATTTGACCACGAGGCGACCTTTATACCGAGCAATCGTGTCGTTAGCATTACGCTTGAGCTTGAAAATCCATTTACACCCCACTGCTTTCCTCCCTACAGGGAGAGGCACCACGTCCCACATATGGTTAGCGAGTAAAGCATTATACTCAGCATGAGCAACGGCAGCCCACTTCAGATGTTGAAGAGCTGCTGTGATGGAAGTTGGTTCTGCATCGTCAATGGCAGTAGTGAATAATTTCGACTTAAAAATCCCACTTTTAGATCGAGTCTGCATTGGGTGACCATTGAGAGGAGGCATAGACGGTGAGGTATTGAGAGAAGTTGAACTGATCCGGACGAATGATTGGGGACCTCCATTGTCGATGAAGCTAGCCCATCATTACCTTCAGGGAGAGACAGTGTTGAAGGGATAGAGACCGAATTAGTAGGAGGAGATGAACCACTGTCATTAGGCGATGCCGTAGGAGGAGAAGAAACACTGTCAATAGGCACTATTGGGAAATGTGGTTGACAGCGGGCAGATCTTACTGACTGTGAGAAATAGTCGAGGGAGAATCCTTGTTGAAATGGGAAGCATGACTCATCAAAGACAACATGCCTCGAAACAAACACTCGACCATTTTTGTCAACACATTTATACCCCTTCTGATTCATTCCAACACCCAAAAATACACATTGAGCAGACCAAAATTGTAACTTTTGTTGATGATAGGGTCACAAGCATGGGTAACAGACACAGCCAAAGACTTTGAGATGGGAGTAGGATCGTTGAACGTGATGCAAGCGCTCTCTGTTGCTGTAAAACTAGCGTTGGGAGTCAGTTTATCAAATGAACACCATGGGCAAAAGCATAGGGCTAGTAGTCAAAGGATATACTGGACTGTACCATAAGAGTTAACCCCATATCCATAATTTGTCTATGTTTCCATTCAGCCACCCTATTCTGCTCGAAAGTATGGGGACATTGAACTCGATGCTGTATTCTAAGACGAGCAAGCTTTTTGGTGAGTGAGCGATACTCCCCACCCCAGTCGGACTGAAGAATCTTGATGGTGCAACCAAATTGAACAGACACCATTTGTTTGAACTGAAGAAAACATTGGAAGACTTCAGCTTTGGACTTAAGAAAATAAATCCATGTATAACGACTATGCATATCTACAAAGGTAACATAGTAAAGAAATCCATTCGACTTGGTATGAGAGGGACCCCAAACATCAGAGGCTACTAATTCAAATGGTGTAGAATACACAGTTTGAGAAGCATCGAAGGGTAGCTTATGCGCTTTACCCATTTGGCAAGCAAAACAAACAGAAGACAAATTGTTTTTGTTCAAAGGAATGTTACAACTTTGTAAAATAATTAGAAGAACACTAGAACCCGGACGTCCAAGTCGCCTGTGCCATAGCTCTGTGGGTAAAGTGTGTTGTGCCGTATATATGTGGGCTGAGGGAGACTGAGACAAGACGCCTGTGGATGATTCAGAAACATCGAAGCGATAGAGACCCTCATACATGTGGCCCACTAGGAGTGTATTCTTTGTCTGTATGTCCTTCACAAAACACATGTAAGGATGAAATTCAAAATAGACTGCATTATCACGAGTAAATTGACCAACTGACATCAAATTTTTGCATACAGTAGGGACATGAAGCACATTTTGCAGACGCAAAAGTCGAGAACCAGTCATCATACCAGTGGTACCTATATTAGCAATAGGAATAGAAACACCATTGCCTATAGAGACACGTTGCGTACCTGTGTAAGGAACAACATTCGAGAGTGACGTCACATCTAAAGTTACATGATTCATAGCACCAGAATCCGGATACCACACCTGACTAGGAGGTTGAGGAGATGGAGAAGAAAATGATGACATGGTGGATGAACAACAAGTACATCGGTGAGAACGTGTGGGCACAGAGGAAATGCCATGATTGTCAACGTGATGATAGTTAACTGAAGCGGACTGATTTGAAGGAACTCCTGAATAGGTTTCATCAAACTGATGGTAGTATGTCTGAACCAAGTGCCCAATTTTTCCACATAACTGACATTGCGGTCTAGAACGAGACCACCTACGACCATTCATTCGACCCTTGCCTCGAGACCAGCCTCGACCATTGCCCTGACGACCTGGCAGATACTCTCGCTAATAACTTCTTGAGGACTCAGCATGTGTGGAGTTGTCAGTAGTATCGGGTTTAGAACGAGACACCATATTAGCTTGCAATGGTGGCTCTGTTAACAGCTCAAGTTATCGTACCTCACAGTCAAGTAATAGATCAGTTTATAGATCAAGATTCATAGGAGTGGCAGATGCAAACACACGAACGGATTCATACTCTATCGAGAGCCCAGCTAAGACAATACTGACCTGTTCTTGTTCAGTAATGGGACTCCCAGCAGCAATAAGAGCATCACATAGATTCTTGATTTTGGCCAAAAAATCTTTAACAGACAAATTGGCTTTCTTGATGGAATACAAGGCATGACGCATACTTGAGATTTTGACACTGGACATGGCACCAAACCGTCGCTCAATAGTCTGCCAGACATCAAAACTCGTCTTGGCCAGAGTTAGATGCACCAGAATTTCATCTGTAACCGTGGAAAGTAGCCAAGAAGCTAGAAATTTATCCTGCTTATTGTGAAGAAGATACAATGGATTAGCCACGAGTTACCCATCAGATCCAGAAACAAGGGAGTCCGGAGCTGTGACCGTGCCTAGTACAAGCCCCTCAAGGCCGTACCCTTCAAAAATTAGCAGAACCTGATGCTTTCATAATAAGAAGTTGCTTTCACCCAGTTTGACTATTTCATGCTTGGAGAAATATTGTATATTGGACAAGGAAGAAGAAGCCTGACCTTGTGAGAAGAACACCTCGTCGGTGTTGGAGGAATGCCTCAGAGTATCAGTCATTAGAAGAACTGAGGGACAAAATGTAAAGCAAGAAGAGAAGAAAAAAAATTATGGCTCTTGATACCATGCTAGAAACACGTTACTGTAGGCATATTGGAAAACCATTCTTTTTGTATTATCTTAATGAGAGAACTTCAAGTGTATTTAATACAAGTGAGAGAGAGACTTCAGTTACTAACTGATTTCTAACAGATTAACTAAAACCTCATCAGCTTAACCTACTAACTGCAAGCTGTTAGCTCTATCAGGTTTAATATCAAAATTTAGGGTTAAAGAGAGGATGTTGAACCGTGAATGGAGTTAAACTTACTGGAGGAAGTCAGCACATATTGTCACAATAGCAAGATTAAAGTTGCAACAAAGGCTGCTAGCAGGGCAACATGGCAGGAAATGAGTGGGGAGGGGATGATACAACAGGTCCAATCAAAGTTAGCTTTTTTTTGTGTGTGTTAAATTAAGTTGGTTGTTCAAATCAATGCAATTTGCATAGATGTTGAAGATTTGTTGGTAATAAGATAAATGATTAGTGCATCCGAGGATAGGTGGATAACTATTGTCCATGTCAGTTTTTGAATAACATTTACATTTGTGGTTGTGGCAGTATACCGGATAATGGATATCGACACTGCCGTGGCATGTGTGTACGAAAGCAAGGTCTATACTCTTACCTATTGGAATGATTAAAGGTGTCCCAAATTTAGCCATGTTTGTTTTTAGGCCATTTGAAAAAACATGGCTAGAAGTCATGGATCAAACTGCATCCTGAAAGTTGGCTAATTTTTTTTAGTACAAAAGGAGATCATTAGACCCTTTACATAACTAGGAAAAGGAAGAAAAAAAAAACATTCCAACAAGGTAAGAAAAAAAAAACAAGAAGGGTCCTTAAGCCTAGATCTCAAGACCCCTGAGCTTAGTAGATATTAATATTAATAAATTATTGACACTAGAGAGCAGATGCCTTATTCAAAGCCAAAGCCTAAAACACAGCAAACCATATCATCAATGATAGTGGTTTGCCTCTAATGGAATAGTCATTGTCTCAAGATAGAATAGAGTTGTGATAGAATAGAATGAATGTAATAATAGTTTGATTGGATGAAATAGAATGAATATGGTAATAATATTAATTTATTTGGTTTAAGAAAATTGATCTAGTACTAGCATAAGAAAAATGTTGAATGACAAATATACTCTTTAATATTTTTTAAAAGAAAAGTTAAATCAAAATATATTAAAATATTGAAATGACCTATATACCCTTTAATAAATTTATTATTTTATTTTGAAAAATTATTTAATATACCATTAATGGAGTTTTTAGACTCTACAAATAGATTGGGGTTTGATAAGTATATATATTATAGTACGTAGTAAAAATAAAAATTAATTATATAAATAAATGTGACACTTTTCATTTTAAATATTAATTAGTATTAAGCATATATATATCTGGAAATGGTAAAACACTTCATTAAAAAAAAAAAAAGAAAGAAGGAAAGTCAATGCATAAGCAAATTATAGATGCAAATGTAAAAGCCTATCATCCCTATGAACTATTTAGAAATCAAGACAACTAAATAGATCAAACTGAAACCAATTTAGTTCACTCATAACTAAAACTATCTCAAAAAATTTAGGCATTATGGCGAAATATTAAAGCATATATGACATAAATTATTGTGCAACTCTTAAACCAATCATGAGGTAGTAGTGTTGTTGCATGTTAAAGGCATACCTCATATACAACATATATCTATTAGAATTCTAATAAGAAATGAATGAAATCTTGAATTGAAGCCATCTTTTGAAACACAAGACTTGTTTATTTATACAAGAAGACTCTAACTAATTCATAGCTAAAAATTGGTTGAGGCTAACTAATAGTAGTTATTTAGTTACTTCTGTTAACAGTTTTTGTTAACATATGCTAATATTTCTCCTGCAAAAGTGCGAAAAACAATAAGTGAAATCACATTGAGTTTATCACAACATTGAGCAAAACTCCTTATGGTCAATGGCTTCGTGAGTATATCTGCTATTTGATCTTTACCAGGAACATAGTTCATTTGCATGTTGCCACTCAAGACCTTGTCTCGAACAAAATGCAGGTTAAGTTCCACATGTTTCACTCAAGCATGTAACACTGGGTTGGCAGCCAATGACACTATGCTGGAATTGTCACACCAGACAACTGGAGGTCCAAGAAGTTTTATCCCAACTTCATCAAGTAGAGAATGAAACTAAGTTACTTCAGAAGCTACATTTGCCAAGCTTCTGTATTCTGCTTCTATAGTGGATCGTGGCACTACACTTTGTTTCTTATATGTCCAGTCAATGAGATTATCTCCAAGATACATACAGTAACCTAATGTGGACTTATGATCTTCAAGACAACTTGCCCAATTGGCATCAGAAAATTCGATCAATGTAACCCTTAAAGGCTGAAAAACTATTCCATTGTCAAGTGTCCCTCGAGCATATCGTAAAACGTTTAACAACACTCTAGTGAATGTCATGTGGCTGATGCATGTATTAGCCCACCTTATTGACAACAAAGGCAATATCTAGTCGGGTGAGACACAAGTACTGTAATCCTCCAACAATCTGCTTGTACTTTGTACCATCATCAAGTGGAGTGCCTACCAAAGAAGTTAATGTAGGTGAACTCACCATAGGAAAGCTAACAGGCTTAACATTTTCCATACTTCCTCGATCCAACAGCTCTCGAGCATACTTGTACTGGGAAATATGTATACAATGACCCTTGCAAAAGACTTCAAGTACAAGAAAATAACTGAGATCATTTAAGTCCTTTAAAGAAAACTGATTATCAAGACACTACACTACTTGATCAATTTCCAAGTTTGAATCACCTGTGACGATTATGTCATCGACATAGACAAGCAAAAGGACACATCTGGCCGTAGTTTTCTTGAAGAACAATGATGGATCTGCACGAGAAGGCTAAAATTGTTGCTTCTGAACCAGAAAATATCTCAACTTTTCAAACCAAGCTCTCGGGGCTTGTTTAATACCATATAGTGCCTTTTTACGGTTGTAGGCAAAAAAAGTCTCATTTGCATCAGAAACTTCAAATCTAAGAGGTTGTGTCATGTACACCTCTTCAGTTAGATCACTATTTAAGAATGCATTATTAAAATCAACCTGTCCTAGTTTCTATCATTGTGACACTGCCAATGGCAGTATTGTTCAAACCGTGTTTGCTTTAACCATAGGGCTAAAGGTCTCATGGTAATCTAGTCTAATAGCTTGAGAGAACTCTTGTGCCACAAGACGTGCCTTGTTGCGGGCTACACTACCATCCGAATTCTTTTGAACTTTGAAAATCCACTTGTATCCAACAAGAAATCGACTAGAAGGTGGTACTAACAAGGTCCATGTATTATTTTTGGACAAAGCCTAAAGCTCATCATGAACAACAAGCTGCTAGGATGGATCAACCATAGCTTCATGTATATTAGTTGGCTCAACTAAGGCTACTGCAGCAGTGTAAACCTTTGGCTTGTAGATGCCAACTTTGCTCCTAGTAATCATTGGATGTGTGTTACCAAGCACTAAACCATATTGTTGCTCCACAGATGTATTAGAAGATGCAGCAACAAAAATCATGGTAGTAACTATATAAGATACACTGATAGTAGGACCAACAGATGATCTAGAGGAGATACTGACTGCAGACTGAGCAGAATCAGTAATAGAGATAGGTGTGAGAGAAGCAGAAGAATCAAAAGTAATAGCAGTGGATGACAATGCATGCTGATTTGGTTGTGGAGTTAGAGAAGGAGAAGACATAAACACTGATAGTGCTGTGACTGGTTTGGTGGCAACAGATTTGATTAGAGCATCATTTGAAAATAAAGCTTTGGTAAATGGAAACACACTCTCGTCAAATCAAATATGCTGAGAACTATAAACACTGCCAACACGATCAATACATTTATACCCTTTGTGACTAGAAGCATAGCCTAAAAAACACATGAAGAGGTTTGATACTGCAGCTTATGCCTATTATAGGGTCGAAGCAATGGATAACACAAACACACAAAAACCTTGAGTAGCTTGTAATTAGGTAGAATAAAAAAATGACCTTTCAACTGAGGATATGTCGTTCAAGACCTTTGTAGACAAAAGATTCATTAGGTGTACTACAAAATGAAAAGTGTCAGTACAGTAAGAAAATGACAGTGATGCTTGAGCGGGCAAAACTAGAACAACTTCCACAACTTGCTGGTGACATCATTCGACTAATCTATTCTACTAAGATGTGTGAGGACATAAGAGTCTATGAGTAACACCATTCTGCTTGAGATAGGGAGCAAAGTTTTGAATTCACCTTCATTGTCTATTTGTAACTACTTAAGCTTAACACCTAATTGTAACTCAATAAAAGTCTTGAACAACAAAAAAAGCTTGAAATGCATCTAATTTGTCTTTAAGAAAATAAATCCATATATGTTGAGAGAAAACATCCACAAATTATATGTAATATTGAAAACTAGAAGAATAACAGGAGACTAGCCCCCACAAATCAGCAACAACATGCTCTTGGGAGTAAAACACACTATTGTAGAAGAAAAAAATAATAGTTTATGGCTTTTTCCTATTTCACAAGCATGACACAATCAAAATGACTTAGTTTTGGGAATTCTAATATTACAAGATTTCAGAATCTGATCAACAGTAGCAGAGGAGGAATGATCGAGTCATTGATGTCAGCGAGTAAACTGAAAATCTGAATTAGACTTCTAAAAAGACTCAACAGCATTAGTGGCTTCATGTGTAGTGTTGAAAGCATATATAAGTGTTGCTGGCAAAAACTTGTACAACCCACCTAACTCAGTGCCTTGGAGTAGAATCTTATGAGTTTTTAGATCCTTTATATAGCAATAATAGGATAGAATTCAAAATAAACTTTGTTATCCTTAACAAATTTTGAAACAGAAAATAAATTTTTATGTATATCAGAAACAAATAATAGATCATACAACAATATTCACCAGAGCAAGTGGACAAAAATAATGAAACAATATGAGAAATAGCAACATGATGACCATTACCTACAGTAAATATAACTGACCCAATATACAAACTACATTCAACAAACTTGGTAAGGTCATTGGTTATGTGTATCGTTGCTCTACATTCCGAGTACCATGCTTGATCAGCCACATTAAAGGGAGTGACTGGAACTGATGCAAGATTTTCTTGTAGCACATTAACAAAGCTTGAGGACCCAGTATGGTTGAAGGTATCAACATAAAATGTGCCAAATAAGGGAGAGATTGAGTTAGAATCCAGTTCCTCTTTAAAAGTAATGTCTCTAACCTTATTTCTCCCTAAAAAAAATATTGCAGTTCTTGTCTCAAAATATTCTTAATTGTGGAATCATAACACTTATAGCCCCTAGATCGCTCAGAATAACCAATAAAGTAGTCGCTCATTATTTTGGAGTCCAATTTCTTTTCATGTGGTATATAAGGCCTTGCCTCAGCTGTACAGCCCTAAATGTGAAAGTGCTTTAGACTAGGCTTTCGACCTGTCCAAAGCTAATAATGTGTTTTTGCGGTTGCTGTCTTTAGAAGCATTGGTCAAATGAGAACATTCAAACTTTTCATGTTTCAAAATTTCTTCCTCTTGCACACAATAAGAAATAAGCTTATTTAGAATCCATTTATGCTTTTGACAGTTGTAATTAATTTTAAATTGGTTAAACTGTGCAGGAAGCAACACCAAAATCATAAGAACAATCAATTCCTCAGAAAGCTACATCTTAAGTGCCTTAAGTCTTGAAGCAATATGTAACATCTCCATAATGTACTTTGATGTGATCTGGCTTGGTTTAGTTGAGTCGTTTCACGTAGTTGCTCGATTGTCGACGAGGAGAATGTTCGATTCATTGAAAAGGGTTAATTTAGGTTTAAAAGGTAGCGAAAGTCTAACAAAGGGTTTGGATAGGTTAAGGATGGATGAGATGGAATGGGTTCGATTTAGCAAAGAAAATAAGGATAAGTGATATTCGGGATAGTGATGGAGATGGAAAGTGAACTTAACTTGAAGAACGATTCAACACTATAAAAGAGTGTCACCCCGATTCTTATGCGGTTAAGGTGGTAGGATGAAAAGATAGAAAGGTGAACGCCACACCAGCTAAGGTGATAAGTTCAAAAAAAAAAAACAAGTCAAAGACGCCACTAACAAAGCCAGATAAGTCAATCAAAACTTGTATGAAATAAGAGAGGAGGTAAACTGACTCAAGAACACAAAGTTCTTATAAAAAGTTGGCAAAAGTCCTTTACAATTGAAAATGTTTAACTATTTATATTACTAGCTAGGATAGTCGAATGGACAACTTCACAAGCTTAAAGGCTAAGTAGATTCGGCTAGAAGGTGCTAGAAAATTCTAGAATAAAAACCATTAAAAGATATAGCTAGGTTCGGCTGAATGGAGCTCCCTTGGACAGCTTCTAGATTACGAAATTCTTCTTGCATGAACTTGGAAGCTTGATGAGTACAATGCATTGTCTAGGTTCGGCATTGGCTTTAATGAGAGCATTCAGGTTGCAATATTTGGCTGAATAAGTATGATTATTAATGAGGGTCTTCAACAGCCACTTGAGGTGTGAACAAAGAGCTTGAGAGGTCTTTTAGGTGTGAACATGACCAGTCGATCGGTCATTTGGTTTGAACACCAAATGTGAATAGAATGATGCTTCCTTGGGAAGAGAACCGACCAAGCTTGTGTGCTTTAATTTGCTGGTGACTCTTGGCCGAATAAGTGCTTGGGGAAGCCTAACAAACAGCCACCATTCATTGAAGGGAACCATGCATGAATCCTCCCATGCGTTGAACCCAACCTTGCATGCACCTTGCTTTAATGCACATTCATGCATTCGGCCAACCTACAAAAATGATGAACCAAATGAAATTAAGCCACATTCGGCTGAACATACTTAACAATATAATTTAGACATACTGAATTAATATATTAATTAATTTAAGACAAATTTAATGCAAGACATATTAAATTCGGCGTTGGCATAAAAACATATTAAAGACTTGTAATAATCTAAAACATATTTATAAGCTGTAATAATATTATCTAATTTAATTAAACACTTAATTTATTAAAAAATTAAATTAAATGAGCTGAAAAGAAATTAGAAACGAGTTCAATGTGCTGAAATGAGCTCAAGTGAGCTTATTCGAGCTAGACGGAGCTCGGTGAGCTAAATTCGAGTTGAAATTAGCTTGCATTAGGGTGCAAAGAGTCTTTGAATTGCTGGCCTGAGCTCGATTTGTAGACTTAGTGAGCAGCCTTGAATAGTCCTTGCTTGTTTCGGAAAAGATCCCAGCCATGCTCACATCATACTCCCTCACATTTCCTTGACCCCTGTACTTCATAGACATCAAAGAAGTTAGAAATGATATCATCTCAACCTTATCATTTTTGGAAAGACTGATAACTTTAAATTATATAGACTTTTACAATACTTTCTGACTAGTAATTCAAGCAAATTCTGAGTATTTAGATAGAAAATTTTGTAGTTTTATTACAAAATTTTAAAGTAGGACAAAATTAAAGTTAAAATTTTAATCTTACTTATTTACATGCTAATTTTACATAATTTTGTCATTTTGATGCAATTTGGTGCAATAGAAGAAAAGTTAGTCTTGAAGCTCACTTATTTGATGCTCGATGCTGTAGCATTCTTACAGTAGAGGCTATGCAGATGTGGGTTAATAGTTAATCAGCATGGGATGCCCTAAATTAATTTGTTGGACTCTTTATTTCATTTTGACCCAGCTCTCAATTGGGTCACTAAAGTGGACAAGCCTGCTACCAAATATGAACCCCAAACTGTCCACTAAGGGAGGAAAAAGCCAAATTCGTCCATGGGGAGTCCAACCTATTGAAAAATCAGATTTGGAAAACTCAATGGAAAATAACTTTAGGGAAAACCTGAGTTTTAATTTTTTTCAAAACAAGAACTTGGTTGTGATATCTAAAGTAATAAACACTTAATCAAAACTATACCTTTTCGATTTGTCTAGGATGAACACTTCACTGAGTAATTTTCTCTGCTATCCTCAAACTCACGTTTGCCGAGTGTGGGCTTGCTTTGAATCAACAAAATTTCAAAAACATTACCAGTGGGGTAATTACGCAATTTCTCTAAAATTTTAGGCCAAGTTGTAAATAATAAAAATATCTTTAGAACTTTTCTGAAATAGTTTTTTAGCAAATTTTCTCTCTACAACTTTCTCTTGAATTCAAATGTGTGAAAAATAATGACCCATGGCTCTCTTTATATATGGAGAGTTTAGAGAATTCAACTATAATTACACTTAATCAATTTAATATTAAATTAACTTGATAAATATTATATTAATTAATATTAAATTAATATAATATTTTTCTATAAGATAAACATTAAATTTAATTTAATTTTAAGATAATCACTTTAATATTAAATTAATAAAATACTATTAAGATAAGTATTAAAATTGAATTTAATATTAAATGTAACACCCCAAACTCGACTTAGACATTATGGCCGAGTCTGTAGATGTCACAAAGAAGGGTTTTGAAAACTGAGTTGTTTCGATAAACCATTCAAGTTTTATAACTCATATTCGTTTATAACTATTATCGAAAGCGATATTTAATTAGTTTGTTTGCCAAAACATAATTTACAGCGGAAGTCGTAAAAACGTTATACTTGAAAATCCCGTTCGTATTTTTGGAAAACCATTGTTTTAGTAAAAACCATGTCTCCAGCTAGCCGTCACAAATAGAGTGTTAAAACGAAAATCCAAATCCCAAAATTAAACCAAACAATCAGGAGAGTTCAATTATTATAAAACTCCTAGAAATAATCCTTAAATAAAAATAAAAACCATAATCTTAAACAGTTTTTTTAAAAATTGTGGTCACCGTGAGACTCCGCTGCACCGATCCGCCTAAGTCTATGAATTACTTGTACAGAACAGAAAAAAAACCAACAGTGAGTTTGTGTAAAATTAGTGTGTAACCCAACAAAAATAAACATGCTATACCTACTGAAATCACATATACATTCAAATTCAGATTCGGACTTATCCTTTACAGATACATATATCAGAATCAGATATGCAGAACAGATATATAGAATCCTACCCCTATCCATTACACACCAACTCCGACCATCCCATCACACCATGTGGGGTTAAAACACCCACCCATCCTTACACACCATATAGTGTCGATACGACATATAATAGATAATATGCAGTCAAGCTGCTAGAATATAGGAGAAAGGTCGCCGTATAGATCACTTCCTTTGCATATGCCAAACCTGCCCTAGTCACAAATACAACATAACAGATATAGTAACATCATGCATAACATGCTCATATACAGATCACATTTATATACTTAATAGAACAGATGTACATATCAGTATTCAACACAAGGCAGACTATCAAATTATCATATAACATAATTTAGGGTTTAGTTAGCCCTTATCAACTCTACAGTAGGCCTATAGTCGATTAGAACGAACTGTGCGACCCTAGGTAAAATTTCAAAGTTATGGGCCCACATGCTCGTGTGGGCCCACATGCCCACTTTGGCCAAGCCCTTGTGGCCTACATGGCCACACTCACACCATCACACGGCCGTGTCTCTCGCACGGCCTCACCTTCGTCAAACACACGGCCGTGTCTCGCACATGGCCAACCACACAGCCAGGCATACGCCAGTGTGGCGTCGACAGAATTCTTTTTCGGCTTTCACCAAAACCCAATTTTCTGCGTTTGGGGAACACACCTAGTACCGTTTTGATGCAGAAATAATCCTGAGCCTTCCAAAACCTAAAAATAGAGTACCCAACATCTATTTAACAGATTGATTAATGGATTCGACAACAAAAACTGACTTACCGTCGGCGGTAAACCACCTCAAATGCGCACTAAAACATTGAGTGCAATTCCTTGCTCCACAATTTGCTCCTAAACACGAAGTTCCACTAATCAATTGCTACAGATTGACATCGCTAAAATCCAAAACCAAAAGTTAAAGAGATGCGAAGTTCCACTTACCAACTGATTAGAGAACCTAGAAATCATAACAGCAACGATAGAACAAGGGATTCACAGACCGAATCAAAGGAAAACGAAAGGAAGTTTACTGAAAAGGGAAAAAAATGTTAGAAAAGAGAAAATGAGAAAAATTTGACGTCAGAAAACTTTTGGGAAGAAAAATAATAAAAATAAAATAAGATTTGAAATTCCTAATATCTCAACTTCCCATTATCCACTAACTAACCCACTACCCTCAGAATTTTACTTTCACCCAACCTCTAACTGACACCCGAAGCAAAAATTAAACCTCTAACTGACACCCGAAGCAAAAGTTAACACCCACGTTCATGCAGGCATTCAAACATAGGACCTCTAATCCACAGACTCCTTACCACTCAAACCAACAGGCTTATTTTGATATGGATTAACATAAAATTTTATATAAGCTCACTCAATAAGGGTAAGACATGGATTTAAAATAACAAAATTGGCAAAAGAGAGACTTGAACCCAAGAACTCTCACACACACCCAAAACACTAAACCATTGAAGCAGATACACATTTGTGTCAGAATTTATAGAAACAGAAATAAATTAAGCGGGGCGTTACATTAAAACTATTAAAATATTATTATTTTTGAAATAATTAATCTGAAATGAAATTCTCTGGTAGAGTCCTAAGAGGCTCGGTTACACATACTAGGCCCGGTTTGACCAGTTTTTAGGTCTTAATCTTGGTTTTGGACTTCTGTGCCCAATTTACGATCTTAGGTCCAATTTTCAAGTTTAATTATCCATTGGGTCAATTGTCTGACTTGAAAATTAATTTACAAAATTATCATATTAGTTTTAATTAATTTGATTAATTTAATAATACTTGATCAAAATTAATTTTCCCAAAAATCACTTAGATTTTTCAAATTATTTTTTCAAGAAAATTCTTCAATTAAATTCTTTAGTTGAATAATTCTTACAACCACCCAATTTAATTTCACATCAAATAAAATTGACTTAATTAAATTATTTTCAAAGTCGTAAGAGTTACTTCTAATTCAAATGCAGTCTGATCGAACTTTTGTTAATCTAGTAAAGGGACCAATCGGACATATACAATTAGGCTCTAGTAATTGCAATTATGTCCAGAAGTATTGTTCTGATAATTCGATATTAATTAATCATGAAGTCAATACAAAATAAGTACCCTGATTGAAAATTCCTAATTGTATACTTTTTTATGAAAGCAATCCATCCAACTACTTTGCCCAATAACCACTACACCAAAATAGACTTTTAGCGGTGTTTTTTTAGGCTTTTAGCGGCATTTATAAGTGCCACTAATAGTATTTGCGACGCTTTTGAAAGCGCCACAAAAAACGCCGCTAAAAACAACGCCGCAAACTTTAGCGGCGCTTTTCCCACAGACGCCACTAAAGGCCATGACTTTTAGCGGCGCTTTTTTCACGAACGCCGTTAAAGGCCATGACTTTTAGCGGAACTTTTACCACAAACGCCGCTAAAGGCCATGGCTTTTAGCGGCACTTTCCACAAACGCCGCTAATTTGTACAAATTTGCAATACACAATTTTTCCAATATCATACCTTCCTGCATTAAACCCAACCAAAAACAGCAAATGTAGCATATAATTTCAGCCAAAAAATAGCAAATGTAGCATAAAAATTCCGACCATATCTTTCAGGACCCAAAACATCAGTAATAATTCTGTTATCGATATCCTCAAGATTAACAAAACTATCAGTCGAAGCAGCCGCTTCATACTCTGCCTTCTTCCCTTTTAGTTTCTCCTAATATATCAATTAAACAGTTAGAAACGAAATATATAATAAGAAAGAATGCAACATAACTTAACATTATTAATTTAAAACTACTAATGAAGAATTAAACTATTATAATAAAATATTATAAATATTTATAATAAATTAAATTTTATTAAGTAAATATACCATAATCTCTCTAGCTTCGGATGTCATCGAGACCCATCCTTCTTCCTATGCGTAATGTCAAAAAACTGAACGCGTCCAACTTTTTGACCAGATGAGACTTCCTACATTGTAGTAGTAAAAATATAATTTAATAGTATGAAGTCATTAATATTTAACAGAATTAATAAATTATAATACCTCAGTCTCAGCTACAGAAGCAAAACTTCTCGACCCTGCTGTGTGCATGAATTTTTGTTTCTTCCTGCTACTCGTTCCAACACGCTCACGGTCCTACATAATGAAATTATTATTACATATATAGTAAATACTATAAACCGAAAAATTCATAAGAGTTTAGAACTAGGTAATACCTCTCCTTTCTTTGAGTTTCAAAATCTAACCGCATCTTCCCATTGATACCTCAACATTCCCGACGGGACATTTCGTAATTTATCCTTGAGGCTTATTTCTTTCTTAAAATATTCTTTTTTTCAATGTGCTTTTATGGTCTCTCCATTTTTTTCTCAATATCTTCTTTATATAGTCATCGGAGACCTCCAAAGCAAACCTCTCCTAAAAAAACATAAGTTTAGAAAGTAAATATAAATGAAACTTCAACCAAAGTATTATAAATTAAATTCACGTTTTGTTACCTTAATGTTATCGAGAGCCTGATTTTTGTTTCCATCAGGCATGTGATGCCATGACTCGTAATTGATGGGCAACATATTTGCATTTCGTGCAATAATGCCCAAATAGCCTGCTAGAAGTCGAGCTTTAGGGCCAACAGGCTGGCCATGATTGTTTCTCCTTACTTTCACACACTCGGCAGGATTTAATTCGTATAAATCTCTAAGCAGTGTACGTCCGCGACCTCTGCACATCCCACCACTCTCAGCTGAACAATGATATATTATTATATTAAAATTGAAAAATGAATCAATAATAAAAGTCAACATGCATGTAAAATAAACTTAACATTACTTTGTAATTCTGCAGGCTCATCATCTATGTTAGGCATATTCAAGGATCCAACAATTGTTTGCTGTTCACTATTGCCCTTTTCCGAATTTACAGTATTCTGTACAATATTTAAATCGCGTATTCTTCTTCTACTCATTTTTCCTGCAATACACATAAAATAGTTGAAATTTTAGTAACAAATAACAACAATAATGGTACATATAAAATAGTTAAATTATATAAAATGACCAAGATTAAAATTATAATATTACATATAAATAAAAAATTGTAAAATCTTACTACATCATAATTCGTAAATATCTTCGTCCACATCCTAACGAACCCATTGAAATTGTGTACTAGCACTAGGGATATTTTCATTTAATTTTTGTTCTAGAAAAGGCAAAGTTTTTGATCTTTCGACAATGTCATCTCTACTTCCATTGTCCATGTCAAACAAGTCTCTAGGGGTGTTTCGAAGTACAACGTACCAACCCTCATCAGTTGGATCTTTCGAGTAAAAAACTTGTTTCACTTGAGAAGAAAATACATACGGCTCGTCTATCAGTTGTTCTCCAGTGTGAATCAATCGAGAGAAATTCACCATTGTAAAACCATATTGATCGTTTTTAATTTCGCGAGCCGTATTCACATCAACCCAATCACCTCGAAATAAGACAACTTTTTATTTGCCGTAATAATCCAACTAAATTATGTCTGTAAGAAGTCCATAATACTCTAGATTCCCCTCGACAGGATTACTGTCCCTAGCACTAGCATAACTTGTAATTGAAGAATTAACAATAATTTCACAATTTTGGGTTCTCCTTAATCTTTCGCGATACCTTGTATGAAATCTGTATCCATTGATAAGGAATGCACTATATCTTTTCACTATTCTATTTGGACCTTGTGAAAACCATTTAACTTCTTCATTTACTTCATTCCGACTCCAAACCTATTGAATCGAAAGTAAATTAAGTAATTATAAATGTTATGAGAAAACATTATTACTTGTCAATGAAAACTTCAATTGCAAACCGTTTGGCTTAACCATTCATGAAATGATTCTGTGAACAACTTATTAATTTCTCGTAGATGTAATCTTCGGGACCGTGAACGAGCTCTCAATATTTGTTTGTACTCATTCTGTTTAAAAAAAAAGGTTTACTTTGTTAGAAGACAAACAAATTATAATTGATGAATATTTATCAAATTCTAGAACTTACTTGTGTAATGGTTCCATTGAATCGTGATTAAAAAGAACGTATCGATGTGCTTGGACCCATGATCTATCGTCTAATTCTGTAATTTCGACTTTGCCGATCGATTCTCCAAAACTTTAAAATAAATAAGTTTCGGCCAAGTTATGATCTGTGAGCCCAGCATTTCTATTTGGTCTGTTCATTCTTGTTTTAACATCTTCCAAATACCTTGAACAGAAAGTCATACATTCCTCTGCCAAGTAGCCTTTGGCAATTGATCCTTCCGGATAACGCTTATTGTGGCAGTAAGACTTTAATTTGGATAGAAACCTAAACACGATATACAACATTATCAAAAGTTGCAACTAAAGGCATTGAGGTGAATGAAGGAATAATTTGTAAATAAAGTAAGACCTTTCTATAGGATACATCTATCGATAGAAAACGAATCCACCAAGTATAGCTTCACGAGGGAGATGAATTAACAAGTGCACCATAATAGTGAATAAGGAATGCGGGAAGATCTTCTCCAGATTGCATAAAGTCAATGCGGCTTGATCTTATAGTGTCTCAAGTTCTTGAACATCAAAAATTTTGCCACAAATGCCTTTCATTATATTGGATAGTTTAATTACACAAGACGTCACCTTTTTCGACATACAACACCGCATAGCAACTGGCAGTAAGTCTTGCATCAAGATGTGATAGTCATGCGATTTTAAGCCATATACTCTTCGATCTTTAAGACTCACACATCGAGATATATTTGATGCATACGCATTCGGGACCTTTATATCCTTCAACACCATACAAAACACTTCTTTCTCCGTCTTCGACATTGAGAAAATAGCAGGTGGCAACCGATATTTCATATTTGGAAGTGCTTGAAGATGAAGCTCACGCCGAATTCCCATATGGACTAAATCAAGTCGACTCTGAATATTGTTTTTCGATTTTCCATCAACATTCAAAATAGTCCCAATGATGTTCTCGCAGACATTTTTCTCAATATGCATGACATCAAGATTATGTCGTAAAATCTGATGCTCCCAATAAGGAAACTAAAAAAAAATACTTCTTTTTTTCCATAAGTCCGCCTCATTAGGATCATCCTCTTCGTTAGATTCATCATCAGATCCATCCCCTGATCTTCTATTTCTTTGCATGTTGGGCAGTTGATTCATCTTCCCATAAATGAAATTCATATCTTTCAACATGAACAATATTTCAGATCCACCGGTCTGCGAAGGAGCTTCTCTGAACTCTTCAGTACTGTCAAAATGAGCACTCTAAAATCTAAATCTATGATTTTCTGGTAACCACCAACGATGCCCCTGTAAGAGAACTTATTCCCATTATATAACTATTGCGAACATGTTTGTGCAGCACAATAAGGACAAGCATAACGTCCCTTGGTACTCCAACCAGATACATTGGCATAGGCCGGAAAGTCATTAATAGTCCACATCAAAGTTGTATGCAAATTGAAGTTCTCCATTCTCAATACATCGTATGTCTCAACACCAGCCCATAATTGTTTTAACTCTTCAATAAGTGGCTGCAAATATATATCAATATCATTTTCGGGCCCTTTCTCTCCAGGGATAATCATAGATAAGATAAAGGATGATTGTTTTGTGCAAACCCATGGAGGTAAATTGTAAGGAACAAGCACTACAGGCCAAGTACTATACGCAGTGCTCATGATTTTGTAAGGGTTAAACTCATCAGATGCTAGCCCAAGCTTCACACTCCGAGGATTGCTTGCAAAGCTTGGAAATTTGGAGTCAAATGATTTCCAAGCTAAAGAATATGCACGATGCCTTAACAATCCATCATTAGTTCGTCCATTATGGTGCCACGTCATTGACTCGGCTATCTTCGACGACATGAAAAGCCTTTAAAGCCTTCGTATTAGCGGATAATACCGTAAAATCTTAACTGGCTACTTCCTTGACTATGTATCATTTTCATCCTTATTACCATCCTCTGTATTTCTATTCATCCAACGTGATTGACCGCATACATGACAGCACTGTTGGTTTTTTCAATCGCCCCAATACAACATGCAGTCATTTGGGTAACTATGAATTTTGTTGTAGCCAAGTCCCAAATCTTTTATCAGTTTCTTCATGTCTTTGGAAGATTGAGGGATTTTTGCAAACGGGAACATTTCTTGCAATAACTCTAACAGCATTGCTAAAGAGTTTTAGGTCCATCCTTCCAAACAATTTAAGTGAAAAAAATGAATACAGAAAGACAATTTGGAAAATTTTGATCCCTCATACAGTTCTTCATTCATTTCACCAAGTAACGTGTAGAACCTCGCCGCTTCTTCATTTGGATGTTCATCAGGTACACTTCTTCCCCCTTCGGTGAAAGTATTTCCACCAAACTTATAATCATCAGTTGCACCCAAGTCAGGTGGAAATGATTGCAAACCATCACTGCGCATATTAAATGCATCCCGCAACATGCCTTCCATGTTATCTTCTCTAACATTCTGATTGTACGCAATATGAGGATAACCTAGATTCATCGATGAAGAGGCTCCACTAGATGTACACTCTCCATGGAAAATCCATTTTTTATACCCCGGACAAAGCCATCAACAACTAGATGTTCGTAGACAATTTCACGATAATGCCAATTGATATTGCAACACTTCTTACATGGGCAAAGAATCATATTCTCTTGACTTGCATTTTGAAATGCAAAATTTAGAAAAGTTTCTGCTCCATTTTGATAGCTGTTGCTTACCCTTGACAAATTCATCCAAGTCCTATCCATTTTGTAGTTGTTAAAGTCTAAAGTTGACAATAAATTACACGGCTAAATTGTTAATTTGTAATTTATGTAAGTAATGATATGATATATATAACTGAGTACTATGTAAATTATGTAAATTATGTAAGTTATAAAGTTTGATCTTAAAATTATGTAAGTTATATATTTTGTAAGTTATGTAAGTTATCCGAGTTATGTATGTTATGTGAGTTATGTAAGTTATGTATGTTATGTGAGTTAAGTCAATTATGTAAGTTATTTAAATAATGATCGTTATTATTTTATTGATAAAAAATTTATAAGTTTTAAAAACATTTAAAAATATTAAATATGAAAATAATGATCATTAATATAAAAATTAGTAATTTAATTTTTATATTAAAATATATTTAAATAATGAAAAAATAAAAAATATTTTATATTTATAAAAATATTTATAAGTTTGAAAAATATTCAAAATATTAAATATAAAAATCAAACATTATTAATATAAAAATTCTTTTAATTTTTATTCTAATATTGGTTTTGTATTCTAATATTGGGTTCAAAGAATCATTGCAATTCTTCCAACTAACATTTATAGGAAAAGATTAATATATTAAAAGGAGGTCCGAGGCCCTGAGAAGTCTTCAGTCAAATATCACTCCTCAAGCCAATTGGATGCGGACAATATATATTATTTATAGTTGATATGAAAATTGAGATGTTGATTTAAAAAATTAAAAGTTAGGAGTTAAATAAAAGTTTATTTAAAAATAAAGAATTTTAATTTTTAAAATTAAAGTAATAATTTTACAAACTTCTAGATGTCGTTAATTAGATGAAGTGTAGTTAGAGATGTGAGGTAAACAATGATTTAATTAAATAATAACTGTAGAGCTGAATTTATTTATTTTATTTAGTTTTCATCTAACCTTATCCGTAATTATTAAAATAATTTTTGTATTAAAATTATTTTAATTACTAATTTTAAAAAAGAATTTGATTTTCATATTAAAATAAAACAGACTTTTAATTTATTTAAATTTCATAATATTATATTATTTTATACACAATTATGTACGATAAAACCTAAGTAGCCTACCCTGCTTTCGATACCATTTATACTTCAATTTAAGTTATGTATTTATACTCCAATTTGTACGTTCCAATTTACCATTCATTCCAACAAGTTTAACAAAAATCAAATCAGAAATTTGGACAGCATATATACCAACCAAGTAGGATAAGACCGTAATTTGGACAGAAAATATGTAAGATTCATCATACATGGCATTGTTACACCTGGGGAGGATCCATTATATCTTACAATGAGATATAAGGCAACACGTTAGGTTTTCAACCTATATACTTTGAATCCTTTTTTTTTTTGGACAACAATATAATAAACAGCATATATACCAACCAAGCAGGATAATAAATAGCAATTTTGACAGCAATTTGGACAGAAAATATGTAAGATTCATCATACGTGGCATTGTTACAACTGGGGAGGATCCATTATATCTTACAATGAGATATAAGGCAACCCATTAGGTTTCCAGCCTATATACTTTGAATCTTTTTTTTTTTTGGACAGCAATATAATAAACAGCATATATACCAACCAAGCAGGAAAATAAACAGCAATTTGGACAAATTCTTCATGATATAACTCTTACTGATCAGAATTTTGAACTAAAACGTACCTTAATAATTTCATGAAGCTGGTCTACTCCACTCTCACCAAGAAACCGGCTGCAATCAGAAATACAAACAACATTAACCCACTAATACTTTAAAAAAATAGAAAATAAAAATAATATCAAACAACATTAATTTAAGTTAACATTTTACTAATGGAAGTATAAGTGCTGATATTTACTGGAATTTTATCTACAAATATCAAGTAAGAGCTTTTTGAACCTCAAGACCGGAAGCGTGGAACCTACAAATGGGGGGCACACTTTACTACAATGAAACAAAGTCAAAACAATAAAACAAATTTTAAAAGCTAAATTATATCGAAAAAAACAACATCTTAAATTGATATACAAATATCAAATAAATTTAAAATTTAATATGTACAATGAATACAACTTTATTATTAAATCTAACATCAATTCATTAAAACATTAATAGTATATCTCAATTAAAATATACTAAAATAATATAAAGTTACGATTTAAAATATAATTTAATGTGATATAGTTTAACAGATTGTCATTTGTCACACTAATAATTTGTCACATATGCGTATTATTCAAAATTACAAATTGAATAATAATTTAATTTTGCATTTAAATGCTTAAAATTAACTTAATCAAGCACTAAATTTCAGTTTGAATAAGGATGACTATGCTCAGTAGTGAAAGAAAATTCATAATAATTAAATAAATATGCTCAAAAATAAATATTTGCCTAATTGGGTAATACCTTTTTCACAAGTAAATGTTAAATATTTTTTTTAAACACTTGCTTACTGTTTGCAGCAGAATTATAGCAATGGAAGCCTACAACCATGAGAAAGATAAACACTCATTTTTTACCAAGCTAAACATGAACCTAAGCCCGATCTAAACCCACCCACATACACCATCACAATTTATCAGTAAAAAATAAAGAATAAAGTATTTCCACCAAAAACACTTTTTATCTGTCAATATGTTAAAAAAAAAAGAGACCAACTAAGAATCAAATATTTATTTGCATATAAATCTAATTAATATATAATCAGTGATTGATTACTTGAACTCATTACTTGAAATGTTCAAAACATTTAACAGATACAAAACAACAACAATGGCCTCAAAATTAAAAGGTAAAGAAACGTATTCTTACGTCTAACACGATGACACCTCGAAAATCCTTTTCCTCTTGCTTTTTAGTGTAGCCAAGCTGAGAAATAAAGAACAGTTCAGAATCAATTCAGAAATGAAGAGAGTTGCATAGGTGGAGGTAGATTATTCTGCATAAACAGAAATTAGAACACCTTGTTCGACCTTTGAACCATAATTAAAATCGTCAAAATTTACTAGTTTTTTTCTAACATATAATATCAACTATGTAGTCTGTAATCAAAGCTAAGAAAATTCTTTTACTCTGTTTCTCTCCTATTCTATAATATCAACTATGCATGGCTGAGCAACAATTAATTCAACACATTATAAACTTTTTTTCTTATGGACCAAGTTCTAGTAGCTAATGTGTGGAGGCCCAAAGGCAAAGTGGCAAACAAGACATTAATTAAAATCTTACCCTTTTAAGTTTTCACTGTTTATATTGTTACCTTTTCTTTATATCATAAATATAGTGAAAACAAAACACATTTCTATTCTTTAACAAAAGTTTTCTGATTTTTTAATAAAATTTCAAGTAACAATGCTGTGCAAATATATAAGGCCTTCTCAGAAAGTTATTAAAATTTATGCATTACCTTTTGCAACAGTAACTTGGCTAATAATATAATCCCTTTCTTGTCGATCAAGCACTTGTTGTTGGGCTTTTGCTAGTGCTGTTTACAATCCCAGTGTAGTTAAGACAATCTAATATAAACTTATCCTTAATATTTCTCCACTCACGCCATGGATAAACATACAAGAAATATAAGTATGTAATGGCTACAAAACATACTTTGAACGGTGAAGTGTTTTGGAATCACCATTATAATGCACCGCACTTAGGATTGTCACGCCTAAGATTTTTGAGGTTTACATGTAGTGGGAAGATATGGAAAAAAAATAAAGGTTTATATGAAATTTGCACTTTCTTTCTTATGTTTTACTTCTTATTCTTTCATTTCATTGCCTCCTCTGTCAATATATAGGAACAAATCAATCTATTGAATGGATAAATTTGAAAAGTAATCATTTACCTAAGTTGTATGTCATTATTTTTAAATAAGAAAAAACTAAATCAACATTTAATCATATCAATTCAATCGATTCAATTGATTAAATCATTTACCTAATTTTTATTGTTAAAAATTAACATAACTGACTGAATAACTAGATAGTTCCACATAGTGTGTCATATGTATCTTATGTGTCAACAATTGACATGATTGAACGCCACTGACATGTCAAAGGAACATTTTCTTTTGTTAACAGGCACTATAAAATGGTGATTATTCTACATGACTGCTCTTAGTTTCTCACCTTAGCTAAATGATCTCAATAAAAACTAAGAAGCATGAGATCCATCGCCATAAAAATTTGGGTTATGCCTTTTTATGAAAAAATGTCCAAGCAAGATATAATTAAATTAAAACTTTTGCAGAGTAGCCAAACATACCGCCTTTTGTCTGCTAATATAGAACTCTTGCCGCATAACCTTTAGATCATAATCACCTAAAAGCGGATAAATTTACCATAACATTAATCGATTGGTGATCACAAGGACGCAAACTGCTTTACCTTTTGCTTTCGTTCTCAAAAGATAGGCAAGGAAACTATACCTTGTAAAATGTATGTATCTTGGAGTTGCGCCAGCTCCCAGCAAAGATCTGGAATAGTCTGGAAAAGGAAGGTGGAAATGAAAAATAAAAGTTGGCTTAAGTAAATACCTGAACTCCAGCAAAGTGATTAGCACATATAGAATATATATAACCTCATCTCTCTTTCACCAGTACACCACCATATTTTAGCTCATGTTCTTGAACATCTCAAATGGGGAGCACTAAGATCACACAAGATTTAAGTCTATATATAATTAAGCATCAATATAATACCAACAGGCAAAGCAAAGCGGCCAAACTTGATTATAAAGTCACAACCAGCCCAAAACATAACTGATGACAGATAACACCACTTAACATCTCATGAAACCCCTTATGCTGAAACCACTGCCACTAACACCAAAAACACTACTGATCTTGACATCCTTCTCATCATTACCAAAGAACCATTACTTGAAGTTTTATTAAACCCTTCAACACTACCTTAAAACACCAAATAAGTAGGATATACTAGAAAGCTATGTCATTCTGACAGTTCATTTTTCTCAAAATATCAATATCCAACACATTTGGACATCGGTAAAATCATACTAGCTTTTCATACTAGCTTTCCATTAAAAAATTATAACTAAATAGCAATCCGAATGACATTACATCTGTTATTATCCAAATGCATTTACCCTCCTATGCTTTCCTTTGTATTCCAAACAAGTATGGGCATGGTCAAGCGTATTTCCTGTTTCAAAAACTGAATATGATTAGAATCTTACGTGTAATAAAAACAAGGTATTGATTTCCACATTTAGAGCAAATCTTTTGGCAAATATACGAAAACAATTTGATATGTACCGATGACTGACCTTATAGTAATTGTTTGGGGACGGTGGTGTGTAACAGAAGATGCGACGATGGAGATTTGGGAAACTAAGGATTTCGATTGGAAGGGAAAATAGGGATATAAATCAGAAGGGATTTTGGAATGGATTTCGATCAGAAGAGACTTGGGAAAATAGGGATAGTAAAATTTGGGGAAGAACCTGAGAGAATTTGGGAATTTTGGAATTGGGAAAATTTGATTTGGGGAAAGTAAAGGTAATTCTAGCCCAAAAAACAACGTCGTTTGAGTTGAGATAAATAAAATTTGCGGCGCTTTACAAAACACCACTAAAAACAAATCAAAAAAACGGGGCCGTTTTGTAAACACTTGATATATTATAGCGGCGTTTATTAATAAAACGCTGGTAAACACTTCTGCGGCATTTTTCAATAAAACGCCACTATAAATACGAAAAAAAACGTAGCATTTTGCACTCTTAAATACATTTTTGCGGCGTTTATAAAAAATGACGGTATTGTATACTCTTTTGCGGCGTTTTGGTGCAAAGCCACTAAACTTGTAGCTTAAAACAGCGTCGTTAGTAGTTTTCATATAACTTATTAGTGTTGTTTTTATTTATGAGATTTATTATTTAATAAATAAATTTCATGTTAGAAAATTGAAAATGGGTATTCATTTGTTTATAAATATTTTTAGTTTTGTGTATATTTTATAAAATTAACATTCAAATATATATATATATATATATATATATATATTTCAAAGTTTTTAGGTTTTTTAATTTTTTCGTTTCTAAGAATAAAGATTAAATTAATGTAATGTGTAAAGTTATGGATTAAATTTGTTGAATTTTAAAATTAAGATTAAATTGATAGAATATGCAAACATTAACTTTAATTAAATTTCGATCGAGTTTATGAGTAAAATAGAGAACAATTAGGTAATTATTTTTATAATTGTTGATTTATTATAATTTATTTATTACAAGAAAATCAAATTTTATGATTTATTATAATTTCTAATTAATTATAATAAAATTTTAATCAATATTAAGTGCTTCCACTAATTATTATAAACATAATTAAGTTTTTACATTAATATCTACATATATATACCATCAATATATATCCCTATGAAATAAATTTTCAAGGTTTAGATTTTTAAGGTTTAATATTTTGGGGTTTAATGGTTAATGGTTTAGTGTTTGTAGTTTAGGGGTTTATGGTCGAGTATTTAGAGTTATGATTTAGGGTTTAGAATTTAGATCTATGGTTTATAGTTTAGGGTTTAGACTATTTAGGATTTAGGGTTTAGGATTTAAGGATAAACAGATGCACAATCAGATTTTGTTAGAGGCTGGAATTATTTATTTGTAAGTAAAAAATGCAATCTCACCATTTTTATAGCATATATTTTTATAATTTTTTAATGATTAAATCAAATTTGATATTCTATCTTCATTCGATAAACTCTAAACCCTAAACTCGTGAACCTTAAACCATACACCCACAAACCCATAAACCTATAAACTCAAGCCATAACCCTAATTCTAAAACTAACTGTAAACCATAAACTCTAAACACTAAATCTTGAAATGCTGAACTCGAAACCCTAGTCAGCCCATACAAACCACTAAACTAAACCCTTAATTATAACCTCAAACCCTAAATTATTTAGATAAATTTTTAATATTATATATTCTTTCAATATTTTAGGAAATTTAAATAACATTTTCAATTTACTAATTAATTTTGTTTCTCTACGATCATCTGTTACCAATTTTTTAATTTTAATATATATAAAGATTATCTATTATCTCTTAAATAATTTAAACTATAATTATAATATATATATATAATTAAATAATTTAAACTATAATATATATATATATATATATATATATATATATATATAAAGTTTATTTTCTTGTAGTGGCTAAACCCTAAATATAAATTTTATAAGGGACAAAAGTAATTAAAATAGAATGTTAATGCTTACATAGACCCTAAAATAAATTAATTTTTTATTAAAACCCTAACCCCTAAAGCCTAATAGCCAACCCTTAAAATCATAACCCTTAAATTAATTATTTTTACGACGTTTTAAAAAAAACACAGCTAATGACATACTTTTTGCAGCGTTTACAAAAAAACGCCGCTAATGAAGACTTTTTGTAACATCCCGAATTTGGGCCTAGTAGATTTGGGCCTATTGGATTGTAACGCCCCAAAAATCCCGAAACTTTTAATTTCTATGCATGGGAGTTAATATGTATGTGTAGCACTTAGAATAATAATATTAAGGTATTATCGGGATTATTGGAAGCCTTAGAGTTAGGGGAGACCAGAGGAAAAATTTATGTTCTTACTTAGTGGACCCTAGTCTCGGGCATGAGGCTTCATAAGCAGATTAAAAAAAGAGAGGACACAAAAATGGGCTCAGGTTTGGATTGAGGGCCTAATTAAGTTTTCTGTTTGGGCAATATAGGGTTAAAAGGGTAGCATATTTGTTTAAAACACCAAAGGGAGCTAGAGGGTGGTGTCACTAGCAGTTGAAAGAGGCCCAAGTTTGGCTGCAAGGAGCCCATATCTTTGGGCCAATTTCGGCACTTAAAAGAGTAAGGAGGAATGGATGACATTAAGGCTTATTTTTAGGAGGGATTTAATGATAATATTGTGATGATAATAGAAGAAAGAGGTGGTGTTATCTAGGAGTCTTTTGAAGGTGTGAAGAGATTTAGATAAAGGAGAAAAGTTAGGAGCTATCTGCGAGAGCGAGTTGGCGAAATTCCATCACCTAGAGGAGTAAAGAAATCAGTTTCTAATTGCCATAGGGGGTGCTGAAATTTCTATAAATAAGGGAGGATAGCTCATCAATTCTAAGCATTTGAACCCTACTCTTTTCTTCCTTCTTTGTGCCGAAAATCAAGGCCATCTTAGTTGTTTTCTTTTCTCATCTTTTCTCTTCCAAAAGTCGAAAATCACCACCTCCCTCACCCTTTTCTTTTTCTTTGAAACCTCCTTCTAGCCGAATCTTTTGATCCCCATTGTTATTCTTCTTCCATTCACTAAAAGCCGAAATCCCTAGATCTCATCTCCTGTGTCTGCCGAATTCTCTCTGAGGTGTTTGCTTGTGCCGAATCTTGAAGGAAACTCAGGGTAAGTGTCGATTCATGAGATTTCAGTCTTTTCCAACTTTTTAGAGACTCTAGCCGAATGGCTATTTAGAAACTAATCTCTTGTTTCTCTCTTATTTGCGGCTTTCCGGGATTTGAAGAGGAGTCAATCACTTAGATCTCTAAGTTGGGGTTCAGTAACACTCGAATCGTGTTACTTTTGGGATTTCAAGGTAAGGAGATCTATTAGTTTTAACGTGTAAATTCAGGTATTTATTAACCCTTGGCCGAATGTAGGGGAGGCCAAATCTTCGTGTTTTTCAGTTTTTCTTGAACCAAGTTATAGACTGAGGATAGTAGATCCGGATAGCAGGGATATCGACTAAGAGTATAGTACTACGCGATATCAGGTGTGTAACTTTTCACACCATTAGATTGTCTGTTAATATGTGTTAATAAATCTGCTTATATTCTATTAAATGCCGAAATCCCGGCATAACGTTCGAAACCCGAGGAGGGTAAAAGCGAATCACCAGGTTAGTGATCTCTGTCATTCTTCAGTGAATGTTCCTGTTAAGATGATATGTTTTATAAGTATGCCGATTTCTATGATTGCACGGGGTAAGGTTTGATGAAAGGGGAAGTGTTTTGTGTAGTGGCTTTTGCCATGATCTGTTGTAGTGGCTTTTGCCATGATTTGTTGTAGTGGCTATTGCCATGATTTGACGATGAGCAGCATGACTGCCATCGATGGTGTGTAGAGGTGCGGGTTGATTGTAGAAATCCCCAATGGTGTGATTGGCAGGTAAGGGTGGTGTGTAGCGGATGGAAACCTAGGATTTGGGTTGGGCTTGCATAATTTTTGTTATATATATATTAATCTGTTATTCTATTCTGTGGGGCTAAAGCCCAAATCTAATGGTGCATGAGGGTTGCACACTGAGTCTCGTGACTCAACCTATTATTTAATATTTTTTTCAAGTAGCACTTAGTGCATCGGACCGGGCTGGAGAGGAGCGCAAGGTGGCCATGCAAAAGAACATTTGCATTCAGCAAAAGACTTTAGTTTATTATTTTATATCTTTATTTAATGGGTTTTAAATTTCAATGTAATAAGGCCACAGTTCATTAGCTTTATATTTGGTTCGCTTTTAATTTTGGGCTTTTATTATTATTATCGGACATTTTAAGTTTACACTTTTTTTCTAAGGCATGTATTTAAGTTTGGTTTTAATTCATAGAATCATCTCATAGAATTTATAGCTTATCTAAGTTATCAACCTATTAAATTTTTCCCGAATAAAAGGTTAAACTTTAGGAAAATATTTTCCAAAAATGCGACATGTTTTATTAAAATCTCCTTAGTGACATACCATATCCGGTTGTAGTGTTTGGGCCGGGTTTGGGGTGTTACAATTTTTATAGCGTTTAACAACAAACGCCACTAAATCTCGATCTAGCAACTATAGCTCAACTTGTATTGATTAACATTTTTGCGGCGTTTTTGGCGAAGCGCCACTAATACTCTTCATTTAGCGGTGGTGTTTTTACAGAAGCGCCGCTAATGCCCAGATCTTTAGCGGCGTTTTTACAAAAGCGTGTGGAAAAAAACGCCGCTATTTCTCCTTTTTAGCGGCGTTTGAGAAAAAAACATCGCTATTGCTCAACTTTTTGTGGTCGCTAATGTATAATATTTGCGGCATTTTTTGTTAAAACGCCGCAAAAAATGCCGCTAAAAGTCTGTTTTGGTGTAGTGAACCTAGTCATGTGTGTGTTTCCCTCATATGATATCCTTAATTTCTTTGAGTTAAATCCATTCACTCAATACAATCCTATTTTATCCCATTATCACCATTGTGTCTTCTTAATGATTAATATGATCACTGTCAACAAATTACTGTGATAAATTGCTCGTTTGAAAACAGGCAACCCGTGGCCACGCTCCTTATTTATCAGTTAACACAATGTCAATAAGAGGATATCATTAACTATTTAATTGAGCTATGAATTCCATTGTTGTTGGTAAAACCATGCCATACATAAGTCATTTACCCAACATACCGGCTATCGGCTCGATCATCTTTAGAGCATAAGCTTCTACTTATATCAAAGCACATGAGTTACATACGCATGGTCAATGACTAACTTAGGATTTAGGTAAATCACACCATGAATGTCACAAGTGAATTAATTCACAAACATATTCAGAATTAATTCATCTTAGGTCTAGTCCAATGTATCATTCTGCCAATGCATACATTTATGTCTCTACCCATGGAGTTAACTACTTTGATTGCCAAGACTAACCATCTCTTCAACTGGATTGTAGATGACATGATAATCCTTCTCAGTATTTGAATCAAATGCTTATTTTGATTCTTTTACGGGATTACGGACTCATTTAGATTATCTATTGAAGTAAGTTGTATTTCTCGCAAAGTAAACGTTCTTAGAATGTCACTTATCATCAGTTTGAACTTAGACAATCAATAAGCTAATATTTGCTTATCACAATTTTGCTATGCATGCAAAATATGAAAGACAGAAATACAAAAGACATAACAGTGAAATGTGAAATTTATTTATTCATCGTTCAAATACATAGAAAATAATTACATGTTTACTACAATATGGATACATTTCCCAACACAACCGTCCATAAAAGTATTTAATTTAGCCACCCAAGACTTGGTAAAATTTCAAAAATCAACCACAAAGATTTTTCATGTGACCGTTAAACTCCCTCCATGTTTCAACGTGCCTTTCCATTAAATAAGCATGAAACTAGCTAAATTTAGCAAAGTCATCCACCCTTCTTCCTTAACACAATGGGTTGACCATTCATGAGAGAAATAAGAGGGATTATTATGCTAAAAATAGAAAACTCAAGGGGCTCCTCACTAGTATAAATAAAGAGACATTTGCTCTCTATTTCACTAATCCTTCACTCACCATCTCTTCTCTCTTTTCTCTTTTCTTTCACTTCCCATTTTCCATTCTTCAAACAGTGTTTGTAAGGTTTTGAGAGCAGCCACATTCAACCATATTAAGAGCTTCTAAGATTGGTAGTCATGGCAAGAAGTGAAGAACGAAGGAGGAACAAAATGAGTTGTGCCTTGGAGAACCATCAGAAATAGCTTAGCATTTCATTTCCCTTCAATCTTTTATTTTTGTTTAATTCAAGAAATATGATTGCAACTGAGTTTTTTGCTTTTAATATAATAATGGTTGTTTAATTTTGTTGGTGTTAGAATGATTTAAGTTTCGTAACTAGATTGTAGCAACTCAAACAAGGCCTAGACATTATAGCCGAATCTGGAGAAATTACATTAGTTTTTTTAAAAACCCAGAAGTTAAATCCTAACTTTAGAATAGAGAATTCTGAAAATAATATTTTTAACAAAACAATTACATGTTATTTTGGAAATTACGCACAAGTCTTATTTATTTTACAGAATAACTTTTGATTTCAATGAATGTTTAGAAAATATAAATATGGCAAACATTTGTTAAAAGCTATTTATTAGTTTATAAAAAAAATATTTAAGAAATTACTTAATTTGCAGCAAAAAATTTTCAGAGTTTTAGTTTTGAAAAATCGAAATCCATTTTATTAACTCGTATGATTTTGCAGTATCACGTTCAAAAAATATCAATTACCGACGAACTAAACAAAAGCCCAAAAACATTTTGTAGTCCTAAAAGTCCAAAATAGATGTTTACGAAAATGACCATATTTTAATTAACTGAGAAAATAATCTGAGCTCCTGTATATCATCCAGTCTAAGTCAGAAGATTACTTTAAACATACTAAACAAACGAGTAAGCTAGAAGTCCAGTGTGTGACTCGGCCCACAAAACATAATTTTTACTTATATAACATACAAAATGTAAATACCAACACATAACTTTACTTAAGATGAACACATTACTAGAAACATATATCAGATTAGAATGTCATATTTCCAAAACAAATACCAAATCAGAATGTCATATTTTTAGGAACGTATATAATATCAAAATGTCATATCATATCAAAACAAATACTACCTCCATCCGCTACACACCAACTTCGTCCAACCAATCACACCAATAAGACTACATGAGTCCATCCATCCAATCACACCGAGTCGTGGTGGTATGCCACTCATAATGGTGCAGTTGAGCTACCAAAGTCAAAATTGTAGTAAAACCGCCACAAACATTTCCTCTAACATATTAAAACCCACCTCAATGCACGTGCAAAATCATAATAACATATGTACATATCACATAGTCGAATTAGATATCATATCAGAATAGATAGCAGAATATGGATGTCAAACATTCTTTACAAAAATAATCATGCTTTCAAAAATTGTCGACACATATAATCTACATGTGACTCACTTACCGAACATATCAACACATATACCTCACTTCGAGTCTTTTTTAAGCAAACTAGACCCCACGAAAGGTCTAATTAGAAACTATAGATTAAATCGAGCCTAAATGAAAATTTCAGAAAAATTGGCTATACGGTCGTGTGGTTTCACATAGCCTAGATGACTAGCCTGTATAGGTTACCTATCCTACCCGTGTGTAGTATACGCCCGTGTTCCCCACACAGCCTACATTATTTGCCCGTGTAATCGTACTCGTCCATGTGCCCCCACAGCCTAACACATGGCTAGGCACACGGTCGTGTGGTGCATACAACCGTGTGACACAAAATAGTTTCAATTTTTCTTATTTTTTTACATAATTTTCAGATTATACGCGGTGGTTTCGGGTTAGAAGCACCCACATAAACACTTCTGATTTGTCGTCTCAACAATAGCAATTACGAAATCTACACATGAAATCTAAACCGAACCAATTAACGAATACATATACTAATACAACCTAAACAATTTATTCCTATAAACCAAACGAAACCAGCCTTTAATTTGAAGATACTAACACTTACCCTTGAAGAAGAGCAACAGCCTTTAACAAAACTAAACTCGTCGGAAGATCGTTGTACTTCTCACAATATTCCTTTATCAATACCAGAACATTCAAACTCAACATTAAAATAAATTAAAAGCTCACTTAACTCCATGTAAACCAAAGAAGGAAACTACGTTGCTACAACAGAATAACGACCACAAACTTACCAAGAGATGACCAAAAAGACTGACAACGTAGAAATGTGACGAACCACAAAACAAAAAGGAAGAAAGCAGAAAAGGTGGCGGCAAGAGAGGAATGAAGAGGAAGGACTACTAAAAGCATTTTTCTTAACAACCCAAAATTCACAGAAAAAAAAAGAAGAGAAAAGGAAGATTGTGAAGGTTACAAGAAACAAAGGAAGAAAGGAGAATGTGGAGATAGTGGGAAACATTGAACAACAAAAATTGATGTGTACTTTTAGTGATATTTTTAAAGAAAAACAAAATAAAATAATATCCTAACCAAAACCCCTTAATATCCAATTATTATTCACTTATCTGGTTGCTAAGAATTTGAACTTTACCCACATACTACAGAACTGGGCGAGATAGTTTAATGAAACACAAATTAATTTTGTTTCACACACAAGATTCAAACATGGGACCTACGATAGGCTAACAAACACCTTACCGCTGAACCAATAGACTCATTCTTGTTAAAAAACTAACAAGAACAAAATATAACCTACATTTGACTAGTTAGGTGTCGAAATAAAAAAAAAAAACTTTATGGAGGGATTTGAACACAAGACCTCTCATAAACAAACACAATGCGCCACTTAATCAAATTAATCACTTTACAAAATTTTCTCTAATATTAACTCAAAAACAGGACGTGACCATTCTCTCAATTCACTAACCCAATTCCTTCTAACCCTGTTTTTGAGATGTGACATAGATTATTTGATTTTGTTAAAGATGTTATATGCATTTGATCTGTTTACACATGCAAGTAAAATCATGAATATATTTTCATGCATTATGAATGAAAGGAAACAACTGAATTAATTCAAACAAGATTGTAATTAATTGACACAAGATTTGTATGGTGTATGTTTAATCATTTAGGATTAAATTAATAATAATGCCAAAAATATTATTACCTTACATAACCTTGTATAATGTTTTCTTATAAAGTTGTAAGTTTATTAAACATAGAAATATGCTAGATAGACTTAATAATTAAATAAGTTTAACATTATAAATTAATTAAATAAGGTTAGTAAATTATCAACTTGCCACAAAATTTTCATAATATATTTTAACATTGTTCAAATAACTCTAAGTTAGGAAGGAAAATTATTCTAACACACACATTCTATTGTGATTACTCTTAAAAACTTGCATACTTATTTCTTCTGTGTTTAGTTTTAATTTTGAGCATAGCTAGATTAATCTTAGTTTAATTAGAAATTCATCACACTTAAATTTATCTCATCATCAACCAATTTGCTTAGTATTAATTTTGCAATTCTTGATTTGCTTAAACAGTCCCTGTAGAAATACTAACTTTTACTTACTACTTTATTACTTGTCAACGATTGTGTACACTTGCACATCAATTGAATATTTTCGAGAGAAAAACGTTTCTCAATTTCATCAAGTAAACACTTGGCCTGAGTAATATCTTTAGATTCTGTGCACTTAAATGCTTCTAGAATGTTGTACTTCATGATCATTAAACTCATGCGGATTGAATGATCCCACATCTCAAAATCCCTTTTAGCATCAGAGGTATTTGCCGCAGTGAGAGGTGCAATTTGTTCTTCCTTAATGTAAGGTCTATATCCATACAACCAAACACTATAAATAAGTGTCTTTTCCATTCCTTGAAATTAGTCCTATTAAGTATGTGTATATAATTTATATTAGCAAATATTGTGGCAGCAGAAGATGAACTAGTTGAATATAGAACACAATAGATAAAAACAAGCTCACATCAATATTCATAAATAAACGATAAATTCAAACATAGTGGCTAACCCCATCTCAAGATACGAAACACAATATTAATATCAAGTCTTTGGACAATAATATTAACAGTAAGCGATATTCTTGTTGAAGTAATCAAACATTGACAATAAATTATGTCAAACAATGAATTAATCTTTGGACTAACTTATTGCTCACATAAAGTACTTTATAATTGTCACACATTTATCACCACAAATGCCTTTGAAATTCTGCGAAATATTAAGTTACCTTTGGGTCAATTAATAAAGGCACACTACTGAAAGAAAAGGACTTTTAGCGGCATTTTTTAGGCTTTTAGCGGCGTTTTAAGCGCCACTAATAGAAACTTAGGCGCTTTGAAAACGCATACAAAAACGCCGCTAAATGTGGCGCCATAAAATTAAGCGGCGTTTTGTGAGAAAACGCCGCTACAAACCATGACTTTTAGCGGCGTTTTAAAAAAACGCCATTAAAATATGACTTTTAGCGCTCTCCACACAAACGCCGCTAAAAACATGACTTTTAGCGCGCTTTTTCTAAAAACGCCGCTAAAGGTCGCGACTTTTAGCGCTTTATCCTAAAACGCCGCTAAAAACAAGACTTTTAGCGGCTTTATCCTAAAACGCCGCTAAAAACATGACTTTTAGCGGTGCTTTTTCTAAAACGCTAAAACATGACTTTTAGCGGCGTTTTCTAAAACACCGCTAAAGGTGGCGACTTTTAGCGCGCTTTAAAACCATGAAAAAATAAAAATTTTATTATACTTTTAGCGGCTTTGTTTTCAAAAACGCGCTAAAAGTCATGAAAAATAAAAAAATTATAATATTATAAAATCACCAAAATCCAATTAAAAATGTATAATTTAATTTGAAGACATTAAAATAAAAATTATAGAAGAATACATATTTCTATAATTGAAAATCTCAATAATAACACTTATACGTCAAGATATGAACAATCAAAGGAGGGAACAATAGCCCCTTGCGCCCATAAAATATTCCACTAATGTTTTTAGAGAAAGAAAAACTAGGTTACCCTTAGAGCAAAATGCTTCAATCGATGTACTTCACAAATTGCCGCATGTTGCTCGAGCAGATATATCAATAGGAATCTCGGATGCATCTCCCCTTCTAACCCATGGGTGTCTGAAGAAATTGAAACCAATCGGATATATCAATTGGCAATCGAGTATGCCAAATTTGGATGAAATGAATAGAGATCAAAGGATCATTCTATTCATCGACTTCAATAGACACCTCAAAAGTTAATGAATATGAATACGCTACGACCAAATAAATACTACTTAACACTCAAAAGTATCGAATGAAGCTACAAATTCCAATTCTCTATTTTGTAAAAAACAATACTGTCAAATCATTTACAACTCGACTAAAAGAATCACTCGAAAAGCTCTAATAACTAACAAAGATTCAACGTCATCGAGAACAAGTCTAATGTTTCCAATTTAGGAATGCAAAATTAGGCTATTTTAAAAGTAAAATCTCATGCCATGAACAAGTATTCCAAGTCTTCTCTTGTGAGACGAGATCGACGAACACCGTTTCATCCTCCCAAATCTTGATGCAACCATCTCTCTCTTCTTATCTTGTTAATATACAAGCATCAAAATAATTAAAGCATAGGAAAGAAAAAAAAACATTTCTTAAGCAAAGCTTTCAGGCTAAAACAAATAAGTTCTAGGTGTTTTTAGTAAAACACCCATTTGTGAGAACCCAAAAAATAGCTAAAATCAGAAGAAGAAAAAACCATCATAGTAAAATACAATACAAACTTAGATGAAAATACAAATTAGGCAAAACAAAACACTAGAATACTGAATGGGCCCATTCTTCAAACTTTCCACTTTCCATGTGCTCTTACATGTGCAAATAATAAAGATATCTTGTAGAATGTGCGATTTCTTCAAATTGATTCCATGTGCAATATTATGAGCGATTAGAAATGTCGCAGAAGATGGTCAATATCACCACTGAAACACTAAAAATATGATGGGCACACAAAAATTGAAACATTCATGATAGGTTGCATATAACTTTCATAAGTACCTCCTGAATGTGGTGAATTTGATGGTTGACATGCCTTTGGACTCACGGTTTGAATAAATCATGCCACAAAGGTAAGTATTCGTATACTAGAAACATAGTGGTTGCATCTAGTCTTGATTTAAAGAAGAAAGCCAATTATTAAAAATAATTGGCGGAGGGCCAATTTATGTAATGAAAGAAGCTTAGAAAGCCAATGCAAAGAAAATAAGTAAAGGTTTAATTGATTCCCATCCAAACCAAGTAGTTTGCTTTGCACTTACAAAGAAAGAGAAACCAAAAGTACAATTTCTGCAGAAGAAGGTAAGACGAACCTATGATGTGGAACTGCAGTCCAATAAGCTCAATTTGAACAAAACCCGGAAAGAGTGCATGTAATTCTCCAAAGACAAGAAGTTGAAGGAGCTCCTTCTCGAGTCCTTTGAACATACAAATAAAAGAAACACTTAAATTTAGATAACCATATTAAGACTACATAAAGAAACCACCAAGAGGTTAAGTAAAAAATTAAAAACTAAAATAAAATTTGTCCATATAAGAAAGACTGATTTACATGAAAAAAAAGGCCACACAAGCATGCATAGACATATGTAAAAAGAATAGCTTGCTCCTTTTGATTCACCATTACTTAATTAAAGTATCTACTCTTTTCGTTTATCGACAATTAGTTTCCGATGAAGTGCATAGTGATTGAACACCTAGATGCTAGCACACGAAATTACAAGCAGATAACATTTCAAATTACAACAAATAGGGATTTAAAAGCTAAAGTTCATAGTGTACCAAGATAGTGTATGCACACGTTGCTGATTTCAGAGGTCAAGCTTCCCAATCCAAAGAAGTTGTATTGCATGATACAATCGTAAGTGGTGAGACAAAAAATAATTGAACAGATATATATTTAGTGCTAATGTCCACAAGCTAGTAGACATCTACAAAGTATAGCATTTCCTCGAGTATGCATCTGGATTCGATGACAATGATTCTAATTTCTTTTGACTAAGTTTCTAGCTTTACTCTTCAAGAAAAATTGTATTTGGATTTCATTTGAGCGAAAATGAACTCAAGGTTTTGGAATTTCAGACTAGGGATGTTTCTTAGCATTGTATCATATATTTCGACGATGAAAACTAAAGCACCTTAGAATTGAAAGATTATTAACAATAAACTAAAGAAACCAGAAAATATCATCCCTTTTTCCATCATAGAAGAAATGAATTGCATGTAGTAATATGCATACCTTGTTTAAGGTGTAAAGGTTCGCATAGCGAATATGCATAGTAGGAGAATGCGGGATTAAATACATTAGTCCATTCATCCGGTCTTGGCATGTGTTTTTTGGGGCGTCTTTCAGTTTGCTTTCATCATCTACCAAATCCAACCCTACAACCTGAATTGCCAACAAGAAGAAGATGTCATGGCAAACACCACAAACTGTCACAACGTAACCCAAACAAAACCATGGCAATGCCCCCAAAAATCAAATAAAAGATATTAAACCTGTTTCAAGAAAACATGCAACCGAGGATGTGAATCAGATCCACAAGAACCTCAAAAAGAGGAATAAAGATGTTGTCAAGAATGTTCGAAATGATGTAACAATCCCCATCTCCTTGTATACATTGTAAAGTCGAGGATCTGAAGCAAAAAGTAGTGAAAATGTCACATAATCAAGGACTAAGAACTATTGCCCGATAACAAAGACAATTTTATTATATGGAGCCTGTGTCACATTCTACTAAGGTTCTAATCCACATATACGGACCAATAATGACCTATATATAAGGGTTCACAGGATATATCACAAAAGGCGGTCATTATTTATTGAGATTATAAGCACCGAATTAACCAAACAACATTCTCACTGTGACAATTCGTTGTTAACGATCCAACTAGCCATTGATCCCACTCACTTTGCTTCCCGCCATATATAGATATTCAGATTCACCATCCGCAACAAAAAAAGCGAACATCAAAACAACGAAAATCCGAGAACATGTATTTGCGGAATCATGTGAGAGGAGAACAATGTAGCATATTATCAAAAGCAAATATTAGAATCCATACTTGATTCATTGACTACATATAGTTACTCAAAGAATGAAGTAAAACATATTAAGCAAATGTGGTGAATGTGGTGAATTTAAACAAAGGAGCCTTGGACTTGAAAGACCCATCATTGAAAGACCCATCTGCAACACCGCGGCATGCTTGGGAAGTTCTTGCTCCCACGCTCATGGGCTCGGAATCAACCCATCCTCTACAGATTGTCGAAGGTCCTTCAAGAAATCATGGAAAGTGGACTCGGATTTGTGAATGGGACGTTGAGCGGTGGATATCACCGTAATGCCTTGCATCTTGATCTGTGATACTTGTGGGACCAAGGGCGACCAACCAGAGTCTTTGATGACCGCAATGCTTTAGCCATATCTGAGTCGGAGTTCGAAAGCGATAACTACTGACATGGTAGCCGCCATCGAGTCCTCTGTTAAAGAGATGTCAAGAGGTTCGAGTAGAAGATGGTGAGCAACAAGACCGCATGGTGTGCTTGGAGGAACTAGGGTTGGATTTGAAGCGTCTCGGATGCCTTGTTCTCATCTTGACGAGAAAAATTAGATTGGAAGGTGAGGAAAAGCGATTTAGGGATTTTAGTTTGGGGATTTTGGGAAATTGATAGAGGAAATTTTGGGGACTTCAAAAATTAGGGTTTGGGAAAAAATCGGGGTTATAGGGTTGAGCGGAGAAAATATAAGATCGTGTATGAAATTTGCGACGTTTTTAATAAAAATGCCATTTGTATCTTTATTTTTTAGCGTTTTTTAAAAAGCCACTAAATCTTTTTTTTATATTTTTTCTTTTTATTTTTTGTCTATATTTTTTAGTTTTTTTAAATTTGTCTTGAGATTATTATTTTTTGAATTTTTATTATATTTTGAGTATTAAAATTTTAACTATAATATTAATATTAAATATTTTAATTTTTATTATTAAATTTTAAAATTTTAAAATACATCAATATATTTTTATATTGAATAAATATAAATTTTATGTATGCAATATATAAATAAAAATGATGTTAATTATTTCAATAATTGTGTTAATATTTTACAAGATCTAGATCAAATTAAAGTTCATGTATACAATTGCACACTAAACCATTGTTCATGTATGCTTTTGGGATTTAACCCATTTTGATATATATTTTTAAAATAATAATTTACATTTATCTTATTTTGATTTATATTCTAAAAATTTCGATAAAACAATTGCGTTTTCAATCTCGGAGAACATATTTGCGCGGTTTTATGAAAACGCCACTATTCTCAATTTTAATTTTTTCCATTTTTCCATTTTAATTTTAATTCTAATTTTAACCTAAATTTTTCTAAGTTTTTCCTTTCAAAATTTTCTTAATTTTAATTCTAATTTTGTTATCATATATTTATGGAAAAGATAAATATAAAATATTTATAAAACAAATGTACAATTAAAGCGGTGGAAAGTTTATAAAAAATAAATTTAAAATATTTAAAATTAATATTTAATATTTAATTAAATATTATTTTGATACTACATATTTAGAAAATTAAATTATAAATTGCGTTGTATAATTATATTGCGGTAAAACCCAATAAATTATGCTTATTTTGATTTATATTCTAAAAAACAATAAAAACCCAATATTCCAATAAATAATAATTTACATTTATCTTATTTTGATTTATATTCTAAAAAATTCAATATCAATCCCTAAACAATAAACCTTAGACCTTAAGCACTAACCTACAAATAGCTAGCCTTAAACCCCAAACCTTAAATACTAGACCATAAAACTCGAACCCTAAATTACTCTAAACTACAAACCCTAAACCACAATTCAAGACCAACTTTTTGGGAATTCATGTAGCCAATGTTAGTGTAGTACAAAACATATATTTTAATATCTAACACATTAGCCATAAATCCCTCATGAGGGATTTCGATTTCGGGATTTTGGGTCATATAGATAACACCCTAAACCCTAAACCCTAAACCCTAAACCCTAAAATCCTAAACTAAAATTATAAACCCTAACTTAGAAACCTAACACATTAACCATTTCCCCTCAAACCTCTAACCCTAAACCCTTAAACCATAAACCATAAACCCTAACCCTAAAACCCTAATCCATTAACCATTTCATTCTAAACCCCTAACCCTAACCCTAAACCTTAACCCTTAACCACTAACACTTAAACCTTAATATCAAGAACACTAACATATTAAACACTATACAATAAACCCAAACAACAAACTTTAAAACACTAAACCCATACACCAAAATAACAAACCCTAAACCATAAAATTAATATACTAAACATTAAACCCTAAATCAATTTTAATAGCTTAATTTATAACTTAAATGAAAACTTCTATATTGTTTAGTTAACAATTTGTAACTTCTCATAATTAAGTAACTAAAATGAAACTTTCTCATAGCTTATAAGTGAATGTATCAAAATAAAATATAATTCAAAGCGAGAAAAGGAAAAATATGAAAATTTTTAGCGGCGTTTGAAAAAGCGCCGCTAATGCTCGAACTTTTAGCGGCGTTTTCCCAAAAGCGCCGCTTAAGCTCGAACTTTAATGGCGTTTTCCCAAAAGCGCCGCTAAAAGCTCAGACTTTTAATGGCGTTTTCCCAAAGCCGCTAAAGATCGACTTTTAGCGCGTTTTCAAAAGCGCGCTAAGCTCAGACTTTTAAGGCGTTTTCCAAAAGCTTAAAGCTCAGACTTTAATCCGTTTTCCCAAAAGCGCTTAAAGATCGAACTTTAGCGGCGTTTTCCCAAAGCGCCGCTTAAAGCTCGAACTTTTAGCGCGCTTTACCAAAAGCGCCCGCTTAAAGCTCGACTTTTAGCGGCGTTTTCCCAAAAGCGCTAAAGCTCGACTTTTAGCGGCGTTTTCCCAAAGCGCCGCTTAAAGCTCAGACTTTTAGCGGCGTTTTCCCAAAAGCGCCGCTTAACGATCGACTTTTAGCGGCGTTTTCCCAAAAGCGCCTAAAGCTTCAGACTTTTAGCGCGTTTTCCAAAAGCTTTAAAGCTCAGATTTTTAGCGCGTTTTTCCCCGCCGCTAAAACTCGGACTTTAGCGGCGTTTATGAATAAACGCATAATATGTCCTTTTTGCGGCGTTTTGCTAATAAACGTTGTTTTTTTTTTTGCGCGTTTTCCTTCAAACGCCACTAATGTATAATATTTGCGCGTTTTATTTAAACGCCACTAAAACGCCGCTTAAAAGTCTGCTTTTGGTGTAGTGGCATGAATCACAAAAACATATAATCATCTTGATATTTTAAACAAACTAATCTACTCAAAAGAGGTCAATTTAGTGTCATTTTGTTTCAACTAATTTGTTTAAAATATTAGACATCCTTAATTAAATCCCAAACAAGGATTTAATCCAGGTGGCATGGGCCCCGACCCCCCCTAAAAGGTAAAATTTCAAATTAGGCCCTTAAATTTTTTTAAAAATTTTAAATTAGTAAATGTAAAATTGCACTTTGGCCCCCCTAAAATTATAAAAATTTGATTTAATCCTTTATAAATTAGAAAGATATAAACTATAAAAAATTAAAATTTTATCCGGCCCCCCTAAAAAATTGTACTGGCTTCGCCCCTGATCCCAAAGCCAAAATATGAATTTATTTGTTTCAAAATATTTTAAATTTAAATAAAAATAATTTGAATAAAGGTAAATCCCATCTTAATATATCAAATACTCTATTAATATTTCATCTTTGGACAAAAATATTAACTTGCAAATGATATCTTATTATAATAATCAAAGATCGACAATAAAAACATGTCGAACAATAAGTTTTCCTTTGTGCTTATTTATTGCTCATGTGTAAAACTTAATAATCATCACATGTTTATTACCTCAGTTGCACATGTAATTTTGTTAAACATTAACCTTCCTTTGGACTGAACAATATTAACGTAGCTTAAGTTACATGCATACTACCTTTTATATTTTAAAATAAAATAATTTCAATAAGAGAGATCACTTTGATAACTTATTATTTCAATTAAGTTTTATATATATATATATATATATATATATATATATATATATATCAGTTTGAAATTGAAATATTGATTATGATACGATTCTTAAAATAACTCAAAAATTATCTTTATGACGCAATAAAAAATAAAAAATATTATTCTTTTAACTATTTTTATTTAATAAATAAAATCCAGGGAATTTTTACATATCATAAAACATGAACAACCTTGTATTCTTGCAAGCATAAATCCATATGAGCAATCAAACAATGAAATTTGACACAAACGCATACTTTTATACTTGAACTAAATATAATATGTAAAATCATAAAACTTTATTTTATTTTATTTTGAAACGCCAAATTTTATAAGTTATTAAACTAAGTTTATTCATTCTTGATTTAGCCATATAACAATCATATTATCCAAATTCCAAAATTCTTTACTCCACGTTTATTCGTATCTGTAGAATAAATTGGCAGCACAACTATGATCACGATTACGTTTTCTTTATAAATGTATTTATGATGTTAATGAAATATGAATTGTAATTATCACCAATTAAACATAATTTATATCATTAAGAAAATCCTAAAAATATGAATCCATAATTAATCAAAACTGAATCATTTTACTGAATTCTAATTAAAAATATAATAATATATTCATACAACAATATTTACACATGAAAAATTCATTCATATTGCAGCAAAGCATTCCATTCAAATTTATGAAACAATTATACGAGTCTCACAGATATATCATATATCGTTTCTAATGAAACCAAACCTGCACTGCGTTTTATATATTTATATATTATATAAAGTTTGCTTCCACAACAATACATATATTGCATCTATTTTCATAAATAATCAAATTGAAAATTAAAATCCTAATCAACATAAATCTAAAAGATTTGAAATGGATGATTAAAAATATTGAATTTAAATATTAAATTCATAAAATTTTAAGAATGAATTAATCCAAAAATAAAAGAAAATCAATTCTTTATTAATGATTCGACATTACGAAACTCGGATACCATTTGTTCGAACCGTAAAATAATATGTGATATAAAACTTTATTAATCATCGTCTATCATATCAAATCATCAAAAATAAAACTAAATACGGAAGCGTACTTGAATCTATTGATTTCTTGAAATATTCGATCTTGTGGTTTTGATCTTTCAAATTAGCACACAAGTAATTCAGAGGATATGGCTCTATCTTTTTTAAAGATGGGATATTAGAAAAGTTAAACATGTGTAATTTGGGGACTATAACACTAATATATATAACTTTTGCACATTAACCTTAATTTCTAATTAGTCCATCATCAATTAGAAATTAGTTACTAGAGTATCTACACATATTTGGCCTATACTTTATTTAATAACTAAAGCCCAATAAACCTTAGCCGAATTAAATCACTTTTAATTTTAGCTAATCTTTTATGGTAGCAAATAATAACATGTAATTACTATTATTATATATGTGATGTCCATATTTTCCAACACTAATCCCTTCACCCTTTTATTTATTTCACTTGTTTTTTATTTATGAAATATAATTATCACCGATCTCTATAAATATGATCTTATTTGTTGCCACCTACTAATTTATATTTTCAAGCAAATTTTATTTTTGTAGGTCTCGATAACCTATTAACTGTAAAGATAATTGTCAAGTGTATTGATGCCAAAATGGCACTTTGGATTAGTTTGTCCTAATGGAACCAATGTTTGCAAGCAATGTTTTATGTTTCTCTATTGTTGGCAATGATGATTTTCAAAGTGCAAAGGTGGATCCATTAAGATGACAATATAAATTGAGACCATACAATAACATTTGGAGTTGAACCTTCCATGCGGTAAAGTTATGGCTACCAAGTAATTTGATTGGAACCTGCGATACTAGGTTGAATTGGATGATTTGGATGGTGCTATTAGGGTATCAAGATTAGTAATGGTGGCCATGAAAAAAACTAAAGAAAAATATATTCTAGTGGATCTCTTGAAGTGAGTTAAATTGGGAAAGGAAAACACACTCACAAAAGATCACTCATTGGAGTTCTATGAAGTTTGATACCATAAAGATAATTGATACATAATAAATAAAGTCAAAACTCACATGTCCTATTGCTACTACTAACAATGTTTATAAGTAAATTTAAAACTCAAAATAGAAAGAGAAATAACTAAAAGAGAGATTTGCTCCGAAATATTTCACCTCATCTTTTTTATGAAGCTCTAACAATAAAAATAATCGATGTAAAAAAAAGAAGAGGTAAAACTAAAACTTACATTATGTATTGATAACAATGTCGATGTCAATTGAGTTAAGACTCAATCAAATAGAATCATTACTTAAATAGGATTATAAGCATCTTTATTATTACTTAATTAATATTAAAGTTAATTATGTATTATTTTGAATAATGTTACTTTAATTAATATTAAAGTAAATAATGTTGGAGATCACATTAATAACAAGCAGGGATCTAATTTGACGATCAATTCAGATGATACTTGGGTGTATTTATCCACTGATGGGGCTGTGGCCAGAGATTCTGGTTATGCTGCAACAAGAGGCGTAGCTCGTGATCGGGATGGAAATTGGATAGTGGGATTTAATCGATTCTTAGGCGTGTGCTCTCCGTTTGAGGCTAAAGTCTGGGGCATTCTAGATAGGATCCTTATTTTGTTTAATAAGGGCTATAGACGGATCATTATTATGACAGATAATCTTGAAGTTGCCCAAATCTTGACTGATATGGATTTGGAAGACTTAGGGATTACAGTGCTTCGAAGAACTCAACGCATCTTGCAGTCAGAAGGGGAGTGGAGGATTAAGCATATCCCAAGAAATCAGAATTTGGTAGCAGATCATCTTGCTAAACTCAATTCGAGTTGGAAATCAAGCTTACAAGATATTGATGAGGCTCCTAAGGATATTTTAGATTTACTGCAAGTGGATAAAATGAATGGTTATTTTATGCAATTGATGTTTTTTCATTTCAATCGCCCCAAAAAAATGTTACTTTACCTTAATTACATAAAGTAAAACTATACTATACGTTGAATAAGTTAAAAATGCTTTAATTATTATTTGAAAATGTTCTATTATTATATTTGAGTTGATAAGTTAATATAATTTAATTATATTCAATAATTTAAATAAGAGAATATTTAATGCTAATTACTGTAATTAAAAATATAATGTTTTAAAGACTAATTAAATATTAAATACATAAACTCACATGCAACACATTGGTGTTAGAATCTAAAATATTATTCCTTATATTACAAAATTACCATTAAATATATTTTATTTTAATATAATAGATTTTTGAATTCAATTATATTATTAATTAATTATTAATAATAGCTAAAGTTATGTCAACAATATAAAAATATTATATTAATGATCATAATTAATGTTTTTTATATAATAATAGGAGTTTTATTTATTTAATTAAACTATAAATTGATTCGAATAATACTAAATAAAATTATTACAAATATTTTTTATTATTTAATGTAACATTAAATTAATAACTAATAATAGCTATTATCTTATCGACTAATGTGAGATATATAATCAAGTTTTATCCATTTAAATTAAATAATTAAATTTAATAACAATATGTTTCAATTTTTTGATCTCATCAGTTTTTTTGGCAGTGGCATATTGTGAATAGATTTGTCCATGACCTAAAAAGTGAGAGGGTTTGGATAAAAATATATAACGATTTTTTTCCGGCCTGAATTTGTAAAATAAAAAATCTGTTATTTTGTTGTTTTTTTCTCACTGTTTTATTGTCATTTTACAATTATGTTCTGCTATTTTATTGTTATTGTTTGGATATTGTATAATTTTTGTTTTATTATTACTTTTGTTACTATTTTAGAGGCATTTGCTTATTAAGTTGCACTTATATTAGTGTTATTTAAGTATAAAAACTTTTTTAATTTATTTTCAATTTGTTGGGAAACATTTATTATAATGTTTTTGTATTTTTTATTATTATGTTTTTTAAATTTTTATATAAAAAATAATATAAATTTTTTAATACAGGAAGGCTAGGTGAGCTTGGGTTTTATTATTTTCAATTTTTTTTTTAACATTTTCTTATCCAAGTTGAACCTGGATAAAATTTTAAGCCAAGTTTTTTAATAAAGACCTATCAAACATGCCTAAAACTTTATTAGGGGTTGATCCGACTATGTACACCTCTACTTGTAAATGATGGCGTGGAATTGAAGAGTAAATTCATTCAATGTAATAGTGGAAGTTGTTTGGAGAATTTTGAATAAAAATTTTTAAATATTTTATCTTGTTAATATTTGAATAAATTGTTTGAAGTAAATTCAACCAAAATGTTAACATTTTACTTTTTTAATATTTGAATATAATATTTCTTTTGGTATAATTATAAGTATTCTCATATGTTTTATAATTTTAAACTAATCATGTTCGGTTTAAGTGGTATTTAGGTAAAATGTTTCAGTGGTGAAATTTAATTTATTACATTATTATTATGTGGTATAAACTCAATAGTTGTCTCACTTTGTTTATAATATTTTGATTCTATTTGAATTTATTTTTAATTAATAAAATTTTTATTTGATTTTAAATTATAATATATATTTAGAATGTAAATTTTAAAAAATTAGTTTCAATATTAAAACTAAAAAAATTAATTGTTAATTTGATTGATAATACATTTAAAAACAGAGTTAATTTTATTTATTATTTGTATATAACTTAAATCAAACTCTAATATATATTTATTTTAAGTAAATTTTAAGATATTTATGTTAGCAAAAGATGATTTACTCAAAATCAAAGTAAAATTGGAAGGACAACGTTTTCATTTATCAATATATTATTATATTTATGCTCAATTGTGATTTAAAATATTTAATTATATATATATTATTTTCTTATACTTCAATTATATAATTATTAAATAATAAAAATGAATATATATTCACGTCACGTTGAAAACTAATAAATTAAAAATTGAAAATAGAAATATAAAGATCAAAATGAGAGATTCACTCAAATATTTCACATCTTTGACTAGGTTTTACTCTAATAAAAGTTGATGAGGCTGCAAGACTCGAGAGTTTGGTTGGGTTTAGACTTTAGATCTATAATTAGAGTCCATAGATTTATGTTTGATACTAAACTGCATCTAGGGGTGAGTAAAACTCGATTCGACTCGAAAAAATCGAAAAAAATTCGAATTTCGAGTTAAACGAATCGAATTATTCGAGTTAATCGAGTTATTCGAGTCAACTCAATTTTTTTCAATTTCGAGTTCGAATCGAGTTAAGTTTTGAATTCAATAACTCAAAAATTCAAATAATTCAATATTAAAATATAATATTTTATATTTTACCCTAAACTCCCAAACCTTTTACTTTTCCTCAAAATTTTTACTCCTTCCCACTTTTCCCCAAAACTTTTATTCCCTCCCATCCCAACCCTCCAATCTACCCAAAATTCATTTCCACCAAAATTTTACTCTCCCATTTATTTTTTCTCAAAATTTTACTCTAAAAACCCTCAAAACTTTTTATTTCCCCCAAATTTTTTATTTCCCCAAATTTTACTCCTCCCACTTTTCCCTAAAACTTTTACTCCTTCCCATCCCACTCCCCATCTACCCCAAACCCATCCCCCAATTTTTTTTTTATATTTTCCTTCCAAAATTTTACTCCCTATTTACTTTCCCTCAAACTTTTATTCCCCAAAACTTTTATTTTCCCCTAAACTTTTACTTCTCACCTTTTACCCTCAAATAAAAATCAAAATTATCCAAAAAATTCACTAAACATAAATAGCAATAATTTTATTTATATCTACTATTTATATTATTAAATTAAATTTCACATTTTATATTATTTATATTATTGAATTGTTTAGTCATATTGAATATTTATATTAAAATTGAATTATTAATTATGCCGTAAAATATTCGTATTAAAATTTTATATTGGTATCAATTTCATATTTTATCTTTAAAATAACTTTTATTAAAAATCACATTTTTACATTTAATATATATTTTAATTCTAAAATACATAATGACAAGAATCTGAAGATAATTGAAATAACTAAGCAAGCAAAGAAGCTAACCCGTATATAAAAGATTAATAAATAAATTATGAGGTGATGAAAGTTAATAAAAATTTGATTAAGGTGGACAAATTTTATTACAATGGGTGATAGTGGTTACAAGGACCCAAAATTATTTTTTAAAATTTAACTCGAACAAATATATTCGATTCGATTCGATTCGATTCGAATCGATTCGAATTCCATCTCACTCGACTCGATTCGAGAAAATTTCAAATCAAATTAGGATGATAAAATATGACTCGTCAACTCGATTAACTCAAATTTTTTCATTCGATTCGATTCGATTCGATCGAACGCTCACCCCTAACTGCATCAACAATTTCTAGTTTTATTCCTACCAATCAAGTACTTACTAATCACACTTTCACAAAAAAAAAATCTATAAATTTGGCAATCTTTTTATTAGTTTAATAAAATCTCACACCAATTAAAATTAAAAAAACGAAAAGGACAACTGAAAGAGGAAGAAGAGAGAGAGAGCAACCTGGTATTAAATGCATGCAGTGGAGCAATGGCACTGGTCAATTTGGTAGCTCATGTCATCAACAGAACAAGACCATGTATTTTATCTACCTTTATTCTCATGCACATATGCCAATTCTGTAAAGCTACATTATTTAACAACCACTAATTTCGTCCAAAGCATTTTCTTTTCTTTTCATTCACCTCTGCGCAAGGCAAGGGTGCTTGGCATTTAGTTTCTAGAAGTGGCTCAAATTTATGAATGTTTTTGGGTTGAATCTTATGGATCCAATGGCTCACATCAAAGTGGGCTACAAAATAAATAAAAGAGAAAGCATCTCATACTTGTAGCTTGTTAATAGGTATTAGTTTAGACTGCTTTTGCTTCATAAGTTGTGAATTATAATCAATAGATATAAAAAATCTAATTTGAATAGGATTAGTATTAGATGATTCAAGAGGAAGGGAAGCAGTAGGATAAACACGATGGCTAAAGGATCATGACTTCACGAGCTGGATGGATGCCGGTAAGTGCAGAGCAGAGCAGTGCAGTGGGCAGGGCAAGGCAGGGCAGGAGAAGAAAATAAAGAGAAGAAAACAAAACAAAACAAACAGAGAGGTCTTTAATGTACTTACAACGTTCACTAATTACAATGCTACTGGCTATAGGGGAAGTAGTTTAATTAGGGTCTTGGGCGAGATTGTAAAAAAAAAAAAAAAAAAAAAAAAAACCTTAGTACAATCATTTTAATTAAAACGAGGAAAGATACATATCTTTATGATGGGTTAATGGGAATGGGAGCAAGAAGACCGTGGGCGTGTCAACACAAGAGAAACGAAAATTTTATATAAATAAACAGATGGAACCTACGTAACGTAAGCCCCTCCCTCCCTTTGATTTGTACGTTGGTTTTTGCTTTATAGAGTTTCTCCCTTTTTTCTCGATTCAGACACCAAATTGACTTGGAGTAGCGAAAAGCTCCAAAACTTTGTTTACACCTTTACCACTCTTTTTCAACTGCTCCTCCACTCTTCGCCTTTTTCTCTCAAATGGCGTAGACCTTTGAAAGAGAAAGAGAAAAAAGAAAGAGTGCATTAGCACGTGACTATGCATATGGAGAAGAGTGAACAATGACCATGTTAAACCAGCCAGCCAGGTAGGATTGGTAGTGTGTTGATAGAAACTAGAAAAAAAATAAAATCAAAGCCTAAGCTTAAGGGAAGGAAGGGTACCTTGCTTTGAATCCCCTTATTACATTATTAAATTTTGTTTGGTTTTGAAATGAAGGGTTCATGCATTAATAATAATTTTATGATTATTATATAATTGAAGACTCGACAACCTGGGCTGGAGATGCAGGATTTGACATTTACGTGTTGTTTCTTTCCCACTTGCTCTCTCTCTACTTTGACACAATTTTCAAGACTGTGAAAGCGTTGAAATCTGGAGCTAGTACCGTCCTCTCCGTTTGTCACTCTGATGTACAGTTGAGAAAAGAGCGACAATGGTGGAGCCTTTGCTGTGGAAGATATACAGCATGGCAGCACATCTTCCGGGCAACTCCCTTTAGCCTTTATTTTATTTGCCCTTAATACCACATTTCTACTTAGTAATTATGGGTGTTCTTAGCTTGTTTAGTTTCACATTACATTTATTAAAACCCTAAATATCATACTCTTTACTGTTCTTTTTTCTTCCCCCATAGATTTGTTGAATTTATTATATTAGCTATGAGTAGTGCATGATGAGTTAGTTAATTCTGAATGAATGGTGGAATTTAATTGACATTTGGAGATGTACAAAGAAGCAATACACTGTCATGTTTGCCAGCTAGATATTCCACAATTACGTGATTATTAATTGTAGGAGCAGCGTTCCATAAAACTCTGCAAAGGGGAACACCCAACAGTAAATGGAGTAGCAGCAGCAAGTTTGCAGTATATGAACGTAATGACAATAACTTTCTATGTACACCACCACCGTTCTCCCTCTCAGCTCTTTCACCTTCCACAGTTTGAAATCGATTGGCCAGAAATAAAACAAATTTCCCAACCCATCAATTATTTATTAATTGGTTCAGCTGTATGAGCAAAACAATGCCTGCAACTTTGTGGTTAATTAATGTTTTGGACATTCCCCTAAGTAAGATTTTCATATATTTATCTATTCATTAATCAGTTTAGATTTAAAAATCTTGGAAGAGGGAAGCATCTTTTCTCGTATTTTTCCCATTTTTGCCTAAGTTACCAGTACTATTAACCAACAATTTCATTCGAAAAACACGAATTACAACCTTAAAAACAATATTATTGAAAAGAGTAATCATGAACCATAAACATATATAGTAAAAGATAATCAATGCTATCATAAAAGGGGAAGTGAAAAAAGCAAAGGTCCTAAGATTTTAAACATATAAGTTCGAGTTTTACTATGATCAGGATAAAGCTAGAAGTTTACTTTTAGGGGATTAAATTATAAAATTTAAAGGGGTCAAAGTACAATTTTTTTTGTATATGCTTGTTAGTTTAGAGTTTTAAAAGGTTTAAATTATTTTTTTTTCATTTTTGGGAGGACAGAATATATTTTTACCATCAAACGAACTTATAATTTTAAAAATTTCAAAAGACTGAATTGATAATTTGTTATCTTGGGGGCCTAGGGCCCTTGCATGCTTCCCTTGGCTCTGTCCTTGCTATGCATAAATGTTATTTGTGTGTGCTCTCGTATATTATATTTTCCTATCATAATATTAGGTAAAATGGTAAAATACATTGCATATTTTGTATGAGATAATTTAAGTTTGAATAACATTATTGAGTTAATTGTTAAATCGGACAAATAGGAAGGATTAATTTTGAAAGCCTAAAAAGGGACTAGTGGCAAACTTAGATGGAAAAGAGAAACCGAATCATTAATTTGAGGAGCTACATGTATTGCAGAATGATACTTATTTTGCTAAGTCTCTATCCTGACACAAACACATTAATGTATCATTTCAAAGAATCCAAAGATATCATAAAGTTTTAGATCTTTATATGAATGGGCAAGGTTAATTATTTTGAGACAATGTCCATCGGTTGTTGTTAGTATAGAATAGACTGATATTGGGACAGCAAGGTGTAGCGGAATGACAAATTGCTTCCAATTGGAGGTCTCAAAGGGTATACCATTTCGCAGAGGGAAGACATGCATTGGTGTTGTCAATTCCATTTGGTTGGTTTCAATGATATATCACATGAATCTGCAACTCTTGCTCACCGACGAGTCTGGTTTATTTGATTTGGAATGGTGATTAATTAAGGTTAGCTGAGGCTGAGGGAATAATCAAAAATTAAATTAGAAAAGCAAAGTGAAAACGTAGTCGCATTGACCTTGGGGTCAGCCAAATAGTTGAGATGGGTAAAAAAGGCAGCAAAGGGGGGAGAGAGAGAGAGAGAGAGAGAGAGTGGACCCTGACCCTATCTGTCGGTCATATCGCCTCGAATTCTTCGCCATTCCCAAAAGTGACACGCCAGACGAGGGTCCCCCTTTCATGAAAAAACAAAAATATAATATATTTAATAAATGTATAGCATTTTATTAAGAGAAATAAAAAATAAAAAAACTCGTCTCAATGCTAAAAAGTATGAGAAATTAAATGTGTTTGCCATTATCGGGCAGCTCAATAACTCAACCACTCCTCTGACTCACTTTTAGGCCATCCTTTACTTTGATTCCTTTTCTATTCAATTATTTATGCATCATTATATTTTATGCCAGTACACTCTTATTTAACATCATTCTACAAAAATAAAATATCTCATAAATCCTACGGTTCTTAAGGGGTCTGGATTTCTAGGCTACATAAACGAAAAGACAGTATAATCTCGGTAGTTTTTTTAAAAAAAAAAATGTTTGATGACAGCATCAACCATCATCAAATGGTGTGTTTTGCTCCATTTCTCAGTCAACTTTGCTTGTACGAGGAGTTTTTAACATCTTATAATCAAGAGAATCAAACGGTCCATAAAGGTTTTTTTTTTTTTTTGTTTTCTGGATACATACGTATAACACCCAAAGTAGAGAGAGAAGTAGAAGGTTAGAGAGAGATGAGAGTGCATGGGGTCGTGGTTATTTCTGGAACTGAGAGAACAGCTGGTAGGGTCGAGTCTGCAGCTATGTTTTGTCTTTTTTAACGTTGGCTTTCCCCTCTTTTTACTCATCTTAAAAACCCCTCTTCACCCATATCCTTCTCTTCATCATCTCATGATCATCACCTAACCCCCCTTTCTCTCTCTCTCTCTCTCTCTCAGAGTCCCCCTAGAACACAGGCGAGACTCTTGGGGGGTAAAGAGATAAGAGAATCAGGGAGACACATACATAATTCATGAGAAAAAAGCCTCTTTCAAGATAGTTTTAATTGAGATGTCCTGAGCGGAGTAACCAAATTGAGGGGAATGTTGTCTGGCTCGAGGACATTTGTTTTTAATCCATTTCTTGCATTACAATTCATTTATGGATCTGATTATTGCTGTAATGGATTGAGGCTGTACAAGGTCGTCGGACCAGGCTTCATTCCCCCTAATGCTTGCTCCTATATGGGACTGCCGACTGCCTAATCAAGTCTAGATTCTAGATCACGGAGCTGCAGCATGGAAAGGTTTGGGTCTTCTGTTTCAATGATTATTTTGGGTCCTTTTTTCTTTTTCTTGTTTCCTCTTTTGGGAAAATTTGGCTGTTCTAAATCATTTGGTATATTGTTTCTAGAGCAATTACCACTGTTAGTTATGTGCAGATTGGTGTAATGATGAAGAGTTTTGACCAATTTTTGTTCATCATCTGTGTAAAAAGTTTCATCATTACTCTTTTTTTGTTTTTTCTTTTTCTTTGATGCTATGATGTTCTTGTCAGTTCAAACACTTATATTTCTGATTTATCATTTGGCAGATCTTTCCCATGACGGCTTCCTGTTCTCTGATCTGTCTGTTTCTGCTGTTTTCAGATCCGGCTTTGAACTTTTGTTGGTAAACATTCTCTCTTCTTTTACCATCTCTCTAGGGTTTCAAGACCTAGGCTCTTCCCTCAAAATCAATCCTTTTTTTAAACGAAGCTTGACCTTCGTAAAGAACCAAAGATGAGGGAAAAATAAAGACTTGCCCTTTCTTTAACAGTTTCAAAGTCCCATGAAATAGAGTTCCTTGGCATGAGGAGTTACCAAGTCAATTCTAAGATGATAAATATCCTTCACTCTTGTATAAGCTGATTAGATCTGTATTATCTCTTATCTGCTTTGCATGGTGAATGAAATGTATTAAGCCTTGAATTTATTATGATGCAGTAATAATTTTGAATATGGCAACTATATTGTTTATTCTATTTTAGTTTCATTGAAATGAATAATGGAGCTTTCACTGTAAATACATGTCTTGAAGAGTTAGCATAGGAAAATGACAGCTTTTGTAAGCAATAGGTTTGCCAATGGAAGTGTGGGCACAGACATGGGTCTGATTAAACAATACCCACATGGCCTGGTTTCGTCATGACATCTTATCTGAAACCCTAAATTTGATAATCAAGATGTCACTGTTGAGTGTTGAAATTTAGTTAAAACAACACCCCCCTTAATTGTTCCATCTATCAAATGCTTTCTTCTTTCAAATCCTGGGTTTTCAGCAGCTACTAGTCTGCCACTGCTCCCTCATGGGATTGAGTTGTGTGATAATTTACTTGCAGCATTTTGTTTTACTTACAACAGGGTTAACTAAAGGAGCTTTGTGCAGTAAAGCACATGGTCTAATTAACAAGTAACTATCATTTGAAGGAAGGGAGCTTTTACCTATGTTGGTGCTTCATCTGTACATTTTAGGGAATTAGTGATCAAAACGAGGTGTAAAGTTTTACTATTGTTTACATTTCCCATCATACTTTTTCCATTTTTTGCTCTGGCTTCTTTATTCATGGTCCATGGAAGCTGAGCAACAGAACACAGCAAAGAAACAGTTGATTAGAAGTTTGGCAGAGACGAGATGAGTTTATCTAGGCCTATATCAGAGCCTTAGGTAACACGTATCCAGTAGCTTGTCACCCCAGCATTCATCATCCACTACATTCAGTAATAATCACATGACTGTTCACAAGCTCATTCGAAAGATTATCCATGGAGTACTTCTCTCAATGCTTTGTGCAGTGAAAGTTATTTTGTTGTATTAAAATCCCGGTTAGCTAGGAATCTAGGAAACAAATGTTAGCTTCTTTTCTTTTTTTTTTTTTTTTAATATTACTTGTATATGTCCTTTGTACCTTGAGAGTTTTCCTTTCTATAGTTTGAATATATCTATCCTTTTTTTCCCTGAATTATTTTGTCCTTCATCTTGCTGAAAAAGCAGTAGTATGAAAACGGTGCCCCTTAAAGAACACTCTTTTGGGGAATTGGATCTTTTTGACCTTTGCAAAAGATTAAGTAAACACCTTTCTTCTTTGCCTTTAATTCATGATTTTCGAGACCATCTTTTTAGGACCCTTGTAGTTTTCTAGATAGAGAAAAAGATGTTTCATTGGTGCCGTGATGAATTCTTGAAGCCCTAAGTCCAAAATTTTTCTCGTGAATGGTTGGTATGTTTTTCGTGTACAGCTTGACCAAGACTCCATAAAAAAGTTCCCACATGATGAAGGTCCCTAAAAGTTCCTACTAGTAGCTCTCTTGTTAGGATTACAACCTAGTAATGACAAGATGATAGTTTAACTTGACATCTAAACATAACCTGAGATCCTATGCTGGCTTGGCTAGATTTCATCTTAGCAAAACATTTTCAATGCTGCTAGCTAGCTACTTCCCATACAGATGGAAAGGGCCCATGATTTGAACCCATGTCGGGTGCCAGCAAATACAATGCCAATCTGGTTGATGGAAATGTTTTCCTATAAGTGGTTAATTAATGCATATTGAACATGATATTAAGTAGCCAAACATATGCTCCCTAATCTAGTGCTATTACAATCCAACTCATGGTAGTATATTAAAGTTATAACTTGATACCATTGCTTTGAGTTCATCTTACCAAACTTTTCCAATGCTGTTAGCTACTTCCCCATCAGTTGGAGGGGCCCTTGATTTGAACCCCCCATGTTGCGTGCCATTGCCCTTGCCATTGCCATTCTGTTCGACGGAACTCTTTTCCTATCCTTCACGTACGTGTCTGATTCAAAAACCATGTTGGGTCCTGCACTATATTTCTGTTCAAAATTAAACTTGTTGTCTAGGAAAAAGACTAAAAAATATCTCATTCTAATAAAATATGATCCATTGGTTGTTGCCATTTGAGATTTTACTTTGGGTTAATATATTAACCGTCGGCTATTTAAAATTGTATTTCATCAATCAAAATACTCTCCAAGGACTTACACGGCTTGATTGATTAATATCAAGTTATCATGCCAGAACATTTATATCAATTTTCAATATTTAAAATTAAAATTAAAATAAATGAAACCCAATTTTTTTTGTAGTATATATACTGATAAGGAATTGCAGACGTTTAAAAGTAGTGATGTGTTAAGTTTTTTGGGTTGAAAATAACATGTCATCAAGCCACTAAAGATTGGCCTGGCCTATTGTGGGTGACAGAAGTAAAAGATAATCATCATATCATTAATTGTTTTCCTTTCAATATTAAAAAGTTAAAAGTGGTCCAGTTGGAGAACCAAATTTTCTATCCACCCTTTTACTTTTTTTTATCTTCTAGCTTTTAGCCATTGCTTGTTCATAAAATCACTGGTGACTGGACCATACATACAGCGAGGGGTGGCATGCCGCATGTGAAAGTTGGCTTTTCCCTCCTAACTACTATAAACCATCTTTGAAGCTAATTTTCAATGATGAAAAGGGATAAAAGTTCGACCATCCCTTGTATCCTGACATAAATCTAGAAACCCACCATTTAACAAAAGCTCGGTGGGAGACTTGCTGCAAACAGATCTTGCTTGATGATTGTTTTCGTCATAACAAGGGTTCAGTCTTTTAGAACTGTCAGTGCTTGAGTGTTGTGCCACCCAAATGCTTAATTTAGAAACCAACTTCTTTTAAAACCCAATGGAGAAAGAATGATTCATCTTTGATTCCTCCAGATCATACTGCACCTTCATTCAGACAAAACGAAATCTGCAGAACTGGTAAGTAAAAAATCTTGTACCTTCTACTTAATATCATAAAAAGCGTAAAACTGTAGGGGATCCTAAAGCTGCAGTCCAATTTCTTGACTTAGCCATTTATGTTGATACAAGTTTATACACTCCTATTTCTTTCTTTCTTGCAACCAAGAATTATGTAAAAATGAGCAGAGAACATTGGGCATTGGGCATTGGGCTAAAGTGGAAAACCACTACAAATATTATATATTGGGTCACCCTTGGTTCATACAGAATCCATTCAAGCCCAAAGTTTGATCTCGGCAACTTTAAGCCAACCCTTTCTTAAACAAAATAGATTTTCAAGCCTCACGCAACTGAATCAGTGCGGGTGATGGGGGAAAGAATATGTGCCTTACCATAAATTCACAGCATATATATACACTGCTTATTGGTAGTAAATTAAACACCAACTTAGTTGAAAAGAGATTTAAAAATAATAAAATTTATTATAATCATGTTTATATTTTCAATAGTTCTATAATATTTTTTAAAAAAAATCAATTTTAGAAGAAATCTAAAAATAAATGAATGATTAAATTAAAAATTTAACTGCTGAAAATAATGTATTTTAACATATTTTAATGCCGGTTTAATCTTTGCTATTGATTTTATGTATGGGGGGATCCGAAATACAAATCTGTCACAATGGTTAAAGTGTATTATTGGGGTTTGGAGTCAAGTTGATGAGGTACCTCAAGTGTATGTGCTTGACCCAGTATAGATGCTTTTCTTTGGGTTAAAGAGAAAATGTACGAAATTATAGTCCTTCAATAATAAAGCTTCAATCCTCGAGGAGGATATCTTTGAAAACCATCAGCCCTTGTAAGGATCTTGTTTCAACCTTCGCCATAAAATCAGTCACAATATTTGCTTCTCTAAAAACATGCTTGAAAGGCACTTGCCATGCTTATTTACAAAGTTGATAAATTTGACACACTAAAGCCAAACTATTGGTCACTGCGAAAATGGGTTCAACATCATCATAATCAACCTTGACATTTCTTAGTCCAGAAGACCAAGCCACATTTAAGCCGTGAATAAAACCCCCCCAATTCAGCTTGCAAGATAGAAGAAACACCAACACATCTAGTAAAACCAACCAATTACCATTAGCATCTCGTAAAAGGCCACCCCAAGCTGCTTGCGCATTTTCCCTGCAGCACCATCGGTATTTAATTTAGCCCACCCCCTCTCTTGGTAGTTGTTAGCCTCGTCGCATCTCTTTTCTTTCTAAAATTCTTGAATCCTTCATTTCTGTTGATTTATAATGTCTAGCCCGCACAAAACTTTGCACAACAAGGTCCTGCTGCGTATATCTTGCATTATTAAAGACTAGATAAGTGTTCATAATTTATATATTTTGGTCTCATTGCTATACTTTTCATTGCTCTTCAAGTGAAATATCATGTTTTAGCTTCATTTGCATGTTTAGCATTTTTATTTTAATTCTATATGATTTAGTAATTATTAATTAATTTGGTGTTTCATGACTTTAATTAGGTGCATGTGAACTTGGGATGCTGGATTGAGAACCAATGAAATTGAAATGAATGGGTGAAAACGAACAAAATGTGAAGAACATAAGAAGGATGAGTGGGCTGCGACTCAAAACCATGGAGCCCCAGCACCAGAAGCCCGAGCCGCAATGCCAATGCTTGTGTGACATCGATTTTCTTGCTATTTTGACTTCAGATTCAAGGCTATTTTTTTCTTTTTCAAGGATTGAAGTCCAAGCAAGTATTGTAGCCCTAATTTAGGTCAAATAAACTTTACAAATATGATCTTTTAGAGGGTTAGAGAAGAACTTTTGGTTGCATTGAACCTATTGGGGAACGACCCATATAAACAACAAAATTGAAAAGGTAGAGAAAACCAAACATAAATTTTACGTGGAAAACTCCTTCGAAGAGGATAAAAACCATGGGCAAAGGAGGCTTGACTTTTCACTAAATGAGTAAACAAACGAGAGTACAATTTGGAGAAAATAAACCTAAATGCACTAAACGTACAAACTCAAACCCTGAAAACAATGCCCTAACTCTCATAGAGTTCTCTAAAAAAATGGGTACAAAATTCTCTCCATAGTTACCATGAAAACACATCTGCAACTACATCTTGTTGCCGCCAAAAGAAAAGCCATGTAGTACTACATATTTAATTGCCTTATCGAAACAGGGATATAATACCCTTTTAAATAGGCTAAGTTTAAAGGGTTAAAACGACTAAAATATCCTTGAAGTAATCAAAGTTCGACTAGGAGAAGATAGTAGAGTTTAACTAGGAGAAGAAACTTGGTGTTTGTGGGAAACATGTCGCCATGTCGCAAAGTCTACATTCGCGTCATCACGATGTCGTCCGTCATCGCAACGTCAGGAAGCTTCTTTGTAACACCGCAGGTTTGGCGGGTTTAAGATTTTGGTGTAGTATTGACTAGCGAAGAGTAATTTGCCTAATTGTTTGTTGTGGCATATACGTGTGGGCGTATAGTAACCGCCACGTAAGTAAGTAAGGATTTTATTTCATGATATTTTGATGTATTAAGAAGAAGCCTGTGGTGCATGATAAAAGGGTATGTATGGTGTGAGTTTTTGCCAAAGGTATAGTACGCCTTGTTTGTCTGTAGTATTGTGCTAGTTATATATATATTATAAGTAATTTGGTTGGAAATCAACTGAACAACCTAGTCTAATAATTGTGAATGCATGGTACTCATTTATGTTTTTCTCAGTAATTGTAGACTATTAAGAAGGTAAATTCTAACACAGGTGACACTTGTTAAGTTCCATTAAATGGGCTGAGTTGTATGTATATATGTGAAATGGTTCTAAAAAGGGGTTATTCTTCTTCTCTCGAAAAATATTGTTCTTTGATTCTTTTTCATAAACCAATGGTAATTCTTTCTTTCTAAGTTAGATGCTAAGAATCTGGAACTAATCAGTTGTTATCCCATCTTCGGTTAAGTATAATAGTTTTGCATGTTAGATTTTGGTTAAGCCTATAAGAAGTATGTGAATAGTAAGATTATAAGTATAAGATTTTTTGCATGAAGGTTGTCAACATTTGAGATGGTTATAAATAGTATGAGAATGAATTGTAATGGTAAATTATGTTCTGTAAGAAATTGTGGCCATTGAATCGTGTTGGATGTTCAAGTAGGGAGTTTCGAAATACAATTTAGGTAAGTTAAGGAGAGTCTTCAACTTGACTCTTTTATATGAACTATTCAAATAAGAAAAATATTTATAAACATACAAAAATAGAGTGATAACGAAGTTTACAAAAACTGGTAAAGATGAAAGATGTGTTATAATAAAATGTATAAAGTTCAATTAAATGAATGATGTTTGATAGTAGACAGGTAAGGTCTGGTATACGAGATGGACGAGCCAATAAAGAGTTGACCATTTGGGTAAGTGAATGCTGAGCTGCAGGTTTATTGTGAAGCCTTTTTGTAGGGCCGTTTTAGTGCTAACCAGATTGACATGTCACCTTTTGAAAACGAGTGTAATACTATGGAATAAAGGTCCATGGCATTTTGGTATGATTAGGAACTATTCATGGTGTAGCTTTCAGTAAAATGAAACTGAAATGGCAAAACATGATATATGAATATTGTATGTAAGATTATGTGGTTAAGACCATTGCATGATATGATATGACTATATATATGTTCATAGTGTAGCCATTGATGATGTATGAATCGAAGTGGCAGGTCATGATACGTGAATTTATATAGAAGTCCACTAGGACAATAAACACGAGATTCTGTATGACACCTCTGTGGCGTATTCTGCATAAAACATTTATGGTATATTTTGTTTGGCCCTTGTGGCATGATCTGTCATATATGTATGGTAAGATTTGTGTATTCTTTTTTGTGACAAATTATGAATAAATTCTGTCAATTTTGTATGTAGTATGGCTAGATAAAGTATTGATGCACTCAGGATTATGGGCCGAGTAAGATTGGTGAAATAAATGAATAAGTTCTAAGAATGCTATTGAAAAGAACTATGTATCTATGTGATAGAGAAGGTATTTGTAACACCCCTAACCCGTCTCCGTCGCTAGATTAGGATTATGAAACATTATTGTACCAATCAAAACAATTAACTCCAAACCATATCAATAATGTTGTTTAATATTAATTACTTAAAACTCATTACAAACATAGCAAACATACACATTTGACCTTAAATCGAGCCTTCATAGCCCTAAGAACAATTTGGGATCAATCTAGGACTAATTTAAAATAATGCAAAAAATTTGGGAAAAAGTTGAAAATTTTGAAACAAGGGTCACACGGCCGTGTAACATAGCCCAGGTCGTGTGGTATTTGAACAATGGGACATATGGTTGTGTCCCAGCTCATGTCTTAAACTGTGTAACTCACTGACTTAGGTCACACAGCCGTGTCGTGCCATGTGCCAAACCATGTAACTCTCTGACTTTTTACACATGGTGGTGTCTTGGGCCTTGTGATACTCACACCTAAAATAATAAGTGACACATGGCTATGTAGCTAGGCCGTGTGAAAGCCTACGTGCTCCATAATTTGGCCCTAAAACAAGCCATTTTAAGTTCAAAACTTGCCCAACAGTCTATTCCATTTGTGCATACATTCAATAGACCTAAATACAGTTCAAACACATATAAACATACCAATTCAATCAACCTATTTCTCCTAACCAATATGCCATTCAAAGGCACCTCATTTATACCAAAACAACTTCAATCAAAACAAAACTTTAATGGCACATCTCAAGCACAAAACATAGTTAATTTAGCTACCTAATGACATCAATTGAAAAACCATTCACCTTTCATAATAAACATACAATCACACCATTTATTACAAAGTACTTAAAATTAACTAAAGGGCATAAACTTGCCAAAACATCATAAGTCCACACAAATAAAATGTATACACAAAAGACATACTCATACCAATTTGATCATTAACATACTAAAAAACTTCCATTATAAAAAGTCCTATACATGCCATTTATAACCTCAGTCAAAATAATTCAAAAACTACTAAAGTGATTTTTGGGTAGTATGATAGAACTCTGACAACTTGCGAAACGGAGGAAAATAACTATGTAAGCAACTAGTGCTTAGTAAGTTCGTATTAACTCAAACATAAACTTACTCTTCTTAAACTCAATTTATAAATTATGCGTAACATCATTACCATGCTCATAAGCTTAATAAAATCCTATATACACCACCAAACTCACAAGTTAGCAAGTTCATACATAATACATATAAGTCAACCATATCACAATGAATTTCCATGTACATATCATTCATCACATACTTAATTAGTCCCATTTCAATTCATTTGCATTCATCAACTTCACCTTTTTATAAGGTTATGAACAACTATCAATAAGTGTACATGTCAATCCATTAACATTTGCTTACCCGTTGAACTTGTAACACCCCAAGCTCGGCTTAATAGTCTCAACCGGATCTAACGTGTCTCAAAATCAAGACTTGTTGATAAAAAACCATTTTTAAGTAACATTTAGTTTTTATTGCTTGAGAAAAATTTTGGAAAATTAAGTTATTAAGTTTGAAAAATTGCTTATTAAAAAGATTGCCATGTTCATTACTGTTCGTTTTTTAGTTAATTAAAATTCGCGAAAGCTACTCTAATTAAAAACATCTTGCAGTTTGAAAATGCGTGTTTGTCTTCAAAACAGTTATTATTTTTGAAAACTTATTTGTATCAGGTTGGCAGTTCAAAATAAGAAATTAACAACCCAATCAAAAAGAAAATTAAATCCACTAAAGGCCTTATTACCAAAATCAATAGCCCAATATAAAAGAAATATATAAGTCTAGAACAACCATTAGCGAATGTGTAGCCACCTACGAGTCCCTCGTGGCTCCAAATCGTCTAAGGTTGGGGGATTACCTGTACAGTTAAAAGAAAGGGTGAGTTTATGAAAACTCAGTGTGTAATCTCCTATCATTCAGTCAGTAATATATGCAGTAACAGTCTGGGCTTGAGCCCTTTTCAGTAATAGAACACTGTGGGCTTTAACCCAAAATAGTAATAGTGTAGTGTGGGCCTTAGCCCATTACAGTATCAGAATTAGAAACATAATACATGTGGGCCTAAGCCCAATACAGTGACAGTATCAGTAACAGAAATGCATGCAACAATACAATCATGCAACCCATCCCAATCTAGGGAACACACCACCCGTACCAACCAATACACCATGTGGGGATAAAATCGATCGACCCAGCCAACACACCAATATTGCAGCATAGCTGCCAATAATAATAATGCAACAGAGCTGCCAGTAATAATAACGCAGTAGAGCTACCAGTAACGGTATATGTGGCAAAGCCACCAATAACAGTATTGCAATAGAGCTGCCAGTATATATGCGGCTTTAAGCCTTCAATATCAGTCTCATAATTGGCACATAGCCATCGGTAACTGTAATAAGATCGACACCTAACGATCTGCTACGGTAATATAACCGGTATACAGCCATGGGTAAGTATGATCAACACATACTCATCAATAATTACGACCGACATACAGCCATGGATAAATATGATCGACACAAAGTCATAATCAAGACAGCACTGAGCCATAATTAGGTTGGCACAGAGCCATAATCAGATTAACTGGATTAAAGCTATCGGTAGGTCCACAGTCATCTCGTACGACCCGTGCGACCTTAACAGATCATTATTGGGTTCACGATGCGTCTCATGCGACCGTGCGCGACCTATCGAATGCGATTTCCTTCATAACTAATATCTCAACCCCATGCAGTATGTCATGTATGCAGAATGTCTGGCCCACAAATCATCATATCATTTGTAGTTAAGTCAATCAAATCATAGTCATACAATTACAGTCAAATCATAACACAAGTCAGTCATTTACCCTCGAGGGGCAAAATAGTCATTTACCCTACAGAGGCATTACGGTCATTTTACCCTACAGCGGCATTACGATCATTTTACCCTATAGGGGCATTACAGTCATTTTACTCTATAGAGGTATTACGATCATTTTACCCTACAGGGGCATTACAGTCATTTTACTCTATAGGGTATTACGGTCATTTTACCCTACAGTGGCATTACGATCATTTTACCTTACAGGGGCATTATGGTCATTTTACCTTACATGGGTATTACAGTCATTTTATTCCTTAGGAGTCTCGATACAGTTAATGACCTTTTCGAAGGCCTACAGTCGCCTTGAGTGACACAGATAACCCATTTGGTCAAAATAGTGTAAATAGGCTCAATGCCCAATATTCAGCCCAAATGGGCCCATCGCTCGTGTGGCCTATTTGGCCCAAATTCGATCCCGGCTATGGGAACTAAATAGCCCAATCTAGTTTCTGCCACTTTTCGTAAATTTTATCCGTGTGGGGCCCACGAGCCCATTGGGCTCATATGGCCCAACGAGGCCCATATGGCCCAATGAGGCCCATAACGGCCCAAGCGCACGAGAACACTCGTAGTGGCCTCTTTAGTTTATCGCCCATAGTTGTGGGCTCAATTTTACCACACGGGTGATCGCATGCTCGTAAGGCTTCAAATGCCGAAGTTTCGGCTTTTCGGCTTTTGTCGATTCACAGCAGAGATAGTGTGATTACACACCTGGTTAACGAGACGCACGAAGAATTCCACGTACCCTGAACCTGCACTCAACAAGACCTTCAGTTAATTAACTGACGATTCGTGTTAACCACTTTTTATCCTTTAGCTTAAAAGTACACCACCTTACCTTGATTGACTTAATCCTCTAAGATCGTTAGCCCGAAATTAATCCCACACCTTGCCTAGAATCTGGATTATAAACAGACCTTGTTAAATAGGATCAACTACTACCTCATCAACATAAAGGCAACATTCGGTTTAGAAGAATGAAAGGTACCATAACTTAAACCCTTACCGTTTGTCAAGAAATCTTATGAAGACCGAACTAGTAAAGCAATAGTAGAACCGAAGAGTACTCGGCCAATCCCCTAATTGCAGAGTAACCGAAAATGGCTAGCCAAAAAGGTGAGGGTTATTCGGCCTAAACAAATGAGTAATCAGAAGGAAACAGAAAAAGGAATGAAGCTAAAAGATGAGGAGAGTATTCGGCTAGAAAAGAAACCAAGAGAAAATCAAATAGAGAGGGAGGGATGAAGCTATATTCGGTCACAGAAGAGGGTGAAAGCAACAAACAATTTGATGAAGGCTTAACTGAATAGTAAGAGGAAAAAAAGGTGAGGAGGAGAACAACTCAATTAGGTTGTGAAGAAGGAGGAGTCGGCACTAGAATGGACAGAACAAAACTCGAAAGAAGGAATGCTCCAAATGCAATATTCTGCTACTCAGAAAAAAGAAAAATAAAGAAAACGTGCTAAAGGTTGCTAAAGGTCACAATTTGGTACACCCAAAAACAACAAAAATGCCCAAAACCAAACAAAAGCAGAGAAGAGCACTCAGAAACCCTCTAGCCGAATTTGCATGCACAAGACTCCTAGTTTGACTACAACACACCCACCTTTGAATTTCCTTGATTTTCTCCTCCTAAATCTCCTCCATAACCTTACCAACATTAACATATCCCTTGATCTCCTCCCTTGACCAATTCCACAACCACCTCAACAGAGTTTCAGTCAAACTCTACCTCTGACACCACAAGGATGTAAAATAAATATCCCTTTGCATTCCATGGGATTCGAACTCGAGCTCCTTGCAGCCTTCAACACGCCACTTAACACTAAACTACCAGTTCTTTTGTGACATAAATCTACCATATTTGTTTATAAGGCCTATAGTCCAGAGTCTTTACTTAAGAGGAAAAGCTAAAATTTTGCTAAAGCCTAGGTTTGAACCCAGGACTTCTCCAACACTTCTTAGGACCCTTAACTACTGAAACAGACATTTAATTGTGTCATTTTCTTGCACAATTAAATACTTATGTACAGCCTCCTTACTGATCCATACACAATGCCTAATACTTTTACGCCCGAAATTCGGGGCGTTACAGAACTTTTTAGAATTACATTGGATACCTAGGAATGCTCACACATAGTGTACTTTTTCATATAACTATAACCTTTCCTTTTCAATAGTGCTCAAATGAGCTGTGAAATAGGCTTTACTCACACGAGCTGTGGGTAGGAATGTTGGTTACATGATGCTACTCACAGGAGCTGTGGAGAATTCTTAACAAATGCAAGACATCAGCCATCGGTAGGACATTCAAGACTAGCTCCCGAATCATGAAATCCCTAATGACATGTCATTTGTATCCTAATAATTCTTATGATTCAAACAAGGTTGATTAACCATCAACATTCCATCATATTATCATATTCATCTAGTCAAAGTAAAACTCATAAACTCAATTCAAAACATCAAATGACAAATTTTAATCTCTATACGAACTTACCTCAACCACCACGGTTGTTACAGCTAAGTTGAAAGCTAATCTGAGAATTTAGCCTTTCCAAGATTTAAATCCGGTTGATTTTTTTCTTGATCTAAATAAAAATTTCATTCAATTAAATCATGCCAACAACTTAATATCATAAATTCTAGCTCATAACCCATCTCATTGTAAAATATAAAATCACCCCTAATGTTTTAATCTTTTTACAATTTAGTCATTAATCTTGAAACTTGAAATTCAATCATTTTTAATGGAAACCCATATTAGCTGATTTTCCTTATACCTATATCAGCCCTCATTTTTCCTCATTTCATACAATATACATAGAATCTTGCTATTTTAACTAATTAATCCCTAAACATATATAAATTCACTAAAAATCACTTAACAAAATAAGTTTATTTAACAATCAAGTTTGATAATATATCAATTAAACTCAAAACACATTCAAATTCATCCATAGTAAGTCCCTCAACCTTTAACAGTTCTACAAATTAACCCCGGGCTAGGTAGACTAACCTAAAACAAGCTCAAAAACATAAAAATCATTAAAAATAGACATTGAAAACATACCATGCAATAGGAAATTAGTTTGGCCGAACCTAGCTCCTCTTTTTCTATGGTGTTTCAGTTTGAAACAAGAAAAATAAAGGTTGAAGATGACCTATTTTGTTTTTCTATCTTTTGTTTTAATATTTCCATTAATTTAATTACTAATATAACCTTTTAAAAACTATTAAGTTACACGAAAACCAATCCAACATAATTCACTAACTTAATTATGGTATAATTACCATCCAAGTCCATAGATTTACCTTTTCAAAGCTATTTGGTTCATTTAACTAATAGAACCCAACTTTTGCATATTTTACGATTTAATCCTTTTTAACTAATTAACCATTTAAACTTCAAAATTTCTTAATGAATATTTAATATGACCTTAGTATAATCCTATAAACATTAAATAAATATTAAAATAAAAAATCACTTATCAGAGTCGTGGTCCTGAAACCACTATTTTCGACACCATTAAAAATGGACTGTTACAGTATTTGCCGTGATGATATGAAAATGTTGGAATTGGACTTATTCATACTATGTATGGCCAAAGATATCGTCAATGTGAACTTTTTATGGTATGATTTAATCAAAGTTGTTTGAAATATTCCAAATTTGAATTGAATAATGACTTTGCTTGAAATCTTATGAAATCTGAATATTGGTTATCACGTACACTTGGGATTTGGAAGTACTGTTGTGGATGTTACCAGATTGATTTATAAAGTACTCTATCGATATGAGTTGTATGGTATTAATTCAAAATATGATTGGTTTAACAATTTGATGGTACTCAGATCTGTATAAGTATTCACCAAATGTGTATTTATCCGTCTATTGTTAATGTTAGAAACACCTACATTGAGACAAGTATAAGTAATATGATATGATCTATATGAAACGAATTCTGAAGATAAGTTCTGCTAGAAAATATATATGTAACTGAGACTTAATTATTATTTTAAAGAATTTTTAGTTAATCAAGTGAGAGAGAATTGGAATATTATGAATATAACAGTTGGCGCGTATATGAATCAAACTATATTGGTATCCACTCGATAGATAGTTCAGAAAGTTGGTTGGTGCAAAAATGATAATCAAACTATATTAGTTTATGTTTAAGCACCATATTTGTTTCTTGAAATTTAGTCTTGAATGTAATTAAAAAGAGTATGTCTTATATATGATGCTATCTGATATGGTTTAGAAAGTTTGGCTAAGTGTTTTTGTGTGGTAATACCCAAGTTTCAGATCTAGCAACTCAGGTTGAGTTGAGGGTGTTACATTCTTGTCATGACGTTGCAGACTGACTTTGGTAAGTGCCTACAAACTATCTGATAAATGTGAGGCACACCCCAAAAATCTCACATTGACTCATATTTACCATACATTTTTCTCCAGGCCCCGTCACGGGCCGAACTCGATCTTTGTAGAATGTTAGCCAAGCCCAAACTGTTCTCGGACTTGGAAAGCGAAAGACTTTTAATCTTTAAATCAATGTTGTATAATGCAACCAGGGCCAGTGATACACGAACGGACATGTTCTTCACAACAGAAGAGAAAACATCGAGGAAATTAACTCCCTCCTCTTGATTGTCACCCTTTGCGATCGACCTTGCTTTAAACACTACTTTATCCAAAACTGCTACAATCTGAAATCTATGATTCCATCGAACTTTTCAATATTAAAATTCGTTGTCGCCATCCCTGAACGAGTCGATTGCAGAAACGTAACCTTGCTTTGATACCAGTTTGTTAGGGATCGACCTGTATAAGCAACAAATAAGAATGAAAAGAGAAAAGAAAATTGGGTACACAAATATTTACGTGGAAAAATTCCTTCAATGAAGAGGATAAAAAACCACGACCAAAGAAAACTTCACTAATTCGACAAAACAATAAAGAGTACAAGATGGAGAAAATAAACCTAAAAGAGCAAAAACCAAAACCCAAATACAAAGCTCTAAAAAACTCTCCCCAAAACTCTTCATCAAATCTCACATAAGAGGTGTTCTTTGAACTCACTAAAGCAGGGTTACAAAAGACCCTTTAAATAGGCTAATATTAAAGCCCTAATATGACTAAAATATCCTAGATTAATCAGAGTTTAACTGGGAAAAAGAAGTCTTGTTGAACTATCAAAATGTGGCTGCATAAGTTGGGAAAATGTTGTGACGTCGTGCCGTCCATGCTCTCCTTTTCATGACGTCGATGGGAGTTTCATTGTGTCATCCCGACACTTCTCATCGTGATGTCGAGCCTATTTTGGCCCTTCTTTAGTTGCTCATCGATCGTCTTTTTAAGTGCCTGCAAAGAGTTCGATATGTTAGAAAATATAGACATCACATATATAATAAGGGTAGTTACATGTTATTAATTACTATCATGATAGGTTAGCCCAAATTAAAAGTAATCTAATTTGGTTAGAATTTTATTAGGCTTTAATTATTAAATAAAGTATGGGTCAAATATATGTAAATACTTTAGTAATTGAGTTCTAATCAAATTCTAATTAATGATGGGCTAATTAAAATTTGATTAGAACTAATATGCCAAAGTTGTAAATATTAGGGTTATGGTCCTCAAATTATACACAAGATATCTTTTCTAATATCCCATCATTAGTAAAGAGAGAGTAGATATTCTCTGAATTTTTTATGTGCCAATTTGGAAGATCAAATCCCCAAGATCTGGTAAAACTTCAAGGAATTCATGGATTCAGGTACGCTTCCGCATCTAGTTTTGTTTTTGATTTATTCTTGATTATTTGACATGATAGATCCTGGTTTATTCAGTTTTATTTTAGATTTATTTTAGCAAATCTAACAAGTGGTATCGAGCCTCCTCATATTAAATCATTGTGAATTGATTAAAGTTTCTTCTTTAAACGATTAATTCATAAAATTTTATGGGTTTTATATTTGGGATATATATTAATCTTTGAAGGCTTATATTAAAGTATATATATATTTGAATTTATAAAATAAAAATAATAAAAATAATTTGAAATTCTTACTTAGTAGAATTGGTCGCAATTCAATTTATTCTACACTCTTGCATTTGTTTTTATAATAAATAAATAAAAAGCATGAAAGTTTAATTTGAAGTCGGCCAACGATAATATTTTATTTTTATTTTTATTCTTTATATCACAACACACTAATAAGGCATGCCATTAAAATTTTAAGGTTTTCCTTTTCTTTTATTTTTTTTGGATGGATTAAAAAGAAGGTTAACGATAAATAGGCATAACTTTATTCATATATATATTGATTATATACATATATAATAAATGCATGTTGTTTTGGAAATTTATATAAATATATATAATTATCTTTTAATTTGATTAAAAGATGAAATTAAGGTAAATATTTTGAAACAAATAAATTCATATTTTGGCTTTTAATTAAAGATATCTAATATTTTAAATAAATTAGTTGAAACAAAATGCCTCCAAAGTGACCTTTTTTGTGTAGATTAGTTTATTTCAAAAAATTAAGATGATTATATGTTTTTGTGATTCATGCGTTTATTGATTGACCCAAATGTAAATTAATATTTGGCAAAATTTCAACAACATCTGTGGTGATAAATGTGTGACAATTATAAGGTATTTTATGTGAGAAATAAGTTAGTCCAAAGATTAATTCATTGTTTGACATAATTTATTGTCAATGTTTGATTGCTACAACAAGAGTACCGCTTACTATTAATATTACTGTCCAAAGACTTGATATTAATGTTGTGTTTGGTATCTTGGGATGGGATTAGCCATTATCTTGAATTTATTGTTTACTTATGAATATTGATTTAAGCTTATTTTTATTTGTTCTATATTCAGCTAAATCATCTTCCATTGCCACAATATCTGCTAATATAAATTCTATACCCATGCTTAATAAGACTAATTTTAAGGAATAAAAAAGGCACTTACTTATAGTGCTTGGCTGTATGGACATAAACCTTGCACTAAGGGAAGAACAACCTGCTCCTCTCACTGCGGAAAGCACCCCTGATGTTAAGAGGGATTTTGAGAGGTGGGATCGTTTAAATCGCATGAGTCTAATGATCATGAAACATAGCATTCCAGAAGCCTTTAGGGGCACAGAATCTGAAGAAATTACTCAGGCCAAGGGTTTCTTTGATGAAATTAAGAAACGTTTTGCTAAAAACGATAAGGTTGAGATTACATCACTTCTTACTTCTTTAATGTCTATGAAGTATAAGGGTAAAGGAAATGTAAAGGAGTACATTATGGATATGTTCCATATTGCTTCAAGACTTAAGGCACTTAAGATCGAGCTTTCTGAGGAATTGCTTGTTCTTATGGTTTTGGTATCGCTTCTTGCACAGTTTAATCAATTTAAAATTAGTTATAACTGTCAAAAGGAGAAATGGACCCTAAATGAGCTCATTTCTCATTGTGTGCAAGAGGAAGAAAGGTTGAAGCGTGATAAGTCTGAAAGTGCTCATTAGGCTAATGCCCCTAAAGACAAGGGTAAGAAAAGAAAATATCAGAATGAAGCTGCTAAGGGTCCAACTCAAAAGAAACAACAACAAGCTACAGAGAGTTGTTTCTTTTGTAACAAGTCCGGACACGTAAAGAAAGATTGTACCAATTATCATGCTTGGTGTGCAAAGAAAGGTATAATTCTTAATTTGGTTTGTTCTGAGATTAATTTAGCTTTAGTACCTAGAAACACTTGGTGGATAGATTCTGATGCTACTACTCACATAAGTGTTTCTATATAGGGTTGCTTGAGTTACCGAAAGCCAAGTGATGGTGAAAGACACATCTTTGTGGGCGATGGAAAATCGGTAAAAGTGGAAGCAATTGGGCATTTTAGGTTATTATTAAGAACTGATTTTTATTTGGATTTAAAAGGCACTTTTATTGTACCGTCATTTAGACGAAATTTAGTTTCCGTTTCTTCGTTGGACAAATTTGGATATTATTGTTCATTCGAAAACAATCAATTTAATTTGTCTTTAAATTCAAATGTTATTGGAACTGATTATTTAAATACTTATGATAACCTTTATTTGCTAGAAACAGTTGCATCCTATAATGAAACCTTGCACTTGGAATCACGTGGTATTAAATGCAAAATTAATAAGGAAAATTTAGCATTATTATGGAATAGGCGCTTAGGTCATATCTCAAAAGTTAGAGTTGAATGCCTTGTGTCTAATGGTATTTTAGAGTCACTTGACTTCACAGACTTTGATGTCTGTGTCGATTGCATTAAGGGAAAACATACCAAAACCTAGAGATTGGGTGCCAACAGATCTTCAGACGTCTTAGAATTAATTCATACAAATATTTGTGGGTCATTCCCTACGGTATCCTGGAATGGTCAATAATATTTCATAACATTCATAAATGATTACTCACGTTATGGGTACTTATATCTCATTCATGAGAAATCTCAGTCTTTGGACATGTTCAAAGCTTATAAAGCTGAAATTGAGAATCAACTCAACAAAATGATTAAAAACGTCAAATTTGATCGTGGTGGTGAGTACTACGGTAGATATGATGGCTCAGGTGAACAATGTCCAGGACCATTTACGAAATTCTTAGAGGAATGCGATATTGTCCCATAATACACCATGCCAGGATCACCTAGTATGAATGGTGTAGCTGAAAGACGAAACAGAACTCTTAAGGATATGGTAAAGAGCATGATTGCTCATTCTACCTTACTTGAGTCCCTCTGGGGAGAAACATTAAAGACAACAGCTTACATTTTGAACAGAGTACCCAATAAAGCAGTTGCAAAAACACCTTATGAGCTTTGGACAGGTCAAAAGCCTAGTCCAAAGCACTTTCACATTTACGGATTGCCCAACTGAGGCAAGGCCTTATAGGCCACACGAAAAGAAATTGGACTCCAAAATAGTAAGCAACTACTTTATTGGTTATTCTGAGCGATCTAGGGGCTATAAATTTTATGATCCCATAATAATAAATATTTTTGAAATGAGAACTGTAACATTTTTTGAGGATGTTGAGTTTGGGGGGAGAAATAAGGTTAGAGACATTGCTTTTGAAGAGGAATTGGATACTAACTCAATTCATACTATCACTTTTGACGATGTTCATGTTCTTATTCCTATCATTGATCAAGAAGTGAATCTAGAATCTCTACAAGATAATGTTGAACAACTTCCAATTCAAAATGAGGTAATTGTTCCAGAAGAACAAACTCAACAACCTCAAGAACACCATTAAGGAGGTCCACAAGAGAAAGGAGAAATGCTATTCCAGATGATTATATTGTATTTATCCAAGAACATGAAGATGATAATGGACTGATGGAAGATGATCCAATCAACTTTCATCAAGCCATGAAAAGTTCTAATTCTCAAAAGTGGATTGATGCCATGAAAGATGAGTATAAATCTATGCAAGACAATAAAGTTTGGGAACTTGTCCCATTACCTGAAGGTGCAAAACCAATTGGTTGCAAATGAATATTTAAAACCAAGAGGGATGCAAATGGTAATGTGGAGAGGCATAAGGTGTGTCTTGTAGCTAAAGGATATACTCAGAAAAAAGGTATTGATTTTACAGAGACTTTCTCTCTAATTTCATCGAAAGACTCCTTCAGGATAATCATGGTGCTTGTTACTCATTTTGATCTTGAGTTACATCAAATGGATGTTAAGACTGCGTTTCTTAATGGCGACATTGAAGAAACAATTTATATGGTGCAACCAGAAAATTTTGAGTCAGAAGACTCAAAGAATATGGTTTGCAAATTGACAAAATCCATCTATGGACTCAAACAAGCTTCCTGTCAATGGTACCACAAGTTTCATAAAATAATTGTTTCATTCAGTTTTGAGATGAATATTGTTGATGATTATGTGTATCACAAATTCAATGGGAGTAAGTACATATTTCTGGTTCTATATATTGATGACATTTTGTTTGCCGCTAATGATATAGGAACCAAGAGGTTTTTATCTAAGCATTTTGAGATGAAAGATCTTGGGGATGCCTCTTTTGTTTTAGGAATTCAGATACATCGAGATCGATCTTGAGGTATTCTTGGATTATCAAAAAAGAGCTATATCGATAAAGTACTCAAAAGGTTTGGTATGCAGAGTTGTAGACCAGGTGACACCACTATCGTTGAAGGAGATAAATTTAGTCTTACTCAATGCCCTAAAAGTAACCTTGAAATTCAGGAAATGCAAAAGATTCCCTATGCATCAACTGTTGAGAGTTTAATGTATGCTCAAGTATGTACGCGTCCGGACATTGCGTACATTGTTGGGATGTTAGGTAGATATTTAAGCAACTCTGGTATAGACCATTGGGTAGCAGCTAAAAGGGTTATGGGATATCTTTAGAGAACAAAAGATTACATGCTTACTTATAAGAGATCAGATCTTTTGGAGGTTGTAGGGTATTTTGATTCTGATTTCGCTGGGTGCCAAGATAATAGGAAATCTACATCAAGCTATATTTACCTGTTAGCTGAAGGAGCTATATCTTTGGAAAGTGTCAAACAGACACTTGTAGCTTCGTCCATTATGGCAGCAGAGTTTGTAGCATGCTATGAGGTATCAAACCATGGAATATGGTTGCGGAACTTTGTCACAGGGCTGCACATTTTAGAGAATGTAGAAAGACCACTCAAATTATTTTATGACAATAAGTCAGCAGTGCTGTATTCCAATAACAATAGAAGTTCATCTAAGTCAAAGCATATTGACATAAAGTTCCTAGTTGTAAAAGAAAGAGTGCAAAATGGTCAAATATCCATAGAACACATTGGGACAAACTCCATGATAGCGGATTCGCTCACAAAAGGTTTACCACCCAAGGTCTTTCATGAGCACACTGCTCACATGGGTGTTATATTGTTTGAGGATATCATGATTTAGTGGGAGTTTATATTTTATTTGTTTTTAGACATTTACATATTTGGTTATTTTCTAATCAAAAATAAAGTATTCAGTTTATTCATTATGTTTATTATTTTGGTACTGACCTTACTTAAGTTTAAAGAGGACCAGTTGGAAATAGACATGTTTAGATCATATTTTATGTAATTTCCATGCTACACATCCATACTTGATCTATGTCATTTGGTTGTGTTAATAAACGTGACCATGAATGGATTTAGTTACGATATATGTAATGAAAGTCGCCTTGGTTCTATGTTAACATAATTAATGGACGAGATTGTTCGAAATAACTTTTGGATATGATAGTAAAATTTTGAGCTCATAAAGTTATATAATTACATGTAATTATAGAGTAATTAGTATATATGTGGTCCGAGTGGGAGATTGTTGGAAAATATGAACATCACATATATAATAAGGGTAATTACATGTTATTATTTACTATCATGATAGGTTAGCCCAAATTAAAAGTGATCTAATTTGGTTAGAATTTTATTGGACTTTAATTATTAAATAAAGTATGGGTCAAATATTGTAGATACTCTAGTAATTGAGTTCTAATCAAATTCTAATTAATGATGGGCTAATTAAAATTTGATTAGAACTAATATGCCAATGTTATAAATATTAGGGTTATGGTCCCTAAATTATACATAAGATATCTTTTTAATATCTCATAATTAGGGAAGAGAGAGCAGATATTTTCTGAATTTCTTGTCTGCTAATTTAGAAGATTAAATCCCCAAAATCCGGTAAAACTTCAAAGAATTCATGAATTCAAGTATGCTTCTGTATCTAATTTTATTTTTGATTTATTTTTAATAATTTAACATAATAAATTTTAATTCATTCAATTTTATTTTAGATTTATTTTAACAAATCTAACACTATAAAGGTAAGATATACCCCACAACATCAATATTACCCTATAATCACCCTACACATAATAGGCATCATTACGTGAGTCCCACCAAAGTTCCTTATATACACTACTAAGGATCCTCTCCAAGGGCCTCCTCTCTTTTTTCTCTACTTTTGTCACATCTTCTTTTTTACGGGAGACTTTTTTTTTTTTTCTCTATACTCCAATCACCTATATTATCGACTTTTCCCCGTGTCCTATAAAAGCACTTACCGATTGAGTGGCACTTACCGATGATCGTGAGTTGAAGCACGTAAAATGGTACGTGTTTTATTTTACATTATTATTTTTTCTGCCCAATTGTTGTTTTGATAGTCAGTCAAACATGCTATGCATGAAAGCATGTTTGCTTGTATTACTCATGCACGATGCATCATAAAAGCCAAAAATAAATAGAAAAAATATGGCGACAGATCAGTTTGATAAATTAATTGCTGGGAGACATAACATGACATGAGGGTATGTTTTAAAATATTGAATTCAATTATAGAGAAGTGAAACCAATTTTATGCTTGATAGGCCAGCTGCTTTTGTTGCTAACGAATTTCGAAAATTATATTATAATTTATATGACATATAAACAAACATAAATATAAATATGCAAAGTAGGTCAATCAGCCAGCCCCAGCTATCGTGCATTTGGTGTGAGGATTTAATATCGACGAAGACATCTACTTAACGATCGGATGAGTGATGACCGGATAGTTTACCTAACTAAAACGTTACTGCTTTCGAAATAAGTAATATCTTCGAGGAAATTTATGTAATATTATAATCTTTAAACCGTCCAAGTTTATTTATATGACAGTATTTTTTATTAAAATCATTATCATACATTTTATTTGAAAAATGAATTATAATTTTAAAATCTGTAATAAATAATTAGTATTTTTATCACATACTTATGCGTATGGACATGTGTATTTGAAATACAAGTGTGTACTTAAATATAACATACAAGAATTAATTAAAACATAATGTTTGAAATTAATTAGTAATAATACACATAATATGTATAATATTAAATCAAAAAATAAAGTATATGGTGTTGTCATCAATCTTAAGTTAATGTCGAGTTGATGGGTTCAAATCTCACCATATGCATATTTTTATTAGTTTTTAGTTGAAGTAAAAAAATAAAAAAATAAAGTAACATCGAATAGTATAACTTATTTTAAATATAGAAAGTCATTTTGTAATTCCTTAATTGAGTTGATACTTGGTGATTGATGACACTAACTTAGTTATGAATTTTATTAATAGTATAGATACACAATTGATGAAGGTAATAAATTGTGCATATTAAAATAAAAAACGTATGAAAAACATTAAAATGAAGTTTTAATTGAGTGATATATTTGGGGTTTTATTAATTTAATTGGTGTGAGTTTAAATCTCACAATATATATATATATATATATATTGGTTTTTGTTAAAGCTAAAAACTAAACTATCATCAAATAATTTAACTTATTTTAAATACAAAAGGTCAATGAATCCCATGTAATGGCCTAATGGTCAAGGGTGTTCACCGCTCTTTAAGTGTGGCATAGGTTTGAGTCATGCTAGTTGCATTGGTTGTTTAGGTTGTCCTGTTATTGTAATCCACCAAAAAAAAAATACGAAAGGTCAATTTTTGTAATTTACCTAACCGAGTTGGTGCCCTATTGACTCATGACACCAACTTAGTTAACAATTTATTAATAGTAAATATAGATACACAAATTTGGTGAGAAAAAATATTTTATGTGAAAAGTTAATTTTTTTAAAAGTTTACTCAAGAATTATTATTGGTGGTGGTAAAAAAATATATTTATAAATGGCATAATGACTTTTTTAGCCCTCCAACCTTACAAAGAAAAAGTCATTTTAGCCATCAATTTTTTTTTACCTTTTTATCTCTTAAATTTGCATTTTTTTAAAATTTTAAAATATTTTTATATTTTTAAATAATTTTAATGATTTTTAATTTTAAAATATTTTTTATAACTTTTAAAATTTTAAAAATTATTCAAATGTTAACATGTCTTGACAAAAAAAGGGTTTTTACTTTGTAATCACAGCCTCTATCCTTGCCTAAATCTTTACCATAAATTAGACAATCTAGAAATTCAAGCTCAAAATCAGGAGTTATGGTATCGACATCAAGCTGATATAACGTGGAATTAATTAAGTACAGAATTTTTAAAAATGACAATGATTTTATTTACCAACTTTTTCAAACTCAAACCCACGTACAATATAAATACATGAACGATAAGCAACAATGGACATCACTCTAAATTCTGTCCTCTCATTCTCAACAAGCTCACTTAAACACATTCAACTTATGCACATTTTTTTTCCCTGTAACCCACCCTAAATGAAAGATTTAAAAAAAAAAAAACAAAGAAAACCCCACAAGTCATTCAAAATGTTATAAATTTTAAAGGACTATATAATATGAACAGCTAAAAATTGTTTGAAAAGAAGTCAAATCAAAATGTCATGACTGGTAAGACACTGTATAATAATCAATGGCTAAAAACTAATGATGTCTTGTATTCGAGCTACGAAACGTCACGCCATGTAAAATTTTTTTATATCCAAGTAAATTAAGCTTTCCGTCAGAGATTCTGATCCAGTCTTTGAGGAATGAGTAAGCTGAAGGGCCTACATTCAGCTCCTGTAATCAAATCAAACGGGATCACAACAGTATACAATCTATATATTAGCAGAACATGAGGTTGTGTGGGGTCTGGAAGAGACAAAGGATTGAACATACCCGTGCCAATTCCTCAATTGAAATTACTCGATTGCCCTCCTGTTCGAAATGCTCAAAAGCAGCGGAGGCTATCTGCTCCCAGCCTTCAACTGCTTCCAATTGATGTGTGCTAATTGCAGCGGCACAAAACTCTTCAAAGTACATCTTCCTGTATGCATGCAATCCCATCTGAGTCACACAAAGATGCCGACAGTAAGGAGCGGAAATCACATGACATGAAATCCAGAGGGGGAGAAGTGTTATGGTAATTACCAAAAAAAAAACCACCTTACAATGGCAGAATTAGGTGATAGAAGCATGTAATAATCAAGAATGCTGACAAAAATAAATCAAATTTAAAAGAAAATCATTTTCCTATTGGCATGCAGACTCATTAAGCCAGATTGTCCAACCAAGACTAAATTAGGAGAAAAACCAATAAAATTTGCTACTAAGTTGAACTTTTAGTAAGAACCATACAGCATTAAGAATATCAGGTACCCTTGATTCACCCATCGCTTCAGTGGCATTTTGAGCAAGTACCTGCAAATTGATAGACGCAAAGAAAGAACTCAAAGATAAGGCCCCTCAAAACCAGAAAGGAGAAAAAAGAGATTATTGAGATACCCTTATTGGCTAATTATGTCAAAATGTCGTGACAATGAACAGAATATAAATCATCATTAAATATTTTTGTCTTTACACTTGAATAAATAGGATTAAAAAGGTAGTCAATAACCATTTTAAAATTTTCTAGAGACACACTCCCATCTCTGTTTGGTCCCAACAGCCTGAATTGTGCCCTGAGATAAACCAGCTCATCTTCAGTCAATGCTTTTGAAAGAGCCTAGCAATAACGATAACATGGGTTAGAGGGTGATTAAGAATAAAAAAAAAACATCTTCAAGCATCTGGACTCACGCAGATAGATTTCTACATGCTCTAGCCAGTCAAAACTAAGCATTGTTTAAATGGATACCATAGTTAATTGTTATAAAGAACAGTTCTCTCACTTTTGCAGAGTCACACATGAAGCAAAAGTATTGAAAGACTCGCATAGAAAATGAAATGCAAGAGAAGTTTTAACTTTAACATCAAAATGAAGAAAAAAAACCTTATTTCGGTTGAAAATGATACCACTATGATATAATATGAATCTTAAATAAGTTAAAATGCACACCTGAAAATATCGATTAAAATCTAGAACTTCCATAAGCATGCCACTAGTTTTCACAAGAAACTATTTACAGTAGCAAAGGATGTTTGACAGTTTTAACATATTTAAATAGTAGAAAATCAAAAAATAAATTTGAATGGACCTTTCTTTTTCTTTTATTGTGCCACCAAGCTACTGGTCCTGTCGCAATAACTTATGTGGGTTCCAAGTTCTAATGACATGAGTCCAGGTTTGATCCCTGTGTGTAAAATCCCTTATCCTTCCCCTTTGAATGCAAGGTAATCTTTGATTGTACCCAAAAAAAGGAAAAAGGAATGGGCTATTTTTTGTTACAATCTTAGCTCTCCGTTGGGAATTTTGCAATTGGTGCAAAACATTTTGGCAACTTAAGAGCAAGAAACACAATTAAGGACACGATAAGCGGGAGGTGGGAAAGGTTCACAAAGTTGATTCATACCTTTAGGGCAGCACGTTTGAATGGTGAAGCATGAAGGTATGACTTGAGTAACCTATATATCAATATATCAAGAGGGATTGGACGACTGTCATCCCGCAACCAAGGGTGCGCTGAAATGACATAAAACCGCATTATAGTTCATCTGATCTGTGCATTAATCTTACTGAAAGGAGTTACTGGTTTGTCAGACAAATGTAATAAATCATTTTTTACAAAGGGGTAAAATTCAAATCTTGACCGATTTAGTTAAATGTCCCAACTTACTACCTAGAGCTTGAACAGAAGTCATTCTTTTTCGGTAATCCTTGTTTAGGAGTCTCTTAACAAAATCTTTGGCCTCTGGAGAGACAGATGGCCAGGGCATATCATCAAAGTTGGGATCTGATCTTAGCACAGAACGAAAAATTCCAGATTCTGTACGTGCCCAAAATGGTCGGCTTCCACATAACAAAATATAGGTGATCACTCCGATGCTCCATATATCTGCTTCCATACTATAAGATCTGTGCAAAACTTCAGGAGCAACATAATACGCACTTCCAACAATATCATTGAGTCTTTCATCTGTAACAAAAATAAATGCATAAAATGTTGAAAAAAATATAGAAGACTGTTAGCCATGTCTTCTCGTCCAGTTTACTGATATTATCATCACTAGTTAAAAGTACAAAATGGATATTGACAAACATCCAATATAAATTTATCCTTTTCATGCTGCATTATTTCTTTATTAGAAAACCCATTAAAACATGCAGAAACATATTTAACCACTGTTAGTAACCCATAAAATTTTCTTCCATAAGAGTTTATGGTAACCATAAACTCAATTTCCTCTCCAATTCGAAGAAAAGAGAGGAGCCAGAACATTTCTGCAAATTTACATGATTATGCTGAATTCTCCTATAAGAATATAAGAAAATTACTTGTCTAGAAAGGAACCAATAAAAAAATACGTGGTGGATTATCATCATTCGCTACAATCCTTCATTTGATGGCTTTACATAAGCTATGAAGGGAGGCATGTTTATGCGCAACCAAAGTTAATGAGTGATAATCAGTCATTACCTGGTCTAATAAAGTCAGAAAGACCAAAATCAATTAGTTTCATGTCAGCATTTTCACCACCGGAAGTAAAAAGGAAGTTCTGTATCCCAAGCACAGAGATATGTTAATAAGCCACAACATATACTTTTTCAGTTGCACAGTCCATACAAATCAAATACACAAGTAAAAAGTAAAAAACCTCTGGTTTTAAGTCACGATGCACAACACCCTGAAGATGACAAAATGACACCACACTTAAAATTTGTACAAGTATTGCTTTTGCGTCTTCCTCAGTGTACCTTCCTCCCCTGGAATGAAGAAATCTCATCTAAGTTTTGTGATATAACAAACTAATCACATTAGTGATGTTTAATCTTCTCTATGATCCTGCCTAATCCAAGGGCAAAAAGGGTACTGAATAAAAACAGGGGATAAAACCCAATCACAGCCATAAACATCACAAATGCAAGGGTATAACAAAGGATGACATCTGTCTGACCTGGTTTCTATAAAGATAACAATATTCAAACACTGAATAGGTAACCCTGAAAACATCGACATTATAAAAGAACAAGTTACCTTGCCAAAATTCTGTCTAATAGCTCTCCACCTTCACACAATCTGATAAGCAACAGAATACAACTGTTGTCAGACCCAACAGTTTAGAAATGCAATACCAAAATTATATGATGATTCAGTTGAAACAATACCTGAATTTCCAAAGAGAAAATCAGGATGGTTTTTTTTTTTTTTTTTTTTTTAAATTCAAGAAGGCAGAAAGGTTCAAAAAGTTACAAAAGAAAACCTACAAAACTAATGGGATTGGATCTACTAGAAGATAAAAAATATAATGATCTGCAAGTAGAAAGGATAACTCGAGGACATAGCTTTAATGAAGATAAACCATTTCTCCAAAATAAAATTTTAACAGAAACAAGGAAAAACATACTCCATAACTATGTACACGTTATTGGCGTCCTCACATGCATCATAAAATTTGACTAGATGCTTATGTCCTGATAGTGCTTTTAGAATTTTCACCTCCCTTCGAACGTCTTCTATTGATATTGCTGTTGTCATCTGTCAAATAAATGAGGTTAAGAAGCAGTAGGTGGAATCAACATTTCATTCTTTCCTATTTTTTCCCTTGGGGAATAAGAGTGTAAGCCCTCAGATAAAGGACCAGGGATTTGAGCCAAGTCTTGTGGAAGCTCATATAAAGGGAGAGGGGAACCACAAAGTAAACCCAAGACCAATCAACACATTTTAATCACAAATACTGAGAACTTAGCATTTAAAAGGAAACCAAAAAGGGAAAAATTATAGTTTAGATAGGAAAAATTAACAACAAGCATAATGCAGACAAGATAACAGCTCTTTGCTTAACCTAAGAGAAAAGGAAAGACAAACTAAAATCATTCTCAGTCAGAAATCTAGAAAGAAATTGCTTTGAAATGAAATAAGGTAAAACAAGGTTGTTAACGGCTGCACCGCAAGCTCAATCACCCACAAAAACTTAATACATACACTTAGGGGAAATTCATTAAAGAAATGACAACTATAAAACACGTCTCTAACACTTAAGAGGATTTTAAAATTTAAGATGGCCGCATGGTCTGAATAGCAACTAAATGAAGCTCCAAATTCCTCCCTAAAGAATATTTGGAAAATATTAACAGCCACTAGCATATTTTTTGTATGTAGTTGGCCACAAATGGTAGAAACAATTGTATCACAAAATATTATTTCTATATATTTTTTACTATAATTCTTAGATTCTTTGTAAAGTTCTATTCAGCAATTTAATAACGGAAATATTTGTGAATGTATATAGTCTAGACAGGGTCTCATAGATTGGAAGTGCTAGGGAAATCACACAACCTAGTCTTGTCTTATCGTGAAAATATTTCCTCTTTGAAAAACATGACAGCCACAAGCCCAAGACAATGTTTCCCAAAATACAGCATCAAAAATTGAATAATTCATAGGTCAGGACAGTGAAGTCATACTCGACAATGTGTGGACACCAAAATTCTCTCAGTGCAAAACAACAACTGGATTCCCACCTAATTTTTATTGCGGTTGATGTGGCTACGGTCACATTTGCATTTTAGACTAGATGCAACAACTCAATAGCAAAATACCCCGTATTATTGCTAGAAACCCAAGATAACTATCAAATAAAAGACAAGTATACCTTTGTCTTCTTCCAGTCTTCCAGAACAACAATCATAATCACACTTCCCCCTAGAGAAAATAAAAATGAAATGGCTAATCAATGCAAGAGGTATCCTTTTAAGCCTTGTATGTCTCGAATAGCTCATGTAACTGCCAAATATCAATGATAAGCGAAGTTGGCAGGGCCCAAGTCGTAAACATGATTATTCCATAATTATGTCCGGCTTATGTAACTTACCTTCTTCAAGAAAGACATACTCGGCCGAGTTTAGTTGAATAGAGGAAAACAAACATCTATGAGGTGTTTGGGATGCATAATAAACAGCTATTCCATCGATCAATAACTAAAGGTCCTTCTCTTAAGACTATTTTAATGAAATCCAATTTTAAGAACAATACCTCCAGAAAGAACCTCCAACATTAAGAAAATAATCTAAATATCTCAAAAGTCAAAAAATTATTTAGCGATTAGCATGAACAGGGTAAGAATTTCATAGAAAAGGAGTGAAGAGAATACCTTAGCTTTTGAGATGATCTTAACAGCAAGGGGTTGATCCTTAAGGTCACCCTTTTTACCTCTAGCAGAGCAAGTGTGACCAAAATGCCCTCGTCCTATTTCTTTTCCAAGTTCATACTTAGCTCCAAAATTCTTGCCATAACCAAAGCTCTTATCCAACGCTTGCTCCGGCTCAGTTCCAGGATCCTCAGGGATCGGTCCTTCCTTTGGCTTCCCGCCAAGACGCTTCAACAGCGACGCTTTTATGTGTTTGGCCGGCGAAGGCGGCGGGAACGGGCGCCGGAAGAATCTCCTAGGAGTGGAACCCCTTGAAGCCCTGGCCGGAGAAGGGGATACACCCGGTGGAAGCGGACTGGCAGTCACCCCGTGGGGGTAAGGGCTGGGCCATGGACTCTGGCTGGAAGACCTAGCTGGAGTATTCTTAACTGACTGAACATAATTAACAGCGCCGTTACTGGATTGCAGTGGCGTTTGCCCCCCAGGATCGGCTGGAACCACCTCTGTGACTGTTGTGGTAGCATTTGACGTCGTTTCATTTACTTGCGTTTGACTAACTTTGCCGTAACATTGCCCCATCTAAAGTCCCTCCCGATCACAACAAAGTCAAAAGTCTACACATCGGACGGTTCCAGCATCCTTCCCTCCTGATCTGATTATAACAAGAGCTCTGATGAGATAGAATTTTGAGTGAGATATGGAAGGAAAAAGAAAAACCCAGAGAGTGAAGCAAAGAGAATGGAGAAGTAGGATAGGCTCTGGAAGCGAATTATAAATAAATTCTATTATTTATTTATTTAAAAAAAAAAAGAAAAAGAAGAAGAAGAAGATATGTTGAGGAGTAATTTGGACTTAGAGACACTGACTGAATCACGGTGTTTTCCTTTATTTCCCCAAAATGGGAGGGAATTCTTACTTTCTTACTTTTCTTTGCGAGTTCTTGGAATACAGTAGCAAAGGATGATTACTAAAACACCCCCGCATGTCGTCTAACGAATCAGCACTGCCAAGGTTGTGGATCAAAACACGCTAACTTCACCCATTACTTTTCGCCTTAGATTGAAACTGAGATTTAAGCTAAAAAAAAAGAAGAAGAAATCTCTCTTTCTTCCATAACCATTATTATAAAGGCTTTTAGTTAAACCCAAGGAAAACAACAAACAAGGACAGCGTAATTGAAGCAACTGCTCTCCCTGGCCGTATTATAAGTGTTTACCAACATTAAGGCTAAGGCTATACTTATTTACGCCAACATAATTATATGACCTGTACTCCAGGCTACATTTTTGGAGGATTTCTGTCGAGATTTCACGGCATATTTATAAAATTAAATAAATACATTGCCACCCACGTGTCTCAATCAAACAGGAGGCTATTCAACCACCATTATTTTCCTCACCTAATCCCCAACACTTTGCCTTTTTCTTTCATCCCGCAACACCACACTTTTAATTTGTTTGGTTAAATTTTGTAAATTTAGTTCACGTTATACAATTAGATATTTTATTAGTTCATATGTTTTCAAAATTTAAATTTTTATTCTTAATTCAAACAATAATTTTTAAAACCAATTTTTATGTAAAATAATAAATCGACATAACATTATTATATAATAATATATTTACCACGTTATATTTTGAAATTAGCAGAATTTAACTTAATCAATTTATCAATTTAATAGTTTTATCAGACTAAAACTTTAAAATTCATAAATTACATTATTTCACCATTTCTTTAACAGTGGGTTATATACCACAACTTACCTCAGCTTTTAGCTAATTGGTAAAAAGTGTTGACTCCCCAAGTTTTTTTGCTAAATTCCTAAGTAAGCCCTTAATTTTTTTACTAATTTATAGAGTATATATGTATTCGTACGTTAAAATAAATTGAATGGGCTCCCACAAAATAAATTTCATACTTTTATTTATAACTTAAATTATGTGTTATGGATTAAAAATAACAAAATGCTAGTTTTTCTTTTACTAATCAATCTTTACTTTTAAACACTTGGAATGAATTAATCATCACATCAAGTTATAATAACTGAAATTAAAAAATTTAGACAATTTAATTGAAAATGTTTTAGCAAGAACATGTTTCATGAAATTATTATTTTTAGAGATTGTGATTGATCCTCAAAACTAAATATGAAAACTCGTCACTGAATTATGTATTTCAAAGTTTCTCAAGAAAATATTGATGTTTATTCCTATAAATATCATATTTAAAAAGTGTTAATCGTCACTAAAAAACTGAAATTTCAGTATTTATAATTCTTTTTTATCATTACAAATTCTTGAAAAAAAAAGCGCGATAAAATTGCCTAAATTTGAACTTTAACCATTGGTACCAACATTCGACAACTTTCTCGTTCAACCTGCTATTCCCACACATTAAAATTACTCTCGTACATTTATGCACTGAAGTTGAGGTGGGCCAGTCTAATTTTTCCTAATTAATACGCTGAGTCATGAAGGAGACACATAAGCATAACATTGGCCAGACATGAAAGGGAGAAATAGGTCAAATTTAATAAGCATGGGATGGGCTTCGGTTTTTCTTCCATTGTTTATGGTGACGAGGAAATTGGATAAATGTTTGATAGTCGCTGTTTAAAAGGCACCCATCGATGGGAACCCTCCGTTAGGTAATTGAAACCCGACTAGTCACTCTACTTAGTTGGGCCTCGATTCGCGACACTTTACCAAAACCAAGACCAACATTTTTATTAACTTGGTTTCTCAAAATTTCATGCCTTTCTTTTCTTTCAAAGGAAATACAGTTGAATAATTTCATGATTTATATAAGGTAAATTACACTATTAATCACTAAATGATGGGTAAGTTTTCGTTTTGATCATTTAACTAAAAAAGATTACAATTTAGCCATTAAATTATTCAAAAGTTTTTATTTAAGTCATTAAATTGCTAATTTCTTTTTTTTAAAGAGTTTTACTAGCGACTTTCAAACGACGATTTGACAATCGGTATGGTGAATCAGTACCCATTGACGAGTAGAAGAATATACCTTAGATCCAAGTCGATTTGACGGTTAGTATCGAAGATCAGAAAAAAAAGTTATTTGAATTTTGGTTTACAAATTCTGACGTCCAAAGTTGTTTCATAGTGTTATACATCGATGATCACCAACCCGAGTCCTAGATAGGATCCAGGTCACCTACCCGTGACCTGGATAGGTCCCACCAGATGGTTGAGTGTGAGGCGAACCATGAAAAGACAACAAATGGAGTTCATGGACCCAGCTGGCATGAACCAAGAGAAGGCCACGATCTCAGTTCACATGTGTTCAAAGAGCTCGCAGAAGGGAGATCACATGCTCTGTAGAGCGACTCAGGGTGAAACACGTGTCCAGCAGGCCTGAAGCCCGTACGGAATGTCAATACTAGGATCGAAAATGACCGCGTGCTTTGTAGGTGACCTAAAGTGAGACACGTGTCCAACGGGCCTAAAGCCCGCACAGAGTGTCAGTATTAGGAACGACGGAGTCAAGACAAAACTGTGGGGTCATATCGTGAGCTATAATAGCATGTAAAAATATATGAATACTTCATTAATAAGACACAATACAAAATTACTCAACAATTGGTGCGATGAACGTAGACAAACTTTCGATCATCATATTTCAACAAGTTTGATTTTTTTTCTCTTTAGTTTTTGAATCGAAATGGTTCACTCAAATGAGAACCTCCCCTTCAACCTTTTGTCAGGATAGGCCGGAGCCTCAGGCTCTAATGATTAGCTCAACGAAGCAGACTTGTTTGTCGGGTCATTCGTTGATAGACCGGAGAGCTTCGATAATACAATTCATGAGGGAGTGTCTGACCCTCTGGACCTAAATCTTTCCGCTGGACAGAGATTGCCACTCTCTCCTACCCAAGGGGCACCCCTATAGCAACTCTTTGCCCTTCAGGAATAAATGAGACTCATGAGGGAGCAGATGGCTGTTTAGGAAGCGCAGTTCAAGCGGCAAACAGGCTTTCTAGTAGGAGCTACTGAAGTAGAATGAGGAGTTGAGGAAAAAGGTCCATCTTGAAAACTCTGGTTCTTAAGACAACACAAACACGTAGGACGAAGCCCTTGGTGTACAGGCGAAAGAATGACATAATGAGATGGATGAGCTACGAAGATATGTGAAGGCGTTGCACCTTGAATCTTGGGACATGGACTGGTTGTTCTGCTCCAACAATCCATTGGCCCTTGAAATCGTAGTAGAGAACTTGTTGCATGACTTCAAGGTACCAAAGGATATGTTCGAGGGAAGAAGGGACCTACGAGCCCATTCAATACAATGACTATATGAACGTACTAGGGGTATCAGACGCAGCGAAATACAAGGCCTTCTCAATGACGCATAAGGGAAGCGTCAATGACTGGTATTTTTCCCTCCCCTAGAGTTCGGTTAGGAGCTTTTCATAGTTGGGCAAATATTTTTGGGAAGATTTAGGGCCCACTGAGCAATCATGAACACATCTATGGGGTTAATGTCCGTAAAATATAAGAAGGGTGAGTCCCTCCAGGACTACGTGAAGAGATTTCATCCAACGACTCTCAACATAAAAAATTTAAAGGACTAGTGGGCCATAGATGCTTTTATAATGAGAGTACAAAATGACCACGTGCAATACTCCTTTACCAATAACAAATCGTAAAGTTTGGCTGACTTATATGAGTGAGCCCATATGTTCGGAAAAGCGGATGAAATCAAGAATGCATCATGTGACACCTTTCAAAAGGAGGATAGACAGTTCAAGAATAGGGAAGGACCTCGTAGTAAGTAGGGCCCTCTTGATCAATCACTATAAGTGATGAGAAATGATAGGCCATAAAGAGGACAAACTCAAGGTAACCTTCCCAAGACCCTACAAGGACTACGTGAAGAGATTTCATCCAACGACTCTCAACATAAAAAATTTAAAGGACTAGTGGGCCATAGATGCTTTTATAATGAGAGTGCAAAATGACCACGTGCAATACTCCTTTACCAATAACAAATCGTAAAGTTTGGCTGACTTATATGAGTGAGCCCATATGTTCGGAAAAGCGGATGAAATCAAGAATGCATCATGTGACACCTTTCAAAAGGAGGATAGACAGTTCAAGAATAGGGAAGGACCTCGTAGTAAGTAGGGCCCTTTTGATCAATCACTATAAGTGATGAGAAATGATAGGCCATAAAGAGGACAAACTCAAGGTAACCTTCCCAAGACCCTACAAGGATCTCAGCCAAAGCACACCAAGAGGTATACCCCCTAGAGTAGGTTTGAAGCTTACACCCCTTTAAATGCCACCCGTACCTACATTCTCAGTAAAATCAAGAGCCTTGGTATCTTATTAAAGTCGCCCCTGATGAGAACCACTACGAAAAGATTGAATTCAAGGGACAGGTGTGCCTTCCACGATGACATAGGGCACAAAATCGAGGATTACTTTACGCTGAAGGATGCTATAGAGGAAGTAATGCGAAATGGTGAGTTCGCAGAGTTCGTATTCCAAAGTGGTCCTCAATAGGGTCAAGGCTCGCGTAATGACCTTAAGGTCCAGTAGCAAGTTAGAGGTACCATCCATGTGATTATAGGCATGAATGAAGAATGGACGATTCCAACACAAAGAGGAGGTTGCACATGAGAAGTGTGATGTTAGCCACCGCCTTCAAAAGGTCACATTAGTAAGAAAAATAGAGTGTGGAATTCGGTAGTGACGATAAGAAGTAAATCTATGACGAAGAGGGCAACGATACGATAGATGTTTCAATCACAGTTGCAGGTTTCAAAGTTAAAATAATACTTATGGACAGTGGGAGTGTAGTTGAGGTGTTGTCTTGAGAGCATACCTGAAGATGGGACTAAAAGAATAGGTATTGTCTAAGGCTAGCCCATTGTACGGTTTTGCAAATCTTCCATTGGAGTGCAAGGCTCGACCACCTTGTCGGTTACCTTAGGGGATGACAAGCACACAACCATAGAGTATGTTCAATTCTACGTGGTAGACCACCCAATTGCATACAACGCCATCTTCGAAAGACCGATAATGAGGATGAAAAAGATGGTGGTCATAACATTCTATATGAAAATCAAATTTTCAACAAGGACGGGATTTGGATTCCTAAAATCAAATTAGCGAACTGCGAGGCTGTGCCATATGTTGTTTGTCAAGCAAGCACAAGAGCTTGTAGCTGAAGGGCAAAGTCCACAGGGAGCTGAATTAGCAAGTCTGGTTTTGGATTTGAGTAGTTTAAATACAATAGATGAGTATAGAAACACAAAATCCGAAGCCACAGAGCATACTGAGACCTTGCAGTTATTTTGTGACAACGAAAAAAAACGGTAAAAATCTCTTCAGTGTTGGAAGAAGAAGAAAAGAGTATGTTAATCTGATGTTTGAGGAAAAACTCAAACATTTTTTCTTGGTTCGTAATGAACATGCCAAGGGTGAACCTTCATGTAATTGTCCACAAGTTGAATGTGCTCTCGGAGGCAAAGCTAGTAAAGTAGAATAAGAGAAAGTTTGCACCACAGGTGGTGGAAGCTGTGAGGCAAGAAGTGGCTAAATGATTATCAGTAGGATTCATCAGGGAGGTAGAATACCCGGATTAGATTTCAGATATGATAATGGTGAAGAAAGAAAATGGAAAATGGAGAATGTGTATTAACTTCACCAACCTCAATAAAACATACTCTAAGAATAGTTTCCACATACCTTCAGTTGACTATCTAATCGGTGGTTATGCAGGTCATACGTTCATGAGCTTCATGCACACTTTCTCGGGTTACAACCAGATTCTGTTAGATCGGAGTGACCGAGAAAAGACGGCTTTCATCACTGAAGAGAGACTTTTTTGCTATCAGGTTAAGCTATTTGGCCTTAAGAATGCGGGAGTAACCTATCAGAGGCTAGTGAATAAAATATTTAGAAACCAGATACGTCACAGGCTCGGGGTTTATGTGATCGCATGTTGGTAAAAAATGGGTCGATAACAGAACATGTGTGAAGCTTGTCTGAAACATTTGCAATCCTTAGGGCCTATATCATGAAGTTGAATCTTGAGAAGTGTGCTTTTGGCGTGCGAACAGATGAGTTTTTGGGCTTCATGATTTCAAAGAAGGGGATAGAAGTAAACCCGAAAAAGATCCAAGTTATCATGGAAATGTCTTCCCCACGAGACATAAAGGACATATAACGTCTCACAGACAGAGTAGTGTCACTTAACAAATTCATTTCCAGGATGGCAGACAAGTGCCTTTATTTCTTCAAAGTCTTGAGAACCTATTTCTCGTGACTGAAGAATGCCAGGCAGCATTTGAAGAGTTAAAGTTGTATCTCACCTCTCCTACGCTTCTAAAATCACCTCGGGTAGGAGAAACCCTCTATCTGTATTTAGCTAACTCGGAGGAGATGATTGTAGAGGTGCTAACTAGATCAGAGGGTGTGCATCAATTTCTAGTACATTACATTAGCAAAGTGTTCTAGAATGGCGAGCTAAGGTTCTCGAAAATAGAAAAGTGTATCTTTACTTTAATAATCACAACTCGCAAGTTGCAGCTGTACTTCCAAGCCCACCAGATTTTTGTTGTGACTAATTAGTCCATGAAGGAGGTATTGCCTAAAGTAGACATTTTAGGAAGAGTAAAGAAGTGGTGGTATCAAGCTAGTTGAATTTGGAATAGACTTTACGTTGCGAATAGCGATAAAACGCAAGTGCGAGATGACTTCATGGTGGAATATTCTTTTGAGAAAGTTGTTGACACAACAGTAGTTAACTCACCTCTAGAAAGTGTACATACAATTGATAATTCAAAAAGTTGGCTAGTCTATGTCAATGGCTCTCCAGCCAAAATAGGATTAGGAGCATGTGCACTCATAATTGATCCTAGTGGCAATGAATGACAATACAAATTATCATTTGGGTACATCCAATAACATTGCTGAGTATAAAGCTCTAGTATTAGGACTGTAGTTAGCACGCCAACTAAGAGCAAATGACCTAGTTGTCCACACAGATTCATAGTTGGTGGCGAAACAGATGAATGGAGAATACGATGTAAAGGAGGCAGTGCTAAATAAATATCATACAATCGTATCCCAATTACTTGTGGGATTTGACAAAGTTCAAATTAAACAGTTCTCGAGAAGCGACAACACGCGTGCTGACGCTTTATCCAAGTTAGCATCCTCTATTTTCATCGAACAAAGAGGGAAAATCCTACTCGAGCATAGAGAGACCTTGATCTATGACACACCACAAGTACCATGCATAGATCAAGAGGAAACATGTATGTGTAACAGTCCGGTTTAGACCCTAGTCTGAATAATGGTTTCGGAACCACAAATCTGAGTTAGTAAAATATTTTAATATTATTTTATTATTTTCTGTGCCTTTGATATGTGACTAAGCATGTGTGAAAGCCTCATATGAAAATTTGATCATTTGTGTGTTTAATTTAACAAAAAGGATTAAATCGCATAAAATGTAAAAGTGGCTTTCTAATTGATTAGGTGCCTATTTGATGTGGCTTCTAAAAGAGGAGGCCTTATGAAGCTATTAAACCACTATTTAATTAGTGGACGGATAAAGGTCATTAATGCCCTTAATGTTTTTATATACATATTTTTAGTATAAGGTTAAAGTTGTAAATTTGTTTAATAAATGAATTTAAACATAAAAATAAAGCATGGAATGGCTATTATCATCTTTATTCCACTGATTTTAGAAAGAAAAGAATAAGGGTTTACAAGCTTTCACACATTCGACACTTGCAAGCTTTGATTGAGGTAAGTTTTGACTTCGATTTTTGATAATTTTTACGTTTTTGCAATCGTTGCTTCGAAATCTTTGAAACCCATGTTTTAATTTGAGGAATTGGTGATGTTAATTAGATGTGCCATTGATGAAATGATGAGCTTTGTGATGATTTTAGGTGTTAAATGAAAGATATGTGTTAAATGAACATGTTTTGTTCTTGAATTTTTGATGAATTTAGCTAATTAGGGCTAAATTGTGAAAATAGCATTTGGAGGGACTAAATTGTGAAATAAATGAAATGTATGGATTAATATGAACTTAGTGTGAATTCAGCTAAGCATGGATATTTAGTGATTTAATGTAATTTGTGATTTTGTGAATTGGGGACTAATTGTCCAAATGTGTAAATGTGAGGGCTAATTTGTAAATTGCCCTAAATATGTGTGTTTGGATTGAATTGGATGAGTTAGTGAATAAAAGGGTTAAATTTGAATATGTATAAATCAAGAATCGAAGAAAACAGATTTAGATCGCGGGAAAGCGAATGTAGTAGAATAACTGAGTCTGAATGAATATCTAAATCCGAGATAAGTTAATATACAAATAAATGTATTTGTATTGAATTAGGTATGTTCTTATGACTATTGATAACGATGAATGCATATGAGATGATGTATACAACAATTTTGAGATAGAATCAATATAGTGACAATGTCCGAGTAGTCCCGTTTGAACCTAGGAATAGATAGGGTAGTCTATGTCATGACATAGGTGTCTGTTATGTGATATCATGTAAGACCACGTTTGGGACATTGGCATTGATTCAAGATTTCGTGTAAGACCATGTCTGGGACGTTGGCATCGACTTGTATTTACGTGTAAGACCATGTCCGGGACATTGGCATCGTAATGATTCGTGTAAGACCCTATCTGGGCAGTGGCATTGATATCTGATTACCTGCAAGACCACGTTTGGGACGTTGGCATTGGACAACTATTCTGAGCACTCTGTATATCCTATTAGATTCTGAACGGCTCAACGGGAAAATCTGAGATATGAACGACTATGTGATTTGTATATCCGTATCAAGTACGTTGATATTACACTAAGTGTGCATGAAAGGTAGGTATCTATATGAACTTACTATGATGAATATGTGAAATGGAATGATGAGACAATATGTGAAAATATGCTTGAATAAGCTATGTGTATATGTGATATTTGAGTTGAAGAATTTGGTATGATATGGCTAAGCATATGAGCCAATGAATATGAGATGAATTTGCTATGAGAACTTTAAATGACATTTTATCAAATTGAATATGTGTATTATATGCTAAGTTTATTTGTATATGTCTTACTAAGCTTTTGAAAGCTTACTGTGTGTGTGTTTTCTCTGTTTTATAGATCATCAAAGCAACTGAAGGCTCGGGGACCGTCGAGGATCATCATCACACTACTCAAACTCATTTTGGTATTTTTGTAATGTGAATATAGCTAGATATGGCATGTATAGGCTAGTCACTTTAAGGTATGCTTGAGATGTGTAAATAGCCATGTGATGTGGCTAGGTAAATGTTAGTATTATGTTTGAGTAAATATGATACATGATGTATGTTTGGTATGGCTTGATAGCTAATGGAATTTCCAAGGCTATGGTAAGCATATGAATGCATTATGAGAATGTATGATTAAGTAAAGAAATGGTTATATGAAAGGTAAATGTGAATGAATCATGTTTGAGTATGAAGTTATGTTGGTTGTTTGACATGTTTTTGGATGTTAAGTGTGTACGAAATGAATTGGTATGTAGCTAGGAGAGATGACCCCAATGTGGGTGGCATTTTGACCTTGCAAGTGGTCTGTTTTGCCTACACGGCTGCGGCACACGGGCGTGCCTAGTAGCCGTGTGATTAAGTCAGTAGCCAATCCAAGCGTGCATGACCATGGCACACAGACATGCCAGGTAGCCGTGTGAATAAAGCAGTATCTAGCCTAAGTGTAGCATCCTAAATTTTTGGGCCTATGCGTTTAATGGGTGAATATGTGGAATGAGTTAATTTAAGTGTTAGGGGTCCAAATTGGGCTCAGGCTTAGGCAGAGGCCTTGATTAAAATTATCTGTTTGGGCATTATAGGATTTAAAAGGTAGTATCTATGTTTAAAATACCAAAGTGGGTTTGTAGCCCAATATTAGGAGGTGACGCCACACACAAGGAGTAAGAGGCCCAAATTTAAGATTCATGGAGCCCAATTCTTTTAATTTAAGTTAGCTAAATTTTGGGCATTAGGATTAGGTGGAGTGGATGGCAACAAGGCTAAAATTTAGGGGTTTTAATGTTTAAAATATGTGGATAATAAGCAGATAAATGCTATTATTTAGGAATTTATTTTATGTGGATAATAAGCGAGATAAAGGCTAAGATCTAGGGATTTTATGATTAAAATATATGGATAATATCTTTGATAAAGGAGGGAGGAGTTAGAGATAATTAAGTCTCTTTTAGATGAGCTAGTAGATTAAGATAAATGAGAAAAGTTAGGAATTTATCTACAAAGAGAGTGATGGCCAAGAATCCATCACTGAAAAGAGTAAAGAAACCAGCTACTACATGGTAAAGGGTTGCCGAATTTCCTATAAATAGGGGGGCTAGCTCCTTGTTTCTGACATTATATCCTCTCCCTTTTGTGCCGAAATTCCTTAGCTTCTTTTCTCCAAATTTTTTTCTCCAATTTTTCTAAAAGCCGAAAACTCCATTATTCTCTTCTTTCTTCTAAAAGCTAAAAACTCCATTATTCTCTTCTTTCTCCTAAAAGCCGAAAACTCCATTATTCTCTTCTTTCTTCTAAAAGCTGAAAACTCTATTATTCTCTTCCTTCTCTAAAAAGCCGAAATCTCTATAGTTTTTATTTTATTCATCCTATTTGAGAAATTGTTCTATACTTCCGGCATTTAAATCCTCCATTGACATTGTCAATTCTCTCTCTAGTACTAGCGAATCTCCTAAGTTAAGGTAAGAGTAGATTTTGATTAGTTCTCATAATCTATTCCCGATTTTGAAAAGGCAAAAGCGAAAGCTAATAGTTTAATGGTTTATGATGGGCGTAAGTCGGGATTTGAAGGAAGCCTAGTCGACTAGATCTAAAAGCAAATTCATAAGTCTCCAATTTTGGGATTTTTAAGGTAAGAAGATTTTCCTAGATTTCTATTAGATTTCATCATTATATACAAGATTTTAACTTTATAAGAAGGATTAATGATTAAATATTATTATAGTAACTCTGATAAGGATTTATAATAGAATTAAATATGGATCAGGCAAAAGAAAGAATCCCTAAGTTTAAGAAACGAGCAGTATCTGCTATTCGAGATTGGCCAATTGGCTGTGGACCGGCTTCTGAACAACACCTTAGGCAGATAGCAGTTTGTCGACTGAGGATAGCATCGATATAGAAAGCCTCGTTTTATCGGTAATCAGGTGTGTAGATTCTTGACACATAAGATTTGTTATATTATATGTATGTTATGGGCTAAAAGTTGGAAAAGGTGTGTAGATCTCTATCACACTAGTTAATCTGAATTATATGTATGTTATGGGCTAAAAGCCGGAAAATGAGCCTGTATGAACAGTCGTATTACCCAGAAAGGGTAGGCAAGGGATGCCAGGTACATAATCATAGAAACTTCTCTATGTGTATCGAAGTATGTAAAAATATGTGATCTGTTTAGATAGTTTAATGTTCTGATTCTTGCATGTGTGCATGGGATGGGATTGATTGATTTACAGAAGGGAAGCAGGTCACGAGGCAATCAGTGGCTTTGCCACATAGGTCACATAGTGATTGGTCTTTATGACAGACACAACATTGTCGATATATTATTAAGGTCGATAGCGATCGGTGGCTTCCGCCACATAGGTTACATAGTGATCGGTCTTTATGACAAAAGACAGATTGTCGATATAGTGTGTAGCGGATGGAGGGTTGATTGTAGAAATCCCACGGTGTGATGGTTGATCTGGGGTGTGTAGAGGATGGACTCATAGGTTTGGGATGGGCCATGTTGTATATTTTGTTACCCTTGTATACGGGCCAAGGCTCATAATGTGTTTGTGGGCCTCAAGCCTTTTATGTGTTCTCGGGATTTGCACATCGAGTCTTGGTGACTCAACCTTTATTTTCCCAACATTTGGTGAGCGATAGATCGTGAACATGGGAGCCGAGGCGGACTCGAGGGCCATCAAGTTTTATTTCTACAAATTATTTGGGATTTCTTTAAGGTTATTTTATTTTTATTTGGGATTTTTTAAGGCCCCAAGTTTTTATTCAACTAAGAAGTTTTCAATGTTATGCAACTTATAAATTTTATGTCAAGGTTTATTTATACTTAATAATACTAATATAAGATTTTATTTTTAAAATGTCACTTATTTACTCTAATAATGTCTAATTAACTTACGACTTCCAAAACCAACAAGGCAAAAGTTTTCAATGTACAAGCCATGACACGCCAGATCCATCGAAACGCATGGGCCGGTTACGGGTGTTACAATTTTATATCGAGCCAGTTCAAAACTTGGGTGTGAAATGGGTCTAGAAATGTTTTAGAAATTTTTTTTGGTTCGAGGACATGGCCTTGAGTCTCTCACACCGATCCGCCTGTAAGTCTAAACTCTTCTTGTGTTATTTATGTGGGCTTAATGAGCTTTATGGGACGTAGACTATCTAGGTTAGAGCTTGATGGACTCTAGGCTTAGGCAAACAACTCTTCAATTCCATAAGACTTAACTTCACTAAAACAAAACACGTAAGCGAGTCACAAGACTAAGGTGTGGCAATGACCATATGCATGTCTAGGAGTAGATCCCAAAGAGCTTGGTATTTAAGCGGTCCAAGTGACTCACCTCCTCTTCACAGAATCTTACAGTGCATAGTATTGCTCACTTTAGCTATGACAGGTGTGGCAATAGGCATATGCATGCCTAGGAGTGGATTCAGGGAGAGCTTGGTATTTAAGCGATCCTAGTGACTCACCTCCTCTTCACAGAATCTTACCCGTCGTAGTATTGCTCACTCTAGCTATAAGGACTTGTTCATGGGCTAAACCCATAATTAAAACCCGAAAGGGACCAACCACCTATTTTGCAACCAAAACCCTAAGTTTTGTTCACTTCAGAAAAAAATACATTTGATTTGAAAATGTTACAACTATGAAAAAATTACCAAATTACCCTTGTTATGCAAAATGACCAAAATCGTCCTGATTTGTAGAATTACCAAATTATCCTTATTTTGTAAAATTACCGAAATACCCTTGAATCACAAAATTACCAAAATACCCTCAGATCATAAAAATTACCGAAATACCCTCGAATTTCAAAATTACTGAAATACCCCAAAATTTCAAAATTATCGAAATACCCCAAATTTCAAAATTATCGAAATGCCCCCGAATTTCAAAATTTCTGAAAAACCCTCAGATTTCAAAATTTTTGAAATGCCTCAGATTCTAAAATTACCAAAATACCCTCAGTTTTTAAAATTACCAAAATACCCCGGAATGTAAAATTACCAAAATACCCTTATTTTATAAAATCATCAAGGAACCTCGTTTCAAAAAAAATTACGAAAATGCCCTTGTAGGATAAAATTACGAAAATACCCCTGGGTAGTGGAAAACAACAACAATGACAACCACAACACTTTTCTGTAATGAACGCGAGTTCATGAATGTTGATGATTGAATGAATGAACTTAAGACTGTAGTGTGTGTATGAATTCGAAAGAACTACTTTTTAGAACTATTAATCATAAGACTGTTCGCGATAAATCAGTGGAAAGAAATAATGATTCATAAAATTTCTAATCAAAAAAAGCAAATCGGTAGAATGAGTACAAGGGGACGAAGACGCTTAGATGCGAATAATGGTGCGTACCTACCATAGTATACTAAGTGTTTATTTTGGCTTTAGAATTAGAGTCTTGTGAAAGCATAGTGGTGAGACTCGGGTAGAATGATTACTAGTTAGTTGGAAAATACGAGGACAAAATTTCTTTAAGAAGGGTAGAACTGTAACATCCTAAATTTTTGGGCCTATGCACTTAATGGGTGAATATGTGGAATGAGTTAATTTAAGTGTTAGGGGTCCAAATTGGGCTCAAGCTTAGGCAGAGGCCTTGATTAAAATTATCTGTTTGGGCATTATAGGGTTTAAAAGGTAGTATCTATGTTTAAAATACCAAAGTGGGCCTGTGGCCCAATCTGAGGAGGTAGATTTTATTTTTAAAATGTCACTTATTTACCCTAATAATGTCTAATTAACTTACGACTTCCAAAACCAACAAGGCAAAAGTTTTCAATGTACAAGCCGTGACACGCCAGATCCAGTCGAAACGTATGGGCCGGGTTTGGGGTGTTGCACTAAGAGTACACGGCCATGGCACACGGGCGTGCCTGGTGGCCGTGTGGATAAGTCAATATACATGCCTTGTTATGGCACGGCATGGACACACGTTTGTGTCTAGTGGCCGTGGGAGACACACGGTCTGGTCACATGTTCGTGTGACCTTGATAGTTTTGAAATAGTTTTAAATTTCTGAGAATTTTCGTATGTGTTCGGTTTAGTTCCGACCCTACTCTAAAGCATGACTAAGGTCTCGTTGACCTATATAAGGGACACTTTGATTGCGATTGGTGAATTGTTTTATTGAATGTCCGTAAAAGTTTTTGATCTATCCGGTAACGCCTTTAACCCTATTTTGATGACGGATACGGGTTAGGGGTGTTACAGTATGACTCTAATAATTCACACTCTTCAAGGCGAACGAGATAGCCCAGACAAGAAGGAGCTTGCGAGGTTACAATGCAAAGCTGCGAGGTATGTCATTATCACAAATTACAAATACCTGCATAACTCCTAATGCATGAATCGAGTATTTGAATGTTGCTAACTTGTTTAATTGCATAATGAATTAAAAAATATTATGTTCTACGTTTGATAAATACACCCTTTTGAAGGGTGTATTATATAGAAAAGGGTTTTCACATCCATTACCGCGATGTCTACCACCACCCGAGACTGGGTAAGTAATGTGAGAAATTCACGAGAGAATCTGCAGTAATCACTTGGAGGTAGATTGCTCGCACATAAAATCTTTAGGCTGAGATATTATTGGCCTACGATCTAAAGGGATGTGCATAAATTAGTTCACAGATGCGACTTTTATCAGAGGTATTCCCAAGTACAAAGACAACCAGCAGAACCTCTTCAGATCATGTCAAGTCCCTAGCTATTCACAAAATGAGGAATTGATATACTTGGCCCATTTCCTACAGCAACGGCACAGAAGAAATTCATAGTGGTCGCGGTGGACTATTTTACTAAATAAATTGAGGCTGAATCCTTAACAACCATCACTGAAAGGCAAATGAAGTCTTTCTTGTGGAAGTTCGTTATGGTAGGTTCAACATGCTCATTTGATTATCATGAAATGGCACACAATTCCAAGGGAAATTTAAGAGCTTTTGTACCAACCTAAATATCGATTTGGCTTAAAGCTCTGTTAAGACACAGCAAACAAATGGGCAAGTATAGGCTTTGAATAAGAAAATCTTAACATCCTTAAAGAAGAAAGTGGGAGAAGCCAAGGGCGCATAATTAGAGGAACTACTTGGAATCTTATGAGCCCTGCGTACTACACCCCACACTACAATGGGAGAAATAAATTTCTCCCTTGTTTATGGAGTAGAAGTTGTAATCCTTGCAGAAATTAATATGAGGTCACACAGAAGTTAAAAACAAAGAAGCTAATTAGGCTCAACCTTGATCTGATTGATGAGCCCAGGGAAACAACATAAGTCAGAAATGCAGCACGCGCTCAGTAAGAGGCTTGCTATTACAACACCAAAGTTAGAAACAAATAGTTCTAAGTAGGTGACCTTGCCTTGAGAAATACCAAAGTCAGTTTACCAACTTCGCAATAGGGAAAAATGGCTCCAAACTGGGAGGAGCCATACCAAGTTGTAGAAAAATTAGTTATGGAGCATATAAGTTAGCAATGGTGGAGGGCATAGTTGTACCGCAAACATGGAATTCCAAACACCTCAAAAAATACTATGTATAGTTCCTTACTCCTCGAATAAAAGATGTTTTCTTGCTGACACTTGCACTCATCGAAAACCAAAATAGTTAGCAAGAGTTAAAAGCTCCGAGCTGTCATTTTATACCTCGTAGGTTAAAAACCGCAGCCCTAAACAATTTGTGATAGTTAAAAACTCCCATCTGTCATTTCATGGCTTACAGGTTAAACACCGCAGCCCCAAACAGTTAGCGAGAGTTAAAAGCTCCCAACTGTCATTTTATGGCTTGCAGGTTGAACACTGCAACCCTAAACAATTAGCGAGAGTTAAAAGCTCCTAACTATAATTTTGTGGCTTGCAGGTTAAACACTGCAACCCTAAACAGTTAGAGAGTGTCATTTTATGGCTTGCAGGTTAAACACTGCAACCCCAAACAGTTAACGAGAGTTAAAAGCTATCAACTATCATTTTATGGCTTGTAGGTCAAACACCGTAGCCCCAAACAATTAGCGAGAGTTAAAAGATCCTAACCTTCATTTTAGGGCTTATAGGTCCAATACCACACCTTTTAAAATAGCTCGTGAATTAATGTTCCCAGCTGGTGATTTTAGGAAACTTATTTAATCTCGCAGCTGATGATTTTGGAGCTTTCATTTAAAGACGTCATGATAAAATTATGTGATAGATATGATAAGCTCACAAAGAACACAATAGAAATAGCTATTAAAAATAAATTTCTTCCAACATAAAATTTCATTTCATTGAAAAAATAACAAATAAATACAAAACGCTAAATAACTAAGGCATATTATCCTCCTCTTCTGCCCTATTAGCACCTTGGCCCACATCGTTATTCTCAACAAGAAGGGCAACATCGTTGTTCTCAGTAGGAAGGGCCATGTTATGGTTCCCAGCTGGGTCCTCATCTAAATAGAAATATTGTGAGTTATTCCAAATGGATGCGAATGAATCTCATATAGTACATGAAGGAAATAGCACATCAAAACCCAGCTCACCCATATACACATCGTAGAAAGCATCGAAGTCAACTCTGCGAGATCAAAAGGCTCACTCGTGACCTGAGTGTGCAAAAATATGTTCATCTTCAGTTGGGAAATAAAGTTGCACACATTCCAATTAGTCTCCTCATTGAATTTCTCTAAGGCCTCAAATTGATCATGCCTTATCCTCGCTATGTGAACGTAGCACTCCTTAATGATTTTTTCCAGCTGAACCACATGCTCCGTGGTAATCCTCTCAAGTTCCACTTGAGTGGCCTCTTTATGCTCTCTTTGAACAGCCACCTCGCATAATAAATCATCAAACTTAACTTTAGCAACCCCCAAATGCTTCAAAAGGCCCTCATTCAACCTATTAATAACTTTAATCTCCTCTCACATTTTAAGGTACAACTCACAAACTCTTTCCAATTTTACCTTAGCCTCTGCAAGCTCACTTTGACAGGCCTCATCAAGTTCCAACCTAACCATATTAGCCTCAGAGAGTAGGTATTGCAGAGACAAAGCGAGGTTAGACACTGAAGGTCTTCGTGCACTGCGTAATGACCCCACGATGCACGCATCCTCCTTCGAAGCTTTTGGCAAAGAAGCCTTCCATTTTCAGGCCACATTTGTAGGGTTGTATGGATACTCTTATGTGCTCAGATGACCATGTCATGGAAATGAACCTCCATCACCTTCAACTATTATTTCCTCATTCACAGGAACAAACGGAGGAATGTAAGAAACAACATGATAGAATCAGTGAGTTGATAGAAGGCAATAATTGCGGGCTTACCAAAGAAGAAATAGTAATATCAACTACTATAGTTGTAGGAGCAGTAGGATCCATTCACATTTTGTGATGCTGCTCCAAGCGACCACTATTCCCCTCCTCCTTACTGTAGAAGCAATATTCACAGCCCTTGCGGTAGTCTTGCGCTTCTTGCATGTGCCTCTTATCAAAGAATCAATGTTCATGGCCTCGTTGATTTCACGAGAAGTACTATCAGTCTCGCTCGAATTGTTACCAAAGCTACGATTGATGTGTGCATCAGCAAAAATCCTAACATTAGTAGGAGCAGTTAACAAATTAAAAGGAACAACTCTTTCTACCTGTGAGGAGGCCACCATCCATGGATGAGGCTTTATCCCACATTAACTATAGAAATAGCTCACAGGCTCCTATCAAAGACTAGTCAAAATTCGGCCCAAGTCGTCACTTTTAATATTATCATAAATTCCATGTGGCCATGACCGACTTTCAACAATTGTCCCAAAGACTTCGTCGACTTCTCTGCTATTACATGACCTATACCCGTTAGGACTGCGTCCCTCAAGGCAATACAAAAACACATTCCTCATAGTGACAAGGTCCTCGATGATCAAGGGACTCCCTATGCGAAGTCTTTCCAGTTGACTTTTCCACAACCTGTCTCTATGGTCCGTTTAAACAAACACATATCTTGGCTTGGCATGGATCACTCCGTAGAAAAATCAAACCTATCCGCAACCTTGCATCTAACTCTGATATGCTTCTCCTATTTTAACTGAAGGTTAAAACACTGGTTCACAATTATTGTCTCGCATTTCTTGCGAGAAGAGAAGTAATAGAAGCCTGGCCAATGCCTTCGATTCTGAGCTTTCAACATATATAAACTCTAGAAAATTACGAGCTCTGATGCTTCATTTTAGGAAAGGCAATCAATAAAATACGATACTGCAATCCACCAAGAGAACCCCCAGAGTTGCCCAAGAGCAATCCCATATTCGTGCAAGAGGCTATAGAAAAATGAGTGAAGGGTTAGGTGAAACCCAACCTCTAGGGTGTGGAGGGGAAGTAGGAAACCACCATCGCTTGTGTCGCTAAGACTATGCTCCCCCTGGGAATAGAAAACTCATACGCGGAATGAGGAATTTGATCCCTCGCACACGCAAACTTTGTCTCATCTTTTTCTACTTGGTGGTATAGGGAACATGACGGGCTCGAAACTAACTAATATTTCGACAAAGGCAAGTGCACCTATCGAACAGTAGTATAGCCTTGATGAGTCCAGAATATCGTATCCACAAGGACTAAAATTACTAGTAATAACTATCTTTTTATTATTTAACTTAATAATTAAGGGGATTTATTTTAATCTAAAATTTAACTAACTAATTTACTATGAACGCGACAGAGAGTGGAGAAATTAATCGAATAAACCAATGAATAAAAACAATGCCCAAGGAAGAATTCACCTAGACTTCACTTATTATTCTAACTCTAAATTAAACGATTTATTCACTTGCCTTGATCCGTAGAAATCCCTAAATTATGTTAATATCTCTTTCGAGACTAAAAACAACTAACTCTAGGTTGATTAATTGAAATCTCTTTCTAATTTAAACCCCTATCGTCGCATTAACTGGATCTATGAATTCCCTTATTAGATTTGACTCTAATTCGACAGATTTATGTCATCCTATTTCTAGGGTTGCAATCAACTCCGCTTAATTACGTGAGATCTACTCTTAAAACAGGGACTTTTTCTCCACTGAATAAGCACATCAATTTTGACTTAATATCCTGAAAATATTAAAGCAAGGGTTAAAAACACATAATTAAGAACAAGAACAAGTGATTATCATGTAATTCAGATAATTAAATAATAAGATTCATCATAAGTTTCATCCTCCCTAGGTATTTAGGGAGTTTAGTTCATAACGTAAAAGGAAAACATCTTAGAATTAAGAAAACAACAAGACATAAAGAACCCAAAAACTTCTAAAGAACTTGATGGAGATCTTCAATCTTGAATGAGAGCTTTCTTTCGAGATAATTTTGATGGCTTTCTTCGAGTAATTTCTTCAATCTACTCTGCGTCCTCCCTTAGGTCTTCCTCTGGCATGTATTTATAGGCTTTAGAAGGCTCAGAAACCCTAAAAATTGACTTTTCTATGTGAAAACAAAGCGGGGTGCAGGGGGAGGCAGGCGTGTGCTCACTGCAGTGTGAGGTGTCAGTAGTGTGGAAATTTACATGGCTCGTGAGTGACACGGGTTGGCACACGGGCATGTGTCCAGTCTGTATGGTTCACACGAGCATGTGTCCTGCCCGTGTGGATCCTTAATATGGCCTGTTTTGCCTGATTTTAGCCTGTTTTTCGCTCCTTTCATTTCCCTATGCTCACCTAGGTATAGAAATACAAATTTAAAGGATGAAGAGCATTGAATTCACCAAATTTTATAAATAAACCTCCAAAAACACGCTAAGAGTGGGATTAAAATGTGTTACTTTTATGGTTTATCAAATATTCCCACATTTAAGCGTTTGCTTGTCCTCAAGCAAAATCCTCAACTCACCATTAAAATTAAACTTCTTCAATTCATAATTCTTATCAATAATGTCTTATCATAATTCACAGATAATTCGCACATTGATAATTTAACTAAAAGAGTCCAAAAGATTTAAACAATCCAAGTCATACAATTTTATAGCACGAAAACATAGGTGTTTCCCCTTATCTAAATAATTACCTTTAATTCAAAACCGACAAGATATGACATCCTCACTAAAGATTCACTCAAATGACTCAAATCACTCAAAGCGTTTAAAGTTAAAAAAAATTAAGCACTAAAAAGTCAAACATGAAAAGTTATTACCATAAGCTTGCATGAAAAATCAAATCTCCACCACTATAAAATGAGATGATAAACAAATCAAAAGGTCTTTAAAGGGTTGTAATGGGGCTTGGGTTAAAGGTGTGGATAAAGGCTGAATTAGAGGGTTAAAATTGAGATTGAATTGATAATTTACCTAACTAGAAAAATAAACTAATACTGAATAATTACATCAATTGAAATAACATGAGCTTCTTCTCAAAATGTGAAATTAATCGCTTAAGCTCAAAAAAATTAGAACTAGTATAAATATATTTCCATCTTTTTTTTTACAATAATAAGAAAGAATTTAACAACTGAAATAAAGAACATAGTTAGGCAACTGACCAAATCAAATCTCGACAAAAAAGGGTTAATACAATAGGAAAAATTCTCAATGAATCAAAAAGAATAAGTTTTGGGTTAATATTAAGGGTGGATCAAAAAACAATTTATTAGGTTGAAAGGGGTTCACTAAGGGTTAATTATGAAGGTAGGCTTTTAATGGAATAAGTGAGTCAAAACTTAGGTGCCTTTATCATCTCAGTATATCAAATCAAAGGTGTGGTCTCGACATGCATAATCGAAGCAAGTTCTAGAATAAAAATCAATATTGACACACTCATAACCAATAATAAAGTAAGCAAGAAAAGTGTATGCTCTTAAAGGCTCAAAATCTCACAAAAAGTATGGTTTTTGATGTCAATGCTATAAATCTCAAATTTCAAGGTAATATTTAAATTTACGGAAAACAACCTAACAAATTTTAATTCTGAAAAGAAACTTATCAGGCTTGATTCTCTAGTGCCTTAAAGTTTAAACAATCAATGTACAATTATCTATGACTTAATCTAAAACATATCAATAAAAATCATAAGTCAATAAAGATTTCATTCTAATAGTAATATGAGAAAATTACTTAAGAACAGGATATAATTAGGGATTTTCTAATAATGATATAATTAACCTCCCACACCTAATATGTACATTGTCCTTCAATGTACCAAAATAGATAATGACAATAAAATCATAAGAGAGGGAGAGAAGTGAAACTTCCTGAATTTTGGATGAAATCCGTGGAATAGTGAACGCGAATTGTAGATATAACAAAGTGAAGGGCATGATTTTGAGCAACTAAAAAATAAACACAAGCTGTAGAAGAAGATTAAGGATTACTCGATTAGGAATAATTATAAAACTAAAATATAGTTCAAAATATAAAAGATAAGTCTTTGAATAAGAAACATAAAGGAAAATAGACTAAAAATAAAAATAAAAATAAAGGAAAAAATAATAAAATAAAAATAAAATAAATGGACTCAAAGGTTTTCATCGTCAGATGCATCGTGAGGTGGCGGTGCTAAAGGTAAAATATGGAGATGATGACATATCTACTGTAAGGTGGCCTTGAGACTGTCGAATCGCTGGTAGCATTGTTGCTCGAAGTTAGTGAGTCGTTTGGATATGTCGTTCAAAGTAGCAGCAGAAGTAGGAGGTCGGTGACTCGGAGATGGAGGGTGGGGTGGATCCTCGTAAGGGAGAGGGGCATCCTCAATGATGTCCTCGGGATCATCCTGATCATCAGGACGAGACAATCGGTACTGGGGAGGATCGAATCCACGATGCCTCTCGATTATCCTCATGTGAAGCATACTCAAGATGCCCTGAAGGGACATCTGGCCAACAAGTGTGAGCGTGGAGGACTACTTCAGTGTGTCGAGGAGACCGAAGTGTCGAGCTAGGCGAGTCATGTAAGGGCCTCAGCAGATGGGGCCCTTTCTGTGGCAGTCGGTCTGATGGCTGAAAGATAAAGCAAGAAAGTACGCCAGGTCGATAATATGGCCATGGGCCATGCTCCATAAGTATTAGGCATCGTGTGTGCTCACGACGCCAGTGCTCTCTCTCCGTCCTGTCAAAGTATGAGCTAAAAGGGCGTGAAGATACCTTAGAGCCGGAGAGAGGGAAGTCGCCTTTGAGTGACTAGCATCATAAGTCCGCCCGTGATATCATTCCAACAACGCGAGGGCGAGTGATGGATATGGTGATGTAATTGAAGAAAATTCTCAGTGCTCATGAACTCCTCTGTGTATAGTCCTAAAGCAGTACCGAATTCTGGGATGCTCATGTAACGCACTAAACCGCCAAGGCGAAATATGACGGTGCCGGGCTCGTCATGGACTGACATGACGCTCTGAAGGTGGAATGTCGAGCAAAACTCCAGAGTAATCTCCATATAAGTGGGCTCGACGATACTGAAGAAGTGATCCCATGGTGCTGTCATGATGAAGGCACGGACCTCGTTAGAAAGGTGGACCTGCTCCAACGCGGCCCAATCAATGTAGCGACCCAAACCTAGGGGTCATACTCAAAGGAGCTGAAATAGGTCCTCCGGTGAGTCCACAGAAAATCTAAGGTAGGGATGGCGAACTTCAGTCGAGGCACTAGAGGAGGTCACGCCGGGACCCTTTCGCTTTTTCAAAGAGGGGACGGTGACCTTAGTCTTTCCTCGGGTATTCGCCATGATGTACCTGAAAAAGCGAAAGAGGTTCATCAACAAAGAAATAAATCATTACAAATAAAAGCAAAGTCTAAGTAGTCTTAAATCGGAAAGTATACCTAAACAATGTGTATTAATATCCTAGTATGCAAAACAACAAAAATGAAGTCATCATGATTTAAATTGGTGAAAATAATAAAAATAAATCAACTAACTAATTCTCAACTAGAAGGCTAATCTAAAATAAAGAAGAATAAGGAATATAAAGCAATTCATAGATAAACAATTCTAATGTGAAGAACAATTAATCAAGATTAATAAAATTAGTGAAAAGGTAATCCAATTAAAGAAAAATATCATCTTAACATAGTAACAAGCAAAACTATAGTAAGAACTATAACTATTAACATTACGAATAGAAAGAGACAAGAAACTAATCAAGAAACTAAAAGCTAAATAAGTAAGGATATAAAATAATAGAATATAGAAATAAATAAATAAATAAACTAAAATAAATAAATAAATAATGAATAAATAAAGAAATAACTAAATAATAATAAATAAATAATATAAAAAATAAGGTAATGGGCAACAAGGGAGAGAATAGAACTGACGGTGGCAAGGATGGTGGCCAGAATGAGGCGCGACTGGTGGTAGCTGGGCAACGGCGCGTCGGGTCGGGGTTGTGGTATGTGCGCAAGGGGGTGGGTGGCCGAAGAAAGCAAAGGGGGGTCAGGGAGTTGGCGGCACAAAGGAGAGGAAAGGGAAAAGGGGGAAAGAAAAGGAAGAGAGGAAAGGGGAAAGAAGAGAGAAAAATAGGGGGAATCGACAGTGACGACCGGTGGCAAGGGGAGGGTTGTGGCGGCTAGGGTTGGGGGGAGTTTTGGAGGAAGAAGGAAGAAAAAAGAAAAATAAAAAGGGGGTTTTATAGGTGACACGGTCGTGTAATGGCCCGTGTTGGGCCACACGGCCGTGTCACAAGCTCGTATGATATAGTCCCCAGCCTGTGTTCATCGTAAATTTTAAGAGTCTATCCTTCACATGGCCTTGGACATGCCCGTGTGTCCAGGCCGTATGGTCCACACGACTGCGTCGCACGACAGTGTGTGAATTCATTCGCTTCTCCCACGCCCGTGTTGAATTCCACATGCCCGTGTGATCGCACACACGGCCGTGTATCTTGCCCATGGAGCCCCCTGACTTGTTTTAAATTTTAAAATTTGAAAAATTAAGCTCCAGTTTTCACACGGCCTAGGAAACGCCCGTGTGAAATTTGCCATGGCCGTGTGCCTTGCCTGTGGAGCCCTCTGTCGATTTCTTTGAAATTTAAAACCTAGACCTGTGATCCACATGGCGTGGACACACCGTGTGTCCAAGACATGTGGGTTTTAAAACACTTTATTTATTTATTTAATGTCAAAATTATTATAAAACATAATTAGTAAATTAAGCATGTTAATGCTCGGGTTGTCTCCTGAGAAACACTTATTTAGAGTCTAAGCTCGACTTACATCGTTTTCGCTCTATGAAGGTTCATAGAGTTAAAACTCCTCCTATTATCCCTAAAATCTTATCCATTATAAAGTTTAAGTCATTGACCGTTTACCTTGAATGTGTCATAAGTCGGATGAGTTACCTCTATTGTGTCATAGGAAAAAAAAGTTTTGATTAGGAATGGACTTGGCTATCTTGATTTAAGCTTTCCAAGGAACAATTTGAGCTTTAAATTGTATAGTAGAACAAGATCTCCAACTGCGAATTGCTTAGGTTGCTTCAAACGAGCATCATGGCATCGCTTTGTCGCTTCTTTATATAATCGTGAGTTCTCGTAAGCATTTGCTCGCCACTCATCTAGCTCGTTCAACTGCATCAATCTTTTCTCACTTGCAAGTTTAAGATCATAGTTTAAGAATTTTATAGCCAAAATGCTTTGTACTCTAATTCAAACGGTAGATGAAAACTTTTCCCGTAAACAAGTCTGTATGGAGATGTTCCTATGAGAGTTTTAAAAGCGGTTCTATAGGCCCATAAAGCGTTGTCTACTTTCAATGCTGTAACATCCTAAATTTTGGGGCCTATGCGTTTAATGGGTGAATATGTGGAATGAGTTAATTTAAGTGTTAGGGGTCCAAATTGGGCTCAAGCTTAGGCAGAGGCCTTGATTAAAATTATCTGTTTGGGCATTATAGGGTTTAAAAGGTAGTATCTATGTTTAAAATACCAAAGTGGGCTTGTGGCCCAATCTTAGGAGGTGACGCCACACACAAAGAGTAAGGGGCCCAAATTTAAGTTTCATGGAGCCCAATTCTTTTAATTTAAGTTAGCTAAATTTTGGGCATTAGGATTAGGTGGAGTGGATGGCAACAAGGCTAAAATTTAGGGGTTTTAATGTTTAAAATATGTGGATAATAAGCAAATAAAGGCTATTATTTAGGAATTTATTTTATGTGGATAATAAGCGAGATAAAGGCTAAGATATAGGATTTTTATGATTAAAATATGTGGATAATATCTTGATAAAGGAGGGAGGAGTTAGAGATAATTAAGTCTCTTTTAGATGAGCTAGTAGATTAAGATAAAGGAGAAAAGTTGGGAATTTATCTACAAAGAGAGTGATGGCCAAGAATCCATCAACGAGAGAGTAAAGAAACCAGCTACTACATGGCAAAGGGTTGCCGAATTTCCTATAAATAGGGGGCTAGCTCCTTGTTTACGACATTAAATCCTCTCCCTTTGTGTTGAAATTTCTTAGCTTCGTTTCTCCAAATTTCTTTCTCCAATTTCTCTAAAAGCCGAAAACTTCATTATTCTCTTCTTTCTTCTAAAAGTGAAAACTCCATTATTCTCTTCCTTCTAAAAAGCCAAAATCTCTATAGTTTTTATTTTATTCATCCTATTTGAGAAATTGTTCTATACTTCCGCATTTAAATCCTCTATTGACATTGTCAATTCTCTCTAGTACTAGCGAATCTCATAAGTTAAGGTAAGAGTAGATTTTGATTAGTTCGATAATCTATTCCCAATTTTGAAAAGGCAAAAGCCAAAGCTAATAGTTTAATGGTTTATGATGGGCAAGAAGTCGAGATTTGAAGGAAGCCTAGTCGACTAGATCTAAAAGCGAAATTCATAAGTCTCCAATTTTGGGATTTTTAAGGTAAGAAGATTTTCTTAGATTTCTATTAGATTTCATCATTATATACAAGATTTTAACTTTATAAGGAGGATTAACGATTAAATATTATTATAGTAACTCGATAAGGATTTATGATGGAATTAAATATGGATCGTGCAAAAGAAAGAATCCCTAAGTTTAAGAAACGAAGCGATGTCTCATTGTTCGAGATTGGCCAATTGGTTGTGGACCGCTTCTCAACAACACCTTAGGCGATAGCAATTGTGTCGACTAAGGATAGCGTCGATATAGAAAGCCTCATTTTATCGGTGTCGTGTGTAGATTCTTGACACATAAGCTTTGTTATATTATATGTATGTTATGGGCTAAAAGTCGGAAAAGGTGTGTAGATCTCTATCACACTAGTTAATCTGAATTATATGTATGTTATGGGCTAAAAGCGGAAAATGAGGTCAGATGAGCAATCGTATTACCCGAAAGGGTAGGCAAGGGATGCTAGGGGCGTAATCATAGAAACTTCTATGTGTATCAAGTATGTAAAATATGTGATCTGCTTAGATAGTTTAATGTTCGATTCTTGTATGTATGCATGGGATGGGATTGATTGATTTACTGGAAGGGGAGGCGGTCGCGAGGCGATCGGTGGCTTTGCCACATAGGTCACATAGTGATCGGTCTTTATGACAACGACAAATTGTCGATATATTATTAAGGTCGCATAGCGATCAGTGGCTTCGCAACATAGGTCACATATTGATCTGCCTTTATGAGAGGCAGCACAGCTGTCGATATGGTGTGTAGCGGATGGAGGGTTGATTGTAGAAATCCCACGGTGTGATGGTTGATGCGGGGTGTGTAGAGGATGGACTCATAGGTTTGGGATGGGCCATGTTGCATATTTTGTTACCCTTGTATACGGGCCAAGGCTCATAATGTGTTTGTGGGCCTCAAGCCTTTTATGTGTTCTCGGATTTGCACATTGAGTCTTGGTAACTCAACCTTTTATTTTTCCCAACATTTCAGGTTGAGCGATAGATCGTGAACATGGGAGCCGAAAGCGACCTGAGGGCCATCAAGTTTTATTTCTACAAATTATTTCAAGATTTCTTTAAGTTTATTTTATTTTTATTTGGGATTTTTTTAAGGCCCCTAGTTTTTATTCAACTAAGAAGTTTCCAATGTTATGCAACTTATAAATTTTATGTCAATGTTTATTTACACTTAATAATACTAATATAAGATTTTATTTTTAAAATGTCACTTATTTACTCTAATAATATCTAATTAACTTACGACTTTCAAAACCAACAAGGCAAAAGTTTTCAATGTACAAGCCGTGACACGCCAGATCCAGTTGAAACGCATGGGCCGGGTTCTGGGGTGTTACAATTTTGGTATCAGAGCCCAATTCAAAACTCGGGCTGTGAAATGGGTCTATAAATGTTTTTAGAAATTTTTTTGGTTTGAGGACATGGCCTTGAGTCTCTGCACCCGATCCGCCTGTAAGTATTCTAAACTCTTCTTGTGTTATTTATGTGGGCTTAATGAGCTTTATGAGGCGTCGACTATCTAGGTTAGAACTTGATGGACTCTAGGCTTAGGCAAACAACTCTTCTATTCCATAAGACTTAACTTCACTAAAACAAAACACATAAGCAGTCACAAGACTAAGGTGTGGCAACAGCATATGCATGTCTAGGAGTAGATCCTAAGAGCTTGGTATTTAAGCGTCCAAGTGACTCACCTCCTCTTCACAGAATCTTACAGTGCATAGTATTTATTCACTTTAGCCATGACAGGGTGTGGCAATAGGCATACGCTGTGCCTATGAGTGGATTCGAGGAGAGCTTGGTATTTAAGCGATCCTAGTGACTCACCTCCTCTTCACAGAATCTTACAGTGCGTGGTATTGTTATTTAGCTATAAGGATCTTCGCTCTAGCTATAAGGACTTGTTTATGGGTGAACCCATAATTAAAACCCGAAAGGACCAACCACCTATTTTGCAACCAAAACCCTAAGTTTTGTACACTTCGAAAAAAACATTTGATTTGAAAATGTTCGCAACTATGAATAAAATTACCAAATTACCTTGTTATGCAAAATGACCAAAATAGCCGATTTGTAGAATTACCAAATTACCCTTGTTTTGTAAAATTACCAAATACCCTTGAATCACAAAATTATCAAAATACCTCGGATCACAAAATTACCAAATACCCCAAATTTCAAAATTATCGAAATACCCGAATTTCAAAATTACCAAAATACCCCTAAATTTTAAAATTACCGAAATGCCTCAAAATTTCAAAATTACTGAAATACCCCAGAATTTCAAAATTATCGAAATACCCCTGAATTTCAAAATTACCAAAATGCCCCCGAATTTCAAAATTACTGAAATACCCTCAGATTTTAAAATTTCTAAAATGCCCTAGATTCTAAAATTACCAAAATACCCTCGATTTCCAAAATTACCAAAATACCATTTGGAATGGAAAATTACCAAAATACCCTTATTTTATAAAATCATCAAGGAACCTCATTTCAAAAAAATTTACAAAATGCCCTCAGAGGATAAAATTACAAAAATACCCACAGGTAGTGGAAAACAACAACAATGACAACCACAACACTTTTCGTAATGAGCGAGTTCATGAATGTTGATGATTGAATGAATGAACTTGAGGCTGTAGTGTGTGTATGAATTGAAAGAACTACTTTTAGAACTATTAATCATAAGACTGTTCGCGATAAATCAGTGGAAAAAAATAATGATTCATAAAATTTCTAATCAGATAAACGCAAATCAGTAGATTGAGTACAAGGGGACGCAGACGCTTTAGATGCGAATAATGGTGCGTACCCTACCATAGCATACTAGGCGTTTATTTTGGCTTTAGAATTAGAGTGCGCAGCGAAAGCATAGTGGTGAGACTTAGGTAGAATGATTACTAGTTAGTTGGAAATTTCGAGGACGAAATTTCTTTAAGGAGGGTAGAACTGTAACATCCTAAATTCTTGGGCCTATCGCGCTTAATGGGTGAATATGTGGAATGAGTTAATTTAATTGTTAGGGGTCTAAATTGGGCTCGAGCTTAGGCGAGAGCCTTGATTAAATTATCTGTTTGGGCATTATAGGGTTTAAAAGGTAGTATCTATGTTTAAAATACCAAAGTGGGCTTGTGGCCCAATCTTAGGAGGTGACGCCACACACAAGGAGTAAGGGCCCAAATTTAAGTTTCATGGAGCCCAATTCTTTTAATTTAAGTTAGCTAAAATTTGGGCATTAGGATTAGGTGGAGTGGATGACAACAAGGCTAAAATTTAGGGGTTTTAATGTTTAAAATATGTGGATAATAAGCGATAAAGGCTCTTATTTAGAATTTATTTTATATGGATAATAAGCGAGATAAAGGCTAAGATCTAGGATTTTTATGATTAAAATATATGGATAATATCTTTGATAAAGGAGGAGGAGTTAGAGATAATTAAGTCTCTTTTAGATGAGCTAGTCGATTAAGATAAAGGAGAAAAGTTAGGAATTTATCTACAAAGAGAGTGATGGCCAAGAATCCATCACTGAGAGGAGTAAAGAAACCAGTTACTACATGGCAAAGGGTTACCGAATTTCCTATAAATAGGGGGGGCTAGCTCCTTGTTTCTGACATTAAATCCTCTCCCTTTTGTGCCGAAATTCCTTAGCTTCTTTTCTCCAAATTTCTTTCTCCAATTTCTCTAAAAGTCGAAAACTCCATTATTCTCTTCTTTCTTCTAAAAGCCAAAAAATCCATTATTCTCTTCTTTCTTCTAAAAGCCAAAAACTCTATTATTCTCTTCTTTCTTCTAAAAGCTAAAAACTCCATTATTCTCTTCCTTATCCAAAAAGTCAAAATCTCTATAGTTTTATTTTATTCATCCTTTTTGAGAAATTGTTCTATACTTCCGGCATTTAAATCCTCCATTGACATTGTCGAATTTTCTCTCTAGTACTAGTCGAATCTCCTAAGTTAAGGTAAGAGTAGATTTTGATTAGTTCTCATAATCTATTCTGATTTTTGAAAAGGCAAAAGCGAAAGCTAATAGTTTAATGGTTTATGATGGGTGGCAAGTCGGGATTTGAAGGAAGCCTAGTCGACTAGATCTAAAAGCCAAAATTCATAAGTCTCCAATTTCAGGATTTTTAAGGTAAGAAGATTTTCCTAGATTTCTATTAGATTTCATCATTATATACAAGATTTTAACTTTATAAGGAGGATTAACGATTAAATATTATTTTAGTAACTCTAATAAGGATTTATGATGGAATTAAATATGGATCAGGCAAAAAGAAAGAATCCTTAAGTTTAAGAAACAAGCAGTATCTGCTGTTCGAGATTGGCCAATTGGTTGTGGATCGCTTCGAACAACACCTTAGGCGGATAGCGGTTGTGTCGACTAAGGATAGCGTCGATATAGAAAGCCTCGTTTTATCGGTGTCGTGTGTAGATTCTTGACACATAAGCTTTGTTATATTATATGTATGTTATGGGCTAAAAGCGGAAAAGGTGTGTAGATCTCTATCACACTAGTTAATCAATTATATGTATGTTATGGGCTAAAAGCGGAAAATGAGGTCAGATGAACAATCGTATTACCCGAAAGGGTAGGCAAGGGATGCAGTGCACGAATCATAGAAACTTCTCTATGTGTATCAAGTATGTAAAATATGTGATCTATTTAGATAGTTTAATGTTCGATTCTGTATATATGCATGGGATGGGATTGATTGATTTACGGAAGGGAGCGGTCATGAGGCGATGGCTGGCTTTGCCACATAGGTCACATAGTGATCGTCTTTATGATGGGCAGACATCTGTCGATATATTATTAAGGTCACATAGCGATCGGTGGCCGCCACATAGGTCACATAGTGATCGGTCTTTATGACAAAGATAGTTGTCGATATGGTGTGTAGCGGATGGAGGGTCGATTGTAGAAATCCCGGTGTGATGGTTGGTATGGGGTGTGTAGAGGATGGACTCATAGGTTTGGGATGGGCCATGTTGCATATTTTGTTACCCTTGTATTCGCCAAGGCTCATAATGTGTTTGTGCGCCTCAAGCTTTTTATGTGTTCTCGGATTTGCACACCGAGTCTTGGTGACTTAACCTTTATTTTTCCCAACATTTCGTGAGCGAGATCGTGAACATGGGAGCCGAGGTGGACTCGAGGGGCCATCAAGTTTTATTTCTACAAATTATTTTGGGATTTCTTTAAGTTTATTTTATTTTTATTTGGGATTTTTTTAAGGCCCCTAGTTTTTATTCAACTAAGAAGTTTCCAATGTTATGCAACTTATAAATTTTATGTCAAGGTTTATTTATACTTAATAATACTAATATAAGATTTTATTTTTAAAATGTCACTTATTTACTCTAATAATGTCTAATTAACTTACGACTTCCAAAACCAACAAGGCAAAAGTTTTCAATGTACAAGCCGTGACACGCCAGATCTAGTCGAAATGCATGGGCCGGGTTTGGGGTGTTACAAATGCCCAATCTTTCCTATTTTATTCGATGATTTTCTCTGGAATACGCTTAAGCTCTCAGTTGGCTACTTCAACTTGTCCACTGGTGTGATGGTGATAAGGGGTAGTTGTTCTTTGGTGCACTCCATATTTCTTTAAGAATTTATCAAATTGAGCATTACAAAAATGGGTACCCCTATCACTAATAATTGCTCTAGGTGTTCCGAATAGAGAGAAGAGTTTCTTAAGAAATCTCACTACCACTCTAGCATCATTAGCAGGTAAAGCTTGAGCTTCCACCCATTTTGACATATAATCAACTGCTATTAAGATGTATTTATTCCCAAATGAGCTAGGGAATAGACCCATGAAATCAATACCCCAAATATCAAATATATCACATGATAGCATATATGTTTGAGGCTTTTCATCGCATTTAGAGATATTACCTATTCTCTGACATCTATCACACGAAGTAACATACCTGTTAGCGTCCTTGAACAGAGTGGGCCAATAGAAACCTGATTCGAGCATTTTATATGCTGTCCTAGTCCCACTGTAATGTCCTCCCATTGGTCCTGAATGGTAATGTTCTAGGATTTTGCTTGCTTATGACTTTGTAACACATCTCCAAATTACTTAATCTGTACATATATGGAAAAGAAAAGGGTCCTCCCAAAAGTAGTTTTTCACATCATCAAAGAATCGCTTCTTTTGATGATGTGTCAACCTTTTTGGTAGGATGTTAGCAGCTAAGTAATTCACAATGTCTGCAAACCAAGGTACCTTGAAGTTGGACATAGCCAAGAGTTGTTCTTCAGGAAACGAGTCATTTATCTCACTCTCATCGAGTTCTTTGAGATGTGGATTCTCAAGCCTAGAAAAGTGGTCTGCCGCAAGGTTTTTAGCTCCTTTCTTATCCTGAATTTCCAAATCAAATTCCTGCAAAAGTAGAATCCATCTTATGAGCCGAGGTTTTGCATCAGATTTAGTTAAGAGATAACGAAGAGCTAAATCGTCAGTGTAAACGACAACTTTAGATAATGTCAAATACTGTCTAAATTTATCAAATACAAAAACCACAACTAGCAACTCTTTTTTCTGTGGTGGTGTAATTTTCTTGTGCGGCCGTCAATGTTTTGCTAGCGTAATAAATCGGCTAAAAATGCTTGTCTCTTCGCTGTCCTAGAACTGCACCTACTGCAAAGTCACTCGCATCACACATTAGTTCAAAGGGCAAATTCCAATCAGGTGCAATTATAATTGGAGCATTTATTAATTTATTTTTCAGGGTATTAAATGCATCTAAACATTCCTGATTAAAATTGAAAGGCACATCCTTTTCTAGTATTTTTGTTAAAGGCTTAGCTATTTTAGAAAAATCTTTAATATATATTCTATAGAATCCAGCATGCCCTAAAAAGCTTCTAATAGCCTTAACTGAACTAGGAGGAGGTAATTTTTATATGGTTTCAATTTTTGCTTTATCAACCTCAATCCCTTTACTAGAAATTTTGTGACCTAACACAATCCATTCTCAAACCATGAAGTGACACTTTTCCCAATTAAGAACAAGGTTTGTCTCCTCACATCTCATTAGAACTTGTTTTAAATTTTTAAGGCAAAGGTGGAAAGAATTATCGAATACCAAAAAGTTGTCCATAAATACCTCCATAATATCTTCCACAATTTCATCAAAGATGGCCATCATGCAGCGCTAAAAAGTAGTAGGAGCATCATAATCCAAAAGGCATTCTACGATAAGCAAACGTACCATATGGACATGTAAATGTTGTCTTTTCTTGATCCTCAGGAGCTATTGGAATTTGGAAATAGCCAGAGAGTCCGTCTAGAAAGCAATAGTACTTATGCCCGAATAATCTTTCTAACATCTGATCAATGAATGGTAAGGAAAATTTATCGTTTCTCGTGGCATCGTTCAACTTCCTATAGTCAATGCAAACTCTCCAACCTGTGACTGTTCTTGTTGGAATTAATTCATTCTTCTCGTTGGCTAAAATAGTCATTCCTCCTTTCTTTGGAACAACCTGCACAGGACTCACCCAAGTACTGTCAAAAATAGGATAAATAACTCCAGCATCTAGAAGTTTAATTACCTTAGCTTTAACAACTTCATTCATGCTGGGATCTAATCGTCTTTGAGCTTGCACACATGGTTTATATTCATCTTCCATTAAAATTTTGTGGATGCAAAATGATGGGTTGATCCTTTAATGTTAGAAATCTTCCAAGCTATGGCTTTTTATGCTCCTTTAGTACCTGTAGTAACTCATCTTTCTCGTTGGGTTCCAAGTCTGAAGCAATAATTACCGGTAGTGTAGAATTATCTCCTAGAAATGCATACTCTAAGTGATTTGGTAACTGTTTCAATTCCAATTTGGGAGGTTCTTCAATAGAGGGTTTTTGTTTTAATTCGTCGTTTATTTCAATGCCCTCATACTTCTTTTGTCTTGGGAAAGAATTATTAGAGTTTAACTCAATTTTTATCTCCCCTATCTCAGTGGTATCGTTATCTGCCTCCTCACCTTGGACAAGACACAGTTCCAACGGGTCTTTATGTATGATTTCCTGAAAAGAATCTTAAATAGAATGATCAATAGAGTCAATAAAATAACAAGAATCATCTTGCTCTCTAGAGTACTGCATAGCATCATAAATCTTAAAAATAATTTCCTTGTCACCTACCCTAAGCACAAGTTTACCATCACCTACATCAATAACAGCCCCAGTAGTAGCTAAAAATGGACGACCTAAAATTAAAGGCACCTCAACATCCTCATCCATGTCAAGCACAACAAAATCAACAGGGAATATGAATTTATCGACTTTTACCAAAACATCTTCAATAATTCCCCTAGGATATTTAACAGATCTATCAGCTAATTGGATACTCATCCTAGTGCGTTTTGGTTCCCCAAGACCAAGCTGCTTGAACATTTTTTAAGGCATTAAATTAATGTTGGCACCTAAATCAGCTAATGCTTTCTCAATATTTAAACTACTGATTAAATAGGGAATAGTGAAACTTCCTGGATCTTTCAATTTGGTTGGTAGTTTATTTTGGAGAATAGCTGAACATTCCTCCTTAACATTTACGGTTGATAGCTCTTCAAACTTCCTTTTATTTGTTAAAAGCTCTTTTAAGAATTTTGCATACGTAGGCATCTGTGAAATAGCTTCAACAAAAGTAAGTTAATATGTAATTGTTTAAAAAGTTTAAGAAATTTACCGAATTGTGGTCCATGCGGTCTTTGTTCAACTTTGCTGGATATGGGATTGGTGGTTCATACTTTTTAAGTACCGGTGTTACATTCTTGTTTACTTCCTCACCTTTCGCCTTATTAGTTTCTTGTGGCATCTTCTTTTCAGCTTCAACCAACACCCTCCCATTCCTTAGTGTAACTGCCTTCACATGCTCTTTTGGGTTAGGTTCAGTGTTACTAGGTAAACTATCTGGTTGCCTTTCGGAAACTAACTTAGCTATCTGTCCAATTTGATTTTCAAGCCTTGAATTGATGCTTGCTGATTTTTCAATGCCGTTTCGGTATTCTGAAAATGAGTCTCTGACACCGAAATAAACTTTGCTAGCATATCTTCAAGGTTTAGCTTTTTCTCTTACTGGTAAGGTGGTTGGAAACCTGGGGGAGGTTGTGGCTTTTGATTCCCTAGACCACCCCATGCAAAATTTGGGTGGTTCCTCCATCCTGGATTATATGTGTTATTGTAAGGATTATTTGGAAGTTTAGAGTTATTACCCATATAATTCAGTTGCTCATTCTCCATGCTAGGATTGTAGGGTAGATATTCTGAGTTATTCATCCCTCCTCTATTTGTGTCACATTGCATCACTGGATGTACTTGCGAAGAAATACATAAACCATCAATCTTTTTATTTAAGAGCTCTACCTGGTTTGATAACATGGTGACTGCGTCGAGGTTGAAGACACCAGCTAGTTTTGTCGGCTTTGTTCTCATGACTTGCCATTGATAGTTATTCAGTGACATCTCCTCTATAAATTCATAAGCCGCTTCAGGTGTTTTATTATTTAGGGTACTACCAGCGGCTGCATCAATTAGTTGCCTAGTTGAGGGGTTCAAGTCATTGTAAAAAGTTTGAACCTGTAGCCATAAAGGTAACCCATGGTGAGGGCACCTCCTCAATAAGTCCTTATACCTCTCCCATGCATCGTAAAGAGTTTCTAAATCCATCTGCACAAAAGAAGAAATATCATTCCTCAACTTTACCATTTTAGCCGGCGAAAAATATTTTAATAAAAATTTTTCGGTCATTTGTTCCCAAGTAGTGATAGAACCTCGTGGTAAAGAGTTCAACCACTGTTTAGCTTTATTTCTTAAAGAAAAAGGAAACAACCGAAGGCGAATGGCATCATAAAAAATGCCATTAATTTTAGAAGTATCATAAAACTTTAGAAAGTTGGCCAAATGAGTATTTGGGTCCTCATCCTGCAAACCATCAAATTGAACAAAATGTTGTATCATTTGAATAGTGTTAGGTTTTAGTTCAAAATTATTTGCAGCAATAGCAGGTCTAACAATGCTCGATTCAGCCCCAGTTAAATTGGGCTTAGCATAGTCGTACATAGTACGAGGAGCAGGATTTGCAGCAACTGTAACACCCCAAACCCGGCCCACGAGTCCTGACCGGATCTGGTATGTCACGAGTAAAATAATTTGAGTCACTTTGAAAACTTGGTGAAAACTTGGTAGAATTTGGTCAAGTAGGAAAAACGGGTTTGAAAACTTAGTTGGGCATTTATAAACATAGTTGGGTTGATAGACCCTTTTGAAAACATTGATCATGTATCATTTTAAAATCATCAAGGTGATAGTTGACTTAGTGAATTTTGTTACCCGATGGTAACTTCTTGGAAAACCCATTAAATTTTGTTAAGTTTGAAAAGGTTACTTTTAACCGGTTCAATTAATATTTATAAAATTCCATTTGTAACATAACATAGGTAAAATAAAATAGTGAAACAAACATCCAAAATAATAATAGCGGCCTTATTTCAATCCCAAAATAAAAGACTTAGAAAATAATTAATTTTAACAATAGCAAAGTAAATCGAATCCAACAATAAGCATGGCCGCCTCGAGTCTTCTCCGGCTCCATCTCTGCGATCTATTCATCGCAAATTGTTAAGGAAAGGGGTGAGTCACCATGACTCAGTGTGTAATCCCCACCCTAAAGCAACCCATACACAAGTCATTAATAAACATGCACATGCAACCCAACCTAACCATCCATACTCCTTTTTTACCCCGTGTGGTCAAAACCACTGGTGGTCAAAACCATCGATGACTTAGAGTCACAAATCAAATGATGGGGCCAACCCATCGTGTGGTCAAAACCACCGATGACCATAGGTCACAAATAATCAAGTGTGGTCGTAACCATCGGTGGTACCAAACCACCGGGACTTAGTCGCAAATAATCAATCGATGTGGTAAAACCATCGATGACCATAGGTCACAAATAATCGATGGGGCCAACCCATCTTGTGGTCAAAACCATTCATAGATCACAAATAATCGATGGGGCCAACCCATCTTGTGGTCAAAACCATGGCGACAGTCCATAAATTCTTCCCCCTCCTCTAATCAATCCCACCATCACATGCTTATACATCAATTAACACATATCATGTCATAGCATTTAACATCATGTGATGGCATGCAAATCGTATATCAAAAATCACAAATTAGGGGACTTACCCGGAAACCATGATTATGCCACAAGCTAATCACAACCAAAAGATTAAAGGCAAACAATTAAATCATGTAAATTAATAAAGTGTGTAGTGAGTTTCTACACACCTGTTTCTATCGGAATTCCTAGATCCCGAAGATCCGAAATACGTCGCTAGATCTCTTGTCCTATCCCAGTAAGAGTTGATTATTCCCTTCAGAAGTTGGCCAAGTTATATGTGGCGGAGATTGTGAGGTTGCATGGAGTACCGGTGTCAATCATCTCTGATAGAGACCCAAGGTTTACATCTCGATTTTGGAAGGCACTTCATCAAGCTTTAGGCACTAAGTTAGACTTCACTACGTCTTTTCATCCACAATCAGATGGGCAGTCTGAACGGGTTATACAAGTGTTGGAGGATATGTTGAGAGGCTGTGTAATGGATTTTCGAGGAAGTTGGGAAAATTACTTGCCTTTAGCTAAGTTCGCCTACAACAACAGCTATCAAGCTAGCATTCGGATGGCACCATACGAAGCATTGTATGGAAGGAAGTGTAGAACACCTACTTGGTGGACTGAGTTAGGAGAACGCCGAGTTTTGGGTCCAAAATTAGTGGCAGAAACTGAAGAGAAGGTTGAGTTAATTCGGGCACGATTGAAGGAAGCCTCTGATAGGCAGAAGTCATACGCAGACCTTAAGCGGAAGGAGATAGAGTTTGAAGTGGGAGACCAAGTATTCCTGAAAGTCTCACCTTGGAAGAAGGTAATGAGGTTCGGTCGAAAAGGGAAGTTAAGCCCAAGGTTTATAGGGCCATATCGAGTACTGAAACGAGTTGGACCAGTGGCATACCAATTAGAGTTGCCACCAGAATTGCAGCAGATGCACGACATATTTCATGTATCCATGCTACGTCGCTACCGATCGGATCCGTCGCATGTGGTATCTATTGAAGAAGTGGAGCTAAGGCGGACTTATCCTATGAGGAAGAACCGATTGATTTTGGAACGAGATGTGAAAGTACTACGAAGGAAGACAAAGGCCTCTAGTCAAAGTGTTATGGCACAATCATGGATCGAAGAAGCTTCGTGGAGTCGAAGAGACAATGCGACAAGAATACCCTCAACTATTTTAGTTAGGAAATTTCGGGACGAAATTTTGTTTAAGGGGTAGAAGCAGAACATCCCGAAAAGGGTCTATGCATTTTCGGTTTAATTGCACGAAATGTCAAGTCTCAGGTACTATGAATAAATTTTTGATACTTTTGGAAACCTAAAAATGGAAATGGAAATGAAAATGAAAATGGAAATGAACATTTTTGGAAACTTGAACATTTTGGAAACCTGAACATTTTTGGAAACCTGAACATTTTTGGAAATGATTCAAAAATGGAAAGTAAACATTTCTGGAAACTTGGAAATGTAAGAAATGGCAAGTTACAGAGTCGATCAAAAATTTTAGGAAACTTAGAAATGATGCAGGAATGTCAAATTTTAAAGTTCAAAATAGGAAATAAAGGCAAGAGGGCCTTAAAAGAAAAAGTTGGAGAATTTTGACACAAACAAGCTTGGAAAAGTGGCTCAAGATGCCACTTAGGGCTTATGGAAATGGCACCACATGCGTAAGAAATGGGCCAGGTTCGAGTCACTTGGAAAGCAAATAATGAAGGTTTTATTTTTGCTTCCATAAGCAAGAGGGTGGACGGCACAAGCTTCTAGAAATAGAGGTGTTTTAATTCCATAAATATGTGAATAATAAGTGATAAATAAAGGATTTTCTTTTAATATAATTATTAAGGAGATAAATGATGGATTAAACACTTTTATTTTAAATAAAAGAGATAATATTATCACAAGGAAGAGTGGTGGCCAAGTCAAGGACTCTTTGCCTAGTAATTTCTGGCTAAAGGAGGAGAGTTAGGCTATTCTCTCATCTTTTTCCTAAGTGTGCTGAAAATTCCCTAGCCCTATTTCTCTCTCTCAAATTTTTCCTAAGCAAAACTCCATCTTTTCTTCTCCTCTCCTTTGCTATTGTCGAGCCAAAACACTCTTTGATCCCTGTTAAATCTCCATAGCCGAATCTCTGTGACTCTAGGCAAGGAAGCAATCGACTACAGCATCAAAAGGGGTAAGATCTGTGGTCAATCGATTTGTATTCTTTCTCTTTTTTTTACCAAAATCAGGGTACTAATCCTATTAGCAATTTTGGCCGAATCTGCAAGGGGTCTCTCAGGTTTCTACAATTACCGAATATAAGGATCAAGGATCTAAGGTAAGGAATATAAATATTCGGTCAAGGTTTTGATTATGTCTCAATATTAAAATAAATCTGACATGAAGTTATAGGGATTTCGACATATATTCAAGACATGGGAAACTTTCGGGATTTGGAAACTATAAGGTAAGTACATGATCCAATCGGCCTAGGGTTATATTGGTATTATTTTCCATTTACTCAAAAGTTAGAAACTGACATAATTACCTGATTTAGTGGTTAGCCGATTTAAGGAAGGAGTACTATCAATTTCCGGCATTTGATTTACAATCTTTCAATTCTAAGAACAAGGTAAGTAATACAAATCCTACTAGGATTTGGTTTTTAAGACAAATAGGTTTGTTAATATGTTTTAATGGTTGGCCGAATATAGGAGTTAAAGATCTAGATCGGTAGATCGTTCTTCGGGATTTCAAGGAATCTATTAAGCAAATCAGGTGTGTACGCACACTAACTTTCGATATATCATATGGCAATTATTTTAAAATATGAATATGCATAAGAATGTGAATGTGGCTAAGCACCACAGATGTGGTAAGAGTACCAGTGCACGCTTCCTACTTCGATAGGATTACGAATATGATATATTTTGAACATATGAATAGTAGCATGAATGAGAATTAAGTATGTTATGCATGATATAAAATTTATGGGGCATTCGGGATCTATGTGAAAGGGGAAGAAGGTGTTGACTTCGGTCTCACCAACGGAATATGGTGACTACGGTCACAAAATTTGAATATGGTAACTCCGGTTACATTATCTGAATTTGGTAACTTCGGTTATATTATTTGAATATGGTGTCCAATGACACAAATTATATGGGTGATGAGCACGTCGACTGCAGCGACTGCCTTCGATGGTGTGTAGCGGATGGAAGGTTGACTTAGTAGTCCCCACGGGACTGGCAGGTACGGGTGGTGTGTAGCGGATGGACAAATAGGCTTGGGTTTGGGTTGCATCATCATTTATTTTTAAATGAATATGAATTTGATATGAACATGTATGCCTAATTTGTTGAATGTTAGTACTGTGTGCACATTGAGTCTGTTGACTCACCCCGCTGTGGGAACTATTTTCAGGTGATGAACAGTGACGGACCGGGATGGTAGACCTTGAGGTGGCCATGTTTCATTTGAAGATTTTATTTAATTTGGACTTTATTTCTTTTTAGTACCTTTAATTTTATTTTTGGGTTTTACTTGATGTAATAAGGCCATAAGGCCCAGTGGATTTTTCTTTATTTTTGCTTTACTTTTAAATTTTGCTTTACTTTACTTAAATTGGATTTACAAGATTAATTAAATGGGTTCCCAATCTGAGCCCAATCCACAACAACATTTTTCCAAAAATTATAAGTAACAAAGAACATGGAAACCGGTTAACTTAAGGAACAAACAAGATCCGGTTCAGGCTCGTGGGCCGGGTGTGGGGTGTTTCAGCAATCATCGGGGGTATCGGATTATTATCAGCCATCTCCTCGGTAATGTTGGTATCTTCCCCTTGCTCTTCCTCTATATACTGTAGACTTCGCCTTATTTCCCTATGATTTCTACGAGCGGTACTTTCTATTTCACTGTCAAAAAGTAATGGTCCTGATGGATTCCTTCTAGTCATAAACTAAAAATACCTGCTAGAAGCAAATAAAAGAAAAGTTAGTAAATTAAAATAAAAACAAAAATAAATTGCAATAAAAATAAAAATGGCTAAAGTAATAAAAACTAAGCGTTCCTAATATTCTAGTTCCCCGGCAACGGCGCCAAAAACTTGATGGGCTCAAAACTAACTAATATTTCGACAAAGGCAAGCGCACCTATCAAACAGTAGTATAGCCTTGAAGAGTCCGGAATATCGTATCCACAAGGACTAAAATTACTAGTAATAACTATCTTTTTATTATTTAACGTAATAATTAGGGGAATTTATTTTAATCTAAAATTTAACTAACTAATTTACTATGAACGCGACAGAGAGTGGAGTAAGTAATCGAATAAACCAATGAATAAAGACAATACCCAAGGAAGAATCCACCTTGACTTCACTTATTATTTTGACTCTGAATTAAATGATTTATTCACTTGCCTTGATCCCTAGAAATCCCTAAATTATGTTAATATCTCTTTCAAGACTAAAAACAACTGACTCTAGGTTGATTAATTGAAATTTCTTTCTAATTAAAACCCATATCGTCGCATTAACTCGATCTATGGATTTCCTTATTAGATTTGACTCTAATCCGATAGATATATGTCGTCCTATTTCTAGGGTTGCAATCATCTCCACTTAATTACGTGAGATCTACTTTTAAAACAGGGACTTTTGCTCCACTGAATAATCACATCAATCTTGACTTAATATCTTGAAAATATTAAAGCAAGCGTTAAAAACACATAATTAAGAACAAGAACAAGTATTTATCGTGTAATTCAGATAATTAAATAATAATGTTCATCATAGGTTTCATCCTCCCTAGGTATTTAGGGAGTTTAGTTCATAACGTAAAAGGAAAACATCTTAGAATTAAGAAAACAACAAGACATAAAGAACCCAAAAACTTCTTAGAACTTGATGGAGATCTTCAATCTTGAATAAAATCCTGCTTCCGAGATGATTCCAATGGCTTCCTTCGAGTAATTTCTTCGATCTACTTTGCGTCCTCCCTTAGGTCTTCCTCTGGTGTGTATTTATTAGGAGTGAGCAAAACTCGATTCAACTTGAAAAAATCGAAAAAATTCAAATTTCGAGTTAAACAAATCGAGTTATTCGAGTTATTCGAGTCAACTTGATTTTTTTTAAATTTCGAGTTAGAATCGGGTTGAGTTTTCGAATTCAAATAACTCGAATAATTCGAATAGTTCGAATATCAAACTATAATATTTTACATTTTTACCGCAAACTCCCAAACCTTTTTACTTTTCCCTTAAAACTTTTACTCCTTCCCACTTTCCCCCCAAAACTTTTACTCCCCTCCCATCCCAACCCCCCAATCCACCCAAAATCATTTCACACCAAAATTTTACTCTCCCATTTACTTTTTCTCAAAATTTTACTCCCAAAAACCCTCAAAACTTTTTATTTCCCCCCAAATTTTTACTTCTTCCCACTTTTTCCCTAAAACTTTTACTCCCTTCCCATCTCACCTCCCATCTACCCCAAACCCATCCCTCCTTCAATTTTTTTTTTAATATTTTCCCTTCAAAGTTTTACTTCTATTTATTTTCCCTCAAACATTTATTCTCCAAAACTTTTTATTTTCCCCCTAAGCTTTTACTTCTCACCCTTTACTCTCAAATAAAAAGTCAAAATTATCCAAAAAATCACTAAACATAAATAGTAATAATTTTATTTATATCTACTATTTATATTATTAATTAAATTTCACATTTTATATTATTTATATTATTGAATTGTTTAGTCATATTGAATATTTATATTAAAATTGAATTATTAATTATGCCATAAAATATTCGTGTTAAAATTTTATATTGGCATCAATTTCACATTTTATCTTTAAAATAACTTTTATTAAAAATCACATTTTACATTTAATATATTTTTAATTCCAAAATACATAGTGATAAGAATCAAGATAATTGAAAGAACTAAACAAGCAAAGAAGCTAACCCGTATATAATAGATTAATAAATAAATTATTTGGTGATGAAAGTTAATAAAAAAATTTGGTTAAGGTGGACAAATTTTATTACGATGGGTGACAATAGTTACAAGGACCGAAAATTATTTTTTAAAATTTAACTCGAACAAATAAATTCGATTCAATTCGATTCGAATTCCATCTCACTCGACTCGATTCGAGAAAATTTCAAATCAATTTAGGATGATAAAATATGATTCGTCAACTCGATTAACTCGAAATTTTTTCATTCGATTTGATTCGATTCGATCGAACGCTCACCCCTAGTATTTAAAGGCTTTAGAAGGCTCAAAACCCCTAAAAATTGGCTTTTTCAGCGTGAAAACAAAGCAGAGTGCGACAGGGACACAGGCATGTGCTCAGCCCGTGTGAGGGTGTCCAGGTCGTGTGGAAATATGAATGGCTCGTGAGTGACACGGGCTGGCATACAGGCGTGTGTCCAGCCCGTGTGGTTCTGGGTAGCCTGTGTGGATCCTTAATATGGCCCGTTTTGCCCGATTTTGGCCCGTTTTCCGCTCCTTTTGTTTCCCTATGCCCACCTAAGTATAGAAATACAAATTTAAAGGATTAGGGGCACCGAATTCACCAAATTTTATAAATAAACATCCAAAAACATGCTAAGCGTGAGATTAAAATGTGTTACTTTTATGGTTTATCAGAACAACTTTAGCCTCAACGAGGGTTTAGAAGCACACTCCCGCGGTGGGCAATGGGGTAATAATCGATCGCCGACTCCTCTCATTCTAGGCATACTTTTTTGAAGAAAAGAAAAAAAAAAAGGGTAATGAAAAACATTTTTACCTTGAGAAAGACCTTTAGTTGATTTCGATTCTAGGAGTAAGTAAGTGTAAATATTAGGGCTCCAAGAAACCCCTCTTTTAAAGAAAAATTTCCCCACACTTTGACAGTTCAGATAACCAAGAAGTTCTAACGGACAGATATGTGCGAGCATGATCCACTTGTACACATGGCGGGGCACAGATCAGACTCCAATGGCAGACGCGTATCCCACAAGCTACAATAAATGCGAAATAATGGTCCTAAGGAGCGTCACTTTATAACACTCCTTAGGACCAATAGGGGACTATTGTTATACATCAGTTCCCGACTCACGGACCTAGCTCACGGATCTAGCTTGCAGGAACCAAGAGAAGGCCATGGTCTCAGTTCGTATGGGTTCAAGGAGCTAGTATAAGGGAGACCACATGCTCTACAAGTGACCTAGGTGAAACACGTGTCTAGCAGGCTTGAAACCTGCACTGAATGTCAGTATTAGGAACAGAAAGGACCGCGTGCTCTGTAGGTGGCCCAGAGTGAAACACGTGTCCAGTAGGCTTGAAGCCCACACGGAGTGTTAGTATTAGGAATTGCGGAGTCAAGACAAAACATTGGGTCCATATGGTGAGCTCTAATAGCATGTATAAATACCCGAATACTCCATTAATAAGACACAAGACAAAATTACTCAACACATAGAAAAAACTAAACTATAAAAGAGAATAGGAAAGAGAACTTTCGATTGGTGTAGGCAATATGAACAGAGAAAGCCATTAGCCATATAGCATCGATTTTAACAGCCTAGTAACTTAAATGAAAACTTTTGAATAGTTAAATGATCAAATTGTAACTTTTTTATTTAAATGACCAAAATAAAAACTTACTCATAGTTTGATGACTAAGGGTGTAGTTTATCCATTTATATATTCATGTGAAAGAAAATGAAGGTAATTGTGTTTTTTTTTTTTCTGGATTATTTCATCTAATATCAGCTGGCCAGGGCAGATGCAATGACATAAGCTTGGGTTTTCTACTTTTAGTGTTTGTGGGCCAAATACATGGTTAACCTATTTAATCTAATTGCCAACGATGGCAAAGGAAGTGTTCGCATTGGTTGGATATAGGGCCTCCTAGTTTATACAGCACTCGTTTCATCCATCACATTGAATTTGTGCATTTATTGATTTAGATTAATTAATCATATTTCTATTTTTATTTAATGTAAGTAGTGATTATTTAAAAATATGCTATGAATTATTTTTATTTATTTGATAATATATTTTATTTTATTTAATATAAAATAATTAAAATATTTTATAATGAGATATTATTTATCTATAAATTTTAACAGTTCAAATCAGAATAAAAATCTGATTTCAAATAAATGTAAAGTGTATTTAAATATTTATCCAACTTTATTTATTTAAATTCTTTTTAGTTTTAATACAATAAAGAAAATAATAGTATAAATTGTAATGAAGTGTTATTCGAGATAAATGTAAGGTATACTTGAATGTTTAATTTATAATGAATTGGAATTTAAGATATATATAAAGTGTAATTGAATATTTTATTGGATTAAATCTATTCAAATCTTTTTAGGCATAATACTAAATTTAGTCTTCAATGTTTACATTTTTGTTAATTTGGAACTTATTTTTTTTTTAGCTAAATTTGGCTATTAATCTTTAAAAAAAGTCAAATAACTTTTTGTAACATAAATACTAACTAAAACATTAATTTTTAACAATGTTGGTGTGGCAACCCGTGCGGCAGTCCACATGTACTTCATGTGACATAGCACTATTTGTTTTATATGCCACGTCAATAAACAATTTAAAAATTATAAAAAGTTTGAAAAATTCAACAAAAAAACATGAAGTACATGTGGATTACAAAGCGAGTTGCCATGTTTAAAATTTTAACATTTTAGTCAATATTCCCTTTAAAGAAACAAAAATTCAATTATTTTTGAAAGGTTGTTAGTCCAATTTGACTCTTTTTAAAAGGTTGAGGGCTAAATTTAGTTAAAAAAAAGAATAAGGGTCAAATTGACAAAAAGATTAAACATTGAAAGCTAAATTTAGTATTATGTCTTTTTTGTTAATTTTAATATAATCATATAAAATTTTAAGTAAGAAATAATTTAAAATAATAATATATTGTTTATTTATAGATTTGTATAGTTTAAATTACAATAAAAGTGTGATTCAAGATGAATATAAAAGTGTAATTACAATATTTATCGGACTTTATTTATTCAAATATTTTTGTAGTTTTAATATAATAATGTTAAATGAATTTAGATTTTTCTCTCTCTTTATATATCTAGTAATATGAGAGATGAAAATTGAACCCTAAATCAATATGGCAATTATGAATTTGTGGTTGAAACCAATGCAGTTGGTGGTTTTGGATTTAATGGGCGACTCGAATCATTAAACCAACAGTCGCCATGTCGATTTGGGAAATTTGTCGTTTTTCCTCAAATTGGCATGGCTACTATCAATTTGGTGATTTGAGATCTCATTAAATTCAAAACACTCAACCGTTCCATAAACGCCAACACTCGCTAACCTCTATAAATACCTCTATACCTCACATTTCAACCCAAACCAAACTTCCATCATTTTCTAAACCCCAAAATCTCTCCTTCACTTCCACTGAATCAACAACCACCCTTAAAAAAATCCAAAAAAGTTAAAACACTTTCTCCCTCAAAATAACAAAAACCCTAAACTTAAACCACCTTTAAAAACCCTAAAACCATCCCAAACATACATAATTTTTTACAAGCCAAAAAGAGGTTAGATTTTGTTAAAAAAACATGTTTTTTAATTGTAATTTATTTTAAATATAATTACTTTTTTTTAATTATGTTTTGAATTTTGTTTTCAAGTTTGGAATACTTGTGTAATGGCCTGAATTTCAAAGGTATCGAAAAATATGATTTCGAAACCTCAATTTCGTAAATCGAGTTCGTAAATACAAAATAGGAACTAAATTAAAGCTTAGGAACTAAATTGTAAAAGTTCAATCGCTATTGAGTTTTAATTAAGAAAAAGCTTGAGGACCTAGATAATAATTAACCCAAAGGGCTAAAATGGTTATTGAAGCAATAGATAGCATGAGTTAGTGGAGTTGATGTTAACATCCAATTATGTTAATTATGTGATTAAAGTTATATAAATATTCTTTTTAAGGTAATTAAACATGATTTATTAGATCAATTAAACACTAATTGGCCTATAAATATTAAAATTGGTGGAAAGAAAGAGAATATTATCATCTTAAAGAGAATATTATCATCTTCTTCTCCATCTTTAACCTTCCACCAGAGGAAGAAACCAAGGAAAGCTTCAAAAGTTTCCTTTCATTCGACCATATAATTAGGTAATGAAATCAAACCTTTTTCTTACAATTTTTATAGATTTATTATTATGGGAACTTGATTTAGCTAGCCCATGTACTAATTTGATAAGTTGTTGAAATTTGAGCAAGTTGACATTGTTGATAAATTGATGTATTAGACTTGGAATTGATAAATATTGAGCTTAGATTATGAAAAGGACTAGATTGTAAATTTAGCTAAGCTTGTTTGTTAGCTTTGTAACATTAAGGACCAAATTGAATAAATGCAAAACTTGACATGATCATGGTAGAAATAGAAAGTATAAAGTTCCTAACGGAGGCATGTGAAATTGAATTTTAATATAGTGCTAGGAATCGAAAGTTATGCATATCCCGAGTTCAGGGACTAAATTGAATAAAATATAAAATATGTGTGAAAAAGAACAAATATTTATTTAGGATCATTCATCTCAAGACATTTTGTGATAATGTATGGTATTGATTTGGTATATAAAATATTTGTATAGACCAAGAATTAGACCAATGTGGAGCTAATAGGGGAAAAACAAAAATCGTGGATTAATCTCTAAAGAAATCTACTTGTTTTGTGTTTTGAAAAGGTAAGTTCATTTGGAGCTTACTAACCTTTCCTTGTGTTATATGTATGTTTGTGTTTACTTTATTATATTTATGTTTCAACATAATTTGAATTATTGATGAATTTAGCATACAAGGTTAGTAATGAATTGCATTGAAATGAAATGTGATAAATTATTGTTATATGACAAGATAAGGATATATGTGAAAATATGAATGATTACAGGGTATGAAAATGAAAATGTGACCAATTATATGGTATGATATACAAATGTGAATGAATACAAAGTATGAAAATGTAATATGTATGATAGATGCCTATGCGAACTCAGTAAAATGTTAGGATACGATTTGCATGCCAATAGGGTCATATGTGCACTTGTACGAGATATGTGTGTTGGAAAAAATCTAATTCAAAAATAGTTTTCTTGTACAACGGAAAAATAAAAATTTGAAAACCGAGACAGTTTGTTATATTTATAGCAATAAACTTTTCCCGAAAAGCAATTGTGCTTTGTGCAAGATAGATCCTTGACGTTCCCGACTTTCAACCAAATGACCTTCTCTACTATTCTCATACCACAAACTACTTCGAGTGTAGGCTCGAAAAATTACGACTCAAACACTGAAAAAGAAATAATTTTCTTACTTTCAGTAAGAAAGTAATTTTCTCTCTCAAAAGAAACCGGTCAAATTGTTATTCCTGAAAATATAATTTATACTTAGAAATAAATTTTGACTATTTTCGGGCAGAATAACAATATCTTAAAAGTTGTATAAAACTTGTTGTACCTTTTAGCTCTACTGGTGCCATCTATTTATAGGGAGAGGAAGTGAACCCTAGTTAAATTAGTAGAATACAAATAATACTTATTTAATAGAAAAAAGTCATCCCCTAGTTGAATTATAAGAGAGAAGATACTAATAGGGTTTGCCTCCCCTCATATGTATTATGATGGGATTTAAGCCTCTCATGTATTGGGTCCAAATTATATGGGCTTCCTAGACTTTCAACCCAACACTTTATAAATTAATCCAACCCAATACATATTTTTCTATTTCCCAAAACAAATTATTTATTAAATTAATTTTAATTACTTAATTTTTTCAATTAAATAATTTTCTCAACCCAATTCTACTTCTGTTAAAATCATGACAACTTTATCGTAAAAGAATCTATGAAAAAATATATTTAATTTATACATTCAATGGATTCACAATGACTAATTGATTTAATTTTATTTTGGAACTTCAATTATTTTATTAAATAATAATTTGAAAAACTTAAATTAATTCTCAAGTCATTTCCATACTTAGTGAGAAACTACATTCATTTTCGAATGTAACCCATTTCTCTAACTTTATCATTTCTATCCATTTATATTCATTTGATTCAACATGCTACTCATTTTAGGTTTCAACTAGCTAGTGGAGAGACTGTTTGGACATATGCAATTAGGGCTCAAATGATTTATAATTAAGTTTCAGCTTTTCGCCTATTAATTATAAACTCATTTTAGTCACGAATCCATTCCACTATAGTATTGTGATTGAGCTCTCCTTAATAACATATCATTATGAAAACTACTCGATTAGTACTTGTCTAATGACCTTGTCATAAGTGTGTTTTTCTTATAGGATATCCTTAATTTCTTTGAGATAAATACATTCTTCCAATATGATCCTATTTTATCTCATGGTAACCATTACATCTTCCTTCATGAAAAGTCAATTACTATCAAATAGTAATTAAGTCATTCATTATAATGAAAAATGACCTGTGGCCATATTTACTTTCTATCTATCATGTAATACCAATGAGAGGATATCATTTACCCATTTCTTGAGCTATGAATTCCACTGTTGTGAATGATGCTATATACTATAGACGTCATATACTCAACGCACTAGCTTTCAATTCCTTATCTATTCAAACTCAAGTTTCAATTACATCAAAGTATACGAGTCATGCATACATAGTCCATCATCTACTTAGGATTAAGGTATGTCACACTACGAACATCACAAGTGAATAAATCTGTAAACAGATTCAGGATCTATTCTACTTGGGTCCTGTCTGATGTACTATCAGTCCAGTCAGTCACATCTATGTCTCATCTATGTCTCTATCTTCTAAGAGTCATCCGCTCTAATGCTTAAGAAAAAGAATCTCCCTAATTGGACTTGATCGACGACATATTAGTCTTTTTGCAATATGATCCGACCACATAATCTCACTTAGTATTAGTTAAATATTAGATAATCGATGAGCTAATATTTGCTTTCATTTTGCTTTGTATGAAAAAATCATTAAGGATAATTTACAAAGGGTAGTAATGTAATTCATGAATAATTTTATTAGACCAATTTATTCAAAAAAATTACAAGTATACAAACAAATATACTGCATTTAGGGCACCAAATTCAATAATGTGATGATTAGAGATTATGATAGGTAATATCGATATCCAACATCTGTTGCGGATCATCAAGTATTATTGTCTCTATGGAAACTTGGGTGTGGTAGAGAAATGTAATTGAAAATGTTTAAATATTTGGCATCTATGAGCTTTACATTTCGATGACTTAGTGTGGTATAGTTTAGGCTCATACGATCTATCTAGTGAGGTGTAATTCACATGTGTATCCAAGTCGATTTTATTAGGGTTCCATTGGACGAAACATTGAATTTGAAAATGAAATAAATTGAACTTGATAAAATAATCTGATATGTGTTTACTTGAAATGGTATAAATGGTGGATTGATGATAGAATAATATATTAAGATGAGTACATGTGAATTTAGTACAAATTTATGATGATTTGAGTTGTGCTCATAATATTTGATGCATTTGAATACCTATGTATATATACTCACATTGTTGTGACCTTAAGTGCCGTGTTTAAGCTAAATGTATGCCAAAACTATGGTAGTTAGCATGCTTTTTGTGACCAAGGTAAGTATTGTGGTATCCATTTGAACTTACTAAGCACTTTAATGGTTACTATCATTGTTTCTCCTACTTGTAATCTTTAACTTGTGAGATTCACTGAGCCGGATCAGTACGGATCACACACCATCATTGAGACTGTAGAATTAGTTATTTGTGAGTTTTAGAATTGTGGCATGTATGCAAGGTCTTTGGTTATGTAAATAATCATTTCCTTGATGTGAATGTTGTGGTTGAATGTTTGGTATGATAAGTTTGATATGTGGCTTAATTGGTTTTTAGCTTAATTTTGTTTAGTTACTTTGGATTCATGATTCCAAATTTGCCTATGTCTTGTAGGTTAAATCATGCAAAGTAAAGTAATTTGGCATGTTAAGATGGATAAGTTGTTTGGATATTCCTAAATGTTGTTCATGTGATTGGTGCTACATTGAATACTTGATTCCAAAGTGTAATAAGTTTAATTTGGTATGGCTTGGCATAATATGTGTAACATCCTAGAATTTGGGGTTAGAAGTTTTGAGGTTTGTGGTTAAGGTCAGTGAGTGGGTTGAACATTTGGGTTCAACTTCGTATTTTAATTTCAGAATGGGCCTGCTAATCTGGTAGTTATTTGTGTGTTAGTGTGTCTTTGGGTTCCAAGTACGAATCCCTGTGAGTGTTTTGATATTTTTCTGTTTTTGTTTTTAAAGAAGAAGTTACTTTTTAAATAGAAAAAAAACTTTCACGTTTTTTTTTTATTTTTATTATTTTTTGTTCCTTTCCCATCGTTCCTCTTTTTCTTCCAATTTTAATTGTGTTTGTTTTTGCTTCTTCTATTTTACGCAATTTATTTATCATTCTGTCAAAGGAGATCGTCCTTATGCGTTTTGTTTTACCAGAGGTGCTGCTTGATATCGTGTTCTAAGGTGTGTGTTCTGAAACGGTTTAACTTTGGTATAGAGTTGCGGTGAAATTTGATAATGTTTTGTGTGTTTATGAAATTGATTATTTTAAGTATCATATTGTTACTGAATTGCATGTGATTCTATATGTTGTGGCATAATTCTGGGTTACCAAGTGTAACATCCCGATTTAGGGGCTATACGTTCATGCCTAATTCGAGTGATAGTTGGCTTGGAGTATGTTTGGGCAGGTTTTAAGGGTTTCGGGAACTTTAAATTATAAGAGGATGTTACAGTTTGGTATCAGAGCCCGATTCAAAACTCAGCTTTGAGGGTTTTGGGCCCGAAAACATTTTCAAAATGGGCTTTTCAAAATATGGGTTTTTATGAAATATTTCTCAGGTTATTCTGGCATGGCACCTATACCTCCGACCCGAAGTCCACCAGGTGAGTACCCCTATTTGTTGAAATGATTTATATATGAATTGTGATGGGTTTATTTGGGCTCGTAGAATAGAATGATAGGCTATTGGACCCTAGGACTAGTCTACCCAAACACGTGCATAAGATTTAAAGTGCCTAATAAACAAACACGTGAAATAAGTCACCGAGTTAAGGTGTGGCAACCTGTGCGCATGTCTAGGATTGGATCCAAAGAGCACGGTACTTAAGCAGGTCCTCGTGGTGACCTCTTCTTGCAGAATCCTACAGTGCGTAGCTACGGTTCACCTTAACCAAGAGGACTTGTTCATAGGCTAAACCAATTATTAAAACCCGAAAGGGACTGGCCATGCCGTTTTATAAAATTCCTAGTTTTAAAATCCTTAAATTACCCTTTTTACTGTAGTAAAAGATTCTTGTGAAAATTTTTCCAAAGTATCATTGATTTACCAAAATTACCAAAATGCCTCTAGTGGCAAAATTTCAAAAAAAGCCCTGTATTGTAAAATTACCGCACTACCCTCAACTTTTGTTAAAATGATTTTTACTTTGCAAAATACCAAAATCTCTAGTTTCCAAAATATAAATATACTCTGATTTGGAAAATTTACGAAAACACCCCTGTGTTGAAAATTACTAAAATGCCCTTGACTTTTAAAATTTTTGGTTTAACCCTAATTTTAATAAAATTCTCTTACTTTGCAAAAGTATCCAAATTTTGTATTTCAAAATAATGCCCGACTTTGAAATTTACAAAATTACCCCGATTGACAAATTACCAAAATACCCCAGGGTAGAAAGCAGGCGGGAAGGTCCAAGTGAATGTGGGTGGTAGATACCATCGAGTGTGCCTCTCGAGGAATGAATGTGTTTGATGATGAATGAATGTGTCTTCATTGAGAAATGAAGGTGTCTCTATTGATGAATGTGAAAGTGATTCTCAATTAGAGTAGTAAAACTCGAATCGAACCTTGTGTGATCGAAATAACTACTTTTAAAATCTTTCATTCATAAAATATGCTCATGCGTTAAATAGTGGAACAATTACTAATGCATAAAACTTCTTAATCGATAAATCAAGACGATAGAGATGAGTTCTAGGGGACGCAGTAGAGGTAGAATGGTAGCATCGGAACCGATAGGGTCTGGCCATGGGTCAGAAAATGAAGTGCCGCCAGCAGTGGACGTGGAGGAGCAAGATCAGGCAGGAGAAGATGACGCAGTATCGCGGGCCATGTTACGAGTGCTAGAACGAGTAGTAGGAGTTAGTAAGGGAAATGGAACTCGGACGTCAGTATCGGAAAGGCTTAGATCGAACGGGGCCGAGGTCTTTAGAGGAGTGTCAGGAGTAGCTCCTAACGTAGCGGAGTATTGGCTAGAAGCAGTTGAAAGAATCATGGATGATTTGGACTGCACCAATGAAGAAAAGCTGAAGGGCGCTGTTTCGTTGCTTCGCGACGAAGCTTATCGTTGGTGGCTCACTGTCAAACAAGGTGTACCGGCGGATCGACTGGATTGGGATTTCTTTAAGGCCAAGTTTGAAGGGAAGTACGTAGGAGCCCGTTATTTGGACTCGCAGAGGAAAGCGTTTCTAAATCTAGTACAAGGAAGTAAGTCGATAGCTGAGTCTGGCGAAATTTGTGCGGTTAAGCCAAGATGCTAAGGAATTGTGGCCACCGATTATGAGAAGTGCGTCCGGTTTGAGGACGGATTAGAGATGAACTTGAATCTTGATTGCTCATAAAGGAGAGAGACTTGCGGTGCTAGTGGAGAAAGCTCGAATTACTGAAGAGGTTAAGAAGACTATAAGAGAAAACCGGGAAAAGAATAGGAATGAGAAGAAGAGAAATGTTGGGCCATCGGTATCGTTGGGTAATGCCGGAAAAGACCAAGGACCGAGAACCACAGTAAGTGCACTTATACCAAGGATCGGAATCGTCCTTGTGCTCGGTGTAGAAGACCTCACACAGGAGAGTGTTGGGGAAATAGTAAAGAATGCTTTCGATGTGGATCTAAGGCACATCTGGTTAAGAATTGTCCTCGAGCGACGAGGGGTCATGGTTCAAGCCATGAAAGGAATGGTTCTAGTCAGAGTCAACCAAGGATGTGATAGCGGGTAAGCTCCTTTGCTTTGGTACATGCTTTGATTGCTTTGCTTGCTTGTGAATTAGCCTTTTCTGTGTTGCTAAGAGAGGTGTTTTGAATTTTGAGTGCGAACTTAGAGACTGTGTTGGGAAGGTATGATAGTCTTAGTAAGATCAAGAGTGCGCAGCATAAGCGTAAGGTGGTAAGATAGGTTGTACGGACGTTTGTTAGTAAAGTAATTTCGAGGGCGAAATTATTTTAAGGAGGGTAAAATTGTAACATCCCGATTTAGGGTTATCGCTCATGCCTAATTTGAGTGATAGTAGGCTTGGAGTATGTTTAGGCGTTTTAAGGGTTTGGAACTTTAAATTATAAGGGATGCTTTGGAAAAAATTTTGATTTAGGTGAAAAAAAGGAAAGCTGGGCAAGAAGGCCTTAAAATAATTTTATAGAGTTTAAGACACAAGAAATGGGTTTGGCAAAGTGGCTTCATCTTGCCGCTAAGGGCTTTGAAGTAGCATCATTGAGGGCTGGTTCGAGTCCAAGCGGCAACAAAACTGGTTTTAATTTTTATGTTTTAGCGTTACAAAGAAGAAAGCCTTAAAAAGAGCTGGGGCGTGTCTTGGACACAAGCAGAACCTTGGCAATGTGGTTCCCGTGCGGCACTTAAGAGTTAGAGGCGAACGTGGGCGCTGGTTCGAGGGGCTGCAGCAGCATTTTGGCGTGTTTTATTTTGTGCGGCTATGGGCTTGAGTAGGAAGCCTTTAAAATTTAATCTTTGGGGCCATATGTCATGAAATTCAATGTGGCCGAGTGGCACAGGCGTTGGGGAGAGGTGTGCGATGTGGGTTCCGTGTTCAAACCTTGGAGGTCGCAATTGGAGTTTAATTTTTTATTCTTTTGGTAGCAATTTTGAAGGTCTTTGACTGGCACATGGAAGCTTCATTGGATAAGGATTAAACCAAGGTTGTTTAATCATTTTGAATTCGGCTGGTGGATAGGTTTTGTTAGTTTATTATTTTAGATAAATATAGGATTATTTTTAATTAGTTTAAAATTAGTAAATAGGTGATAATGATTGCTATTAGATTATTTTTTTATTATTTTGAATTGGGTGGTATTGAGTGAATTTAGGAAGGAATTTTGGATTTGGTGGAAGTCATGGCCGAATGGGGGCTTGGAGTGTTTAATCGGCTTTGGAGTCTTCTGGGGGAGGGGGTGCCGAATTTGCTATTTAATGGGTAGCTTCCTTCTTGAATTTCTTTTGACCCTTTAGCCGAATGTTTAATCTCTTCTGGACCTTCATTTTCTTTTTCTTCTCATACTCTATTCTCACCAAAACCGTCCCTCCTTCTCACTTGTTTATTTGGTCGAACCTCTGTGGTCACTTAGCGAATATTCCATTTGTTTCTCTCCACTTCATTCAAGCCAAATCACCCTAAAAGCTTACCTTGGCCAAACATTCCAACTCCATTTAGGAGTCATTGTCAAACATTTAGCCTCTCATTCTCTCTCTTTGTTTACAAGTCCCCGTCGAATCTTATTCCTTGTAGTAGCCGATTATTGGTTGGGCAAAGGTTGGAGCGTTGGGTTTTTCTTTAGTCGTTGTGAAAGGTAAGGTCGTATGATATAAATCTATCTCTTGTAGTATTCGGACAAGGGCCTTTTACATAGATTGTGGTTGATAGTGATACTAATAGTCTTGTAACAGATTTTGGCAATTCCATTGGTGTTTGAGATTCAATTAAAAGGGAAAGTGGTTTGATATTCCTTAGGCCATTGGATGTGTTTTGGTGTTGACCGAATGGTGACTATGGTTTATAGGGCAATCGATGAAGCGAGGAAGCCTTGGATTTCAATTTATTTGATAAGGATGATTAATAAGTGACTTAGATTCGTTAATAGTAGATTATGACTTTGTTGATTAATCGTGTGGTTACGATTAAGTATCGTCGATGGATCGAGTGCCGATCAAGAGGAGATAGGAAAGCTCCCATCCCAAAGTTCAAAAGAGATCGATTTACTGCATGAGATTGGCCACGGGGTGTGGGCGTGCAATGTAAAATGATAGGCGATAATCTGTAGTCTCGCTAAACGATAGCGTCGGGATCGAGGGTTTAGAGCTTCAGTTATAAGGTGTGTAGTTAGACCATTGTTTCCGGGTTTGTATGATCTCTGTGCTATATGTTTACTAATGAATGCGATTGCCATATGTGTAATGGATACCTAAAGGGGTATGATGACGATCGAGTTAGTAGCAAATTGGCTAATATGTGATAATTGATTTTAACTATGTGAGCATGCCCAGATTTGTGAATATCATGTACATGCATCATCTCAGCATCATATTATGTTACATGTGCATGGGTGGGTTTTTGAAAGAAGGTACGGGTGTACTTCGAGTACGTGGTTGATGTCAGCTTTGTGCTACATCGTGGATTGGCGCTGACTGAGGTCGCGTTGTGGATCTTTGCGATTTAGTTCGCGTGGTTACCTTGATTGATATTGGCTTTATGCCATATCGTGGCTTGATGGATTCTTGTGTGCTCCATCGTGGTTTGATGTTAGCTATCGCTACATCGTGGATGGTATTGGTTGCCTTTTGGAGGGAAAGGAGAGGGTGACTCGATAGTCCCCGGTGTGTGGTAAATGGATAAGGGGTGTGTAGCGGATGGACCTTAGGATTGGGTTGGGTATCATGATTGCATGGTCTCGTTATGAATTGATATAGAAATGGGCCAAGCCCAATATGAAATATGAATAGGTATGTTTTGAGAACATACGTGGAAATGGGCCAAGCCCAGTGATCAGTGAATTAATGAGAAAAGGGCCTAGCCCAAGATTTGAATGTGGATTGGTATGTTATGAGAACATACGTGAATGTGGGCCAAGCCGGATCGTGGTAATGTCTATATGATTATGTTTACATGTTGCATTTGATAATTGGGTTGATTTGTGGCTAACATGTGGGTGGATATCGATGGTTTAATTACACATTTGAGTCCATGTGACTCACCCAATTATTTATCCAACATCGCAGTGATTTGTGATTAATGGACCGGGTTGGAGTGGGGACAAAGGTGGCCATGCAAAAGCGATTTTATGCGATAGATGTTTTATTTGATTTAATTATTTTATATCATCGATGGTTTGGGTATTGATTTGATGTAATAAGGGCCCTTTTGATTTAAAGTACTTTATTTATTATTGAAGTTTATACTTTACTTAGAAATATTTTTACAAATGATTAATATCATACCAACTTATAATAAAGTTTTAATTCAAATCAAGCTTAGATAATGAAATTATTTTTAATGGACACATTTTCCAAAAGTTAACAAAATTTATAAGGGCCACTTTTATTTAAAGTGTTCTATTTATGATTATTGAAGTTTATACTATACTTAGAAATATTTTCTTCACATGATTTATAATATAATAAATTATCATAAAGTTTTAATTCACATATTTTATAATGAGCTTATATTACTAAATAATTTTTAATGGACACATTTTTCAAAAGTTAACAAAATTTTCAAGTTTATTCTAAAGTCAAAGATTTCCCAACCGTTTTTCCGCAGTGACATACCAGATCCGGTCAGGGCTTGTGGGCCGGGTTTGGGGATGTTACAGCCTAAATCGGGATGTTACACCAAGTGTTGGGAATCATCTCAACATCAAAATCACGAATTTCAGGCTGTTTCGGTGTGGTTTCGTGACCACAAGGGTGGCTTACATAGCCGTGTGAAATTGGAAATTAGGGTTTTTGGGTGAATTTTGGTGCCACATGGCCTAGCCACACAGGCATGTGCCCCACAAGGGCGTGTGAGATCTCTACATGGCTGTGTCTCCTCTACTTTTTATTTTTGGCATTTTTGGATAGTGAGTTACATGAGCTGCTCACACGAGCATGTGCCCCCTCCACACGGGCGTGTATGGCCTTCACATGGGTATGTAGACCTCTACACGGCCGGGGCACACGACCATGTGGCCCTATTTTGAAGAATTTTTGTTTTGAGTCATAAATTGTCTTTTTTATGTTTTTGTGTAATCTGACCTTCGGTCAAGCCTCGGTAAGTGTGTTTGGGACTCGGCTTAGTTTTATTCAAATAAATACGTGCATTTATGGGCTTTAGTTGTAACTCCCCTAACCCAAAACCGTCATTGGAATAGGGTTAAGAGGAATTACCGAACAATCAGAACAATTCATATCCATTTCGTGGCACCAAGTCAATTATCATTCAATCATATTCAAACATAATCATATAGTCCCTTAGTGAGGTTATCGAGACCTTAAACATGCTTTAGAATAGGGCCGGACTAAACCAAACATTTACGAAAATTTTTGAAATTCAAACATTTTTTAAGTTACAGAGGTCACACTCCCGTGTGGGTAACACGGCCTCGGACACACCCATGTGTCCAAACCGTGGCAAAACAGGACATACCTACTAACTTGACCACACGACCTGAGACACGCCCGTGTCCTCACTTGTGGTCAAGCCTGACTTGCACCACACGGCCAGTCACACACCAGTGTGTCTAGCCTGTGGTCGAGCCTAACTTGATTCATTTGGCAAACTTAAATAACACGGTCGAGCCACACGCCCGTGTGCTCAATCGTGTGGGCAGTTATAGGCCATTTTCAAGGCCAAACTTGCCTCCCACACCTTGAATCACCTACAAGCCTCATACCATATGCATTTATACCACAAATGGCAACCAAAACATACCAATATATATGCACCAATTCTTCATCAAATATACCGTCTATAATCATACTCAATTTCATCTCACATTGGTTCATCCAAAGTACTAAAATTCACATTCAAATCATATAGATCAAACATCATATAAACCTTACCACCATTTACATTTAGAACACAATTTTCATCAACAATTTAAGCATGAAAAACACCATATTCTTCCTTCATTTAACACACACATATACAAATTAACATTATTCAACCTCTAAGCCAAATAACATAGCAAAGATTACACATCACAAAACATGCCACATTAACTAGCCTATACATGCCATATACCATATTTATACACATCTTTTCAAAAGTACCGAAATAGAAAGCTGATAGTGTGATTAAGTTGCTGATAATCCCCAAATTTGAGCTAGCTTTACTGACACTATAAAACAGAGAAAACACATCACATAGTAAGCTCAAAAGCTTTGTAAGTTCATAACATAATACATTCAAATTATCAAATCCAATACTTTATACATCAAATTCATCACTTAGATCATTTCTCAAATAACCATACCATACCATCCATAGCTAAAATACTCACTTAACCATTCATAATTCTATACAATTACTTTAACCACAAAGGTTCAATACATACCTTAGCCAACACATAGTTATTCACCAATCATACTAACTCATGCTCGATGTTGCATTTTCGATTAATATTTTCTTTTCATAAATTTTAATCGCACACTAAGTGCCAATATCGTATTTGTCATCACACACTTAGTGCCTCAACATAAACTGAACTCAATTCGGTATCACACACACAGTGCCAATCAGTAAAGCCGTAGCTTTCATTATTTCGCACACACAGTGCTATTCAATTCTATCTCGATTTCAATTTCGCACACTTAGTGCCACATTTCACAATATGATATATAACATTTCTAATTCAATACTTATACATTCATTCAATTCACATCACATAGATATAGTATAACAAATAGTATTATATCCGAACTTACCTCGGACGTCGAAATATCGAAACTTACCGATCAATCGATTACTTTATCTTTGCCTCAATCTTGATCTGAATCTCTCCTTTCTTGGTCTATAAATATTCAAATTCAACTCATTCAATTACCAACTCATTCAATTTAGTTCAAACACACATATTTAGGGCATTTTATAAAATAACCCTACATTTTCACATTTCAACACTTTAGTCCCTATTTCATAAAATCATCAAATACACAAAATTTCTTTTCACACATGCCTAGCCAAATTTTCCTCGTGTTCATAAAAGCCCACATATTTCATTTATTTCATATTTTAGTCCCTCAATTTACACTTTTCTCAATTTAGCCCAATTTACTCAAATTCACCAAAAATTCAAAGACAAAGTATGTTAATCTTTCACATATCTTTCATATTTCATCACCAACTATCACAAAGCTTAAACATTCATCAATGGCATATCTCAAAATCACCATCAAATTCTAAAATTAAAGCATGGGCTAGCTAGAGCACAATGCAACGATCACAAAAACATAGAAATTATCAAAAACTGAGCTCAAAACATTCCTTGATTAAAATTAACAATGGCCAAACCCTATATGGCTTTTTCACTTTTCTTTTCTTTCAATTTTTGGCAAAGATGGATGAACAATCCACTAACTTATTTCATTTGTTTTATTTAATTCATGTTAATGTCTTATTTACTATTTTAACCTTTAAAATTAAATAAATAAACCATATAAACCAAGCCCATATGAAACACCCCAAACCCGCCCCACGAGCCTTGACCGGATCTGGTATGTTCCCCGGTGTAAATCGTTTCAAATTCTTTTGTTACTTAGGAAAAACTTGTGTGTTTTGAAAGAAAAGTTGTTTTTGGGTTGGGCTCGAGTTAAAAACAAGTTTATTTTATATTGGAAACCCCTTTATTTTAGGTGACAAAACACTTAGAGTTTATTTTGTAAATAAATTTACTTAATCTTTTAATAAATAAAAGTTTGTAAGCTTAATAAATAAAAGCAAAATAAAGTAATTCTACTATGGCCTTATTACATCAAATAATTCCCAAAAAATAAATTCAAAGTACTTAATAAAATAAAAATCCAAATTAAATAAATTCTTTACTGTGCATGGCCACCTTTAAGCTCCTGCCGACCCGGTCCATTACTGATCATCACCTGAAAAATGTTCCCACAATGGGGTGAGTCAAACAGACTCAATGTGTACACGAACACTAAGTCTTAACAATTTCAGGCATTCCAAATCATACATGTACATAAAGCATTTAAACAATATGATGCAACCCAACCCAAACCTAGATGCCATCCGCTACACATCACCCGTACCAACTTTGTACAGTGGGGACTACTAAGTCAACCCTCCATCCGCTACACACCATCGAAGGCGTTCATTGCAATCGACGTGCTCATCGCCTTTATAAAATTCGTGGTCCTAGGTCACCACATTCAAATATCGTGGTCTTAGGTCACCACATTCGGATATCGTGGTCTTAGGTCACCACATTCATATCTTCCCCACATTCACTTCACATAACCCATATGCCCCATATCATACATATCATGCATTAACATGCCAAATTCTTATTTCACATTCCTATAATGTCATATGTGTGTCGTAACAGATATTTAACATAATCCAAGTAGGAGTAGGAAACGTACCTGAGTACTTTGTACCATAAAATGGCACCTTAGCCATATTCACATTCTTATACACATACTTATATTAAACATTGCCATAAAACTTATTAAGAAATAGTGTGGGGTACACACCTGATTCGCTTAAGGTTTCCAATCCAAATCCCGAAAAGCTTGATCTAATGCCTTAAATCTTAAATCTCTACATTTAATCAATTATTTAATACTTAGTAAAGAGCCATTCGGCCATAAATCCAAATCCTAGTAGGATTAGTATACTAAAATTTACCTTGGTGCCGATTTGTCTAATCAAATGCCGGAAACTTTGTATCATTCTTTCTTGAAATCGGCAATCACTATATTACTTGAATAGATTAGTTTCGGCTTTTAAATATTAATGAAACACATCTATTTACTCAACATGGCCTCGGCCGAATGCTATAGATACTTACCTTGTGGATTTTAAATCCAAAACTCACCGAATAACTAGGGAACACGCTACTATGGTGTACCTTCTGAAAAGAATTTCTCCTTCCTTGTAGTGAAACTTAGTAAATCCCGAAAGATCTCTTCAAAGTTTCGGCAACAAGATATTAATGGGGTTAGTCCTAGATTTCGGCAAATCTTAAAAGAAAACTGAATGAAATCTTACCCTTACTTTAGAGATCGGCAATCCTTGCTTGAACCTTTAGCAATATTCGGCTATGTAGGCTAGAAGGATCTTGATTTCGGCTTTTGATTGGTATAAAGAAATCGGCTAATGATGGTATCTTGAGGAGTTTATGGATTCGGTTTTAATGGAGATCACAAAAGCTATGAAGAATTCGGCTAGGCTTACTTTAGTTTTCGGCTTTTGGAACTTAATCAAGAAATCAGCTAAAGGTTGTCTGTGTTGTCGGTTTATCAAAAGAAAAGAGAGGGAAAAGAATCACTAGGGGATTCGGCGTTGGTGGACTTATGGAGAAAAGATTTGGCTATGGCAAAATAAGAGAGAAAGGAGAGAGTTTGCTAGGAAATTTTCTAGAGACTTCAATGGAAAAGAGAAGATTGATGAATAGCCTTATTTCCTCCTTTTGTCGAAATTACTAGGCCAAGACTCCTTACTTGGCCATCACTTCTCTTATATTTATTAAAATTAATGGAAATAATCCCTTAATTATCTCTTATCTCTTAAACAATAATTATCCATCATTGATCCACCTATTTAGCCGAATTTTAAAGAGAATTAAACTCTTCCCCAAGTGCCTTGGTGCCGTCCAACTCCCTTGCTCCTTGCAGCAAAAATAAAATCCTTTATTTGCTTCCCACATTGCTAGAACCTAGGCCCATTTGCATAGCTTGTGGCGTCACCTACCTGGGCCTTAAGTGGTGCCTCCAAGCCACTTAAACAAGCCTATGTTTGTGTCAAATTTCTTCTATTAATTTTCTTAAGACCACCTTATTTTAGTTTCCTCTTTTAAACTTAACATTTCTAAAACATTTCCTTACATATCCAAGTTTCCAAAAATGTTCACTTTCCTCTTTTAACTTAACATTTCCAAGTTTCCAAAAATGTTCACTTTCCTCTTTTAAACTTAATATTTCCAAGTTTTCAAAAATGTTCACTTTCCTCTTTTAAACTTAACATTTCCAAGTTTCCAAAAATGTTCACCATACATTCATAACACATAAGACATGCCATTTCGTATAATTAAAAAAATGCATAGGCCTATTTTCAGGATGTTATAGTTCTACCCCCCTTAAAAATAATTTCGTCCTTGAAATTACTTACTATCGAATAATCGAACATCTTAACTCACCGCGCTACGCTTATGCTGCGCACTCTGATCTTAATAGAGCCATCATACTTCCTAGGCATAATTTTTTTTTAAGTTCACGTTCCCGAGAACTCATTTCTAACGTCGCAATTTAATCTGATTAAAGAGTTTTATGCATTAGTACTTTGTTCCACTGTTTAACCGCGAATAGTTTTTATGAAAAGAAATTCTAGAAGTGGTTCTTTCGATCGAACAAAGTTTCAGTTCAAGTTCGCTACTCTAATTCAGAGGGTCACATTCATTCCTCAATAGAGGCACATTCATTCATCAACAAGAACCCATTCATTCAGTGGTATCTACCACACACATTCACTATTCAGACATTTCTGCCCGTTTCTATCCCAGGGGTATTTTCCTCATTTGTCCTATAAGGTATTTTGGTAATAAATTGGGGTCACTTCGAAAATAATCTTTATAAATCAAAAGTATTTCAAAATTTACAAAAACTCGAGGTTATCTTGAAAATTTATTTTCCAAATCAGCGGTGTTGCAGAAATTTTAGAAATCGGGGTTATTTTGGTAATTTTGAAAGTTAGGGGCATTTCTGTAAATTCTCCAAATTAGGGTATCTTGATATTTGTAAAATAGAAGTTTCTGGTATTTTGTAAAGTAGAAACATTTTAGCAAAAGTCGAGGGTATTTTTGGAAATTTCATAAACCAAGGGCATTTTTGTAATTTTACCACTAGGGGTATTTTAGTAAATTTGTAAATCGAAATATTTCAGGAAAATTTATAAAATAATCTTTTCAAATCAAGAGGGTAATTTAGAAATTTTAAAATTAGGGTTTCCATAAAAATCTGGCTAGTCCCTTTCGGGTTTTAGTTAGGGGTTTAGCAGTGATTAAATCCTCTTGGTTAGGGTGAACCGTAGCTACGCACTGTAGGATTCAGTGGAGAGGAGGTGAGTCATGTGGACTGCTTAAATACCAAGCTCCCACGAAACCAATCCTAGACATGCGCACCATGGTTGCCACACCCTAACTCGTGACTTAATCACGGTGTTTGTTTAGTTAGGCATTTAAATCTTATGTTTTATTGGGGTATATTAGTCCTAGGGTTCAAGTACTTAATCTCTATTCTCGTTCCATTTCTACCCTTCTACAAATCATAATATAAATCACACAAAAGATCGGAGTACTTACACGGTGGATATGCCTGGAGACTTAGTGGGCCATGCCGAAAAAACCTCGCTTAATTCACAAAATCTGCTTTGGGCTTAACTTTGAAAACATTTTGGGCCTTAAACCCAAGGTGAGAGTTTAAAATTGGGCTCGATACAAATTGAAACACCCCAAACCCGGCCCACGAGCCTTGACTGGATCTGGTATGTTCCCCAGTGTAAACCGTTTCAAATTCTTTTGTTACTTAGGAAAAACTTGTGTGTTTTGAAAGAAAAGTTGTTTTTGGGTTGGGCTCGAGTTAAAAACAAGTTTATTTTATATTGAAACCCTTTATTTTAGGTGACAAAACACTTAGAGTTTATTTTGTAAATAAATTTACTTAATCTTTTAATAAATAAAAGTTTGTAAGCTTAATAAATAAAAGCAAAATAAAGTAATTCTACTATGGCCTTATTACATCAAATAATTCCCAAAAAATAAATTCAAAGTACTTAATAAAATAAAAATACAAATTAAATTAATTCCTTGCTATGCATGGCCACCTTTAAGCTCCTGCCGACCCGGTCCATTACTGATCATCACCTGAAAAATGTTCCCACAACGGGGTGAGTCAAACAGACTCAATGTGTACACGAACACTAAGTCTTAACAATTTCAGGCATTCCAAATCATACATGTACATAAATCATTTAAACAATATGATGCAACCCGAACCCAAACCTAGATGCCATCCGCTACACATCACCCGTACCAACCTGTACACCGTGGGGACTACTAAGTGAACCCTCCATCCGCTACACACCATCGAAGGCAGTCGTTGTAGTCGACGTGCTCATCACCCTTATAAAATTCATGGTCTTAGGTCACCACATTCAAATATCGTGGTCTTATGTCACCACATTCAGATATTGTGGTCTTAGGTCACCACATTCAGATATCGTGGTCTTAGGTCACCACATTTAGATATCGTGGTCTTAGGTCACCAGATTCACTTCCCCTTTTCACATAACCCATATGCCCCATATCATACATATCATGCATTAACATGCCAAATTCTTATTTCACATTCCTATAATGTCATATGTGTGTCGTAACATATATTTAACATAATCCAAGTAGGAGTAGGAAACGTACCTGAGTACTTTGTACCATAAAATGGTACCTTAGCCATATTCACATTCTTATACACATACTTATATTAAACATTGCCATGAAAATTATTAAGAATAGTGTGGAATTTTTGATTTATTAAGGTTTCCAATCCAAATCCCGAAAAGCTTGATCTAATACTTTAGATCTTAAGTCTCTACATTTAATCAATTATTTAATACTTAGTAAAGAGCCATTCGGCCATAAATCCAAATCCTAGTAGGATTAGTATACTAAAACTTACCTTGGTGCCGATTTGTCTAATCAAATGCTGAAAACTTTGTATCCTTCTTTCTTGAAATCGGCAATCACTAGATTACTTGAATAGATTAGTTTCGGCTTTTAAATATTAATGAAACACATCTATTTACTCAACATGGCCTTGGCCGAATGCTATAGATACTTACCTTGTGGATTTTAAATCCCGAAACTCACCAAATAACTAGGGAACACGCGGCCTATGGTGTACCTTTGGGAAAAGAATTTCTCCTTCCTTGTAGTCGACACTTAGTAAATCCCGAAAGATCTCTTCAAAGTTTCGACAACAAGATATTAATGGGGTTAGTCCTAGATTTCGGCAAATCTTAAAAGAAAACTGAATGAGATCTTACCCTTACTTTAGAGATCGGCAATCCTTGCTTGAACCTTTAGCAATATTCGGCTATGTAGGCTAGAAGGATCTTGATTTTGGCTTTTGATTGGTCTAAAGAAATTGGCTAATGATGGTATCTTGAGGAGTTTATGGATTCAGTTTTAATGGAGATCACAAAAGCTATGAAGAATTCGGCTAGGCTTACTTTAGTTTTTGGCTTTTGGAACTTAATCAAGAAATCGGCTAAAGGTTGTCTGTGTTGTCGGTTTATCAAAAGAAAAGAGAGGGAAAAGAGTCACTAGGGGATTCAGCAATGGTGGACTTATGGAGAAAAGATTTGACTATGGCAAAATAAGAGAAAGGAGAGAGTTTGCTAGGAAATTTTGGAGAGACTTCAATGGAAAAGAAAGATTGATGAATAGCCTTATTTCCTCCTTTTGTTGAAATTACTAGGCCAAGACTCCTTACTTGGCCATCACTTCTCTTATCTTTATTAAAATTAATGGAAATAATCCTTTAATTATCTCTTATCTCTTAAACAATAATTATCCATCATTGATCCACCTATTTAGCTGAATTTTAAAAGAATTAAACTCTTCCCCAAGTGCCTTGGTGCCGTCCAACTCCCTTGCTCCTTGCAGCAAAAATAAAATCCTTTATTTGCTTCTCACATTGCTCGAACCTAGGCCCATTTGCATAGCTTGTGGCGTCACCTACCTGGGCCTTAAGTGGTGCCTCCAAGCCACTTAAACAAGCCTATGTTTGTGTCAAATTTCTTCTATTAATTTTCTTAAGACCACCTTGTTTTAGTTTCCTCTTTTAAACTTAACATTTCTAAAACATTTCCTTACATTTCCAAGTTTCCAAAAATGTTCACTTTCCTCTTTTAACTTAACATTTCCAAGTTTCCAAAAATGTTCACTTTCCTCTTTTAAACTTAATATTTCCAAGTTTCCAAAAATGTTCACTTTCCTCTTTTAAACTTAACATTTCCAAGTTTCCAAAAATGTTCACCATACATTCATAACACATAAGACATGCCATTTCGTATAATTAAAAAAATGCATAGGCCCATTTTCAGGATGTTACACCATAACCATCCATCCCAAGGTCTAATGGCCAATTTTCAACATAAGGACCTTTCATTTAATAAACCATGCAAATTAAGCACTTTAACAATCAGCACTCAGCTTTTGCATTTTATGCGATTAGGTCCTTTTCTCAAATTAAACACACAAACGATAAAATTTTCGTACGAAACTTTCACACATGCTAATTCACATATTATAAACACAAAAAATAATATTAAAATATTTTTTGACCTCGAATTTATTGTCTCAAAACCACTGTTACGAATAGGGTCTAAATCGGGTTGTTACATTAATTTTATTGCTTGTTTATGTGATGAATAAGTATAAGTTTATTATTATTTTCGTAATTGAATATTTGAATACAAGTGTGATTAAATCTGAATCTGTTCAACTAGAAATACTAATGTTGTTTCTGTATAATATCTTCATAATGTGTGCATTGTTGCATAGCATGAAAATTTTGGGATCTAGTTATGAAGAGAAGGAAGACAGACTTAGAAGTTTTAACTGCGATCCTTTTATACAGTGGTTTACCGCACTATCCTATATGTGTAACATCCTAAATTTTTAGGCCTATGCGTTTAATGGGTGAATATGTGGAATGAGTTAATTTAAGTGTTAGGGGCCCAAATTTTAAGTTTTAAGGAGCCCGAATCTTCTAATTTAAGTTAGTTAAATTTGGCATTAGGGATCAGGGAAGTGGACGGTACAAGGCTATTTTTTTTTGGGAATTTTATTATATTTATTCTATGTGGATAAAAAGCAGATAAAGGCTATTATTTAGGGATTTAGTCTTTAAGGATAATAAGCAGATAAAGATTATTTTTGAGGAGATAATAGATTAAGATAGGGGAAAAGGGATAGGAGCTATCATGTGTGGCAGTGTTGGCTGAAAATCAATCTCTGCTAAAGGGAGGAATCAATTTTATATATAAAGAGGGGGTGTGCCAAAATTTTGGAAGCCTTTCTTTTATTTTCTTTTCTCATCTTCTTCCTCTCAAAAGCCGAAAACCACCATTTTCTTCACCCATTCTTCCTCTCTAAAATTTCCTGATTGGCCAAATCTTTTAACCTCTATTGTTATTTTTCTTATAATCCCTAAATGCCGAAATCACATCTCTATTATTATATTCTTCTCCTTAATATTCATTGGCCAAATCTCTCTTAGCCATCTCTTCAATTCTTAAATCTTCTAAAAACTGAAATTCTTAGATCTCACCTCCTGAAGTTGCCAAATTTTCTTGAAAAAATGCCTTGTGCGAATCAAGAAAACAATAGGCATGTGTCGATTTTGAGTTTCCAATATTTCTTCGGCTTTTCAAAGTCCCTAGCCGAATGGCAATTTAGTGACTAATCAAGGGTTTTTTATTTTCGGCATTTCGAAATCTGAAGAGGAGTCCAACATTTATATCTCTAAGTCAAAGATCAGTAACACTCAAGTCATGTTATTTTTGGGATTTTAAGGTAAGAAGATTGGTTTATTTATAAATATATGAAATCGGGTAGAACACTAACCATGGTGAATATAGGAGAGGCCCTATTTTCACATCTTTCTAGCTTTTTGAGCAAAGTTGTAGATCGGGATAACAAGGATATTGACTAAGAATATCATATTTCGCGATATCAGGTGTGTAACACTTTCCCACCATCTAGATCTGTTTGATTAATATATGAACAAGACTTATATGTTTTGATAAATGCCGAAATCCAAGCATAATAGAGGAAACCCAAAGAGGGTAAAAACAAATCATCAGGTTAGTGAATGTTCTGATTAAACGATATAAGTATATTGATTTTATGTGATTGCATGGGTTGGGTTTGATGAAAGGAGGAAGTTATATGTTGTAGCGGTTTTCACCATGATCTGTTGTAGCAGTTTTTACCGTGATCTGTTGTAGCGATTTTTACCATGATCTGTTGTAGCGGCTTTTGCCATGATTTGTTGTTGTGGCTACGACCATGATCTGATGATGAGCAGCACGACTGCCATCAAGGCGTGTAGCGGTGTGGGTTGATTGTAGAAATCCCCAATGGTGTGAATGGTCGATGCAGGCGTGTAGCGGATGGAAACCTAGGATTTGGGTTGGGCTTGCATATTATTTTTATTATGTATATTAATTTTGATTATTTTAGTTGTATGGGGCTAAGGCCTAAATCTAATGGTGCATGAGGGTTGCTGCTGAGTCTCATGACTCAACCAATTAATTAACATTTCGGTAGCATTTAGTGCATCGGATGAGGCCGGAGAGGGCGCAAGGTGGCCATGCAAAAGAACATTTGGATCCAACAAAAAACTCTAGTTATTATTTTATATTCTTATTTAATGGATTTTAAATCTCGTTGTAATAAGGCCATGGGCCACCAGTTTATATTTTGTTTCATTACGGGCTTTTATTACTTTTAGTTATTTAAATTTTATTTTAATTGAACTAAGGCATGTATTTAAATTTGGGTTTTTAATTCATAAAGGCATATTTTATTTAAAACTATAAATTATAAATTTTCTCGAATAAAATGTTAAACTTTACCAAAATGTTTTTTTGAAAATGCGACATGTTTTACAAAATTTCCTTAGTGACATACCAGATCTGATTGTAGTGTTTGGGCGAGTTTGGGGTGTTACAAATTGGTATGAGCAGGTTCAAAACTCACTTTGGGGTTTTTGGGCTCAAAACATTTTCTAAAGGTGGTCTTTTAAACTTGCATGTTGTTTTTTGAAATGATAACAGTTTGTTAGCTCGGCATGGCACTGCGTCTCAAATTTCAAGTCCGCTGTAAGTACTTTAAACCATTGTGTGATATATATAAATATATATATATATATGGGCTTGATGGGCTTTATGGGACGTAGGCTAGTTTAATTAGACTTTGATGGACTATAAACTTAACTTAAACAACTTCTTAAATTCCGTAAGACTTAATTTACGAAATAAATCTCGTGAACTAGTCACGAAGTTAAGGTGTGGCAACAAGCATCGCATGTCTAGAAGTGGATATAGGAGAGCTTGGTATTTAAGCGGTCCTAGTGACTCACCTCCTCTTCACTTGGAATCCTACAGTGCGTAGTATTGTTCACCCTAACCATGAGGACGTGTTGACAGAGGCCAAAACTTATAATTAAAACCCGAAAGGACCAACCACTGTTTTTCTCACAAAATTGCTAAAATATCCTTATTTTGAAAAAAAAAAAAACCCATGAATTGGAAATACACCCCGATTTACAAAGTCAACAGAATTTTTCCATAGAAAACAAAAACAACAACAACATCAAAATATCCCTAATTTGTAAAATTACCAAATTACCCTTGATTTGTAAATGGCCAAAATACCCCTGATTGGCAAAATTATTGAAATATCCCCAGATTTCAAAATTATTGAAATACCCCTAAATTTTAAAATTACTAAAATACCCCCGAATTTCAAAATTATCGAAATACCCTAAATTTATAAATTACCGAAATACCTCAGATTTGTAAAATTATCGAAATACCCCCAGATTTTAAAATTACTGAAATACCCCCGAGTTGGAAAATTACCAAAATACCCTTATTTTGCCAAATCACCAAACCTTATTTTAAAAATTACGAAAATACCCACAGAGGTTAAAATTATGAAAATACCCACAGGCGGTGAAATGATAAAAATACCCTATCGTTGAATGTAGGTTCATGAACGTTGTTTGTTTGATGAATGTTGAATGTATGTGGTTTCTAGGAGGTAAGTCTGAAACTGAAACTATAGATAGGCTCAAATTCGAAAGAATTACTCTTAAAACTATTGTTCATAAGATTGTTCGTGGATAATCAGTGGAAAGAAGTAATAACTCATAAAATTTTTAATCAGATAAACGTAAATTGGAAGAATGAGTACAAGAGGTCGTGGACGTCTGCAGCGTGGTCGTGGTAAAGGTAGGATGGCTGTGTCCGAACCAGCAGGGTCTAGCCACGGGTCAGGAAATGAGATGTCGGGTCTGCCAGCTGTGGAAGGAGAATTTCAGGACCAAACGGGTGGAGATGAGGCAGTGTCTCAGGCGATGCTACGGGTCCTTGAAAGAGTGGCTGGAGTAGGCACGGGTTCAGGAGCTCGAAAGTCTGTGTCTGAACGACTCCGAGCCAACGGGGTAGAGATGTTTTAGGGGAGTTTCTGGCGTAGCCCCTAACATAGCTGAGTATTGGTTAGAGGCAACTGAGCGCATAATGGATGACCTTGACTTCATGGTAGAGGAGAAGTTGAAGGGGGTCGTGTCTCTTCTTCGAGACGAGGCCTATCAGTGGTGGCTCACGGTGAAGGAGGGTACTTCGGTAGACCGTATTGTTTGGGACTTTTTTAAGGAGTCATTTTAGGGAAAGTATGTTGGGACCAGCTATATGGATGCACAAAGGAAGGCATTTCTAAATTTAGTGCAGGGAAGTAAGCCTGTGGCCGAATATGAAGCAGAGTTTTTGCGCTTGAGCCGCTACGCTAGAGGAATGGTAGCGACTGAATATGAACGTTGTGTGAGGTTTGAAGATGGACTGAGGAATGAGTTAAGGGTATTGATAGCACCGCAGCGAGAGAGGGACTTTGCTGTGTTGGTTGAGAAAGTTAAGATAGCTGAGGAGGTGAAGCGGACTGAAAGACAAGAGAGAGATAGGAATTGGGATAGAGATAGGAATAAGAGGAATGTTGGATCGTCAGAGTCAACGGAGCATTTTCAGAAAAGGCCTAGGTCTGATAGGCCAGCTCGTGCTCCGACGGGTCAGAATCATTCATGTCCCTCATGTGGGAAGATGCACTATGGGGAGTGCAGATGGAGAATCGGTGGATGCTTTAGGTGTGGATCCACGGAGCATATGATCAAGGATCTCTCACATGTGGATCGAGCACAGACTAATGGACGAGGTTACGATCGGGATAGGAGAGGTGGTCGTGACCTCGAGAGGTTGTGGCCTAGCCAGGGGAGGTGATGGTTATGGTCATGGTCGTGAAGTACAAGGTAGAGGTGCAGGTTATGCTGAGGCGAGGCAGCCAGCTTTGGTCTATGTAGCACATCGCCAAGGGGACAGAGACGCTTCAGATGTGAATAATGGTGCGTACCCTACCATAGTATACTAAGTGTTTATTTTGGCTTTAGAATTAGAGTCTTGTGAAAAGCATAATGGTGAGACTTAGGTAGTATGATTTCTAGTTAGTTGGAAATTTCGAGGACGAAATTTCTTTAAGGAAGGTAGAAGCTGTAACATCCTAAATTTTTGGGCCTATCGTTTAATGGGTGAATATGTGGAATGAGTTAATTTAAGTGTTAGGGGCCCAAATTTTAAGTTTTAAGGAGCCCAAATCTTCTAATTTAAGTTAGTTAAATTTGGCATTAGGGATTAGGGAAGTGGGCAGACAAGGCTATTTTTTTTGGGAATTTTATTATATTTATTCTATGTGGATTATAAGCGATAAAGGCTATTATTTAGAGATTTAGTCTTTAAGGATAATAAGCAAATAAAGATTATTTTGAGGAGATAATAGATTAAGATAAGGGAAAAGGGATAGGAGCTATCATGTGTGGCGGTGTTGGCTAAAATCAATCTCTCTAAAGGGAGGAATCGATTTTCTATATAAAGAGGGGTGTCTTAAAATTTTGGAAGCCTTTCTTTTATTTTATTTTCTCATCTTCTTCCTCTCAAAAGCCGAAAACCACCATTTTCTTCACCCATTCTTCCTCTCTAAAATTTCCTGGTTGGCCGAATCTTTTAACCTCTATTGTTATTTTTCTTCTAATCCCTAAAAGCCGAAATCACATCTCTATTATTCTATTCTTCTCCTTAATATTCATTGGCCAAATCTCTCTTAGCCATCTCTTTAATTCTTAAATTATCTAAAAATCAAAATTCTTAGATCTCACCTCTTGAAGTTGCCGAATTTTCTTCAGTAAAGTCTGCTTATGCCGAATCTGAAGAAAACAATAGGTATGTGTCGAATTGAATTTCCAATATTTCTCTAGCTTTTCAAAGTCCCTAGCCGAATGGCTATTTAGTGACTAATCAAGGGTTTTTTATTTTTGGCATTTCGGGATCTAAAGAGGAGTCCAACGCTTAGATCTCTAAGTCAAAGATCAATAACACTCAAGTCGTGTTATTTTTGAGATTTCAAGGTAAGGAGGTTGGTTTATTTATAAATATATAAAATCGGGTAGACCACTAACCATGGTCGAATATCGAAGAGGCCCTATTTTCACACCTTTCTGGCTTTTTGAGCAAAGTTGTAGATCGAGATAACAAGGATATCGACTAAGAATATTGGATTTCGCAATATCAGGTGTGTAACACTTTCCCACCATGTAGATCTGTTTGATTAATATATGATTATAACACTTATATGTTTTGATAAATGCCGAAATCTGGGCATAAAAGAGGAAACCCAAAGAGGGTAAAAACAAGTCATTAGGTTAGTGAATGTTCTGATTAAACGATATAAGTATATTGATTTTATGTGATTGCATGGGTTGGGTTTGATGAAAGGAGGAAGTTATATGTTGTAGCGGTTTTCACCGTGATCTATTGTAGCGATTTTTACCGTGATCTATTGTAGCGCTTTTTCTTGTGATGCATTGTAGCGGCTTTTGCCGTGATCATTGTAGTAGCTACTGACCATGATCGATGATGAGCAGCACGATCGCCATCAAGGCGTAGTGGCGTGGGTTGATTGTAGAAATCCCCAATGGTGTGAATGGTCGATGCGAGGCGCAGTAGCGGATGGAAACCTAGGATTTGGGTTGGGCTTGCATGCTATTTTTATTATGTATATTAATTCGATTATTTTAGTTGTATGGGGCTAAGGCCCAAATCTAATGGTGCATGAGGGTTGCACACTGAGTCTCATGACTCAACCAATTAATTAACATTTGGTAGCATTTAGTGCATCGGACCGGCCGGAGAGGGCGCAAGGTGGCCATGCAAAAGAACATTTGGATCCACAAAAAAACTCTAGTTATTATTTTATATTCTTATTTAATGGATTTTAAATCTAGTTGTAATAAGGCCATGGGCCACCAGTTTATATTTTGTTTTATTATGGGCTTTTATTACTTTTAGTTATTTAAATTTTTATTTTTAATTGAACTAAAGCATGTATTTAAATTTGGGTTTTTAATTCATAAAGGCATATTTTATTTAAAACTATAAATTATAAATTTTTCCTGAATAAAAGGTTAAACTTTACCAAAATGTTTTTCTGAAAATGCGACATGTTTTACAAAATTTCCTTAGTGACATACCAGATCCGATTGTAGTGTTTGGGCCGGGTTTGGGGTGTTACAATATGTATATAAGCTTAGCTGTATACAGTTACTAAAGTGGCATAGTTCCACGTTGTGGTGTGTTGGGTGGATGAACCTATTATGGTTCTATGTGGTGTGCATGGTGGACGAGCCTACCATAGCCCTTATGTGGTGTGCTGGATGGATGATAGACCATAATAGTAACATATTTTAATCCCATATTTAGCATACTTTTGGATGTTTTTTCCCTTTAATTATGGAAATAGGTGCTTCTAATCTTTTGTTTTCATGTTTTATACTAAGTAGAGCACCGGAGGATGAAAAGAATGAGAAATGGGCCAAAAACAGAGAAAATGAGCCAAAGTACGAAATCCACACGGCCTGGGCCCAAGACCACACACCCGTGTCCCGTGAGAAGAGTCGACCATGACCTGGACCCCGAACAACATGGCCGTGTCTCATCAACAGGTTCGAACACGGCCTGGCCACGATTTACACGGACGTGTGCCATGGGCGTGTCCCTGCCGCAGGAAAATATAATTCTATTTGGATTAGGGTACTTAGAGGAAAAGAAACATATTCCAAAAGCCTATATAAAGGCCCTAGAGGCTAACCTTTTGGGGGCGTTCAACTTGGCCATAGAGCCGTGCCAGAGCAGTTAAATTTAGGGATTTACTCGAAGAAAGCCAGTTGATTCATCTCAAGAAGCTGGAATCATACTCAAGACTAAGGATCTCTCCTTCAATTCTTTTAGGGTGTTTAGGGTTTTCTTATGGTTTTTTTAATCTTTTCTTTTGGGATATTTTATTTTACAATTATGAACTAAACCCTCATATACTTGAGGGGGATGAAACCTAAGACGGATCTTGTTATTGTTATCTGAGCTGTATGATAAATACTTGATTTGTTCTTAACTATGTGTTCTTAATTCTTGTTTTGGTATTTCCGATATATTGATTCAAGTGTGATGTGCTTAGGCAGAGGATGAAGAGACCCTGTCTAAGAGTAGATCTAGCATAGTTAAGTAGAGTTGCTCGCGCGCCTAGAGATAGGGTGACGAAAATCTGCCGGATTAGGGTCAAACTTAATATGGGAGTCCATAGATCGAGTTAATGCAATTCTAGGGTTTTAATTAGAAAGAGATTTCAATTAATCAACCTAGGGTTAGACATTAGTAGCCTCGAGAGAGGTATTAATATAAATTAGGGAATCCTACGGATCAAGTCAAGTGAATAAATCGTCTGGTTCAGAGTTAGATAACAAGTGAAGTCTAGGTGGATTCTTCCTTAGGTATTGTCTAAATCAATTGGTTTTCCTCTCAAGTCTTTCCTTAATTTCTTTTCTTTGTCTTCACATCTTTAGTTTAGTTGATTAGTTAATTTTAGATTAGATAAAAAATTCCCTTAGTTTGTAGGCTAAATAATAGAAAGAGAGTTAATATTAGTACTTTTGGTTCCTTTGGGTTCGATAATCCAGTCTTGCCGCTAACTATACTACTATTCGATAGGTGCACTTGCCTCCATCATTGTCTTAGTTAGTTTCCAGGTTTGATCATTCTTTTTATAAATTTTTAAGACTCAGCAGACATGATCAATGGACGAAGTGGTGTTTGGTTGGTGGGGTGAGATTTTGACTTGTGCATCTGTTCACGTCTAAATATACATCTGTTTGTCAGGACATTCTGTCTGTTTGTGTGAACTTCTGGTTCTTGATAATATAGTTAATGTCATGTAATTTGATCTGATGATTGCGTATGACTAAAAATCATTTTTGTGGTTTGATATTGTATTTGATATACCGATTAAGACTTTCGTAAGTGATATTCTTATGCACATGCTTGTCTGAAGAATTTATTGTGTCACTCCGTCTATTGTCATTTGTTCATGTTTCGGACTCACACTGAGCTCGTGTAGCTCATCTCTGTAGTGTCTTTCCTTTCAGGTACTTTCTGTGTTTTAGAGCTAGACTCGACATACTAGAGGTCTCAGACAGATATGGTTTGACTCGGTTTAAGTAAAATCTTATAAGTTTTAAACGGTAAATTTTAAGTCTGTTTGTAAGACGATTATACAAACTGTGGATTAGACTTTAGAAACTGTGGATTTATTTCTGAATGTTTGACGCCGATTAAATATTGTTTCAAACATAATGAACAAAAAGGTTTTCTTGGTTCAAATTAAAGTTTTTGTTTCTGATCACTTCGATGATCAATGTAACCTCCGAGATTCGGTCTAAACTTCTAGGCCGGGTTTTGAGGCATTACAATATGATGATTTGGTGAAAATGGTATGAAGTTTAATGGTAAATATTGTCTTATAGGTAAAAAAAGTTGCATAAAAAAAGGGATTGAAATTGTTGTATTTTGCTTGCAGTGTCGTAACACCAATTGAAAAAGAAAATGGATGTAACAACTTGCTTTTTAGTGGTGACGAGATAGTGATTTTGGGAGCATAAATTTCCATTGTGTTGACTCGTAAATATTATTTATAGAATATTTATGGAGTCATTAGGGTCGTATTAAAATTTGGTTAAAAAATTTTAACGTTTAGATAGTTAATTAAAGAAAAGGGACTAAATTGTAATAGATGCAAAACATAGTAATTATAGCATTTAGGTGATCAAATGAATTAATTAATAAGTGAGGAAGGATTTAAGAAATAATTAGGCCATAATTGATATGTTGGGACGAAAAATTAATAGAAAATGATAAAATAATATGTTTTCAATGGCAATTTTATAAATTAATGAAAGTTAAAACAAAAATTAAAGAATGAATTAATCAAATTTACTTTCATTTCTTCTTCAAATGGCCGAAAGACATAGCTAGGGAAAAGAAGAGCTTTGGTTTTCTTGATTCCTTTGCATGTAAGTGAAATTCATACCCGTTTCTTGTAATTTTTATGTTTTTGAGATCATTATAATTAGGTCCAGTTAGCCCGTACCTTTATTTTTTAATTTGTTAAAAGTTTTAGAAGTTTCCATTGATGAATCTTGAATTTTTTTTGATGATAACTATGTATTTGAAGCTTTGGTTGTGTTGTTTGGTGATTTTGTGAAGTGATTTTAGTTAGATTTTGAATTAAGGATTTAATTCTAAAAATGTCAAAATTTTAGTGTTTGATAGTGAATTTGATGTTTAGTGGGGATTGTTTAAGGGCCTAGATTATTCAGCTGAAATGTTGACTTGAGAAAAATGGTTAATTTGATGATTGCAAAAGTTGTAAAAGTTAAGGGTAATTGTGTAAATTTAAAAAATAAAAGGGTATAAAATGTAAAGTGAATTGGAAGGTGAACTGTAAGCTAATAATTTAGAAATTTTATATCTTAGAGCAAGACCCTGTTGATATTTGTGGAAAAATAAAAATTGTGAATTAGTCCCTAAATTTTTGCAACTACTACAATTCAGTCTAGTGAGGTTCATATAGTTTATAATTTAACATCTATATGAAATGTTGGACGATATAATGTGATATAATAAAAGTATTTGATTATAAATGATGTAAAGTTATTCGAGAAAAGTTGTTGAAATTCAATACTTGGATCGGATTGAACACAGGATAGAGTACAGTGGAGATATGGTGTGTTATGGGGGATTAGAGTGGAGACTAATGTGGAGTGATATGTATATGTTTCCCGAGTAGACTGAGGTTCAGCATTTGTTGCGAACTCTCGTGTTATACTCCTTGTTTTGGTGTGTTATCGGGTGGATTGAGAGCATCTGGTGTGTTTCAAATGAATTATCTCTTATGAGCATCTGGTGTGTTTCAGTTGAAATATCGATGTAATCATATCCGTAAGTCGTTCATTAGATTGTAAATCTTTGTAATGTACTTGTTTAGTGATTTTGATGGTTATGTCATGTATTTGAGTTTTGAAATTCACCGGTTGAGATTGTGGATGACAAAGAACACATATGGTTGTATTATTATTAAATGATTTGTTGTACTTACTTTGGTAAGATTTATCATTTTAGTACGTCAAAATTACTAACTTTCAATGAGCTTACTTGTTTTATTTTCTATTCTTATAGATACTTTGAAGGTTGGACGGTCGGATCGGCACTCAAGTCATACTTTCCACTCATTTTTGGTAGTTTTTGGAACGTTCATTTTGGATTATATGGTATGCCATTACTATTGCTTTGATATGTAAAATGTTAAAGTATAATATTAAGTACAAATAGTCAACTTATATGATATATGTGAATGAGGTAAGATGTTTAAGTGCAAGTTCATGGTAAGTGTGACTAGAATATTGTGATTTGAGGTGCCTATGATAGGCACATTGGTTAGATGTTTAATTTTTTGAATTGATAAGTTGTGATTGATGATTCATATTCATGTGTAATTCTGTATACTTGCGGTACCAATGAGGGTACATTGGTTAGTCACTTATAATGGTTGATTTAGCATGTTTTTAGCTTGTTTAATGTCACTTTGAATAGGTCTTTTGGCTGGGAAATGGATTACTTAGAGTCCAAGTATGCTTGAATTGGTAAACTTGTTATTTAAGGTTCATTTTAGGTCCACACGGCCTGAGACACGGCGTGTGACTTAGCCGTGTGAGACACATAGCCAGGCGACACGACCGTGTCTCATCTGATGAATTCTTTAGGGTGCAAGTCAGTGAGTTACACAGTCTAACACACGGCCTGACACATGGGCGTGTGACACGACTGTGTAACCCTACTCAAAGAGTTATACGGGTGAGGACATGGGCTGGGACACGATCGTGTGTCCCTAATTTGATTGTTACACGGCTTGAGACATGGGCGTGTGTCTCAGCCATGTGAGGCACACGATTGTGTGACCCCTATTTTGAAAATTTTGCATGTTTTTATTAAACTTTCCAAATTGTTTCAAATTGGTCCTAAATTATTTCTAGGTCATTTTTAGAGCCTCGAGGGCTCGATTTAGGGACGTTGTGCATGAGTATGAATGGTTTGTGATGTGATTATTATATTGATTGATAAAATGTTCAAATGTTTTTGATTGTTTTTAATACTCGGTAACCCTAATTCGACGACGGAGATGGGTTAGGGGTGTTACAATGGACTTGTAGCAGACTGTTCTTAAGATTGCAGCACTACCCTATAGATGTCGCGACACAAACTGTAACACCTCTAACCCGTATCCATCATAGGAATAAGGTTACGACGCGTTACCTATCAAATCACAACATAAAACATATATTCATCATCCAAGAATCCATTAATACATAAACATCAATCCAACATAATCACATTGTCCCTTATAAGGCTCTACGAGACCTTAAAACATACTTGAAAGAGGTTCGGGACTAAACCGATAACATTTAAAAACTTTGGAGAACTTATAAAATTTTCAAGCATATAGGGATCACACGCCCATGTGAATAGGCCGTGTTCCTCTCACGGCCACCAGACATGCTCGTGTCACAAGCCGTGCGAAAACAGAGTATACATACTGACTTGGGTTACACGGCTGACCACACGCCCGTACGCCGGGCCGTGTGCTAGACTATGCCAATCCTGTACGGTATACTGACTTATGCAACACGGCTAAGTCACACGCTTGTATGTTAGGTCGTGTGCCATTTAGGAGGTATACTGACTTGTGCCACATGGCCAATCACACGCCCGTGTGTGAGGCCGTGTGGATCATACTGACTTTAATTCAATTTCAACACCAGGGGACACACGGCCGTGTAATATGACCGTGTGTAGCACATGGCTGAGACACACACCTGTGTCTCTGCCCATGTGGACAAAAATAGGCCATTTGCAAGGCCAATTTGCCACCCTTTTCTCATGCACACCTAACAACAAAAATGGTACCATTTCATTATACAATAGGCAGCCAAAATCATCATTCAAATGCATCATTTATACAATATCCAATTCAACCAAATTCAATACTCAAGTCAATGCCAAATACCTATTCAAAATTTATATCATTAAGCATTAATTCACAAGCACATGACTTCGCAAATTATCAACTTCAATCACACTATATAGATCATTTACCAAACTCAAAATATAACCATTTGAACATCTATAATACCCTTGCTACATTTATACCAAAACATACCAAAATAAGCCATCATTCATGGCTATATATACAATATATACAAAGCAAACATATTTATTTACAAGCTAATTCTCATGGTTATATTCACAACTGAAGTACTACAACTAGCTATACATGCAATATACCATATATACATAGCTTCAAAAGTACCAAAATAGATGATCGATAGTGCGATAAAGTCTCTGACGATTCCCGGATCCGAGCTAGTTTCGATTATCTATAAGACAGGGAAAGAACACACAAAGTAAGCTTTAAAAGCTTAGTAAGCCATATACAAATAAAATTACCACATGAGTCAACATCATTTCCATCAATAGGAAAACTATGAGTAAGCACATATAAGCTCACAAACCTTTCCCAATGTATACATATTCAATATCATAAGTGAATTCATCAAATACTTCCCTTTTCAAATACTTGTATGTATCTTGTACGTACCTGAGTCACTTAACTCAATCACACATTATTTCTCGACTTGACTTTGCCCGTTGAACCTTTTTGGAATTGTTAAGGATACTCGAAAATCACTTATAGCTCGTACAATACCATATCCCAGATATGGTCTTACATGTTATCACATATCGATGCCGATAGCCCAGCTATGGTCTTACACGAAATCAAATAACGATGCCAATGTCCCAAACATGGTCTTACACGTAATCACATAATGATGCCAATGTCCCAGACATGGTCTTACACATAATCACATCTCGATAATCCTAATGTCATGACATTCGTATCCTATACTATTCCTAAGGTTCGTACGGGACTTTCGGATATTATAACCCTGTCGATTCTTGATCGTATTTAATCATTCAACATTTATAGCAGTTCAATGACAATTAAACATATATAATTCAATTTAAAGACATTTATTTGCATATGAACTTACCTCTTATTCGGGATAAATAGATTGGATCGACTATTCGATAACCTTTGATTTTCCCCGATCTAAATCTGATTTCTTTGGTTCTTGATCTATATCCATTCAAAATTAACTCTTTTATTCATCAAGTCATTCAATTCAGTCCACAAACACTTATTTGGGCATTTTTACACTTTAGCCCCTAAAGTTCTACATTTTTATAATTCAGTCCCTATTTCACAAATACACAAAATTCACACAATTCAACAATACTAATGCTTGGCCGATAAGTCCCTAGGAGCCTAAAAATTTCATTTATTTCACATTTCATCCACCCAGTTTACACTTTTCACAATTAAATCCCTTTTTGACATTTTTGTCAAAAATCACTTTACAGAACATGTAAAACTATCATCAAGCTTTCATTTTTCATCATCAAACATTCAAAAGATCAAGTACTCATCAATTTCACTTCAAAAAATCATTAACAAATTCAAAAATTAAGGCATGGGCTAGCTAGAATACAAAGCAACGATCTCAAAAACGTAAAAATCATCAAAAACGGATTAAAAATCGTACTTTAATTGCTTGAATTAACCTAGCCAAATGGAAACCTAAAAATTTGGCTTTATTATTCTCTAATTTTTGGCCAACATGAAGAAAGATGGACAAAATTCCTTTTTGTTTTATTAATATATCATTTAATAACTAAATACCAATTTTAACCTTTATAAATAAACATTTAAATTATCTAATATAAGGCCATCTATGTCAAATTCCACTATCAATGGTCTAATAACATCATAAGGACCTTTCATTTAATAAACCATAGTTATATAACACCTTTATCAAGTAGAATGCAACTTTTACATTTTACGTGATTTAGTCTTTTTTCTCAAATTGAGCAATTAAACGATAAAATTAGCTCACGAAATTTTCACACATATATGCTGCAAACACATAAGATAATATTAAAATTATTTTTGACCTCAGATTTGTGGTCCCAAAACCAGTGTTTTGATTTGACTCAAAAACGGGCTGTTACACCAACCTTTAATGTCCCAATATTCAATTCCTAAAGCCGCGACGCTAAAACACTAGGGTTTAGAAAGATTTACAATTTAGTCCTTGAGTCGTGATGTTTGCATAATTTGTTGGGGCCGCGACATCGCACCCTTGATGTCTCGAAACCAACCCAAAATATTTTGAAATATTACATTTTAGTCCTCCAATGGTCTTGGGTTATCAAAAGAGCTTTCGTAATCTGCAATAAATCCCGACTCGAAATAATGTTATGATATAATGGTATAATAATCGTGTTAATGAATTCAATTGGTTGTATTGATGAAAAACAATTTATGTTTAAATGAAGTTTCTTTGGAAACAAATATAGCATCCTATAGCTCGAACCCAGTTGAAACACCCCAAACCCGGCCCACGAGCCTTGACCGAATCTAGTATGTTCCTCGGTGAAAACCGTTTCAAATTCTTTTGTACTTAGGAAAAACTTGAGCGTTTTGAAGGAAAGTTTGTTTTGGGTTGGGCTTGAGTTGAAAACAAGTTTATTCAATTAGTAACAGTTCTTTTGATTTAGGTGACAAAATGTTTGGGCTTTGTATGAAAATAAATTTACTTAATCTTTTAATAAATATAAAGTTTGTAGGCTCAATAAATAAAAGTAAAGTAATGAAATGCTACTACGGCCTTATTACATCAAATAATTTCCCAAAATTAAAACCAAAATAAAATTTAAAATACTTAAAATAAAATAGTCCAAAAATAAATGAACTTCTTGTTGTGCATGGCCATCCCTAAGCATCTGCCAGCCCGGTTCATCACTGGTCGTCACCGAAAAAGTAATCCCACAACGGGGTGAGTCAACAGACTCAATGTGTAACCAACACTAAAATTTAATAATCAGGCATACAATATCGTACATGTTCATAAAGCATTTAAACAGTAAAATAATGATGCAACCCGAACCCAAACCTATATGCCATCCGCTACACACCACCCGTACCATCCTGCACTCCGTGGGGACTACTAAGTCAACCCTCCTTCGGCTACACTCCATATCGCAGTCTTAGGTCACTGCATTCGTGGTCTTAGGTCACCACGTTCAGATTTCTGTGGTCTTAGGTCACCACATTCAGATATCACGGTCTTAGGTCACCGTGTTTGTGGTCTTAGGTCACCACATTCACTTCCCCAAAAATAAACCCATATGCCTCATATAATAGTAATATGCATAAATATGCCAGAGTTCACATTCTTATTCTTATTCTCATGTTACAATTAACATATTTCATAATCCTAGTAGGAGTAGGAAGCGTGCACAGTACTTTGTACCATAATATGGTACCTTAGCCATATTCACATTCTTATACACATACTTATATTAAACATTGCCATAAAACTTATTAAGAAATAGTGTGGGGTACCTTAGCCATATTCTTACACTTTCATATTATCACATATAATGAATTAAAATCGTCAATCTATTGAGATTTAGTGTGGGGTACACACCTGATTAAGCAAGGTTTCCAATCCAAATCCTGAAAAGCTTGATCTAATGCCTTAGATCTTAAATCTCTACATTTAATCAATCATTTAATACTTAGTAAGCCATTCGGCCATAAATCCAAATCCTAGTAGGATTAGTACACTAAAACTTACCTTGGTGCCAAATCCAGAAATCATCACTATACTCTTTCTTGTATTCGGCAAAGCTTTAAATCACTTTAACAAATTAGTTTGACTTTTGAATAAATATGAACTAGATCTAAAACACCAAAAATAGGCCTTGGCGAATATTCGCATGTCTTACCTTGTGGATTTTAAATCCCGAAATTCACCTAATAACTAGGGAACACGCGGCCTATGGTGTACCTTCGGGAAAAGAACTTCTCCTTCCTTGTAGTCGACACTTAGTAAATCCCAAAGAGCCTTCTTTCCAAGTTTCGACTAACACAATAATGGGGTTAGATTTCCTAGTTTCGGCTTTAATCTTAGAAGAAAAAGAATGGAAATCGATAACTATTGACCTTACCCTTAATCTTTGTAATTAACAGCCCCCTTTTCTTGAGTCCTCAAAGTTTCGGCTTAAGACCTAGAGAGTAGTCACACAAGTTTCGGCTTTTGGAATATTGAGAGGAGAAGAATGAAGAAGAAAAGAATAGTTACTTAAGAGAATTCGGTAGAGGTTATCAAGGAAGAGAAAATAATGCTGAATGGACTCTCTTTTCCTTTTATAGCCTAATTTACTACTCAGAATCCCTTACTTGGCCACCACTCTTCTATTTTGATAACTTTATCCTTTGAATTATCACTTTATTAAAAGAATTAATCCAACAATTATCTCCTAAAAATAATGATAATTAAATCTATTATTTATCTCCTATTTAGACGAAATTTAAAGAGAATAAAACTCTTCCCTTGGGGTTCCTTAGTGCCGTCCACTTCCCTGCTCTTTATAGCAAAAATAAAACTCCTTTATTTGCTCCCCAAGAAACTCGAACCTAGGCCCAATACCCTTGTATGTGGCGTCACCTACACGGGCCTCAAGTGATATCTTGAGCCACTTTTCCAAGCCTTGTTTGTGTGTCAAAATTCCTCCTATTAATTTTCTTAAGGCCACATTGCCTTAGTTTCCTCTTTTAAACTTAACATTTCTAAAGCATTTCCTGGACATCTCCCTACATTTCCAAGACAAGACATTTCTTTACATTTCCATGACATTTCCTTACATTTCTGGGACATTTCCCTACATTTCCAAGACAAGACATTTCCTTACATTTCCGGGACATTTCCTTACATTTCCAAGTTTCCAAAATGTTCACTTTCCTATTTTAACTTAACATTTCCAAGTTTCCAAAATGTTCACTTTCCTATTTTAACTTAACATTTCCAAGTTTCCAAAATGTTTACTTTCCTCTTTTGAATCATTTCTAAATCATTTCCTTACATTTCCTAGTTTCCAAAAATGTTCACTTTGGACTTAACATTTCCTTATATTTCCATACATTTCCATACATTTCCTTACATTTCCATACATTTCCATACATTTCCATACATTTCCATATATTTCCATACATTTCCATACTTTTCCTTACATTTCCATACATTTCCTTACATTTCCATACATTTCCATACATTTCCAAGGTTCTAAAAATGCACACCACATATCACAGTAAACATGCTATTTCATAAAATTAAGCAAAAATGCACACGATGGGATTCAAACCTCTTCCCTCAAAGTACTTCACTTGATGCCATAACCCTTGCACCTTAGGTGGCGTCCCTTGCCACTTTTCCACATCACTTCTTGTTTTTAAATTAAAAACCAATAATTGTCCAAAGCTTTCTCTTCCATCCTAGGATTTTAAAAACCCTTAATTCATTTCCAAACACTGCCAAAACCTACTACTCATGAATTATGCACAAACGCATAACCCCTAATCTAGGATGTTACAGTTCTACCCTCCTTAAAAATAATTTCGTCCTCGATATTACTTACTAATAGTCGTACAATCCTTCTCACCGCACTTATGCTTCGTTACACTCGATCTTAATAGAACCATCATACTTTCCGGCACAATCTCTAAGTTCACGTCCCTCGAAACTCATTTCTAACGTCACGATTTAATCGATTAAGAAGTTTTATGTATTAAAAAATTTTGTTTCACTGATTAACCGCGAAGAAGTTTTATGGAAAGAATTTTTTTTTTAGAAGTGGTTCTTTCGTATTCTTACATGTACACAGTCTTTACATTCATACATCCATCAATCAATTATGAACTTTCGTTCATTCAAAGAAATGTGGTAGTTTTCATTGTTGTTGTTTTTCCACTACCCAGGGGTATTTTTATAATTTGCCCTACAGGGGTATTTTCGTAATTTGTTGAAATAAGGTTTCTTGGTGATTTTGTCAATAAGGGTATTTTGGTAATTTTTGAAATCTCGGGGGTATTTTGGAAATTTTGAAATCTGAGGGTATTTTGGTAATTAACCCGAGTAAATTTGTAAATCTTGATAAATCAAGGGTATTTCAAAATTTGCAAAACTTGAGGGTTCTTTTTGAGAATTTGTTTTCCAAATCGGTGATGTTGCAAAAATTTTGAAAATCAGGGTCATTTTGGTAATTTTGTCAATCGGGGGTAATTCCGTAAATTTTCAAATCGGGGTATTTTGGACTTTCACAAAATAGGGTTTTTAAATACTTTTACAAAGTGAGGAAATTTTATTGAAATCAAGGGTAATATGGAAATTTTAGAGCCAAGGGCATTTTAGTAATTTCCACCCCTAAGGGTAATTCGATAATCTTGTAAATCGAAAATTCTTAGAAAGTTTTTTTTAAATAATTTTCATAATTTAAAAGGGTAGTTTGCCGAATTTTAAAACTAGGGTTTCCATAAAAATGTGGCTAGTCCCTTTCGGGTTTTAGTTAGGGGTTTAGCCCATGTATAAGTCCTCTTGGTTAGGGTGAACCGAGGCTACGCACCAGGTAGGATTCAAGTGGGGAGGAGGTGAGTCACTAGGACTGCTTAAATACCAAGCTCCCACCGAAACCAATCCTAGATGTAACATCCTGATAATTAGGGGTTATGCATCTTACTTAATTGAATGATGTTGCATGCTTAATTATTATTAAGTGTATTTTGGAAGTTATTTGAGCTTCATTAATTAAGTGAATGCTTAGTAAAACTTTTAATTTCTAATAATTAAGAGAGAGAGAGCTAAGCAAATTAGGCTTTAAGAATTAATGACAAGAGGTTTCTAGCATGAATTGAGTAATTGGCAAGGTGGTTAAGATGCATGGATGTGTGCTTGAGGAGAGAGGTTGAATCTCTAGCTAGCATAAGGGAGGATTTTATTTTGTTTTCTTCCCTATAAGTGTCGGCCAAGAACCTTCTAGAGTGGATGAGTACTCTTTTAATTTTGGCTATTTGACCATGTGAAAAGGAAGCTAGGAACTTATGGTATGGAATCATAAGTTGATGATAAGATGAGGGGACAAAAGGCATATCTTGGGCAATGTTTTGGGAGTGTGTTCATGGTCATTTGACCATGAACCTAGACGGCATAAGGGGCTAGAGGGTGGTTTAATTGTATAGCAAATTTTGGATATGATGGGGAAGAAACAAGGAGGAAAAAGGGGGATGATATTGGCTAGGTTGACCAAAAATTTAGTGTAGCCATTAGGGTTCTAGTTGACCAATAATCCTAGCAAATTGTCCATCTTTTCTCCCTTCTCCAAAACCTTTCCCCTAAACCGAAACTATCATTGGCATTTGGTACAAGTTTGCTTTGTTTTGGCATTGGTATTTTTGACCAAATAGGTACCTTTATTTCATCTTTTCCTCTCAAAATTTTATCTCTCTTTGATGCCAAAATATTGTCACTTTTGAAGTCACTTCTTTTCTTCCTCTTTAGTGCCAAATTTAACTTTCACCAAAAGCCTTCGTTTCATTTTCTTTTCTTTCTTTTCATTCTATTTCTTTTCTCTTCCCTCTCATAGCCGAAACCACAAAAGATCAAGCACCATTTTCTTCTTCATTTCTCCCTCTTGGCCGAATGCACCTAAGCCCCAAAACCAATCTCCTTTCTTTTTCTTCCTTTTCTTTTCCTTCTCACTTTTGTTTTCTTTCTTTCTTCTCTCTATAGAAACTATTTTCTTCTAAACCAAGAATCATCAATCCTTTTTTATTTTTCTTCAAGACCAAATCATATTCTTTTTCAATCTCCTTTCTCATTTTCTTTTATTGAAAACCAAACTATTATATACTAAAAATCACTATCTTTTCTTTTATCTTTTGTCCAAGCCGAATCATCAATCCTTCTTTTCTTTTGTTTAGGCCGAATCTTCAAGAGAGTAAGTAAAACTTTCCATCCATCGTTTTCATTATTTATTTCTTTTACTTTAGCAAATTTAGAAACATGATCTCTTATTTTCTCTCTAGGCGAATCCTTGGAAAGGATTTTCAAGGATCCTTGTTGAAGAAGACTTTTAAAGTTATCTTTCGGATCATCTAAGGTAAGATTATTCCCTTTTGGTTATATCAAATCTTTTTGAATGGATCGCTAATCGATCGTATTTTTAGGGCGATTTAAGACTAACAAGATAGGTAAGAAAAGGCCGTCACGGAGTGTTTGGAAGAGAGGAGGCATTCCTTTACCATCAAACTTCAAACGAAGGCGATGTCGGTGGTTAAAGACTTTCCATCGGGTTGTGGACCCTCCGCTAACGAGGATCGATTATTTGAAGTAGTGCATAAACCGAACCACTTTACATTGGTGGAATATCGGTGGTTTTGATCCATCTAGTGGAGAAAACCACAAATAACTCGCTTCGAGAATTCAAGGTAAGGATTTAGATCCCTCATCAATAAGTACAATTTTATTAGCAATAGTGTATACTAACCAAGTGTGTTAATCAAATAGGAGTTGACGAGCGAGAGAGTATTGTTCTCACTGTCACTAGGTGTGTAACCTTACATTAAAAATCTCATAAGATTTACATATATTTAAATGTGACTATATGACCATGTATATGATTGTGATTTTGGATACCATTCGGTGGTATACGATATTCAGGTATGTTTACCCCAATATTTTGTTCATTTTGCTATTTGCATAAAAGTGAAATAAGCATGACTATATTATGATTTGTGGGGTAAATAGCATGAAATCTGATTTGATATGTATGTGCATGGGCATATGGGTATATTTGATAATGGAGGAAGTATTCTGGTGGTTTTACCATATTTCCGGTGACTTCGGTCACATATTTGACTACTGGTGACTTCGGTCACGTATATTTGGCTCCATTGACTTGGTCACATATTTGACTCCGGTGACTTGGTCACATATGTGAATCTGGTGACTTCGGTCACGTATTTGAAATTTGGACTTGATCGGTGACTTGGTCACATCTGCTTGGTGGCTTTGCCACAATTTTATAAGGCGATGTGCATGTTGTGCTGAAGAATCGCCTTCGATGGTGTGTAGCGGATGGAGGGTCGATTTAGTAATCCCCACGGTGTGTTGGTTGGTACGGTGGTGTGTAGCGGATGGATATTTAGGTTGGGCTTGCATTTCATTATTTATACATATCCATGTTATTTAATTGATTATCTTTTAATCTGCTATGAAAGCGGGCTTTTGGGCTAATTATGAGCTAAGTGGGCCTTTGGGCTAAATATGAGTTAAAGAGGCCTATGGCCATATGTGAAACTTTTGGGCTTCAAAGCATGTGATAAAATGGGCTTTTGATGTATGTGTTACACATTGAGTTTATAACTCACCCATTTTGTGGGATAACTTTTCAGATAATTCGTAGTGCGATGGATCGGGGCAGCAAAGATTTCGAGGTGGCCATTGCTCAAACAATGAAGTTTGGAAATTTTCCTACTTAAACTTATTAATTTTTAATATTTAGGCTTTATTATGGATTTGCCAATTTTATGTAATAAGGCCACTATAAACTATCTTTAATTTTGTGTTTGGATTTATTTTTATTTTGCCATGAACAAATATCTATTAAATAACTAAATGGTTTTTCGATAAATAATTTAAAAAATGTGTTTGTCACTAATATATAAATGGTTTAAAGAAATTTTCTTAAAGTTGGTTTCCTTTTTGATTTAATTAATTCCTTCTAAAAATAATGTTTTAAAAGACAAAATTACTTTACAAAATTTGATTTCGCTAAAGTCTTACTCGAGGAACATACCAAATCCGGTTAGGCTTTTTGGGTCGGGTTTGGGGTGTTTCACTAGACATGCGCACCATGGTTACCACACCTTAACTCAAATGACTTAACCATGTGTTTGTTTAGTTAGGTATTTAAGTCTTATGTTTTTGTTGGGGTATACTAGTCCTAGGGTTCAATAGATCCTAGTTCACTAATCTACGTTGCCATAAAAGCCCATACATTTCACATATTCAAATCACTTCAGAAGTCAGAAGTACTTACTTGGTGGACTTCGGGTCGGAGACTTAGGTGCCATGCTAGAAAACCTAAATTTTTTTTAGAAAATTCCTTTTAGGCTTACTTTGGAAAACGTTTTGGGCCTTAAGCCCAAGGCTGAAAGTTTAAAACTGGGCTCTGATACCAAATTGAAACACCCCAAACTCGGCCCACGAGCCTTGACCGAATCTGGTATGTTCCCCGGTGAAAACTGTTTCAAATTCTTTTGTACTTAGGAAAAACTTGAGCATTTTGAAGGAAAGTTTGTTTTGGGTTAGGCTTGAGTTGAAAACAAGTTTATTCCATTAGTAACAGTTCTTTTGATTTAGGTGACAAAACGTTTGGGCTTTGTATGAAAATAAATTTACTTAATCTTTTAATAAATATAAAGTTTGTAGGCTCAATAAATAAAAGTAAAGTAATGAAATGCTACTACGGCCTTATTACATCAAATAATTTCCCAAAATTAAAACCAAAATAAAATTTAAAATACTTAAAATAAAATAGTCCAAAAATAAATGAACTTCTTGTTGTGCATGGCCATCCCTAAGCATCTGCCAGCCCGGTCCATCACTGGTCGTCACCTGAAAAGTAATCCCACAACGGGGTGAGTCAATAGACTCAATGTGTAACCAACACTAAAATTTAATAATCGGCATACAATATCATACATGTTCATAAAGCATTTAAACAAGAAAAATAATGATGCAACCCAACCCAAACCTATATGCCATCCGCTACACACCACCCATACCATCCTCACACCGTGGGGACTACTAAGTCAACCCTCCTTCCGCTACACTCCATATCGTGGTCTTAGGTCACCGCATTCGTGGTCTTAGGTCACCACGTTCAGATTTCTATGGTCTTAGGTCACCACATTCAGATATCACGGTCTTAGGTCACCGTGTTTGTGGTCTTAGGTCACCACATTCACTTCCCCAAAAATAAACCCATATACCCCATATAATAGTAATATGCATAAATATGCCAGAGTTCACATTCTTATTCTTATTCTCATGTTACAATTAACATATTTCATAATCCTAGAAGGAGTAGGAAACGTACCTGAGTACTTTGTACCATAATATGGTACCTTAGCCATATTCACATTCTTATACACATACTTATATTAAACATTGCCATAAAACTTATTAAGAAATAGTGTGGGGCACCTTAGCCATATTCTTACACTTTCATATTATCACATATAATGAATTAAAACCATCAATCTATTGAGATTTAGTATGGGGTACACACCTGATTCGCTTAAGGTTTCCAATCCAAATCCCGAAAAGCTTGATCTAATGCCTTAGATCTTAAATCTCTACATTTAATCAATCATTTAATACTTAGTAAGCCATTCGGCCATAAATCCAAATCCTAGTAGGATTAGTACACTAAAACTTACCTTGGTGCCAAATCCCGAAATCTTCACTATACTCTTTCTTGTATTCGGCAAAGCTTTAAATCACTTTAACAAATTAGTTTTGGCTTTTGAATAAATATGAACTAGATCTAAAACACCAAAAATAGGCCTTGGCCGAATATTCGCATGTCTTACCTTGTGGATTTTAAATCCCGAAATTCACCGAATAACTAGGGAACACGCGGCCTATGGTGTACCTTCGGGAAAAGAACTTCTCCTTCCTTGTAGTCGACACTTAGTAAATCCCGAAGAGCCTTCTTTCCAATTTTCAACTAACACAATAATGGGGTTAGATTTCCTAGTTTCGGCTTTAATCTTAGAAGAAAAAGAATGGAAATCGATAACTATTGACCTTACCCTTAATCTTTGTAATTAATAGCCCCCTTTTCTTGAGTCCTCAAAGATTCGGCTTAAGACCTAGAGAGCAGTCACACAAGTTTCTGCTTTTGGAATATTGAGAGGAGAAGAATGAAGAAGAAAAGAATAGTTGCTTAAGAGGATTCGGTAGAGGTTATCAATGAAGAGAAAATAATGCTGAATGGCCTCTCTTTTCCTTTTATAGCCGAATTTACTACTTAGAATCCCTTACTTGGCCACCACTCTTCTATTTTGATAACTTTATCCTTTGAATTATCACTTTATTAAAAGAATTAATCCAACAATTATCTCCTAAAAATAATGATAATTAAATCTATTATTTATCTCCTATTTAGACTAAATTTAAAGAGAATAAAACTCTTCCCTTGGGGTTCCTTAGTGCCGTCCACTTCCCTGCTCTTTATAGCAAAAATAAAACTCCTTTATTTGCTCCCCAAGTGACTCGAACCTAGGCCCAATACCCTTGTATGTGGCGTCACCTACCTGGGCCTCAAGTGATATCTTCAGGCCACTTTTCCAAGCCTGTTTGTGTGTCAAAATTCCTCCTATTAATTTTCTTAAGGCCACATTGCCTTAGTTTCCTCTTTTAAGCTTAACATTTCTAAAGCATTTCCTGGACATCTCCCTACATTTCCAAGACAAGACATTTCTTTACATTTCCATGACATTTCCTTACATTTTGGGACATTTCCCTACAATTCCAAGACAAGACATTTCCTTACATTTCCAGGACATTTCCTTACATTTCCAAGTTTCCAAAATGTTCACTTTCCTATTTTAACTTAACATTTCCAAGTTTCCAAAATGTTCACTTTCCTATTTTAACTTAACATTTCCAAGTTTCCAAAATGTTTACCTTCCTCTTTTGAATCATTTCTAAATCATTTCCTTACATTTCCTAGTTTCCAAAAATGTTCACTTTGGACTTAACATTTCCTTATATTTCCATACATTTCCATACATTTCCTTACATTTCCATACATTTCCATACATTTCCTTATATTTCCATACATTTCCATACATTTCCATACATTTCCTTACATTTCCATACATTTCCTTACATTTCCTTACATTTCCATACATTTCCATACATTTCCAAGGTTCTAAAAATGCACACTACATATCACAAGAAACATGCTATTTCATAAAATTAAGCAAAATGCACACAATGGGATTCAAACCTCTTCCTCAAAGTACTTCACTTGATGCCATAACCCTTGCACCTTAGGTGGCGCCCTTGCCACTTTTCCACATCACTTCTTGTTTTTAAATTAAAACCAATAATTGTCCAAAGCTTTCTCTTCCATCCTAGGATTTTTAAAACCCTTAATTCATTTCCAAACACTGCCAAAACTACTACTCATGAATTATGCACAAACGCATAACCCCTAATCTAGGATGTTACACCAGTGATCGGGTCGGGCAAGGGTGTTACAACTTGAAGCTGTAATAGTCCATTTTTAGTGGTGTCAAAAATGGTGGTTTCAAAACCCCATTTTTGATGTTTGAGTTTGTAAATATTATTATTTAATATTTACAATGTTGGTATAACAATATTTTAATGTTTGGTCCGCTTAATTTGATTGAATTGATTGTTAATTGTGGTACAGAGAATAAATTGTAAAACTTTACAACTATAGATTTATAATTAGGCCAAAGGCTTAAGGACTTATGAAACAATTAAACCAAGGTTTATTTTCCATTTTATATTGATAGTGGATGATTTGGTGGTGTTTTGTTAAAAATAATGTTAAAAATTATATTTGTAATATTATAATATGTATAATAGTAAAATAAAAGAAACAAAAGCATTTATTTGGTTCATCTTTCTTATTCACTAACAGGAATATCAAAGAAAACATAAGGAATAAGCCATTTTAAGCTTTTAACAATTGGTCCTTGCATGGTAAGCTTAGATTAGTCCTTTTCTTGTAATTTATATGTTTTTGAGGTCCCAAGAGCTTGATTTAGCTATCCCATGCACTAATTTGCAACACTGTTCAAGTTTTTAAAAGTTTTCATTAATGAATTCTTGATGAAATTGGTGTTAATTTGTTAGATTTTAAACTTAGAATTGAAAAAAGTTTAGTTTGTAAAGTTTAATTTCTAATTCTGAACATAGAGATTAAAGTGCATAAATTTCAAAATTGATGTTAAACTTCTATAATTATTGGTAATGGAGGGTTATAGAAGGATGTAATCGAGATCAGTTTTAAAATCGAACCTCAAAATTGAAAGTTATTGCAATTTCGCTTGTAGGGACTGAATTGAATAAAATGCAAAAACTTTAGGAAATATTAAAAAATGGAATTGAACTAACATTTGCATATAATAGGATGTTATAAGGTATTTTAAATTGATAAATTGAAATAAATTATCGTATAAATCAAGAATTGAATCAACTAGAGGATAATCGAGAAAAAGGTAAAATTATGGATTAGTACTTGACATATTGCTTCTTGTTGTTTTTGCCAGGTAAGTTCATATGGAGCTTACTATATTATTTGTGTTATGGTTGAATTATATTATAGTTTTTTTTTTGTTCAAGTTAATCATAATTTTGATGGTTTTGGCATCCAAATGACTAAATCATAAAGTATAGAAAATATGGTTATTAAGTATAGACACGATGTACTAAATGGAAGTGAATTTATTACATCCTTGGATGATATGTATGATGATGTTATAAGATTTGAAATGATACAAAAATAGTAACGATGCTCGTATGAACTTAGTAAACGATTAGGATACAAATGACATGCCATTAGGGTCCCAAAAGTAAAATGGGTGTTTGATCAGGGATTAATACGATAGCTTGAAATCCAACGTATGTTGCAGATTCTTTAAAGCTCATGTAAGCAGTATCAAACTAAGCTCGTGTGAGCAACCCTAGTTTGAAGCTCCTGTGAGTAGCCCAGATATGTCAGCTCATGTGAGCAAATCGGTCCCATGTATCCGAGTTCTATTTACTAGGGTTCTTTGGGCGAAACAGAAACAAAAACAATAATTTAAATTGCAAATGAAATGGATGAAATTGTGTGAACACGTTTTGAGTGGTTATTTTGTAAATTGAGTATAATTTGAAAGGTTGTATATACTTATGGTTTGAGCACCATAGTTTTGTCATTCAAATAAACTAACCCATTGGTTGTATTGTTGATTTGAACATGAAAGTATAAAGTGCCAAAGGATGACATGTATAATACCACTAAATTTCAATATCTTACATTGTCATAAAAGTCAAGGTAAGTTAGGTAAATTCCATTTGAACTTACTTAGCATTCGATATGTTTATACTGTTGTTTATTTTTCCTTATAGTTGTCAACTTACGGAATGTGTCAATCAGATCGCCTCGAAGCTCACACTATCCTGCCATCGACTCTGTAGTCTTTTGATAGTTTTAAATCCCAATTATGTGGCATGTACATAGGTGTTAAGATACATGTTAACTTTGAATGGATAGCTTGGTTTGAACTTGATTAATCTTTGAATTAACAAGTGCTAATGTTCATATATGCATAAGTGTATGTTTTCACAATTTGATAAACTATAAATGTGTCATTTGAAGGGAAAATTTGCTTTATGAAATAGTATGGTTAGAGATGATATTGAATAACTATAAGGCATGGCTAGTTTAGTTGGATTTTTATCTAGTTGAATTGTTCAGTTTTGATGTCAAATGGTATATTGATAAAATGAATGTTTGGATTAGGATAAATGTTATGTTGTGGCATGAATTTGGTATGTTTTGTGTTGGAAAATGTTGTGCCAAATGCATCAAATGGTATGTTTTGAGGATGGCATGAAATAGGCACCAAATGGCCTAAGTTGTGCAAAAACTAAGTCCACATCACGACATCAGGTGATGGTCGCCATGATGAGCTCTGGAATTTAGGCCATGACGTGACAAGGAACCCCTTCGTCACAACGAGGCCAATTCAGTATATAAGGAATTGTGATGAAGAACCCCCTAACATCGTGATGTCTACTTAAAGTTTTGAAAATGTTGCAAATTGGTCCTTGTTTGATCTCAAGTTTCCTTTAAAGGATACGTAGGCTCGTATAAGGTTTGTAACACCCCAAACTCGGCCCAGAAGTTAGGCCTGAATCTGGCGTGTCATATTAAAGTGTTTTTTGAAAACCATGTTTTCATTGAAAACCCTTCTTATTTAAAAGCCTGAGTAAAATCCCAGTTGCGTTAGTTTATTCTTAAAACGTGGTGCATAGAAAAATTATTAAGTTTATTCCCAAAGTTCCTTTTCAGATGCAGAAGCTAAGTTTAAAAGTAATCGATTTACGAAAATGTGATGTTTAAAGATTAAGCCTCGAAACCATTTCGAAAATGTTGCGGAAACGTATTGTTGTTGAAAAAAAATAAAACAGTTAACATTTTGGAAAATCGTGACTTACTTCTAATAGATATACCAAAGTAAATAAAAACCCAAAGTTAAAATCTAGAAACTTAAAGAGGCCTTATTACAACCGCAAATCAAAATACTTGAATGTAAATAATCAAGACGGAAAACATAAGTAGTGTGTGTGGCCTTCTCCGAGTCCCTCGCAGCACCAATCCTCCTAACGCTGGGGATTACCTGCACAGTTAAAAATGGGGTGAGTTTACAAAAACTCAGTGTGTAATCCCTTTATTAGAGTAACATTCAGTATACAGAAATAGAAACTGAAGCAGTCTGGGCCAAAGCCCTTTAACAGTGAAACACCCCAAACCCGGCCCAAAAAGCCTAATCGGATTTGATATGTTCCTCGAGAAAAACTTTAGTTAAATATCATTTTGTTTATAAGAAAATATGATGGTTTCGTATAAAACAGATTAACTTACTGATCGCATTGAAATCGTATTGTTAAATAATTTTGTATCTTCTTAAAACGTTATTTTTAAGAAAAATTATAAGTCAGAAGAAAACCAATTTTAATGAAAAACTTTTTATTATTATTAAAAACATAGGTGTCAAAAACAGTTTAAGCTATTTTTCTTTTTAGAAAATCATTTAATCATTTGGTAATAATTGTTCGTGGCAGATTAAAAATCTAAAATGCAAATTAAAACAGTTCATAGCGGCCTTATTACAAAAATAACAAAACCCATAATAAATTCTAAGTATTAAAAATAAACTTAATAGGTTTAATTAAGATAAACTCCGAAATACTTTGTTGAGCATTGGCCACCATGTAGTCCTTGCTGACCCGATCCATCGCACTAAGAGTCACTTGAAATATATCCCATAAAAGGGTGAGTCATAGACTCAATGTGTAACATAACACTAAAAGCCCAATTGATCATGGCTATTAAGCCCATTTAAGTCATATTTAGCCATAAGCCCATTTTATAGCAAATCAAATAATAATTGATTAAAAACACATGGATATATAAAATGAAATGCAATCCCGAACCCACTTAAAAATCCATTCGCTACACACCACCCGTACCTACCAATCACACCGTGGGGATTACTAAATCAACCCTCCATCCGCTACACACCATCGAAGGCAGTTGCTACAGTCAACATGCACATTGCCCTTATAATTTTGTGGCATTGCCACCAGACAGTTGTGACCGAAGTCACCAGATTCAAAATATGTGACCGAAGTCACCAGATTCACATATGTGACCGAAGTCACCGGATTCAAAATATGTGACCGAAGTCACCAGATAATGTGGTAAATACCACCAGAACAATTCCCCTTCGTCAATATTACCCATATGCCCATGCACATACATATTAATCAGTTTTCATGCCATTTACCCCAAAATCATAGCAGAGTCATACTTATTTCATATTTATGCATATAGCAATATTAACGAAATATTGGGGGTAAACATACCTGAATATTGTATACCACTGAATGGTACCCGCAACCATTATCAAACATATTTTCATACAAATCACATTTATTATAGATCTATGAGAATTTAGTATAATGTTACACACCTTATAACAGTGAGAACGATACCTTCCCGCTCGTCGACACCCTCGGAATCTTGGACAACTGTTATATGTGGTTTCTCTTTGACAGATGGATCAAAACCCGATGACAACCCACGAATGAAAAGTGGCTCGGGTGTATGTACGACTTCAAATAAATGATCTTCGTTAGCAGAGGGTCCACAACCCGGTGGAAAATCTCGGATCCCCGATACAGCTCTTCGTTTGAAGTTTGAGGGTATAACAGAACCACCCCTCTTCCAAACACTCCTTATCGCTTTTTTCGAACCTATTTTGTTAGCCCCAAAATCTTACGTTTACGAAAATAACCGATCGATTGAGTCCCCTATAATGAAATCGATTAGTAATCTTATCTAAAAACGATATAACCAAATAGGACCATCCTTACCTTGAATGATCCCGAATGATCTCTCCTTAATCGCTGGCTACAAAATGAGTCCTTAAAATCCCCTTCAAAGATTCGGCCAATGGAGAAAAATAAGAGAAATAGATTTTCTAAAATCGGCTATTCTAAAAGAAAATAAAGAGAACGATTGATAGAAAAATCCTTACTCGTAATACGGAGATTGATTCACCCTTACTTGAACTATTAGAAGATTCGGCCTTATCAATTTAGAAGAAAAGAAATGGTGATTTCGTCTTTGACAAAGAGAAGAGAAAAATATGGTGTTTTTGGCTATGGTGGTTTCGGGTTTTTAACAAAAGAAAAGAAAGAATAAGATGAAAATGGAGGATGGTTCGGTTTTAACAAAAGAGAAGAAAAAGAATGGTGGTTTTGGTTATGGTAGAAGATGGTTTCGGTTGAGAGAAAGAAGAAGAAAAGAGAAAAAAAAAAAGAAAGAGGAAGAAAGAAAATGAGAATGTCCTTTGGTGCTAATATGATTCGGCACTAGAGAGGAAGAAAAGAAAGAGAATTGTCTTCTAAAATTCTTTGGTGTTTTCGGCAATGAGGGAAAAGAGAAGAAAAATGATCTTTGATATTTTGGTATTTTCGGTTACAAAGAGGAGAGAAAGAAGATATGTTTTGGAGAAAGGAAATTAAAAGGACTACTCAAAATCGAACTGGTAAAATTCAAATGACTAAAAGAGAAGAAAAAGGTTTATCTTTTGTATAATATGCATTTGGCTAAGAGACAAAGTTTGGAGAAAAGGAAAAGATGCACAAATTGGTTAAAGTTTTGGCCAACTTTCACCCCTAATGCTATTGCAAAATTCGGCCAACACCTTGCCAACATGATCCCCCTTTTTCCTCCTCATTTCTTCCCTATCATCCCCTTGATTCCTATCACAATTAAACCAATCCCCCTTAGCCCTTATGCCGTCTAGGTTCATGGTCAAATAACCATGGAAAATCTTCCAAAACATCTTCCACTCTTCATGCCCTTTTTCCCCTTCTCCTTCCATAACCTCATGATTCCATACCATAACTTCTAACTTACCTTTTTCCTATGGTCTACTATCCAAAAATAAAAGAAAGTCCATCCTTATTAGATAAGGCTTGGCCGACACTTATAGGAAAGAAAGCAAAAATTAAAATCCTTCCATTTGCTAGCTAGGAGGTTTGAACCTCTCCCCTCATGCATTCACCCATGTGCCAACACCACCTTGCCAAATGACTTGTTATGCTTAAAACCTCATGCCAAATTTTCTTAAAGCCTATCTTGCTTAGTTCCATCTTAAGTCTTAAAAATTTAATATTTCTCTAAGGCATTTTCTTACATACTGAAGTTCCTAAAACTTCCAAAGCACACTCAACTACACATAGGCATGCAACAACATATAATTAAGTTAAAAAAAAATGCATAGCCCCCAAATTCTGGATGTTACAAATAGTAACAGTATAGTCCAGTTCAGAGCATACGTGGGCCAAAACCCATTGCAATATCATTTGGGTCACAGCCCATAACAGAATCAATTGGGCCCAGCCCAAACCAATAACAGAATAAGTGGCCCTAAGCCCAGTACAATGATAGATCTCATAAACAAATATGTAATAGTATGAGGATGCATCCTGACCCGATCCAACCAACACACCAACCGTACCAACCAACACGCCATGTGGGGAGTAAGTCGACTGATAGGCTCAAAACTAACTAATATTTCGACAAAGGCAAGCGCACCTATCGAAGAGTAGTATAGCATTGGTGAGTCCAAAATATCGTATCCTTAAGGACTAAAAGTACTAGTAATTACTATCTTCCTATTATGTAGCCTAAGAATTGAAATGATTTCTTTTAAATAAAAATTAATTAAAAGCACGATAGAGAATGAATTGGGAAAATATTTTTAGACAACTTTATGAAAGAGGCAATACCCAAGGAAGAATCCACCTAGACTTACTTATTACTTTTGATTCATATGATTTATTCACTTGACTTAATCCGTAGAAATCCCTAAATTATGTTAATATCTCTTTTGAGACAAAAAACAACTAACTCTAGTTGATTAATTGAAATATCTTTCTAATTAAAACTCTTATTATCGCATTAACTCGATCTATGGATTCCCTTATTAGATTTGACTCTAATCCGACAAATTTACGACGTCCTATATCTAGGATTGTATTCAACTCCGCTTAATTGTGTGGATCTACTCTTAAAAAGGGACTTTTGCTCCTCTGAATAAGCACATTCTGTAACATCCTAGATTAGGGGTTATGCGTTTGTGCATAATTCATGAGTAGTAGGTTTTGGCAGTGTTTGGAAGTGAATTAAGGGTTTTTAAAATCCTAGGATGGAAGAGAAAGCTTTGGACAATTATTGGCTTTTAAGTTTAAAAAAAAAAGTGATGTGGAAAAGTGGCAAGGGACGCCACCTAAGGTGCAAGGGTTATGGCATCAAGTGAAGTACTTTGAGGAAGAGGTTCAATCCCATTGTGTGCATCTTTGCTTAATTTTATGAAATAGCATGTTTATCTGTGATATGTGGTGTGCATTTTAGAACCTTGGAAATGTAAAATGTATGGAAATGCACTAAATGTATGGAAATGTATGAAAATGTATGGAAATGTATGAAATGTTATGGAAATGTATGGAAATGTATGGAAATGTATGGAAATGTATGGAAATGTAAGGAAATGTAGAGAAATGTAGAGGAAATGCAAGGAAATGTAAGGAAATATAAGGAAATGTAAGGAAATATGAGGAAATGTGAGGAAATGAAAGGAAATGAAAGGAAATGAAAGGAAATGTGAGGAAATGTAAGGAAATGTAAGGAAATGTAAGGAAATATAAGGAAATGAAAGGAAATGAAAGGAAATGTAAGGAAATGAAAGGAAATGTAAGGAAATGTAAGGAAATGTAAGGAAATGTAAGGAAACTTGGAAATGATTTAGAAATGTTAAGTTTCAAAAGGAGGAAAGTAAACATTTTGGAAACCTAAGCTAAAAGAGGAAAGTAAACATTTTGGAAACTTAAGTTAAAAGAGGAAAGTGAACATTTTGGAAACCTAGGAAATGTCAAGCTTAAAGAGCCAAACGAAAATTTTTGGAAACTTAGAAATGACCTAGAAATGTCGAGTTTTAAAGTTTAAAGAAATTAAGGCAAGGTGGCCTTAAGAGAAAAAGTATGTGAAAATTGACACACAATAGGCTTGGAAAAGTGGCTCAAGATGCCACTTAGGGCCTCTGAAATGGCGCCACATGCAAGTGTATTTGGGCCAGGGATCGAGTCACTTAGGAAGTAGATAAAAGAAGTTTTATTTTGCTACAAAGAGCAGAGAGGTGGACGGCATGTGGGCTCTTAAAAGAGGAGTTTTATTTCCTTTAGAATTTCGGCTAATTAGAAGATAATTGTTGAATTAATTCTTTTGATAAAGTGATAATTATCACATATGAAGAGTGGTGGCAAAGTTAAGGACTCTAGCTAGTAATTTCGACTATAAAAGGAAGAGAAGGCCATTCATTCATTCATTCACTCTTCCTTTGCCAAATTTCTTAAGCAGATTCTCCTCTCTCTACCGAAATTCCTATAGTTTTATTCTTCCTTCTCTTTTCTTTCTAATCCCTCAAAAAGCCAAAAGTTGTGAGAGCATCATTTAGCCATAATCGAATCTCTGAAGGTTGAAGTGAAGGTGCAATCGATTCCTTCAAATAAGGGTAAGATCCAAGTTTAGTTTCCATTCTTTTATATTTTAGACTTATCGAAATTTAGGGACTAATTTCGATTATTAATCTTGGCCAAATCATGGAAGGAGAAGTTCTTTTCCCGAAGGTACACCATAGGCCGCGTGTTCCCTAGTTATTCGGTGAATTTCGGGATTTAAGATCCTTAAGGTAAGTGACTATGAATATTCGGCCAAGACCCTATTTTTGTAGATCTATTATTATGTGTTTTAAGCTAAAAACTAACCGATTCAAGGGATCTAGTGATTTGTCGATTTCAAAGGGGAAGAATACAAGTTTCTGGGATTTGATTTTTTATTCAATCGGCATTAAGGTAAGTACACAAATCCAACTAGGATTTGGTTTTATGGCCGAATAGGCCTTTGCTAAATATTACCATGTTGGTAGAATGTAGGCATTAAAATCTAAGGTAGTAGATCGGATTTGAGATTTCAAGTGAAATCGTTAAGCGAATCAGTGTGTACCCTACTCTAAGTTTTAATATGTTCATGGCTATGTTTTAAATTAAATGTGTTAATATGAAAGTGTAAGAATATGGCTAAGGTACCGTGTGTACCCCACACTAATCTTAATAGATTTATGGCTTAAACTTGATATATGTGTTAATATGAAAGTGTAAGAATGTGGCTAAAGTACCATGTTATAGTACAAAGTACTGTGTGCGTTTTCCTACTCCTACTAGGATTACTGAAATATGTTATACTTAACATGTGAAAAGTGACACGAATGTGAATTTAAGTATGATATGCATGATATGAATAATATGGGGCATTCGGGTTATTTGAGAAAGGGGAAGTGAATGTGATGACTTCGGTCTCACTATCTGAATGTGTTGACTTGGTCACATTATCTCAATGTGGTGACTTGGTCACATTATCCGAATGTGGTAACCCGGTTACATTATCTCGAATGTGGTGTCTCATGACACAATTATCTAGTGGCTATGCCACGAATTTTATATAGGCGATGAGCACGTCGATTGCAATGATCGCCTTCGATGGTGTGTAGCGGATGGAGGGTTGACTTAGTAGTCCCTACTTGCAGTGTGATGGTACGGGTGGAGTGTAGCGGATGGCTAACTAGGTTTGGGTTTGGGTTTCAGCATTATTTTCTCTTCTTTGATAACCTCTGCCGAATTCTCTTAAGCAAGTATTCTTTTCTTCTTCATTCTTCTCCTCTCAATATTCCAAAAGCCGAAAGTTTGCTAAAATCAAGGCCATAGTGATGATTTTATTGTTGTTTTAATTACTATGTTACGAATTTATGTTATTTAGATATTAAGTCAATTTAATTTAAAACAAACCTTAAATATTTTGTCACCTGAAATAAATGGGTTTTCAATATAAAAATAAACTCGTTTTCAACTCGAGCCCAACACACAAACAAACTATCTTCAAAACACACAGTTTTCAAAGTATTCAAAAGAATTTTGAACCGGTTTACATCGAGGAACATACCAGATCCGGTCCAGGCTCGTGGGTCGGGTTTGGGGTGTTTTAGTTTGGTATCAGAACCCAGTTTTAAACTCTCGGCCTTGGTTTTAAGGCCCAAAACGTTTTCCAAGGTAAGCCCAAAAGGAATTTTTCGAAAAATTTTTAGGTTTTTCTGGCATGGCCCACTAAGTCTCCGACCCGAAGTCCACCAAGTAAGTATCTTTATCTCCTGTGTGATTTATATTATGACTTGTAGAAGGGTAGAAATGGAAGGGAACGTAGATTATTATGGTAAACACTTGAACCCTAGGACTAGTTACCCCAACAATTACATAAGACTTAAATGCCTAACTAAACAAACCCATGATTAAGTCGCTGAGTTAGGGTGTGGCAACCATGGTGCGCATGTCTAGGATTGGCTTCGGTGGGAGCTTGGTATTTAAGCAGTCCTAGTGACTCACCTCCTCTCCACTCGAATCCTACCTGGTGCGTAGCCTCTGTTCACCCTAACCAAGAGGACTTATACACGGGCTAAACCCCTAACTAAAACCCAAAAGGGACTAGCCATATTTTATGGAAACCCTAGTTTTAAAATTTCTAAATTATTTTCTTGATTTGAAAAAGATTATTTTTATAAAATTTTCTTGAAATATTTCAGATTTATAAAATTACAAAAATACCCCTAATGGTAAAATTACAAAAAATGCCCTTAGTTTATAAAATTTTCAAAATACCCACAGCTCCTATCAAAATTTCATTACGTTATAAAATGTTCAAAACCCTAATTTGCAAAATGACAAAATACCACGATTTTAGAAAAGACTACGAAATTACCCTACCTCCGCAAATCACCAAATACCTCGCATTACAAAATTACCGAATCGACCCCGATCTTCAAAATTTTTGCAACAACACCGATTTGGAAAACAAATTCTCAAAACAACCTCAAGTTTTGTAAATTCCAAAATATCCGTGATTTATTAAGATTTACAAATTCACCCGGGTTAATTACCAAAATACCTCGATTTCAAAATTTTCCAAAATACCCCGGAATGCAAAATTTCCAAGATACCTCATTGAAAAAACACCAAGGAACCTTGTTTCGATAAATTGCAAAAATACCTCAGGGACAAATTAGGAAAATACCCCGGTAGTGGAAAAACAACAACAATGAAAACTACAACATTTCTCTGAATGAACGAAAGTTCATAATTGATTGATAGATGTATGAATGTAAAGACTGTGTGCATGTATGAATACGAAAGAACCACTTCTAAAAATTCTTTCCATAAAACTTCTTTGCGGTTAATCAGTGAAACAAAAATTTTTAATACATAAAACTTCTTAATCGATTAAATCGCGACGTTAGAAATGAGTTCTAAGGGGCGTGAAGTTAGAGATTGTGCCCGGAAAGTATGATGGTTCTATTAAGATCGAGTCTTGCAGTAAGCAGCATAAGCGGTGAGAAGGATTGTACGATCATTAGTAAGTAATTTCGAGGAAGAAATTATTTTAAGGAGGGTAGAACTGTAATATCCTAGATTAGGGGTTATGCGTTTGTGCATAATTCATGAGCGAGAGGTTTTGGCGGTGTTTGGAAGTGAATTAAGGGTTTTAAAATCCTAGGATGGAAGAGAAAGCTTTGGACAATTATTGGTTTTAAGTTAAAAACAAGAAGTGATGTGGAAAAGTGGCAAGGGCGCCACCTAAGGTGCAAGGGTTATGGCATCAAGTGAAGTACTTTGAGGAAGAGGTTCAATCCCATTATATGCATCTTTGCTTAATTTTATGAAATAACATGTTTACTGTGATATGTCGTGTGCATTTTTAGAACCTTGGAAATGTAAAAATGTATGGAAATGCATGGAAATGTATGGAAATGTATGAAAATGTATGGAAATGTATGGAATGTTATGGAAATGTATGGAAATGTATGGAAATGTAAGGAAATATATGGAAATGTAAGGAAATGTAGAGAAATGCAAGGAAATGTAAGGAAATGTAAGGAAATGTAAGGAAATATAAGGAAATGTAAGGAAATGAAAGGAAATGAAAGGAAATGAAAGGAAATATAAGAAAATGTAAGGAAATGTAAGGAAATGTAAGGAAATATAAGGAAATGTAAGGAAATGAAAGGAAATGAAAGGAAGTGTAAGGAAATGAAAGGAAATGTAAGGAAATGTAAGGAAATGTAAGGAAATGTAAGGAAACTTGGAAATGATTTAGAAATGCTAAGTTTCAAAAGGAGGAAAGTAAACATTTTAGAAACCTAAGCTAAAAGAGGAAAGTAAACATTTTGGAAACTTAAGTTAAAAGAGAAAAGTGAACATTTTGGAAACCTAGGAAATGTCAAGCTTAAAGAGCCAAACGAAAATTTTTGGAAACTTAGAAATGATCTAGAAATGTCGAGTTTTAAAGTTTAAAAGAGGAAATTAAGGCAAGGTGGCCTTAAGAGAAAAAGTATGTGAAAATTGACACACAAATAGGCTTGGAAAAGTGGCCTGAAGATGCCACTTAGGGCCTCTAGAAATGGCGCCACATGCAAGTGCATTTGGGCTAGGGATCGAGTCACTTAGGAAGTAGATAAAAGAAGTTTTATGTTGCTACAAAGAGCAGAGAGGTGGACGGCATGTGGGCTCTTAAAAGAGGAGTTTTATTTCCTTTAGAATTTCGACTAATTAGGAGATAATTGTTGAATTAATTCTTTTGATAAAGTGATAATTATCACATAGGAAGAGTGGTGGCCAAGTTAAGGACTCTAGCTAGTAATTTCGGCTATAAAAGGAAGAGAAGGCCATTCATTCATTCATTCACTCTTCCTTTGTCAATTTCTTAAGCATTCTCCTCTCTCTAAAATTCCTCAGCTTTATTCTTCCTTCTCTTTTCTTTCTAATCCTCCAAAAGCCGAAAGTTGTGAGAGCATTATTTAGCCATAACCGAATCTCTGAAGGTTGAAGTGAAGGTGCAATCGATTCCTTCAAATAAGGGTAAGATCCAAGTTTAGTTTCCATTCTTTTATATTTTAGACTTATCGAAATTTAGGGACTAATTTCGATTATTAATCTTGGTTGAATCATGGAAGGGGAAGTTCTTTTCTCGAAGGTACACCATAGGCCACGTGTTCCCTAATTATTCGGTGAATTTGGGATTTAAGATCCTTAAGGTAAGTGACTATGAATATTCGCCAAGACCCTATTTTTGTAGATCTATTATTATGTGTTTTAAGTGAAAACTAACCGATTCAAGGGATCTAGTGATTTGCCGATTTCAAAGGGAAGAATACAAGTTTCGGGATTTGATTTTTATTCAATCGGCATTATAGTAAGTACACAAATCCTACTAGGATTTGGTTTTATGGCGAATAGGCCTTTGCTAAATATTACCATGTTGGCTTAATGTAGGCATTAAAAATCTAAGGTAGTAGATTGGATTTGAGATTTCAAGTGAAATCGTTAAGCGAATCAGGTGTGTACCCTACTCTAAGTTTTAATATGTTCATGGCTATGTTTTAAATTAAATGTGTTAATATGAAAGTGTAAGAATATGGCTAAGGTACCGTGTGTACCCCACGCTAATCTTAATAGATTTATGGCTTAAACTTGATATATGTGTTAATATGAAAGTGTAAGAATGTGGCTAAAGTACCATGTTATGGTACAAAGTACTCAGGTACGTTTTCCTACTCCTACTAGGATTACGAAATATGTTATACTTAACATGTGAAAAGTGACACGAATGTGAATTTAAGTATGATATGCATGATATGAATAATATGGGGCATTCGGGTTATTTGAGAAATGGGAAGTGAATGTGATGAATTCGGTCTCACTATCTGAATGTGGTGACTTCGGTCACATTATCTGAATGTGGTGACTTCGGTCACATTATCTCGAATGTGGTAACTTCGTTACATTATCTCAATGTGGTGTCTCATGACACAATTATCTGAGTGGCTATGCCACGAATTTTATATAGGCGATGAGCACGTCGATTGCAATGATCGCCTTCGATGGTGTGTAGCGGATGGAGGGTTGACTTAGTAGTCCCCACTGTGCGTGGATGGTACGGGTGGAGTGTAGCGGATGGCTAACTAGGTTTGGGTTTGGGTTGTATCATTATTTTTACCGTTATATGAACATGTATGTGATATGATAATGCATGCCCGAAATGTTAATTTTAGTGTTGGTTACACATTGAGTCTATTTGACTCACCCATTGTGGGACTATTTTCGGTGACGAACAAGAATGGACCCAAGGTTTATGAATCTTAGGGATGGCCATGCACAAGAAGAAATTTACGACTTGGACTTTTATTTTATTTTAAGTATTTTAAATTTAAATTTTAGGAATTATTTGATGTAATAAGGCCTTAGTAGGAATATTTTATTCTGTTTTTATTGTTAAGCTTACGAATTTTTATCAATTAAAGATTAAGTAAATCTATTTTCATACAAAGCCCAAACGTTTTGTCACCTAAAGTAAAGGATTTTAATAATGAATTAAACTTGTTTTCAACTCAAGCCCAACCCAAAACAATCTTCTTTCAAAACACACAAGTTTTTCCTTAGTAACAAAAGAATTTGAAACGGTTTACACCGGGGAACATACCAGATTCGGTCAAAACTCGTGGGTGGGTGTGGGGTGTTTTACATTCAACTTGAATCAATAACCTGAATTATTAAAACAAGAATAAGAGCTCACAATTAAGAATAAAAACAAATATTTATCTTATAAATCAAATAGTAATAAGATCCATGTTAGGTTTCATCCCCTCAGGTATCTAAGGGATTTAGTTCTTATTGATAGAGAGAAACATCTTAAAATAAGGAAAACTACAAAACATAAGAAAACCCCAAAACTTTAAAAGAAATTAATAGGAGTTCTTCAGTCTTGACGGAGATCCTTCTTCCAAGATGTTCCCAAATGGCTGTCTTCAAGTATTTTCTGCTTTCTACCCTGTATATCCTTTTAGGTCCTCCCCTAGGGTGTTTATATAGGCTTTGGAACACCTTTCTTGGCCCACAAGTGGTCTTTTCCAAATAGAATTAGACTTGGGTTCGGTAGGGACACGTCCTTGTGACACACCCGTGTACAATAGCTTAGGCCGTGTTTGATTCTGCTCGTAACACACGGCCGTGTGGTCGGCTTGTGTGCTATAGTCCAGGCTGTGTTGATTTCTGAGTTAGGCCCATTTTGTCCCTTTTTGGCCCATTTCTCATTCTTTTCGACTCCCTAAGCTCTCCTGAGTGTAAAATATGAAATTAAAGGATTAGGAGCATTGAATTCATCAAATCTAATGAAAATTCATCCAAAAATAAGCCAAGCATGGGGCCAAAATATGTATAAATTATGGTTTATCAAATTTCCCCACACTTAAATGTTTTCTTGTCCTCAAGCAAAATCCTCAACTCACAATTAAAATTAACTTCCTCAATTCATAATTCTTATCAATAATGTCTTATCATAATTCACAAATAATTCATATATTGATAATTTAACTAAAATAGTCCTAAAGATTCAAATAATCTAAGTCATACATTTTTATAGCACGAAAACATAGGTGTTTCCCCTTATCTAAATAATTATCTTTAATTCAAAACCGACAAGAATTGAAATCCTCACTAAAGATTCACTCAAATCACTCAACGTGTTTAAGGTTCAAATTAAGCACTCAAAAGTCAAACATGAAAAGTTTTTACCATAGGCTTGCATGAAAATCAAATCTTCACCACTATAAAATGAGATGATATGCAAATCAAAAGGTCTTAAAAAGGGTTGTAATGGGGCTTAGGTTAAAGGTGTGGATAAAGGCTGAATTAGAAGGTTAGAATCAAGATTGAATTGACAATTTACCTCACTAGAAAAATGAACTATTACTGAATAATTGCATCAATTTAAAACTTATCACTAATAACACGAGCTTTTTCTCAATGTGAAATGAACCATTTAAGCTCAAATAACATAGAACTAATAATGAATGTATTTCCAACTCTTTTTTTAAGAATAAGAACAAGAAAAAAGAAAAAAAATTTAAAACTGAAATATAGAACATAGTTAGGCAACTGATCAAATCAAATCTAGACAAAAAGAGGTTAATGCAATAGGGAAAATTCTTAATGAATCAAAAATAATGAGTTTTGGGTTAATATTAAGGGTATATCAAGAAACGATTTATTTGGATCAAAGGGGTTCACTAGGGGTTTATTATGAAGGTAGGCTTTTTAGGGTAAGTGGGTTAAATCCTAGGGGCCTTTATCATCTCAGTATATCAAATCAAGGGTGTGGTCTCGACTATGCATAATTGAAACAAGTTCTAGAATAACAAATTAATATTGACACACTCATAACAAAAGTGAGTAAGAAAAGTATATGCTCTAAAAGGCTCAAAATCTCACAAAAATTATGGTTTTTGATGTCAACCTTGCAAATTTCAAACTTCAAAGTAATATTTAAATTTAAGGAAGCAACCTAACAAATTTTTAATTTTGAAAATAGACTTATCATGCTTGATTCTCTACTGTCTTAAAGTATAAATGATCAATGCACAATTACCTATGACTTAATCAAAAACATATCAATGAAAATCATAAGTCAATAGAAGTTTCATTCTAATGCTAATATGAGAAAATTACTTAAGAACAATATATAATTCAGGGATTTCTCTGATAATCAATAAAATAACCTCCCCACACTTAAGATGTACATTGTCCTCAATGTAAAAAGATAGGTTATAGCAATGTAAGCAGAAAATTATAAGAGAGGGAAGGAGGTGAAACTTCCTAAATAATGGATTAAATCCTTAGAAAGTGAAAATTTTAGAAATAGGTCCAACAAGAAGCATGATAAACTAGGCAGAGGTGAAGGTGGGGGAGAATACTCCAGTAGTTTGTTCGTTCCTTAGTAGCACCATGAACCTGTTGAAACTACGGAGTCATCAGTAAAGTTTTAGGGAGGTTTATTAATGGAATTCGTTATGGTTACTTGATAATAAATAGCCAGAGATAAAAAGAAATCAAAATATACTAATAAAAATTAAAGACAAGAAAGATAAAGAGAAAGATTTTAAAAATTGAAATAAAAGAAAAATAAAAAATAAATGGACTCAAAGGTCCTCATCATTCGATGGTTTGCGAGGTGGGGGTGGTGGTGATATGTGGAAGTGCTGAAAAATCTATTGTAGAGTTGCCTTGATGCCATCGAATCGTCGAGCATTGTCATTAAATTGTTGAGTACAGTACTGCTCAAAACAAGTGAGGCACTCAAAGATGTCAGTCAATGAAGTAGCCGCATGAACTGGTCGGTGAGGTGGTGGTGGAGCAGAAGGTGGCTTCTCATGATGTAAAGGGACATCATCAGTAATGTCCTCTGGGGCGTCCTGATTGGTGGCTCGCGATAGACGGTACTGAGGAGGATCAAACCCACGTCGACGTTCAATCACCTCATATGAAGCATCGTCGAGATGTCCAGTGGGGACATTTGCCCAATAAGCGTGAGCGAGGAGGACTGAGTTGCGGTGTTGAAGAGGCCAAAGTATCGAGCCAGGCGCATCACATATGGGCCAATGGAGAGGACCCCCTTTCTATGTCGCTCCGTCTGATGCCGAATGGCGAGGGCGATGAAGTAAGCTAAATCAAACAGGTGCCCATGCGCTATACACCATAAAAAGTAGGCGTCGTGAGTGTTGACGATGCCAGTGCTCTCTCCCCTACCTGTCAAAGTGTGAGCTAGGATGGTGTGTAAATACCTCAAGGATGGGGTGAGAGCTGATGCTTTGGAGCGACTGGGATCGTAGGTAGCCGAGGCAGGGACTAAGTCTGTCCAGCAGGATTTAGGGGAGTAGTGGATGTGGTGATGAAGGTTCTTGAAGTTGTCGTCCTCCATAAAGTCCTCGGTATAAAGTCCCAAAGCGACCCCAAACTCTGGGATACTCAACTCTCATACTAGGCCTCCAAGGCGGAACTGGACTGTGCCTAGGTCGTCAAAATTTGTCATAACCGTCTGAAGGTGGAAGGTGGAACAGAGCTCCAAAGTAAGGTTTAAATAGTTTGGCTCGACAATCTCGAAAATGTGCCCCCATGGGTTAGTAGTCAAGAGGGCTCGGAGGCTCGGACTGCGTCAGCTAGTTGGACCTTCTCCAAGGCTGCCCAATCGATACATCTCCCCACGCCGAGGGGTCGTGTACGAAGTATTTGAAAAAGTTCCTTCTAGGGTCCAATGGGAAATTGTAGAAATGGATGGTGCACTTCGGTAGATGCACTCGCAGAGGTAGCTCTGGGTCCCTTCCGCTTTTTTAAAGTGGGGACAGCAGTCTTTTTCCCACGTGGGGGGTCATTACGTACCTGAAAATGCCAAAGATCAATTAACATTGCCACCAAAATGTACTATCCTAGTAGTCCTAAATAAAAGTATAATCCTATAATAGTGAATTATATTATCAAGTAATGCTAAAATTAGATATGGAAGTTAGGTTACTAAGAAGTAGTATCAAAATAATAATTAAACTTAGTAATAAAATCAAACTAAATAAACAATCAAAAGGACTAGGCTAATTAGAAATAGAAATCTAACTGAAAATAATAGTAAGAACAAAGAATAAGATCAAATAAATAAATAAAAATGAAAGAAATAAGCAAAAACGGGGGACAAGGGTGAACCGACGGGAGGCATTAAGGCGGGGCATGGATGTGGTGGTGGCGCATGGGCGTAGTGGTTGCGCACGGGCATGTATTGTGGAGGTTGGTGCGTGTGGGAGAGAAAGGGGGAAGAGGAAAAGAAAAGAAGAGAAAAGAAAAAAAAGAAAAGGGAGGAGCCTCACAGGTTAGGGAAGAAGGGAGAAAGGAGGAAAGTGGACGAGGAGGACGGTTGCCGGAAATGGGGAGCGGTGGCTAGGATTTGGGGGGAGTTTTGGGGAAGAAAATGAATAGGAAACGGGGGTTTAAATAGGGATTGGGGCACACGGTCGCAGCGCATGCCGGTGTATCCTGTGTTTAGCCCAAGTGTTTCGTAAATGTTGGTTTAGGGCTGTCTGAGTCTTGGCCCACTGTAACACCCCTCACCCGTATCCAACTCCGGGACAGGGTTCGAGGCGTTACCGCACTTAAACATTCACAATAAAAAAAATTGGGTTACCAAATTTTGCCCAAAATTAAAACTTTTCAAACACATGTATAACGTCCTTTATACAGGCCTTCGAAGCCTATAACATACCTCGGGGTGGTTCAGGACTAAACTGAGAACTTTGAAAATCTTTGGGCAACTTATCTAAATTTTCTTGCTTTGGAGAGTCACACGCCCATGTGGGTTGGGCCGTATAGTCACACATGCCCTTGTGATTTGGGACACGCCCATGTCTTCAGCCATTGTAACTCTCTGTTTGTGGCATCAACAACTGTTTAAAGGTACATGGCCAAAGCACACGTCCATGGCCAGAGGCCGTGTCCTCCACATGGTTGAGACACACGGCCGTGTCTCTACCCATGTGGTCAAGACTTAAATTAACTTCCAAGCCTTTTTGTCATCTATTTAATCACATATACCACATAACAAAACATTAACACATACCATGGACAAATAGGCTTACAAGCCAAAATCATTATAAGCCACATCTCATGGCTGTAATCAACAAATCAATGTAAGCCAATACATTGGCTAATTACAACAACATCCATCAGAGAAAAACTAAGTCCCTATATAAGCCACTCACTTGAAAACATTTAACATACACATGCCAATACTCCAAGGATAATGGCTCGATAGTGTGATGCTGCCTCCGACGATCTCCAACCTTGAGCTAACCTGACAAAACTAAAAGAAATGAAAAGGAGGGAGTAAGCTTTACGCTTAGTAAGCTAGCATGAAAAAATAAGCAATGAGATAACGTGCTATTTTCATATTCTTTCTATTTATTCAAATTCCAATTAAACTATTTTCTTGAGTCATATTCATTAAATAATTTATATATGGATCTACGAAACCCTAAATTAAGATCCGATAATTTTCCATAAAACTAGACTCACATATCTTCTTACCATAAAATTGCCAGGATTTTTGGTTTATCCAATCAATATAGTTTATTCATTAAAGATTCCCCTATTTCTCTGTTCGATAGCTCTAACACCTTTTCACTAAAATTAAAATTCCTCATTATACAGAGTTTGGATAACCTTCCCGTTTATATCTCTCGAAAGCAGACTCACCAAGAATTCTGAGAATATAAATTACACACCAAAACCATTTTTATACAATTTTTAGTGATTTTCCAAATTTGGAACAGGGGATTTCTGAAACCATTCAGACCCTGTCTCACCAAAATTTAAATATCTCATAATATAAAATTTATTTACTCACACCATTTCTCTTATATGAAAATAGACTCAATAGCTTTAATTTTATCTCTCATTATGCATATAATTCAATTTCTACTATTTATGGTGATTTTTCAAAATCACATAACTGCTGCTGTTTCAATCTATTTTATTGAAAATTTTACTCTCCCATGTTTTCTTTATATTACTTTCATATATGCACACATAACACCAAGCATGTTCAATACTAGCCATAAGAATGAATAATCATCACCAATATTTATGAGTACTCATAATGGCGCTTATCATCACCAATATTTATGAGTACTCATAATGGCGCTTACACCATATCAGCCTTACCACCATTTCAATCACGTATCACATATCAAACACATTATGCACATATACACATGGTAACATGCACCCTTGTTCACACAAACACTTGCTCACACGTACATTTGCCACATTTTTCAATTGGTCACATTCACACTTGCACTTATTCATAACATGATCGCACCAATCACCATTAGTAAGTTATCTCGTTGAACCCCTTTGAAAAACGCCTGATACTCGGTGGTCTCAGTACATAGCTCGACCTACACATAATTTGGCTTTCTTGTACACATAGTGAAGGTCCCTTATCACCCATGTGACCTAGCCATTCCATCTCGTAGCTTTCTTGTCTACATGGCATCCAACAGTAGGAACCACTCATGCGACCTAGCTACTCATAACCCATAGCTTTCTTGCCTACATGGAGTCTAACTCTAGGAACCACTCATGCGACCTAGCTACTCATAACCCATAGCTTTCTTGCACACATGGTGAAAGTCCCTTATCATCCATGTGGCTTAGCTATATATAAAATTTTTCCATCTCGTAGCTTTCTTGTGCACACGGTGAAGGTCCCTTATCACTCGTGTGACCTAGCTACTTATTGTCCGTATCTCTCGGTTTTTCGAAGGTTCAATCGAGAATTTCAAATTCCATACATTTTCATATTATAGTTATCACCCAATGACTTCCATAATATCTAGAAAAAAAATTATTGAACAAGTAAAATAAATGAATTATTTACATATAAACTTTCCATTTCACATAATAACCATAGTCATAGAAAACACCTTTAAGCACAACATTTCAACCCATTTTCCATGTCACCTATGTCACATTTTATCATAAACATATTATTAAATCAATTCACCAACATAATATACTAAACATGTAATTCAAAGAATCAATTTAATACAACAATTTAGGTTTCAAACATACTTTACGACATTATTGTATTATTATTAACACACCAACTTACCTCAGATCTAGAAATGACAATTTACCATTTTAGTCCATAACCTTGTATTTTCCCGATTTAAGGCTGAATCTCGATTTCCTTGATCTATATCACATTTAGCCTACCAATTAGTCACATTATTCATATGGGCCCAAAAATCATACTTTTTACAAATTACACTTTGACCCCTAAACTTTCACATATTTATACTTTTGCCCCAATGCTCGTAAATTAAACTTCAGCCCTTATTCTTATGTTTTATAACATGCTGATCATTTTCCCTCCTATGGAAACATCAAATTCTTACTCTAACATACACTTATGAACATTAGGTATTTTTACCTATTATGTCATTTTACTCGTTTTCACTTAAAATCGCTTAGCAAAAGTTCTTTAACATAATTTCAAGCTTCATATTCTACCATAAAACATCAAAATACACACTTTTCACCTATGGTTAATTTTCCAAAGATGAACCCTAGCATGAATTATTGGTAGCATAAGCTAAATCGTGCTACCGGGACTCCAAAACTGTAAATAACTTGAAAAACGGGGCTAGAACGGACTTACCATGAGCTTGTAAAGTTGAGAAAGCCCTATCCATGTGTTCTCATGGTAAATTTCATCCATATGAAGAAGATGGAAAAATTTGGCATTTTAATTTTGTTTTTAATCCATTTAATGACCAAATGACCAAAATGCCCTTTTAGCATTTCTTTGAAATTTTTTCCATCCAAGCCCATTTTTGTCCAAAATTTTAGAACTTGGTCAATTTTCTATTTAAGACCCTGTAATTAAAAATCCAATTCAATTTCATACTAAGAAATTCTAGAAATCATATTTTGTAATTTATTCAATTTAGTCCTTAAAGTCTAATCGAGCACCTTAGACATATAATTTCTTCATGAAATTTTCACACAAGCATGTAAACATATCATAGACCTTATAATAATCATAAAATAATTATTTCTACTTCAGATTCGTGGTCTTAAAATCGCTGTTCCGATTAGGCCCTAATTCGGGATGTTACATTTTTCCCCCCTTTAAAGATTTTCGTCCTCGAAAATCTTACCAAAAGAGTGGTTTAGTTCCTCATAATCTTTATTATCTCATAAATAGTGCTAAAGCACTTTTATTTTAGCCTTCATTAAAATCCAGGGTCTTATTTAGCTTTCCCAATAACTCATGATATATAAAAGTCCGGATCTCATTCCAATTAACCAGGACTAGCTTTTCGAGAAATCTGATAATCTCATAAATACATGATTCCATTAACTCGTTGGGCAGATTTAACATTAACCAAAACGATTGGCGAATTTCATCATATGTCAACCAGAAATCTATATATCCTTTCTCTTTCAAATATAAGAATAATCCTGACAAGAAATCCATAATCATCTCGTTTTCATTTCCATTCTAATATCACTACTAATGAAGTTCATTCTGATATTACCCGATGTTCAGCAGTAGTCCTGATAACCTTTCATGTATTCAATTACAAAGATCAGAAATGTTGAGTTCTAAACTCGATCATAAATGTATTACTCCTGTGATTTTTCTTGCAAACTCTCTGCGTAAGCCCAGAAACTTTTTTTTTCAGCTCATACCCCATCGGTTTAAAGACTTTGGTCAATTACATTCTCATTCATTCAAAGCTTTAATGACATGTAATAGACCATTCAACTTTCACAAGATGAAAAATTTATCATTTGGAACAACTTCAAATCGTATCAAGGTCTTCTAAGATATATACACTTTTCATTCAGACTATCTATCTTTTACCTAAAGAGAGGTAGAATCTTGTTCCACGGCACGAATACCTTATTTAATCTTTCAAATAATAATCAATACCAATTGAACCAATGATTCAATATTATTCATCAGTAAATGACATTTTAAGAGATCCTCATTTTCAGTTGATACGACAGTGGGACATGAAATCATTCAAAACTCACTTATCATACTAACCAAAATCCATTTCAATTGTATTAGCTCAAGATAACAAAAATGCTTCAATTGAATGCATTAACTTTGATTAACTTACTCGAGGAAAGGAATCCACCATACAAATTTAAACTAAAATTCCATCATTTATGCCTTTATTGATATCAGTTCTTTACACGAAGTTTTAGAGAAATCTAGATATGGGGGTCATCATGTTACTATAATCAAGCCAGAAGCACATTCATAATCAACATAGTCATCATAAGTTGAAAAACATACCTTGGATACGAGCGATCATTGGTAATTTAAGAGATAAAGATAACAAGAAAACCAGAATAAAGAAATCCAAGATAAACATATCCAAGGTACAGAAATCCAAGATACCATATCATAAAGAAAGTCCCAAAAAATGTTCATAAGAAAAAAATATGAAGGATCTTGATAATTCTTCAGAGAAAAGAAGTCTTGAAGAATACATCAATACAAGCCACTGGGATTAAATGCAATAAGGATAATATACCTTCCCATATATGTATATTGAATAGAGCATCAATTAGGAGAAACAAATTTATATCATCATACATATTATGTCAATAAGTACCATTAGTTGGAATGTAATGGAATGCCAAAGAGACATAGAGCAATACAGATTTTGTACCAGTTGGGCTATCAATACTTTTGTCTATACATCGTGATTAGAAAGCACTCCCATAAAACAAAGATTTTATCAGTGGGGCAGTAACCGAAAAAATATTTTTGAGAACAGTTAAACATACAGAATACCTCAAAAAAAGACTGCCATAATCTGGTATCTTACCTTTCAACATTATTCCTTCAATTATCTCTACCATCGTAATTCTCACATTATGCTTTTCATTAAATAAGTTCAGTTCTGAAGAAATTTCCAGTTAATACATTTCCCAACTTCTTACCTTACTATTCCTGTCGTTACTTATCAATCCAATTTAATCTCTAATCATGTTCATAATCATTCTATAGTGAACCCTTTGGTATCATACTTGTGAAATTATTCAATACGAATCTCGTGAAATTCCTTCACAAAGCACCACTCTGGTAAGGGAGTAGGGTCGTAAGATCCCTGACTCATCTCTCATACACATGTACATGTGACACTATTTCATCATTATAGTCATATAACTCAATTCAATCAATTTAACACATTATTTAAGCTGTGTAAGTTTTCCAATCATACTTATTCAAATAAGCATACGTGGACATTTGTTTTATCAATATTTATGATAAGTCACCCAAACATATGCATTCATTTAAGTAAATCAATCATATGCATCATGGAATCATCATTTAAACATATGTAAGCTCATCATAGTATAATCCTTTATTCACACCTTTGTGGATTTCTATTTATCACATTCACTTAATCAAGTAAGTCAAGTGTACAACATCATATGAGCATCAAACAAGCAAGGGTATTCAACGCAACATGAACTTCCATCTCACATGTTATCACGTATATCATGAACTTTTATTCATAATTTTCTAAATCCAGGCTTATCATAACTATACTCGAATACCTTAGCATCACATTTAACATGGTTGGTGTAGCTAGGCTGGAGAGTACCTCTATCCAAAGAAGATGGTTCTCCTTTGCGTCGGGAGACATCAAACTATCACGAATTGGTGGCATATATAACTAGACTCTCATTCATGCTAAGTTAGTCTGAGAACTGACTAAACCATAGCTTTGATACCACTAAATGTAACACCCCTCACCCGTATCCAACTCTAGGACAGGGTTCGAGGCATTACCGTACTTAAACATTCACAATCAAATAAAATTGGGTTACCAAATTTTTCCCAAAATTAAAACCTTTCAAACACATGCATAACATCCATTGTACAGGCCTTCGAAGCCTACAAAATACCTCGGGGTTGTAACATCCTGAAATTGGGCCTAGGAGAATTGAGCCCAATGGGCCTTAAGCGTAGTAGCGTTTAAATTTTTTGGAGAACAAGAGATCAGCTTAAATGCAAGTTGGACCAATTAGATAAGTGAGTTTGGAAGGTTAGGGGCTTCTATGAAGTCCCAGGTTCAAGTTAGGCCTTAGGAAAAATTTTGGTTTTAGGTGAAAGAAAACCTAGAGGTTGGCGGGTAGGCCTTAAGAATAAAATGTGGAGGAAAATGACACAAGTGGAGTGTGTGGTGTAGTGGCAAAGTGACGCCACTTAAGGACAAGGGAATGGCGCCACAAGAAAGGAAGGAGGTCCAAGGTTCTAGTTGTAGCGTTTGCATTCCTTTTAGATTATTTTTATTAAATGAATTTAGACCTTGGCCATAGGGTTATATTTAGTTGCGCATGGTTTAAGACACAAGGAGCTAGTTGGTAAAGTGGCTAGTGGCGTGAATTATGCTACAGGAGAGTCTAGGTTCAAATCTCATGAGAAGCAAGGGAGTATTTATTTTTACGGATTGGACGGTAAGAGTTTCAGTTGAATTTAAACTTTACTGACGGAGGGATCCCACATCGGAAAGATACAAAGAAGGAAGGTGAAGAGCTAGCTATGTAAAGAGCATTCCAGGAGGAGAGTTAACATACCTTGGTGGGCGTTTGGGCACAGGAGTGGTCACAGCGCGGTTTAACACTAGACTCCTATCAAGTGTGTAACTCTCTCTACTCTAGTTGTAGAGCAAAGAATGTCAAGTACCTATCACGCAGTAATAGTAGCCACACGAGCGTCTGAAAGACGCGTGGGGGCTTCAACGCGATAGTTGAGGCCATCGAGAGTATTCTTATGGGTTGGGGCTGCTTGGGCCGCGATGGGCCGAAGTGGGCCCAATTGGAATAAATTGTATGATGATATAGTATATAGTGAACTAGACTAGGTGGAACCTATATACGTGGCTAGATTTATATTAGGTGGGCCATACGAGCGTGTGGGACTGAATGGGCCGAAATCGGGTTTTAGGCCCAATAGTCTAGTGACGACCGAAAATGGTAATCGAATCGCTCAGGGTAACATTAGACCTTCGGGAGGGCCATTGCAGGTGCAAAATTATGAAAATACCCTTGGTGGGTAAATTATGAAAATACCTTTGGTAGGTAAATTACAAAAATACCCTTGGTGGGTAAATTATGAAAATACCCTTAGTGGGTAAATTACGAAAATACCCTTGGTGGGTAAATTACGAAAATACCCTTGGTAGGTAAATTACAAAAATACCCTTGGTAGGTAAAATTATGGTTATACCCTTAGAGGTTGATTAGCATGATTATGTTGTTTTATGTCTATCTGATTATGATGGTAATTCATGTTATACTTATATTTGATATATGTCTAGCATACATGACATACTGCATACACGAATTATTATGTCATATTGCACGGGTATGATGAAAGGAGGGGGAAGATTGATATCTGTGACTTTGGGTCACCAGTGGTTTGGCACCACCAGTGGTTTGGTACCACATATGTTATTCGTGACTTTGTGTCACCAGAGGTTTGGCACCTCATAGCGACTCGTCCCGGTGGCTTAACACCACAGTGGGTTGGCCCCACATTTGATATTACGGGATTGTCGCCAGTGATTTGGTATCACAACGTGGGTTGGCCCCACAGATGGATTAATCGTGACTTTGGGTCACCAGTGGTTTGGCACCACATTATTATTGGATATCATGACTTTGGGTCACTAGTGGTTTGGCACCACCAGTGGTTTGGTACCACACGGGGTAGAAACGGAGTTATGGATGGCTAGGTTTGGGTGCATGATATATTGCTTGGTTATGACGTGTGTAAGCATGTTGCATTAACCGGGAGGGGGATTATGCACTGAGTCTTGGTGACTCACCTTTTCCCTTATCTTTTCAGGTGATTCGTAGATCGCAGATGAGGAGCCGGATGGACTCGAGGTGGCCATGCATTAAACACATTCGATTTTACATGGACTTTATTTTGGGTATTATTTTAAATTTTGAATTTTATTTGGGTTTGTAATAAGGCCTTTAAATTATGTTTTTGGATTATTTTGCATGCTTTAGATATATCTTCAAATATGACAAAGTAAATTACTTGTTTTGTTTTAACAACCTGATAACCAAAGTTTTCCAAAATTTACCTCGTTTCGAGTTTTCCAATCGTTACCATCGCAATGACATTCATGAAATGATAACAAAGATACTTTAGATGATTTTCAAACTTAGGGTTCTTCTTAATTTCAAAGGCACACGATTTTTAAATAATTAAAAATAATACATTCGGGTTCTAACAAACATGGATGTTTTATATCAAACTGAACGGCAAATGAGTTTTCAAACCGTTTTCCTCTGTAACATGCCAGATTCTGTCATGGTGAGTTGATTGGGTTTGGGGTGTTATAATTTTAGCATCAGAGCCAGGTTCAAAAACTCGGCGGTGGAATAGGTTCAAAAATGTTTTTCAAATTTTGGTTGAAATATGGTTTAAAAATATATATATATCTCTTTCGGAAGTATGGCACGAACCCAATCCGCACCGTAAGTTTCGATACTTTTCTTTGTTATATGATGTATTTCGTATCTATTCGTGTGTTTGGTTTGGATGTGATGTTCGACATAGAGTTGGGTGCGTATGAAATATTAAATGCTTTTAATGGTGGGTGTTTTTGAGTATGTGTAGGAGTTTTAAATTCTAGTTAAAAGATATTAGTTTTATTAAGATCGAGTCTTGTGAACAACAGTAGTGTGGTAGGTTAGGATGTGTGACTATTAGTTAGTTGGAAATTTCGAGGACTAAATTTCTTTAAGGAGCGTAGATTTGTAACATCCTGAAATTGGGCCTAGGAGAATTGAGCCCAATGGGCCTTGAGCGTAGTAGCGTTTAAATTTTTTGGAGAACAAGAGATCAGCTTAAGTGCAAGTTAGACCAATTAGATAAGTGAGTTTGGAAGGTTAGGGGGCTTCTATGAAGTCCCGGGTTCAAGTTAGGCCTTAGGAAAAATTTTGGTTTTAGGTGAAAAAAACCTTGGAGGTTGGCGGGTAGGCCTTAAGAATAAAATGTGGAGGAAAATGACACAAGTGGAGTGTGTGGTGTAGTGGCAAAGTGATGCCACTTAAGGACAAGGGAATGACGCCACAAGGAAGGAAGGAGGTCCGAGGTTCTAGTTGTAGCGTTTGCATTCCTTTTAGATTATTTTTATTAAATGAATTTAGACCTTGGCCATATGGTTATATTTAGTTGCGCATGGTTTAAGACACAAGGAGCTAGTTGGTAAAGTGGCTAGCGGCGTGGATTATGCTACAGGAGAGTCTGGGTTCGAATCTCATGAGAAGCAAGGGAGTATTTATTTTTATGATTGACGGTAAGAGTTTCAGTTGAATTTAAACTCTCTTGACGGAGGATCCCACATCGAAAGATACAAAAAGGAAGGTGAAGAGCTAGCTATATAAAGAGCATTTCAGGAGGAGAGTTAACATACCTTGGTGGGCGTTTGGGCACAGGAGTGGTCACAGCGCGGTTTAACACTGACTCCTATCAGGTGTGTAACTCTCTCTACTCTAGTTGTAGAGCGGCAAATGCCGAAGTGCCGGTCACGACAATAGTAGCCACACAAGCGTGCGAGCGCACGTGTGGGGCTTCGACGCGATAGTTGAGGCCATCAGTAATATTCTTGTGGGTTGGGGCTGATTGGGCCAAAGTGGGCCAATAGGCCCACGGGCCCAATGGGCCCAATTGGAATAAATTGTATGATGATATAGTATATAGTGAACTAGACTAGGTGAAACCTATATACGTGGCTAGATTTGTGTTAGGTGGGCCACACGAACGTGTGGGCCTGAATGGGCCAAAATCGGGTTTTAGGCCCAATAGTCTAGTGACGATCGAAAATGGTAGACGAGTCGCTCAGGGTAACATTAGACCTTCGAGAGGGCCATTGCAGGTGCAAAATTATGAAAATACCCTTGGGAAAATACCCTTGGTGGGTAAATTACAAAAATACCCTTGATGGGTAAATTACGAAAATACCCTTGGTGGTAAATTACGAAAATACCTTTGGTAGGTAAATTACGAAAATACCCTTGGTAGGTAAAATTATGAAAATACCCTTAGAGGTTGATTAGCATGATTATGTTGTTTTATGTCTATCTGATTATGATGGTAATTCATGTTATACTTATATTTGATATATGTCTAGCATACATGACATACTGCATACATGAATTATTATGTCATATTGCACGAGTATGATGAGAGGAGGGGGAAGATTGATATCTGTGACTTTGGGTCACCAGTGGTTTGGCACCACTATTGGTTTGGTACCACATATGTTATTCGTGACTTTGGGTCACCAAAGGTTTGGCACCTCATAGCGACTCATCCCAGTGGCTTAACACCATAGTGGGTTGGCCCCACATTTGATATTACGGGATTGTCGCTAGTTATTTGGTATCACAACGTGGGTAGGCCCTACAGATGGATTAATCGTGACTTTGGGTCACCAGTGGTTTGGCACCACATTATTATTGGATATCGTGACTTTGGGTCACCAGTGGTTTGGCACCACCAGTGGTTTGGTACCAAACGGGGTAGAAACGAGTTATGGATGGCTAGGTTTGGGTGCATGATATATTGCTTGGTTATGGCTTGTGTGTAAGCATGTTGCATTAACCGGGAGGGGGATTATGCACTGAGTCTTGGTGACTCACCTTCTCCCTTATCTTTTCAGGTGATTCGTAGATCGCGGATGAGGAGCCGAATGGACTCTAGGTGGCCATGCATTAAACACATTCGGTTTTACACGGACTTTGTTTTGGGTATTATTTTAAATTTTAGATTTTATTTGGGTTTGTAATAAGGCCTTTAAATTATATTTTTGGATTATTTTGCATGCTTTAGATATATCTTCAAATATGACAAAGCAAATTACTTATTTTATTTTAACAACCTGATAACCAAAGTTTTCCAAAATTTACCTCGTTTCGAGTTTTCTAATCGTTACCATCGGGTAACAGCATTCATGAAATGATAACAAAGATACTTTAGACGATTTCCAAACTCAGAGTTATTCTCAATTTCAAATGCACACGATTTTTAAATAATTAAAAATAATACATTCGGGTTCTAACAAACATAGACGTTTTTTTATCAAACTGAACGGCAAATGAGTTTTCAAACCGTTTTCCTCTGTAACATGCCAGATTCAGTCATGGTGAGTTGACCGGGTTTGGGGTGTTACAGGGGTGGTTTAGGATTAAACTGATAACTTTGAAAATCTTTGGGCAACTTATCCAAATTTTCTTGCTTTGGAGAGTCACACGCCTGTGTGGGTTGGGACGTGTAGTCACACACGCCCTTGTGCCTTAGCCCTTGTAACTCTTTGTTTGTGACATCAGCAACCATTTAAGGGCACACGGCCAAAGCACGTCCATGGCCAGAGGCCATGTCCTCCACACGGTTGAGACACACGGCCGTGTCTCTACCCATGTAACACCCTAAAAATCCGAGTATATATATATTGCATGAATTGGTGTTTAGATTTTTTTTTAAAAGAAAATTTCTTACTTTTATTTTAGTGCTTATTGAAGTCCTAAATAGGAGTATAGCATAATTTGGATAAGGAATAAAATTTATTAGTTGAGAATTTATTGAAGAGAAGCAAATACCATTAAGACTTAAGTTAAATTAAGTGTTAATAAGTGATATAAGTTGAGTACATGGCATGGTGGTGTTGGCGCATGAGTTATAGAGGAAGAGGTTCGAATCCCTTGTTTAGCATCTAGATGAATTTTTATTTTAATTTTCTGCACATGTATAGCAAGTGTCGGCCAAGAACATATATGGTAAGTGTTGACCATGTTATTTTTGGTTAGTGTATCAAAGGATTAAGGAAATAGATAACTTATGGCATGGAATCAAATACTTAAGGAAAGATAGGGAAACATAAGGCACATATCAAGGGAAATTTTGAAACAAATCATGGCCAATTGACCATGTGTTGACGGCAACTTGGTATAGGAGGGAGCCAATTTTGTGTTAGTTTTGGCTAAGAATTTTTCTCTTTGGTCATTCCTTGCACCTTGTGCAGAATTTTTGTTTTCTCTCTTTTCAACTTTCATCTTGGCCGAATTGTGCAATTGGTAAAGCTCAAGTTTTGTGATCTTTTGGTCATTTTTATTTTCTTTAGCCATTGCTTTGTGTCTTTTCTTTGAGTGCCGAAATCACCTATACCAAAAGAACCATCCTTTCTCTTTTCTTTTACCATGGCCGAATGTACTAGCTCCTAAAATCCATCTTTTTTTTCTTCTCTTCTCTTTGAAATCAAACAACATCATCACCATCTCTTTCTTTCATATTTTAATTCTTTCATTCAAAGTTTCTCCATCAAACACTCTCTTGGCCGAATGCTAGAGTGCCTTAGCTGAATCTTTATTTCTTTTCTTTGATCATACATAGTCAAATCTTCATCCATCAAAACACCTTTCTCAATCCTTTCTTTTCGATCGTGGATTATAGGTAAGGGGTTCTTCTTTTTCATTTTTGATTTATTAATAGTGTTATGATCGAATATTAATGGTGTTATGAAGGCCTTTTTGGATCGAAATAAACGTTTATTCTAATAACACTTCATTCGTTATTATATAGTGCAACAACGGAAGATCGGAACTCAAGTGATTGGGAGAATCGTAGAAATGTTGGAATCGAATTATTGTGGTAAGGAAATCACATCTTTTAAAGCCTCTAGTATTATTCGATATTGTTTTAGATTTAACTAATATTCCTTTGATCGTGAAGACTTTCAAAATAGGGAAGAAAAGGGCGGTGGTTAGTCACGTTAAGAGGGCGGATCTCAAATCCCCATTTAAACGAAGAAGCGGTTTCGATCAGGGATTTTCCACCGGTTGCGGACCATCTTCCAAGGAGTCAATTATTCAAGTAGTACGAACTTCCGAGCCATTATCGTTGGTAGATTCTCGTCGACGAACAAATCAATAAACGAGGAGAAGCCGAAAATCGAAGTGATTCAAAATCAAAAGGGTAAGATTTTGGATCTATTATCGATTAAGAATATTTATGCGAAATAATATTCTAACAGATCGAAATATGTTTTAGGTGCCGAGGAGCGAGAAGGATTAGTACTCTCGGTATCGAGGTGTGTAACTTCACACTATTTCTCGGTTGGATGTCAATTTCTGTATGGAAGTAAAAATCGTAAAAACGACTAGATCGGTAAAAATGTAAAATTGATATTTTGACGAAAATACGTAAAAACGATTAAATAGTGAAAATTTTGAAAACGCCCTCGAGAAATTACTTGTTATTATGTAAATTGTATGTTTCATGAAAATGGGCCATAAAATACTCTAGTTCGATAAATTGGGCCGTAAAATACTCTATTTCGATAAATTGGGCCTTAAAATACTCTAGTTCGATAAATTGGGCCAAAATACTCTAGTTTGATAAATTGGGCCAAAATACTCTAGTTCAATAAATTGGGCCAAAATACTCTAGTTCGATAAATTGGGCCAAAATACTCTAGTTTGATAAATGGGCCAAAGCCCACTAAACTACTGAATGGGCAAATTGCTAAATTATATTTTATGGGCCAAATGAAATGTTTAATGATAAACCCACCGATGTTATGGATTAAATAAAAGTTGTTATATGACTATATTTTGTTATATACGCATAATTGTATGGGGTGGGGTATATGAAGAGAAGAATGGCCTGTTGCCAAATTCTAGCTCGGTGGCCTTGCCACAAAAATAAATATGGCTTATTGCCTCTAGTTCGGTGGCTCTGCCACAAATATGGCTTATTGCCTCTAGTTCGGTGGCTTTGCCACAATTATAAGGCTTAATGCCTACGATTGGTGTGTTGGCGGGTGGGTTGACTTGATCCCACAGTGTGATGGTTGGTACGGGGTGTTAGCGGATGGATATTAGGTTTGGTTGGGAAATTCATTTTACATGCATTTTAAATTATTTTATTTCATTTTATGATATATTATTGAATTTCGTAAATGGGCTCAAGCCCAAAGATAATATCTTGATGATCTGGCCCAATAATGGTGGTAAGTGAGTTGCACACTGAGTTCTAAGTAACTCATCCCCATTAATTTTCCATCTCAGGTAATGGAAATTGACGTGGACTTGGGCCGAGAATGACTTCGTGGAGGCCATACTACAAAACATGGGTTATTTAAACTCTGAACTTTTTAATAAGTATTTTCACTATTTCGGATTATTGTAATAAGGGCCTCTATAAATAATTTATGGATTTGATGTGTGTTTGGTTTTAAACTATACTTTGGACTTTTAAATATGGACTATGATTATATGATGTTTTTATTAAAATAAATTTGGGTTTTCAAGTATATGAAATTCTTTTATAAATATTTTATTATTGTTAACTCTTTAATAAGTTACCTAAAGGTTTTGATAATACAATGATTTTCAACTAATGTTTTCTAATATTTATCAAATTCAAATACTCTTCTAATTTTATTAAATCACAGAAATAATATTATAGCTTTCAACTTATTGAAGATTAAAAAAAAAAAGCTCGATTCATGTAACAAACCAAATCTAGTCTTAATGCATAGACCGGGTTTGGGGTGTTACATTTAGTGGTATCAGAGCCAGTTTCAAAAGCTCGGCTGTGGTTTGGGTTCGCAAATAATTTCTGTATGAAATCGTTCAAATTTTAAGATCAGTATGGCACCACAAGCATCCGGCAACAAGTCAAGTAAGTATTTATTGTTTAATAATTACTATGATATAATCATAGGAACACTCTAGAACTTCTAGTTTTAGATGTAAAAAACCGTAGAGATTGAGACTATAGGATATGTTGCAGAAAAACAACTTTATATCTCAAATCTCATTAAATATCGTTAATAAACACCGAAACAAATTTTCTGATTCATAAAACTTGTAATCAGATAAAAACGAACAAGCTATCATGAGCACTAGAGGACGTGGTCGTGGGCGCGTAGAGACGTGGCCGTGGTAGAAGCCGAGGTGCTACGATCAAGCACCAAATCATATGCTTAAAGTAGACGCCTTTTGTGTCAATTGAAAGTGAGACAGGATCACGCGATCACATGGAAGAAGATAATGCATTGATTCAAGCAATGCTACGAGTCTTGGAAAGGGTCGCTAGAACTAGAATTGGGCCAACAACTCGTGGGTCAATTTTAGAGCGACTTAAGTCAAATAATGCGAAGTTTTAGAGGAGTCTCGGTGTAGCTCGAATGTAGGTGAATCTTGGCTCAAGTCGTGGAACGGATTATGGATGATATGGAATGTACTTGTCGAGCAAAAACCGAGAGGAGTCAGATCATTGTTAAGAGATGAGGCGACGGTGGTGGCTCATCGTTCGAGAAGGCACCAAGTCGCATTGATTAATTGGGAATTCTTTAAAGTCGCCTTCCAAGGAAAATACGTTGGAACGAGTTATGTAGACGTCAAGGAAAGAATTTCAATCTTGTCCAAGGAAGTAAGACGTGGCGAGATATGAAGTGAGTTTTTACGTCGAGCCGTTATGCCCGGACAATTGTAGCAATGATCACGAACGTTGTGTGCGTTTGAGGATGGACTTAATGATGAGTGAGGGTTCGATTGCTCCACAAGTTAGAAATTTTTGACTCTTGTGAAGAAGACCAAAATAGCCAAGAGGCTAAGAATTCGAACAGCGAACCGAGAAAAATTTCAAACAAGAGAGAGACACAATGATGCGGTTCTTCAAAGAGATTCCAAGAAACCACGGAATGATGAATCGCTTCAAGGTAGAACCCGGTAACAAATAATCGGAGTCTAGATTGCACGAGTCTAGATTGCATCGAGTGTGGGAAAAGACATTTTGGGGAATGTTGAGGAAAACGGCGCATGCTACAAATGCGGTTCAATGGATCATCAAGACAAAATTGTCCTCGACGTATGGATACGACTCAAGAAGTTCGTAATAATGATGCACAAAGCCGTGGGTAATCAGACCACCGAGAGGTCGTGGACCGGTCGTGGTGGTAATGGAACCGGTCGTGGTCAAGGTGCACCGGTCGAGGCAATGGTCCTAGAGGAAATGCAGATGCAAGATGGCTGGATGGTCTATGCGCTAGACGCCATGAGGACGGCAATGCACCGATGTGATAACTGCACGTTCTTCATTTTGATGTACCTATTATTGCCTTAATAGATATTGGCTTTACCCATTCATATGTATCTAGTGCCATATCCGAAACCTCGAATTAGAATCTAAAATTACCGATAGTGAGATGACGATGAATTAGTCCTTTAGGACGATCGGTAATGATTAATAAAATATTTAAAGACGTGCCCTTGAAAATTCAAGAAGAGGTATTCTTAGCAAACTTGATGGAACTACCTTTCAGCGAGTTCGATCTCATTCTGGGCATAGATTGGCTGGTTAAACATCGGGCGCAAGTGGATTGTGCTAAAAATGAATGTCAGTAAGAACCTCGGATGATAAGAAAGTCATAATGGTTGGTGAGCGAAGGAACTATCTGGAAAATGTGGTATCTGCATTAAAGGCAGAAAAGTTGGTGCGGGAAGGATATGGAGCATTCCTAGCCTTTATCTATGCTTTGGATGCCAAAGAGTTATCTGTGAATGATGTGAGGACGGTGAAGGAATTTCCCGATGTATTTTCCGAAGAACTTCCTGGTATACCTCGGATCGGGAAGTAGAATTTGGCATTGAGCTTTTGCAGGGGATGACTCCGGTGTCCATTGCTCCTTATAGAATGGCAGAAGGAGTTGGTGAGCTCAAAGCTCAAATTCAAGAATTATCGGATCGGGATTTATTCGACCAAGTGTGTCTCCGTGGGAGCACCGCCTACTTTGTCAAGAAGAAGGATGGATCGATGCGTATGTGCATTGACTACGCACAATTGAATAAATTGACGATGAAGAATCGGTATCCTCTGCCGAGAATTGACGACTGCTCGATTAATTAAAAGGAGCTTCAGATTTTCTCAAAATTGATTTAAGGTCGGGTTATCACCACTCAAGGTGAAAGAAGCGGACATTTATAAGACGGCATTTCGGACACGCTACGGACACTATGAGTTTGTAGTGATGCCGTTTGACTAACCAATGCACCAAATTGCATTTATGGACATGATGAACCAAGTCTTTCAACCATATTTAGACCGGTTTGTGGTAGTGTTCATAGATGATATATTGGTTTATTCGAGAAATGAGGAGGAACATGACCAGCATTTGCGGATAGTATTACAGCTACTTCGTGATAAACAATTGTATGCCAAATTTAGTAAGTGCGAATTTTGGCTAAAGGAAGTGACTTTCCTTGGTCATGTAGTATCAGCCGAAGGAATAAGGGTGGATCCTCAGAAAATTGAGGCTATTCTGGATTGGAAACCACCAACATCAGTAGCTGAAATTCAGAGTTTCTTGGGTTTGGCTGGATACTTTAGACGTTTTGTAGAAGGGTTTTCGTTGATTGCTGCACCCCTAACTAAACTGTTGTGAAAGGGAGCTCCGTATATTTGGACTGAAAAGCAGCAAGAGAGTTTCGAGAAAATAAAGAAGATCCTGACGGAAGCTCGGCTTTGATTCATAGGAGGTCGGAAAAGAATTCACTATTTATTGTGATGCGTCTCACACGGGTTTGGGTTGTGTGTTGATGCAAAATGGGAAGGTGGTGGCCTATGCTTCTCGTCAATTGAGACCACACGAAGTAAACTACCCTACGCATGATTTGGAGTTAGCTACCGTTGTATTTGCTCTAAAGATTTGGAGGCACTATCTCTATGGTGAGAAATCTATAATCTACACGGATCACAAGAGTCTTAAATACCTCCTTACCCAAAAGGAGTTAAATTTAAGACAAAGAAGATGGGTAGAATTATTAAAAGATTATGATTTCTCAATTGAATATCATCCTGGAAAGGCTAACGTGGTAGCCGATGCGTTAAGTCATAAGACGATTCTGAATTAAGAGCTTTGTTTGCCCATTTGAGTGCAGACGAGGATGGCAATTTGTTAGCGAACTTCGATGAAGCCTCGTGGTGGAACAAATCAAGGAAAAAGACATCAGATGAAAAGTTGGGACCTTTACTTCGACAAGTTGAAAATGGTGAAATTGAGGATTTTGGAATAAACACGGAGGGTATGTTGTGCTTTCGAGGAAGAGTATGTATGCCTAAGGATTCAGATCTGAGGCAAATGATTCTATGGGAGGCACATAGTAGCCCTTATGCTATGCATCCCGGAGGAAATAAGATGTATCGAGATCTCCATGAACAATATTGGTGGCGAGGGTTGAAACGTGAGATTTGTAATTTGTGGGAAAATGTTTGACTTGTCGACAAGTGAAGGCGTAACATCAATTACCGTGCAGGTTGTTACAACCTATAAAAATTCCTCTTTGGAAATGGGAACGGATAACCATGGATTTTGTTAGTGGGTTACCTTTAACACCTACTAAGAAAAATTCTGTATGGGTAATTGTTGATCGGTTGACGAAGACTGCTCATTTCCTGCCAAATTCCGTATGGATTATTCATTACAGAAGTTGGCGAAACTATATGTATCCGAAATTGTGAGGTTGCATGGGGTACTGTATCTATTATATCGATAGGGACCCTAGGTTTACATCACGATTCGAAAGCTCGCATGAAGCCTTGGGGACAAAGTTGTATTTCAAGACGGCTTTTCATCCTCGATCGATGGTCGATCGGAGAGAGTAATTCGATATTGGAAGATATGTTAAGCGGATGTGTAATCGACTTTAGGGGTAGTTGGGAAGATTATCTACCACTGGCAGAATTCGAGTATAACAACAGCTATCAGTCTAGCATTCAGATGGCACCTTACGAGGCATTGTATGGTCGTAAGTGTCGCTCTCCTATTTGTTGGACTGAGTTGGGCGAACGACAAATGTTAGGTCTTGAGATGATATTTGAGACAGAGGATAAGGTAAAAGTTATTAGAGCACGGTTGAAAGAAGCCTCGATATGTAAGTCATATGCGCACTGAGGCGAAAGGATATCGAGAATGATGTGGGGATCGGGTTTTCTTGAAGGTATCTCCTTGGAAAAAGATCTTGATTCTAAGGAAGGGCAAGCTAAGTCCTAGATACATTGGACCTTATCGTGTGTTGAAGCGTGTTGGTCCAGTGGCTTATCAGATTGAGTTACCTCCTGAATTGGATCAAATTCATAATGTTTTTCATGTTTCCATGTTGAGGCGTTATAGATCGGATCCTTCGCATATTATACCCAGAGAAGAATTGGAGTGAATTCAGATTTGTCTTTTGAAGAAGAACCGGTGGAAATCTTAGACCGAGATGTCAAGGTGCTAAGAAAGAAAACCATGCCGCTGGTCAAAATTCTATGGCGAACCACGAAGTGGAGGAAGCTACGGGAGTCCGAGGATGCAATTTGGCAACAATACCTCACCTCTTTCAACTGTAAATTTCGAGGACTAAATTTTCTTTAAGGAGGGTAGAGTTGTAACACCCTAAAAATTCGAGTATATATATATTGCATGAATTGGTATTTAGATTTTTTTTTAAAGGAAAATTTCTTACTTTTATTTTAGTGCTTATTGAAGTCCTAAATAGGAGTATAGCATAATTTGGATAAGGAATAAAATTTATTAGTTGAGAATTTATTGAAGAGAAGCAAATACCATTAAGACTTAAGTTAAATTAAGTGTTAATAAGTGACATAAGTTGAGTACATGGCATGGTGGTGTTGGCGCATGAGTTATAGCATGAGGGAAGAGGTTCGAATCCCTTGTTTAGCATCTAGATGAACTTTTATTTTAATTTTCGCACATGTATAGCAAGTGTCGGCCAAGAACATATATGGTAAGTGTTGACCATGTTATTTTTGGTTAGTGTATCAAAGGATTAAGGAAATAGATAACTTATGGCATGGAATCAAATACTTAAGGAAAGATAGGGAACATAAGGCACATATCAAGGGAAATTTTGAAACAAATCATGGCCAATTGACCATGTGTTGACTGACAACTTGGTATAGGGAGGGAGCCAAATTTTTGTGTTAGTTTTGGCTAAGAATTTTTCTCTTTGGTCATTCCTTGCACCTTGTGCGTAATTTTGTTTTCTCTCTTTCAACTTTCATCTTGGCCGAATTGTGCAATTGGTAAAGCTCAAGTTTTGTGATCTTTTGGTCATTTTATTTTCTTTAGCCATTGCTTTGTGTCTTTTCTTTGAGTGCGAAATCACCTATACCAAAAGAACCATCCTTTCTCTTTCTTTTACCATGGTAAGAATGTACTAGCTCCTAAAATCCATCTTTTTTCTTCTCTCTCTTTGAAATCAAACAACCTCATCACCATCTCTTTCTTTCATATTTTAATTCTTTCATTCAAAGTTTCTCCATCAAACACTCTCTTGGCGAATGCTAGAGTGCCTTAGCGAATCTTTATTTCTTTTTCTTTGATCATACATAGCCAAATCTTCATCCATCAAAACACCTTTCTCAATCCTTTCTTTTCGATCGTGGATTATAGGTAAGGGTTCTTCTTTTCATTTTCGATTTATTAATAGTGTTATGACCGAATATTAATGGTTTTATGAAGGCCTTTTGGATCGAAATAAACGTTCGTTCTAATAACGCTTCATTCGTTATTATATAGTGCAATAACGGAAGATCGGAACTCAAGTGATCGGAGAATCGAGAAACGTTGGAATCGAATTATTGTGGTAAGGAAATCACATCTTTTAAAGCCTCTAGTATTATTCGATATTATTTTAGATTTAACTAATATTCCTTTGATCGTGAAGACTTTCAAAATAGGGAAGAAAAGGGCGGTGGTTAGTCACGTTAAGAGGGTGGATCTCAGTAAATCCCCATTTAAACGAAGAGCGATTTCGACGGTCAGGATTTTCCACCGGTTGCGGACCATCTTTCAAGGAGTCAATTATTCAAAGTAGTACGAACTTCCGAGCCATTATATCGTTGGTGGATTCTCGGTGACGAACGAATCAATAAAGGAGGAGAAGCCGAAAATCAAAGTGATTCAAAATCAAGAGGGTAAGATTTTGGATCTATTATCGATTAAGAATATTTATACGAAATAATATTCTAACGGATCGAAATATGTTTTAGGTGCCGAGGAGCGAGAAGGATTAGTACTCTCGGTATCGAGGTGTGTAACTTCACACTATTTCTCGGTTGGATGTCAATTTCGGTATGGAAGTAAAAATCGTAAAAACGACTAGATCGGTAAAAACGTAAAAATTGATATTTTGACGAAAATACGTAAAAACGATTAAATCGTGAAAATTTTGAAAACGCCCTCGAGAAATTACTTGTTATTATGTAAATTGTATGTTTCGTGAAAATGGGCCGTAAAATACTCTAGTTCAATAAATTGGGCCGTAAAATACTCTAGTTCGATAAATTATGCCTTAAAATACTCTAGTTCGATAAATTGGGCCAAAATATTCTAGTTCGATAAATTGGGCCAAAATACTCTAGTTCGATAAATTGGGCCAAAATACTCTAGTTCGATAAATGGGCCAAAGCCCACTAAACTACTAAATGGGCAAATTGCTAAATTATATTTTATGGGCCAAATGAAATGTTTAATTATAAACCCACCGATGTTATGGATTAAATAAAAATTGTTATATGACTATATTTTGTTATATACGCATAATTGCATGGGGTGGGGTATATGAAGAGAAGAATGGCTTGTTGCCAAAATCTAGTTCGGTGGCCTTGCCACAAAAATAAATATGGCTTATTGCCTCTAGTTCGATGGCTTTGCCACAATTATAAGGCTTAATGCCTACGATTGGTGTGTTGGCGGGGTGGGTTGACTTGATCCCCACAGGTGTGATGGTTGGTACGGGGGTGTTAGCGGATGGATATTAGGTTTGGTTGGGAAATTCATTTTACATTCATTTTTAAATTATTTTATTTCATTTTATGATATATTATTGAATTACGTAAATGGGCTCAAGCCTAGCATAATATCTTGATGATCCGCCCAATAATGGTGGTAAGTGAGTTGCACATCGAGTTCTAAGTAACTCACCCCTTTAATTTTCCATCTCGTAATGGAAATTGACGGACTTGGGCCGAGGATGACTTCGTGGAGGCCATCTTGCAAAACATGGGTTATTTAAACTCGAACTTTTTAATAAGTATTTTCACTATTTGGGATTATTGTAATAAGGGCCTCTATAAATAATTTATGGATTTGATGTGTGTTTGGTTTTAAACTATACTTTGGACTTTTAAATATAGATTATGATTATATGATGTTTTTATTAAAATAAATTTGGGTTTTCAAGTATATGAAATTCTTTTATAAATATTTTATTATTGTTAACTCTTTAATAAATTACCTAAAGGTTTTTGATAATACAATGATTTTCAACTAATGTTTTCTAATATTTATCAAATTCAAATACTCTTCTAATTTTATTAAATCTCAGTAAATAATATTATAGCTTTCAACTTATTGAAGATTAAAAAAAAAAAAATAGCTCGATTCATGTAACAAACCAAATCTAGTCTTAATCCATAGACCGGGTTTGGGGTGTTAGAACCCATGTGGTCAAGACTTAAATTAACTTCCAAGCCTTTTTGTCATCTATTTAATCACTTATACCACATAACAAGACATTAACACATACCATGGACAAATAGGCTTACAAGCCAAAATCATTATAAGCCACATCTCATGGATGTAATCAACAAATCAATATAAGCCAATAAATTGGCTAATCACAACAACGTCCATCATAGAAAAACTAAGTCCCTATACATGCCACTCACTTGAAAACATTTAACATACACATGCCAATACTCCAAGGATAATGGCTTGATAGTGTGATGCTGCCTCCGACGATCTCCAACCCTAAGCTGACATGACAAAACTAAAAGAAATGAAAAGGAGGGAGTAAGCTTTACGCTTAGTGAGCTCGTATGAAAATAATAAGCAATGAGATAACGTGCTATTTTCATATTCTTTCTATTTATTCAAATTCCAGTTAAGTTGTTTTCTCGAGTCACAGTCATTAAATAATTTATATCTGGATCTACGGAACTCTAAATTAAGATCCGTTAATTTTTTATAAAACTAGACTCACTATCTTCTTACCATAAAATTTCCAGAATTTTTGGTTTATCCAATCAATACAGTTTATTCATTAAAAATTCCCCTATTTCTCTATTCGATAGCTCTAACACCTCTTCACTTAAGTTAAAATTCCTCATTATACAGAGTTTGGATAACCTTCCCGTTTGTCTCTCTTGAAATTAGACTAACCAATAATTCTGATAATATAAAATTACACACTAAAACCATTTTTATACAATTTTTAGTGATTTTCCAAATTTGGAACAGGGGATTTGAAAACCATTCAGACCCTGTCTCACCAAAATTTAAATATCTCATAATAGAAAATTTATTTACTCACATCATTTCTCTTATGTGAAAATAGACTCAATAAGATTTAATTTCATCTCTCATTCAGAATATAATTCAATTTCTACTATTTATTGTGATTTTTCAAAATCACATAAATGCTGCTGTTTGAATCTATTTTACTAAAAATTTTACTCTCCCATGTTTTCTTTATATTACTTTCATATATGCACACATAATACCAAGCATGTTAAATACTAGCCATACAAATGAATAATCATCACCAATATTTACGAGTACTCATAATGGCGCTTACACCATATCAACCTTACCACCATTTCAATCACTTATCACATATCAAACACATTATGCACATACACACATGGTCACATGCACCCTTATTCACACAAACACTTGCTCCCACGTACATTTGCCACATTTTTCAATTGGTCACATTCACAATTGCACTTATTCATAACATGATCACACCAATCACCATTAGTAAGTTATCTTGTTAAACCCGTTCGAAAAACACTCGATACTTGGTGGTCTCAGCACATAGCTCGACCTACACATAAATCTGCTTTCTTGTACACATGGTGAAGGTCCCTTATCACTCATGTGACCTAGCTATTCCATCTCGTAGCTTTCTTGTCTACATGGCGTCCAACTCTAGGAACCACTCATGCGACCTAGCTACTCATAACCCATAGCTTTCTTGTCTACATGGCGTCCAACTCTAGGAACCACTCATGCGACCTAGCTACTCATAACCCGTAGCTTTCTTGCACACATGGTGAAAGTCCCTTATCATCTATGTGGCCTAGCTACATATCAAATTTTGCCATCTCGTAGCTTTCTTGTGCACACGATGAAGGTCCCTTTTCACTCGTGTGACCTAGCTACATATTGTCCGTATCTCTTGATTTTCTGAAGGTTCAATCGAGAATTTCACATTCCATACATTTTCATATTATAGTTATCACCTAATGACTTCCATATTATCTAGAAAAATAATTATTGAACAAGTAAAATAAATGCATTATTTACATATAAACTTTCCATTTCACATAATAACCATAGTCATAGAAAACACCTTTAAGCACAACATTTCAACCTATTTTCCATGTCACCTATGTCACCTTTTATCATAAACATTTTATTAAATCAATTCACCAACATAATATACTAAACATGTAATTCAAAAAAATTAATTTAATACCACAATTTAGGTTTCAAACATACTTTATGACATTATTGTATTATTATTAACACACCAACTTACCTCGGATCCAGAAACGACAATTTACCATTTTAGTCTATAACCTTGTATTTTCTCGATTTAAGCTCGAATCTCGATTTCCTTGATCTATATCACATTTAGCCTACTAATTAGTCACATTATTCATATGGGTCCAAAAATCATATTTTTTACAAATTACACTTTGACCCCTAAACTTTCACATATTTGCACTTTTGCCCCAATGCTCTTAAATTAAACATTAGCCCTTATTCTTATGTTTTATAACATGCTGATCATTTTTCCCTTGTATGGAAACATCAAATTCTTACTCTAACATACACTTATGAACATTAGGTATTTTTACCGATTATGTCATTTTACTCGTTTTCACTTAAAATCGCTTAGCAAAAGTTCTTTAACATAATTTCAAGCTTCATATTCTACCATAAAACATCAAAATACACACTTTTCACCTATGGTTAATTTTCCAAAGATGAACCCTAGCATGAATTATTGGTAGCATAAGCTAAATCGAGCTACTAGGACTCCAAAACCGTAAATAACTTGAAAAATGGGGCTAGAACGGACTTACCATGAGCTTGTAATGTTGAGAAAACCCTAGCCATGTGTTCTCCTGGTAAATTTCGTCCATATAAAGAAGATGGACAAATTTGGCATTTTAATTTTGTTTTTAATCCATTTAATGACCAAATGACCAAAATGCCCTTTTAGCCTTTCTTTGAAATTTTATCCATCCAAGCCCATTTTTTCCAAAATTTTAGAACTTGGTCAATTTGCTATTTAAGACCCTCTAATTAAAAATCCTATTCAATTTCATACTAAAAACTTCTAGAACTCATATTTTGTAATTTATTCAATTTAGTCCTTAAAGTCTAATCGAGCACCTTAGTCATATAATTTCTTCATGAAATTTTCACACAAGCATGTAAACATATCATAGACCTTACAATAATTATAAAATAATTATCTCTACTTCAGATTCATGGTCTCAAAACCACTATTCCGATTAGGCCCTAATTCGAGATGTTACACCCACGCCCGTGTCCCCTAGGCGTGTTGGGTCACATGGCCGAATCACACGGCCGTGTGATGCTTCGTTAGTTTCTCCCACACCCGTGTAGAGGTTCATATGCTCGTGTTAATCAGTCAGTATCGACCAAGGCCTATAGGCACAAGCATGTGGCACGCGCGTGTGACTTACTCAGGTTCAAGCACGGCTTCTGGGCACAGGCGTGTCACACGCCCGTGTCATTTACTCAGTGTCGCCCACAGTCTTATGGCATGCCCGTGTGGATTTTTCTCTCCTGTGTTCCTTAATTAGTGTCGTAAAACTACTAATTAAGCAAGGAATCATAAAACTCCCTAGATCTTTTAATTTGCAGGGTAGTTTATTCTGTAAAATTGCTGAGCACACTACATTTAGCTCCACATGGGACGCAATGTCTAACTTCCGTTTGTTCACTAAATGCTATTTTAAAAATTTTACTGAATTGGGCATCTGCGAAAGAGCTTCAATAAACGATAAGTTAATAAGTAATTTTTTTAAAAGTTTAAGAAATTTACTGAATTGTTCATCTGTGCGGTCTTTCTTCGTCGCATTGGGATATGGCACACGAGGTTTGTACTCTGTACTTGCCAGTTTTGGTTTATTATGGCTTACCTTAACCTTACCTTTATCTACCACGTTTTCTTGCCTCAGTTTTGGTTTGTCTAACCCTTCACATTCGTGAGCAGTAATGGCATGAAGTTGCTCCTTTGGGTTAGTTTAAGTGTTGCTTGGCAGGCCACCTTGTGGTCGTTCAGATATTAGCTTAACAAGCTGTCCTATCTGGTTCTTGAGACTTTGAATCGACGCTTGTTGATTTTTTGAAGTCGGTTTTGGTGTTCTAGAAGTGCATTTCTAACACCGAGATGGATTTAGTAAGCATCTCTTCAAGGTTCAGCTTCTTTTCCTATTGGTAAGGTGGCTGAAAACCTGGAGGGGGTTGCTATCTCTAATTTCCTTGACCACCCCATGAGAAGTTTGAGTGGTTCTTCCAACCTGGATTGTAAGTGTTACTATAGGGATTATTCTGAGGTTTAGAATTATTACCCATATATTTAATCTGTTCGCTTTCTATACCATTATTGTAGGATGGATATTCTGTATTGTTTGTCCCTCCTCTATTTGTATGGCACTGCATCACTGGATGTACCTGTGAAGAATGATACAAACCATTAATCTTTTTATTTAAAAGCTATACCTGGTTTGATAGCATGGTGACTGCGTCGAGGTAACCCTGGAAGCTCTTTTGGAAAGCCGTCTGAGAACTCTTTCACCGTTCTAACATCCCTTATAGACAATTTTTTGGCCTCCAAAGCATTGATGAGAGCTAAGAATGCCTCACACCCCTTTTGCACCATCCTTTCAGCCTTTAGTACAGACACCACATTGGACAGGTAATTTCTTCTCTCACCTATCACCAGCACCTCTTCATCCTCAGAAGTCTTTAATATTACGCGCTTAGCAGTACAATCCAAGTTTCCCCGATGCTTAACTAACCAGTCCATACCTAAAATCAAATCGAACTCGCCAAACGGCAATTCCATCAAGTCTGCCAGGAAAACAACCCCTTGCACTTCTAAAGGCACACTCCTAAATAGTTTATTCACCACTACAGATTGTCCTAAAGGGCTAATCACAGATATTTCTCTAGTAGCAAGCTCAGATTTAATGCTCAAAGTCCTAGATACAGTACAGGCAACATATGAGTGTGTAGACCCAACATCTATCAAAGTTGTAAAGGGTGTATCAAACACAAGAAATGTACCGGTTATGACTCTAGTGCATCGCCATCCTCTCGTCGTCTAGCCGCATAAACCAATCCAGGCTATCTTCCGTCTGTATTACCAGCACCTCTGCTTGGTGCTCCACGCCCTCACCAACTCCGTTTCCTCCTCTAACTGGACCACAACCTCTCTGTGGCTGCTGCCCACCTCTTCTTGGCTGTGCAAAACCCTGACTTACCGACCGCGCCCTAGGAAAGTCTTGTGTACAGTCCCTTATCAGATGGTCCATAGATCCACACTTGAAACATCCTCTATTTCTTACCCAGCACTCCCCCGAATGTAATTTCTCACATCGAGCACAAGGTCGAGACTGACCAACAGCAACAGGCATTGTACCTCGACCCGGCCCCTCAAACCTAGGCCTCTTTTGGAAACCCCCAACAGATCCTGATGACCCAAAACTCCTTTTACTCTTACCCCTATCCTTATCCTGATTCTGCCTCTCAGACCACTTCATGTCTTCGGCTATTTTTTCTTTCTCAACCAGGATGGCAAAATCTCTTTCCCGCTGCTGACCTATCAGTACCCGCAGCTCATTCCGCAGATCGTCCTCGAACTGAGCACAACGTTCATAATCAGTTGTGACGATAACTTGGGTATAACGGCTCAAGCGCAGGAACTTCGCCTCATATTCAGCCACAGATTTACCCCCTTGAACCAGATTCAGGAATGCTTATCGTAGGGCATCTACATAGCTTGCCCCAACATAATTCCCTTGGAATGTCATCTTAAAGAAATCCCAGGTGACACGATCCGTTGAAGTACCTTCCCTCACTGTGAGCCACCATTGGTATGCCTCATCACGCAGGATAGACACTGCTCCCTTCAACTTTTCCTCTGCGGTACAGTCTAGATCGTCCATGATTCATTCAACCGCTTCCAGCCAATATTCAGCTACGTTAGGGGCCACGCCAGAAATACCCCTAAATATCTTAGCCCCATTTGCCTGGAGTCGCTCAAGGATAGATTTTTGGGCTACTTATCCAGAGCTTGCCCCAGCAAACCATTCCAAAACACGTAGCATAGCTTGGGACAAAGCATCATCCCCTCTCGATCATGGGACCCTGCCTCAGTTATTGGTGATGCGGGTGCTTTCATTTCAAGTGTATGCCCAGATGCCTTGAATCCAACCCCAGTACCTTGGCCTCTACCTCGGTCGCGTCCACCATGCCCACGTCCTCTAGCTCTCATGTTTACTGAATCGACTTAATCTGATTAGAAATTTTATGAATTAGTAAATTATTCCACTGTTTATTAATAGATATCTTATGAATACAGACTTAAAAGTAGCTTTCGTAAATCGTATTTCTAAAGGTCTCAATCTCTAAAATTTTATCTATTATAACTAGAAATCACAACACAATAAAATTCTTTTCATAAAATCAAACAGAATCAGAAGACTTACAGTACGGATCTGAGCTGGAGACTCGGTGTGCCATACTTGCAGAAAGACATATATTTTTCTAAACCACCTTTCAAACCAATTTTGGAAAAGCATTTTTGAACCCATTTTACAGTCGAGTTGTACAATCCGGCTCTGATACCACTAAATGTAACACTCAAACCCGGCCTAAATGTTACGACTGGATACGGCATGTCACATGGAATGGTTGTTTAGGAACTTTGATATTGTTTTAAAAAAATTCGGGTTTTGGTTCCATTAAAAAAATAAAATAAAATAAACAAAAAAAATTGGTTTAATTGTTTTCTTGCATGTTGCAATTAGTACTATTAACAATCGATTTGTGTTACGAAAAATCAAAATTAGTGGATTCCAAAAATGTGACATTTTGAAAATAGTTTTTGTAGTTCTAAGAAAATCCCGAGTTTCATTATTTATTTGCTTGTTATCCACTTGTTAATATTTTGTAAAATGTTTTTTATATTTTTAGAAAAATTCCATACTTAACATTTCATAGTATATAATAACTGCATTAAATCCAAAAACCAAATTAAAATCTCAGAGGCCTTATTACATAAAATATTCCTAAATGAAAAAAAATAAGTTTAAGTAAAGGAAACGAAGTTTACGAAAGAAATACGCATGGCCACCACAGAGTCCACCTCGGCTCCAAATCTACATAGCTAGGGATTACCTTCAAAATTAAGCAGAGGAGTGAGTCACGAGAACTCAGTGTGTAATTCCCCTCACGAACGAAATCTGGGCCTAAGCCCATAAAAGTAAATTGGCTGAAGCCCATACGTATCAAATTGGGCCGTAGCCCTAGCAACATGGCATATCAAATAGTGAATGCAATACAATCCAGCCCAACCTAATATTCCATCAACTACACACCACTCCATATGTCCAAGCCCAACACACCTGTGGGGATTTCTACAATCAACCCTCCATCTGATACACTACTCATTGGCAGTCATGCTACTCAAAGCTGATATAATGTACAGAGTCACTGATGTATGTGGCTTAGCCACTACAATAATGTGACAGAGTCACCTATATAGGTGGCACTGAACCATCGAAATAATGTGACAGAGTCACCGATATACACTGCCTTTTCATCAATATCATATCACAATCCCATGCAAAAAAATAATCATAATATAATGAATGCAACAAATGTCAGTGTAAATCGAATAAACAGAGCATACATATATTCATGATAAGGTATTTACATGACACAATCGAAATTAACTAACCTGGTATCTCCGATTTTACCCCCAAGGGTAACTTAGCAGTCGTTACAGAAGTTTCAACTTTTAAACAATACATATACTAATTATTAATCAAACCAATGATGGTATGAGAATTACACACCTGATTACGTGAAGGACCAAACTCTCCTGATTGCTGCTATTCTCACTAGCAGGAATAACTACTATCTGCCTATCCCAAACGGATGTCGACTCTCTACCACAACTCAGAGGAAAGTCTTGAACTGCCGACACCGCACGTCGTTTGAACTTGGGAGTAGAGACTATGAGTCCACTCCCCTCCTTAGATTGGCTAGCACTCGCATCCATGAAGAGAATCTTTGACCAGTATGGTACTTTTAGAGAGATCGATGATTGTCTAACAAAGAGATTGGGTTATGAAAAAGCAACACGAAAGAGAGACTAATCGTATAGGACTAGAGAAAAACTCCTTATCTTGGTTAACACAAAGTCGCACCACACCAGATTCGATTATGGACTAAACCAAAGGGAACCCTAAAGTCAACTGAAGAGATTTAGCCCCTCCCAAAAAAGGAATAGAAGAGTTTAGATCACCACAAGTGATTAAGGCTCGGCCTCGCCAAGCCGAGGGAAAAAGAAACCGAAAGGAAATGTAAACGACAAGAATAATCTTACCTTGCACAAACCCAACCGATTGAAGAGACTTTTTGCAGTCAAAAAGATTCCTAGCACCTTACTTCCCGATGTTCGGCTAACAACATAAAGTGAAAGAACGGATTTAGTTTGGTGCCAGAGGAGATTCGGCCAGCAAAAGAGAATTAAAATAGAAAGAATGAAAAGTAACGAAGAGGAACGAAATTCGACTACGGAGGAAAACTAGTCAAGAACCAAAAGGAGTAGGGGTTTCGGTTTAATGGAGAAAGTAGAATAGTAAAGGGGAGGGATGGAGGTTCGGCTATGGTGAATGGTATAAAAGAAGATACCAAAAGAGGGAAGTATAAAAAGTAAGCTTTAGCTAGAGAAGAACAGAAATCGTAAGGGAGAAAAGAAGAATAAGGTTTTAACAAATTGGTAAATGAAATGTGGATCTGAAAAGTACCAAGCAGAAAAACACCCAATTGCACAAAACGAAGAGAGTAAAAAACGAAAAAGAGAAAAGAAGAGCTCAAGGAAAGTTTTGGCACCCAAATAAAGAAAAGTTGCACACCCTCCATAGGTTCGGTCAACTCTCATCCACCCTCACCAAATCCCTTGATTTGCTCCACCAAGTCCTCTCCATCCACCATTTGAATTTATTTGACCAATACAAACTCTTCTAAGAAGAGTCCCACGCCAACTTCACCACCTTCCCTTCCTAGCACAAAAAGAACTCCTCAAAAAGCCACATGTGGGATTCAAACCCACTCCCCCTTCCATGCTCCCTTGTGACGCCAACCATTAAGCTACACACTCCACTTGTGACATCAAATTACATTCCACTAGCTCTCCTCCTAAAGTGCCCTAAAAAGTAAAATTTTCCAAAGCCCTGGCTCGAACCCGAGCCTTCTCAAGACCCCCAAACACACCAAAATAACAAGATAAATGAGCCAAACACATAGAATAGCACAAAATGTATAACCCCTAATTCTAGGATGTTACAGTTCTACCCCCTTAAAGAAATTTTAGCCTCGAAATTTACCTGATCAAAAGAGGTGAGGGTATTACTGTCGCATCACATCTTCTGGCTCCCACGTAGCTTCCTCTGAACCATGATTACGCCACAACACTTTGACCAAAAGAATCGACTTCCTTATCAACACCTTAACATCCCGATCCAAGATCTGCACTGGCTCCTCTTCAAAAGACAGATTAGGTCTTACTTTAATTTCTTCTATTGATATTATGTGAGATGGGTCCGAACGATAGCGCTTTAACATCAAAACATAGAATACATTACAGATTTGACCCAACCCCGGGGGTAACTCAAGCTGATAAGCCACTGGTCCCATACGTTTCAACACTCGATAAGGCCTAATGAATCTGGGGTTCAACTTGCCCTTCCGTCCAAACCTTAGAACCTTCTTCCAAGGTGAAACTTTAAAAAAAAACCCGATCACCCACATAGAATTCTATTTCTCTACGTCTCAGATCTGCATACGATTTTTGCCTGTCGGAAGCTTCCTTCAACTGAGCCTGAATTAACTTAACCTTTTCCTCAGTCTCTGAAATCAATTCTGGACCCACCAGTTGTTGCTCACCCAACTCTGTCTAACAGGTAAGGGTACGACACCTACGCCCATACAATGCCTCATAGGGTGCCATCTGAATGCTGGATTGATAGCTATTGTTGTACATAAATTCTGCCAATGGTAGGAAATCCCCCCAACTCCCTCTGAAGTCGATCACACATCCCCTTTACATGTCTACCAGAATCTAAATTTCCCTTTCCGATTGACCATCAGTCTGCGGGTGAAATGCTGTGCTGAAATATAGCCTCGTACCTAAAGCTTTGTGCAACGCCTTTTAGAGTCATGATGTAAACCTAGGATCTCTATCTGATATGATAGATACAAGTACCCCATGTAACCTCACAATCTCTGCTACATACAACTTGGCCAACTTCTGCAACGAATAGTCGATACGAACCAGTATGAAATGAGCAGACTTTATCAACCGATCAACAATCACCCATACTGAATCTTTCTTAGAAGGCATTAGAGGTAGTCCACTAACAAAATCCATCGTTATCCTCTCCCAGTTCCAGAGTGGAATTTTTACCGATTGTAGTAATCCCAAAGGCAATTGATGCTCTGCCTTCACTTGCTGACAAGTCAAACACTTACCCATAAACTCAATAACTTCCCACTTCAACCCTGGCCACCAGTACTGTTCCCGTAGGTCTTGATACATTTTACTTCCACCGGGAAGCATGGCGTATGGGCTACTATGCACCTTTCGCAGAATCATCTACCACAACTCCGAGTCCTTCGGCATACAAACCTTTCTATGAAAACACAATACCCCTTCATTGTTCAGACCAAAATCTTCTGTCTCACCACCTTCCACTTGCTAAAGTCAAGAACTCAACAATTTATCCAACAATTGCTTCTCCTTAATCTGATCTACCCATGTTAGCTTTATCTGAAGTTCAGCTAACAGGCTACCATCTTCATACAGACTAAGATGAGCAAACATTGCCCTTAAATCCGTTATCATTTTATGACTCAATGCATCCGCCACTATATTAGCTTTACCCGGGTGATATTCGATTGCACAATCATAGTCTTTTAGCAATTCAATCCACCTTTGTTGCCTTAAATTCAACTCCTTCTGGGTAACAAGATATTTCAGGCTCTTATGGTCAGTGTATATAATCGAATTTTCTCTATACAGATAGTGCCTCCATATCTTTAGGGCTAACACCACAGTAAATAACTCCAAATCATGAGTGGGATAATTCATCTCATGTGGTCTTAATTTACGAGACGCATACGCTACTACCTTCCCTTCTTGCATTAGCACACATCCTAACCTTGTGTGTGATGCATCACAATAGATGACAAACTCCTTTTCAGCCTCAGGCTGAATCAACACTGGTGCCTCAGTCAAAATCCTCTTTAGCTTTTTAAAGCTTTCCTGCTGCTTATCAGCCCAAACAAACGGTACCCCTTTCCGTAACAACTTGGTTAATGGTGCAGCAATCAATGAGAATCCCTTAATGAACCTTCTGTAGTACCCAGCTAACCCAAGAAAACTTTAAATTTTTGCTATAGACTTTGGCAGCTTCTAGTTCAGAACAGCTTCGATCTTTTGGGGATCAACCCTAATCCCCTCAGCAGAAACAACATGCCCCAAAAAGGTAACTTCCTTTAGCCAAAATTCACACTTGTTGAATTTGGCATACAGTTGCTTCTCTCTCAATATCTACAGAACAACCCGAAGATGCGACTCATGTTCCTCTTCCGTTCTTTAGTACACCAGGATGTCATCTATGAATACCACCACGAATCGGTCCAGATAGGGTTGGAAAACCCGATTCATCATGTCCATAAAAGCGGCTGGTGCATTTGTTAACCCGAATGACATCACTAGAAATTCATAATGCCCATACCGCGTTCAAAAAGTAGTCTTGTGAATATCCGCCTCCTTGACCCTTAACTGATGGTACCCTGATCTCAGATCTATTTTTGAGAAAACTGAAGCTCCTCGCAACTGATCGAACAAATCATCAATCCTTGGCAATGGGTATTTGTTCTTAATCGTCAACTTGTTCAGCTGACGATAGTCAATACACATTCGCATCGACCCATCCTTCTTCTTAACGAACACTGACGATCCCCACGGAGACACACTTGGTTGGATAAATCCACGATCCAACAACTCCTGGATATGAGCTTTAAGTTCTACCAGCTCTTTCGGTGCCATCCTATTTGGGGTGATAGACACCGGAACTGTTCCCAAAAGTAGATCAATGCCGAACTCCACCTCGCGATTCGAAGGTAACCTTAGAAGCTCTTCTAGAAAGACGTCTGAGAACTCTTTCACCGTTCTAACATCCCTTACAGAAAATTCTTTGGCCTCCAAAGCACTGATGAGAGCTAAGAATGCCTCACACCCTTTTCGCACCATCCTTTCAGCCTTTAGTGTAGACACCACATTGGACAGGTAATTTCTTCTTTCACCTATCACAAGCACCTCTTCATCCTCGGAAGTCTTTAATATTACGCGCTTAGCAGTACAATCCAAGTTTGCTCGATGCTTAACTAACCAGTCCATACCTAAAATTAAATCAAACTCGCCAAACAGCAATTCCATCAAGTCTGCCAGGAAAATAACCCATTGCACTTCTAAATGCACACTTCTAAATAGTTTGTTCACCACTACAGATTGTCCTAAAGGGCTAATCACAGATATTTCTCTAGCAGCAAGCTCAGATTTAATGCTCAAAGTCTAAGATATAGTACAGGCAACATATGAGTGTGTAGACCCAACATCTATCAAAGCTGTAAAGGGTGTATCAAACACAAGAAACGTACCGGCTATGACGTCCGTGCATCGCCATCCTCTCACCGTCTAGCTGCATAAACCAATCCAGGCTGTCTTGCATCTGTATTACCAACTCCTCTACTCGATGCTCCATGCCCTCGACCAACTCTGTTTCCTCCTCTGACCGGACCACAACCTCTCAGTGGTTGCTGCCCACCTCTTTTTAGCTGTGCAAAACCCTGACTTACTGACCGCACCCTAGCCAACTCTTGTGGATAGTCCCTTATCAGATGGTCCATATATCCACACTTAAAACATCCTCTATTTCTTACCCAGCACTCCTCCGAATGTAATTTCCCACAACGAGCACACGGTAGAGACTAACCAATGGCAATAGGCATCGTACCTCGACCTGGCCCTTCAAACCTAGGCCTTCTTTGAAAACCCCTAGCAGATCCTGATAACCCCAAACTCCTTTTACTCTTACCCCTATCCTTATCCCGATTCTGCCTCTCAGACCGCTTCACCTCTTCAGCTATTTTTGCTTTTTCAAACAAGATGGCAAAATCTCTTTCCCATCATGAAGCATCGATTTTGCATGACTCATCTATAAACCATCCTTGAACTGAACACAACATTCATAATCAGTTGCGACGATACCCTGGGCATAACGGCTCAAGCGTAGGAACTCTGCCTCATATTCAGCCATAGATTTACTCTCTTGGACCAAATTGAAGGATATTTTTCGCTGGGCATCCACATAGCTTGCCCTAACATATTTCCCTTGGAACGCCGTTTTAAAGAAATCCCAGGTGACACGATCTACTGAAGTACCTTCCCTCACTGTAAGCCACCACTGGTACTCCTCATCAAGCATGAGAGACACTGCTCCCTTCAACTTTTCCTCTGTGGTACAGTCTAGATCGTCCATGATTCGTTCAACCGCTTCTAGCCAGTATTCAGCTACGTTAGGGGCCACGCCAGAAATACCCCTAAATATCTCAACCCCATTTGCCCAGAGTCGCTCAGGGATAGATTTTCGGGCTACTGATCCAGTGCTTGCCCCAGCAACTCGTTCCAGAACACGCAGCATAGCTTGGGACAAAGCATCATCCCTTCCAGCTTGATCATGGGACCCTACCTCGATTATTGGTGATGCAGGTGCTTCCATTTTAGGCATATGCCTAGATGCCTCGGATCCAACCCGAGTACCTTGGCCTCTACCTCGGCCATGTCCACCACGCCCACATCCTCTAGCGCTCATGTTTACTGAATCGACTTAATCTGATTAGAAATTTTATGAATTAGTAAATTATTCCACTATTTATTAACGAACATCTTATGAATACAAACTTAAAAGTAGTTTTCATAAATCGTATTTCTAAAGGTCTCAATCTCTAAAATTTTATCTCTTATAACTAGCAATCACAACATAATAAAAATCTTTTCATAAAATCAAACTGAATCAGAAGACTTACAATACAGATTTGGGCGGAGACTCGGTGTGCCATACTTGCAGAAAGACATATATTTTTCTAAACCACCTTTCAAACCAATTTTGGAAAAACATTTTTGAACCTATTTCACAGTCGAGTTTTGTAACTGGGCTCTAATACCACTAAATGTAACACCCCAAACCCGACCTAGATGTTACGACTGGATCCGGCATGTCACATGGAATGGTTGTTTAGGAACTTTGATATTGTTTTAAAAAAATTTGGGTTTTGGTTCCATTAAAAAAATAAAACAAAAAAAAATCTGATTTAATGGTTTTCTTGCATGTTGCAATTAATACTATTAACAATCAAAAACTGTTCTTGTGTTACAAAAAATCGAAATTAGTGGATTCCAAAAACGTGACATTTTGAAAATAGTTTTTGTAGTTCTAAGAAAATCCCGAATTTCATTATTTATTTGCTTGTTATCCACTTGTTAATATTTTGGAAAATGATTGTTTACATTTTTAGAAAAATTCCGTACTTAACATTTCATTGTATATAATAACCGCATTAAATCCAAAAACCAAATTAAAATTCTGGAGGCCTTATTACATAAAATATTCCCAAATTAAAAAAATAAAAGTTTAAGTAAAGGAAACAAAGTTTACGAAAGAAATACGCATGGCCACCACAGAGTCTACCTCAGCTCCAAATCCACATAGCTAGGGATTACCTACCAAATTAAGCAGAGGGGTGAGTCACGAGAACTCAGTGTGTAATTCCCCTTACGAATGAAATCTAGGCCTAAGCCCATAGAAGCAAATTGGCCGAAGCCCATACGTATCGAATTGGGTCGTAGCCTTAGCAACATGGAATATCAGATAGTGAATGCAATGCAATCCTGCCCAACCTAGTATTCTATCCGCTACACACCGCTCCATATTTCTAACCTCAACACACTTGTGGAGATTTCTACAATCAACCCTCCATCCGCTACACTACTTATTGGCAGTCATGCTGACAGTCATGCTGCTCAAAGCTGATATAATGTGACAGAGTCACTGATGTATGTGGCCTAGCCACTGCAATAATGTAATAGAGTCATCGATATAGGTGGCACCGAGCAATCGAAATAATGTGATAAAGTCACTGATATACACTGCCCCTTTTCATCAATATCATATCCCAATCCCATACAAACATATAATCATAATATAATGAATGCAACATATGTCAATGTAAATCTAATAAACAGAGCATCCATATATTCATGATAAGGTATTTACATGACACACTCAAACGTAACTAACCTGGTATCTCTGATTTTACCCCCAAGGGTAACTCAATAGATGTTACCGAAGTTTCGACTTTTAAACAATACACATACTGATTATTAATTAAACCAATGATTGTATGAGAATTACACACCTGGTTACGCGAAGGGCCAAACTCTCCTGATTGTTGCTATTCTCACTAGAGGGAATAACTACTATCTGCCTATCCCAAACGGATGTCGGCTCTCTACCACAACCCGGCGGATAGTCTGGAACTGTCGACACCGTATGTCATTTGAACTTGGGAGCAGAGACTACGAGTCCACTCCCCTCCTTAGATTGGCTAGCACTCACATCCATGAAGAGAATCTTTGATCAGTACAATACTTTTAGAGAGCTCGATGATTGTCTAACAAAGAGATTGGGTTATGGTAGAGCAACACGAAAGAGAGACTAATCGTATAGGACTAGAGAAAAACCCCTTACCTTGGTTAAGACGAAGTCGCACCACACCAGATTCGACTATGACTAAACCAAAGGGAACCCTAAAGTCGACTGAAGAGATTCGACCCCTCCCAAAAAGGAAACAGAAGAGTTTAGATCACTACAAGTGATTAAGGCTCGGCCTCGCCAAGCCTAGGGAAAAAGAACCAAAAGGAAATGTGAATGACAAGAAAAACCTTACCTTGCAAAAACCCAACTGATTGAAGAGACTTTTCGCTGTCAAAAAGATTCCTAGCACCTTGCTTCCTGATGTTCGGCTAACAGCATAAAGTGAAAGAATGGATTTAGTTTGGTGCCGGATGAGATTTAGCCAGCAAAAGAGAATGAAAATAGAAAGAATGGAAAGTAACGAAGAAGAACAAAATTTGGCTATAGAGGAAACCTAGTCAAGAACCAAAAGGAGTAGGGGTTTCGGTTTAATGGAGAAAGTAGAGAAGTAATGGGAGGGATGGAGGTTCAGCTATGGTGAATGGTATAGAAGAAGATAAAAAAGAGGGAAGAATGAGAAGTAAGCTTCGACTAGATAAGAAAAGAAATCGTAAGGGAGAAAAGAATAAGGTTTTAACAAATTGGTAAATGAAATGCTGACCCGAAAAGTACCAAGCAGAAAAACACCCAATTGCACAAAACTTAGAGAGCAAAAAATGAAAAAGAGAACAAGAAGAGTTCAAAGAATGTTTTGGCACCAAAACAAAGAAAAGTTGTACACCCTCCAAAGGTTCTATTTTGCTATCACACACCACAAATGTCGAAATTCCTAGCCAACTACATCACATAGTCGAAATTCCCCCCACAACTCCCACCTTCAACCAACTCTCATCCACCCTCACCAAATCCCTTGATTTGCTCCACCCAGTCCTCTCCATCCACCATTTGAATTCATTTGACCAGTTCAAACTCTTCCTAGAAGAGTCCCACGCCAACTCCACCACCTTCCCTTCCTAGCACAAAAAGAACTCCCCAAAAAGTAACATGTGGGATTCGAACCCACTCCCCCTTCCATGCTCCATTGTGGCGCCAACGACTAAGCCACACACTCCACTTGTGACATCACATTACAACCAAACATGTTTAAGGTCTTCATCTAAAGCTCTCCCCCAAAAGTGCCCTAAAAAGCAAAATTTCTCCAAAGCCCTAGCTCGAACCCGAGCCTCCCCAAGACCCCTAAACACATTAAAATAACAAGCTGAATGAGCCAAACACATAGAATAGCATAAAATGCAGAACCCCTAATTCTAGGATGTTACAATACTCGATTTAGCCCTAGTTAAATTAGGCTTAGTATAGTCGTACATAGTACGAGGAGCAGGATTTTAGCAACCACCGGAGGGAGCAGATTGTTGTCAGCCATCTCCTCGGTAGTATTAGTATTGTCCTCTTGCTCTACCTCTATGTATTGTAAACTTCGCCTTATCTCCCTACGATTTCTACAAGCGGTACTTTCTATCTCACTGTCAAAAAGCAAGGGTCCTGACGGGTTCCTTCTATTCATAAACTAGAAATACTTGCCAGAAGCAAATAAAAGAAAAATTTGAAAAGTAAAAATAAAATAAAAATATAGTATTCCTAATATTTTAGTCCCCGGCAACAGCCAAAAACTTGATGGGCTCGAAACTAACTAATATTTTGACAAAGGCAAGCGCACCTATTGAATAGTAGTATAGCCTTGGTGAGTCCGGAATATCATATCCTGAAGGACTAAAAGTACTAGTAATTACTATCTTTCTATTATCTAGCCTAAGAATTGAAATGATTTCTTTTAAATAAAAATTAATTAAAAGCACGACAGAGAATGAATTGGGAAAATACTTTTAGACAACTTTATGAAAGAGACAATACCCAAGGAAGAATCCACCTAGACTTCACTTATTACTTTTGATTCATACGATTTATTCCCTTGACTTAATCCGTAGAAATCCCTAATTTATGTTAATATCTCTTTCGAGACTAAAAAGAACTGACTGTAGGTTGATTAATTGAAATCTCTTTTTAATTAAAACCCCTATTGTCGCATTAACTCGATCTATGGATTCCCTTACTAGATTTGACTCTAATCTGACAGATTTACGTCGTCCTATATCTAGGATTGCATTCAACTCCGCTTAATTTTGTTGATCTACTCTTAAACCGGGACTTTTACTCATTTGAATAAGCACATTCGACTTGAATCAATAACCTGAATTATTAAAACAAGAATAAGAACTCACAATTAAGAATAAGAATAAATATTTATCTTATAAATCAAATAATAATAAGATCCATCTTAGGTTTCACCCCCTCAGGTATTTAAGTGATTTAGTTCATACTAATAGAGAGAAACATCTTAAAATAAGGAAAACTACAAAACATGAGAAAACCCTGTCGATACCATTTTTTTATCAAGTTTGAAAAACGAGAATCGACTTTGAAAATATGGAAATAGAGTCGCCACTGATCTTTTATTCGAGGTGTGATCAGATCACCTTAGGATGTATTATTTTAATAAAACATTTTTATTAAAACAATAATTTTGGTCTACGAATATTTGAGGAAACAGGTTCGGGAGTCGGTTACGTACGAGGAAGGGTTAGCACCCCCGTAATGCTCAGAATTGGTACCTAATTGATTAATTAATGTCTTAATGCCGAAAATTTGAAAAGATTCCCTATTACGATCCATTTATTTAATATATATATATATGGATGCCAAAGCTCCCTATTTCGGAGAAATAAAATGCCATACACAGTAAGTTAGGGCATAACATCTTATATTCTCGAAGTTGAATTTATCCTTCGACATTCAATACTTGTATATTAAAAAAATAAGAAGGATGTTCCCTTATTTGGGTCAAATGAAAAAATCGCAACCCAGTAAGTTAGGGCACAATTTCTCAAAATTCCCGAATACGGAATATTGCCTTTGTTCTTTTAAAAAACTTATCTCGAGATAATAAAATATCACACCTAGTAAGTTAGGGCGCAATTCTCAAAAATCCCAAGAATAATTTTTTTTATTTGAAATATTATCCATTTTGATTTAAGAGAGAAAGGATACTTGGTTGCTAGGTTTTAAACGAGGAGAAGTTTTAAACGAGGAGAATCGGAACTCAATAAGCTAGAGCACGATTTTCTCGAAGCCTCTAAACACGAGCATTGCCTTATGATTTTAAAGCCCAAATGATATTAAAACACTATATCTTTCGCAAGATACAATGGAATACAAATACACAAAGCAATATATTAATCCATACAAAAACATTGCAACGATGAATCACAAATAATTAATAGTTACAAATTAAGAGATATAATACATACGATAACAAAAAATGAACATCTAAAACATAAAAAAAATGTGCATCAACTTAAATAATATGTGAGTGATAAAACAATTGTATGTTAAAAATAATAATAACATATGAAAGTGTTTGGAATAGGTAAATATATAATTTAAAATAAGGTTTTTTTTTTCAAAGAAACCAATTATACATAAATAAATTTAAAAGAATATATATATATATATATATATATATGAATAAATTCGAAAAATAATACAAAAACAATAATGTATACATACAAGAAAAATAATATAAGTTATATATGAAAAGAATATATATATATATATAAAGATAATATAGATTATATATGAAAAGAATGTGTACATATGTACATAAAAATAATTTAATATAAATTACATATGTATATAAAAGAATATATATATAAAATTTAATGAAAATACTATAAAAAATAAATAATACTTAGAACCATTTAAATATACATTATTTGATATTAATTCAAAAGGAAGATAAATTACATGAGTTAATGAGCAAAATAAAATAAATTAATCTGAGTACTATATTGAAATTAACATAACAATGAAGGGACTAAAATTGCAAAAAAGTTAAATGAAATCAGAAAGGGACCAAAATAGAACGCGCGTAAACTAAAAGGGACAGATCTAGCAAATTCTTTGTTTAGCCAAAACGCGGCGTTGAATCTGGATTGAATTGCAAAAGAATCAAAAAGCATAGGGATCGATTGCGTAAATAGTCCTTTTAAAGAGGAAAGGCGTGGATCCGGGTCGCAAAGCGGGTCGACGCGCGGATCCTACACCCTCCTAAATGGCGCCGTTTTGCATTATTGATTAAAACTAAAAAAACCTAAAAATTTAAGCATTTTAGTTGTTTTTAAAGAAAAATAAAAAAAACCCTAATATTTTCTTTCTAATCTCTCAGCCGAAATCAGCCCCCTCTCTGTTTATTCTCTCAGCCACAAAAAGAAAATCCGACCACCTCCACGCCATCATAATCGGCGATTAGTGATCGATTCAGTCTCGATCGACTGCCTTTTTTCAAGCCAGACACGAGTATTTCATGCCCCCAACTTCGAAGGATCCCCTTACTTCGATTGCGGTGAAGAAGGTAATCCGACAGTTCGTGTTTCGGAGGTAAATCTCTTATCCCTTTTGTATTATCACTTGAGTATTCGAAACAAAGACCTAGAAAACGAAAGGAACAGAATATTGAAAGTCGAAAGGAAAATCACCTTTTTTGAATTTTTTTTTTTTTTGATTTCTCTCTATTCTTTTGTATATTGTATGCGCAATAACAATGTGCGTAAAAACAAGGTTCCCCCTTACAAATTTTGCTTCGGTTTTATATATAACCGAAAAGAAAAATCAAAGGTAAAAAATGAAATTACAACTGTTTTTTGTTATTTTTTCTGCTTGCTAGTTGTTTGTTGTTTTGTCTTCTTTTGCAGGTACAAGGCCACGTGGATGTACGATGGTGGTGACGTGGAGTATGGCGATCGTCGGAGGTCTTGTTGGTAGAGGCTTCTGGCGCTGAAGCTAACCCTAGGGTTTTTTGACAAAAACATTTTGGGCTAGGGTTTGGGGCTAATTCGGGTTTGGTTTGGGCTAAGCTTAGTATTGGGTTAAGTAATTGGGTCGTTAATGTAATTGGGTTTGGGTGTTTTTATAATCCGGGCTTATATATGTAAAAAGACTTGGACTGTAATGGGATTTTTATTGTTTTTGGTTATATTTTTATTTGGTTTTTTTTGGTTAATGAATAGGCCCGAGCAGATTTGGGCTTCTACAGCTGCCCCTCTTTGCTCATTGTCGTGTAACGGAAATGGAGCAAAGACTTTAAAGAGGGCCAAATTTGCCCGGTCTCGCCGAATCTTGACTTCTTGGCACTTCTTTCCTTCTAGTAGCTTCATTCCATCCCACTGCATCTTCAAGGGTATAGGAACTAGTGCTTTAATCTACTCCAATGTAATTTCAGAGAGAAGAATCCACTGGAACTTTGAGGAGATGATAATTCAGAGAGAAGAGATTCGTAGCTTCGATCTTCCTATTGAAACTTCTCAAAAATGAAAGTTGATCCCCAATACACTTAGGGAGGAGGGATTTGTAACTTCGACCTGCTCCACTGGGACTTTGAGGTGATAAGGATCCAGAGAGAAGAGGTTTGTAGTTTCGATCTTCTCATTGAAACTTCTCGGAAATAAAGGTTGATCCTTAATATACCCAGGGAGGAGGGATTTGTAGCCTCAACCTTGTAACACCCCAAACCCGGCCCAAACACCACGACCGAATCTGGTATGTCACTAAGAAAATTTAATAAAACATGTCGCATTTTTGGAAAATATTTTCCTTGAGTTTAACCTTTTATTCGGGAAAAATTAATAGGTTGTTAATTTAGATAAGCTATAAATTCTATGAGATGTTTTTATGAATTAAAAATTGAAACTTAAATACATGCCTTAGAAAAAAAAATGAAAACTTAAAATGTCTGATAATAATAATAATAAAAGCCCAAAATTAAAACTGAACCGAAATATAAAGCTAACAGCCTGTGGCCTTATTACATTGAAATTTAAAACCCATTAAATAAAGATATAAAATAATAAACTAAAGTCTTTTGCTGAATCCAAATGTTCTTTTGCATGGCCACATTGCACTCCTCTCTAGCCCGGTCCGATGCACTAGGTGCTACCTGAAAAAAATATTAAATAATAGGTTGAGTCGCGAGACTCAGTGTGCAACCCTCGTGCACCATCAGATTTGGGCCTTAGCCCTATAGAACAGAATAACAGATTAATATATATATAACAAAAATTATGCAAGCCCAACCCAAATCCTAGGTTTCCATCCGCTACATGCCACCCTTACCTGCCATTCACACCACTAGGGATTTCAACAATCAACCCACACCGCTACACGCCATTGATGGCAGTCATGCTGCTCATCGTCAGATCATGGCAATAGCCACTACAACAGATCATGGCAAAAGCCACTACAATGATCATGGCAAAAGCCACTACAAAGAGATCATGGCAAAAGCCACTATACGAACACTTCCCCTTTCATCAAACCCAACCCCGTGCAATCACAGAAATCGGCATACTTATAAAACATATCATCTTAATAGGAACATTCACTGAATAATGACAGAGATCACTAACCTGGTGATTTGCTTTTACCCTCCTTGGGTTTCGAACGTTATGCCATGATTTCGACGTTTAACAAAATATAAGCAGATTTATTAACACATATTAACAGACAATCTAATGGTGTGAAAAGTTACACACCTGATAACTCGTAGTACTACTCTCTATGTCGATACCATCGCTAATCTGATCTATTGCCCTTTGTCTACAACCTTGCTCAAAAGTCAGAAGAACGCAAGGATAAGGCCTCTCCTATATTCGGTTAAGGTTAGTGCTTTACCCGATTCATACATTTAAATTAACAAATCTCCTTACCTTAAAATCCCGAAAGTAATTCGATCCGAGTGCTACTAAACTTTGGCTTAGAAATTTAAGCGATTGGACCCCCTTCAAATCCTGGAATACCGCAAATGAGAGAAAACACCCAATTAGTTAACCATTTAGCCATTCGGCTAAGATCTCTAAAAGCCGAACAAAGATTGAAATCTCACGAATTGACACTTACCTTTACAAATGGTTTCGGCTACCCCTTGCAGGAAGATTCGGCAATCACAAGCAGAAGATCGAAGCGTAGAAGATTAGAGATCTAAGAATTTTAGCTTTTAAGAAAATCCCAAAAATGATGAACAAGAGGAAGATTTCAGCTGCAAGAATAAACAAGAGTGTAGTTTCGGCTTTTAGTGAATGGGAGAAGAACAACAATGGAGATCAGAAGATTCGGCTAACAGGAAATTTCAAAGAAAGAAGAAAGGGTGAAAGAGGTGGTGATTTTGGCTTTTGAAAGAAAGTTGATGAGAAATTGTGGAGGAGAGACGAAAATTTTGGCACAAAGAATGAAGAAAAGTAGGGTTCAAATGCGAAATTGATGAGCTATTCCCCTATTTATAGAAAATTCGACACCCCCTATGGCTATTAGAAACCGATTCTTTACTCCCTAGGTGATGAAATTTGACCAACTCGCTTCTTAACAGATAGCTCCTAATTTTTCTCCTTTTATCTTCCATATTATCAACTATATTATCTACATTATCCCATTTACATAAATCCTCCTATTTTTGAGCCTTGTAGCCGTCCACTCCACCTAACCCTAATGCCAAAAATTAGCTAACTTGAATCCAAGGAATTGGGCTCCTTGAAACTTAAATTTGGGCCCCTAACTCCTTGGTGTGGCGTCACCTCCTTGTTCCCAAAGTGGCACTACTGACCACTGGGCCACAAGCCCATTTTGATATTTTAAACATAGGTACTACCTTTTAAGTCCTATAATGCCCAAACAGAAAATTTTAATCAAGGCTTCTACCTAAGCCTGAGCCTAATTTGGACCCTTAACAGTTAAATTAACACTTTAAACATATACACACACTAAAGCATAGACCCAAAAATTTAGGATGTTACAAACCTACTCCAATGGAACTTCGAGGAGATAGAAATTCAAGGAGAAGACATTCGTAACCTCAATCTTCTCTGTTGAAACTTCAAAGAAATACGGACTGATCCTCATTGTAAACTCAGAGAGAAGGGATTTGTAGCCTCAACTTACTCTAGTGAAACTTTGAGGAGATAGAAATTCAGGGAGAAGAGATTCGTAACCTCAATCTTCTCTACTAAAACTTTAAAGAAATACGGACTAATCCTCATTATAAACTCAAGGAGGAGGGATTTGTAGCCTCAACCTACTCCACTGAAACTTCAAGGAGATAGAAATTCAGGGAGAAGAGATTCGTAACCTCAATCTTCTCTACTAAAATTTTAAAGAAATACAGACTAATCCTCATTGTAAACTCAGAGAGATAAGATCTGATGTCTTTGATCTGCTCTTGCAACTTCAGGATTGCCAAAATTACCATCTGCTCCACTGCAAACTCAGGGAGACAAGATCTGATATCTTCAATCTGCTCCTACAACTTTAGGATTGCTAGATCTGTTATCTTTGATCCGTTTCATTCAAGAAGGCAAGATCTTCGAATTCACCGATGTTGCGACAACGTCCTCTAGAGGACCTGTCCTGTAAAATCAGTTTTGTGCTTATGCAAAATAGTTAGGAAGCAATGATCAGAATGAATTTAATGCGCCTAACTAAATGTTTTATGGATGGCATTTGTATGAATGCAGAATGTCATGAGAATGGTCTTTTACAAAGATTAGGATGCAATGATCGGAATGAATCAAATGCCCCTAAATAGATGTGTCTTATGGATGGCATTTGTATGATGCAGAATGTTATGAGAATGATTTTTACAAATATTAGGATGCAATGATCAGAATGAATCAAATGCCCCTAAATAGATGTGTCTTATGGATGACATTTGTATGAATGTAGAATGTCATGAGAATGATTTCTTGTAATGATTAGGATGCAATGATCAGAATGAATCAAATGCTCCTAAATGTGCTTTGCATGAATGCAGAATTTCATGAGAATGATCCCTGCTTAAGGTGTTATTATTTATTGTTCATCAGGGTAATATGCTACCCTATTGTTTGGCTGGTATTCCTGATAAAAACCCGAGAAAACAAATATCTTGCTCAACAAACTTGCCCCACTGTAACTTTAGGGTTCATCTCTTTGTGACTTAGGGGTATAAGATCTAAATCTCTTCCCATCTATCCCACTATGACTCAGGGGTATAGGGCCTGTAGCTTGTTCCATCACCTGATCACTCCTCGGGTGACCCAATCAGATGTGTATGCATGATGCATAATATCAAATTTTCTTCGGAGAATGATTCCCATTTTACACTTGGGTTAATGATGCCCATTTTTTGTTAGGATTGTATTACTGACGCAATATCTTGTCATTTGTTCAACCACCAGTTTGGCAAAAAGCTATGAGAGATAGTCTCAGTTTAGACTCTTTCTTAAACTTGATGAGTTTTAAATAATAGTCCTATTTCGAGCTCTTGTATTATTCAGAAGCTTCCAGAGTAATATGTGAAACTCATTTTATGAAAATATTATTAGTCCACTAATCGTTATTTCAATGCAAAATGCCTGCAAAATATCATAACGATGGATAAAGGAATTAATTAAGAGTATAGCTCGAAACAAATAAGCTAAGCAAATATACTAATCACAGTTAAGAAGGAAATTTATTGTGAACATATGTTGAAAAGAATAATATAATCACAAATAACCAATTTAAAATGGGTAAAATAGAAACTAGGTGCCTCAGATATCGCAGTCTGGGCTTCTTTGTTCCAACTTCTTGAGGACCATTTTAAGCTCAATATGTGTTTAGGGGATTTGGAGTACTTTGGCGATGCCTCAAAATGTAGCATACTTCTTCATTGTTAATTCAGGCATGGCAAGACTGTTGTGTGCCCCCCTTTCATCAAAATTTGAGCCGCCTTTTCTGAGTTTTCAACTCAAATCCCATTTGGTCTCAAAGCGCCCTTTGTGGGTTTTCGCCTTGGCCTCTCATTTCTCTTTCTTCTTTTTGCTAACAATTTCTATTTTTTTCTTTTTTGATTTGATTTTTGTTGAATTCACCAGATTGGGCAGGTCCTTACCATCTACCTTAGACAATACCCATGCGTCTCCAGAATAGGCCTTCTTCGCTGTATAAGGTCCTTCCCAGTTTGGCATCCACTTTCTTCTGAAATCCCTTTTGCATGGGAAAAGTCTTCTTCAAAACCCTATCATAAAATTTTCTAGGGCGAATCATTTTTGTTGTGAGCTTGCATCACCTGACTGTGACAGATAGCTTTTAACATCAATTGATCATATTGAGATTGGATCTATTCTGCCTCATCTAATTTCAGCCTTGACAGAATTTTGGCTGCAATGGGCAAAACCAATGAGAAATGTGTTGCCTCCATGACAGTCTTGGCCAACATTTGATAAGCATAGAGGGTAAATAGTAACTTTTATATGCCAATCCTTACAAGTCTTGGTCTTTTTATGATCTTTTATTTTTTCTTTTTTTTTTTTTTGGGCTGCCTTTGCTGTATTGATGTGGCGCCTAATCTTTGATCAGACCGTAAACTTTTGTCATTGTGCGGCTAAATATGATCTTTTCGACATCTTTTTGAATTCTTTCTTTCTTTTTTTTTTTGGTTCAGATGACTATCGACTTTGTAATATTGGCACATGAAGCGACTTTTACCATCTTAGTGAAGTAACCGACATCCACGAAAATGAATTGATGTTGGCTAGAAGCTTTTGATGAGACTGGCTTGGTAACATCCATGCCCCATATATAAGAGATCTTATTTCTGCATTGAGCTAGGCTTTGATCTTCATCTCCTTCCTTGGCTCGCAACGTAGGATCTATTTTTCATCCAGTATTAACAAATCAGAAGATATGTTACAATTTCTATCGTCTTCAAAGTCCTGCGATCCCTTAGACCCATATTTCATTCAAAAAGGGAGTCAGTAACAGCGTCACCCATATCATTGATATCTAGGGACCTAGGTACGAAGGAAATCCAAAGAATACATGATTGTAGGATGATATTTATATGGCAAGGCCATGAATAAAGAATGAAAGAATATTTAAAAAAAAAACAAAAGAATGTACAGTATGAAATATACGGAATGAAAAAATATTTACTTAAAAAGATGCATTTTATTGAAATAAAAATTCTGGACACGAGCCCATTTCACAAAAAGATTCTTATTGCTTCTGGGCTTAAAGCAACAAGTGCGTTTTGAATATTACTCTTGATTATCTCTAAAAATACAGGGATCCCTTCCACAGTCCCATTGTTTAAAATCTTCCCAAGTATGTAAGGGCTTGGAAACTTTGGTTTTCTCTTCAGATGTTAATGTTCAGATTCCCTTTGACTTCTTCAAGGAATTATAGCTTTTTCGCTTCCACTTTCAACCACCATATCCGAGTGATTGAATTCTGAGGAATCATCAACTTTCACTACTCCCTTTTCAATGAGCTTTTCAACCAACTTTTTAAATGTAGTGCAGTTTTCAATTGAATGTCCCGTTATTCCCGCGTGGTACTCGTATTGGGCATTCTCATTATACCATTTTGGGTACGGTGCATAGGTTCCACGTAGAATAGAGACACTACATGTTCATCAAAAAGATTCTAATACAACTCTTTATATGTTACTGGGATGGGTGTGAATTGGGGCCTTTCGGTACTTGACCTCGGATTGGGGTTCCTGCCTTTAAGAGCCTTGATACGTTCTCAGGCTATTTACCTCATTTTCCTTGTTTCTTGAAGTTGATCTTTTAGTGCTTTCTCCCACTTCTATTTTTCTGTTTCTTATAGCATTCTCAATAATCTCACCGGACATTACCATATCTGAAAAACTCCCGGCGGCACTTCCTAACATATAGTTAATGAACGGAGCCTTCAGAGTATTAATGAAGAGCATCATGATTTCTTTTTCTGTTAGAGGCGGCTGGACTTGTATAGTGACTTCCCTCCATCTTTGAGCATACTGTCAAAAACTCTCATTTGTCCTCTTCTCCATATTTTGCAAAGTGATTCTATCGAGGGTCATATCTGTTACATGACTATACTGCTTCATGAAAGCTTGAGCTAAATCTCTCCATGACTAATCTTGGTACGACTCAATTGGTTATACCATCTAAATGCTTCCCCAGTTAGACTGTCTTCAAAGCAGTGGATCAGTAATCGATCATTGTTGACATGCCCAGTCATACGTCTGCAGAACATAGTGATATGAGCTTCGGGAAAACTATTTCTGTTGTACTTCTCAAACTCTAGCATTTTGAATTTGTGGGGAAGTATAAGGTCTAGAACCAAGCTTAGATCCTTAGCATCGATCCCTCTATAATTATCAGAGTTTTCCCTTGCTCTGAATCTTTCTTCCAGCCATTTATATCGGCCCTCTAACCGCTTTGGCAATTCAACCCTTGCCCTTTCTCTCTCTGATGCCTCATCAAAGTCGGGAATATCAGCATTAATTGGATGCTCCCCTAAGTTAGAACCCGATCCCATTTGAAGGTTGACCGGTATCGAAACATCTTCTTGAAATTTTTGAGGTTTAATTGTGACGGATGTCTTTCACCGGTGTACCTTAGGATGTGCCGGAAGATATGGTCGTTCCTTACTATTTTCACCAGTGCTAACCATAGGGGCTTTTCCTTTGTCCACTCTTCCCCCCAGTAGTTGAGTTAATTGAGTCATCATACTCTTTCGTGATTCCATCATTCGGTCTATCATATCTTGTTGGATCTTAGCAAGCTGCTCCTGCATTTGCAGCTGAAATTTATCCTGCATCTCCATTTCGAGTTGCTCAAGCTTCTCTAATCTCTGATCCATATCTTTTGTCATAGTTCGTGCCGTAAGGATGTTTGGTTTTGTTGGTGTCCAGGTTAATGCTGAAATAATTTCAACCAATCAGGGTCCTCTTATGAAATTTAATGCATGCGATGTAATGCTATGTGAATGCATGCAGTGCGAAAAGAGTCGATTCTGATTCAATTCCATTTAGGAAACTTTATTTGAAAATAAAGCTCTTTACCTAAAGTGGATTACAAATATACGGACATCCATATTGTCTTCCATTTATCAAGAAAGTCGTTTTCCATGTCGAGCTCCCTAATTTAGCAACCGAACCCGAATCGACACCCCTCTCTAATATGAAAATGCATGCAAAGCAACAAAAATGAAACAAATAGTCAGTACGATATAAATGAAGTTCAAAACACATAAAACATTCAAGTGCCTATTGGGTGACCACTAAGGTTTATCACAACTCCATCTGGGGTAGGCTCTTAGGGTCTTTTACATGCGATTTGAGTTCTAAAGTTGAGGGTACCTGAACCAATAGATTCCTTAATCCTTACCCATTATAGGCTCATATGGATCGAGTTCGGTTCAGGGGAATACATTTCCCTATGGCTGCACGAAGATGAAAATCTCACGAAGACATAGGTACGGATGTATCCCGGAAGCGATTCACTATCCTGTACAGAGGTGAAAACCTCACGAAGGGGTAGCTTCCCACTTAAAGGTGTGACCTAGCGGTCATGCAATATGATGCAAAGTATTTTACAAGACTCAAACCACAGCAATCAAACGAAATGATGCAAGCGAATAAAAAGGATCGTAATTTTTCAAATCAAATTTTCAATTTTCGACAAAAGGACAGAAATTAATCAATTTATGGCCTTACTCTCAACCAGTCCCCAGTAGAGTCGCCAAGCTGTCGAAACCATTTTTTTATCGAGTTTGAAAAACGAGAATCGACTTTAAAAATATGGAAATGGAGTCGCCACTGATCTTTTATTCAAGGTGTGATCAGATCACCTTGAGATGTATTATTTTAATAAAACATTTTTATTAAAATAATAATTTTGGTCTACGAATATTCGAGAAAATAGGTTCGGGAGTTGGTTACGTACGAGGAAGGGTTAGCACCCCCGTAACGACCAAAATTGGTACCTAATTGATTAATTAATGTCTTAATGCTAAAAATTTGAAAAGATTCCCGATTACGATCCATTTATTTAATATATATATGTATTTGGACAAAACCATATTAGATGCCAAAGCTCCTTATTTCGGAGAAATAAAATGCCATACACAGTAAGTTAGGGCATAACATCTTATATTCTCGAAGTTGGATTTATCCTTCGACATTCAATACTTGTATATTAAAAAAATAAGAAGGATGTTCCCTTATTTGCGTCAAATGAAAAAATCGCAACCCAGTAAGTTAGGGCACTATTTCTCAAAATTCTCGAATACGGAATATTGCATTTGTTCTTTTAAAAATCTTATCTCGAGATAATAAAATATCACACCCAGTAAGTTAGGACGGAATATCTCAAAAATCCCAAGAATAAGTTTTTTTTATTTGAAATATTATCCATTTTGATTTAAGAGAGAAAGGATACTTGGGTGCTAGGTTTTAAATGAGGAGAATCGGAACTCAGTAAGTTAGAGCACGATTTTCTCGAAGCCTCTAAACATGAGCATTGCCTTATGATTTTAAAACCTGAAATGACATTAAAACACTACATCTTTCGTAAGATACAATGGAATACTATTACACAAAGCAATATATTAATCCATACATAAAACATTACAACGACGAATCACAAATAATTAATAGTTATAGATTAAGAGATATAATACATACAATAACAAATAAATGAACATCTAAAACATAAAAAAATATGCATCAACTTAAATAATATGTGCGTGATAAAACAATTGTATGTTAAAATAATAATAACATATGAAAGTGTTTGGAATAGGTAAATATATATTTTAAAATAAGGTTTTTTTCTCAAAGAAACCAATTATACATAAATAAATTTAAAAGAATATATGTATATATGTATACATATGAATAAATTCAAAAAATAATCTGAAAACAATAATGTATACATACAAGAAAAATAATATAAGTTATATATGAAGAGAATATATATATATACATAAATATAATATAGATTATATATGAAAAGAATGTGTATATATGTACATAAAAATAATTTAATATAAATTACATATGTATATAAAGAATATATATATATATATATATATATAATATAAAATTTAATGAAAATACTATAGAAAATAAATAATACTTAGATCCATTTAAATATATATTATTTGATATTAATTCAAAAGGAAGATAAATTACATGAAGTTAATGAGCAAAATAAAATAAATTAATCTGAGTACTATATTGAAATTAACATAACAATGAAGGGACTAAAATTGCAAAAAATTTAAATAAAATCAAAAGGGACCAAAATAGAATGCACGTAAACTAAAAGGGACTGATCTAGCAAATTCTTCGTTTAGCCAAAACGCGGCGTTGAATCTGGATTTAATTGCAAAAGAATTAGAAAGCATAGGGATCGATTGCGTAAATAGTCCTTTTAAAGAGGAAAGGCACGGATCCGGGTCGCAAAGCGGTTCGACGCGCGGATCCTACACCTTCCTAAACGATGCCATTTTGCATTATTGATTAAAACTAAAAAAAAACCTAAAAATTTAGTTGTTTTTAAAACAAAATAAAAAAACCCTAATATTTTCTTTCTAATCTCTCAGCCGAAATCAGCCCCCTCTCTGTTTATTCTTTAGCCGCAAAAAGAAAATCTGACCACCTCCACGCCATGATAATCGGCGATTAGTGACCAATTTAGTCTCGATCGACTTCCTTTTTTCAAGCCAGACACGAGTATTTCATGCCCCCAACTTCGAAGGATCCCTTTACTTCGATTGTGGCGAAGAAGGTAATCCGACGGTTCGTGTTTCGGAGGTAAATCTCTTATCCCTTTTGTATTATCACTTGAGTATTCGAAACAAAGACCCAGAAAACGAAAGGAACAGAATATTGAAAGCCGAAAGGAAAATCACCTTTTTTGAAATTTTTTTGATTTCTCTCTATTCTTTTGTATATTGTATGCGCAATAACAATGTGCATAAAAACAACGTTCCCCCTTACAAATTTTGCTTTGGTTTTATATATAGCCGAAAAGAAAAATTAAATGTAAAAAATAAAATTACAACTATTTTTTGTTCTTTTTTCTACTTGCTGGTTGTTTGTTGTTTTGTCTTCTTTTGCAGGTACAAGGCCACGTGGATGTACGATGGTGGTGACGTGGAGTACGGCTGTCGTACGGAGGTGCGCTGGTAGAGGCTTGCGGCACCTGAAGCTAACCCTAGGGTTTTCTGACAAAAACGTTTTGGGCTAGGGTTTGGGGCTAATTCGGGTTTGGTTTGGGCTAAGCTTAGTATTGGGTTAAGTAATTGGGTCGTTAATGTAATTGGGTTTGGGTGTTTTTATAATTTGGGCTTATATATGTAAAAAGACTTGGACTGTAATGGGATTTTTATTGTTTTTGGTTATATTTTTATTTGGTTTTTTTTGTTAATGAATAGGCCCGAGCATATTCGGGCTCCTACAAACCCAAAACTTCAAAAGAAATTAATAGGAGATTTTTAGTCTTGACGAAGATCCTTCTTCCAAGCTATTCCCCAAATGGCTGTCTTCGAGTATTTTCTACTTTCTACCCTGTATATCCTTTTAGGTCATCCGTAGGGTGTTTATATAGGCTTTGGAACACCTTTTTTGGCCCAAAAGTGATCTTTTCTGAATAGAATTAGACTTGGGTTCGACAGGGACACGCCCGTGTGACACGCCCATGTACGATAGCTTAGGCCGTGTTCGATTCTACTCATAACACACAGTCGTGTGGTCTGCCCATGTCCTATAGTCCAGGCCGTGTTGATTTCTGAGGTAGGCCCATTTTGTCCCTTTTTGGCCCGTTTCTCGTTCTTTTTGACTCCTTAAGCTCTCCTGAGTGTAAAACATGAAATTAAAGGATTAGGAGCATCGAATTCATCAAATCTAATGAAAATTCATCCAAAAATAAGCCAAGCATGGGGTCAAAATATGTATAAATTATAGTTCATCATCGACCCACCCAGCCAACACACCAATATCGCAAATATAATGCTAATAATAATCTGTGAAGTCGCTAATAATGAAAAGCGTGGCCTAGCCACTAATATCAGAATACATGGCGAAGCCACTAGAATGGTAAAAACATGACAGAGCCACTAGTATAGTACTTCCTCCAAATCAGAAACCCAACCCTAGTGCAGAATGTCGTGTCAGTCATGCTCACTCATTACACGTGTTTACAAAATGGCCATGCTCAGTAACAGTCATTTAGACATATATTAAAAACGTACCAGTTACACGACCACGGTCAAGTCAATTAAAACACAGTCATACAATCACAGTCAAATCAATTAAAACACAGTCTAAGTTAGTCATTTACCCAAAAGGGCAAAATAGTCATTTTACCCTATAAGGGTATTTTGGTAATCCTATACTTTAGGGGTATTACTGTAACTCTACCCTACAGGGGTATTTTGATAATCTACCTTACAGTGGTATTTTAGTAACTTTGTAAATCAGGGGTATTTCGGTAATTTCCCAAACCAAGGGTATTTCGGTAATTTTACAAACTGGGGGTATTTTAGTAATTTCCCAAACCAGGGGTATTTCAGTTATTTTGCAAACTGGGGGAATTTCAGTTATTTTACAAACCGAGGGTATTTTAGTAATTTTACAAATAGGGGTTTTTCAATAATTTTGCAAACTGGAAGTATTTCAGTAATTTTACAAACTGAGGGTATTTCAGTAATTTTGTAAACCTGGGGTATTTCAGTAATTTTGCAAATCGGGGGTATTTTAGTAATTTTACAAATCGGGGTCTCAGCGACCCAATAGAAGGTCCACCGTCGCCTCGAGCGACTTAAGTAACCTTATACAGTCACAACGGTGTAAATGGGCCTAAGGTCGATTACTCGGTCCAAGTGGGCCCATACACTCGTGTGGCCCATTTAGCCCAGAAACAGCCACAGTTAAGCAAATGTCACAGTCCAAACAACACTTACCACATCACATACATTTTATCTGTGTGGGGTCCACTAGCCCAGTGGGCCCACACGGCCCATTACCTAAAAACGACCCAGCCATGTGGACTACACGACTTGGTCTAACATTTACCATAATATGCAAATTAAATATGTGTAGGGCCCACAGACCCATTGGGCCTACACGGCCTATTTCAGCCCCAACGCGGCCCAAAATTACCTACGCCCATGAAAACACTCATGGTGGCCTCAACCATCTTACGCCCATATTTGTGGGCTCGGTCCACTACACGCGCGATCGTACGCTTGTGTGGCATCATTTGTCGATACTTCAGCTTTTTAGCGTTTTGTCGATCTACGATTAGAAGGACTGTGGTTACACACACTCTATCGGCTTTCTCGTCGACTATTGAATTTAGGGTAGTGTTACACACGATCACATCTGATCTAAGAATTCCGTCATGTGAAACCTATTCAAACATAACAACAGTTAATCACTTATCAATAGAGTTAAAAGAATATTAACAAACCCCTTAGCTGAAGGATCGACTACCACTTGCCTTAACTCGATCGTCAACTGTGATTCGCCGACTCAAACCAGAGTTTGGTGCAGCCACCCTTCCGCATCCCGATAGAAAGTCCCCAATAGTCGACACTGCACGCCTCTTAAACTTGGGAGTTGTAATATCCTAACTCTGTGGGTCTGTGCATTTGATACGCTGTATAGCTAAATTAGTAGGTGAAGGCTTTGAGGTTTGGATTGGGCCCAAGTTTGGGCTTAAATCAAAGTTAAATTGTTTAAAAAGAAAGTTAGTAGTATTTTTAATTTAAATTATTATGTTTAATAGCAAGCTGGGCTTGTGGCCCAAAAATCTGGAGTGCTTTGAATGGGCATTAAGGTGGTGCCACTTAGGGGGATTATTAGGCCATGTGTGGCCACTTGAAGCCCAAAAGGATGGGTCAAATTCGGTACTCCTAGGGGAAGGGGGTTGGACGGCACATTTGCTTCAATTTAGGAGCTTTAGTTTTTCTAATTAAGTGATAAAGGATGATAAAGGGAAAGAGAGAGTTGGTTTGGAAGTGGTCTCTTCTATAGGTGAGATAAAGATTGGATTATCTTGCAGGATAAGGGCTATTAGGAGGGGGAGAGTTGGCCAAAATTCCAACTGTGTGTGTGGCTGCTTGCGTATTGCTGAGTTTAGTAGTTAGTATCATCTATTTCACTTTTATTTTTCTTTCTTTTCTCACCTATACTCTGAGAAAGCCGAAATTCTCTTCACCTTTGTGCCTCTGCCTTTTTGTTCAAAACCTAAACTCCCTAGCATTCTTCTCCTCTTCAACGTATTCCCAAAGGCTGAATCCCCTTTTTACTCATATTCCTCCTCCATAGCTAAATCATCAAGGTGGTTTCTCTGTTTCCCGAAGGTTCATCATAAGCCAAATACTCCTCTATAATCCGATGAGTTTCAAGATTTCCTTCCTCTGTGATTTCTTTGATTCTATCAAGCTCTAATCCAGATCATTTGTTTTAAGGCTTGTCGATTTCTCTTCTCTGTCCATAGAAGCCTAAACCTGCTTATCAGTAGTCAGAAGTACCGATTTGGTGGAAAAGCTGAAGGTAGGTTGATGGTAGGTTTGCCTGAATGGCCTTTCTTGTTCAATTATGGTTGGCTGAATGTCATATGGGACGTGTTTGGTTCCAAATAAGGGATCGGTTTGATAGTTTGGAGTTGGCCGAATGTAGGTGGGGGTGTGAAGCTTTCTTAAAGACTTTCAGGATTCGACAGATTAGGTAAGGGTTCGTTTCGGTGTTATAATTATTTAAGTAGTTAGATCTCATCGTTTGATTGGTTAAGTGACTAAGGATTATTGTGGACACTAATAACAGTCAAGCAATAGGAGGGGTTGGATCTGTAAACCCAACGCCAAAGTAGCGTAGAAGCGATAAAAGCGTTAGTGCGAAAACCGGTGTGTAACTCTTACACTTTCTTATAATATGTGTTAATGTTGTGTGTTGTTTAAAACCGTAATGACGGCTATGGTTATTGAAATACCCTTTTGAGTAAAAGCGTGGATCTTAGGGTAAGTTGTTACTATTACTCGCGTTGTATGTGATCTATGAAAGCATATTATCTTGTATACATAATTTAGTATGTTAAACATGATCATACTAATGTTGTTACCATAAATATGTGTTATGGGTGATGAGAGGAGGGGGAAGTATGATCCATCAGACTGTCACCAGTGATTTGGTATCACACAGTGGGTTGGCCCCACATATGTTTAAAATTGTGACTAAGTCTCAGTGGTTTGGCACCACTAGTGGTTTGGTACCACATATGTATCTCTTTTGTAACTTCGGTTACCAGTGGTTTTGTAACATCCTAAATTGGGGGTTGTTTGTAATTTAATTATTTTCCCATGTGTGTGCTTGAAGAAATGAATACTATGATTGCTAAGCATGTTCTAGGGTTTAGAAATAACCCCGAGCTAGGCCTGACTTAGGATTGGAAATTTCTTTTTAAGTGCTTAAAAGGAGGGAATTAGGTGAGATAGGGGTTAAGTAAAATTTCAGGTAAAGCATGACACAAAGAATTAATTGGCAAAGTGGCTTTCATGCACCACTTAAAGGCTTGAGGTGACGTTTGGGCTGGTCTTGGGTTCGAGTCTTGGGAGTTACAAGGGGGTGCATTTTGTTTTTGGGCTTTTTGGGTGTTAAGGAAAGAGGCTAAGGTATGAAGGCTTTAAAAATTAAATGGTGAGATTTAAGAGCATGAAAGTCGATTGGGAAGAATGGCATGGGGCAATATAAGAGGGTTGCGGCAGTGAGGTCCTATGTTCGAACCAAGGGAGCAGCAATTGGGGTTTTATTTTTTCAAAGCTGGCATGAATGGGAGAGGGAGCTAATGGTCTGTTTTTTGGACTCTTAACTTGATAAGGATAAGTTTAATTTTTTTTGCACTTAATTTCGGCTGGAAGGGTAAGTGTTAGTGGTTTATTTTCTTTTAAATTGTTTGAGGAGTGGCTAGGAAATACAAACAAAAGATAAATGTTATTTTTGAGTGATAATTAAAAGTTGGAAATCATCACAAAAAGAGGGTGAGAGTTGGTTGAATGAAGGACTCATTAGGGACATCCACATTCGATTTTATCACCTAGAGAGAGGGGCCGAATTTCATAAAAAATTCTTTTCTTTTCTCTTCTTGTTGCTAGCCGAATTCTCCCTAGCCTCACTTGCCAAAATTCTCCAAAAATTTCTCTCTTCCTTTCTTCTACTTAGCCGAACCTACCCCCTCTCTTTTACTAAAAATTGCACCTTCCATTTGTGTTGCTAGCCGAATATCTCTTCCATCAAGGGGCTTAAGCCGAATCTCCCAAGTAAGGTGCTGTTGATTCCAAAAGGTTGGTAAGTGCCTCTCTTAAGCATTCGGTCTTTCTTCTCTTCCTTTTTGTGTGCCAAAAGCTTGGGAAACAAGCCTTGGTAAGTGGCCGAATATGGTGTTGGTTATAATAGTGTATGTTTTGTGTGTAGCTAACGGCAAGGTGCATTGAGGGAGCCTTTCGTGGTCACAATTCTGCAAGGTAAGCCAATATGGTATTCGGCCATAGGCCACTTTCCATAGATTTGCTTATAGCCGATTTTAACAAAGTGACATATAGGGATTTCGACAGTTTCAGAAGATAAGAGTGGTTTTTCGGGATTTCAATTTTTCCTTGGTAAGTAATGATAATATTCGGCCTAGGGCCATATTTGGATTATAGGTGCGATTAGTCCTTCGGGATTACTAATTTGGCCGAATAGGCCTACGGTACTAACTTTGGTGATTGGCCGAATATAGGATCAAGGGATAGAGCACAGTAGATCGAAACTTCGAGATCTAGGATTCACGTTAGTAACAGGTGTGTAAAACTCTTTACACACTTTATTAGTAAACTTTGCTATATTGTTGCCTTTTTAATCATTATGGTAGTGAATTGCTTGTGGGCTTAAGCATGGATTTCGGGTAAGTACCCTATTACGTGATCTATGATATATGATTTTGTATGCCATCATATGCTGTTGATGCTATGCGATAAATAAATGCATGATTTATGGGATTATGACATTTGTTATGTAAGCATGATGATGGTGGGATTGATGAGAGGAGGGGATGATTTCTATGGATCGTCACGGTGGTTTTGACCACAAGATGGGTTGGCCCCATCGATTAATTGTGACTTGGTCACGGTGGTTTTGACCACACCGATGATAAATTGTGACTAAGTCCCGTGGTTTGGTACCACCATGGTTTTGACCACATCTTGATAAATTGTCACCTATGGTCATCGGTGGTTTTGACCACACGATGGGTTGGCCCCATCATTTAATTTGTGACTCTAGTCACGATGGTTTTGACCACCAAAGTTTTGACCACACGGGTAGTTAAAGGAGTATGGATGGTTAGTTGGGTTGCATGTTGCATGTCTATTAATAAATTGTGTATGAGTTGCATTTTTGGTGGGGATTTACACACCGAGTCTTGGTGACTCACCCTTCCCAAATTATTTTGCGAGATGAGTAGATCATGGAGATGGAGCCGAGAGGACTCGAGGCGACCATGATTATTCCTTAGTTTTGGAATTTTATTTGATTACATTCATGTTTATTTACTTTCTACATTTTTAATTTGGTTGTAATAAGGCCGCTAATTATTATTTGGATGTTTAATTAGTTGTTTTAATTTACTTATACTATATTACAAAAATTAAATTATAAATGTTAAGTAAATCAGTTAAAAGCAACATTTTCAAATTAAGTAACTTTTACGAGTTTTCAAAAATGTTACCATTGGGTAGCAAAATACACCAAGTCAAATATAACCTTGACGATTTTAAAATTTTACATGATCAAACGTTTTCAAAGGGTTTATCAACACAACCATATTTATAAAAATAATCCCAACTGAGTTTGATCAAACCCTATTTTAATACATTAGCCATATTTTGACAAGTTTTCACCAGACACTCAAAATGTTTCAAATCATTTTACTCCGTGACATACCAGATCCGGTCAGGACTCATGGGCCAAGTTTGGGATGTTACATTTTTGGTATCAGAGCCAGGTTCAAAACTCAACTGTGGGGGCCTAAGGCCCAAAATGTTTTGTTTTTGTGTTAGTAGGCCTTATTGGAATGTTTTGGGAAATTGTTTATGGTTCGAACAGCATGGCACCGAGTCTCCGGCACCTATCTGCCCAGGTAAGTAATTCTATCTATTTTTGTGAATATTTGATAGGGGTAGAAGGGTAAAGACTGAACGTAGAATATTAGAATAGAAATTGTTGAACCCTAGGGCTTGCATACCCCAACAAACAAAGCATAAGATTTAATAATTCCCTAAACAACCCTGTGAGTTGTCACTGAGCAAGGGATGTGGCAATCGTTATACGCATGTCTAGGATTGGATTCGGTGGGAGCCTGGTATTTAAGCGTCCTAGTGACTCACCTCCTACTCACTTGAATCCTACCTGATGCGTAGTAACGATTCATCCTAGCTGAGACGACACACTCACAGGCTAAACTTGATAACTAAAACCCGAAAGGGACTAGCCGTTTTGTTTTTGAAGTAATTAAAACCTTGATGAAAAAAATGACCAAAATACCCCTGGCCTGTAAATTACCAAAATACCCTCCGTATGAAAAATTTCCAAATAGAAAAATTTTCAAAATATCATTCTTTTGTGAAATCAATTAGAACCAAATTTTGGAAATCTTTTTATGAAAATGCCCTGATTATGAAAAATTACTAAAATACCCCTAGTGGTAAATTATAAAATTGCCCCTAACCAACAAAATTACTAGAATAACGCTGATTTTCAAAATTTTGCAACATCACTGTTTTGGAAAATGCAATTCTCAAAAAGAACCATCAAAGTTTTACAACTTTTGAAATATCCCTGATTGATTAAATTTTACAAATTCACCCTGATTTGTGAAAAATTACCGAAATACCCCTAGATTTCAAAATTTTCAAAATACCCCGGGAATTTAAGAGTTCCAAAATACTTTTTGACAAAATCATCTGAGAACTTTTTTTTGGAAAATTACAAAAATACCCAGAGGACAAATTACGAAAATACCCTTGGGTAGTGGAAAAACAATCACAATGAAAACTACTAGCGTCTCTTTGAATGAATGAATAGAAAGACTGTGTGCATGTATGAATCTGAAAGAACCACTCCTAAAACTCCTATCATAAAATTTCTTCATGGATAATCAAGTGAAACAAAGGTACTAATGCATAAAATTCTTAAGATAAACGCAAACGAGAGTAATGAGTACAAGAGGTCGTGGACGTCCGCCTGTGGTAGTGGTAGAGGTAGGATGACCTTGTCGAGCCAGCAGGTCAGTCATGGGTTTGGAAATGAGATCTTTGGATCTGCCGAGTTTCAAGATTAGATGGTGGTAACGACGTAGTATCCCAGGCGGTACTACGAGTGTTAGAATGAGTTGCTTTGAGGCGGTGCGTCGAGAGCCCAAAAATCCGTGGTTGAACGACTCCGAGCTAACGGAGCGGAGGTGTTTAGAGGAGTTTCTGGAGTGACACCAGTCTTGGCGAGTATTGGTTGGAATCGTTGAGAGGATCATGGGTGACCTAGATTTTATAGCTGAGGAGAAGTTGAAGGGCATAATATCTCTGCTTCGGGATGAGTCATATCAGTGGTGGCTCACCGTAAGAGATGGAGCGATGGAGGAGGATCTCACGTGGGAATTCTTTAAGGCCGCCTACCAAAAGAAGTACATAGGAGCTAGTTACGTGGATGCACAGCGGAAGACTTTCTTGAACACGTTCAAGGCAATAAGACAATGGCGCAGTATGAGGCGAATTCCTCCGGTTGAGTAGGTATGCTCGTGGTATTGTGGGTACCGAGCATGAACAGCTGTGTTAGATTCGAGGATGGCCGAGAGATGAGTTGAGGATGATGATAGCTCCACAACAGAACGGAGTTATTTGTCCTAGTGGAGAAATCGAAGGTTCTTGAAGGGGTAAGGCGATCGATTAGATGGAATCAAGATAGGAGTTGGAATAAGAGGAGCTCGGATCTTCAAGGTTCTCTGGTAATCAACCAGAAGAGAACGAGGTTTGGTGGGTCGATCAAGTCGCTAGGCTCTTCTTCTTGCTAATCTTCAATGGCTGCCACGGTGTACCCGGTGTGGGAAGTCTCACACGAGGGAATGTTAGAATGGTAATCGGGGATGCTTCGAATGTAGGTCCATGGAGCATCGAGTTAGAGACCATCCGAAAAAGGCAGCTAGACTGAGATCAGAGGGTCAGGATCGTGCACCGAATAGAAGGGATAACCAACGACCTCGAGAGGTCGTGGTGCGGAAGAGGAGGTAATGGTCTTGGCAGAGGTCGGGGCACCGAGGGGAGGTACCAGTGGTGCGAGGCTAGGCAACTGGTTTAGTCTATGTCGCGAGGTGTCAAGAGGAGGGCGACGCATCGGACGTCATAACCGGTATGTTCTTGATCTTTGGTGTACCCTATAGTACCTTAATTGACATTGGCTTAACCCACTCATACTTTGGTAGTAGTGCAGTGGAAACTCTGCATTTAGACTCTGAGCTTACTTCTAGGAAGATGACTGTATTAAGCCCTTTAGGTCACTCTGTAGAAGTAAGTAAATTCTATAGAAATGTACCCCTAGAACTCCAAGGGGTCATGTTCTTGGCTGACTTGATGGAACTACTGTTCCAGGAGTTCGACCTAATCCTCAGGATGGATTGGCTAGTAAAGTATTAGGCTAGCTTGGATTGCACAGCTAAGCGCATGGTAATAAAGACCGTGGAAGGTGATGAGGTGGTGATGATAGGTAAAAGGAGAGATTACCTATCTAATCTGGTTTCTACATTGAAGGCGGAAAAGATGGTGAGGAAGGGTTGTGAAGCATATGTGGTGCATGTCTGTGCTTTGGAAGCTAAGGATGTTGCTGTGAGAGATATTCGGACCGTAAGGAACTATGTTGATGTGTTTCCAGAGGAATTTCCGAGTCTACCTCCGGACCGCGAGGTTGAATTTGGTATAGATCTGTTACCCAAAATCATGCCAGTATCTATAGCTCCGTATCGGATGGCACCGAAAGAATTGGTAGAGTTGAAGGCGCAGATTTAGGAATTGTTGGATAGAGGGTTCATCCGACCAAGTGTATTGCCTTGGGGAGCTCCAGTGCTTTTTGTCAAGAAGAAAGATGGGACAATGAGGATGTGTATAGACTATCGGCAACTGAACAAGTTGACAATAAAGAACCGGTATCCTTTGCCCAGGATTGACAATCTGTTCGATCAACTCAAAGGAGCATCGGTGTTCTCTAAGATTGACCTTAGGTCAGGGTACCATCAGCTTAAGGTGAAGGAGGCTGATATCCACAAGACGGCATTCCGTACTCGGTATGGGCACTACGAGTTTCTAGTAATGCCTTTTGGTTTGACGAATGCACTGGCCGCGTTTATGGACATGATGAACCAAGTTTTCCAACCCTATTTAGATCGGTTCGTCGTGGTCTTCATAGACGACATTTTGGTGTACTCGAAGTCGGAGGAGGAGCATGACGCACATCTTCATGTGGTTCTGCAAGTTCTAAGGGAGAAACAGTTGTACGCCAAATTCATCAAGTGTGAATTCTTGCTCAAAGAGGTAACCTTCCTAGGGTATGTTATTTCAGCCGAGGAATTAGGGTGGATCCACGTAAGATTGAGGCGGTATTAGAGTGGAAACCACCCAAGTCTGCTACGAAAATTTGAAGTTTTCTGGGGTTGGCAGGGTATTACCGAAGATTTGTGGAAAATTTCTTCTTAATTGTAGCATCGTTGACTAAACTGCTGAGGAAAGGAGTTCCGTTTGTGTGGTCTGAGAAGCAGCAAAAGAGTTTCGATAAGCTGAAGAGGATCTTGACAGAAGCACCAGTCTTGATTTAGCCAGAGGCAGGAAAGGAGTTCACTGTGTATTGTGATGCATCGCATACTGGTTTAGGGTGTGTGTTGATGCAAGAAGGGAAGGTGGTCGCTTATGCGTCACGACAGTTGAGGCTTCACGAAGCTAACTACCAGACACATGACTTGGAATTGGCTGCTGTGGTTTTTGCCTTGAAAATTTGGTGGCACTATCTGTATGGGGAGAAGTCGATAGTGTACACAGATCATAAGAGTCTGAAGTACCTGCTGACTCAGAAAGATTTAAATCTGAGACAGAGGAGGTGGATTGAGTTATTGAAGGACTACGACTGCTCGATCGAATACCATCCGGGGAAGGCTAATGTGGTAGCTGATGCATTGAGCCGAAAAGTGGTAGCAGATTTGCGAGCAATGTTTGCTCATCTAAGTCTCTATGAGGATAGGAGCCTTTTGGTAGAGTTGCAAGTGAATCCGTCTTGGATTAATGAGGTCAAAGAAAGGTAGGTGACCGACGAAGCTTTGAGTACTCGGAAGTTGCAAGTACAGAATGGTGAGGCCAAAGGTTTTAGCTTGGGCAGTGATGGAGTGTTGTACTTTCAGGGGAGAGTATGCATGCCTAAGGATGATGATTTGAGGCAGCGAATCCTTAAAGAAGCTCATAGCAGTGCGTACGCTATGCACTTGGGAAGCAGCAAGATGTATCAGGATTTAAAGGAGCAGTTTTGGTGGCCGGGTCTTAAGCGGGAAGTAACCGAGTTAGTAGGCAAGTGTCTGACATGCCAGCAAGTTAAAGCTGAGCATCAATTGCCATCAGGGCTGTTACAACTGGTAAGGATCCCACAGTGGAAGTGGAAGGAGATTACTATGGATTTCGTAAGTGGGCTTCCCCTTACGCCCAGTAAGAAAGATGCCGTTTGGGTGATAGTAGACCGGTTGACTAAGTCAGCCCATTTCATACCAGTAAGGGTTGACTACTCGCTTTAAAGATTAGCCAAGTTGAATATCACTGAGATAGTGCGGTTGCATGGAGTACCAGTGTCCATTATCTCCGATCGGGATCCCCAGTTTACGTCGAGATTCTGGAAGGCTCTACATCAGGAGTTAGGCACGTAGTTGAATTTTAGCATGGCTTTTCACCCACAGTCTGATGGACAATCAGAGAGGGTCATCCAAGTGTTGGAAGACATGTTGAGGGGCTGTGTTTTGGATTTCCGTGGTATTTGAGAGGAGTACCTACCTTTGGCGAGTTAAGCTTATAATAATAGTTATCAGCGAGTATTCGATGGCCTTCGTATGAGGCACTGTATGGTCAGAAATACCGTACTCCTACATGTTGGACGGAACTAGGAGAATGTCGGATGTTGGGTCCAAAGTAAGTAGCGAAGACAGAGGATAAGGTTAGAGTAATTTGGGCTCATCTTAAGGAGGCCTCGGACAGGCAGAAATCCTACGCCAATCTTAAACGCAGAGATGTTGAGTATGCAGTAGGTGATAAGGTTTTCTTGAAGGTATCCCCATGGAAGAAGGTCTTTGAGGTTTGGCGGAAGGGCAAGCTAAGCCCTAGATTCATCGGACCGTACACGGTGTTGAAACATGTGGGACCGGTAGCTTACCAGCTTGAGTTGCTGCGAAATTGAGCCGGATCCATGATGTCTTCCATGTTTCAATCTTTGGCGCTATCGATCGATCCATCACACGTAGTCTTGTTTCTGAAAATTGAAGTGAACTCGGACTTGTCTTTTGAGGAGGAGCCAAGACAAATCTTGGATCGAGATGTCAAGGTTTTGAGGAGGAATTGATGCCTTTGGTAAAAGTGCTATGGCGAAACCATAGTACGGAGGAGGCCACATGGGAACCCGAGGATGTGATCGCGCGACAATACCCCAACTCTTGATCCGAGGTAATTTGAGGTCAAATTCTTTTTAAGGGGGGTGGAATTGTAACATCCTAAATTGGGGGTTGTTTGTAATTTAATTATTTTCCCATGTGTGTGCTTGAAGAAATGAATACTATGATTGCTAAGCATGTTCTAGGGTCTAGAAATAACCCCGAGCTAGGCCTGACTTAGGATTGGAAATTTCTTTTTAAGTGCTTAAAAGGAGGGAATTAGGTGAGATATGGGTTAAGTAAAATTTCGAGTAAAGCATGACACAAAGAATTATTTGGCAAAGTGGCTTTCATGCGCCACTTAAGGGCTTAGAGGTGACATTTGGGCCGGTCTTGGGTTCGAGTCTTGGGAGTTACAAGGGGGTGCGTTTTGTTTTTGGGCTTTTTGGGCGTTAAGGAAAGAGGCTAAGGTATGAAGGCTTTAAAAATTAAATGGTGAGATTTAAGAGCATGAAAGTCGATTGGGAAGAATGGCATGGGGCAATATAAGAGGGTCAAGCAAGTGAGGTCCTATGTTTGAACCAAGGAGCAACAATTGGGGTTTTATTTTTTCAAAGTGGCGTGAATGGGAGAGGAGCTAATGGTGCGATTTTGGACTCTTAACTTGATAAGGATAAGTTTAATTTTTTGCACTTAATTTCGGCTGGAAGGGTAAGTGTTAGTGGTTTATTTTCTTTTAAATTGTTTGAGGAGTGGCTAGGAAATACAAATAAAAGATAAATGTTATTTTTGAGTGATAATTAAAAGTTGGAAATTATCACAAAAAGAGGGTGAGAGTTGGTCGAATGAAGGACTCATTAGGGACATCCACATTCGGTTTTATCACCTAGAGAGAGGGGCCGAATTTCATAAAAAATTCTTTTCTTCTCTCTTCTTGTTGCTGGCCGAATTCTCCCTAGCCTCACTTGCCAAAATTCTCCAAAAATTTCTCTCTTCCTTTCTTCTACTTAGCTGAACCTACCCCCTCTCTTTTACTAAAAATTGCACCTTCCATTTGTGTTGCTAGCCGAATATCTCTTCCATAAAGGGGCTTAAGCCGAATCTCCCTAGTAAGGTGCTGTTGATTCCAAAAGGTTGGTAAGTGCCTCTCTTAAGCATTCGGTCTCTCTTCTCTTCCTTTTTGTGTGCCGAAAGCTTGGGAAACAAGCCTTGGTAAGTGGCCGAATATGGTGTTGGTTATAATAGTGTATGTTTTGTGTGTAGCTAACGACAAGGTGCATTGAGGGAGCCTTTCGTGGTCACAATTCTGCAAGGTAAGCCAATATGGTATTCGGCCATAGGCCACTTTCCATAGATTTGCTTATAGCCAATTTTAGCAAAGTGACATATAGGGATTTCGGCGCTTGAGAAGATAAGAGTGGTTTTCCTGGTTTGATTTTCCTTGGTAAGTAATGATAATATTGACCTAGGGCCATATTTGGATTATAGGTGCGATTAGTCCTTGGGAATACTAATTTGGCGAATAGGCCTATGGTACTAACTTTGGTGATTGGTAGAATATAGGGTCAAGGATGAAACCATGATGATCGAAACTTGGGATCTAGGATTAGCGTTAGTAACAGTGTGTAAAACTCTTTACACACTTTATTAGTAAACTTTGCTATATTGTTGCCTTTTAATCATTATGGTAGTGAATTGCTTGTGGGCTTAAGCATGGATTTGGGTAAGTCCCTATTACATGATCAATTATATATGATTTTGTATGCCATCATATCTGTTGGATGCTATGCTATACATAAATGCATGATTTTTGGGATTATGACATTTGTTATGTAAGCATGATGATGGTGGGATTGATGAGAGGAGGGATGATTTCTATGGATCGTCACCGTGGTTTTGACCACAAGATGGGTTGGCCCCATCAGATTAATTGTGACTTGGTCACGGTGGTTTTGACCACACCGATGATAAATTGTGACTAAGTCCCAGTGGTTTGGTACCACCAAAGGGTTTTGACCACATCTTGATAAATTGTGACCTATGGTCATCGATGGTTTTGACCACACGATGGGTTGGCCCCATCATTTAATTTGTGACTCTAGTCACGGTGGTTTTGATCACCAGTGGTTTTGACCACACCGGGTAGTTAAAGGAATACGGATGGTTAGTTGGGTTGCATGTTGCATGTCTATTAATAAATTGTGTATGAGTTGCATTTTTGGTGGGGATTTACACACCGAGTCTTGGTGACTCACCCTTCCCAAATTATTTTGCGAGATGAGTAGATCGTGGAGATGGAGTGGAGAGGACTCGAGGCGACCATGCTTGTTCCTTAGTTTTGGAATTTTATTTGATTACATTCATGTTTATTTACTTTCTACATTTTTAATTTGGGTTGTAATAAGGCCGCTAATTATTATTTGGATGTTTAATTAGTTGTTTTAATTTACTTATACTATATTACAAAAAGAAATTATAAATGTTAAGTAAATCGGTTAAAAGCAACATTTTCAAATTAAGTAACTTTTACTAGTTTTCAAAAATGTTACCATCGGGTAGCAAAATACACCAAGTCAAATATAACCTTGACGATTTTAAAATTTTACATGATCAAACGTTTTCAAAGGGTTTATCAACATAACCATGTTTATAAAAATAATCCCAACTGAGTTTTATCAAACCCTGTTTTAATACCTTAGCCATATTTTAACAAGTTTTCACCAGACACTCAAAATGTTTCAAATCATTTTACTCCGTGACATACCAGATCTGGTCAGGACTCATGGGCCGGGTTTGGGGTGTTACAAGTTTGGTACCACCAGTGGTTTGGTCCCACAAGGGGTAGATTTGGGAGACTCGGATGGATACTAGGTTGGATGGGTTGCATGACTTGCATATTAATGTATGAATTTGTGTAAGGGCATAATTTCTCTGGGATGTGGATTTATACACTGAGTCTTGGTGACTCACCCCTTTCCATTACATTTTGCAGATCAGGCCTAGATCGTGAATATGGAGCCGGAGAGGACTCGAGGTGGCCATGCACAGCATTTGATTTATCACAAATTTTTCATTCAAACTTAGTTATTTCGTTTAATTTTGGTTTACAGTTATGTAAATAAGGCTGCCTAAACTTTATTTATTTAGTAGACTCTAAAGTTCATATTTACTATGATAATTAAACTAGGAATTGAATGTTTTAAAAAAAACTAAATAAGTACTTGATTTTTTATAGATATATCATGCCTAAGAAAATAATACAGAATATCAACATGTTTTGCACCTTTCCAAAACACCTCGACGTTTTCTGAAAAAAAAAATTTAGTTTTACAACGACTTTCCCTTTTCGAAAATCAACGAATCAGTTTTAAAACATTTTTTTCCTTTCCGTGGCACGTTAGATCCGGTTGTGACGTTTAGACCGGGTTTAGGGTGTTACATTTTGGTATCAAGCCGGTTCAAAAGCTCGATTGTGGGCTTAGGGCCCAAAATATGTTTTTGGGTTTGTGAAATGATTAAGCATGGCACCTGAGTGTCCGACGCCCATCCACCCAGGTAAGTACCCTAACTTTTGTTGTGATATATATTTGTTGGGTTTTGTAGGCTTAGACGTAGCTATGGATGATAGTACCAATGGACTCTAGGTTAGACAAATAACTTTCTAATCCATAAGATTTAACCTTAATAAACAGAACCTGTAGACAAGTCATAAGGCTAAAGTGTGGCAACAAGCATATGCATGTCTAGGAGTAGACCCGGAAGAGCTTGGTATTTAAGTAGTCCGAGTGACTCACCTCCTCTTCGCAGGAATCTTACCTGGTGTATAGTGATTGTTCAGTTTAGCCAAGCCAAGGGTGTGGCAATAGGCATATGCATGTCTACGAATGGATTCAGGAAAAGCATGGTATTTAAGCAGTCCTAGTGACTCACCTCCTTTTCACTAGAATCCTACCTGGTGCATAGTGACTATTCACCCTAGTTACGAGGGCGTGTCGACAGGCCAAAGCTTACAACTAAAACCCGAAAGGGACCAACCATACTGTTTTGTGAAAACCCTAGTTTTGAAATTACCAAATAACCCCTAGATTTGTGAAAATTTCCTTAGATTGAATAAAATGACCAAATTACCCTTGGTCTATAAAACTGCCAAATTACTCTAACTTGTAAAATTTTTCGGAATACCCCCAGATTTACAAAATTACCAAAATACCCCTGAATTTGCAAAATTACCAAAATACCCCCGAGCTGAAAAAAATTATTTACCAAAATACCCTTATTTTGCCAAATCACCCAGAATCATATTTTGGGAAATTACAAAATACCCCTGTAGGTTAAAATTACGAAAATACCCCCGGGTAGTGAAATGATGAAAATACCCTTAGGTGATGGATGTGCTCGTATGAATGTTGAATGTGCATGTTTCCTAGAATTAGGAAGACTAAAACCGTAGATAGGTCCAAATGCGAAAGAATCACTTTTAAAAACTATTTGTCATAAAATTGCTCGTGGATAAACAGTGAACAGAGTTAATAATTCATAAAATTCTTAATCAGATAGATCGAATGAGAAGAATGAGTACACGAGGTCGTAGACGTCCACCGCGTGGCCGTGGTAGGGGTAGGATGGCCTTGTTGGAGCCAGCAGGGTCTGGTCATAGGTCCGAAAACATGATGCCGGATCAGTCAGCGACGAAAGCTAAGTTTCAGGACCAGACCGGTGGTAATGATGTAGTATCGCAGGCGATACTGCGAGTTTTAGAAAGGGTTACCGAGGTAGGTAGGGGAGTAGGAACTTGCAAATCGGTGGCTGAGCGGCTCCGAGCTAATGGAGCGGAGGTGTTTAGGGGGTGTCCGGTGTAGCTCCCAATACTGCTGAGTATTGGTTGGAGGCAACAGAGCGAATAATGGATGATTTAGACTTCTCAACTGAGGAGAAGTTGAAGAGGATAGTGTCTCTTCTCCGAGATAAGTCGTACCAATGGTGGCTCACGGTTAGGGATGGTGCAGTGGCAGGTGATATCACTTGGGATTATTTTAGGGCAGCCTATCAGATGAAGTATGTGGGGACTGGCTATACTGATGCGCAACGTAGGGCATTCCTAAATTTGGTACAAAGGAATAAGTCGATGCAGTGTACGAGGCTAAATTTTGAGGTTGAGTAGGTATGCTCGGGGTATGGTGGCTCTGAGCGTGGTGTGTGTTAGGTTCGAGGACGGATGAGAGATGAGTCATGGTGTTGATTGCACCTCGGTAAAAAGGAATTTGCCATTCTCGTGGAAAAGGCCAAAATAGTGAGGAGGTGAAGTGGTGAGAAACGGAATCGGGATAGGGGCAAGGATAAAAGGTTTTGGGCCATTAGGGTGCGGAGGAAGTGCTCAAAAAGGACTAGATTTAGTGGTCGGATCAAGTCATGCGAGGCTCATTCTTGCTACTCGTTGGCCACCGGTGTGCTCGATGTGGGAAGTCTCATTCGGTGAATGTTGGGCTAGTAATAGAGGATGTTTTGAGTGGGGTCGATGGAGCACCGGTAAGAGACATCCCTGAAGTTAGCTAGGATCAAAGTGAGAGGTCAGGGCGTGGTCAATTCAGAAGAGATGGCCAGCAACCACAGAGGGGTCAAGGTGTGGCTAGGGGTAATGGTAATGGCAATGGTCGAGGTCGTGGAGCACCTAGCCGAGGTGCTGGAGGGGCTAATGCTAGGCAGCCAGGGTTGGTCTACGTAGCCAAACGACGAGAGAAGGGCGACGCACTAGACGTCATAACCGGTGCATTTATAATTTCTAGGCTACCTTACATTGCTTTAATTGATATTGGTTCGACACACTCGTATGTTGCTAGTAGTGTGGTAGGAACTCTGAACTTAGCCTATGAGATATATGCTAGGAAGATGATGGTAGTTAACCCTCTAGGACACTCTGTGGTGGTAGACAAACTATATAGGGATGTACCCTAGAACTCCAAGGGGTCATGTTTCAAGTGGATTTGATGGAACTACCCTTTGGGGAGTTCGATTTAATCCTAGGAATGGATTGGTTGGTTAAGTACCGTGCGAGTAATTAGATCAGTCTGACTAAGCGCATGGCGCTAAAAACGATCGAGGGTGTAGAGGTGGTAATGATAGGTGAGAGAAGGAATTGCCTATCTAATGTCGTTTTCGCGCTGAAAGTGGAAAAGATGGTAAGGAAAGGATGTGAGGTGGTTGTAGTTTATGTTTGTGCATTGGAAGGTAAGTAACCGGGTATAGGAAGTGTTCGAGTAGTGAATGAGTTTGTTGATGTCTTCCCAGAAGAGCTTCCGGGTTTGCCCCTGGATCAAGAAGTGGAGTTCGGTATAGACCTTTTACTGGGAACAGCGCCAGTGTCCATTGCTCCGTATAGGATGGCACCAAAGGAATTGGTGGAGTTGAAAGCACAGATTCAGGAGTTGCTGGATCGGGTTTTTATCCAGCCAAGTGTGTCACCTTAGGGAGCGCCTGTTCTTTTTGTGAAGAAGAAGGACGGGTCGATACGAATGTGTATAGATTATCGTCAGTTGAATAAATTGACGATTAAGAACAAGTACCCTTTGCCTAGGATAGACGACTTGTTCGACCAGCTTAAGGGAGCATCGTTCTTTTCCAAGATAGATTTGAGGTCAGGGTATCACCAACTTAAGGTAAAGAAGGCGGATATCCATAAGACGACATTTCGTACTCGATACGGGAATTATAAATTTTTGGTTACGCCGTTTGGGTTGACAAACGCACCAGCAGCGTTTATGGATATGATGAATCGGGTGTTTTAGTCGTATTTGGATCGGTTCGTCGTAGTATTTATCGATGATATTCTGGTGTACTCAAAATCAGAGGAGGAGCATGACGCACATTTACGAATGGTGTTGTAGATTCTAAGAGAAAAGCATTTATATGCCAAGTTTAGTAAGTGAGAGTTCTGGCCATGTAGTGTCAGCCGAGGGGATTAGAGTGGACCCTCGAAAGATTGAGGCCGTTTTGGATTGGAAGCCACCAAAGTCTGTGGTTGAGATTTGGAGTTTTCTAGGGCTAGTAGGGTATAGCTTGAATAGTGATGGAGTGATGTGTTTTCAAGGGAAGGTGTGTATGCCTAAGGATGTGGAGTTAAGGCAGAAGATTTTGCAAGAGGCACATAGCAGTCCATATACTATGCATCCAGGAGGTAGTAAGATGTACCAGGATTTGCGGGAGCAGTTTTGGTGGCCGGGCCTCAAGCGTGAAGTAACGAAATTTGTGAGCAAGTGTCTGACATGTCAGCAGGTTAAAGCTGAACATCAGTTACCCTCGGGATTGTTGCAACCGATTAAGATCCCGCAATGCAAGTGGGAAATGATTACAATGGATTTTGTGAGTGGGCTACCCTTGACGCCTACCAAGAAGGATTCAATTTGGGTGATTGTGGACCATCTGACAAAGTCGGCTCATTTCATACCTGTACGTATGGATTTTTCTCTTCAGAAGTTGGCAAAATTATATGTAGTGGAGATTGTAAGGTTGCATGGGGTGCCAGTGTTAATTATTTTGGACAGAGACCCAAGGTTTACATCAAGGTTCTAGAAAGCTTTGCACCAGGCACTAGGCACAAGATTAGATTTCAGTACGGCATTCCATCCCTAGTCAGATGGACAATCGGAGAGGGTGATTCAAGCTTTGGAGGACATGCTAAGGGGATGTGTCTTGGATTTCAAGGGCAGTTGGGAAGAATTCCTGCCGTTGGTAGAGTTTGCGTATAACAATAGTTATCAGGCGAGTATTAAGATGGCTCCATATGAAGTGTTATATGGTCGGAAGTGTCGTACCCCTACGTGTTGGACGGAATTGGGAGAGCGGCGGTTGTTGGGTCCGGAGCTGGTTACAGAGACAGAGGATAAGGTGAAAGTGATTCAAGCTTGTTTGAAAGAAGCCTCGGACAGGCAGAAGTCTTATGCCGATCTCAAGTGGAAGGATAAAGAGTTGGCTGAAGGTGACAAGGTTTTCTTGAAGGTGTTGCCGTGGAAGAAGGTTCTGAGATTCGGTAGGAAAGGCAAGTTGAGCCCTATATTTATCGGGCCTTATCGGGTGTTGAAGCGAGTAGGACACGTGGCTTATCAGCTCGAGTTGCCACCAGAGTTGTGTCAAATCCACAATGTGTTTCATGTTTCCATGCTTAGACGTTATCGCTCGGATCCATCACATGTTGTGCTGGTGGAGGAGATAGAGGTGAATCCAGACTTAATGTTTGAGGAGGAACCAGTGCAGATCTTGGATCAGGATGTTAAGGTTTTGTGTAGAAAATCTGTTCCTTTGGTAAAGGTACTATGGCAGAACCATGGGTCGGAAGAGGCGACATGGGAGCCAGAAGGTGTTATACGACAACAATACCCTCAACTCTTTTGACCAGGTAAATTTCGAGGTTGAAATTTACTTTAAGGAGGGGAAAACTGTAATATCCTAACTCTGTGGGTCTGTGGATTTGATACGTTGCATGGCTAAATTAGTAGGTGAAGGCTTTGAGGTTTGGATTGGGCCCAGGTTTGGGCTTAAATCAAAGTTAAATTGTTTAAAAAGAAAGTTAGTAGTATTTTTAATTTAAATTATTATGTTTAGTAGCAAGCTGGGCTTGTGGCCCAAAAATGTAGAGTGCTTTGAATGGGCATTAAGTTGGTGCCACTTAGGGGGATTATTGGGCCATGTGTGGCCACTTGAAGCCCAAAAGTATGGGTCAAATTCGGCACTCCTAGGGGAAGGGGGTTGGACGGCACATTTGCTTCAATTTAGGAGCTTTATTTTTTTTAATTAAGTGATAAAGGATGATAAAGGGAATGAGAGAGTTGGTTTGGAGGTGGTCTCTTCTATAGGTGAGATAAAGATTGGATTATCTTGCAGGATAAGGGCTATCAGGAGGGGGAGAGTTGGCCAAAATTCCAACTGTGTGTGTGTGGGTGCTTGTGTATTGCCGAATTTAGTAGTTAGTATAATCTTTTTCACTTTTATTTTTCTTTCTTTTCTTACCTATACTCTGAGCAAGCCGAAATTCTCTTCACCTTTGTGCCTCTGCATTTTTGTTCAAAACCAAAACTTCCTAGCATTCTTCTCCTCTTCAATGTATTCCCAAAGGCTGAATCCCCTTTTTACTCATATTCCTCCTTCATAGCTGAATCATCAAGGTGGTTTCTCTGTTTCCCGAAGGTTCATCGTAAGCCAAATACTCCTCTGTAATCCGATGAGTTTCGAGATTTCCTTCCTCTGTGATTTCTTTGATTCTATCAAGCTCTAATTTAGATCACTTGTTTTGAGGCTTGTCGATTTCTCTTCTCTGTCCATAGAAGCCGAATCCTACCTATTAGTAGTCAGAAGTGCCGATTTGGTGGAAAAGCCAAAGGTAGGTTGATGGTAGGTTTGGCCGAATGGCCTTTCTTGTTCAATTATGGTTGGTTGAATGTCATATGGGACGTGTTTGCTTTCAAATAAGGGATCGGTTTGATAGTTTGGTGTTGGCCAAATGTAGGTGGGGGTGTGAAGCTTTCTTAAAGACTTTCAGGATTCGACATATTAGGTAAGGGTTCGTTTCGGTGTTATAATTATTTAAGTAGTTAGATCTCATCGTTTGATTGGTTAAGTGACTAAGGATTATTGTGGGCGCTAATAACAGTCAAGCAATAGGAGGGGTTGGATCTGTAAACCCAACGCCAAAGTAGCGTAGAATCAGTAAAAGCGTTAGTACGAAAACCAGGTGTGTAACTCTTACACACTTTCGTACTTAATATGTGTTAATGTTGTGTGTTTTTTAAAAGCCGGAATGACGGCTATGGTTATTGAAATACCCTTTTGAGTAAAAGCATGGATGCGGGTAAGTTGTTACTATTACTCGCGTTGTATGTGATCTATAAAAGCATGTTATCTTGTATACATAATTTAGTATGTTAAACATGATCATACTGATGTTGTTACCATAAATATGTGTTATGGGTGATAAGAGGAAGGGGAAGTATGATCCATCAGACTGTCACCAGTGATTTGGTATCACACAGTGGGTTGGCCCCACATATGTTTAAAATTGTGACTAAGTCTCAGTGGTTTGGTACCACATATGTATCTCTTTTGTAACTTCGGTTACCAGTGGTTTGGCACCACCAGTGGTTTGGTACCGCAAGGGGTAGATTTGGGAGACTCGGATGGATACTAGGTTGGATGGGTTGCATGACTTGCATATTAATGTATTAATTTGTGAAAGGGCATAATTTCTCTGGGATGTGGATTTATACACTGAGTCTCGGTGACTCACCCCTTTCCATTACATTTTGCAGATCAGGCCTAGATCATGGATATGGAGCCGGAGAGGACTCGAGGTGGCCATGCACAGCATTTGGTTTATCACAAATTTTTCATTCGAACTTAGTTATTTCGTTTAATTTTGGTTCACAGTTACGTAAATAAGGCCGCCTAAACTTTATATTGGGTTTGTTTTTATTTAGTAGATTCTAAAGTTCATGAAACACCCCAAACTCGGCCCACAAGCCCTGACCGGATCTGGCATGCTTCTAAGAAAAATCCATTCGAATCTAATTTGAAAACTTTGCTAAAAAATTACGTGTTTTTGAAAACAGTTGATTTGGGCTGGGCTCAAATTTTAAAACCCATGTCGATTAGATGTGAAAACATTTAATATCATCACTTAAGAAAAAATTATTTTTAACTCTAATTTGTTAATAATCGGATCATACTAAGTAATTTAAAAACATGCATAACATTTTAATACTGAAGGCCTTATTACATCATATAAACCCGAAATAATTCAAACATAAGTATAGAAAGAAAACTAATAAAATAAAGCAGTCTCTGAGCTTTGCATGGCCACCACTGAGCTCTTGCCGACCCGGTCTATTACTGAGTGTCACCTGAAAAAAAATAGTCCCACCAGGGGTGAGTCAAACAGACTCAATGTGTACAACCAACACTAAACTCAATTAAATTCAGGCATGTCAAATCATACATAATAACATATATAATTATGATGCAATCCCAAACCCAAGCCTAGATATCCATCCGCTACACATCACCCGTACCAACCATCACACCGTGGGGACTACTAAGTCAACCCTCCATCCGCTACACACCATCGAAGGCGATCATTGCAATGACGTGCTCATCGCCCTTATAAAATTTGTGGCATAGCCACCAGATTATTTTGTGACATAAGTCACCACATTCATATATTGTGACATTAGTCACCACATTCAGATATTGTGACATAAGTCACCATATTCAGATATTGGGGTATTAAACCACCAATTCACTTCCCCTTTACATATCACCCATATGGCCCATGTCAAACATATCATGCAATAACATGTTTCATTTCACATTCTTGTCACTATTAGCATATGTGCCATAATAGACTATAACCTACTCATAGTAGGAGTGGGTAAACATACTTGAGTATCTCGCTCGTACCATTGCATGGTACTCTTAGCCACTTTACACATATTTTTATTAACACATATATTAACACATAATCATAAATTAATTGAAGTTTAGTAGGGGTACACACCGATTTACTTAGCAATTCACTCCAAATCCAAAAATCCAATCTATTGCTTTAGATCTTTAATGCCTATATTCGCCAAATTTCAATCATATTAGTAAAAAGCCATTCGGCTATAAAACCAAATCCCAATAGGATTATTGTAACCCAAAACTCACCTTGGTGCCGATTTGATTCTTAAACAAATCCCGAAACTTTATGATGCTTCTTTATTACAATCGGCTATACCCTTAACCATTGAACAAGTTAGTTTCAGCTTTTAGAAATAGATCTAAATACCAAAATTGGCCTTGGCAATTCATGAACCCACTTACTTTATGTTCTAAATCCTTAATTATCCACCTAACCAAAGAGATGTCGAAATACCTATAGTCATAGGTTAGATTTAAGTCCAACTTTAAATCACATACTAATGGCCAATGGCCAATATCACCTTATAGCTTACCTTAAAACTTGAAATCCCAAAGATTCTTCTCTGAAGTCGACAACAGCAAACCAATCCCCAAAGATCCTTTGAAGATTCAAGAAAGCACATTAAGGAGATTAGTACCTTGTTTTCGGTGAAGTCTAAAGAAAAGAATGGAAATCGAATGATAACTAGTTCTTACCCTTAATATGAAGTTGATCGCCTTGTTGAACCCAGAGATTCTGCTATAGACTAGGTGTGATCAACAAGTTTCGGCTTTTGAAGCTATGAAGAAATTGACTAATGGTTACCTTGAGGGTTCTGCTTTGATTGAATTTGCAAAAGAAGAAGAGTAGGTTGATGTTGAAGGTTTGGATTTTGGAGAATCAAAAAGGGAAAGAGAATAATTGGCGAGAGAATTGACGGAGGAAGAAAGAAAAGAATGGAGAATGGCTTTACTCTTCCTTGGTGAAAATACTATCAAAAGAACCCCCTTATTCGGCCAACACTATCTAATTCCTTGTTTTTCTCTTTATCTCTTCTCTTAAATTTAATAAAAATAAGTTATCATTTATCTCTTATCACCTTTTCAAATTAATAAAAATTAATCCACCAATTATCCCTTATCTAGCCGAATTTTAAAAAGGATTAAACTCCTCCCTTAAGTTCCTTAGTGCCGTCCACCTATCTGCTCCTTGTAGCAAAATAAAATTATTTTATTTGCTTCCTATGCGACTCGAACTTAGGTCCTTCCTCATAGCCCATGGCGTCATTTCTAGAGGCCTTAAGTGGCGCCTCCAAGCTACTTTTCCAAGCCCAATTTCATGTCACATTTCCTCTAATATTTCTTTTAAGGCCTTCCTGCTTAGCTTCCTCTTTTAGATTTAGAATCTAATACTTTCTAAGGCATTTGTCTCACGCACTAAGGTTCACAAAATTCATAATGCACATCCACAACATACATAAGCATGCTATTTCATATTTTTAAGCAAAATGCATAAGCCATATTCCAGGGATGTTACAGTTCTACCCCTTAAAATAATTTCGTCCTCAAAATTACAGCTAGAATAGGTAGGGTATTCTGTCGCATTGCCTCTTCTGGTTCCCACGAAGCTTCCTCCGATCCATGATTTTGCCACAACACCTTGACCAAAGGGACCGATTTCCTTCAGAGCACTTTCACATCTCATTCGTAATCTGAATTGGCTCTTCCTCATAAGATGATCCGTCTCAGCTCCACCTCTTCAACCGAACTACATGAGATGGATCCGATCGATATCGACGTAGCATGGAGACATGAAATACGTCGTGCATCTGCTTCAATTCTGGTGGCAATTCCAACTGGTATGCCACTGGTCCAACTCGCTTCATTACTCGATAAGGCCCTATAAACCTTGGACTCAGCTTCCCTTTTCGACCAAATCTCATCACCTTCTTCCAAGGCGAAACTTTAAGGAACACGTGATCTCCCACATCAAACTCTATTTCCTTTCGTTTAAGATCTGCGTATGACTTCTGCCTATCAGATGCCTCCTTTAATCGAGCTCAAATTACACTAACCTTCTCCTCAGATTCTGTCACAATTTATGGCCTCAAAATCTAACGTTCTCCCAATTTCGTCCAACATGTAGGGGTCCGACACTTCCGACCATACAATGCTTCGTACGGTGCCATTTGAATACTTGCCTGATTGTTGTTATTGTATGCAAATTCTGCTAGGGGCAAATATTCTTCCCAACTTCCTCTGAAGTCTATTACACGACCTCTCAAAGATATCCTCTAGAACTTGATCACCGCTCAGACCGCCGTCCGATTGTGTGGAAGGAAAGCGATCTTGAAATCCAATCTAGTGCCTAAAGTCTGATGTAAAGCTTTCCAAAATTGAGATGTGAACCTCGGATTCCTATCCGAGATAATTGACATCGGCACTCCATGCAACCTTACAATCTCCGCTACATACAACCTTGCTAACTTCTGTAGGGAGTAGTCAACCCACACAGGAATAAAGTGCGCTAACTTTGTCAGTCGATCCACTATCACCCATACCGAGTCCTTCTTAGTAGGTGTAAGGGGAAGCCCACTAGCGAAGTCCATGGTGATTCTCTCCCACTTCCATCATGGAATTTGTATTGGTGAAGCAACCACGACGAACTTGGTGTTCAAATTTTAACTTGTCGACACATTAAGCATTTGCCGACAAATTTTGTAACTTCCCTCTTCAGACCAGGCCACCAAAACTGTTCTCTTAGGTCTCTGTACATTTTACCACCTCCGGGATGCATAACATAAGGGCTACTATGCGATTCCCGAAGAATTCTTTTGCCTAAGCTCTTCATCCTTCGGCATACAGATCTTACCCTTGAAGCACAATACTCCTTCGTCATTAACGCCATAATCTTTTAATTCTCCATTCTGCACTTGCCGTAACTTAGCACTTAGATCTTCGTCCATTAACTGCCTTTCTTTCACCTCATTCAACCATGTCGGTTTAACTTGCAATTCTGCCAGCATACTTCCATCGTCATACAAGCTCAGATGTGCGAACATCGCCCTCAGATCCGATACAACCTTTCGACTTAGGGCATCTGCTACCACATTCGCCTTGCCCGGGTGATACTCTATAGAGCAATCATAGTCCTTCAATAGTTCCACCCACCTTCGCTGTCTCAGATTCAGCTCTTTCTGAGTCAGTAGATACTTAACGCTCTTGTGCTCTGTGTAGATCACTGACTTTTCTCCATAAAGATAATGCCTCCACACTTTAAGGGCAAAGACCACCACCGCTAATTCCAAGTCGTGCGTCGGGTAGTTAACCTCGTGTGGCCTTAGTTGTCGAGACGCATAAGTGACTACTTTCCCATCTTGCATAAGGACACCTCCCAATCCTGTATGGGAAGCATCATAGTACACTACAAAATCTTTTCCTGCCTCTAGCTGAATCAAAACTGGGGCTTCGATCAAGACTTTCTTCAACTTCTCAAAGCTCTCCTATTGCTTATTAGTCCATATGAAAGGCACTTCCTTCCTTAACAACTTTGTCAGAGGCGCGACTACTGATGAGAACCCTTCCACAAACCGTCTATAATAGCCTGCCAATCCTAAGAAACTCCAAACTTTTTCTACTGCCATAGGGGGTTTCCAATCCAGAACTGCCTCAATCTTTCGAGATCCACCCTTATTCCTTCAGCAGATACCACATGTCCTAAAAATGTCACCTCCTTAAGCCAAAATTCACACTTGTTGAATTTGGCGTAGAGTTCCTTCTCCCTCAACACTTGCAACACTATCCGGAGATGCTCATCATGCTCCTCTTCAGACTTAGAATACGCCAAAATATCGTCTATGAACACAACAATGAACCTGTCCAGATAGGGTTGGAAGACCCGATTTATCATGTCCATAAACGTGACTAGGGCATTCGTTAACCCAAACGGCATTACTACGAATTACCCATACCTTGTTCGGAAGGCTATCTTATGGATATCCACTTCCTTCACCTTAAGCTGATAATATCCGGACCTCAGGTCTATCTTTGAGAAAATCGCGGCCCCCTTAAGCTGATCAAACAAGTCGTCAATCCTTGGCAAAGGATACTTGTTCTTGGTGGTCAGCTAGTTCAACTGACGATAAGCTATGCACATGCGCATAGTTCCGTCCTTCTTCTTCACAAATAAGACCGATGCTCCCCATGGAGACATACTGGGTCGAATAAACCCACGGTCTAGAAATTCTTGGATTTGAGCCTTGAGCTCAACCAACTCCTTTGGTGCCATTCTGTATGGGGCAATTGACACAGGAGCTGTACCCGGTAGCAAGTCAATTCTAAACTCCATCTCCTTGTCCGGGGGTATTCCGGGTAATTCCTCTAGAAAGACATCCACAAACTCCCTTACAGTTCTAACTCCACTAACTCCCCCTTCTTTCGCGTCCAAAGCACTAATGAAGGCCAAAAATGCCTTACACCCCTTTCGAACCATCTTATCCGCCTTTAATGCCGAAACTACGTTAGACAAGTAGTTCCTCCTCTCGCCTGTCATAACCATCACCTCCTCCTCTGGGGTCCTTAACTCTATTCGCTTGACTGAACAATCCAATACAGCCCGATGCTCCACTAGCCAATCCATGCCAAGTACAAGATCGAATTCCCCGAAGGGTAATTCCATTAAGTCAGTAGGGAATACTACTCCCTGAAGCTCCAAAGGCACACTCTGAAATATCTTGTTTACTATTACTGTTTGACCTAGTGGGCTTACTACAGTCATCTCCTCATCAGATAGTTCAGAGGCTATCCATAGAGTTTCAACTACTCTACATGGAACGTAAGAATGGGTCGAGCCCACATCAATCAAAGCTACATAAGGTTTGCCAGATATAAGAAACGTACCGGTTATGACGTCCAGCGCGTCTCCGTCCTCCCTCCAACGAACCGCATAAACCAAGCCCGACTGCCTGGCCTCCGTGTTACCAACACCTCAGCCCGGTGTTCCCCGTCCACCACCAGTACCATTTCCTCTACCATTCGGACCACGCCCTCGTTGAGGCTGCTGTCCGCCTCTTCCAGCCTAAGTAACACCTTGAGCTGCCGGTCGATTCCCATCCTGTCTCAAAGGACAGTCCTTAATCATGTGGTCCTTTGACCTACATTTGAAACATCCTCCTGTCTTCTTCCAACATTCTCCTAGATGCTTCTTTCCACACCGATCGCAAGTACGACATCGCCTCCCATCACAATCAGCTGACCTTGCGCCCATCAACTCTAGTCCTCTTTTGCATATTCCCTGATGATCCAGATGACCTAAAACCTCTATTCTATCTATTTTGATCAGTGTTCTGCCTTACAGAATCCTTGATACCCTCGGCTACCTTAGCCTTCTCCACCAACACAGCAAACTCTCGCTCTTGTTGTGGAGCTATCAACAACCTCAAGTCATCCCTTAGTCCATCTTCAAGCGGACACACCGCTCATGCTCGATAGCTATTATCCTCGAGCATAACGGCTCAAATTTTAGGAATTCAACAGATTTCGACTACGGACTTGTTCCTTGAACCAAATTTCTAGAAATGCCTTCCTCTGCATCGATATAATGGGTACCAACATACTTCTTCTGGTATGCCGCCTTAGCATACTCCCAAGTGAGTTCCTCAACTGTAGCACCTTCCCGCACCATGAACCACCATTGATATGACTCATCGCGAGAAGCAACACCAACCCTTTCAGCTTTTCCTCGTCAGTTAAGTCGAGTTCATCCATAATCCGCTCAGTCGCCACCAACCAATGCTCAGCGGTGCTGGGTGCCACACTTGATACACCACGAAACACCTCAGCTCCGTTGGCTCGGAGATGCTCAGGTACCGACTTTCGAGCTCCCATGCCTCTACCCACTCCAGCACCCTTTCCAAAACCCGCAGCATCGCCTATGACACTGCGTCATCCCCCGTCTGATCTTGATAATCCAAATCAGCAGCTGGTAGTGGTGGTGGTGGCATTTCATTCTCAGATCCTTGACCCGATCTAACGGGTTCAGCCACGGTCATTCGGCCTCTTCCATGGCCATGCACGTTACGACCACGTCCCCTTGAATTCATACTTCCGCTTTGTGTTTATCTGATTAAGGAATTTTATGGATTAGTTTTGTTCCATTGATTTAACACGAACAATTTTATGTTTAATAGTTCTAGAAAGTAGTTCTTTTGATTCATACACAAACAGTCTCACATCATTCATTTAGTCACACACATGAACTTGCGTTCATTACAGAGAAATGTTGTAATTGTCGTTGTTTGTTGTTTTCCACTTCTCAGGGGTATTTCTGTAATTTTGTCCTACAAAGGTATTTTGGAAATTTTCAAATTAGGGTATTCGAAAATGTTGCAAAATAGAGATTGATGATATTTTACAAAATTTAAATTCTTGCTGGAAAAAAGATTTCAAGGGTGAAATGATAAATTTTATACACTAGGGGTATTCTTGTAATTTTACAAGCCAAGGTAATTTCGGTAATTTTTTGTAAAATATGGTTCCTGGTGACTTTTCAAAACAAGGGTATTTTTAAAGGTTTCTAATTTGAGGGCACTTTGGTAGTTTTCCTTTCTAAGGGTATTTTGGTCATTTATGCAGGTTAGGGGTAATTTTGGTCATTTCAAATCGGGGTAATTTCAAATTTTCCAAATCGGGATGTCTTTGATATTTTGTAAAGTTTTGGGTATTTGTAAGGTAAAAGAATCTTGGGAACAAGCTGTGGGTAGTTTAGAAATTTTATGAACCAAGGGCATTTTAGTAAAAAAATTTTTCAACCAGGGTATTTAGGTCATTTTAATAAAGCGAGAATATTTTGGAAAAGTTTTCTAAATAGTTTTTCTACACATCAAGGGATAATTTGGTGATTTTAAAACTAGGGTTTCTATATAAAAAAAATATGGCTAGTCCCTTTCGGTTTTTAGTTATTGGGTTTTGCCTGTGGCTGAGTCCTCTTGGTTAGGATAAACCATCACTACGCACCAGGTAGGATTCAAGTGGGTAGGAGGTGAGTCACTAGGACTGCTTAAATACCAAGCTCCCACTAAAACCAATCCTAGACATGCGCACAATAGTTGCCACACCCTAACTCGGCAACCCAGACACATGTTTGTTTAATTGTGCCTTAGAGTTTTATGTAATTGTTGGGGTAAACTAGTCCTATTGTTTAATTCCTAATCCTCTAGTCTCGTCCTATATATCCCACATAAAAATCACAAAGAGGTTAGGAGTACTTACCGGTGGACTTTGGTAGGAGACTCAAAGCCATGCCGGAAAAACCTCGCCATTTCTTAATAAAAATCCAATTTTCCAAAAGAAAACGTTTTGGGCCCAAAAAGCCCTCAAGGCTGAGTTTTGAACACAGCTCGATACCAAACTAAAACACCCCAAACCCTACCTACAAGCCCTAATCGGATCGGCATGCGCTAAGAAAAATCCATTCAATCTAATTTGAAAACTTTGCTAAAACTTGCGTGTTTTGAAAATAGTTGATTTGGGTTGGGCTCGAATTTTAAAACCCATGTCAATTAGGTGTTAAAACATTTAATATCATCACTTAAGAAAAAATTATTTTTAACTCTAATTTGTTAATAATCGGATCATACTAAGTGATTTAAAAACATGCATAACATTTTAATACTAAAGGCCTTATTACATCAAATAAACCCGAAATAATTCAAACATAAGTATAGAAAGAAAACTAATAAAATAAAGCAGTCTCTGAGCTTTGCATGGCCACCATCGAGCTCCCGCCAAATTGGGTCCATTCTTGAGTGTCACTGAAAAAATAGTCCCACAAGGTGAGTCAAACAGATTAAATGTGTACAACCAATACTAAACTCAATTAAATTCAGGCATGTCAAATCATACATAATAACATATATAATTATGATGCAATCCCGAACCCAAGCCTAGATATCCATCCGTTACACATCACCCGTACCAACCATCACACCATGGGGACTACTAAGTCAACCCTCCATCCGCTACACACCATCGAAGGCGCGTTGCGGTCGGCGTGCTCATCGCCTCTTATAAAATTTGTGGCATAGCCACTCAGATTATTTTGTGACATAAGTCACCACATTCATATATTGTGACATAAGTCACCACATTCGAGATATTGTGACATAAGTCACCATATTCGATATTGGGGTATTAAACCACCAATTCACTTCCCTTTACATATCACCCATATGCCCCATGTCAAACATATCATGCAATAACATGTTTCATTTCACATTCTTGTCACTATTAGCATATGTGCCATAATAGACTATAACCTACTCATAGTAGGAGTGGGTAAACATACTTGAGTATCTCGCTCGTACCATTGCATGGTACTCTTAGCCACTTTACACATATTTTTATTAACACATATATTAACACATAATCATAAATTAATTGAAGTTTAGTAGGGGGTACACACCTGATTTACTTAGCAATTCACTCCAAATCCCGAAAATCCAATCTATTGCTTTAGATCTTTAATGCCTATATTCGCCAAATTTCAATCATATTAGTAAAAAGCCATTCGCTTATAAAACCAAATCCCAATAGGATTATTGTAACCCAAAACTTACCTTGGTGTCGATTTGATTCTTAAACAAATCTCGAAACTTTATGATGCTTCTTTATTGCAATTGGCTATACCCTTAACCATTGTACTAGTTAGTTTCGGCTTTTAGAAATAGATCTAAATACCAAAATTGGCCTTGGTCAATTCATAAACCCACTTACCTTGCGTTCTAAATCCCAGAATTATCTACCTAACCAAGGAGATGTCGAAATACCTATAGTCATAGGTTAGATTTAAGTCCAACTTTAAATCACATACTAATGGCCTATGGCCGAATATCACCTTATAGCTTACCTTAAAACTTGAAATCTCGAAAGATTCTTCTCTGAAGTCGACAATAGGCAAACCAATCCCCAAAGATCCTTTGAAGATTCAGCAAAGCACATTAAGGAGATTAGTACCTTGTTTTTGGTAAGTCTAAAGAAAAGAATGGAAATCGAATGGTAACTAGTTCTTACCCTTAATCTGATCGATCGCCTTTGTTGAACCCACAGAGATTCGGCTATAAACTAGGTGTGATCAACAAGTTTTGGCTTTTGAAGCTATGAAGAAATCGACTAATGGTTACCTTGAGGGTTCGGCTTTGATTGAATTTGCAAAAAAAGAAAAGTAGGTTGATGTTGAAGGTTTGGATTTTGGAGAATCAAAAAGGGAAAGAGAATAATTGGCGGAGAGAATTCGGTAGAGAGAAGAAAGAAAAGAATGGAGAATGGCTTTACTCTTCCTTGGCCTAAAATACTATCAAAAGAACCCCCTTATTCGGCCAACACTATCTAATTCCTTGTTTTTCTCTTTATCTCTTCTCTTAAATTTAATAAAAATAAGTTATCATTTATCTCTTATCACCTTTTCAAATTAATAAAAATTAATCCACCAATTATCCCTTATCTAGCCGAATTTTAAAAAGCATTAAACTCCTCCCTTGAGTTCCTTAGTGCCGTCCACCTCTTTGCTCCTTGTAGTAAAATAAAATTCTTTTATTTGCTTCCCATGCGACTCGAACTTAGGTCCTTCCTCGTAGCCCATGGCGTCATTTCCAGAGGCCTTAAGTGGCGCCTCCAAGCCACTTTTCCAAGCCCAATTTCATGTCACATTTCCTCTAATATTTCTTTTAAGGCCTTCCTGCTTAGCTTCCTCTTTTAGATTTAGAATCTAATACTTTCTAAGGCATTTGTCTATGCACTAAGGTTCACAAAATTCATAATGCACATCCACAACACACATAAGCATGCTATTTCATATTATTAAGCAAAAATGCATAAGCCATATTTCAAGATGTTACAGTTCATATTTACTATGTTAATTAAACTAGGAATTGAATGTTTTAAAAAAACTAAATAAGTACTTGATTTTTTATAGATATATCATGCCTAAGTAAATAATACGGAATATCAACATGTTTTGCACCTTTCCAAAACACCTCGACATTTTCTGAAAAAAATTAGTTTTACAACGACTTTCCCTTTTCAAAAATCAACGAATCAATTTTAAAACATTTTTTTCCTTTCTGTGGCATGTCAGATCCGGTTGTGGTGTTTAGACCGGGTTTGGGGTGTTACAGGAGTAGAGGCTACACACTCAACCTCAGCCGATACCTTTGCCATCGCTTTATTACTAGCACCCTCTTCACTCATCAGAAGTTCTAAAACCCGAGAGGACACATAGGAGAGGAAGCGATCATAAGGGATCGCACTATTGGCTTAAGCAGTAAAAGAGAGTAGTAAAAGGAATCGAGAGACTTACCGATTAACAGAGCCATTGCAGAATCGAAATAGAAAAGGAAAGAAAACGGAGAATTGTTCACCACAGAACTATCAAGAAAAAAGATTCGATTCACCCTGATAGAAAATCGAAACCAGATGAAGGTGACTGGTATTCGGCCTAGGAGAAAGAAGGGAGAAGAGAGAATAGAAGAACTTAATTCGGTCTAGCCCTCAGGAGAAAAGGAAGTATGCCAAAACGTTAGAGAAGAATGTGCAAAAGAAAAGAAGGGTTTCAAGGAGAATTCAACACTCGTACCTCTATGCCCTTAAGTTCAAAGGAAAAAGACCCGAGTGGTCAAAAATGCAAAACCCCAAACAAAAAAAAGAGAAACTCCCAAACAACTGAGAAGGAATTTAGCTTCTGCACTCTCCCTAATTGCCGAAGACGCACCAAATAAAAGCCTCTAGCCAAATTTTCCCTACTCAAGCTCCCCCATTCGGCCAAGACTCCCCTCACATTCCAATTCATTATAAATCTCCACAGATTTCTCTTTGATTTGCTTCCCACCTCCCATTCAAATTTATTCTGTAATATCCCGGGATAGGGGCTATTTTGTTGTGGCATTATTTGCATGTTATTGGCCTGCTATGTTGTTGTTCTTGATGTTTTGGGGCTTAGTTGTAAGCTAGGGGTAAGCCAGAGTGGTAGGAAAAATTTTAGTTTTTAGGCTTAGGTGAGAGGAGCTGAGGAAGCTAGGGTTTAAAGGTTTTATTTGGTAAATGTTAGCACAAGTAAGGAGCTGGTGGAGTGGCAGGATGGGCGCCACTTGAGGCTTATGTGTGCGCCACTTGCGGGGAGGGGGTCCTGTTCAAGCCGCAGAATGCCCACATTTTGCTTCCATTTTGACCAAGATGGAGGGAGAAGTTGTGGCGGTTCAAACTCGCCATGGACCAAGTCAATCACTTTGAATGGTGGGTAGAGAGTGATTTTAGGAGGGAGACTTGTTCAAAGTGATTTGAATGAGTAGTTGTGAGTGTTTGGGGAGTGGTGGCCGAATATTGAAGAGATTTTGGGGGAGTGGCCGGTTGGTAGGTGTAGTGGGAGTGTGCCAAATTTTACCTTGGCATTTTGGTGTTTTTGGTCAAAAGTTTAGTAAGCCAAAATTCTTTCCTTTTTTGTCAATAGCCTAAGCCGAATTTCAAGAAAAACTCTTCCATTTTTTGCTTCTTGAAACCGAACCCTCAAGCAACTCTACTTGCCAAATTTTGCACTTGTGTTTTCTACATTTTGTGTTTGTGGCCGAATGTTCTTTCCCATTTCTTCTTCTATCTTCATTCGTGTAAACCGAAAGCACCCTCCCTCTATTCATCTTTTATTTTCTTTCTTTTCCAAAACTTTTTAGCCGATTGTCTCCATTTGTTTCTTCCCATTTCTCTTAAGCCGAAACCCTCCCAACTTGTCCCTTCAAACCTCCTTTTCCTTCTCTCAAACCCCATTATCGTAGCTTTTATTTCTTCTCACCTCTACTCTCCCTTTCTTTCCACTCAAGCCATACATAAGCGTGTTAAACACCTTGGCCGAATCCTTTTTCCTTCTTGTTTAAGTGTTGGCCGAATCTCTTCTCTCTCCTAGTGGTTTTCTTGTGGCTGAATTTTAGTGTGGTGTTGGTTCTCATCTGGTGTTTTGCAATCGTTGAAGAAGGTGAGTTTTTGGTCGAAAGGCTATCCCTTTCCTCCCTTGTTCTTTGTTGATTTCGATTTGGATAAATGCCGATTTTGGGTATTGGATGAAGGGAGTTAATCTTTTGTGTTGAATTGATTTTAGTATAGAGCCTTTGGATTTTGGTGGCAATCAAGTGAAGCAGTCATCATTGGTTGATTGTTTGGTAAGAGTGGTAAGAGTGGGTTCTTTTAGTCTATTAGTTTAGTTTTTATTACACCAAGTCTTCAAAGGATTAACCGTTTTCTTGTTAGGGTGTGGCCGTTTGACTAAGGAATCATTGTGTGGCTCGGGTTTTGGTAGGAAACCAAACCAAGGGTAAGGTAAGGGTTCAAATGCTAACCCTTTGGTTTAATGGTTTTGGCCGAATGGTCTAGGTGCTAATTTCGTGTTTGGTCGATTTTAGGAGCAAGGTAATCGAAGGATTTAAATCGGTTCTTTGGGATTAAGCTTGCGTTATAACAAGTGTGTAAACTAACACACTTTTTACTTAGTAATATATTTAATAAACCTGATTGTCTATTAAGATCAAAACAGTATGAGGATTGATATGATACCCGATGGGGTATGTGCACAGATTCGGGTAAGTCTGTTTCATTACGAGATCTGTAGTGATATATGATATCATGATTTATGGTGTATGCATTATGAGATGCCATATTAAGCATGTGAGCATGATTGCATGAGTTGCACGATTTGCATTAGTATGATATGTTATTGGGTGATATGAGAGGAGGGGAATATGATATCCGTGTCTTTGGGACACGGAGGTTTGGCACCTCCAAAGGGTTTGGTACCACAGATTGATTATTGTGGCTTTGGGTCACGGAGGTTTGGCACCTCCGCGTCTCGTCCCAGTGGCTTAGCACCATAGTGGGTTGGCCCCACGGTTGATATTATGGGATTGATGCTAGTGATTTGGTATCACACGATGGGTTGGCCCCATCATATGATTCATGATCATGGTCACCAAAGATTTGGTATCACACTTGTGTCTTTGGGACACTAGAGGTTTGGCACCTCATACGACTCGTCCACGTGGTTTAACACCACCGTGGATTGGCCCCACCGTTGAGATACGGGATTGTTGCGGTGATTTGGTATCACACATAGGTTGGCCCCATTGATTGATTATTCGTGACTTTGGGTCACCAAAGTGGTTTGGCACCACATTGATGGATATCGTGACTTTAGGTCACCAATGGTTTAGCACCACCAAAGGGTTTGGCACCACATGGGGTAGAAAAGGTGTTACGGATGGTTAGGATCGGGTGCATTAATTGTGTTGCTTTGTTATGATGTGTGTTAGTATGTTGCATATACCGGGAGGGGGATTTATGCACTGAGTCTTACGACTCTCCTTCTCCCTTATCATTTCAGGTGACACTTAGATCGCGGACACGGAGCCGGGTGGACTCGAGGTGACCATGCCATGAATAAAAGTCAGATTTGCTCTGATTTTAAACTTGGTACTTTATTTATTTCCATTTGGTTTTGTTGGGTTGTAAAAGGCCTTTTTAAATTTTACTTGGGGTGTTCATGTGCTTAAATTTGATTTCAAATATGCCTTAACAAATAATTGGGTTAATATTGAGTAAAACTTGGAAAGATAAGGTTTTCAAAACTACAAAGCGACATGTTTTAAACTTTACCATCGGGTAACACGCTCTAATTTAAAATGAATGCAACTCGAATGATTTCCAAATTTACACTAAGTTCAGAATGTTTTCAAGCAACTAAAAAGGATAAACTCGAATTTCCAAATGATATAAATTGATTTTACTATTAGACTCAACTAAGTTTTCAAAATTCTCGGGTTTTCAAGTACACTATCGCTTTTTAAACAATCACGCTCAAGTTTTTTTTTACAAAGAACAAAACATACAGAAGAGTTTTCATCAAACTTTTAACCGGAAACCTAAACCTCTCAAATACATTTTCCCTGTAGCATACAGTTCGATTAGTGGTGTCTTGTTGGGTTTGGGGTGTTATAATTGTGGTATCGAGCTAAGTTCAAAGGCTCGATTGTGGTCTCGAGGCCCAAAATGTTTTGAATTCTGGTTTTAAGTGTCTTGGTTTTAAAGAATATGGTTTGAAAGGCATGGCACCGAGACTCCGACACCAATCCGCCTAGGTATGTACCCCTTATTATTGCTCGAGATTTTGATGTGATGTAACCGAATGACTAGCGGTAGTAAACTACTTTAAAACCAAATCAATAGGACTCGTGGACTTGCGAAAACAAAACTTCTTTAATAAGCGATTCATAAGACTTTGCTTTTAAGCAAAGGAATAATTCTTGATGCATAAAATTCTTTAAATCGCACAAGTAGAGATCTTAGTCATGAGCGCTAGAGGTGGGCGTGGTCGTGGGCGTGGTTGAGGTAGGATGACGGTTTCGAACCCGTAGGATCCGGTCGGGGTAAGAGAATGAGATCTGCATCGCCACCACCGGAGGTGGTGAGTTTGAGAATGATGGGGGACGACGGTGTCACGCATTTATCTTCGAGAGTTCGAAAAGGGTAGTGGGAGTAGGTGGAGCGCAGGAGCTCAAAAATCAGGCTGAACGACTTCGAGCAAATGGGGCTGAGGTATTTCGAGGTGTTTTTGGTGTTGCTCCCAGCACGGCTGAATATTGGCTGAAGGCGACAGAGCAGATCATGGATGATTTAGACCTGACTGCTGAAGAGAAACTAAATGGGATAGTATCACTTCTTCGAGATGAGCCATACCAGTGGTGGCTCACGGTTCGGGACAGTGCTGCAGTGGAAGACCTTACTTGGGATTATTTCAAGGTGACATATCAGAAAAAGTACATTGGAGCTAGCTACATTAATGATCAACGAAAGGCATTTCTGAGGCTGGTACAGGGAAGTAAGTCTGTGTCGGAGTACGAGGTAGAGTTCTTGAGGCTGAGTCGGTATGCTAGGGGTATGGTGGCTACTAAACACGAGAGGTGTGTTCGTTTCAAGGATGGTCTGAGAGATGAATTAAGGTTGCTGATTGCTCCACAGCAGGAGCGTGAGTTTGCCGTCCTGGTTGAGAAGGCTAAGGTAGCCGAAGGGGTTAAAGAGTCTATGAGGCAGAACTTGGATAGGAATAGGCAAAAGCGGAGTTTTGGATCTTCTGGGTCATCGTAATCCTCGATGAAAAGGGCTAGAGGAGTAGGCCAAAATCGGGCAGCTTTGAGTGTGGCTCGGATCACCGTGTGAGGCATTCCGTTTGCTAATCGAGGACCGCCACTCGGTTCAAGAATAATAACCGAGGGGCCGTGGTAATGGGAAATCTCATTGGGCACCAGGCGAGGATTCGAGGTTGGACCTAGTGTATGCAGAAGAGGAGGCGATGGGACGCTTTAAGTGTGGCTCTTTGGATCTCCATTTTTGCTTTGATTGATGTGGGTTCAACGTATTCATCGTGGCAAGTAGCATAGTGAAGACCACGGATCTAGACTCTGAGATATCTTCTAGGCAGATGACCGTAATTAGCCCTCTAGGTCACTCTGTAGTTGTAGATAAGCTGTATAGAGATGTACCTCTAGAACTCCAAGGGGTAGTATTTGTGGCTGATCTGATGGAACTACCGTTTGGGGAGTTCGATCTGATTCTTGGGATGGACTGGTTGGTTAAGTACCAAGCGAAGTTGGATTGTGCAGCTAAGCGCATGGTTCTAAAGACGTCGGAGGGTAATGAAGTGGTCATGATAGGTAATAGGAAGGACTACCTATCCAATGTGGTATCTCGCTCAAGGTGAGAAGATGGTCGAAAAGAAATCATGAAGCATATGTGGTTCATGTGTATGCCTTGGAAGCTAAAGAGTCTGCTTGTAGAAAGGTTGAGCAGTTAGGGAATTTCTTGATGTGTTTCTTGAGGAGCTTCCTGGTTTGCCACCGGATCGTGAGGTAGAGTTGGAATAGATTTATTACAAAATAAGCGCCGGTGTCTATTGTCTCGTATAGGATGGCGCCAAAGGAGTTAGTAGAGCTTAAGGCTCGAGATCCAGAGTTGTTGGACCGAGGCTTTATCGTGCCAAGTGTTTCACCTTGGGGAGTGCCGTACTCTTTGTTAAGAAAAAAGATGGTACTATACGGATGTGTATAGACTACCGCCAATTGAATAAGCTGACGATCAAAAACAAGTATCCGCCGCCACGGATAGATGACTTGTTTGATCACCAAGGGAACAAAGAAGATTCTCAAAGATCGATTTAAGGTCCAGGTATCACCGCTAAAGGTGAAGGAGGCGATATCCGTAAGACGGTGTTTACACTCTCGGTATGGGCACTATGAGTTCTTAGTAATGCCATTTGGGTTGACTAAATATGACAACATTCATGGATATGATGAATAGGGTGTTCCAAAGAGATTTGGATCGGTTAAATCGTGGTTTTATTGACGACATCTTGGTGTATTCAAGGACTGAGGAGGAGCATGATGCGCATTTGCAGGTGGTATTACAGATTCTGAAGGAGAAACAGCTTTATACAAAGTTTAGTAAATGCGAGTTCGCTTAGAGAGTAACCTTCTTGGGTCATGTAGTGTAATTTGAGGGATTAGAGTGGATCCTCGAAAGATTGAGGCAGTTTTGGATTGGAAGCCTCCTAAGTCAGTAGCTGAGATTCAGAGTTTTCTGGGCTTGGCAGGATACTACCGAAGATTTGTAGAAGGATTCTCATTGATCGTAGCACCGATGACCAAATTGTTAAGAAAAGGGGTTCCGTTCGTTTGGACTAAGAAGCAGCAGGAGAGTTTCGACAAGTTGAAGAAGATTTTGACTGAAGCTCCAGTTCTAATTCAACCTGAGGCAGGAAAGGAATTCACAGTATATTGCGATGCATCACATACAGGTTTGGGTTGTGTGCTGATGCAGGAAGGGAAGGTTGTGGCTTACGCATCTCGGCAGCTGAGGCCACATGAGGTCAATTATTCGACGCACGATCTGGAGTTAGCGGCTGTAGTATTCGCTTTGAAGATTTGGAGGCACTACTTGTACGGAGAGAGATCGATAGTCTACACAGATCACAAGAGTCTGAAGTACCTTTTGACTCAGAAAGATTTGAATCTGAGACAGCCCAGATGGGTTGAGTTACTAAAGGATTACGACTGTTCGATTGAGTATCATCCGGACAAGGCTAATGTGGTAGCAGACGCATTGAGCCGTAAGGTTGTTACAGACTTAAGAACGATGTTTGCCCATTTGAGTTTGTATGACGATGGAAGTATTCAGCGAGCTACGAGTTAAGCCTACTTGGGTTGTGCGGATCGTAGAGAAAGCAGCTTAGAGGATGAGGTTTTGAGTCGCGGAGGTCACAAGTGCGAATGGTGGTTTGGAGGGTTCTGATTTGTCTAGTGAAGGAGTCTTTGTGTTTTCGGGGAGAGCTTGATGCCGAGGGATATTGAGTTAAAGCGTAAGATTCTTCAGGCCTTTATAGCGATAAGATGTATCGGGATCTAAAAGAGCGCTTTGGTGGCCGATGCGAAGAGGGAAGTGACAGAGTTTGTGGGGAAGTGCTTGACATGTCGGCGGTCAAGGTCGAACATTAGTTGTCATCGAGGTTGCTTGACCAAAGAAGATTCCTCGATGGAAGTGGGAAAGGATAACTATGGATTTCGTCGGTGGATTACCGCCACGCCAAGCAAGAAGGATTGATTTGGGTAATTGTGGATCGTCGACTAAATCAGCTCACTTTATCCGTGAAGGGTGGATTACTCACTTGAGGTTAGCGAAGTCAGTATGTGTCGAGATAGTGAGGCTACACGGTGTGCCAAGATCGATCATCTCGGATAGGGATCCCATTTACGTCGAGGTTCGGAAAGTGTTGCATCGGGCTCTGGGTACACTGCTGATTTCAAAGACGGCTTTTCACCTGATCGACGGGCGATGAAGCGGTTATTCAGATCTTAGAGGATATCTTTGAGAGGTTGTGTTACGGACTTGAGAGGTAGTTAGGAGGAGTTTACGCCATTAGCGGGAGTTCGCCTACAACAATAGTTACCAAGCAAGCATCAAGATGGCACCATATGAGGCATTGTATGGTAGGAAGTGTCGTTTACCTACTTCTTTGGGCGGAGTTGGGTGAGCGTCGCTTGTTGGGACCAGAGTTGGTTGCTGAGACCAAAGACAAGGTTAAGTTGATTCAGGCTCGATTGAAGGAAGCTTCGGACCGGCAGAAGTTTTATGCCGATCTTAAGCGGAGAGATATAGAATTTACTATGGAGATCAAGTTTTTCTGAAGGTCTCGCCATGGAAGAAGGTGTTGAGGTTCGAAGGAAAGGCAAGTTAAGTCCGAGGTTTATTGGGCCATATAAGGTACTGAGACGAATGGGGCCAGTAGCGTATCAGCTTGAGTTGCCAGCAGAGCTAAGTCAGATTCACGACGTATTTCACGTTTCGATGCTTAGGCGATATCGTTCAGATCTATCGCACGTGGTAGCAGTGGAAGAGATCGAGGTAAATCCAGATTTGACCATGGAGGAAGAACCTGTGCAGATTCTAGATCGAAATGTGAAGGTTCTGCGTAAGAAGTCTGTGCCTTTGGTAAAGGTACTATGGCAGAATCATGGCATGGAAGAAGCTACGTGGGTACCCGAGGATGTGATGAGACAACAATACCCACAACTCTTCTGACTAGGTAATTTCGAGGCCGAAATTATTTTTAAGGGGGTAGAACTGTAATATCCCGGGATAGGGGCTATTTTGTTGTGGCATTATTTGCATGTTATTGGCCTGCTATGTTGTTGTTCTTGATGTTTTGGGGCTTAGTTGTAAGCTAGGGGTAAGCCAGAGTGGTAGGAAAAATTTCAGTTTTTAGGCTTAGGTGAGAGGAGCTGAGGAAGCTGGGGTTTAAAGGTTTTATTTGGTAAATGTTAGCACAAGTAAGGAGCTGGTGGAGTGGTAGGATAGGCGCCACTTGAGGCTTATGTGTGTGACGCCACTTGCAGGGGAGGAGGTCCTGTGTTCAAGCTGCAGAATGCCCACATGTTGCTTCCATTTTGACGGCATGGAGGGGAAAAGTTGTAGGCAGTTCAAACTCTGCCATGGACCAAGTCAATCACTTTGAATGGTGGGTGGAGAGTGATTTTAGGAGGGAGACTTGTTCAAAGTGATTTGAATGAGTGGTCGTGAGTGTTTGGGGAGTGGTGGCCGAATATTGGAGAGATTTTGGGGGAGTGGCCGGTTGGTAGGTGTAGTGGGAGTGTGCCGAATTTTACCTTGGCATTTTGGTGTTTTTGGTCAAAAGTTTAGTAAGCCAAAATTCTTTCCTTTTTTTCAATAGCCTAAGCCGAATTTCAAGAAAAACTCTTCCATTTTTTTGCTTCTTGAAACCGAAACCTCAAGCAACTCTACTTGCCGAATTTTGCACTTGTGTTTTCTACATTTTGTGTTTGTGGCCGAATGTTCTTTCCCATTTCTTCTTCTATCTTCATTCGTGTAAACCGAAAGCACCCTCCCTCTATTCATCTTTTATTTTCTTTCTTTTCCAAAACTCCTTAGCCGATTGTCTCCATTTGTTTCTTCCCATTTCTCTTAAGCCGAAACCCTCCCAACTTGTCCCTTCAAACCTCCTTTTCCTTCTCTCAAACCCCATTATCGTAGCTTCTATTTCTTCTCACCTCTACTCTCCCTTTCTTTCCACTCAAGCCGTACATAAGCATGTTAAACACCTTGGCCGAATCCTTTTTCCTTCTTGTTTAAGTGTTGGCCGAATCTCTTCTCTCTCCTAGTGGTTTTCTTGTGGCTGAATTTTGGTGTGGTGTTGGTTCTCATCTGGTGTTTTGCAATCATTGAAGAAGGTGAGTTTTTGGCCGAAAGGCTATCCCTTTCCTCCCTTGTTCTTTGTTGATTTTGATTTGGATAAATATCGATTTTGGGTATTGGTTGAAGGGAGTTAATCTTTTGTGTTGAATTGATTTCAGTATAGAGTCTTTGGATTTTGGTGGCAATCAAGTGAAGCAGTCATCATTGGTTGATCGTTTGGTAAGAGTGGTAAGAGTGGGTTCTTTTAGTCTATTAGTTTAGTTTTCATTACACCAAGTCTTCAAAGGATTAACCGTTTTCTTGTTAGGGTGTGGCCGTTTGACTAAGGAATCATTGTGTGGCTCGGGTTGTGGTAGGAAACCAAACCAAGGGTAAGGTAAGGGTTCAAACGCTAACCCCTTTGGTTTAATGGTTTTGGCCGAATGGTCTAGGTGCTAATTTCGTGTTTGGTCGATTTTAGGAGCAAGGTAATCGAGGGATTTAAACCGGTTCTTTGGGATTAAGCTTGCGTTATAGGAAGTGTGTAAACTAATACACTTTTTACTTAGTAATATATTTAATAAACCTGATTGTCTATTAAGATCAAAACAGTATGAGGATTGATATGATACCCGATGGGGTATGTGCACGGATTCGGGTAAGTCCGTTTCATTATGAGATCTGTAGTGATATATGATATCATGATTTATGGTGTATGTATTATGAGATGCCATATTAAGCATGTGAGCATGATTGCATGAGTTGCACGATTTGCATTAGTATGATATGTTATTGGGTGATATGAGAGGAGGGGGAATATGATATCCGTGTCTTTGGGACACCAGAGGTTTGGCACCTCCAGTGGTTTGGTACCACAGATTGATTATTGTGGCTTTGGGTCACCAGAGGTTTGGCACCTCCACGTCTCATCCCAGTGGCTTAGCACCACAGTGGGTTGGCCCCACGGTTGATATTACGGGATTGACGCTAGTGATTTGGTATCACACAATGGGTTGGCCCCATCATATGATTCGTGACTGCGGTCACCAGTGATTTGGTATCACACTTGTGTCTTTGGGACACCAGAGGTTTGGCACCTCATATCGACTCGTCCCTATGGTTTAACACCACCGTGGGTTGGCCCCACTATTGAGATACGGGATTGTAGCCAGTGATTTGGTATCACACGTGGTTTGGCCCCACAGATTGATTATTCGTGACTTTGGGTCACCAGTGGTTTGGCACCACATTGATGGATATCGTGACTTTGGGTCACCAGTGGTTTGGCACCACCAAAGGGTTTGGTACCACATGGGGTAAAAAGGTGTTACTGGATGGTTAGGATCGGGCATTAATTGTGTTGCTTTGTTATGATGTGTGTTAGTATGTTGCATATACTGGGGGGATTTATGCACCGAGTCTTCGACTCACCTTCTCCTTATCATTTCAGTGACACTTAGATCGCGGACATGGAGCCGGTGGACTCGAGGTGACCATGCCATGAATAAAAGTCGGATTTGTAATCGATTTTAAACTTGGTACTTTACTTTATTTATTTCCATTTGGTTTTGTTGGGTTGTAAAAGGCCTTTTAAATTTTACTTTGGGTGTTCATGTGCTTAAATTTGATTTCAAATATGCCTTAACAAATAATTAGGTTAATATTGAGTAAAACTTGGAAAGATAAGGTTTTCAAAACTACAAAGCGACATGTTTTAAACTTTACCATCTGTAACACGCCTAATTTAAAATGAATGCAACTCGAATGATTTCCAAATTTACACTAAGTTCGTAATGTTTTCAAGCAACTAAAAGGATAAACTCAATTTCCAAATGATATAAATTGATTTTACTATTAGACTCAACTAAGTATTCAAAATTCCCGGGTTTTCAAGTACACTATCGCTTTTTAAACAATCACGCTCAAGTTTTTTTTTTACAAAGAACAAAACATACAGAAGAGTTTTCATCAAACTTTTAACCGGAAACCTAAACCTCTCAAATACATTTTCCCTGTAGCATACCAGATTCGATCGTGGTGTACTGACCGGGTTTGGGGTGTTACACATTCAAACTTGATGACCAAGTCTCCAACCACCTCTGCAGAGTTCTAGTCTAGTTCCAATACCTCCCCAGCTCAAGCAGCAAAATAAACATACAATTGCGCATGCCATGCCTTGAACCTCAGACTCCTTGCCACACATGTAGCACCACCTTGCCACTAGGCCACTCACTCTCTTTGTGTCACATTTTACCTTCAATTAATAAAGAGGTCTAAAGGCCAAGGTCCAGGTTCCTTTAAAAGAAAAACCAAAATAAATTGCAAGAGCCAAGACTTGAACCCAGGCTCCCTTGCAACCTTAATGACGCCACAACCACTAGACCACATGTTTCCTTGTGTCATTTTTTTAACACAATAATTAAAAGGCCTACATCCAAGCATCCAAGGTTTTATCCACTTAAAACCAAAATTTTTCTAAAGCCCAGGTTTGAATCTAAGACTTCTCCGATACTTCTCAGGATCCTTAACCACCAAAGCAGACATACTTTTATGTTATTCACTTGCACAACTAAATTCCAATCCCTCTGATACGCGAAGCCCATTTCTTCTAGGCCCAAAAATTGGGGTGTTACAAGATTCGACAAAGGTTTTATAACATGATTATGATTTGAAATTCTTATGTTTGTATGGTTTATGCTTTGATGTGAATGTTATATGTTCGTAGTTGCTCCGACAACAGATGTGACATCACGCAACTCGGACCCGATGATCGGGTCGGGAAAGGGGTATTATAGAAGCGATAACATAAGTGCATATACAATCGATCTCAATTTAATTTAAGTTAGAAATTAATTTTATTAAATGACATGTTAATTTTCATTTAAAATGTGAATAAATCGTATGTTATTTATAATGCGATTATTATAGGTATATAGTAATTAGTGAATAATGTACTAATTATGTTATTATATGTTTAAATGAAAAAATATTTTATATACTCATATTTAGTAAATATCAAAATAAATTTATTGGTATATAAATTTTCGTATTTAATTTTTAAAGTTATAGAAAATTCTATTTAGGGTTATTATGTTAAATAAATAACTATATTATAGAAAATGTGTATTTTAAGTAATTATTGATTTGCAAATATTTATGTAATTATTGTGTATAGTATGTTATGGAATTTAGTACTATGAAATATATGTTTAGGGTTTAGGGTAAGGAAAATGTATTTCTAAAATTTTGGGTTTGTACGAAACAGGCTCCTCTGACATTGCTTAGATTGGATCTTGTGTCTAAGAACTGTAAAATGCGGTAAATTGTATTTAATAGTTATGAGATTCTAAACATATATTTAAAATTTTTATTGGATTGATCGACTAAAAAAAATGACAGGACATTGACTGCATCTAACATAACTGGGGCCAGACTACGATTGATTTAGTGTAATATCCTATTTTTCAGTGGTGTCAAAAACAGTGATTTCGGGACCACAATTCCTATACGTGAGGTCGTTTTTTATGGCTTAATTGATATTTATGGTGTTACATTAGATTCGTATTAAGTATTGGTGAAGAAATTTCAATGTTTAGTTAGTTAATTTAATACAAAGGACTAAATTGTTGAAGACACAAAACTTAGTAATTATTGAATTGTATTGAGTTGATAGTTCAAGTACTAAATAGAGGAGGACTTATGAAATAAATAGTCCATAACTGTAACACCCTTAACCCGTCTCCATTGCTGGATTGGGGTCACAGAGTATTATGATAACATTTAAAAATTTTAACATTTGTTTTTTAACAAAAATATCCAAACATAATGATAATAAATTAAATCGCATACCAATTGTAACTAGACGTACTCAAACAGGTCTTAAAACGAGTTTACAAGGCCCTAAAAATAAATTGGAAACATTCTGGAGTCAATTCGAAACAAAATGAAAAAGGTTGGGAAAAATTTTTAAAATTTTGGAAACAAGTGACATACGGGTGTGTGGCTAGGCCCTGTGTCACAACCCAAACCGTGTAGATATTCAAAGTCCAGACACACTGTCGTCTCCCAGCTCGTGTATCCGATCGTGTAACTCACTATTTTAAGACACATGATCATGTCACTAGTTGTGTCTCAGACAATGTTACTCATTGTTTTAAGACACACGACTGCGTGGATACAACGTGTGGGTCACACAGCTATGTGGCAGCCTATTTCCCAAGTCATGTGAACCTAAAAGTACCTTAAAACTCAAGTTTACCAATTTGTGATTTCTTTGACACTAAGCAACCAATTCATCAACCATTTAACCTATTCAAAACACATATAAGCATGCTCAAAACATGCCAAAACAACTATCTTAAGTGCCTAACCAATGTGCCCTCGTTGACACCACATTTTAAACCTCCAACACAAACCAACATTTCATTCATCCATCATCTAACTAATATACCATTCTTAGGTACCTCAAACAAATTTCAATCATTTAAATATGTAACACCCCTTACCCGTGTTCGAAGCCAGAACCGGATACGAGGCATTAAATTAATTCAACTTGCTTAAACATATCACACCGGGCTATAAAATTTTGTTCAATCTAAAATTTCTCATTCACTTTCAAATTTACCCCTTGTATGGGCCCACGAGGCCCAAAACATGCATAGGGAATTGTTCGGGACTAATTCAAGAACTTAGGAAACTTTAAGAAGACTTAGAAAATTTTTCATCAAAATAAGGGCTACACGCCCGTGTGCCCTTGATACATGCTTGTGTTTTTCACCCGTGGTCGACACTAACTTATTTCACACGGCCGAGCACACGCCCATGTCCCTACCCCGTGTCCCTCACACGGCCTTGACACGACCGTCTCCTAGCCCATGTGCCAAACCCTTGGCATTCTGTTTATAATGTCATCACCTCACTATGGTCACACGACCAAGGCACACGCCTGTGTCCTTAAACCATGTATTGAATTAAATTCCTAACTTCAGGTGTAGAATTCACATAGCCTGGGCACATGCCCATGTCTAAGGCCATGCCTCCCACACGGTTGAGGCACACGATCGTGTCTCTGCCCGTGTGTTTACTACTGAGCAAACTGACTTGAAATTCTAGCATGCAAGGGGACATACGGCGGATCAACACGCCCATAGGGCTGACCGTGTGTCACACACGGCCTAGACACACGCCCATGTGTCTACCCGTGTGGACAATTATATGGCTATCCACCAAGACATTTGCCACCCTACCAAGCAACCATACTTATACCAAATCAATACAACATAAATGATGGCCATAAGGCTTCTCTAAGAACTCATAAGAGATCAAGACATCCAACACAAGAATACATTTCATGAAATCCATCATCATTGAATATATGGACACATCAAGTATAGGCCAACTTCCCATGACCTTTTACAAAATAAATTGAACAACTATAACAGCCAACATATTTGGCTTGCCAATATGACATAACAAATCACTCAAGTCCTATACATGCTATATTCAAAATAAATCTATTTTGGCTATACAAAAAAGTGGTCGATAGTGTGATCTCCAATTCCGACATCCACAACTTCTCGAGTCAACTTGGTAATACTACAAGGAAAAGGGAAATGAAAGGGGTAAGCATAAAGCTTAGTAAGTTTGCATGAAAATAAATAGAAACAATAAGCTCATGATAAAATCCATCCATGGAATTAAATAACCACACACAAAGTTATAGGCTCCTTGCCATACTTACTCATAATTTCTCTTATTTAGCACATACCATGCCACGTATCATAAATGTTCTTCGTGAATTACTCACGGGTACCTATGTAACTCAATCACATAGCTTTAATAAATTCCTCGTTTCTATTTCTAAGCTGATCTATTTATCCCAATAAATCACTAGGGATGCTCAAAGATGCATATTCATAATCATTAGCATAAACACGAAGCCAATGCCACATCTCGGATATGGTCTTACATGGGTTACCTCTGAATACCGATGCCATAACCCGGATATGGTCTTATACGGACCCTCACGTAGATATCGATGCCATATCCCAGATAAGGTCTTATACGATTTTTCACATTCAATGCTGAAGCCATATCTCAGATATGGTCTTACACGGGATCTCAATTTGGTGCCGAGGCCATGTCTTCGACATGGTCTTATAAGGGACCTCATCTATCTCATGTCTCAATGATAGTGTTTCACACTCATTATAGTCCAACTTGGACCTCAACATCTCCACTTACTCATTCAACATCAAATATTCAATTTAGTAGAATATCATGCAACGACATAATATCAAACATTGTTAAACATGCTAACGTAAATGTTGAATCTATCTCTTACAAACTTACCTCGATTTCAAAATAGGCTAGGTTGTCGGTCTAGTCCAATATTTTGTTCTTTCCCTGTTTGAGGTTGATTCTTGGTTCTTCTTGCTCTATAATAGCTATTAGCTCATTTTAATCATCACATTAATAAAAGCATTTCAATAATCATGCTTTGGAAAAAATTACTATTTTGCCCTTAGACTTTGGCAAAATAACCATTTTACCCCTAGGCTCGGAAGTCAATTCTAATCAAATTTCTACCTTTAACAAGCATATGTGAACATTTATTTCTCTTATGGCTATCATCAAAACCCAACATTTCACACATTTACTACAAATTTTATAACCTTTTCAAAAAGGTCCATTTAGGTGTTTTAATAGTAACACCTTTCTCAAAAGCTGTTTATCTAACAACTAAGACTCATTTCTTCCATAAAAATGCAGAAAACAACATAAAATCTCTCATGGAAAAACTCAAAACTTTTCACCATATTGCAAAATAGTCCCCTCATTAGAAAGCTTAAGTTCTAGGGGTTCAAAAAGTACAACTATCTTCAAGAAAAACCATTAAAATCACTTACTTGAATGGAGAAGAGTTTGCTGAAATTTTGAGCTTTCAAGCCCTTATTTTGGTTTCTATTTTTGGTGGAGGAAGATGGAGAAAACAGATGATATCTTTTTTTTTCTTTATTTTATTCTATATCATCAATTTAATCCACCTACTACATCAACTTTGACCAATTTTGCCTCCTCTTGTCCCCTATGGCTAGCCAACCACTAACAAAGGGGCTAATTGCCATTTAAAGACCTCAAATTAATATTCTATGGCTATTGGGTACTTTTAGCTTATAAAAAATAACTTTTGCACTTTATGAGATTTAGTCCTTTTTCGCGATTAAGCATGAAATCGCTAAAATTAAAGCACCAAAATTTTCATACACTTATATAATCATGCTCTGACTTGTAACATAAAATGAAAATAATTTTATCTAACCTTGATTAGTGACCCTAAGATCACTATTCCAACTAGCCCCTAAATTGGGCTGTTACAATTCTCCCCCTTAAGGATTTTTGTCCCCGAAAATCTTACCGGTAAAAATGTTGGGATATTGGTTTCTCATGGTTTCTTCAGGCTCCCAAGTAGCTTCCTCTATTCCATGTCTCTGCCTTAGCACTTTGACAAGGGCTATACTTTTTTTCTTAACTGTTTGACCTCTCGTGCCAGGATCTTAATCGGCTCTTCACCATAAGTCAAGTCCGGTTGAATTTCCACCTCTGTTGGTACTATGACATATGATGGGTCTGAACCGTATCGGTGCAACATGGATTCGTGAAAGACATCATAAATCTTTTCCTAGCTCAGGTGGCAAGGCTAAATGATAAGCTACCAGTCCTATTCTCTCGGTAACTTCATAAGGTCCGTTAAAGTGCGGACTCAATTTGCCTTTCCGGCCAAATCTGAGGACTTTTCTCTAAGGTGATACTTTCAAAAACACTTTATCGTCGACTTGGAACTCAATCTCTTTTCTTTTTAAATCCAAATAGGAATTTTGTCTATCTGAGGCCGCTTTCAGACATTCACGTATCACTTTTACTATCTCTTCAATTTCCCTTATCAAATCAACCTCGTGTATCTATTTCTCTCTGAATTCTGACCTATACAAGGGCTTTCAACACTTACGCCCATACAATTCCTCATAAGGCGCCATTTTCAAACTTGATTGAAAACTGTAGTTGTAGGCGAATTCCACCAATGGTAAGTATTTCTCCCAGTTACCTTGGAATTCCAAAACACAACATCGAACCATGTCTTCGAGCATTTTTATTATTCTTTTCGACTGCCGTCAGTTTATGGATGGAAAGCTGTACTGAAGCTTAATTTTGTGCCTAAGGACTCTTGTAACTTCTTCGAAAACCATGACGTGAATCTCGAATCTTTATCTAAAATAATCGACAACGGTACCCCATAAAGCCTTACTATCTCTGCTACATATAGTTCAGCCAAATTATCAAGCGAGTAATCGACTCGCACTAGTATGTAATGGGTCTACTTCGTAAGTCTATTGACTATGACCCACACGGCATCTTTCTTTTTCGACTTCAATGGTAAACCTGTCACGAAGTCCATGGTAATACGGGCGCACTTCCACTTAAGTACCATAATGGGCTGAAGTAGACCTGAAGTTACTTGGTGTTCAGCCTTCACTTGTTGACAAATTAGGCGTCTCGATACAAACTTGAAAATATCTTTCTTCATGCCGGGCCACCAATAGCACTTCCTCAAATTATTGTACATCTTCGTGCTGTCTGGGTGCACAGCTAAACATCTACTATGTGCTTCATGCAAAATCTTTCGAATAAGTTCATCATTTCTGGGTACACAGACCCTATCTCGAAACATCAAACATCCATCAGGACTTGCCCAAAAGTCTGACTCAACATTTGACTCAAATAGAACTCTTTTGGATTGTAAGCTGCTGTCCTCTTTCTAAGCTTCACAAATCTCTTGGAGAAATAATGGTCTAGCCCTTATCTCGGCTAGAATAGAACCATCATCTAACAAAGCCATCCGTCTATTCATGGCTCTCAATGCAAACAATGATTTTCTGCTCAAAGCATCGGCGACTACGTTCGCCTTTCCCGGATGGTAGTCAATTACTAAGTCATAATCATTGATCAACTCTAACCATCTTCGTTGCCTCAAATTTAATTCCTTTTGAGTCATCAAATATTTTAGGCTTTTATGGTCGGTAAATATCTGACACCTTTCACCATACAAATGGTGTCTCCATAACTTCAGTGCAAACACAATGGCGGCCAACTCTAGATCATGGGTCGGGTAATTCTTCTCGTGCGGCTTTAACTATCTAGAAGCATATGCTATCACCTTGCCCTATATCATCGATGAATATTAAGACAAATTTATCCAAGTATGGCTGAAAAATGTGATTCATCAGGTCCATGAAAACGGCAGGGGCATTCATTAGACCAAAAGGCATGACTAAAAATTCATAGTGGCCATACCTCGTCCGAAATACCGTTTTCGGCACATCCGAGTCCTTGACTCTCAAATGATAATACCCAGACCTTAAGTCTATCTTGGAAAATACTATGGCTCCCTTCAATTGATCAAACAGATCATCAATTCTTGGCAACGGGTACTTATTCTTCACAGTTACCTTATTAAGCTGCCGATAATCTATGCATAATCTCATAGAACCGTTTTTCTTCTTCACAAATAATACAGGAGCACCCCACGGAGAAAAACTCAGTCTTGCAAAACCTTTATCCATTAGTTCTTGCAACTGTGCTTTCAATTCTTTTTGCTCGGTTGGAGCCATTCTATATGGAGCAATAGAAATGGGGGCGGTACCAGGAGCTAACTCAATCCCAAATTCAATCTCCCTAATCGGAGGTAACCCTAGCAATTCTTCGGGAAAAACACCAGGACACTCGTATAATATAGGTACCAACTCAATTTTTAATTCAATCTCTTTAGTATTCATCACAATGGCAAGGTATGCTTCATACCCCTTTCTCAAATACTTCTGAGTCAACAAGGATTATATCACTACTGGTGATCTGTCTTGCTCGTCTGATTCACCACAAATAAAATCCCCATTTTCACATTTCAACTCAATAAACTTCTTTCCACAATTCACAATCACATCATGAGTAACTAGCCAATCCATCCCAAGGATGACATCAAACTCGTCAAATGGCAATAACATAAGATCAACCGAAAAGCAATGACCCCTAATCATCAAAGGACAACCTTTGCATACTCTATCAACCAACACATACTTTCCTAGAGGATTAGACACTCTTATTACAAATTCAGTGGACTCTATAGGCATACTCATGCTAGAGACTAATTTCATGCATATGTATGAGTGGGTAGATCCGGATCAATTAAAGCTATAACACGAGTATCATAAAGAGAAAATGTACTCCTGATTATGTCAGGGGAAAATGCCTCTTCACGAGCACAAATGGCATATGTTCTCACCGTTACTCTACCCTCGAGTTTTGCAGTCTACTCTCTAGATGGATTCTTGTTACTCATTTCATTTCTTGGTTTTCTCTGCAGTCTTCTTCTAGCAGCACTTCCCGGTCTTGCATTCTGAGACTTCTCTTTCTCACCCACCTCGAAGCAATCTTTGATAAAATAGTCTAAGGACCCACATTTGAAACAAGCCTTCTCATTTGCTCAGCACTAACCAGAATGACGCCTGCCACACTGTAGGCATTTCGGTCTACTCGGTCGAATGTTTCCCACACTAGCAACTGATGTGGTCTACGCTTTAGACCCCAAAAATTGTTTGCCCTTATTTCGATTTGAAAACCCGACTGAAGTGGCTGGTCGAGCAGCAAAATCCCACGATTTCTTAGATGAGGATTGGTAGGACTTACTCAATTACCTTTTTCTTGAGTCACATGACTCAGTCTCAGCTCTTCTCTTCTCTTTAGCTAACCCTTTAGCCTTATAGGCTCTATCCACCAATAATACAAATTATTTTAGTTCGAGAACTCCGACGTATAAACGGATATCCTCATTTGACCCGTCCCCGAATCTCTTGCACATGATAGCCTTGGTAGACACGTACTCTCGGACATATTTACTAAGCCTTATGAACGCACATTCGTATTCGATCACAGTCATTCAACCTTGATTTAACTCCAAGAACTCTTTTCTCTTCTGGTCAATGAATCTTTGGCTGATATACTTCTTTTGAAATTCATCTTGGAAGAATTCCCAGCTAACTCTCTCCTTTAGTACCACCGACACAAGGGTGTTCCACCACCGATAGGCCGAATCTCTCAAAAGAGATACTGCACACTTTATGCACTCTTCAGGCGTGCAAGACAACTCATCGAATACCCTAATGGTATTTTCAAGACAGAATTTCACCCTCTCCGGATAATCATCCTTACCAGCCCAGAATTCCTCAGCTCCTTGCTTCCAGATATTATCGACCGGAGGCCTTTCTCTTCTCACTACCTTAACCACTTGAGGAGCTACAAGAGCGGGTTGAGGAATAGGTGGGGGTGGAGGGGGCTGAGCATTAGGATTTGCTCGAATGTACTCAGTGTACCAATTGCTCATCATATGGAGAAAGGCTTCTCGAGCCTTTTCTCCCTGAACCAAGGTCTCAAATCTACTATCTACGAGCGCGATCCCTTGCGCGGGAGCCGACGCATTACTCGTAGCATCATCGGTTGTAGTTCGGTCGGGATCAGGATCCATTTACTATATCAAGACACAGTTTAAAACGTCAGGAGCTGTCACACTATCATTACACATGTTCTCTTATGTATGGCATGTATAGCTAGACTCATGCTTACGCTACGTTAGTCTTAGAATCAACTAAACTGTAGCTCTGATACCAATAAATGTAACACCCCTTACCCGTGTTCGAAGCCGGGATCGGATACGAGCATTAAACAAACTCAACTTGCTTAAACAAATCACATCGGACTATAAAATTTTGTTCAATCTAAAATTTCTCATTCACATTCAAATTCGCCCCTTATATGGGCCCACGAGGCCTAAACATGCATAGGGAATTGTGTAATAGGCCCAATTTGCCCGAGCCCATGCAAATAAAACCAACCAGAATAAAAAAACAAAAAAATAATAAATAATAAACCAATGTCCAGTTTAAAGTCCATTTTACAGCCAATTAACCCAAACTCAAATCACTAAAGTCCAGTTATTTACAAACCCAAATAAATAGACAACCCAAAATTAAAACCTAAACCCGAATACAAGCCGAATTATACACAAACCCAAAACCCATGCGCCCCAAAAGGGCCCAAAAAAATAAACAGTTTCAGAAGCCTAGGGTTTTGAAACCCTAGGCGCCGCAAGCACCCAGCGCAGCCCCGACACCAGCTTCTCCTCGCGCCGTAATCAACGCGCAGATATGGCAAGAAACATCAAAACATAATCTTTATTTTTATTTTTGATTTATTTTCAGGGCTATAAAAAGCCCTAACGCAATCTATAAAAGGACGAATTTTTTTTTACAAAATATACACGCATATACATAGAATATACACAATACAATACAAAAAAAAAAAAACCAAAAACAGAGGTGATTGTTTTGATTATACAATTTCATTTTTATTTTCTTTTCTTTCGATTCATGCAATATTTTTACTGTATATACTACCAAAAATAAAGAAAAGAAGTTTACCATTTTGATTGGCATTGAAAACAAAGGTTTCTGGCTTTCTGATCGCCGTCTGAGGTGGCGCGTGCGGCGGCGCGTCACCAAAGTCCTCCCTGGGGTCTGTTTCAATTTGGTCCCTCGGGCTATTTAAAGGCTGATGACAGAATGGCGCCATTTAGGAGATAGGGCATAATTGCCCATTAGGTCCCTACAATTTGGCGCGCGCTTCAATATCACCCTTTTTGTAATTTTTCCTTAGTTTTATATTTATTTTAATTTGATCCCTATTTTTTTAATTCTTTTTTAATTCTTTTTATTTTTACTTTTATTCATATATTTAATTATTTTAGTATTATATATTAAATTATTATTTATTATGTATATTTGGTTATTTTATTAAATTCAATATTATTCATATAATCTATATTATTTTAGAATTTGCACATTAGTTTTATATTACACTTTTTATTTTGTATATTATGTATTATTATATTATATTATGTGTAACTTTTAAATTATTTTATCTTTAACATTGTATAAAGTTTCATATATTGTGTATTGTTTATATCATTTATTCTTAAATATGTAGTTTTATGCATATATATATATTAGATTGTTATATTATTGATATGTTTTTTTATTAAAGTTTTATATCATTTATTTATTTAACAATATATTTTACTTATTTTTTTATGAATATATGTATTATTTTTTTAAATTATGCCATATCATTTTTTTATAAGTTTCTTAATTTACAATATCTATTATAACTCATTTTATGTTGTTATTTTATTTTACATTTAATCATGCGTGTAAGGGCAATTTACTAAAATATACCAATTTTAAAAAAAATTACGTAAAAGACCGAAAATTTAATTATTTACTAGAAGGGTCATTTCCCCAAAAGCGCGCCCACGTCAACAAGATTTTCGGGGATGAATCGAAAATCACGCCCACGGGACGCTTTTTGTGCCACATCGGTAAAAAGCGCGTCCTTGAGGGCGCTTCTTGATGTGGCAAAACCGCTTCCTCGTGGACGCGCGCCTTGCCGTCTGTGATCAAAAAAGAAATCCTATAAAAAGCCCCCACCTTTTTTTTTTTCACACCAAAGTCCTTATTCATTTTTCTCTCAACTTTCTCTCAAATTCTTCTCAAATTTCTCTTAAATTCCTTGAAACTTCCTCTTAAATTTCACAATAGTCCTTTAATATTTACAAAAAAGTCTTTTTTTAAATTTTTTGAAATATATTTTTTTGATAAATTTTAAAATATTCGATCATATTAGCAATGGCCGGGGAATTAATTTGTTTCGACAATAAACACATCTCTGTCGATCAAATGACAATGGTAAGTTTTAATTTTAATTTTAATTTTAATTTTTCAATACTATTTAATATTTTTTAAGTTTATGCAATTTTAATTAAATTTTAATTTATAATTTTTTAAACAGTCTGTAGATCGGGTGTTGCAATGCTATATTCGCAATATGCCTGATTTGCCATCGCCGTTGATTGAGAATTACCTGCGCGAAGGTTTTTGGCACGTGGCCACGATAGGCCGGGGGTGCAAGTTGGACCTGAAGTTAATCAGTGTGTTGATAGAGAGGTGGAGACCCGAGACGCACACTTTCCATCTTCCATACGGAGAGTGTACTATCACTTTGGAAGACGTGCATTTGCAATTGGGATTATCGGTGGATGGGTACGTAGTCACCGGGTCCGCAACTTCTGGTGATTGGGCAGCTGTATGCTACGAGTTTTTGGGTGCTATTCCAGATAACATTTACGGAGGTCGAATCGAGATCAGCTAGTTACGAGACACATTCTCGAAGTCGAATAATGATTCGACCAAAATAGAAAGAATACGGTATGCTCGGGCATACATTCTTGAGATGATTGGAGGCTATCTGATGCCGGACTTGTCACGAAACCTCGTACATCTGAGGTGGTTGCTGAAACTCGTTGATTTTAGAGCAGCCGGTGAATTGAGTTGGGGGTCTGCCGTGCTAGCAAAATTGTATCGGGGGATGTGCGAGGCGACGCGGCCGAATAAAGCAAAAATCAGAGTTTTCCTATCACTATTGCAATCATGGGCACGATTTTGAATTCCATTTTTACGCCCTCCAGTCGACCACCCATATACTGAAACACCCCAAACCCGGCCCACGAGCCTCGACTGGATCTGGTATGTTCCTGAGAAAAAACATTTCAAATACTTGTTTGTTACTTTGGAAAATTTGGGTGGTGTTGAAGAAAGATTTGTTTGTGTTGAGTTCAAATTGGAAACGGTGTTATTCTTGAAGTCTGATATCTATTAAATTGAAAATCATTTGTGTTTAGGTGTCAAACATATAAATTTTTTTTTAAGAGAAGTTGTTAAACCTTGATTTAATAATAATCGTATCATAATAAAATCAAATAAAATGCATGCATAAAACAGTTAATAGTAACGGCCTTATTACAACAAAGTATATCCCGAAATAAATCCAAATCTTAAATATAAAAATTCAAAATTAAATAAATGCTGAGCTGAGCATGGCCACCACTAAGTTCCCGTCGACCCGGTCCATTTACTGAGTGTCACCTGCAAAATGTTAGCTCACGAGGGTGAGTCAAATGACTCGATGTGTAATAACCAACACAAACTCCCAAACGACTTAGGCATATCGGATCATACACAACAAATATAGGCAATGATGCAATCCCAACCCCACCTAAATATCCATCCTCTACACATCACCAGTACCGCCATCACACCATGGGATTACTAAATCGACCCTCCATCCACTACACACCATCGAAGGCGATCACTGCGATCAAGCGCACATCGCCCTTATAATTGTGGCATAGCCACCAGATAATGTGACAAAGTCACCAGATAGTAATACGTGACATTAGTCACCACATTCAGATTATGTGACATGAGTCACGGATATTGTGGTAAAACCACGGATCACTTCCCCTTTTCAATATCACCCATATGCCCCATGCGTCATACAAACCATGCAGAAATCATGCAATATACCTTATTTCATATTCATAACAAATTCACATATGTGTCATATTCAATGTTCATAACACTATTAACAGAGCTTTAGAGGATAATGTACCTGGATACACTGTACCATTGAATGGTACCTTAAGCCACATCTTTCATATTTTCATTAACACATGTTTTAAATTAATACCATAAATCTTATTAGGAATCAATGTAGGGCTACACACCTATTTTACTAATGTGTTCACTGAATCCCGAAAGTCTACTGAACAGATTGTACTCCTCCCTAACAATCAATGGCAGAATCAACTAGACACTAACACTTAATATGGCCTTGGCCGAATATTAACACTCCCTTACCTTGTGGATCTAAATCCCGAAAATCGTCACTTGGCTGTGGAGATGTCGAAATCCTATACAGTACATGTTAGATCCAATTCTAACATTTAAACACAATAAATGGCCTTCGGCCTAAAACCTCACTTGCTTACCTTAGACCATGAGATCCCTAATGATCTCCTCCTTGTAGTCGACAATAACCAAATCTCGAAACCTCCTTCATAGTTTTGGCCAAAGATCAGTAAAAGAGATTAGAGTCCTAATTTTAGCTAACCCAAAAGAAAAGAAAGAAGAAAAACAATAGTTGATCCTTACCCCTTACTACAGAAATCGACTGCACCCTTACTTGAACCCACAGAGATATTCGGCTATGTAGACTAGATGTTGTTCAATTGGTTTCAGCTTTTGGAGTTTAATGAGCAATCGACTATGGTCTAGGAAGAACTTACTTTCGGCTTTTGGAAAATTGTGAAAAGAAGAAGAGAAAGGTTGAGCAATTCGGTAATGAAGATTCGGCTAGCACAAGGGATATTTCGGCTTTTAGTGCTACGATCAAATCGGCTCTATGGAAAAGTGATCAACTTGAAGAAGAAAAAGATGAAGAAATCGCTAGGCTTACTTGTGTTTTCGGCTTTGACAAACTAAAAGGAGAAGAGAAGATTCACTTTCGGTTTTCAACGGAGAAAGAATTTCGGCAGAGGCTCAATTGAAAAGAAAAGAAAGCAAATGGCCATACTCCTCCCTTTTGTCAAAAATACCACACCTAGACCCCTCCATTCGGCCAACTCTCTTTCCCCCTATCTAATCCCTTTTTTTTTGTCCTAAAACTTCTCTTTATCACTCATTCAAAATAATTGAAATAAATCAACATTTATCTTCCTACCTTAGCCGAATTTTAAAAAGAAATTAACCACATCTAAAGCTCATCCCCTTAGTGTCCCATTGCCGTCCACCTCTGTTTCTTCTTGCTGCAAAATAAAACTCCCTTTTGCTTCCCTTGCTGCTCAAACCTGAGCCCTTCTCCACTGCTTGAGGCGTCACTTACCAAGGCCCTAAGTGGCGCCTTCTTTCCACTTTAACAAGCCCACTTTTATGTCCAATTTCCCCTACAAATTCTCTTAAGGCCTTATTTGCCTAGCTCCCCCTTTAAGACTTAAAATCTTATATTTTCTAAGGCACTTACCAAGACTCTAAAGTTCTCAAAATCCACAAGACACATTCAAAATACACACAGGCATGCTTCCACATATATTTAAGCAAAAATGCACAACCCCTAAATCCCAGATATTACAGTTCTACCCCCTTAAAATAATTTTGACTTCGAAATTACCTGGCTAAAATAAGTGAGGGTATTGCTGTCGCATTGCTTCTTCCGGCTCCCACGAAGCTTCTTCCGACCCATGATTACACCACAACACTTTGACTAGAGGAACGAATTTCCTCTGTAGTACCTTCACATCCCGTTCCAAAATCTGAATCGGCTCTTCCTCGTAGGACAAATCTAGTCTCAGCTCCACCTCCTCAACTGGCACTATATGAGATGGATCCGATTGGTAACGACGTAGCATAGAAACATGGAATACATCGTGCATCTACCTTAACTCCGGAGGCAACTCCAACTGGTATGCCACTGGTCCAACTTGCTTCAATACCCGATAAGGTCCTATAAGCCTGGGACTTAACTTCCTTTTGCGACCAAATCTCATTACCTTTTTCCAATGTGAAACTTTGAGAAACACGTAATCTCCTACAGCAAACTCAATCTCCTTTCACTTAAGATCTGCGTATGACTTTTGCTTGTCGGATGCCTCCTTCAACCGTGTCTGAATTACTTTAACCTTTTCTTCCAATTCTACCACGATTTTTGGACCCAAAATCTAACGTTCTCCTAATTCCGTCCAACATGTAGGAGTGCGACACTTCCATCCATACAGCACTTCATACGGTGCCATCCGTATACTTGCCTGATAGCTGTTGTTGTACGCAAATTTCGCTAAAGGCAAGAACTCCTCCCAACTCCCTCTGAAGTCTATCACGCAACCTCTCAACATATCCTCCAACACTTGTATTACCCGCTCAGATTGACCGTCCGACTGCGGATGGAATGTCAGATCGAATCCAACCCGTGTCCAAAGCTTGATGTAATGCCTTCCAAAATCGAGACGTAAACCTTGGATCCCTATCCGAGATAATCGACACTGGCACTCCGTGCAGCCTCACGATCTCTTTTATATACAACTTTACCAATTTTTGCAGAGAATAGTCCACCCGCACCGGTATAAAATGTGCAGATTTCATCAACCGGTCTACTATCACCCACACCGAGTCCTTCTTAGTAGGCATAAGGGAAAGCCCACTAACAAAGTCCATGGTAATTCTCTCCCACTTCCATTGCAGAATCTTTATTGGCTGAAGCAATCCTAACGGTACTTGGTGTTCAGCCTTGACTTGCTGACACGTTAGGCACTTCCCTACAAACTCTGTAACTTCTCGCTTAAGACCAGGCCACCAAAACTGTTCGCGTAAATCCTTGTACAACTTACTTCCTCTAAGATGCATAGCATAAGGGCTACTATGCGATTCCCGAAGAATCCTCTACCTTAACTCCTTATTCTTAGGCATACAGACCTTGCCTTGGAAACACAACACTCTGTCGTTGTTTACACCAATATTTTCCAATTCCCCATTTTGTACTTGTAGCAGCTTAGTACTTAAATCCTTATCTGCCAACTGTCCTTCTTTCACCTCATTCAGCCATGACGGCTTGACCTGTAACTCTGCCAGCAAACTTTCATCGTCATACAAGCTAAGATGTGTAAACATCGCCCTCAGCTCTAACACTACTTTCCGACTTAGGGCATCTGCCACTACGTTTGCCTTGCCCGGGTGATACTCTATAGAACAATTGTAGTCTTTCAATAACTCCACCCACCTTCGCTGTCTTAGGGTCAACTCTTTCTGAGTTAGCAGATACTTAAGGCTCTTGTGGTCCGTATAGATCACCGACCTTTCTCCATATAGATAGTGCCTCCACACTTTAAGAGTGAATACAATCGCCGCCAACTCCATATCGTGCGTTGGATAGTTTACCTCATGTGGCCTCAATTGTCGAGACGCATATGCGACTACTTTTCCGTCTTGCATAAGGATACATCCCAATCTTGTATGGGAAGCATCACAATACACCATGAAATCTTTTCCTGCCTCAGGCTGAATTAAAACTGGAGCTTCAGTCAAAACCCTCTTAAGCTTCTCAAAGCTCTTCTGTTGCTTATCTGTCCATACGAAAGGTACCTCTTTCCTTAGTAACTTCGTCAAAGATATAGCTATTGATGAAAACCCTTCTACGGATCTTCTATAATAACCTGCCAATCCCAAAAAACTACGAACTTTTGTCACAGACTTAGGTGGTTTCCAATCCAATACTGTCTCAATCTTCCGAGGATCCACCCTTATCCCTTCAGTAGACACCACATGCCCTAAAAACATAACTTCCTTCAGCCAAAATTCGCACTTGCTGAACTTGGCATATAGCTTTTGCTCCCTTAACACTTGCAACATGACTCGAAGGTGCTCATCATGTTCTTCCTCAGACTTAGAATACACCAAGATATCGTCTATGAACACAATAACGAACCGGTCTAGATAAGGTTGGAAAACTCAGTTCATCATGTCCATGAACACGGCTGGGGCATTTGTCAATCCAAACGGCATTACTAAGAACTCATAATGCTCGTACCTTGTCCGGAAAGCTATCTTATAGATATCAGCCTCCTTCACCTTAAGCTGATGATATCTTGACCTTAGATTTATCTTCGAAAATACTGCGGCCCCATTAAGCTGATTGAACAAGTCATCTATCCTTGGCAATGGATACTTGTTCTTGATGGTCAGCTTATTCAGTTACCGATAATCTATGCACATGCGCATAGTCATTCTTCTTCACAAATAGGACTGATGCTCCCCATGGAGACACACTAGGTCGAATAAATCCACGATCGAGTAACCCTTGGATCTGAGTCTTGAGCTCTACTAGCTCCTTTGGTGCCATTCAAGACGAACAAGCAATCAATAGGAGGCTGTGCAGATAATAAGTCAATTCCGAACTCTACCTCCCTATCAGGGGGTAACCCAGGTAGCTCCTTCGGAAAGACGTCCACAAATTCCCTTACTGTACTAACTCCTCCTACAGCTGCTTCCTTAGCCTCTAAGGCACTGATCAACATCAGGAAAGCTACACACCCTTTTCTCACCATCTTCTCTGCCTTAAGGGCAGATACCACATTTGACAGGCAATTCCGCCTCTCGCCCATCACCACAACCTCTGTGCCGTCAGGAGTTCTTAACGACATGCGCTTAGCCACACAATCCATATTTGCATGGTACTTCACTAACTAATCCATGCCTAAGATTAGGTCAAACTCCTCAAACGGTAACTTCATTAAGTCTGCTGGAAATTGTGCCCCCTGAACTTTCAAGGGTACTACCCTAAAGATTTTATCTAACACTACTGATTGCCCTCAAGGACTAAGTACAGTCATCTTCCTAGGTACAATTTCAGAGTTCGCATGCAGAGTTCCAGACACCTTACTAGCAATATATGAATGAGTTGACCCAATATCTATCAACGTAATAAAGGGTAATCCAGAGATAAGGAACATACCCGTTATGACATCAGGTGCGTCACCATCCTCCCTCCGACAAACTGCATATACTAGACTCGATTGTCTTGCCTCTGTGTTACCAACACCTCTGCCCGGTGTTCCCCATCCTCTTTCAAAACCATTACCTCTGCCAGTCGAACCACGACCCCGCAGTGGCTACTGTCTACCTCTTCCAGCCTGATTAGGACCCTGACTTACTGGTCGGATCCCTTCTGTTTTCATGGGACAGTCCCTAGTCATGTGATCCTTGGACCCATACTTGAAACATCCTCCCGTCTTCTTCCAACACTCTCCCAATTGCATCTTTCCACACTGAGCACAAGTGTGGCACTGTCCTCCCGTAGTAGCTTGCTGACCTCGCGACCCATCTGTTCTAGGTCTCTTCTGAACATTCCCAGATGACCCTGATGATCCGAAACCTCTCTTTTGTTTATTCATGTCCGTGTTCTGTCTCACAAACTCCTTAACTCTTTCAGCAACCTTTACCTTTTCCACCAACACAATAAACTTTTGCTCCTACTGTGGGGCAATCAAGAATCTCAGGTCATCCCTGAGTCCGTCCTCAAACCGGACACATCGTTCGTGCTCCATAGCTACTATACCTCAAGTGTATCGGCTCAACCTTTGGAATTCTTCCTCATACTCCGCTACGGACTTATTCCCCTGAACCAGCCTCAAAATGCCTTCCTCTACGCATCAATGTAACTAGTCCCAATGTACTTCTTCTGATATGCCGCCTTAAAGTACTCCCAAGTGAGATCATCTGCTGCAGCACCATCCCGAACCGTGAGCCACCATTGATATGACTCATCATGGAGGATCGATACTACCCCTTTCAGTTTCTCCTCGACGGACAGGTCCAAATCATCCATAATTTGCTCCGTCGCCTCTAACCAATACTCTACTGTATTGGGCACCACACCAGATATACCACGGAAAAACTCAGCTCCATTAGCTCGGAGTTGCTCAGGTACAGACTTCCGTGCTCCCATACCTCCACCTACTCCAGCCACTCTTTCCAAAACTCGCAGCATCACCTGTGATACTGCATCATCCCCCGTCTGATCCTGATATTCCACACTGCGGATGGCGGTGGTGGCATTTCATTCTCGGACCCTTGATCAGACCTAACGGGTTCTGACACGATCATTCAGCCTCTACCACGGCCACGCACATTATGACCACGTCCCCTAGAACTCATGCTTCTGAATTGCATTTATATGATTAAAGAATTTTATGAATTAGTTTTTGTTCCACTGATTTATCGCGAACAGTCTTATGTTCAATAGTTCTAAAGAGTAGTTCTTTCGAATTCATACACACACAGTCTCAAATTCATTCATTCAATCATCACATTCATGAACTTGCATTCATTACAGAAAAGTGTTGTAGTTGTCATTGTTGTTGTTTTCCACTATCCAAGGGTATTTCTGTAATTTTATCCTATAGGGATATTTTGGTAATTTTTCAAATTAGGGTATTTGAAAATTTTGCAAAATAGAAATTTTTGGTCTTTATGCAAAATAGGAATACTTGGTAAGAAGATTCAAGGGTAATATGGGAATTTCATAAACTGATGGTATTTTTGTAATTTTTCAAACTAGGGGCATTTCGGTAACTTCCCATACTAAGGGTATTTTGGTAATTTGCACAGGTTAGGGGTAATTTGGTCAATCTGCGAATCAGGGGTATTTTGGTCATTTTTAAATCAAGGGTACTTTGGAATTTTATAATCACAGTTTGACTTTAGAATTTTACAAAACAAGGTGACTAGTCCCTTTTGGGTTTTAATTATTGAATTTAGCCTGTGATTGAGTCCTCTTGATTAGGTGAACCGTCACTACGCACTGTAGGATTCGAAAGGAGAGGAGGTGAGTCACTAGGACGCTTAAATACCAAGCTCCCTTGAATCCAATCCTAGACATGCGACAGCAGTTTGCCACACCTTTAACTCGGTGACTCACTCATAGGTTTGTTTGGTTAGACTTTAAATTTTATGTAATTGATTGTTGGAGTAGACTAATCCTAGGGTTCAATAATTCCTAATCTACTAATATCGTCCTATAATTCCCAATCACAAAAGGGTTAGGGTACTTACAGGTGGACTTGGTAGGAGACTCAAAGCCATCTTGGAAAACCCGCTCATTCTTTTGTAAAGCTCAATTTCAAAATAGAAAAATGTTTTGGGGCCAAAAGCCCTCAAGGCCGAAGTTTTGAACCTGCTCACATTAAACCGAACACCCCAAACCCGCCCATGAGCCTCAATCGGATCTGGTATGTTCCCTGAGAAAAAACATTTCAAAAACTTGTTTGTTACTTTGGAAAATTTGGGTGGTGTTGAAGAAAGATTTGTTTGTGTTGAGTTCAAATTGGAAACAGTGTTATTCTTGAAGTCTGATATCTATTAAATTGAAAATCATTTGTGTTTAGGTGTCAAACATATAAAATTTATTTTCGTGAGAAGTTGTTAAACCTTGATTTAATAATAATCGATCATAATAAAAGCAAATAAAATGCATGCATAAAGCAGTTAATAGTAATGGCCTTATTACAACAATGCATATCCCAAATAAATCCAAATCTTAAATATAAAAATTCAAAATTAAATAAATCTTTGAAATAAGCATGGCCACCACTAAGTTCCCGCCACCCGGTCCATTTCTCGAGTGTCACCGCAAAATGTTAGCCCACGAGGGTGAGTCAAGCAGACTCGGTGTGTAACAACCAACACAAACTCCCAAACGACTTAGGCATATCGATCATACACAACAAATATAGGCAATGATGCAATCCCAACCCCACCTAAATATCCATCCTCTACACATCACCCGTACACCATCACACCGTGGGATTACTAAATCGACCCTCCATCCGCTACACACCATCGAAGGCAGTCACTGCAGTCAACTGCACATTGCCCTTATAATTGTGGCATAGCCACCAGATAATGTGACAAAGTCACCAAATAGTAATACGTGACATTAGTCACCACATTCAGATTATGTGACATGAGTCACCAGATATTGTGGTAAAAACCACCAGATCACTTCCCCTTTTCAATATCACCCATATGCCCCATGCGTCATACAAACCATGCAGAAATCATGCAATATACCTTATTTCATATTCATAACAAATTCACATATGTGTCGTATTCAATGTTCATAACACTATTAACAGAGCTTTAGAGGATAACGTACCTGGATACACTGTACCATTGAATGTTACCTTAAGCCACATCTTTCATATTTTCATTAACACATGTTTTAAATTAATACCAGAAATCTTATTAGGAATCAATGTAGGGCTACACACCTATTTTACTAGCATGTTCACTGAATCCCGAAAGTCTACCGAATAGATTGTACTCCTCCCTAATAATCAATGTCGAATCGACTAGACACTAACACTTAATATGGCCTTGGCCGAATATTAACATTCCCTTACCTTGTGGATCTAAATCCCGAAAATCATCACTTGGCTATGGAGATGTCAAAGTCCTATATAGTACATGTTAGATCCAATTCTAACATTTAAACACAATAAATGGCCTTTGACCTAAAACCTCACTTGCTTACCTTAGACCTTGAAATCCCGAATGATCTCCTCCTTGTAGTCGACAATAACCAAATCCCAAAACCTCCTTCATAGTTTCGGCCAAAGATCAGTAAAAGAGATTAGAGTCCTAATTTCGGCTAACCCAAAAGAAAAAAAAGAAGAAAAACGACAGTTGATCCTTACCCCTTACTACAGAAATTGACTACACCCTTGCTTGAACCCACAAAGATATTCGGCTATGTAGGCTAGATGTTGATCAATTGGTTTCGGCTTTTAGAGTTTAATGAACAATCGACTATGGTCTAGGAAGAACTTACTTTCGGCTTTTTGTAAAATTGTGAAAAGAAGAAGAGAAAGGTTGAGCAATTTGGCAATGAAGATTCGGCTAGCACAAGGGATATTTCGGCTTTTAGTGCTATGATCAAATCGGCTCTATGGAAGAGTGATCAACTTGAAGAAGAAAAAGATGAAGAAATCGGCTAGGCTTGCTTGTGTTTTCGGCTTTGACAAACTAAAAGGAGAAGAGAAGATTCACTTTCGGTTTTTCAACAGAGAAAGAATTTCGGCAGAGGCTCAATTGAAAAGAAAAGAAAGCAAATGGCCATACTCCTCCCTCTTTCCGAAAATACCACACCTAGACCCCTCCATTCGGCCAACTCTCTTTCTCCCTATCTAATCCCTTCTTTTTCTCCTAAAACTTCTCTTTATCACTCATTCAAAATAATTGAAATAAATCAACATTTATCTTCCTACCTTAGCCGAATTTTAAAAAGAAATTGACCACATCTAAAGCTCATCCCCTTAGTGTCCAATTGCCGTCCGCCTCTGTTTCTCCTTGTTGCAAAATAAAACTCCTCTTTTGCTTCCATTGTTGCTCGAACCTGAGCCCTTCTCCACTGCTTGAGGTGTCACTTACCAAGGCCCTAAGTGGCGCCTCCTTGCCACTTTAACAAGCCCACTTTTATGTCCAATTTCCCCTACAAATTCTCTTAAGGCCTTATTTGCCTAGCTCCCCTTTAAGACTTAAAATCTTATATTTTCTAAGGCACTTACCTACACTCTAAAGTTCTCAAAATCCACAAGACACATTCAAAATACACACAGGCATGCTTCCACATATATTTAAGCAAAAATGCACAACCCCTAAATCCCGAATATTACATAAACATTCCCACTCATAACGAGGTAAATTTAATATTAAATTTTACAATTATTACGTAGATTTAAAATATAATTGTATGCTAAAAATTTATTTAATTAGGTGGAACCATTTGGCGAGTTATGTTGGAATACCTACTTCGCTTGAAGATAAACGGCTTCTATTAGAGCAATAGTCGGAATCACAAGTATTAAATAAAATATATTTTCGTAATAAAATAGTCGTTTCTTATTTCGTATTTAGAATTTAGTATTTCGTATTTTGTATTTAGTATTATGTATATAACTAATATATTTATCATGTTAATATAGTTTCAATGGACACCATACGAGGATCCAGCAATTTGGGCAGTAATTCTGGAGGAGTTCTTCAAAATCCGAACATTTGGCATGTGAAGGTCCCATTGATCAACTGTGCCACCATGGAGATGCACCAGTCAGATCGGGTTCTGCGTCAATTTGGATTCTGACAATCGATTCTCGTGGCACCTGAAGTGCTTGATGATGAGCACAAAGTCAACTTACGGTAGTTGCATACGGATTGACCAAGATTTTGGTTAGCATATATCGAAATGTTAGAGAACCGGTATGATTATACACCTACTCAGGAACCGATCATCATTCCTGAGTTAGCGTGCGTGTCGGAATACATGCCATGGTTTAGGATCCATGGCAAGCTGTATTTATTGTCGAAAAAGGAGAGGCGACGGCAACTTCATGAACAAAGGGAACGGCGGGTCCTTTTAAATCCAAGGAGAAAGGGTGATGAGACGGGACCATCAACAAAGACCGAGCGAACCACCGTGCCCTGTGGCGCCCACACAATCCACGGGCCCAACATTTCAGCCGATGACACCCACATCACAGCCTTTTCAGATTATGCCAGGTGCATACCCTAGCCCATATATGTTTCCTAACCCTTATATGTTTCCTTTTCTCAGTCCCACGGCAGGTTGGAATGCATGGCCCGGTTTGAGTCCGTTCCCGAATACTCCAATTGGCCAGTCGATCTTGAGGCCACCGTCACATGAGGGATCGCACGAGGCACCGTCGGAGAGCTCTTCTTTTTACCAGTCACCTTCACCTTATGGGATTCAGACACCCCTGCCATGATTTATGCAAACACCTCCACAGTCATTATTTTATCAAGGTGGGTCATCCTCACAACACCCACAACCAGACCCCCTGCCAGAGGAACCAGAATCCCCGCCTGAGGTTCCACAACCCCCGCCGGAAGCTAGAAGAAGGAGGAATCCAACGCAGAATCACGACCACCCCATGTGACACTAATTTCAATGGCTCCAACATTGATCCATTGCCTTTTTTTATTTTTTATTGTAATTTAATTTTTATATATTTAATAAAATAAAAGTTGTTTATTTTTTATTGTAATTTAATTTTTATATATTTAATAAAATAATTTTTATTTGTTTATTGTAATTTAATTTTATATCTTTAATAAAAAAAGTTTTTTTTTGTAATTTAATTTTATATCTTTAATAAAATAAAAGTTTTTATTTTTTTATCGTAATTTAATTTTAATATCTTTAATAAAATAAAAGTTGTTTTTATTTTTTATTGTAATTTATTTTTATTTCTTTATTTTTTTTTTGTTTTGCAACTTAGTTCTTCTACAAAAGTTCACCATTTTTATCAAGAAATTAAAAGAATTTTCATAGCCACCAAGAGACAAAAATGCTAAGAAGACTATCAACTATTCCGATTTGGACACGAGCGAGATGTATGGCCTGGGTTCCTATACCATCCGCATAACTTCCGTTGGTTGGCCGTTTCTCGGATATCCATATTGTTGCATATTCTAGTCGAGCAAGGTTGACCTTTTGGTTTGCGCCGCAGTTCTCTATCTGGTAACAGCTTATACAGATGGCCACTTATGTTCATCTAGGACTGGTGGGAATACGTGTCTCCACATGTTGCACATGTTTTCTGTTTTATACACTTCATCGACATAGCTCATGGGATCCAGACGGAGATTTTGACAAGTCGAAAGTACATAAGCGCATGAGTAACGAAGTGCATCAAATATCCCACAGTCGCAGGTCCTATTTCTCAAGTGTACACGATATTGCCCGCCAATAATACCTTGGTTCTGTCTGTCAATCTCCATGACACGAAACCATAGGTTTTCGCGAACGTGACACACTGTGTGTATGGTGTTGGCCCGTGCCTTCCCCTTGTTAATTTCCCGTAATACCTTCGCGCACCATAATGGCCTCCTTGCATTTGGCCTTTATAACTCGCTGCTCGCTTTGGAAATAGTGCCGCTAAATGAAAATATGTCTCTCACACAACCGATGTCATCGACAAATGATGCGTTCCTTTTAGAATAGAATTTATGCATTCGGCCAGGTTTGAGGTCATATGACCATATCATAGGCCACCGTCGTATGCTTTTGTCCACTATTCAAAAAGTATATTGCGTAGGTAGTTTGTGCCTTCTTCGTTAACTAAGCGAAAACTCGCCAACTTCTCGTGAAAATAGTTCTTATTGATCTCGTACCCTGCCAATATAAGTTGATAGTGAATATTACATACCACTCTTCAATTAAGAATAAATTGAATATTACAAACAAAATTATATTAATAGATATTACATACCCATGTTGGTCATTTACCGTCGTTGTAACACCCCAAACTCGGCCCAAACGCTACGATCGGATCTGGTATGATACAGGGTAAATTGAAAATGATCTTTCAGTGACTTTGGGAAAAACCAAAATTTAAAAAAAAATTAAACTTTCCAATTAAAGCGATGACTTTGTGTATAAACAATCAGATTCAAACAACTTACAGGGAAAAGGTTATTTTGACAAGAGTTATCATGGTTAAGAAAATCCAGAGTTTTATCAAAAATAACTTGTAAACCATTGGTTAATATTTGTGAAAGATAGTTGTTTAATAAATTAGGAAAAATCCCGTTTTGAGCATTTATTAATAATCAGTAATCAAAGTAAATACTAAAACCCAATTAAAAATTACCAAAGGCCTTATTACAATGGAAATCTCCAAATAAAAACTAACTTTAATCAGTAGAAAGTTCATATAAATATAATGTCTTTTATGGCCTCCACAAGTCCACCTCGGCTCCCATATCCACGATCTACTGATTACCTGAAAGGTTAGGGAAATGGTGAGTCACAGAGACTCAGTGTGTAAAACCATCAAACACATAAATCGGCCCACGTCCCACAATCTTGTTATTTAGCTCATACACAATGTCATACAATCGCAAGAAATGCATTAAGCCTGGCCCAACCTAATTTTCCATCCTCTACACACCAACCCGTACCAACCATCACATCATGGGGATTTCTACAATCAACCCTCTATCCTCTACACACCAACCCGTACCAACCACCACACCGTGGGGATTTCACCCTCCATTCGCTACACACCATATTGATGGTCATGCTGTCAGAAAATGTGGCAAAGCCACCGATCACTATGTGACCTTAAAACAGATGTGGCAACGCCATCAATCACTATGTGACCTTAATAAATAATGTGGCAGAGCCACCGATCACCATGTGACCTTATGAACAATGTGGCAGAGCCACCGATCACTATGTGACCTTATCACTTCCCCTTTATCAACATTCCCATATCCCATGCACAACATTTATATCGTGACAGATGTATCATGCTAGTAACAAGGCAATAGATCATCACATACAACCAACTCATATCAGATAATAACTGATACGTACCTGGCACTTCCTACCTTACCCCCAAGGGTATGTCGACTGTATTTACAGCCTTCTCTGGCTTTTTAGCCCATACAATTAATAGTACAGTTAAGAAAAGTGTGTTAGGGTTTACACACCTCGTAACACGCAAAACAATACTCTCTACGTCGACACTATCGATAGCAGAAATAACTATTATCTGCCTACGACTCTATTCTGAAGTCGGTCCACAACCCGATGGCCAATCTTGAACTACTGACACTGCTCCTTTCTTAAACTTAAGGGTTGGGTTTACAAGTCCAACCCCTCCTTTGCCTGATGGATTTTGGATTCTATCAAAGTTCTTGTCAGACGCTACTATAGTGAAATATGGTTGTTTAAACCATAATATAGGGTTAAGGTAAGAAATACGATAATGAACCTAAATAAAATCTAAAGAGAACACCCTTACCTTGAAATCCCAAAAAGAGAGATAGGGTTCAGAGATTAACGGTTTCTATCTTAAGGATCTAACTGATTTGATTTCCTTCAATTCCTGAAATAGCGCCCCAAAGAGAACATAAGAAACAATAAGAATCATAAATCCAACGATGGCCTTACCAAGCCAATTAGCCTTTCAGCTTTGGCTTCCAAAACCCGAAAGAGAAAATAAATGGTTAACAGAAGTCGACACTTACCTCAACACAGGAGATTCGGCTATCACTTAAGAGAAGATTCGGCAATGATAGGGAAGAAGATGAAAGGGCTGAAAAGTATAATAAAAGACTATAAATGAGACTTAGGAGTTTTCAGTTTTAGAAGAGATCAAAAGAAAAGATGAATAAGAGAAGGCTATGAAGATTCGGCTTGTAGAAGAAATCAGAGAAGAGAACTATGGACAAGGGATATTCGGCTATAGCATAGAAATAGAGATGAGAATGGGGTTAGGGGTTTCAGCTTTCGAGAAAGAAACAATTGAGAGAAGAAGAATAAATAAAGTAAAGAGAAGTGCAGGAATGGTAAAGAAGAAGAAGAATTTTCGGCAAGATTTAAGTGAATTCGGCTTTGGCAGAAAATGAAGAGGAGAAAGAAAACCTCAAATGCCAAAAATAGGAAGAGAACTCTCACTTTACTAAAAATAATTTCGGCACCTACTAACCCCAAAAGTCGAAAATGTACTATTTTGAGAACAAAAAGCCTATGCTTCCAAAGTAAGAATTCGGCACCCCCCTAGCCACACAAAATCGATTTCCCCTTCTACTATGTGTTTGAAATTTGGCCAACACTAAGCTCACAATGCCCATCCCTTTTTTTCCTCCTCAAATTCCTCTTGATCACTCGTTTGAAATATTTTGAACACTTTCAGCTCCCCTTTTTCCTCTCAGCCACTCATTCAAACTATTTGACTCAGTCCACTCCCCTATCCTAAAGTGTCCCAGTCAAGCTCTGCCTCTGCTCTCCTTGACGCCAAAAAGAACTCCCAAAATGAGCTCCTTGTGACTTGAACCTGCTCTCTCTGCTACCCCCTGTGGCGTCACTTACCAGCATCTTAAGTGGCGCCTCCTTGCCACTCTGCCACCCCTTTTCTTTGTCAACCAAACACCAACACAATCCCTTAAGTCCTATTCCAGCTAGCTCCTCTGCTAAAGTGCCTAAAAAGGAAATTTTAGCCAGGGCTCCGGGTTTTCACCGGGCCTTTCCTAGACTCCCATACACCCTAAACAAGCACATCACGCAGAGCATGCACACAAAAACACATCAAATGCATAGCCCCAGATCAGGATATTACAGTTCTACCCTTCTTAAGAAAATTTCAACCTTGAAATTACCTGGTCAAAAGAGATGAGGGTATTGCTGTTGTATCGCTTCCTCTGGTTCCCACGTAGCTTCCTTAGAACCGTGATTATGCCACAAAATCTTAACTAACGAAATTGTCTTTCTACGTAACACTTTGACGTCACGATCCAAAATCCGAACTGGTTTCTCTTCAAAGGATAGATCAGGCCTTACTTCGATTTCCTCTATTGACACCACATGAGACGGATCCAAATGATAACGTCTTAGCATCAAAATGTGGAACACATCATGAATCTAACTTAACTCTGCAGGTAACTCGAGTTGATAAGTTACTAGTCCCACACGCTTCGATACACGATAATGCCCAATGAACCTGGGGCTTAGGTTACCCTTCTGTCCAAACCTTAGCACCTTTTTCCACGATGAAACCTTTAAGAATACCTGATCACCTATCTCAAATTCTATATCTTTGCGCTTTAGATCAGCATAAGATTTCTGCCAATCCGACGCTTCCTTTAACTAAGTTTGAATTAACTTGACCTTATCTTCCGTTTCCATAACCAAGTCCGGACCCAACAACTGGCGCTCGCCCAACTTTGTCCAACACATAGGGGTACGACACTTCCGACTATATAACGTCTCATAAGGTGCCATCTGAATACTCGCTTGGTAGCTATTGTTGTACGCGAATTTTGCTAATGGTAGAAATTCTTCCCAACTACCTCTGAAGTCTAAAACACAGCCCCTCAACATGTCTTCTAAGATCTGAATTACCCTCTCTAATTGTCCATCAGACTGTGGATGAAACACTGTACTAAAATCTAACTTTGTCCCCAAAGCTTGATGCAATGCCTTCCAAAACCTTGACGTGAATCTTGGGTCTCTATCAGAGATGATAGACACTGGCACTCCATGCAACCTTACGATCTCTGCTACATACAACTTAGCCAATTTCTGAAGGGAGTAATTGATGCAAACCGGTATGAAATGGGCAGACTTCGTCATTCAGTCCATAATTACCCATACCGAATCCTTTTTAGTGGGTATAAGGGGTAACCCATTAACAAAATCCATCGCGATCCTCTCCCACTTCCACTGCAGAATCTTTAACGGCTATAACAAACCTGAAGGTAATTGATGTTCTACTTTTACTGCTGACATGTCAAACACTTACTTACAAATTCGGTTACTTCACGCTTTAGACCCGGCCACCAAAACTATTCTCGCAACTCTCTATACATCTTACTTCTACTAGGATGCATAGCATATGGGCTACTATGCGCTTCGCAAAGTATCAACTGTCTTAATTTCACATCCTTCGACATGCAAACCTTATTATGAAAACACAGAGCCCCATCACTGTTCAAATCAAAATCCCCTACCCCATCATTCTGTACTTGAAGTAGTCGAGCACTCAAGACATCATCCAGCAACTGCTTTTCCTTAATCTGATTTATCCATGTCAGTTTCACCTGTAGCTCAGCTAACAAACTCCCATCATCATACAAGATAAGATATGCAAACATCGCCATTAGATCCTAGATTACTTTCTGACTTAGCGCATCTACCACCACGTTAGCTTTACTCGGATGGTAATCAATCGAGCAATCGTAATCCTTTAACAACTCGATCCACCTCCTCTATCTTAAATTCAGCTCCTTCTAGGTAAGAAGATATTTTAAGCTCATATGATCTGTATAAATGATGGACTTCTTCCCATACAAATAATGCCTCCAAATCTTCAAGGCAAACACCATAGCTGCTTACTCTAAATCATGCTTGGGATAATTTAGCTCATGCGGTCTTAGCTGCCGAGACGCATACGCAACAACTCTTCTGCCTTGCATTAACACACATCCCAATCCCGTGTGTGAAGCATCACAGTAAACCACGAACTCTTTTCCAGCCTCCGGTTGAATCAACACCGGAGCTTCCTTCAAAACCCTCTTCAGCCTCTCAAAACTTTTGTAACATTCTGAAAAGGGCCTATGCATTTTCAGTTTAATTGTACGAAATGACATGTCTTATGTGATATGAATGTATTATGAACATTTTGGAAACTTGAAAATGTTAAGTTAAAAGAGGAAAGTGAACATTTTGGAAACTTAAGTTAAAAGAGGAAAGTGAAAATTTTGGAAACTTGGAAATGTTAAGTTAAAAGAGGAAAGTGAACATTTTGGAAACTTAAGTTGAAAGAGGAAAGTGAACATTTTGGAAACTTAAGTTAAAGAGGAAAGTGAACATTTTGGAAACCTGAAAATGTATGGAAATGTTAAGTTTAAAAAGAGGAAACTAAGGCAAGGTGGCCTTAAGAAAATTAATAGGAGAATTTGACACACAAGCAGGCTTGGAAAAGTGGCTGAAGATACCACTTAAAGCCCAGTGGTGGCGCCACAAGCAGTGCAATTGGGCACAGGTTGAGTCACTTGGGAAGCTAAAAAAAAGTTTTATTTTGCTACAAGGAGAAGAGAGGTGGACGGCACATGGCTAAATTCTAGGAGCTTTTATTCTTTTATAATTAGTGGATAAATAAGATATAAATAAGAGATTTATTTATCATTATTTTTAAGAGATAATTGTTGGATTAAATTCTTTTAATTTGAATAAAGTGATAATTCAAGGGATAAATCTATCAAAATAGGGAAGAGTGGTGGCCAAGTAAAGGACTCTAGCTAGTAATTTAGGCTACTAGAGGAAAAGAGGCCATTCATTCATTCACTCTTCCTTTGCCGAATTTCTTAAGTAGATTCTCCTCTCTCTGTCGAATTTCCTACAGTTTTATTCTTCTTTTTGTTAGCCAAAGCCGAAATACCTTGTGTTTTAGTCGAATCCTCCATATTTATCCGTCCTTATCTTTTCCTTCTAATCCCTCCAAAAGCTAAAGTAAGCCTTTTAAGGCCATAGCCGAATATCTCAAGTCGCTTCAAGCTTAGGTGCTGTCAAATTCAATATTAAGGGTAAGAATTTTATGGTCATTAATTTATTCTCTTCTTTAAGCCGTAACATAGGAACTAATATCATTATTATTTTGTGGCCAAAATTATAAGGAGTGTTTGAGGTTACTGTTGTCGACTCAAGGAGGATCTTTCAAAATTCAAGGATCTAAGGTAAGTCAGGATTTACATTCGGCCAAGGGCCATCTATGATGGTTTAATGTTGGAATCGAATCTAACATAGGTGTATAGGTATTTCGACAGACATCTGAGGCAAGGGATACTTTTCGGGATTTGAGAATTTCAAGGTAAGTGTACTCACATATTCGGCCAATGCCCTATCTTAAGTACTTAGATCTATTTGTTTTAACCAAAAATTAACTGATTCAAGGGATGTAGTGATTAGCCGATTTCAAAGGGGAAGAATACAAGTTTTCGGGATTTGATTTTTTTTAATTCAATCGGCAACAAGGTAAGTTTTGGTTGCAATAATCCTTCAGGATTTAGTCTTATGACCAAATAGGCTTTTACTAAATAGTAAGTGATTAATCAAATGTAGGAACTTGAGATCTAAGGTAGTAGATCAGATTTCAGGATTTCAGTGAAGTTGTTAAGCGAATCAGATGTGTACCACACACAAATCTTAATAGATTTATGGCTGTAACTTGATATTTGTGTTAATATGAAAGTGTAAGAATGTGGCTAAAGTACCATGTTATTGTACAAAGTACTCAGGTACGTTTCCTACTCCTACTAGGATTACGAAATATGTTATATTTAACATGTGAAAAGTGACATAAATGTGGATTTAAGTATGATATGCATGATATGAATAATATGGGGCATTGGGTTATATGAAAAGGGGAAGTGAAAGTGGTGACTTGGTCTCACTATTCAGATGTGGTGACTTAGTCACATTATCTGAATGTGGTAACTTCGGTTACAATATCTGAATGTGGTGCTCATGGCACAATTATTTAATCTGGTGGCTATGCCACGAATTTTATATTGGCGATGAGCACGTCGACTACAGTGACTGCCTTTGATGATGTGTAGCGGATGGAGGGTTGACTTAGTAGTCCCCACGGTGTGCAGGTTGGTATGGGGATGTGTAGCGGATGTCATCTAGGTTTGGGTTCGGGATTGCATCATTATATTGAATTATTATGTGAACATGATATGTATGGTATGCCTAAATCTATTAAATTTTAGTGGGTTACACATTGAGTCATTGACTCACCCGTTGTGGGAACATGTTTGGTGATGAGCAAAGGATGGACCGGGACGGCGAGAACTTGTGGTGGCCATGCTCGACAAAGTTTTATTTAATTTGGACATTTTATTTTATTTAAGTACTCTACAAATTTTATTTTGGGTTTTGTTTTATGTAATAAGGCCATAGTGATGATTTTATTGTTGTTTTAATTACTATGTTACTTAATTTATGTTATTTAAAGATTAAGTCAATTTAATTAAAATAAACTTTAAATGTTTTGTCACCAAATAAAATGGGTTTTCAATATAAAAATAAACTTGTTTTCAACTCGAGCCCAACCCACAAACAAACTATCTTCAAAACACACGAGTTTTCAAAATGGCGAAGAATTTTGAACCGGTTTACATCGAGGAACATACGAGATCCGGTCCGGGCTCGTGGGCCAGGTGTGGGGTGTTTCAGTTTGCTATCAGAGCCCAGTTTTAAACTCTCGGCCTGTGGTCTAAGGCCCAAAACGTTTTCAAATCGAGTCTAAAGGAGTTTTATGGAAGTATTTACGAAAATAGGCGGGTTTGATGGCATGGCACCTAAGTCTCCACCTGCAGTCCACTGGTAAGTACCCCAACCATACGTGTGATTATGTGATTTATAGAAGGGAGAAAAGGAATGGAGCGTAGAATAGAATGATAGGTACTTGAACCTAGGACTAGTCTACCCCAACTACTACATAAGACTTAAATGCCTAACTAAACAAACCTATGGCTAAGTCAACCGAGTTAGGGTGTGGTAACTCACATGCGCATGTCTAGGATTGGATCCCAAGAGCACAGTATTTAAGCGGTCCTAGTGACTCACCTCCTCTTGAGAATCCTGCAGTGCGTAGCATCGGTTCACCCTAACCAGGAGGATTTAGTGGGTGTAGCAACCCACATGCATGCATGCCTAGGAATGGTTTCGATGGGAGCTTGGTACTTAAGCGGTCAGTGTGACTCACCTCCTCTCCACTTGAATCCTACAGTGCGTAGCTTTGGTTCACCGACCAAGAAGACTTGGTCATAGGCTAAAGCCGATAACTAAAACCGAAAGGAACTAGCCATGTTTTTTTAAAGAACCCTAATTTTAAAACTCTTAAAATCATTTTCTTTAATTTGTGAAAACTATTTTTCCCACACAATTTTACGAAAAATTTCTAATTTATAAAATTACAAAAATACCACAGTGGTAAAATTACAAAATGCCCTTGGTTTATAAAATGTCTAAAATACCCACAGTTCTAATCAACATTTTCATTATTTTATAACAAGTCCAAAACCCTTACTTGCAAATTATCAAAAATACCTTAATTTTGGAAAATTACAAAATTGCCCTAACTTACCAAAATTTCCAAAATGACTCGATTACCAAAATTTTTGCAACTTCATCGTTTTGGAAAATAAATTTCTCAAAAGAACCCTCAAAGTTTTGCAAATTTTAAATATCCTGAATTATTAAACTTTACAAATTTACCCAGGTTAATTACCAAAATACCCTCGGGAATGAAAAAAATTACCAGAATACCCTTATTGACAAAATTACCAAAGAACCTTATTTGACAAATTGCCAAAATACCCCTGTAGGACAAATTACGCAAATACCCCTGGGTAGTGGAAAAACAACAATAATGTAAACTACAACATTTCTCTGCATGAACAGAAGTTCATAATTGATTGATGGATGTATGAATGTGAAGACTGTGTGCATGTATGAATACGAAAGAACCACTCTTAAAATTCTTTTCATAAAACTTCATCGTGGATAATCAGTGGAATAAGGGCTAATTCATAAAACTTTCCTAATCAGATTAAAGCACATCGTTAGATATGAGTTCTAGAGGGCGCGGTCATTATGGACGGGTAGAGGAAGAATGGCTGTGTCAGAACCCGTTAGATCGGTTCAAGGGTCCGACAATGAGTTACCACCACCACCACCACCCCCAGCTGTTGGTGTCGAGTAATAGGTTCAGACGGGGGATGATGCTGTATCGTAGGCTGTGCTGCGAGTTCTGGAAAGGGTGGCTAGAGCGGGCAGAAATATGGGAGCTCGAAAGTCTGTACCTGAGTGACTCCAAGCCAACAGAGCTAAGGTGTTCCGTGGAGTGTCTGGTGTGGCACCTAGTACAGCTGAATACTGGTTGGAGGCGACCGAGCGCATTATGGATGAGCTCGACATGACCCCTGAAGAGAAGTTGAAAGGAATGGTGGCACTATTACGCGATGAAGCGTATCAATGGTGGTTAACGATTCGAGATGGTGCCACGGTGAGGATTTGACACAGGATTATGTTAAGGCAACAGATCGGAAGAAGTATGTGGGGACGGATATATTGATGAGCGGAGGAAGGCTTTTACGGGGTTGGTTCAAGGGAACAAGTCGATGTGCAGTATGAAGTGAATTTCGAGGTTGAGCCGATATGCTCGAGGATAGTAGCAACGAGCATGAGCAGCGTGTCCATTTTGAGGATAGACTAAGGGATGATTTGAGATTGTTGATAGCACCACATCAGGAGCGGGAGTTTTCTGCTTTAGTAGAAAAGGCCAAGGTAGCCGAGGGAATTAAGGATGCTACAAAGCAGACTATGGATCGGAATAGGCTAAAAAGAGGTTTTGGATCGCCTGGGAAGGATCAAAAGAGGCCTAGAGTTGATGGTCCGCGGAATCAATAAGTCGGTACAGGATGGCAGTCTTGTCCTTGTGATCATTGTGGAAAGAAGCACTTAGGGGAGTGCTAAAAAAAGACGGGAGGATGTTTTAGGTGTGGGTCCAAGGACCATATCCTCAAACATTGTCCTAAGAAACCAGATGAAAGTTGATCAGCAACTCAGAATGTTAATCAGGCTGGTAGAAGAGGACAGCAGCCTCAACAAGGTCGTGGTTTGAATAACAGAGGTAATGGTGCTGGCAGAGGAAGTGGAACACAAGGCAGAGGTGCTGCTAACACTGAGGCAAGGCAGCCAGGTTTGGTTTATGCGGTTCACCGGAGGGAGGATGGAGACGCGCTGGATGTTATAATCGGTACGTTCTTTATTTATGGCAAGCCCTATTTTACTCTGATTGATGTGGGCTCAACCCATTCTTATGTTGCATATAGTGTAGTGGAAACACTAGGCCTAGACTCTAAACTTTCTAATAGGCAGATGACTGTAGTAAGCCCATTAGGCCAAACTGTAGTGGTGGATAAGATCTTTGGTGTACCTTTAGAGATTCAAGGAGTGAACTTTGGTGACTTAATGGAACTACCCTTTGGGGAGTTTGAACTCATACTTGGAATGGACTGGCTAGTAGAGCATCGAGCCGTGTTGGATTGTGCGGCTAAACTAATGGAACTAAGGACCCCGGAAGATGAAGTGGTAGTAATGATAGGAGAAAGAAGAAACTACTTGTTTAACGTAGTTTCAGCATTAAAGGCGAAGAAGATGGTTTGTAAAGGGTGCAGGGCGTTCTTAGCCTTTGTAAGTGCATTAGATGGAAAGGTAGGAGGTGTCAGTGGAGTTAGAAAGGTATGGGACTTTGAGGATGTGTTCCCAGAGGAATTACCAGGAATACCCCCAGATAGGGAGGTGGAGTTTGGAATTGATTTGCTGCCGGGAATAGCTTTTGTGTCAATCGCTCCGTACAGAATGGCACCAAAGGAGTTGGTGGAGCTTAAGGCTCAAATTCAAGAACTGCTTGATCGTGGGTTTATTCGACCCAGTGTATCTCCATGGGGAGCACCGGTCTTGTTTGTAAAAAAGAAGGACGGAACTATGCATATGTGCATAGATTACCGTCAGTTAAATAAGCTGACTATTAAGAACAAGTATCCTTTGCCAAGGATTGATGACTTGTTTGATCAGCTTAAGGGGGCGACAGTGTTTTCAAAGATCGACTTAAGGTCGGGATATCATCATTTGAAGGTGAAGGAGGCAGATATCCATAAGACAGCTTTTAGGACAAGATACGGCCATTTTGAGTTTGTAGTAATGCCGTTTGGGTTGTGAATGCTCTAGCGCGTTCATGGATATGATGAGCAAGGTTTTCCAACCTTACTTGGATAGATTAGTCATCGTGTTCATTGGCGATATTTTGGTGTACTCAAGTCTAAAGAGGAGCATGATGAGCATCTCCGAGTTGTCTTGCAAGTGTTAAGGAGAAGAAGCTCATGCCAAATTCACAAGTGTGAATTTTGGCTCAAGGAGGTGGCGTTCTTAGGGCATGTGGTATCCGCAGAGAGGAATAAGTGGATCCTAGGAAGATCGAGCGGTGTTGGATTAGAAACCACCTAGGTTCATGGTGAGATCCAAGTTTCTTAGGTTTGGCGAGCTATTATAGAAGGTTTGTGGAAGGGTTCTCGTCTATAGCCGCGCCTTTGACAAATTTGTTGAGGAAGAAAATACCCTTTGTATGGTCGGATAAGCAGCAGGAGAGCTTTGAGAAGCTTAAGAAGGTTTTAACGGAAGCTCCAGTATTGATTCAGCCAGAGGCAAGAAAGGAATTCACAGTGTATTTTGACGCTTCCCATACAGGTTTAGGTTGCGTATTGATGCAAGACGGAAAGGTAGTCGCATATGCATCTCGGCAGTTAAGGCCACATGAGGTTAACTACCCAACCCATGACTTAGAATTGGCAGCAGTGGTTTTCGCACTTAAGGTGTGGAGGCACTATCTCTATGGAGAAAGGTCAGTGATCTACACAGACCATAAGAGCCTTAAGTATGTATTGACTCAGAAGGAGTTGAACTTGAGGCAGCGAAGGTGGGTGGAGTTATTGAAAGATTATGATTGCTCTATAGAGTACCACCGGGCAAAGCGAATGTGGTAGGCGATGCCCTAAGCGGAAGGTTATGTCGGATCTAAGGGCTATGTTCGCTCACTTAAGTTTGTATGATGATGGAAGCTTTGTTGGTAGAGTTGCAAGTCAAACCCACATGGTGAAAGAGGTGAAAAGGGACGATTGGTGATAAAGACCTAAGTGCTAAGTTACTGACAAATCTGAATGGAGAGTTAGAGGATTATGGCGTTAATGATGAAGGAGTATTGTGCTACAAAGGAAAAGTCTCATCTGGGGGCGAGGAGTTAGAACAGAGGATTCTTTGGGAAGCGCATAGTAGCCCTTATGCTATGCATCCGGAGGCACTAAGTTGTCTGAGAGATCTAAGAGAACAATTTTGGTGGCTTTGATCTTAAGCGGAAGTTATTGAATTAGTGGGAAAATGTCGGCGTGTCGACAAGTTAAGGTGAACACCAAGTTCCATCGGGATTGCTTGACCAATCGAGATTCCGCATGGAAGTGGGAAAGAATTACCATGGACTTCGTTAGTGGGCTTTCCCTTACGCTTACTAAGAAGGACTCGGTATGGGTAATAGTGGACCGTTTGACTAAGTCCGCACACTTCATCCGGTAAGAGTGGATTATTCCTTGAAGTTAGCCAAATTATGCGTGGCGGAGATTGTAAGGTTACACGGAGTGCGGTGTCAATTATTTGGATAGAGACCCAAGGTTCACGTCTCGATTTTGGAGGCACTTCATCAAGCTTTAGGCACTAAGTTAGACTTCACTCTGACTTTTCATCCACAATCAGACGAGACGGTCGAGCAGGTAATACAAGTGTTGGAGGATATGTTGAGAGGTCGTGTGATGGATTTACGAGGAAGTTGGGAGGATTACTTGCCTTTAGCGAGTTTGCCTACAACAACGATTATCGAGCCGACATTTGGATGGCACCATATGAAGCATTATGCGGTTGGAAGTGTCGAACTCCTACTTGTTGGGTGAGTTAGGAGAGCGTCGAGTTTTGGGACGAGTTGGTGGCGGCGAGAGAAGGTTGAGATAATCCGAGCACGGTTAAAGGAAGCCTCGATGGCGAAGTCTTATGTCGACCTCAAGCCAAGGAAATAGAGTTTGAAGTGGGAGACCAAGTGTTTCTAAAAGTCTCGCCTTGGAAGAAGGTGATGAGGTTTGGTCGAAAAGGAAGTTAAGCCCAAGGTTTATAGGGCCTATCGAGTACTAAAGCGAGTTGGGCGATGGCATATCAGCTAGAGTTGCCACGAGTTCTGATGGATGCACGACGTATTCCATGTATCCATGCTATGTCACTACCGATCGGATCCATCCCATGTAGTACCGATTGAAGAAGTGGAGCTAAGGCGGTTATCCTATGAGGAAAAGCCGATTCAAATCTTGGAACGAGACGTGAAAATATTACGGAGGAAGTCAGTTCCTCTAGTCAAAGTGTTGTGGTGCAATCATGGATCAGAAGAAGCTTCGTGGGAGCCAAAAGAGGCAATGCGACAGCAATACCCTCAATTATTTTAGCTAGGAAATTTCGAGGACGAAATTATTTTAAGGGGGTAGAACTGTAACATCTTGAAAAGGGCCTATGCATTTTCGGTTTAATCGTACGAAATGACATGTCTTATGTGTTATGAATGTATTATGAACATTTTGGAAACTTGGAAATGTTAAGTTAAAAGAGGAAAGTGAACATTTTGGAAACTTGGAAATGTTAAGTTAAAAGAGGAAAGTGAACATTTTGGAAACTTAAGTTGAAAGAGGAAAGTGAACATTTTGGAAACTTAAGTTAAAGAGGAAAGTGAACATTTTGAAACACGGAAATGTATGGAAATGTTAAGTTTAAAAGAGGAAACTAAGGCAAGGTGGCCTTAAGAAAATTAATAGGAGAATTTGACACACAAGCAGGCTTGGAAAAGTGGCTGAAGATACCACTTAAAGCCAGTGGTGGCATACAAGTAGGTGCAATTGGGCACAGGTTGAGTCATTTGGGAAGCTAAAATAAAAGTTTTATTTTGCTACAAGGAGTAAAGAGGTGGATGGCACATGGCTAAATTCTAGGAGCTTTTATTCTTTTATAATTAGTGGATAAATAAGGGATAAATAAGAGATTTATTTATCATTATTTTCAATAGATAATTGTTGGATTAAATTCTTTTAATTTGAATAAAGTGATAATTCAAGGGATAAAGCTATCAAAATAAGGAAGAGTGGTGGCCAAGTAAAGGACTCTAGCTAGTAATTTAGGCTACTAGAGGAAAAGAGGCCATTCATTCATTCACTCTTCCTTTGCTAGAATTTCTTAAGCGATTCTCCTCTCTCTTGAATTTCCTCTGATTTTATTCTTCTTTTTGTTAGCCAAAGCCAAAATACCTTGTGTTCTAGCTGAATCCTCCATCTTTATTCTGCCTTCTCTTTTCCTTCTAATCCCTCCAAAAGCTGGAAGTAAGCCTTTTAAGGCCATAATCTCAAGTGGCTTCAAGCTTAGGAGCTATCGAATTCAATATTAAGGGTAAGAATTTTATGGTCATTAATTTATTCTCTTCTTTAAGCCGCAACATAGGAACTAATATCATTATTATTTTGTGGCCGAAATTATAAGGAGTGTTTGAGGTTACTGAAGAATCGACTCAAGGAGGGATCTTTGAATTCAAGGATCTAAGGTAAGTCGGGTTTACATTCGGCCAAGGGCCATCTATGATGGTTTAATCTGGAATCGAATCTAACATAGGTGTATAGGTATTTGACGGACATCCGAGGCAAGGGATACTTTTGAGATTTGAAAATTTCAAGGTAAGTGTACTCACATATTCGGCCAAGGCCCTATCTTAAGTACTTAGATCTATTTGTTTTAACCAAAACTAAGCGATTCAAGGGATCTAGTGATTAGCCGATTTCAAAGGGGAAGAATACAAGTTTTGGGATTTGATTTTTTTTAATTCAATCGGCAACAAGGTAAGTTTTGGTTGCAATAATCCTTGAGATTTAGTCTTATGACCAAATAGGCTTTTACTAAATAGTAAGTGATTAATCAAATGCGTGAACTTGAGATCTAAAGCGATAGATCGATTTTGGGATTCGATGAAGTTGTTAAGCGAATCGGTGTGTACCCACAAATCTTAATAGATTTATGGCTTTAACTTGATATATGTGTTAATATGAAAGTGTAAGAATGTGGCTAAAGTACCATGTTATGGTACAAAGTACTCAGTCGTTTCCTACTCCTACTAGGATTACGAAATATGTTATATTTAACATGTGAAAAGTGACATAAATGTGGATTTAAGTATGATATGCATGATATGAACAATATGGGGCATTGGGTTATATGAAAAGGGAAGTGAAAGTGGTGACTTGGTCTCACTATCTCGAATGTGGTGACTTGGTCACGTTATCCGAATGTGGTAACCCGGTTACAATATCTGAATGTGGTGTCTCATGACACAATTATTTAATCTGGTGGCTATGCCACGAATTTTATATGGGCAATGAGCACGTCGACTGCAGCGACTGCCTTCGATGGTGTGTAGTGGATGGAAGGTTCACTTAGTAGTCCCGACGGTGTGTAGGTTAGTACGGGGATGTGTAGCAGATGGCATCTAGGTTTAGGTTCAGGATTGCATTATTATCTTGAATTATTATGTGAACATGATATGTATGGTATGCCTAAATCTATTAAATTTTAGTGGGTTACACATTGAGTTTGTTGACTCACCCGTTGTGGGAACATGTTTGGTGATGAGCAGGTGATGGACCGGACGGCGAGAACTTGTGGTGGCCATGCTCGACTTAAAGTTTTATTTAATTTGGACATTTTATTTTATTTAAGTACTCTGCAAATTTTATTTTGGGTTTTGTTTTATGTAATAAGGCCATAGTGATGATTTTATTGTTGTTTTAATTACTATGTTACAATTTATGTTATTTAAAGATTAAGTCAATTTAATTAAAATAAACTTTAGATGTTTTGTCACAGAAATAAATGGGTTTTCAATATAAAAATAAACTTGTTTTCAACTCGAGCCCAACCCACAAACAAACTATCTTCAAAACACACGTTTTCAAAATGGCGAAGAATTTTGAACCGATTTACATCGAGGAACATACGGATCCGGTCCGGGCTCGTGGGTTTGGGTGTGGGGTGTTCAACTTTCCTACAAACTTGTCACCCACACAAAAGATACCTCTTTCCTCAACAACTTGGTTAGAGGTGCTGCAATTAACGAGAACCCTTCAACAAACCTTCGGTAATATCCAACAAGACCGAGAAAACTTCTAATCTCTGCCACAGACTTAGGTGGCATCCAATTCAAGACAGCTTCAATTTTTCGAGGATCAACTCTAATCCCCTCCACTGACACAACATGGCCCAGAAAAGTAACTGTGCTTAGCCAAAATTCGCACTTACTGAATTTGACGAACAATTGCTTCTCCTTCAAGATTTGCAACACCACCCGAAGATGTGAATCATGCTCCTCCTCTGACCTTGAATAAACCAATATATCGTCTATAAACACTACGACAAATCAGTCCAAATAGGGTTGGAAAACTCAGTTCATCATATCCATAAACGTTGCTGGTGCATTGGTTAACCCAAACAGCATCACCAAAAATTCGTAATGTCCATAACGAGTACGAAACGCCGTCTTGTGGATATCTACTTCCTTAACCTTGAGTTGATGATGCCCTGACCTCAAATCTATCTTTGAAAAGACTGAAGCCCCCTTCAACTGGTCAAATAAGTCGTCAATCCGTGGCAACGGGTATTTGTTCTTGATTGTTAATTTGTTCAGCTGGCGATAATCAATGCACATACGCATTGATCCATCCTTCTTCTTAACAAATAACACTGGCGCTCCCCATGGTGGCACACTTGGTCGGATAAAACCTCGATCTAAAAGTTCCTGAACCTGAGCTTTCAGTTCTACTAGCTCCTTCAGTGCCATTCAACAAGGAGTGATAGATACAGGCACTGACCCCGGAAAAAGATCAATTTCGAATTCCATCTCGAGATCTGGGGGTAACCCTAGAAGCTCCTCTAGAAATACATCGGAAAACACCTTTACTGTCCTCACGTCCCCCACAGACAATTCCTTACCCTCCAAAGCGTAGACCAAGGCTATGAACGCCTCGCATCCTTTCCTCACCATTCTTTCAGCCTTTAGAGAGGAGACCACGTTAGACAAATAGTTCCTCCTTTCTCCTATTACCACCACCTCCTCATCTTCAGGAGTCCTAACCACCATGCGCTTAGCTGCACAATCCAACTTTGCTCGATACCTCACTAACCAGTCCATTCCTAAGATCAAATCGAACTCCTCGAATGGTAGTTCCATCAGATCATCCAGAAAAACCACCCCTTGCACTTCTAAAGGTACATCCCTATAAAGTCTGTTTACCCCAACTAATTGTCCTAACGAACTAATTACTGTCATCTTCCTAGTAGCAATCTCAGAATCTATGCTTAAATTCTAGATACCACACTAGCAACATAAGAATGTGTCGATCTAATGTCAATCAATGCAGAAAAAGGCAATCCAAAGATTAAGAACGTACCAGTTATGACGCCTGGTGCGTCCCCCTCCTCTCTGTGTCTAGCTGCATAAACCAACCTTGGCTATCTTGCGTCGGTGTTTCCTGCACCTCTGCCTGGCGTTCCATGACCCCGACCAAAATCATTACCCCCTCTGGCCGGACCACGACCTCTTTGCGGTTGCTGGCTTCCTCTACCCTGCTGAGTATAACCCTGATTCACAGGCCTTGCACTGTCTAACTCCTGTGGACAGTCCCAAATCTGGCGATCAGCCGATCCACACCTGTAACACCTTTTATTACTTGCCCAACACTCTCCAAAATGGAATTTACCACACCGGGCACACCTTTGAGGCACTGTCTATCAGCAACGGGTCTCAATACCCGATTCAGCCCATCCATCCTAGGTCTTTTTTGAAAATGCCCAGCTGACCCTGACGATCTAAAATTCCTTTTATTACCACTTCTATCTCTATCCTGATTCTGCTTTTCTGACCGCTTCACCTATTCGGCTATCTTAGCCTTTTCCACTAAAACAGCGAATTCCCTTTCACGCTGTGGCGCTATCAATACTCGCAGATCATCCCTCAAACCATCTTCAAACCGGACACAACGCTCATGGTCTGTGGCCACTATCCCCCGAGCATAGCGACTAAGGCGTAGGAACTCTGCCTCATATTCAGCCACCGATTTACTTCCCTAAACCAGATTCAGAAATGCCCTACGCTGTGCATCCACGTAGCTTGATCCGATGTACTTACTTTGAAAGGTCATTTTGAAGAAATCCCAAGTGATGTTGTCAGCCACTGCACCATCCCTAACCGTAAGCCACCATTGATGTGATTCGTCTCGCAGAAGAGACACAACCCCTTTCAACTTTTGCTCTTCTATAAAATCGAGATCATTCATTATACGCTCAACCGCCTCCAACCAATACTCAGCTGCACTAGGGGCTACCCCAGAAATACCCCTAAACATTTCCGCTCCATTAGCCCGAAGTCATTCCAACACAGATTTTCGAGCCCCTGTACCCAAGCCCCCTGCCCCAGTAACTCTCTCCAACACCCGTAACATAGCCTGAGACACTGAGTCATCACCATTTGTTTGATCTTAAAATTCTGTCTCCACAGCTGGCGGTACTGGCATCTCGTTTCCTGACTCATGACCAGATCCTGCTGGTTTTGACACAGCAATTCGCCTCTACCATGGCCACGCACACCACGTCCACATCCCCTAGTGCTCATAACTAACGTTTGTGACTTAATCTGGTTAAAAGTTTATGGGTTAGTATTTCTTTCACTATTTAACACCGTGTAGTTTTATGGATAATAGTCTTAAGGAATAATTTTCGCAAGATGCATCAAACAGTTTCAGTCTCTAAAGCTTGGGTATCTTAAAGCTTAACAAACATACTCCTTCATGCCATCAACCATTTCAAGCATACATCACCAAATAGTTGGAATCACTTACCTGGGTGGATTGAGTGCTGACGGACTCGGATGCCATATTTCGCTCAAAATAGTTTTTCTCCAATTCCCATTGATTGTATAAAGTACTGTCGAACCCATTTCACAGCCCGAGTGTTTGTAACCTAGGCTCTAATACCAAAATTGTAACACCCTAAACCTGACCCAAACGCTACGACCAGATCTGGTATGCTACAGGGTAAATTGAAAATGATCTTTCAGTGAATTTGGGAAAAACCCAATTTTTTTATTAAAAAAATTAAACTTTTCGATTAAAGCGATGACTTTGTGTATAAACAATCAAATTCAAACGACTTTCAGGGAAAAGGTTATTTTGACAAGAGTTATCATTGTTAAGAAAATCTAGAGTTTTATCAAAAAAAACTTGTAAACCATTCGTTAATATTTGCGAAAGATAGTTGTTTAATAATTTAGGAAAAATCCCGTTTTGAGCATTTATTAATAATCAGTAATCAAAGTAAATACTAAATCCCAATTAGAAATTACCAAAGGCCTTATTACAACGGAAATCTCCAAATAAAAACTATAAGCAGTAGAAAGTTCATATAAATATAACATTTTTTATGGCCTCCATGAGTCCACCTCTGCTCCCATATCCACAATCTATTGATTACTTAAAAGATTAGGAAAGGGTGAGTCACAGAGACTCCGTGTGTAAAACCATCAAACACATAAATTGACCCACGGCCCACAATCTTGTTATTTAGCTCATACACAATGTCATACAATCGCAAGAAATGCATTAAGCCCGGCCCAACCTAATTTTCCATCCTCCACACACCAACCCGTACCAACCATCACACTGTGGGGATTTCTACAATCCATCATCCATCCGTTACACACCATATTGACAGTCTTGCTGTCAGAAAATGTGGCAAAGCCACCAATCACTATGTGACCTTAAAACAGATGTGGCAGCGCAATCGATACTATGTAACCTTAATAAACAATGTGGCAGAGCCACCGATCACCAGGTGACCTTATGAACAATGTGGTAGAGCCACCGATCACTATGTGACCTTATCACCTCCCCTTTATCAACATTCCCATATCCCATGCACAACATTTATATCGTGACAGATGTATTATGCTAGTAACAAGGTAATAGATCATCACATACAACCAACTCATATCAGATAATAACAGATACGTACTTGGCACTTCCTACCTTACCCCCAAGGGTATGTCAACTGTATTTACAGCCTTCTCCAGCTTTTCAGCCCATACAATTAATAGTACAATTAAGTAAAGTGTGTTAGGGTTTACATACTTGGTAACACGTAAAACGATGCTCTCTACGTCGACACTATCGATAGCAGAAACAACTATTATCAGCCCACGACTCTGTTCTGAAGTCAGTCCACAACCTGATGGCCAATCTTGGACTACTGACAGCGCTCGTTTCTTAAACTTAGGGGCTGGGTTTATAGGTCCAACCCCCTCCTTTGCCTGATGTATTTTGGATTCTACCAAAGATCTTCTCAGACGCTACTATAATGAAATATGGTTGTTTAAACCACAATATAAGGTTAAGGTAATGAATACGATAACGAACCTAAATAAAATCTAAAGAGAACACCCTTACCTTGAAATCCCAAAAAGAGAGATAGGGTTCAGAGATTAACGATTTCCGGTTTAGGGATCTAACTGATTTGATTTCATTCAATTCCTGAAATAGCGCCCCAAAGAGAACACAAGAAACAATAAGAATCATAAATCCAACGATGGCCTTACTAAGCCAATTAGCCTTTTGGGTTTGGCTTTCAAAACCCGAAAGAGAAAATAAAGGGTTAACAGAAGTCGACACTTACCTCAACACAGGAGATTCAACTATCACTTAAGAGAAGATTTGGCAATGACAGGGAAGAAGATGAAAGGGCCGAAAAGTAAAATAAAAGACTATAAATGAGACTTAGGAGTTTTCAGTTTTAGAAGAGATCAAAAGAAAAGATGAACAAGAGAAGGCTATGAAGATTCGGCTTGCAGAAGAAATCAGAGAATAGAACTATGGGCAAGGGAAATTCGGCTATAGCATAGAAATGGAGATGAGAATGGGGTTAGGGGTTTCAGCTTTTGAGAAAGAAACAATTGAGGAAGAAGAATAAATAAAGTAAAGAGAAGTGTAGGAATGATAAAGAAGAAGAAGAATTTTCAGCAAGATTTAAGTGAATTCGGCTTTGGCAAAAAATGAAGAGGAGAAAGAAAACCTTAAATGCCAAAAATGGGAAGAGAACTCTCACTTTACTGAAAACAATTTCGGCACCTACTAACCCCAAAAGCCAAAAATGCACATGTTGAGAACAAAAAGCCTATGCTTCCAAAGTAGGAATTCGGCACCCCCTAGCTACACAAAATCGATTCCCCCTTCTTCTATGAGTTTAAAATTTGGCCAACACTAAGCTCAAAATGCCCATCCCTTTTTTTTCCTCCTCAAATTCCTCTTGATCACTCGTTTGAAACATTTTGAACACTTTCAGCTTCCCTTTTTCCTCTCAGCCACTCATTCAAACTATTTGACTCAGTCCACTCCCCTATCCTGAAGTGTTCCAGTCAAGCTCTACCTCTGCTCTCTTTGACGCCAAAAAGAACTCCCAAAATGAGCTCCTTGTGACTTGAACCTGCTCCATCTGCTACTCCCTGTGGCGTCACTTACCAGTACCTTAAGTGGTGCCTCCTTGCCACTCTGCCACCCCTTTTCCTTGTCAACCAAACACCAACACAATCCCTTAAGTCCTATTCCAGCTAGCTCCTCCACTAAAGTGCCTAAAAAGGAAATTTTAGCCAGGGCTCCGGCTTTTCACCGGGCCTTTCCTAGGCTCCCATACACCCTAAACAAGCACATTACACAGAGCATACACACAAAAATAGATCAAATGGATAACCCTCTAGATCAGGATATTACAGTCATTCACTTATAGATTAATGTTGCTCGTGGTAGTTAGATGTAACATGCCTTAGGCAATATCGATGATGTATGCGATGCCACAGGCTTCCTTGTTGCTCTATTGCAGCTAGTATTCTATGGCCCCGATCTGATATAATGCATATATCAGGTCGGGGGCAGACATGCCTCCTTAACCTAGATAGAAAGAAATCCCAATCATCAACTGACTCCCTCGGTGTTATTGCAAAAGCGATTGGAAGAATTCTCCCACTGCCATCCTGTGCCATAGCTAGCAATAGCCGATACGTATATCTACGATACATAAAGGTACCGTCAATTTTTACCAATGGCTTGCAATATAGAAATGAATCTTGACATTGCTTAAATATCCAGAACAGATGCTTGAACACTTGGCATCCATGGAGCAATCGATCGTTGTAGTACACCAGTTCCATTTCAAGGTTTGTTATGCTGCCTGGGACATATCTCTCCAGCACCTGACACCACTGCTACACTTCAATATATGAAGCATCCCACCGACCATGCAAGTTTTCCAACGCCTTCTGCTTAGCTATTTAAGTTTTTCGGTAAGAGAGTGTGTACCCTAATTGGCTATGAATATTGCCACTTAAGGCTGGCACTATAGTCTTGGGATCTGCCTTCACCGTCGGTATTATTAAGTCAGCCAATATCCCTAAATCCATCTTTGGGTGATCTTGTGAAACACCTGTCAACAAAGTACGTTAAATAATGCAACATTATATAATATAAGTATTATTCAAAAACTTTGAACACCTAGTGATACTGTATCGGCAAGACTTGTATGTGGACCTTTGTACTTTTTAATCTCCCACAAGCCTGTCCGTTTCCTCATCAAGGCCATGATTTTCCATGAACATGTACTGTCTTGCACTACACACTTAGCCTTGTACTTATCGAGTTTGGATTTAACCACGTTATAGTTAACCCCGTTCTTGATGCTATATTGTTTCAATACACCAAGAAAAGTATCCCTGTTGAAAAACTCTTTACCAACTTCTAATTCGTCCAAATCCAACATCGAACTTGTATGGTCACGCGTTCTGTGTGGTAGTTCAGGAAACTCCAATACGTTGTGTTTTCCATACTACCACCAAAGACGGGCACTTCCATATTTTGCCTTCCATTAATAGAGTGTCAGTTTGGGGTCGTGTATTCCCTTCGAACAGCAGTAGATGCTAAAGTCGAAGGAAGATCACTTGGCGATGAAAATTGTACATATACCTTAAGATAGGGTGATCCACTGGCAAGATGAGTCTCCACCATTGCCTCGAAGCTCCGAGGACCATTGATGTCAAATGAGTCATATCTCATCGAATCAATCGAAGCATAGTTCCAAAGGTTTTACACCTAATTCTTTTGCGAAGTTCTGTCAAATCTATGTTCCGGTTAAAACTCATTCGCTCTGTGTTCCCCAATAAAAAAACAACACCATTTTCGATGTCACAAGCCTCACCATTGTAGTAAATAACAGCATTAATATGTTCACTCATCTTCAGTTTCTATTTTACTTTTGCCTCAATTTCTGTTATGCAACCTGAGAATGAAATTTGGCTGATTTATAGTCTAATTATTTTGCCAGAGACTACTGTAGCAAAAGAGCGTCCACGTGGGAGCTTTTTTCAATATTCTTGCTGACAGTGCAACCTACTTGAAGTGTTTTGGTCACTATTTGTTCAGAAACGTCTTCTCAAAATTATCTTGCTAGAGACTACTGTAGAAAAAGAGCGTCCACGTAGGAGCTTTTTTCAGTACTGTTGCTTACAGTGCATCCTGCTTGAAGCGTTTTGGTCACTATTTGTTCAGAAATGTCTTCTCAAAACTATCTTGCTAGATACAACTGTAAAAAAACAATTCAAATAATTTTTATTTTGCTGATATATTTTTCCAAAACCCTAAACTTAAAATTATTCTAATTAATTAACCCTAAAATCTGGTCTATTAATTTTTCCCTAAAAACCTTAAACTCTAAGACCCTAAAAATCCATAAATCGTAGCCCTAAAACCCTAAAAACTGACACCATAACACTAAAAACAACTGAAAAGCCCATCGAGGGGTGAAGGGCAAAAGCGCGCCTACGAGGGAGCACTTTTGCCACACCAGCAAAGTGCGCCCTCAAAGACGCATTTTTGGCTGATGTGGCACAAAGCGCACCCTAGTGGATGCGCTTTTCTGATTCATCCCCTAAAAACACGTTGACATGGACGAGTTGTCGGGGGAAATGGCCCTTTCCAGTAAATAATTAAATTTTCGACCCTTTTCCATAATTTTTTAAAAATTGGTATATTTTAGTAAATTGGCCTGCATGTAAAGCTTTATATTTATTTAATAACCTCTTTTTATCTTTTTTTATTTACTGATTTATATCTTATATTTGTTTATCCTTTTTATTCGTTTATTATTTTTATATTTTGCTTTAGTATAATTATTCTATTATATGTATCACTTGTTATTTCATATTATTCTTTCTTTAATTATTCATTAGTAGTAATTCTTAATATGATTTGTAGTTATGATAAATTGTTATTCGGTATGTATGTTGTAATGTATTAATGCAATATCTTACTCAAAACATTTTTTATAAAAACACATTTTGCTAAATTGACGCATTTTATTCAAAGGTTTTTTTTTAAATACAGCGATATGTGATATTTGGGGACTTCGAGAAAATTATACCCTAACTTACTGGGTTTTAATTTTTCTCGTGGAACTTAAGGTATCAAGTATCCTTTTTTGTAAAAACCCTATAAATTTCAAATTAAAACTTATTTTTGAAAATGCATAATGTTATATCTTAACTTATTAGATATAATGTTTTGTATCTCAAGGTAAGGATTTTCTACAAAATAAAGGCAAGCTTAGTTTCGAAGTCTTGAGATGTTACATCCTAACTTATTGGGTGTGACATTTTATTTCTTTGAGATAGGTGAGTTTTAGCTTTCTTATTGGGTGTGACATTTTATTTCTTTGAGATAGGTGAGTTTTAGCTTTCTTATTGGGTGTGACATTTTATTTCTTTGAGATAGGTGAGTTTTAGCTTTCTTTCAAATAAAATGATCATATTTTAAATTTTTTAAAATCTACAACATTAGGACACGATTTTATCAATTAGGTACCAATTTTTGGGCGTTACGAGGGTGTTAACCCTTCCTCGTACGTAACCAACTCCCGAACCTATTTTCTCTAATTTTCGTAGGCCAAAATTAATGTTTTAAATGAAACATGTTTTATAAGGTGATCTGATCACACCTAACAAAAAAGATCGGTGGCGACTCCTATTTTTATTTTTTTTAAGTCGATCCCTATTTTTTTTTTCAAACTTTAAAAATGGTTTCGACAGCTTGGCGACTCCACTGGGGGCCAATAAGAGAGTCAAGCCATAAAATTAATTATTTCCTGTCCTTTTGTCCAAATTTAGAAATCTGACTTCAAAAACTATGATCCTTTTTATTGCATGTGGTTTTAATTTTATAAAATATTTCGCATTGCATTGCATGACAGTTGTGGTCGCACTTTTAAGTGGGAGCGAGAAGCTATGCCTTTGTGAGGTTTTCACCTCCGCATGGGCTAGTGGATTGCTTCCGGGATACATCTGGACATATGTCTCTGTGAAGTTTTCACTTCCGCATGGCCATAGGGAAATGTATTCATCTGAACCGAACTCGATCCGTATGAGCTTGTAATGGGTGAGGATCGAGGAATCTACTGGTTCAGGTACCTCAACTTTAGAGCCAAACCACACGTAGAACACATAAGGACTCACCCTAAGTAGAACTATACTAAACCTTAGTGGTCACCCAGATAGGTGTTTACTTATTTTATTTGTGTTATGTTTTATTTCATGGTACTAACTTGTTATGCTTTATTTTTGGTGCATGTCATTTCATATTTTAAAGAAGTATCGATTCACGGTCAGTTTCTAAGTTAGAAAGCTGGTTATGAAGAACGAATTCCTTGATAAAGTGGAAGACAATGTAGCCGTCTGCATGTGGTCAGAGCAAAAGCAATTAGAAAAAGGGAATAGCTTAGCTGAGGGGTATGTGTCGAGCTATGGGATTCACTCGTATTAGTATCACACAAAATGACCTCCAAGAGTTGAAAGAAATTTGGACCTAGTAGGATGATGAGGCTAAGCAACTATTCTATCGTAATTATGGCGATCTATTCTACTTGCTCGACATTAAGGTAGATAAGCATCTGTTCCAGGCCATGACTCAGTTTTGAAACTCTGCCTATAGATATTTCACTTTCGGGAAGGTAGATTTAGTGCCCACTATGTAGGAATATACAACCTTGCTTCGCTGTCCAAGGATACAAGTCGACAAAGCTTATTCTAGGGCTGCTAGTGTCCCAACTTTTGTGAACAAGTTAATGAATATCACCGGGATGAGTGAACAGTGGGTTGAGGCCAGGATTAAGAAGAAAGGTGAAGGTAAATGCATTCCTTGGGTAAGTTTGAGGGACCTGGTCTCAGCACATCCAGATGTAAAGAAAAAGGTCGACGTCTTTGCCTTGTGTATTTATAGTTTGGTAATTTTCCCTAAAGCTCTCAAACATATAGATGAAGAGGTGACTGATTTATTCGATTGACTTGACAAAAGGGTCACACCTGTACCTGCGATCTTAGCCGAGGCGTTCAGATCTTTGAATGCATGTCAGAGAGCAGGAGAGGATAGGTTCGTTGGATGCGTGCAATTATTATTAGCTTGGTTCCACAGTTCATTTCTAGAAGGTAGAAAAAGTTTCTTATCGGGTTTTCTCTAAGAATTACTCTCTGTTAAAAGGGATAGTGGCTCGTGTCTGAGGAAAACTGGATGGTGCTCCTTAAAAACCTTCAAGAGGAAGACATCGAGTGGAGGGCTCCTTGGATGATTCTCGATGGAATTCTTTATCGGTGTGGGAGTTTCGACTAGGTTCCTTTACTTGGAATTTGGGGAGCCGTAGGATATGCCCTTTTGCTTGTACTAAGGTAATATGGATCAAGACAATTCGTACCAGCAACATATAGCCTGGCTCAGTGTGAGTTTTCATACAGAGGGAATAACTATAAGAAGAAGGTTAAGGAGATTTCTAGTGCTTGGAATCAGATTCATAGGATGAAAAGATTATCCGTAGGCCCAATAACGACCCCAGAATACAATGGATGGAGGATTAGAAGGGTTAATGGTAACATCCTTGAGCTAAATCCAGAAGGCGCCCAATCAAGAGAGGAATACTTGAAGTGGTCCCATCAAAATTAGAGATCATGAAACAAGAGTTCGAGAGGATGAGTTTAGAGCTTGGAAAGAGGATAGAGAAATTGGAAGAAGAAAAGATGTACATGAGATTAGATGTGGACGTTTAGAAATTAGAGGCTGAAAAATTAAGGAAAGGAAAGAAAAAGGGTCGATGAAGATTTGGATAGTCTAAAGATAGAATACAAGAAATTGCATCTATCAATGAGAAACACCGGATTGGGAAAGACTTAAGAACAGTGGAAATAGGAGATTCAAAAGGAAAAATCCAAAGCTGATCGATGGGAGAAGAAATTCCATGAAATTCAGGTGCAAAACAAGGTCCTAAAGAGGAGTTTGGCAGAAAGCTAGAAAGAGAAATGTGGATTAAAGGCTAGAGTGGCTGAACTTGGACGGTCTCTTCATCACCGTCAAAGTTGTAATTCTGCTATCGAGCTAAAATCAAGTCTGAACAAGATTGAGGAAATGAAGGGCAAGATCAAAAAATTAGAATCGACATTACAAAATTATGAACTCCGAATCGAGTTTCTTGAAGTAAGAGAAGGGTATTAGACGGAAGAGCTTCACCATTTTCAGGATCAAGTTAGAAATAGGGATTACCTCATGGGTGAGGCCATAGCTCAAATTCGAGAGGTAGCTGATTATTCTGACTCCACAGCGATCTGCCGTACGTCGTTGAGCATGAAATATGAGCTGCAGTTAGATCGTGATCAAGAGTTAGCATTGTTGTCTAGGAAAGTTAAGAATTTGGGCATTAGGGCAAAAGCATATTTGTAGTCCGTTTTATGTAAAGGATTTCATTTTCTAATAAAGTTTTCTAAAAGAAATTGAATCAAAATCGATGCATTTTGCATTTATGCATTTGCATTACATCACATCACATCATATGTATTTAAATTTATAGAAGGACCCTAATTAGTTGAAGTTATTTTGGAAACTAAACATTGTTATGATACTCGGGCTAAAAAATGGATCAAAGACCTGAACAGTTCCAGGGAGACATGTAAGACCAGTGGCAAGAGCAGTTGGCAAAGATCCAACAAGATATTAGGGAACAAATAATGGAGGCCCAAAGGAATACAGTGGCTCAAATGACTCAGCTACTGAATGCAGCAATGGACAAAGGAAAAGGTCCTATGACTAATGCTGGAGAAGATAATGAGGATTACCCTTCGGGTTTTACCCCACCGCATGCACAAACACAACTTGAAGCATATCCTCAAAGGCCATCTACTACAATTAGGCCTCAACAAGTCAAACTGATACTGGTGTACCCATGAATTTCCAAGCTGGCTCAGTATATAACCCAGGAGACAACCACCTTAATCTGTTATCCCTAATTTAGGTATAGCGAGAGGGAACTGGGGAACAAGTTTCAAACCCTTGCATACTTGGGAGTGTTTTGAACAATGGGACCGTGGAAGAGATCCTGTATTTTTAGAGCTGATCTAGAGTAATATTCAAAATACGCTTGTTGCCTTAAGCCTAGAGGCAATAAGAATCCTTTTGTGGAATAGGCTTGGGTTTGGAATTTTTATTTCAATAAAATGCATCTTTTTGAGCAAATATTCTTTTATATTTTCCATTTCATATTGTACAAACAATTGTTCTTAGTTTTTTTCTTTTGTTTGTTCTTTGGACTTTCTTTCAAGTATTTTTCATAATCATTCTTTGAATCATTTATTCTTTGGAATCTTCTTTCGAACCTACAATAGGTCTCCAAATATCAATGATTTGAGCAATGCTGCTACTGAGTCAGAGTTCCTTTCGAGTAAGATATGTGTCTAGAAGGATCTCAGGACTTTGAAGATGACAGAGATTGTAACCTATCTTCTGATTTGTTAAGAATGGTGGAACAAGATATAAAACAGACATTACTCCACAAAGGGTCAATGGATATTGTGAGCCTAGAAAAGAGGTGAAGATTGTAGCGTAGCTCACCACAGAAATAAGGTGAGACATCATTGAGTTATTTTCAAAAATTCAAAGATGTTTTTGTATGATTATATCAAGACATGCCTAGGTAACTAAGATGCAGGTACATTGAAATCTTAAAAGAGGTCTATAAGGATGTCAGGACACATACTAATGGTTTTACAATAGCCAAGCTAATTATGAGGTTTGAGTATTACTAATCTACATAGAAGGGATGGCATCAGTTATGCCGTATTTGAGAAAGACAAGACTTATAAGCCTCATCTATTTCTTCACAGATTTTCTACATGTAGGGAATGGATATTATGGGCCGATCTCATCAAAAGATTTTAGCCAATATCGATTCATTATTGTGGTCATCGTTTACTTCACTAAGAGGGTGGAAGTAGCTTCATATGCCAACGTTACAAAGTCAATAGTCATCAAATTTATTTTTTTAAAAAAAGGATTAGATGCTAGCAAAGAATGCCAGAAAGGATCATGTTTAATAATGCATAACTGTACAATGTCAAAGATTGCAGTTTGCTTAAAGATCAGTGAGCATAACACAGTGCAGCAAAGGTTGTCAAAAGAAAAATACAAAAAGAAAAAAACAACAAAAATATGAAAGATGACCAAGACTTGTAAAGATTGGCATAAGAAGCTATCATTTACTCTCTATGATTATCGAACATTAGCCAGGACTTTTGTCGGGGAAACATCTTACCCATTGGTTTATGGAATGGAAGCATTTTTGCCAATTGAACCTAATCAAAGAAAAGGTTAAAAGTTATCCATCACGGTCAGATGATGCAAGCTTACGAAAAAGAGGTTTATCCTAGAGAATTCCATGAAGGGAACTTGATCTTTCTTTTACAAAAGGATTTCAGAGAAAAGAAGATGCCAACTAGGAAGGACCTTATGTTGTAAAGAAGGCCTGTTTTGAAGGAGCATTAATATTGATCGAGATGGATGCCAAAGACTTGCCCAATCCGGTGAATTCAAGTTTAGTCAAGAAGTATTTTACCTGAAATGGGAAATGCCAAGGTGAAAACCCACAAAGGGTGCCTTGAGTTCAAATTCAAAAAAAAAAAAAGAGAGGCCAAGGTGAAAACCCGCAAAGGGACTTTGAGACCAAAGGGGTTCTGAGCCGAAAACCCAAAAAGGGCGGCTCAAATTTTGATCAAAGATAGGGCATGTGGTAGTCTTGTTATGCCTGAATTAACAGTGAGAAAGTGTGCTACGTCTTGGGCCATTGACAAAGTACTCCGAATCCTCTAAACACGTATTGAGCTTAAAATGGTCCTCAAGAAGTTTGTATAGAGAAGCTCAGGCTGCGATATCTAGGGCACCTAGCTTCTATCTTACCCATTTTGAATTTGCTATCTTTGATTACTTTATTCTTTTCAAAGATACACCCCAATCAATCTTCTTTTATGACCTTGGCTATCTTTGATTACTTTATTCTTTTCAAGATACACCTCAATCAATTTTCTTTTATTTCTTTGGTTATCTTTGATTAACTTATTTGTTTCGAGCTATGCTCCTGATTAATTTTTTTCACGTCCGTTATTAAGATTTTTTTTCAAGCATTTTATATTGAAATAACGATTAATGGAATAATAATACTTTCATAAAAGAAGTTTCGCATATTACTCTGAAAGCTTCTAATAATATGAGAATCTAAAACAGGGCTATTATTTAGAACTCACCAAGCCTAAGAGTTTGGAAATATTGAAAGATGATTATCTCTTTTGGATTTCTATTGGTTGGACAAAAAGACAAGACATTTTGTCAAGTCATACCATTTCGACAAATGACAAGGAATGTCAACCTAAGTGTAGAAGGGGATCATTCTCGAGAAAGGAAAAAGATACCCTATATTCATGCAAATTTCAGGCACATACATCGGGTCATTACACCCAGGGAATGGTGTAATAGATCAGCTTGACTGAAGATGATACAAATTCCATACCTCTGAGTGGTAACAGGATGGATAGAAGAAACCAAATTTTATTCCTTTGAAGTTGTAGTGGGAAGTACAAACTTTATGTCCCAGAAGTTACAGTGGTGGGGACTCTAAAATTATAGCAGGGCAAGCTTGCTGAGTAAAATATGATCGTTTCTTTGGGGTTTCTATTAAAGATACCAGCTGAACGAGAAAGCATAGTAATGTATCAGTGATAGAACCTTGATGAACTATGAGCCGTGACAACCCAAACATTAAAAAGGGATCATTGTCATGCATTTATGTAAATATCATTCATACACTTCCAATTAGGAGCATTTGATTCATTCCGATCGTTGTGTCCTAATCGTTTTACGTTAAAAAAAGAAGAAGAAGAAGAAAAAGATCATTCTCATGACATTCTACATTCATGAAATTATCATCCCTAATATCATTTAGTTAGGAGCATTAGATTCATTCCGATCATTGCATCCTAATCATTATACATTAAAAAAATGGGATCATTCTCATGACATTCTGCATTCATGCAAATGTTGTCCATAATACATTTAGTTAGGAGCATTATAGCATCCTAATCATTTGGCATAAACATAAGCATATAAAACCAAGTCTACAGAGGATGGTGTAGCAACATCGATGAATTCAAAGATCTTATCTCCATAAGTGGTAGCAGAGCAGATCAAATTTTACGAATCTTATCTCCATGTATCGGTAATGGAGTAGATTCAAGTCACTAGCCTTATCTTCCTGATGTAGCAAGGGAGCAGGCTGAATATTATAGTCTTATCTTCCTGATGTAGAAAGGGATTCAAGTCACTAGCCTTATCTTCCTGATGTAGCAAGGGAGCAGGCTGAATATTATAGTCTTATCTTCCTGATGTAGCAAGGGAGCAGGCTAAAAATTATAGATTTTGTCTCCCTGAATTTGCGGTGGAGCAGATTGAAGATAGCAGATCTAGCATTACCGAAGTTGTAGGAAGTAGATCGAAGATAGCAGATCTAACATTCCTGAAGTTGCAAGAAGCAGATCGAAGACCTCAGATCTTGTCTCCCTGAGTTTGCAGTGGATCAGATTGAAGATTGTAGATCTGGCATTCCTGAAGTTGCAGGAAGCAGATCGAAGACATTAGATCTTGTCTCCTTGAGTTTGCTGTAGAGCAGATTGAAGATAGCAGATCTGACGTTCCTGAAGTTGTAGGAAGCAGATCGAAGACATCAGATCTTGTCTATAACATTCAAAACCCAGCTTAGACGTTATGACCGGATCTGGCATGTTACACAAAAAGGGTTGTTTAAAAGCTGTGCGTTCGCTAAAAACTTCGTATTCTTTTTGAAACTCCGAGCTTTATTGTTAGTGAAAATTTAGATTTGCTTTTATGGTTTTCTTGTAAAAATGTTGTTATTGATATTATTATTATTACTATTATTGTTAAAAAAAACTTATTTAAAAATCACAATTAGGTTCTGTGAATTATGGAAATATGATCTTTTGAAAACAGTTATTGTCATTTTAAGAAAATCCAGAGTTTAATCGCTTAAAGTTTGAACATAACTGAAATGCAAGCTTAAAAGAAAAATTAAAGTCCAATGGCCTTATTACAAAATAAAAACCCAAATTAAAAATGAAAATTTACTAAGGTTTGGGAGAAATACACTGATGTATGGCCACCACAGAGTCCTCCGCAACTCCAAATCCTCAATGCTGGGGACCACCTACAAGGTTAAAGTAGAGGGGTGAGTTACGAGAACTCAGTGTGTAATCCCCTAATCAGTCATTAACTAGGCTCGAGCCCATACGGAAGCAGACTGAGCTGAAGCCCTATTCCGTGGCAATCTTGGCCTTAACCCTATAAATATGATCATGAAAACAAAATATGCAGCCCAACCTAATAATCCATCCGTTACACACCCCCGTACCAACCCAACACACCTGTGGGGACCAAGTCAACCCACCCTGCCAAAATACACCAATATTGCAGACAAGCTGCTAAATACAAAATTTGTGGCAAAGCCACCAGAATAACAGATTATACGTGGCATAGCCACCAGACAGAATGTGGCAGAGCCACCAGATTACACTTCCTCCGATCATCAATATCCCAATCCCATGCAGAATGTCATGTATGCAAAACATATATCAAAAATGATGTATGAAATAAATTACCATCATAACCAGTTAAAAAATAATACACACAATCGTACTAATTAACCCCTAAGGGTATAACAGTAATTTACCCACCAAAGGTATTTCAGTAATTTTAGCCACCAAGGGTATTCAGTAATTTTACCCACCAAGGGTATTTCAGTAATTTACCCACCAAAGGTATTTCAGTAATTTACCCACCAAGAGTATTTCAGTATTTTATCCACCAAAGGTATTTTTGTAATTTTGCATCTAATGGCCTTTCCGAAGGCCTACTATCGCCTTGAGCGACACGGAACCTTTTTGGGTCTCCACGAAACTATTGGGCCTAAAATCCATTTTAGACCCAAATGGGCCCACACACTCGTGTGGCCCAAACGTATGATTTTGATTTGATTTGTAGATTTTGCATTCGGATCTATCATTTGGTAGTTTTCCAACAGTTTTGCCCAAGTGGGCCAGATAGCCCATTAGGCCCATTTGGCCCGTTTCGGCCCGGTTAGGCTCGTTACAGCCTCAGTATCGTAAGGGTACTCATGAAACTCTCAACAACTTACCGCCATTGTTTGTACTTTGATTTACCACTACGAGCGTTCGCACGCTTAAGTGATCACAGATGTCGTTTTTTGGCTTTTCAACTTTCGGCTGATTCACAGAACATTGCAAGCATGCATTTGGAGGGGTGTGAGATTGCACACCTGATTTGAAATATGTAACATGATACTCTCTAAGGCACCTAAGGATACAATCGGTTAACAATTAGTCTAAAACCTTAATATAACTTGTAACATCCTGATTTATGGCCTAGTCAAAAACATGGTGTGAGACCACAAATCTAAGGTATATGTATGAGTTTTTGTAGTCTATGCCATGTTTTCATGTTAGTGTGAAAGTTTCATGAAGCAATTTTGTCAAATTGCAGTTGAATTTTCCAAAAGGACTAAATTGTAAAACTTGTAAAATGTGATATTCTAGAAGTTATTTGTGTGAAATAGCTTTGGATTACCAATTAGAGGTCTTTAAATAGTAATTTTCCAAATTCTAATTTTTGGACAAAATTGGGCATGAATGAGTTAAAATTGGAAAGTTGGACAAAAGGGCATTTTGGTCATTTGTCAATTTAATGATTAAAATGGGAAAAGATGATAGAATTTTCATTCATCTTCTTCACCAAGGTTTCCGAAAATCTGGAGAAGCCATTGTTAGGGATCTTCAACTTTTCAAGCTAGCTAGTAAGTGTATTCTAGTTCCGTTTTTAATATTCTTCGTATTTTTGAGGTCCTAGTAGCATGAGTAAGCTATTTTTAGCTATATGTTGAGCTAAGATGGATGTTCAAAAATGTCCCCATGTTGACATGCATGTATTTTGATGTTTAATGGAAGAATATAAAAACTTGATGTAGTAAAAACATCTTTTGCTAAGTGAATTCCATGAAAAATGCAAGTAGGGACTTGTTTGTGAAAGTTTTGAGTTTAGTCATACATGTGTAATTTAATGAGAATTGATGATTGCTTTAGTTGAATAAATGGTTCGGCTATGCATGAAAGGCTAGAAAGTTGAATGAAAATCACTTTTAAGCATTGGGCCAAAAGTGTAAAAATGAGAAAGTTCAAAGGAAAAATAGTAATTTTGCTAAAGTATGAGATAATGGTCAATTTAGTTAATGTGTGTATTGAACGAGTTGATTTATCATTATAGATCAAGAAAGACGAAGCCCGAATCGAAATCGAGGTAAGAACAAGGTGGTGGACTAAACTGCACATCTTTGTACTTTTTGAGTTCCGAGGTAAGTTTATGCGTAATCAATGCGTTCTACTTATACATTCTTAATGCTAGCTAGTGTATAGCATGAATGAAAATGAATGAGGATGATTGAGAACCTATGTGGTTCAAATGGAATGAATGTGGTAGATATCATGAATGAATAAGTAAGTAGATATGTGGATGAGTAGTGATAATAGTTGATGGTGGGCTAAGTGCGATACCACCTTAATACTTAACAACTATGGGCTTTGTGCGATACCATAGTTAAGTATATTATTTAGTGGGCTATGTGCCAAACCACTATGAGTACCTCTTAGTAGGCTATGTACGATACTACCTTATTGCCTGATTGTGGTGGGCTGAGTGCGAAACCACCAAGTAATTTAGCTGTGTGGATGTATTAGTGTGATAAAATGACGTGTCATATTTTCAAGTAAATGTGGTATTGAGTGCAGGGGTGCGTGTCAATGATTATGAGTATGTGACTCATAATGTTTTGGAAATGGGGTAAGGGATAGAAAGAGTAAGCATAATTGTGGATGTGAATTTATTTAGTAGTATAATGCTAATTGTTGTTTAGTTTATACTAGAATGCTTAAATTATTTATGTGTAAACTTACTAAGCTCAAGGCTTACTCCTTTTCTTTCCCTTGTCTTATAGAGAAAGAGGGTTGAATCGAGATACGTAGATTAATCTGAAGATCACGCACACTATCAGCTCACTCCAGTACATTAGACTAAATGTTTTGTATATGGCATGTATAGAGGCTAGACAAGTTAGTGAATTTTGTTGCAAATGGAAAAGATGTGTTAGCCTATAGATGGATAATGAAGTGCATCGCACATGGCCGTGCGACGCAGCCGTGTGGACTACACGGCCTAGACACACAGGCGTGTCTAAGGTCGTACAAAAACTAACCTTTTGGAAATCATGACCAACAGGCGTGTGGCACGGCCGTGTGACCCAACACAGATTGTTACACGATCGTGTCACTTATAAAACCTCCAACCCCCTTTTCTTCCTTCTCCTTTCTTTCTACCAAACCCCCAAAAACCTAGCCACCGTAGCCTCCCCCCTCCATCCCACTTCTGGCCACCATAGATCCCCTCCTCCCTTTTGCTTCGCCGTCCCTTCTCCCTTCTCCCTCAACCCGAAACCCTTCCCTTTCCCTTCTCTTTGTACCACCATAGCCCAATCCCAACCACCGCCCTATTACCCCTTATCTTCAGCTCACCCTAGTCGCATGTGATAAACCATAAAAGTAACATATTTTAACCCCATATTTAGTGTGCTTTTGGATGATTTAGCCCTTGATTTATGTAAAAAGGTGCTTTTAATCATTTCTTTTCATGTTTATACTCAGGAAAGCACTCGAGGACGAAAAGAACATAAAACGGGCTTAAAACGGACTAAATTAGGCCAACCCAAGAATTCGACACGGCCTGGACTTCAAGCCACACGGTCGTGCCTTGCCAGTCACTTCACACGGCCATGCCATGATTTACAGAGACATGCTCAAATCAACAGAATCAAGACACGGCTTAAAGATGACTTACACGGGCGTGTGCCATGAGCGTGCCCCTGCCATGAGAATGAGCAATTTCACTCAGATTTGGATGCTTGGAGGCAAAGAAACACATTCCTAAGTCTACTTAAACATCCTAGGAGGAATTCTACTTGAATTAGGATACTTAGGAGCCAAGTAAAGCATCTCAAAGCCTATATAAACACCCAAGGTAGTAACTAAAAAGGGGAGTTCGGCAGAAGCCGAAACAAAGGGTTTTTGGCAGAGACTTTGGCCGAAGCTTTCATCTTTTAGGGAATCACTTGAAGATAGCCAGTTGATCCATCTCAAGAAGCTGGAACTCTATTCAAGACGGAGGATCTCTCCTTCAATTCCTTTAGGGGGTTTTAAGGATTTCTTATGTTTTGTTTTATCTTTTATCTTGAGATGTTTTCTTATTTAGTTATGAACTAAACCCTTCAGATACCCGAAGGGGATGAAACCTATGATGGATTTTGTCATTTGATTTCTAAATTATATGATAAGTACTTAGTTTGTTCTTAATTATGTTGCTTAATTTAATCTAATGTGCTTAGGTGGAGGAGGAATAGACCCTACCTAAGAGTAGATCTAGCATAATTGAGCGGAGTTGATCGGGCACCTAAAGATAGGGTTACGAGATTTTGTCAGATTAGGGTGAAACCTAATATGGGAAACCATTGATCGATTTACTGCTTCCTTAGGGGGTTATTATAAGAGAACGAGAGTTCCACTAATTAACCTAAGGTTAGACGTTATTCGCCTCGAGAGAGGTTTAATATAGGTTAGGGAGTCTCACAGATCAAGCTAAGTAAAGAAATCATATGGTTTAGGGATAAATAATAAGTGAAGTCATAGGTGGATTCTTCCTGAGGGTATCGTCTTCATCAACTGAGCTTTCCTAAAGTCTTTCTCCAATTCATTCTTTTGTCTTGCATTTAGTTTAAGTATTTCATTAGTTTTAGATAAATCAACCAATCACTCCATATTTCAGGCTAAATAATAGAAAGAAAGTGAGTAGTAGTACTTTTAGGTTCCTTTGGGTTCGATAAGATATTCTTGCCCAAACTATACTACTGTTCGATAGGTGCACTTGCCTCTATCGTTGTCATAGTTAGTCTACAGGTTCGATCATTCTTTTTATAAATTTTAAAACTCAACTATTTGACACGATCAAGTTTTTGGCGCCGTTGCCAGGGAACTCTAAAATATTAAGAAAGCTCTATTTCTATTACTTTAGCCAATTTTTTTTATTACAATCTATTTTTTTTTTACTTTGCTAATTTTTTTTTCCTCTATTTTGCTTTTGGCAGAAAATTTTAGTCTATGGAAAAGATGGCACTGAATAATTATCAGTGGCAAGTCATGAGGATAATTCCTACTAAAACAGCCAGTGTCTTCAACCTCGATGTGGTCACTAGATTATCTAATCAGTTAGAGATGATGAATAAAAAGATTGATGATCGTTATAGCCCCTCACAGATACGTCTAGAAATACAATATGATTCGAATATAGGAGGCGTGGCAAATCCTGAGTACCCACCCTACGGATATGGCATGTAAAACGAGCAAGCTCACTATACAGGTAACTATTCTAGATATCAAAATAATTTTTATAGTGGCACTTATAATGCAGGTTGGAAGTACCATCCCAATTTCTCGTGGGATGATCAAAATAGCCAAAGATCGGAATTTCCTCCAGATTTTCAACAACCACCTTACCAACAAGAAGAGGAGCCGAATCTTGAAGAGATGCTAAAAAAATTCATGGCAAACATAGAAAACCGTTTCCAATAAACTGAGAAAACGAGTAAAAGCAACGAGAACCGATTCGGGGAACTTACTAAGTCAGTCAAGGTAGCCACTAATGCAGTCGAACAACTCGCAAAGTTGATGTCGGAAAGACCGCTAGGACGTCTACCAAGTAACACCGAGGTTAACCCAAAGGTGCAAATTAAAGCCATATCAGCTCAAGACAGTAAGGGGTTAGATGAAGCAAACTCAATAGAAGAAAACAAGGTAGACGAAGGTAAGGTAGAGGTAACACAAGAAAAGTCAAACCGGTAATCAAGGAGTACCAACCTCGCATACCTTATCCCGAAGCAATGAAAAAAGACGATTCAGAGGAACAGTTTGGTAAGTTTCTTAAACTCTTAAAGAAATTACATATTAACTTTCCTCTCCTTGATACTCTTTTTCAGATACCAGACTCGAGGAAATTTTTAAGACAACTCTTGACCAACAAATACAAATTAGACGAAGAGCACCACGTGGAGCTAAACGCAATGTGCTCAGCAATTCTACAAAATAGACTACCACGAAAGCTAAAAGATCCAGGGAGTTTTACAATTCCATGTTTAATTGGTAGTTTATCTATTGATAATGCATTAGCGAATTTAGGGGTAAGCATTAATGTTATGCCTTACAAAATGTTTAAACAACTAGGTCTATGGAAACCTAGACAAACTAGGATAAGCATTCAATTAACTGATAAAGCTATAATAATTCCTAGGGGCATAGTAGAAAATGTTTTAATCAAAATTGAAAAATTTGTATTCCCAGTAGACTTTGTTGTTTTAGACATGGATGAGGACAACACAATTCCTTTAATTTTAGGAAAAACCCTTTCTAGCAACTGCCAGGACTAAAATTGATGTTGGTACAGGAGAACTCATTCTTCGTGTAGGTGACGAATCAATCAGTCTACAAGCTTTTGACTCGGCCAGGACATCAAGTGATGAACGTGAGAAAGTAAATTCAGTTAATAATCAAATTGTTCAACTTTCACCATAGGAAACACCACAAGGCTACAAACTTGAGCCGAATCATGGGCCCCAAGTCGTACAAGCTCATAACAAAGAATTGTTAGTGGATCCAAACCCAAGGAAGAACACGTGGTAAGAAAAGGTAAGGTTGAGGTGTACCATGATTTACCAAAATTGACAATTACAGAGTACCAACCTCGTGTGCCATATCCTGATGCAATAAAGAAAGACCACACAGAGGAAGAATTTGGTGAACTCACACTTCGTGCAGGCGACGAAACAATCACTCTTCAAGCTTTTAACTCAGCTAAGACATCGAGTAATAAAGGTACGAACGTTATTTCTGTTGATAATCATTTGGTTCAACCTTCTTTACAGGAAGCATCACGAAATCACTTAGCTGAGCTAGATCCTAGACCTCGTGCCAATAAAGAAGAAATACATAAGGAACAAAGCCTTAGGGTTGACAAACTAAAAGAGCAGTAAACACAAATCAAAGAGGAACAGGAACCGCACGAAGTGAAACTGAAGAAGCCCCCAGATGAGCTGATAGGAGCAACGAATCACTTCAAATTAGGAGATCAGGTATTGTTGAATGATGAAGACCCTCGAATCACCAATTCATACCTCAAGACAAATGAAGAAATCACTTTTGAAGTACTAAATGTCTTCTTATACAGCACAGTCGAGGTCAGCAATCCTAAATTCGACACTTTTAAGGTAAACATTACTCGACTTAAACTATATATCCATAACCGAAGTGATCGCATGAGATAGGATTTTCACCTCCTCAAACCACCATGACCATACGAATGAGAGGTAAAGTCTAGCTAAGATTATAAACGAGCGCTTTTCGGGAGGCAACTCGAGCACTAACCCTATTTTTAAATTTTTTATTTTATTTTTTATTTTTTTCTTCTTTTCTTTTTCTTTTTAGCATCTAACCATAAACTAACCAAAGAGCAGATTTTTAGGCCACATAGCCCTACACACGGGCGTGCCTGTGGCCGTGTGGAAGCCAGGGGATGAACCATGGGCGTGCCGATAGCCGTACACGACATAGAAAAATTTATTTTCCAAACACGGGTGGTGATAATAGTCCACACCCGTGCCGACGCCCCGTGCGAGGTTACTGACTTGTCAAGCACTTAATGATAGTTTGATTGATTATCGGTTATATTGTGTTAGTTATAAACTAACTTTGAAACACCCCAAACCCGGCCCAAAAAGCCTAACCGGATTTGATATGTTCCTCGAATCTAACTTTAGCAAATTCTCATTTTATTTAAGAAAAACTTGATGATTTTGTAGAAAATGATTTTACTTAATATATTAGGTTGAAATCAAATTGTATAGTAAATTTATGTCTTTTAAAACATTATTTTTAGAAGGAATTAATAAATTAAAAGAAAACCAAATTTAAGAAATTTACTTTAAAACATATATATATATATATATAGTGACAAAAATATTTTTAAATTATTTATCGAAAAACCATTTAGTTATTTAATAGATATTTGTTCATGGCAAAATAAAAGTCCAAACACAAAAAAAAAAAAAAAAAAACAGTTTATAGTGGCCTTATTACAAAAATAGCAAACCCATAATTAAGTCTAAGTAATAAAATTTAATAAGTTTAAATTGGAAAATCTTCAAAATACTTGATATGAGCATTGGCCACCACAGAGTCCTTGCTGACCCGATCCATCGCGCTACGAATCATCTGAAAAGTTATCCCACAAAAGGGGTGAGTTATAAACTCAATGTGTAACACATACATTAAAAAGCCCATTTTATCATATGCCTTAAAGCCCAAAAATTACACATATGGCCATAGGCCCATTTAGCTCATATTTAGCCCAAAAGCCCATTTAGCTCATATTTAGCCCAAAAGCCCATTTTCATAGCAGATCAAATAATAATCATTAAAAATCACATGATTAGATACACATAATGAAATGCAAACCCGGCCCACCTAAATATCCATCCGCTACACACCACCCGTACCAACCAACACACCGTGGGGATTACTAAATCGACCCTCCATCCGCTACACACCATCGAAGGCAGTTGCTGCAGTCAACATGCACATCGCCCTTATAATTTTGTGGCAAGGCCACCAGACAAAATTGTGACTGAAGTCACCGGATTTCAAATATGTGACCGAAGTCACCGGAAATTGTGGTAAAACCACCAGAATACTTCCCCTTTATCAAATATACCCATATGCCCATGCACATAGATATCATTTAGTTTTCATGCCATTTACCCCAAAATCATAATATAATCATACTTATTTCACATTTTATGCATATAGCAAAATTAATGAAATATTGGGGTAAACATACCTGAATATCGTATACCACCGAATGGTATCCAAAATCATTATTAAACACATTGTCATAAAATCACATATAAAATAGATCTATGAGTTTTTATTGTAAGGTTACACACCTTATGACCGTGAGAACGATACTCTCTCGCTCGTCAACACCTAGTTAATTATCACACTTGGTTAGAAAATACTATTACTAATAAAACTATATTTATTGAGAGAGATCTAAATCCTTACCCTCGGTTCTCGAACAACGTTATTTGTGGTTTTTCTCCGCTAGATGGATCAAAACCCGTAGATATCCCACCAACGTAAAGTGGTTCGGTTGTACGTACTACTTCAAATAACCGATCTCCGTTAGTAGAGGGTCCACAACCCGGTGGAAAATCTCTTACCGCCGATACAGCCCTTCGTTTGAAGTTCGATGGTAAAACAGTGCCTCCTCTCTTCCAAACACTCCGTACTGCTCTTTTCTTACCTATCTTGTTAGTCTCAAATCACCCCTAAAAATAAGATTGATTAGTAGTCTATCTAAAGAAATTGATATAACCAAAAGGGATAATCTTACCTTGGATGATTTCGAAAGGTCACTTCTTAAAAGTTGGCTTCAACAAAGATCCTTAAAAATCCTTTCCAAGGATTCGGCCTAAGAGAGAAAAATAAAAGAATTTATGTTTTCTAAATCAACTATAGTAAAAAGAAATAAAGAAAACAATTGACAAAACTTTACTTGATCACTTTGAATATTCGGCCTTGAACAAAATAGTAGAAAAAAAATGATGATTCAGTTTGAACAAAAAGAGAAAAATATGGTGCTTTGGCTATGGTGGTTTCGGGTTTCCAACAAAAGAAAAGAAAGATTTAGATGAAAAAGAAAGGTGATTTGGTTTGACAAAAGAGAAGGAAAGTATGTTGATTTTGGTGTTGATAGAAAATAGTTTCGTTTGAGAGAGAAGAAGAAAGAAAAATAAAAAGAGAAGGAAAGAGAAAAGAAAGAAAAAGAGAAAGAGAAAGAGAGATTAAAAGAAGAAGATGATGATGATGATGTTGATTCTCAAATGAAAGGAGATAGGTTTAGGGACCTATGCACATTCGGCCAAGAGGAAGAAATTGAAAAAGAAAATAGTTCTTTGCACTTTGGTAGTTTCGGCAATGAGAGAAAAAGAAAAGAAGAAAATGTTTTCCAATCTTTTGATGCTTATGACTAAAGAAGACCACAATTTGAGAGAAAATGAACTTTAGCCAAAATGGTCAAAATGAGAGCCAAAACAAAGAGAAATTTTTACCTAAACTCAATAACAAATTCGGCTAGGGGAAAAACTTTTGGAGAAGTGAGAAAAGATGCACAAAAATGCAAGACTTTTTGGCCAACTTTCCCCCTAATGGCTAAGCAAAAATTCGGCCAACCTATGCCAACATTATCCCCCTTTTTCCTCCTTGTTTCTTCCCCATCAACCCTTAATTTGCTATCACAATTAACCATCCCCTTTAGCCCCTAAAACCGACTAGATTCATGGTTAAATGACCATGAGAAAGTTTCCAAGACAATGCCCTTACTTCAAGCCTTTTGTCCCTCTCATCTTATCATCCTTTCATGATTCCATGCCATATCTTCTTGCTTACCTTATTCATATCGTCAAATAACCAAAATTAAAAAGATGCTCATCCATTCTAGAAGAGTCTTGGCCGACACTATAGAGAAGGAAGCAAAAATAAAATCCTCCCATTTGCTAGCTAGAGGATTCGAACCTCTCCCCTCAAGCACTCATCCATGCATCCTAACCACCTTGCCAATTATTCATCTTATGCTTAAAACCTCTTGTCATTATTTCTTAAAGCCTAACATGCTTAGCTCCATCTTAATTATTAGAAATTAAAAGTTTCACTAAGCATTCACTTAATTAATGAAGTTCAAAATAACTTCCAAAATACACTCAAACATATTTAAGCATGCAAAATCATTCAATTAAGTAAAGATGCATAACCCCTAATTATTAGGATGTTACAGTTCTACCCCCTTAAAATAATTTCATCCTCGAAATTACCTGGTTGGAACAAGTGAGGGTATTGCTGTCGCATCGCTTCTTCCGGTTCCCACGAAGCTTCTTCTGATCCATGATTATGCCATAATACTTTGACGAGAGGAACCGACTTTCTCCGTAAAACCTTTACATCTCGCTCTAGAATTTGAATTGGCTCCTCTTCATAGGACAAATCTGGTCTTAATTCCACCTCCTCAACTGGCACTACATGAGATGGATCCGATCGATGAATTAGTAACATTGAAACATGGAACACATCGTGCATTTGCTTCAACTCCAAAGGTAATTCTAAGCGATATGCCACAGATCCGGCCCGCTTCAAAACCCGATAAAGTCCAATGAACACAGGACTTAACTTCCCTTTATGACCAAATCTCATCACCTTTTTCCAAGGTGAAACCTTTAGGAAAACTTGGTCCCCACAAAAACTCTATTTCTTTCCGCTTTAGATCTGCGTCGACTTTTGCCTGTCGGATGCTTCCTTTAACCGAGCCAGATTACCTTAACCTTTTCTTGATTCACCACTATTTCTAGACCCAAAATCTAACGTTCCCTAATTACATCCAATGGTAGGAGTGCGACACTTTCGTCTATATAGTGCTTCATATGGTGCCATCCGAATCTTGGCTTGGTAATCATATTGTACGCAAATTCGCTAACGGTGAGAATTCATCCCAACTTCCTTGAAATCTATCACACAACCCTTAACATATCTTCTAAGATTTGGATTACTCTTTCGGATGGCCGTCCGACCGTGGATGAAATGCCGCATCTTGAAGTCCAATCTGGTGCCCAAAGCCTGATGCAATGCTTTCCAAAATCGAGACGTAAACCTCGAATCTCTATCCGAAATAATCGACAACGGCACTCCATGCAATCTCACAATCTCAGCCACATATAACTTCGCCAATTTCTGCAAAGAGTAATCAACCCGAACTAGGATAAAATGTGCAGATTTCGTCAATCGGTCCACTATCACCCAAATCGAGTCTTTCTTAGTAGGCGTAAGAGGAAGCCCACTAACAAAGTCCATGGTGATTCTCTCCCACTTCCACTGTGGAATCTTTATCGGCTGAAGCAATCCCGAAGGTACTTGATGTTCAGCCTTGACTTCCTGACACGTTAAGCACTTTCCTACATACTCCGTAACTTCTCGCTTAAGACTAGGCCACCAAAACTGATCTCGCAAATCTCAGTATAACTTACTTCCTCCAGGATGCATAGCATAGGGGCTACCATGCGACTCCTGAAGAATCTTTTGCCTCAACTCCTAATCCCTCGGCATACAGACTTTACCTTTGAAACACAATAACCCATCACTGTTAATACCAAAATCTTCCAATTCTCCACTCTGCACCTGCCGAAGTTTTGCACTCAGATCATCGTCAACTAACTGCCTCTCTTTCACTTGACTCAACCATGTCGGTTTAATTTGTATTTCTGCCAACAAGCTCCCGTCATCGTAAAGACTAAGATGTGCAAACATCGCCCTTAAATCTGACACCACTTTTTGACTTAGAGCGTCTGCCACCAAGTTCGCCTTGCCCGGGTGGTACTCGATAGAACACTCGTAGTCTTTCAACAACTCTATCCACCTTCGCTGCCTCAAGTTCAGTTCTTTCTGAGTCAGTAGATATTTCAAACTTTTGTGGTCCGTGTATATCACTGACTTTTCCCCGTATAAATAATGTCTCCAAACTTTAAGAGCAAAGACTACAGCTGCCAATTCCAAATCATGCATCGGGTAATTAACCTCGTGAGGTCTTAACTGCCGAGATGCATATGCAACTACCTTCCCGTCTTGCATTAGAACACATCCTAATCCCGTGTGAGAAGCGTCACAATACACGACAAAATCCTTTCGTGCCTCAGGTTGAATCAAAACCGGAGCTTCAGTCAAAACCTTCTTGAGCTTCTCAAAACTCTCTTGTTGCTTATCAGCCCACACGAAAGGTACTTCCTTTCTCAATAATTTCGTTAGAGGTGCAGCTATCGATGAGAATCCTTCGACGAATCTTCTGTAGTATCTTGCTAACCCCAAGAAACTGCGAACCTCAGTTACGGACTTAGGTGGTTTTCAATCTAGCACAGCCTCAATCTTCCGAGGATCCACCCTTATCCCTACTGCCGACACCACATGGCCTAAAAACGCAACCTCTTTCAGCCAAAATTCACACTTGCTGAATTTGGCATAAAGTTTCTTCTCCCTTAAAACTCGCAATACAATCCGGAGATGCTCATCATGTTCCATTTTAGACTTGGAATACACCAGGATGTCGTCTATGAACACCACAACGAATTGATCCAAGTAGGGCTGGAAAATCTGATTCATCATATCCATGAACGCAGCTGGGGTGTTCGTCTATCCGAATGGCATTACCAGAAATTCGTAATGCCCATATCTAGTTTGGAAAGCTGTTTTATGGATATCCACTTCCTTCACTTTAAGCTGATGATACCCCGACCTTCGATCAATCTTTGAGAATACCGCAGCTCCCTTAAGCTGATCGAACAAGTCGTCGATCCTTGGCAAAGGATACTTGTTCTTGATGGTCAGCTTATTCAACTGTCGGTAATCTATACACATCCTCATCAATCCGTCCTTCTTCTTCACAAATAGAATCGGTACTTCCCATGGAGACACACTAGGTCGGATAAATCCACGATCAAGCAACTCCTGAATCTGAGCCTTAAGCTTAACTAACTCCTTCGGTGCCATTCTATATGGAGCAATAGAAACTGGCACCGTTCTAGGTAATAAATCTATCCCGAATTCTACTTCACGATCCGGAGGTAATCCTGAAAGTTCTTCCGGAAAAACATCTACAAATTCATTCACAGTCCTAACTCCTTCAACAGTTGCTTCTTTAGCCTCCAAGGCACTCACCAACATCGGGAAGGTCGCACATCCCTTTTAACCATCTTTTACGCCTTAAGGCGGATACTACATTAGATAAGTAGTTCCGTCTCTCGCCCATCACTACAACTTCTTTGTCATCAATAGTTCTTAAGGACATTCGCTTAGCAGCACAATCCACATTTGTACGATACTTCACAAGCCAGTCCATGCCTAAGATCAGGTCGAATTCTCTGAATGGCAACTCCATTAAATCAGCTAGAAACTGTATCCCTTGAACTACTAAAGGTACTTCCTTAAAAAGTTTGTCTATAACTACTGTCTATCCTAAAGGACTAAGTACAGTCATCCTCCTAGGAACAATCTCAGAAGTCACATGCAAAGTCCCAGATACTTCACTAACGATATATGAGTGAGTTGACCCTATATCTATCAAAGCAATAAAGGGCAACCCAGAAATCAAAAATGTACCCGTGATAACATCAGGTGCGTCACTATCCTCTCTGCGACGAACTGCATATACCAGACCTGGCTGTCTCACCTCAGAGCTACCACTGCCTCTGCCTAAAGTTTCGCGACCTCTACCAGAACCATTACCCCTTCCATTTGGACCACGGCCCTTATCGGTCTTGTTCACCTCTGCCAACTGATTAGCATACGACTTCTTTGGGCAGTTCTTTTCTGAATTTTTCGGACAATCCTTGATCATATGGTCTTTAGATCCGCACTTGAAACATCCCCCGATCTTTTTCTAACACTCTCCCGGGTGCATTTTTCCACATTGGGCACAAGCACAATGTCGTCCACCCGTAGCAGTCTGCTGACCTCGCGGTCCTTCATTTCTTGGTTTATTCTGAAAATTCCCGGATGACCCTGAAGACCCAAAGCTTCTCTTATTTCTATTCTAACCTCTGTCCTGCTTCTGTCTTTCAGTCCGTTTAACCTCTTCAGCTATTCTTGCTCTTTCTACCAAGATTGCAAAATCTCTTTCTCGGTGCGGAGCAATCATCATTCGCAGTTCATCTCTAAGTCCATCTTCAAATCTGATACACCGTTCATATTCAGTAGCTACTATCCCTCTGGCATATCGGCTAAGTTGCAAAAACTCTGCTTCATACTCAGCTATCGACTTGTTGCCTTGCACTAGATTCAGGAATGTCTTCTTTTGGGAGTCGATGTAGCTAGCTCCAACGTATTTTCCTTCAAATTTAATTTTAAAATACCCCTAATCCACTCGATCCGTAGGGGTACTTTCCTTGATAGTGAGCCACCACTGGTAGGCTTCATCACGAAGTAGTGAAATAGCACCTTTCAATTTCTCTTCAGCAGTGCAGTCCAAATCGTCCATAATCCTTTCGACTGCCTCCAACCAATATTCCGCTACATTTGGAGCTACTCCAGATACTCCCCTGAAAACCTCAGCTCCATTCGATCTTAGTCTCTCAGCTACTAACTTTCGAGACCCATTTCCAGTACTAGCTTCTGCTACTCGTTCTAAAACTTACAGCATAGCTTGTGATACTGCGTCACCTCCTTCATTTTGCTCTTGAAAATCCACCCCAACAGCCGGTGGCGGAGCTTCATTTTCGGAACCTTGACCAGATCTAACTGGTTCCGACACAGCCATTCTTCCTCTTCCACGTCCACGATGACCACATCCCCTAGAACTCATGTCTACTACGCGTCTTATCTGTTTTTACGAAAAAGTCTTATGTTTTAGAGTCTTTTCACTTCTTATTAAAAGAAAGTTTTATGAAACAGATATTCAGTGGTTTTTCCGTAGTAGCACACATACACCTAGGGTCCATGTCTCTAAAGTTATAGTTTCCTTAAGCTTATCAGACTTTCCTATCACTTTATCAATAAAGATACATACTTGATGGATCTGGGCTGAGAACTCGGGTGCCATGCTCTTATAAAACCATTCTAACTTAAGAAAACTTTCAAAAAGTCATTTGGGCCAATTTTTGAAAACGTTGTGGGCTTCAAAACCCAAGGCCGAGAGTTTAAAACCTGGCTCTGATACCAAGTTGAAACACCCCAAACCCGACCCAAAAAGCCTAATCGGATTTGATATGTTCCTCGAATCTAACTTTAGCAAATTCTCGTTTTATTTAAGAAAAACTTGATGATTTTGTAGAAAACAGATTTTACTTAATATATTAGGTTGAAATCAAATTGTATAGTAAATTTATGTCTTTTAAAACATTATTTTTAGAAGGAATTAATAAATTAAAAGAAAACCAAATTTAAGGAATTTACTTTAAAACATATATATATATATTAGTGACAAAAACATTTTTAAATTATTTATCGAAAAACCATTTAGTTATTTAATAGATATTTGTTCATGGCAAAATAAAAGTCCAAACACAAAAAAAAAAATTAAAAAGCAGGTTTATAGTGGCCTTATTACAAAAATAGCAAACCCATAATTAAGTCTAAGTAATAAAATTTAATAAGTTTAAATTGGAAAATCTTCAAAATACTTGATATGAGCATTGGCCACCATAGAGTCCTTGCTGACCCGATCCATCGCACTACGAATCATCTGAAAAGTTATCCCACAAAAGGGGTGAGTTATAAACTCAATGTGTAACACATACATTAAAAAGCCCATTTTATCATATGCCTTAAAGCCCAAAAATTACACATATGGCCATAGGCCCATTTAGCTCATATTTAGCCCAAAAGCCCATTTAGCTCATATTTAGCCCAAAAGCCCATTTTCATAGCAGATCAAATAATAATCATTAAAAATAACATGATTAGATACATATAATGAAATGCAAACCTGGCCCACCTAAATATCCATCCGCTACACACCACCGTACCAACCAACACACCGTAGGGATTACTAAATCGACCCTCCATCCGCTACACACCATCAAAGGCGATTCTTTGCAGTCAACATGCACAACGCCTTATAATTTTGTGGCAAGGCCATCGACAAAATTGTGACCAAGTCACGGATTTCAAATATGTGACCAAGTCACCAGATTCACATATGTGACCAAGTCACCGGATTTCAAATATGTGACCGAAGACACCGAAAATTATGGTAAAACCACCAGAATACTTCCCCTTTATCAAATATACCCATATGCCCATGCACATACATATCATTTAGTTTTCATGCCATTTACCCCAAAATCATAATATAATCATACTTATTTCACATTTTATGCATATAGCAAAATTAACGAAATATTGGGGTAAACATAGCTGAATATCATATACCACTGAATGGTATCCAAAAATCATTATTAAACACATTGTCATAAAATCACATATAAAAATAGATCTATGAGTTTTTATTGTAAGGTTACACACCTTATGACCATGAGAACGATACTCTCTCGCTCGTTAACTCCTAGTTACTTATCACACTTGGTTAGAAAATACTATTACTAATAAAACTATATTTATTGACGAGAGATCTAAATCCTTACCCTCGGATTCTCGAACAACTGTTATTTGTGGTTTTTCTCCGCTAGATGGATCAAACCCCGCAGATATCCCACCAACGTAAAGTGGTTCGGTTGTACGTACTACTTCAAATAACCGATCTTCATTAGCGAGAGGGTCCACAACCCGGTGGAAAATCTCTTCACGATGCAACCCTTCGTTTGAAGTTCGATGGTAAAACAAAGGCCTCCTCTCTTCCAAACACTCCGTCGCTCTTTTCTTACCTATCTTGTTAGTCTCAAATCACCCCTAAAAATAAGATTGATTAGTAGTCTATCTAAAGAAATTGATATAACCAAAAGGGATAATCTTACCTTGGATGATTTGAAAGGTCACTTCTTAAAGTTGGCTTCAACAAAGATCCTTAAAATCCTTTCCAAGGATTCGACCTAAGAGAGAAAAATAAAAGAATTTATGTTTTCTAAATCAACTATAGTAAAAAGAAATAAAGAAAACAATTGACAAAACTTTACTTGATCACTTTGAATATTCGGCCTTGATCAAAAGAGTAAAAAAAAATGATGATTCGGTTTGAACAAAAAGAGAAAAATATGGTGCTTTGGCTATGGTGGTTTCGGGTTTCCAACAAAAGAAAAGAAAGATTTAGATGAAAAGAAAGGTGATTTGGTTTGACAAAAGAGAAGGAAAGTATGTTGATTTTGGTGTTGATAGAAAATAGTTTCGGTTGAGAGTGAAGAAGAAAGAAAAATGAAAAGAGAATGAAAGAGAAAAGGAAGAAAAAGAGAAAGAGAAAGAGAGATTAAAAGAAGAAGATGATGATGATGATGTTGATTCTCAAATGAAAGGAGATAGGTTTAGGGACCTATGCACATTCGGCCAAGAGGAAGAAATTGAAAAAGAAAATAGTTCTTTGCACTTTGGTAGTTTCGGCAATGAGAGAAAAAGAAAAGAAGAAAATGTTTTCCAATCTTTTGATGCTTATGACTAAAGAAGACCACAATTTGAGAGAAAATGAACTTTAGCCAAAATGGTCAAAATGAGAGCCAAAGCAAAGAGAAATTTTTACCTAAACTCAATAACAAATTCGGCTAGGGGAAAAACTTTTGGAGAAGTGAGAAATGATGCACAAAAATGCAAGACTTTTTGGCCAACTTTCCCCCCTAATGGCTAAGCAAAAATTCGGCCAACCTATGCCAACATTATCCCCCTTTTTCCTCCTTGTTTCTTCCCCATCAACCCTTAATTTGCTATCACAATTAACCATCCCCTTTAGCCCCTAAAATCGACTAGATTCATGGTCAAATGACCATGAGAAAGTTTCCAAGACAATGCCCTTACTTCAAGCCTTTTGTCCCCCTCATCTTATCATCCTTTCATGATTCCATGCCATATCTTCTTGCTTACCTTATTCATATGGTCAAATAACCAAAATTAAAAAGATGCTCATCCATTCTAGAAGAGTCTTGGCCGACACTATAAAGAAGGAAGCAAAAATAAAATCCTCCCATTTGCTAGCTAGGGGATTCGAACCTCTCCCCTCAAGCACTCATCCATGCATCCTAACCACCTTGCCAATTATTCATCTTATGCTTAAAACCTCTTGTCATTATTTCTTAAAGCCTAACATGCTTAACTCCATCTTAATTATTAGAAATTAAAAGTTTCACTAAGCATTCACTTAATTAATGAAGTTCAAAATAACTTCCAAAATACACTCAAACATATTTAAGCATGCAACATCATTCAATTAAGTAAAGATGCATAACCCCTAATTATCAGGATGTTACAAATTTGAAAATGTATGTATAACGATTCTTTGAGTAATTTATAGATAAATAATCTCGTTTGAACCTTAAGAATTCTTAGGATATGAATGAAATGTCATTAGGGATTCCATATTTCCGGTGCTAGTCTTGAATGTCCTACCGATGGCGAGGTCCTACATTTATTATAGATTCTCCACAGCTTTAGTGAGCAACATCGTGTAACTAACATTCTGACCTACATCTTATGTGAGCAGGCTCATTTCACATCTCGTGCGAGCACTATTGAAATGGAAAGGTTACGGTTATATGGAAAGGCACACTATGTGTGAGTATTCCTGAGTATCCAATGTAATTCTAAATGGTTCAATGAGTAAGTAAAGTGTAATGGCATTATATGTATACAATTGGATATTGGTTCATGATCTTATGAAATTGTTAATTGTTAATTTGATAAATGAAGGACCCCGAAAGCTTAACTATACCATGTAACATTGGAGAATCTTACTGTGGTAAAGCTTTATGCGATCTAGGAGCGAGTATCAACTTGACGCCAAAGTATATATTTAAGATGTTGTGAATAGGTGAAGTAAGACCCACGATTGTGACACTTCAACTGGCGGATCGATCTTTGGTAGACCTAGAGGTGAACTCATAATGAGTGTTTAAGATGACCAGGTAACATTTAATGTTCATAAAACAATGAAATTTCCTAATCCAGGGGAAGAATGTTCAGTAATGGAGGAGCTAGAAACCTTAGTTTCTATGGAATTGGAGTAAAATTATGTAGAAGACCCATTGGGAAACCCCTTAAGATCTAAGCCATTAGAAGATGAACAAGGTAAGCAAAATCTGGCTTTTATGGAAACTAATCCAAAGGATTATGTTTGACCAGCATGGTTTGAACCGTTGAAGTTGGAAGCCCAGGAATCTATGCAACCAATGTTGTCAATCGAGGAACCACCCAAACTTAAACTATAGGTACTACCTTCTCATTTGAAATACGTTTATTAAGGTAACTATTCTCTTTTCCTGTGATTATTTTAGTAGAACTAATAGAACACCAAGAGGAGCAGCTGATCGAAGTTTTAAAGAAATTTAAAAAGACAATTGATTGGACCATAGCTCATATACGAGGAATAAACCCTTTTATATGCACAAGATTATTTTAGAGAAAGGCGAAAAATCTAGAATTGATGGGCAAAAGAGACTCAATCCAATAATTAAAGAGGTAGTTTGAAAGGAAGTCATTAAATGGTAAGATGCGGGAATTATGTACCCCATCTCAGATAGTTCATGGGTAAATCTGGTACAATGCGTACCAAAGAAAGGTGGAATCACGATTGTTAAGAATGAATAAAATGAGTTAATCTCGACAAGGATGGTCATGGGTTGGAGAATCTATATCGACTATAGAAAATTGAACAAGGCCACTAGAAAGGATCATTTTCCATTGCCTTTTATGGATCAGATGTTGGATCGACTTGAAGGTAATGAATATTACTATTTCTTAGATGGATATTCAGGATATAACCAAATAGTTGTAGCCCTTGATGACCAACACAAAAAAAGCTTTTACTTGCTCGTACGATACGTTTGCTTTTAAGTGAATGCCTTTCGGTTTATGTAATGCACCTTCAACATTTCAATGATGCATGATGGCGATATTTACTTATATGGTTTAAAAATTTTTTTGAGGTATTCATGGGTGATTTTTCTATTTTTGGGAATACATATGATGTTTGTTTAAGTAATTTGGCTAAGGTACTAAAGAGATGTGAGGAGACAAATCTTTTCCTTAACTGAGAGAAATGTCACTTTATGGTTAAGGAAGGGATTGTTTTAGGACACAAAATATCCAGAAACGAGATTTAAGTCGACAAAACAAAGGTGGATGTAATTGAAAAATTACCACCTCCAGTTAGTATGAAAAGAGTTAGAAGTTTTTAAGCCATGCCGTTTTTACCGAAGGTTTATCAAAGATTTTTCAAAAATTTCTATGCTTTTGTGTACCTTATTAGAAAACGATGCAACTTTTGGGTTTAACAAGGCATGTTTGGAATCATTTGAGGAATTGAAAAACATGTTAATCTCAACTTAATCATTACACCATATTGAAACTCTATTTTTAAGTTGATGTGTGATGCAAGCGATTTTGCTATGGAAACTGTGATAGGTCAAAGAAGAAACAAAGTGTTTAATTTGATTTACTATGCAAGCAGAACTTTGACAGGTGTAACATCTTGAAATTGGGCTCCGAATGGGCATTAGGCGTAGTAGCGTTTAAAATTTTTGAGAACAAGAGAACGGCTTAAGTGCAAGTTGGACCTATTAGGTGGGTGATTTTGAAAGGTTAGGGGGCTTCTATGAAGTCCCGGGATCAAACTTGGGCTTAGGAACAATTTTGGTTTTAGGTGAATAAAACCCTGGGAGTTAGTAGGTAGGATTTAAGAATAGAACATGGAGAAAATGACACAAAAAGAGCTTGTGGTGTAGTGGCAAAGTGGCGCCACTTAGGGAGCAAAGGAGTGACGCCACAGGGAGGTAAAGAGATCCAAGGTTCAAGGCGTGGCACTTGCATTTCTTTTTGGTTATTTTTCAAAATGGATTTATACCTTGCCCATAGACTTATGTTTAGTTGCAAATGGTTTTAGACACAAGAGGAGCTTGTTGCTTAGTGGCAAGTGGTGTGAATTGGCTGATGGGAGAGCTTGGGTTCATATCTCATGACAAGCAAGGGAGTATTTATTTTGCGGATTGGACGGCAAGAGTTTGAGTTGGATTTAAACTCTATTGACGGAGGGATCCCACATCAGAAAGATACAAAGAAGGAAGGTGAGAAGCTAGCTATATATAGAGCTGTCTAGGAGGAGAGTAAGCATACCTAGTTGGCGTTGGACGTAGGAGTGCTCGGGGCGCAATTTAGCAGCTTCAAATTCCTATCAGGTGTGTATTCTCACTACTCTAGCTGTAGAGCGGCAAATGCTGAAATGCCGGTCACACGGCAATGGTAGCCACATGAGCGTACAAGTACACGTGTGGGGGCTTCAACGCGATAGTTGAGGCCATCAGTAGCATTCTTGTGGGTTAGGCTGTTTGGGCCACGATAGGCCAAGTGGGCCCAATGGGCCCGTGGGCCCATATGAGTAAATTGTATGATTGTGTAGTATATATTGGACTAGACTTGGTGAATCTCATATATGTAGCTAGATTAGTGCTAGATGGGCCTCACAAGCGTGTGGGCCCGAATGGGCCGAAGTCGGGTTTTAGGCCCAATAGTCCGGTGACGACCGAAAATGGTAGCCATGTCGCTCGAAGCGACAGTGGGCCTTCGAAAAGGCCGTTATAGGGCAAAATTATCGAATTACCCCTGGTTTACAAAATTACCGAATTACCCCTAGTTTGCAAAATTATTAAATTACCTCTAGTTTATGAAATTATCGAAATATCCCTAGTTTGTGAAATTACTGAAATACCCCTAGTTTGCAAAATTACCGAAATACCAATGGTTTGCAAAATTATCGAAATACCTCTGGTTTACAAAATTACCAAAATATCCCTGGTTTTGTAAATTATCAAAATACCCCCGATTTATGAAATTACCGCTTTACCCCTAAATGACAAAATGATCGTTGTACCCTTATGGTAGTACTAGCGTTTTATGTGTTAATTGTATAATTGATTATGTTTTAGATGCACTGCATACAGGCATTAGTTATGAGTAGAATTATCAAACTACCCTTGAAGGGTAGGATTATCGGAATACCCTTACAGGGTAAAATGATTGATTTGCCCTTGTAGGTAAGTGACTGGATTGTGCTATGATATGACCGATTTGGCTGTGGTTGAATGAATGATATGCTTTTATTACATGTTTAAATGATTGTTACTAAGCATGGCCATTCTGCATACACGTGTAATGATTGAGCATGACATACATGACATATTGCATGGGGTTGGGATATGGATGATCGGGGAAGTATATATCGGTGGCTCTGCCACATTGTTTCAATGGCTTGGTGCCACATATATCGATGACTCTGTCACATTATATTGGCTTTGAACAGCATGACTGTCAGTATGACTGCCAATGAGGAGTGTAGCGGATGAAGGATTAATTGTGGAAATCCCCACAGGTGTGTTGAGGTTGGACATATGGAGTAGTGTGTAGAGGATGGAATACTAGGTTGGGCTGGGTTGCATTGCATTCACTATTTATGCCATGTTGTTAGGGCTACGGCCCAGTTCGACTCGTATGGGCTTCAGCCAAATTCATTACTGTGAGAACTAAGGCTCAATGTGCTTTTGTGGGCTTAGGCCCAGTCATCGTTCATATAGGGGATTGCACACTGAGTTCTCGTAACTCACCCCTCTGTTTAATTTTCCAGGTAATTCCTAGCTTTGCGGATTGGGAGTCGAGGTGAACTTTGTGGTGGCCATACATTGTAGCTTAATAAATTCTATTTTGCGGTACTATAGATTTTATTGAAATTTGGGTTTTTGTTTTGTAATAAGGCCTTTGGTATTTTGTTTTGGTTTTAGCTTTTAATTCGGTTACTGCTTATTAATTTTGAATGCTCAATTTGGGATTTTCTAAAACATTAATAATAGTTTTTCTGTAATATTAATACACGGTTTACAAACTTTAATGGATAAAACTCTGGATTTTCTTAACGTTGATAACTCTTTTCAAAATATCGCATGTCAACAATAATTTAAATGTCGATTTTTTGAAACTCATTGAGTTGGATTAATTATAAACAAGATCATCGGAAATAGCAACGAAAATGTTTTTACAAAGAGAACTATAAAACAAATTGGATTTTTCAAGCAAACAAACTTGATATTTTTAACGAACGCGTAGATTCTTTAACAACCTTTCCATGTGACATGCCAAATCCGATCGTAACGTCTAGGCCGGGTTTGGGGTGTTACAACAGGAGCCCAAATTAACTACATAGTAACTAAAAGAGAACTCTTTGCTATAATTTTTACTTTTGACAAGTTCCGTTCATATCTTATAGGTACAAAATTCACAGTCTTTACTGATCATGCGACCATCAAATACTTACTCACAAAAAAATGCTAAACCAAGGTTAATTCTGTGAATACTTTTCCTCCAAGAATTTGACCTTGAGATCCAAGATAGAAAATGATTTTAAAATCAAGTAATTGATCATCTGTCGAGATTGGAACAAAATAGGTAACTCACTCACTTGTTCTTATCAAAGAAAATTTTCCAGATGAGCATATTTTCGAGGTAGGTAAATTCCATGAAAACCTTGGTTTGCTGATTTTTCAAATTATTTAACATATGGAATGATGCCTTTCGAAATGACATACCAACAAAGGAAGAAATTCCTTCATGATAGTAGGTATTATTTTTTAAAGGAACCATTTTTGTTTAAACAATGTGCAGATAATATAATTGGAAGTTTGTAGCTGGAAGTGAGATTGACAAGATCCTATACCACATCCATTCATCTCCAAGTGAGGGACATTTTGGTGGTTCTTGCACTGCAACAAAGATCTTACAAGCTGGATTTTTTTGGTCTATAGTGCCCAAGGATACATACTTATATGTGAAAAATTACTATCAATTCCAAAAGACTTGAAACATATTAAGGAGGAACGAGATGTTGTTGACAAACATCCTAAAGGTAGAATTATTTTAGGTTTGGATCATTGATTTTCTAGGATAATTTCCTTCATCTTATGATAATAGGTACATCCTAGTAGCAGTTGATTATGTATCAAGTGGGTGGAAGCCGAGACGTACCCAACGAATGATGTTAAGGTTGTTATGCGATTCCTATATAAGCATGTATTTACAAGGTTTGGGAATCTGAGAGCTATAATTAGCGATGAAGGATATCACTTTGCAAATAAATGGCTTAAGTGGTTGCTTGACAAGTTTCATGTGAAACACAAAGTAGCAACTGCCTATCATCCACAAACGAATGGGCAAGTTGAGCTTGCAAACCGTGAGATCAAAAGAATCCTTGAAAAGATGGTACGACCTAACAAGAGGTTGGTCCTGAAGGCTCGATGATGCATTATGGGCCTATCAAACAGCTTTCAAGACACAATTGGGAATGAGTCCTTATGGTTAGTCATTGGAAAGACATGTCATTTTCTGTTTGAGTTGCAAAATAAAGCTCACTAGGTCTTTACTAAGTTGCAAAATAGTTGAAAGACACTGTGGCATCATGTTGGAATTAATAAGACCATAGTTGAAAGACATTATGGCAATATGACAGAAATGAATAAGACCATAGTTGAAAGACATTATGGCAATATGACAGAAATGAATAAGACCATAGTTGAAAGATACTATGGCATCTTGGCGGAATTAATAAAGACCATAGTTGAAATACACTGTGGCATCATGTCAGAAATAAATAAGACTGTGGCTGAATGATGCTATGGCATCCTTGAACAATTGTTTATCAGGTAATATGTATCAGATGATAAATGTGTAATATGATATGTTCCTAACTAGTTATTTGTTCATATTTAAGGTGATTCATAAGACACATTTATCATGAGGTATTGAGTTTATGATTAATTTAAATGTGATTCTGAAATTGAATGTGAATATATATTGGATTGAATTGTAATGAAATCATTGTCATACGATAAGAACAATGTACAGGGTATGAGTATGCAAATACGACCGAATTTAGGGTATGTTATGTAATTGAAAATAATTATAAGATACGATATGTAAAAAATGAATGGTTACATTAGGTGTGATATTATAATTGGAATTGGAAACTTGAAAATGAAATGAAATAGACTGACAACAAAATAATGTAATGATTTGAGTTATTTGAAATTGGTTTGAGATTGCGACTTGATAAAAGATATCAAAATGAAGTAGAACAATATTATGACATCAATTATGTATATATATATATATGTGGACCATAATAAAATAAATATGCGAACATCTATGTGAATAAATTGGAAACGAGCCTTGGAGGAGGCTGAAATGAATATAAATGAGCCAGCTGACTTTAGAAAGAGATTTTAATGGCTTATTGTTATGGAATGAACATAAAATTGATTGTAATAATGTTAAGGATATAAATGTTTGATTCATGATTGGTATTGAATTTAAAAAAAAAAAAACTTTACAATAGGTGCTGGTATGTAAATAGAATTGATCATTTATATTGCAATGCTAAATGAATCGGTTTTCCACTTGATATGAATACATACCAGTTGGATGTTACAATTTTCTTAACGTGTAATTTTGTTATTTGAATCATAGAAATACTACTGAGTTTCATTACTTAACATACAGTTTTTTTTCGTGTGCAGATTAGGTATAATTCAAAATATTTGAATTACGACTTTAGCATCCTATAACACCCCTAACCTGTATCTGTCACCGAAATAGGGTTTCAGGACATTACCGAGTAATTGTAATCTAATCATTCATTTGAAAAATAATAAAATTATTCATCATTAACATGCATAGAGCCCCTTATTAAGCCTTTGAGAGTTTGAAAACACTTTAGAAACAATTTGAGACTAAATCGAGAACATTTGAAAATTTTTAGAAAAAGTTAGAAAATTTTTAACTACAGGGTTCACACAGCCGTGTGGTCAGGCTGTGTGACTCACACGGCCAAGTCACACGCCTGTGTGTCTGGCAGAATGGACATTAGAAGTAGGGACACACAGTTATGTCCCAGCCCGTGTCTGTGCCCGTGTAACTCTCTGACTTGGGTCACACGACCAATCCACACGCTCGTGTGCTAGCCGTGTGTCTCACATGGCTAAGTCACATGCCCGTGTGTCTGGCCGTGTGGACCTAAAATGTTCCTTTACCAACAAATTTACAAATTCCTACATGCTTGGGTATTAAACAACTCAAAAACCATTCGTTTAACTTGTCCAAAACACGATCAAACACATTCAAAACATGCTAAAATAATCATCCTAGGTACCTAACCAATGTACCCCTATTGGTACCACATTTATATCATCAAAGCATCAACCAAATTAAAATTATGAACATTTCAAAATTCATCAATTTAGCCTAACTCAAAACTACCTAAAACATTAACTTAAATTCACATGCACATATCTAGATTTGGTTCAATTTACCATGCCATAATATGGCTTTAAACACAAACATATGTACATACCAAATCAACATTACATTTATAATCCATCCACAAAATAACTATCATTTAGATGTCCTAGGTACATGCTGACACAAAAGATAAACATCACCACATTTGAGTTCGGGATCTTTGTTGGATGTTCGATCGGTAATCAAAAGTGAAATACCTAATTTGCACACGGAAAAATAAAAACATACACTGAGTAAAACTCAGTGGTATTTCTATAATCCGACTATTTAAAGACAAGATAATATTATATGCAAAATTGAATTTTAAGCACATATTAATGTCCAGTATCATGACTATCATATGCTATCATATTTCATTTGTTCAACAATGTCCCAATTCACACAATTGCTATATAAATAGTTATTCACATATCAAACCACATTTATTTGTACAATAGCATTAGCTATTCAATACTCAACTCATGAATACATCATTTCATACCATACTCAATTCTCATCACTTGATATATAATAGCTTTTCACAATTTGATCCACTTATCATTTAAACAATAACATTATCCATTCCATATCCAACTCATGAGTACATAACTCATGTTACTCATTTTCATGTTTCAAATTACTATCCCATTTTCAATTCACATACAATACCATCAAATATCAATCATAGTACCTTTTTATTTAATTACCCCTATTAACACAACTCAGACCCAGACGGATACACAGATCCAACCAACACACCAGTTTGGCACCTAGTTCCTCATCGGATAAATACGAAGTAGTAACTACACTTAGTGCAATATAAATTTGACACCCAGTGTCTCATCAGCAATGATCGTTGTTTTGTCGAGTTTTAAAATTTATAAAGCGAATGATCGAACCTAGAAACTAACTCTGACAATGACTTAAGGCAAGTGCACCTATCGAACAGTAGTATAGCTTAGGCAAGACCAGGTTGTCGAACCCAAAGGAACTAAAAGTACTAATACTCACTTTCTTTCTATTATTTAGCCTAAATATGAAGTGATTAATTGATTAAACTAAAAACTAACTAATTACTAAACTAAGACGCAAAGGCAAAAAGAACAAATTGAAGAAATAACTTTTAGAAAAACTCAGTTGATTACGATGATACCCTAGAAGGAATTCACCTAGACTTCACTTGTTATCTAACACTGAACCAGACGATTTATTCACTTAGCTTGATCAATAAGACTCCCTAATTTATATTAAACCCTCTCTTGAGGCGAATAACGTCTAACCCTAGGTTGATTAATTGAAATCTCTTTCTAATTAAAACCCCTAGAATCGCATTAACTCGATCTATGGACTCCCATATTAGGTTTCAACCTAATATGGTAAAATCTCGTTACCCTATCTCTAGGCACGCGATCAATTCTGCTTAATTATACTAGATCTACTCTTAAGTAGGGACTTTTGCTCCACCACCTAAGCACATTCAACTTGAATCAATATCCCGAAAATATTAACACAAGAATTAAGCACGCATAATTAAGAACAAACTAAGTATTTATCATATAGTTCAGAAAACAATAACAAGATTCATCTAGGTTTCATCCCCTTCAGGTATCTGAAGGGTTTAGTTTATAATGATAAAATAAAACATCTCAAGAGAAAAGATAAAACAAAACATAAGAAATCCCTAAAACCCCCTTAAGGAAGTGAATGAGAGATCCGCCGTCTTGAGTAGAATTTTGGCTTCTTGAGATGGATCAACTGGCTATCTTCGAGTGATTCCCACGAATATGGCCTTCTGGCTCGACTCATTGGCCTACTGACTGCCTAACTGACCGCCCTCCTTCAGGTTACACTTAGGGTGTTTATATAGACTTTTGGAATGCTTTACTTGGCCCCTAAGTGTCCTAATTCAAGTATAATTCCTACTCGGGTGTTTGAATAGACTTTGGAATGTGTTTCTTTGCCTCAAAGTATCCAAATCCGTGTAAAATTCCTCTTTTCCATGACAGGGGCACGGCCATGGCACACGCCCGTGTAAATCAACTTTAGGCAGTGTTTTGGGTCTGTTGATGGAGGCACGACGCTGTGTAAGTCGTGGTTAGGCCGTGTTCTAGTTAATTGACGAGGAACGGCCGTGTCGATTTCCACTTTGGCCCAAATTGGCCTGTTTTATGCCTGTTTCTTGTTCTTTTCATCCTCGGTTGCTTTCCTGAGTATAAAACATGAAAAGAAAGGATTAAGAGCACCTTTTTACATAAATCAAGGGTTAAATCATCCAAAAGCATGCTAAATATGGGGTTAAAATATGTTACTTTTACGATTTATCAGTTAAACAAAAGTAAATTGGCACCCAGTGCCTCATCGACTCGAAGTCGAAGAAATCCCTGAACTCTTCCTATCCTATGGCATGCAATCTATATCCGACTCAGCCCGATACAGTTAATATGGTTTAATTTCACACCTCAGATATAACCAATATCCTATACTAATTTTCATATAATCACATATATACACATGAATTAAATTCAATCTATAATAATCAATACATTCAATATGTATCTACTAATTCAATCCATTTCAATCAATTATCAAAATGTCAATTACTCACCTCAACGCTTACCATATGCATTAAATTGAATTATAACAATTAAAAACTGAGTTCGGATTATTTAAGTACAAACTAGAAATTCCAAGCTATTCGACGTCGATTTTATCTTTCCCCTTTTTAGTCGAGGATTCCGATATGATGTTAGCTACGGAATTAAAACAATTAAAATTCATCAATATAATAAAATTTCAATTTCATATTGAATATTGAATATTTCAATTTTTACTCAATATTTGCCTAAATACCAATTTAGTCCCTAAACCGAGACTAATTTTTATTCTTCACATTTAATTCTATATTTTCATACAAATTTCACTTTAAACTAAATTTAACTCTCTATTTTCACTTAAACCCATAAATTTCAAATTTTGATAATTTAGTCCCTAATACTCAAATTTTACAATTTGTTCTATAATTTATTCCTTTTCCATTTCGAACTTAAGAAAATCTATCAATTAATCCCTAATACTAAAATTATTCAACATTGACAACACTTAAACACTTAATAATTGCTAAAATTTCAACATGAGTCGGGTAACCCTAGGTACCGAGATTCCAAAAACATAAAAATTACAAGAAAAGGGACTAGATTGACTAACCAATTGAACTTTGAACAATTTGGAGCCCTAAGGCCGTGCGTCTCCTTCTTTTCTTCTTTCTTTTTCTTTCTTTCTTTTTCTTTCTTAGTTTGTATGTTCTTTTTTTTATACCTATTTTGTTTTATTATTCTTTAATTATTATATAATATATATACATTTACTTAATTATTACGATTTCATATTTTAACTTTAATTATTATAATATAGGTATAATTACTACATTGGCCCTTTAATTATTCTTTAATCTATAATTAAACTTTTACCTTATAGCGATTTAGTCCTTAAACTATAATAACTCTTAATTCATGCAAATTCACTTAACTAAAGCCTAATTAACTACACAACTAACTTTTTAAATATTTTTAATAAATATTTATAAGTTTGATTTACAGGAATGGAGTCCCGGGAATGCACTTTCTGACACCCTTGACTATCGGGTCGTTACACATCTAGTCAACAATCCCGAACTCGTCAACAGTTTTATATTTGGTTTTTATTCTAAGTTGGCATGTACTTAGTTGAGTCTAGTTTGGTTTGTTCTTCAATGAATTCTCCTATTTATTTTGGTTACATATGATGGATGTTTGGTCCCTATTCAACCTCAGATTTGTTCTTGGAGCTTTTGTAAGCTTGTATAAATCCCCTAAATGGCTGGTTATTATGATTAAGATTCATTTGATTGAACTAAATCTTACAATGATTTAAAGTTGAATAAAATTAATTGTAGTCGCTCTAACGATGAATGTGACATCCTATAACTCGAACCCAGCGATCAAGTCGGGTGTAAGGTGTTACAAATATCAACTTGGAATTTCTTTAACAAGTACTTAATGTTGTTGTAAATCCAAATCCCAATGGATTATAAGAAAATACAATATTCATTCCTGCCGAAGGGAATACCTAAACAAATGGCTAGGGTATGGTTCTATTTTGTTCGATATAGCTTCATTCCTATCTCACATAGTTCTATTATCTCAAAGGAACGAATGCTTTTTCTTATGTAATTATTACAGCGAAGTCAATCAATGTTGGGAAAATTGTTCTCAAAGAAATCCAAGATTGTAACACCCTAAAAATCCGAGTATATATATATTGCATGAATTGGTGTTTAGATTTTTTTTTAAAGGAAAATTTCTTACTTTTATTTTAGTGCTTATTGAAGTCTTAAAGAGGAGTATAACATAATTTGGATAAGGAATAAAATTTATTAGTTGAGAATTTATTGAAGAGAAGCAAATACCATTAAGACTTAAGTTAAATTAAGTGTTAATAAGTGACATAAGTTGAGTACATGGCATGGTGGTGTTGGCGCATGAGTTATAGCATGAGGGAAGAGGTTCGAATCCCTTGTTTAGCATCTAGATGAATTTTTATTTTTAATTTTCTACACATGTATAGTAAGTGTCAGCCAAGAACATATATGGTAAGTGTTGACCATGTTATTTTTGGTTAGTGTATCAAAGGATTAACGAAATAGATAACTTATGGCATGGAATCAAATACTTAAGGAAAGATAGGGGGAACAAAAGGCACATATCAAGGGAAATTTTGAAACAAATCATGGCCAATTGACCATGTGTTGGACGACAACTTGGTATAGGGAGGAGCCGAATTTTGTGTTAGTTTTGGCTAAGAATTTCTTTTCTCTTTGGTCATTCCTTGCACCTTGTGCAGAATTTTGTTTTCTCTCTTTCAACTTTCATCTTGGCGAATTGTGCAATTGGTAAAGCTCAAGTTTTGTGATCTTTTGGTCATTTTATTTTCTTTAGCCATTACTTTGTGTCTTTTCTTTGAGTGCCAAAATCACCTATACCAAAAGAACTATCCTTTCTCTTTTCTTTTACCATGGCCGAATGTACTAGCTCCTAAAATCCATCTTTTTTCTTCTCTTCTCTTTGAAATCAAACAACATCATCACCATCTCTTTCTTTCATATTTTAATTCTTTCATTCAAAGTTTCTCCATCAAACACTCTCTTGGCCGAATGCTAGAGTGCCTTAGCCGAATCTTTATTTCTTTTCTTTGATCATACATAGTCAAATCTTCATCCATCAAAAACACCTTTCTCAATCCTTTCTTTTCGATCGTGGATTATAGGTAATGGGTTCTTCTTTTCATTTTCGATTTATTAATAGTGTTATGATCGAATATTAATGGTGTTATGAAGGCCTTTTGGATCGAAATAAGCGTTCGTTCTAATAACGCTTCATTCGTTATTATATAGTGCAATAACGAAGATCGAAACTCAAGTGATCGGAGAATCGTAGAAACGTTGGAATCGAATTATTGTGGTAAGGAAATCACATCTTTTAAAGCCTCTAGTATTATTCGATATTATTTTAGATTTAACTAATATTCCTTTGATCGTGAAGACTTTCAAAATAGGGAAGAAAAGGGCGTGGTTAGTCACGTTAAGAGGCGGATCAGTAAATCCCCATTTAAGCGAAGAGCGGTTTCAGCAGATCAGGATTTTCCACCGGTTGCGACCATCTTCAAGGAGTCAATTATTCAAGTAGTACGAACTTAGAGCCATTATACGTTGGTGGATTCTCGACGAAGCGAATCAATAAGCGAGGAGAAGCCGAAAATCAAGTGATTCAAAATCAAGAGGGTAAGATTTTGGATCTATTATCGATTAAGAATATTTATCTGAAATAATATTCTAACGGATCGAAATATGTTTTAGGTGCCGAGGAGCGAGAAGGATTAGTACTCTCGGTATCGAGGTGTGTAACTTCACACTATTTCTCGGTTGGATGTCAATTTCGGTATGAAAGTAAAAATCGTAAAAATGACTAGATCGGTACAAACGTAAAAACTGATATTTTGACGAAAATAAGTAAAAATGATTAAATCGTGAAAATTTTGAAAATGCCCTCGAGAAATTACTTGTTATTATGTAAATTGTATGTTTCGTGAAAATGGGCCGTAAAATACTCTAGTTCGATAAATTGGGCCAAAATACTCTAGTTCGATAAATTGGGCCAAAATACTCTAGTTTGATAAATGGGCCAAAGCCCACTAAACTACTGAATGGGCAAATTGCTAAATTATATTTTATGGGCCAAATGAAATGTTTAATGATAAACCCACAGATGTTATGGATTAAATAAAAATTGTTATATGACTATATTTTGTTATATACGCATAATTGCATGGGGTGAGGTATATGAAGAGAAGAATGGCCTGTTGCCAAAATCTAGTTCGGTGGCCTTGCCACAAAAATAAATATGGCTTATTGCCTCTAGTTCGGTGGCCTTGCCACAAAAATAAATATGGCTTATTGCCTCTAGTTCGGTGGCTCTGCCACAAAAACAAATATGGCTTATTGCCTCTAGTTCGGTGGCTTTGCCACAATTATAAAAAGGCTTAATGCCTACGATTGGTGTGTTGGTGGGGTGGGTTGACTTGATCCCAGGTGTGATGGTTGGTGCGGGGTGTTAGCGGATGGATATTAGGTTTGGTTGGGAAATTCATTTTACATGCATTTTAAATTATTTTATTTCATTTTATGATATATTATTGAATTACGTAAATGGGCTCAAGCCCAACATAATATCTTGATGATCCGCCCAATAATGGTGGTAAGTGAGTTGCACATTGAGTTCTAAGTAACTCACCCCTTTAATTTTCCATCTCGTAATGGAAATTGACGTGGACTTGGTAGAGGATGACTTCGTGGAGGCCATTGTAACATCCCTGAAATGGGGTTATTTGGAATTTAATTATGTATGGACTGCTGAGATTTTATTAATTGAATAATAGAGTTTAATTAAAGGCCTTGAGTTGGCTCGGAATGGTAGAAATAAATATATATTATTTGCTTTAAAGGTGGATAGCCTTAGTGGTTAGGGGTTATAAGAATAAATAAGGAAATATTTGACATAAAATGAGCCTAGAATAAGTGGCAAAGGGAGGGCCACTTGAGAGCTACACTTGACGCCATCAAGGAACAAGGAGAACCTTGGTTCGAGTCACAATTTTCCCCTTTTTGGCATTATGTTGGACGGTACTTGAGGGAGAGTCCTTTCTCCCTTTAGACTCTTCAATTATTATTATTAATAGATAATATGAGCATTTTATTTTGTGCTAAGGATAATAGGAGATATGAAGGAGCTATTATTAGGATTATTCTTTAGTTATAGGGATTAATTCAAACTATTTTGAATTTAATCAAACAAGTGGCTTGGAGTGATTCAAGGAAGATTGATGGATTTTGGACTCTTGGGTGAAGAGTTGGACGGCAAGGCTACTAGGGGGTGCCGAATGCTTATAAAAGCACCTAAGTGATCACCTTGATTTTCTTTTTACAATTTGCTTAGCCGAAAATTCAAAACACTTCTTCCCAATTTTCTTCTATCATTCCATTCTCCAAAAACCTTGGCCGAAACCTTCATCTTCAATTTCCCTTTTTCCTTTTATTTCCTATCTGTCGAAATTCTAACACTCTTTTCCCCATTATTTTTCTTTCCTAGCCGAATCTTCCTACTACTCCCTTAAGAGTCTTGGCCGAATCTCAAGCATAGAGTTTCCCTTTATTTGTTCAATCGGGTTTTAAGGTAAATAGATCAAGTGTTTTCTTTATTGGCCTCTAGCACTTGTCGACTTTTAGGGGAAGGTAGGGACCTATTTGACATTTGATAAAAGGGTATTAACTCTCTTTAATGAAACCGATTATGTTTAGGTGCTTGGGATCTTGAGGAAATCGGTTCAAATCTCCATCAACTAGATTTGGTAAGTTAACAGTAAGTCAAGTGTTCTAAACCTTTCAAAGTGAATAAAAGTCGAAACTAATCTTGTTTGGTTGGTCGATTGCTAGGAACCCATAAAAGGATTCGGGTTGTTAGAAACCAAATCTAAGCAAGGTAAGATCTACTTGATTAGTCGATTGTTAATCATTTTAGCCAAGGCTACTAACTTATTGAGTGCCGATTTTGGGTGGTGAAGCAAAAGGTTGATACTCAAGACTTTCGGTAAGGATTCGGGTTCAAAAGGAGAACCCTTCAAATTGTTTGTTTTGACCGAATGCACTAACACATGTCTTGGCGAATATAGGGGCGATGAGATCGAGGGTGGTCGACTCTTCTTTTCGGATTTGGATTAATCGTGGTGACAGTGTGTACATACACACTATAACTTATTAAATGTGTTGAATATTTTAAATGCTTACTTGATTAATGTAGCATTGGATGATATACCATATCGGTATAGATGGCCATGCAGGTAAGTACCTGTTAATGTGAATTATTATTAATGCTTTTGGGAAGCATGCTGTGTTAATTTATACATGTGATGGCATGTAGCATATATTTATGTGATTGATGTGGGATTGACCGAGTGGAGGGGGTAATTATTGTGCCGACGGGCACCAAGTGTTTTGGTAACACACCGTGACTACGGTCACCGTGAGGTTTGGTACCTCCAGAGGTTTGGTACCTCATAGCGACTTGTCCCCGTGGTTAATACCACCGTGGGTTGGCCCCACTTGAGATATGGGATCGCTCGCCGCTGATTTGGTATCACACGATGGGTTGGCCCCATCAAATGATTTGTGTCTACGGACACCGTGTTTTGGTAACACATTGTGACTATATGTTACCAGTGGTTTGGCACCACCAAAGGGTTTGGTACCACAACGGGGTAGACATTGGCGTTTGGATGGCTAGGACGGAATTAAATATTCAAAGATATTAATTGTTATGTGTTGTGTATGAAAATGATTTAAAACGGGAAGGGTTACACATCGAGTCTTGGTGACTCACCTTCTCCATTATTTTTCCAGTGATGCATAGATCGCGGATATGGAGCCGAGGGACTTGAGGAGGCCTTTATGTGGATTTAAAATTAAATTAGCTTTAATTTTAGTTATTCTAAATTTTGTTATTGGGTTGTTTTATTTTGGATGTAATAAGGCCTCATTATACTTTACTTTAGTTATTCTCTTATATGTTGGATATTTTATTTTTTTGAATCACACGCTTTTCTAAATTAACACGAAAATGTTTTATCGTGCCATCGAGCACATCCAAGTTTGTATAATAACTTGACTTAATTAAATTTTCAAATTTGAACTAAGTATGATTTCAACATGATAGCTTAAAACGAGAAGTTTTCAACAAATCTTAAATTGGTTTTAAAATGGGTTTCAAAAGTTTTCTCCGTAACGACCCATATTAGGTCCTAACGTTTGGGCGGGTTTGGGTATTACAAATTGGTATCGAGCCCAGTTCAAAACTTCTATTGTGGGGGCCCAAGGCCCAAAAATGTTTTAGTAGGCCTTATTAATTGTTTTTGGGTTTTTAAAGCAGCATGGCCCGAGTCTCTAGCACCGATCCGCCTAGGTAAGTACATCTAAACCTCTGTGTGAATTATATTCTGTAGAAGGGTAGGAAGCATGGAACGTAGGTAGACTTATAGGAACTTGAACCCTAGGATTAGATTACTCAAACACACAAACTGAACATAAGACTTAAGGAACGAAACCAACCTATGGCTAAGTCATTGAGCTAGGGTGTGGTAACCCCGACGCATGTCTAGGATTGGAACCAAAGAGCACGGTATTTAAGCGGTCAGTGACTCACCACCTCTTCGCAGTATCCTACAGTGCGTAGCTCGGGTTCACCCTAACCCCGAGGGCTCAGGTGGTGTGGTAACCTCTGCGCATGTCTAGAAAGGTTCGGTGGGAGCTTGGTATTTAAGCAATCCGTGTGACTCACCTCCTCTCCACACGAAACACCGCCTGTGCGTAGCTTGGTTCACCCGACCAAGAGGGCTCGGTCATAGGCTAAACATAACAACTAAAACCCGAAAGGAATTAGCCTTGATTTTCAAAAAAAACAACAAAACTTGGTTTTAAAACTTTTCAAATCACTCCTTCAAAAGTAAGAACAACTCTTTTACAATGTTTTCCCGAAAAGTTCGATTTGTGGAAAATTACGAAAATGCCCTTAGGGTAAAATTACTAAAATACCCTTGGTTCATAAAACATCAACTCAATGATTTGTCCAAAAATTTTAACTACCTCTCAAATATTCATCTTAGCTTTGGAAATCCTCAATGAAACACTTTGGTTTTGGAAAATTACGAAAACGCCCTCAACTTATAAAATTACCAAAACGACCCTGAGTACAAAATTTTTGCAACATCACCGTTTTAAGAAAGGAAAATTCTCAAAAGGGACCCTCAAGGTTTTGCAATTACTAAAACACCCTTAATTTACAAAAAAAAATTTACAAAATTACCCCTGATGGACAAAATTACCAAAATACCCCTGGTTTTCGAAATAATGCCATAACTTTAAACCTTATCAATTTTTAATAATACCTCCAAAGGTTGGGAATTGCAAAACAACCTACTTTACTAAAGTTTTAAAATCTCTTTATTACGAAAATACCCCTGGGTTAGAAATGGGCAGAAATGTCCGAAGAGCGAATAGGTATGGAAAGTATTAAGGAATGGATGCAAGAACTTCTTTGTGTGAACTAAGATAGAGAACTGAAACCTTGTTTGCATGGAAGAATCTCTAATTAAAATTTCTTCATAAAATTTCTTCGCTAGTAATGAAGTGGAACAAACGTTAATACATAAAATTTCTCTTAAAATGCATTAAAAGCGCGAGAGATAGAATGAGTTCTAGAGGACGTGGGCGCCGTGGGACGCGATAGGGGTAGGATGATTCAGATTCGAACCCGTCCGACGGGACAAGGTTCGAAACGATGTACCATCGCCACCACCACCTCCAGCTTTTGGAGCAGAGGAACAGATCGACGGGAGGAGAGGCGATGCTCATGGCAAGTGTTGCGAGTCCTCGAATTGGTGGTTGGGGTTGGTGGAATTTAGAGCTCGGAATCTGTTCCGAGCGAATTGGTCCAACGGAGCCGAGGTGTTTCGGTGTGTCGGGAGTGGCACCCAAAGTGTAGCGAATCTTGGCTAGAGTCAACTGAAAGGATCATGGATGATCTTGACCGACCGAGGGAGAAAAAGCGAAAGTAATGACGCTTCTAGAGGATGAAGCGTATCGGTGGTGGTTGACGGTCGAGATAAGCGCTACTGGCAGATGATTTGACTTGGGATTATTTCAAATCGCCTATCGGAAGAAGTATGTGGGCACCGATTATCTGATGCTCGGAGGAAAGCCTTTACGGGTTAGTGTAAGGAACCAAGTCGATGGCGTAATATGAGGCGGAGTTTTTAAGACCGAGTAGGTATGTGAGAGGCATCGTGGCTCTTCACACGAGCAGCCAGGTCCGCTTTGAGGACGGACTCGAGATGATTTGAGGTTACCGATTGCCCCGATAAGTTCGTGATTTTCATCCCTTGTGGAAAAGGCTAAGGTAGCCGAGGGATCAAGGAGGTGTGAGACAAAATTATAGTAGGAATAATCAAAAGAGAGGATTTGGGTCACCGGATCCAGTGGTAATGATCGAAGAAGGCTAGGCAGTGGGCCAAATCAGCAAAGAAGGCCCGTAGCTACTAATCGTAGACCCATTTCGATGTAATCACGTGGAAGACCCATTGGGGAAATTATTCGACCGGCGATAGAGGATGTTTTGAGTGTGGGTCTTTAGAGCATTGGGTCAGAGATTGTCCCCGAAAGCGAGCTCGAAATCAGCTAGAGGCGTAACTGCATCAGATGAAAGGTGGGACCGCAGAGGGGTCGTGGTAATGGCAGAGGAAGCAATGGTTCTAATCGAGGTCGTGGAATTCAGGGCAGAGGTTCAGGCAGCACAGAGGCTAGGCAGCCTGGCCTAGTCTATGCGACAAGGCGTCGCGAGGAGGGTGACGCACCGGATGTCATAACCGCATGCGCTTTCGATTTTTGGTCTTCCTTATTATGCATTAATTGATGTGGGGTCTACACATTCGTGACGTAGCCGATGAGTGTGGTAAAGACTTTGGACCTAAACTCAAACTACTTAGGGAGATGACTGTAATTAGTCCGTTAGGTCACTCCAGTAGTGGTAGACAAACTTTATAGAGACGCACCCTAGAACTCCAAGGGTAGTACTTGTGGATCGATCCGATGGAACTACCGCTTGGGGAGTTCGATTTGATCCTTGGAATGGATTGGTGGCTAAGTATCGGTAAATTTGGATTGCGCTAAGCGCATGGTTCTTAAGGCTGAAAATGATGAAGTGGTTATGATAGGTGATAGAAGGAATTACCTATCCAACGTGGTGTCTCCTTGAAGGTTGAGAAGATGGTCAAGAAGGGTTGTAGGGCATTTTGGTTCAAATCAGGCTTTGGAAGTTAAGGAGTCAGAGTTGGAAAGGTCCGAACGGTTGGGGAATTTGGCTTGATGTGTTCCCGGAAGAACTTCCGGTTCCGCCTCCAGATCGGGAAGTCGAATTCGGTATAGACTTGCTACCCGGAACGGCACCTGTGTCTATAGCGCCTTATCAGATGGCACTAAAGGAATTGGTGGAGCTGAAGGCTCAAATTCAGGAGCTCTTGGATAAAGGGTTTATTCGACCTAGTATATCTTCGTGGGGCGCTCAGTATTGTTTGTCAAGAAGAAGGACGGTTCTATGCGGATGTGCATCGACTACCGTCGCTTAAACAAGTTAACGATCAAAACAAGTGCCCATTGCCTCGGATCGATGACTTGTTTGACCAATTGAAGAAGGCGTCGGTGTTTTCAAAGATAGACCTTAGGTCGGGTTACCATCAACTTAAGGTGAAAGAGGCTGATATTCACAAGACGGCATTCCGAACTCGATATGGGCATTACGAGTTCCTAGTGATGCCATTCGGGTTGACCAATGCCCCGCGGCGTTCATGGACTTAATGAATAGGGTATTTCAACGATTACCTAGACCAATTCGTCGTGGTGTTCATAGACGACATATTGGTCTACTCAAAACGGAGGAGGAGCACGACAAGCATTTACTGGATAGTCCCGCAAGTGTTGAGGAAAATAGCTTGTATGCCAAATTGATGAAGTCGAATTTTGGCCGAGGAGGTGGCTTTCTTAGGTCACGTGGTGTCGTGAGAAGGGATTAGAGTGGATCCCAAGACCGAAGCGGTGTTGGAGTGGAAACCGCCTAAGTCGGTGGCGAGATCTGAAGTTTTACGGGTTTAGCGGGTATTATCGAAGGTTTGTGGAAGGGTTCTCTTTGATTGCGTACAGATTGACTAAATTGCTAAGGAAAGGTGTTCCATTTGTATGGTTGGAGAAGCGACAAGAAAGTTTTGATAAGTCGAGAAAGATTCGACTAAGCTTGGTTTTAGTACAACTCGAGGCGTGGAAATTATTCACGCCTATTGTGATGCATCTCACACTTGGTTTGGGGTGTGTGTTGATGCAGGATGGGAAGGTAGTAGCCTATCGTCCCGTCACCGAGACAGTATGAGGTTAACTACCCAACTCACGACACAGAGTTAGCGGCGATTGTCTTCGCTCAAGATATGGAGACATTATCTTTATGGGGAGAAGTCGATGATTTATACGGATCACAAAGTTTGAGGTATCTTCGACTCGGAAGGATCTGAATCGAGACAATACCGATGGATTGAACTGCTTAAAGGACTATGATATTCCATCGAATATCATCCGGGTAAGGCTAACGTGGTGGCTGATCGTTGGTAGCCGGAAGGTTGTGGCGGATTTAAGAGCAATGTTTGCTCGCTTGAGCCTATATGACGATGGAAGCCTTTTGGCGAGCTTCAAGTTAAGCCAACATGGATCGAGGAAATTAAGGCCAAACAGTTAGTGGATGAAGGGTTAAATCGAAGAGAATGCAAGTTCGGGATGGTGGTTTAGAAGGGTATAGTGTGACCGATGATGGTGTGTTATGTTTTCTAGAACGTACAGATGCAAAGGATATGGAGTTGAGGCGAAAATTCTCCGGGATGCTCATAGCAATTTCATACGCTATGCATTCGGAGGAAGTAAGATGTATGGAGATCTACTAAATACGATTACGGTGGCGGGTTAAAGCGTGAGATAACGAATTGTGGGAGGTGTTTGACGTGTCGCGAGTTAAGGTTGAACACCGGTTGCCATCGTGGCTACTTCAACCCAGAAAGATTCCTCAATGGAAATGGGAGAAGATCACTATGGATTTCGCGGTGGTCTACCCCTTACGCCCAAAGAAGAAAGATGCGCTTTGGGTAATTGTAGACCGTCGACTAAATCACTCACTTCATACCGGTGAGAATGGATTACTCACTCCGAAGCTAGCAAAGTTATCGTGGCGAGATAGTCGATTGCATGGTGTACCCGTATCGCTTATCTCGAGATAGGGACCCAAGGTTCACTTCGAGGTTTTGGAAAGCGTTACATCAAGCGTTGGGTATGCGGTTGGATTTCAGCACAGCTTTCCATCCTCAGTCAGACGGGCAATCCGAAAGGGTCATACAGATCTTAGAAGATATGCTGAGGGGTTGTGTCTTGGAATTTCGAGGTAGTTGGGAGGAATTCTTACCTCTAGCCGAGTTCGCCTACAACAATAGCTACCAAGCGAGTATTCAGATGGCACCATACGAAGCAACCTTGTATGGATCGAAATGCGAACTCCAAGCGTGTTGGACGGTTGGGTGAACGACAAGTGTTGGGCCCAGAATCGATAGCGAGACTAAAGACAAAGTCAAAGTGATTCGGTCTCGTCTCAAGGAAGCATCAAGATAGGCGGAAGTCTTATGCCGATCTCAAACGCAAGGAAATGGAGTATCTTGTGGGAGATAAGGTCTTCCTGAAGGTGTCGCCTTGGAAGAAGGTACTAAGATTTGGGCGAAAAGGGAAGCCGAGCCCAAGATTTATTAGCCCATATCTGATCTTGAAGCGAGTAGGACCCAGGTAGCTTATCATTCGAATGCCGTGAGTTAAGTCGGATACATGACGTCTTTCACGTATCAATCTTTGAGACAGTATCGGTCGATCCATCACATGTGGTGCCCGTGATGTAAATCGAGGTTAACGCAGACTTATCTTTTGAGGAGGAACCGGTTCAGATCTTGGATAGAGATATAAAGGTTCTACGTAGAAAGTCGATGCCCTTAGTGAAAGTCCTGTGGCGGAACCACGGTGTGGAAGAAGCTACTTGGGAACCCGAGGATGTGATCTGGCTGACAATACCGCTCATCTGTTTTAGTTAAGTAATTTCGTGACGAAATTTATTTTAAGGGGGTAGAACTGTAACATCCGAAATGGGGTTATTTGGAATTTAATTATGTATGGATTGCTGAGATTTTATTAATTGAATAATAGAGTTTAATTAAAGGCCTTGAGTTGGCTCGGAATGGTAGAAATAAATATATATTATTTGCTTTAAAGGTGGATAGCCTTAGTGGTTAGGGGTTATAAGAATAAATAAGGAAATATTTGACATAAAATGAGCCTAGAATAAGTGGCAAAGGAGGGCCACTTGAGAGCTACACTTGCGCCATCAAGGAACAAGGAGAACCTTGGTTCGAGTCACAATTTTCCCTTTTGGCATTATGTTGGGCGGCACTTGAGGAGAGTCCTTTCTCCTTTAGACTCTTCAATTATTATTATTAATAGATAATATGAGCATTTTATTTTGTGCTAAGGATAATAGGAGATATGAAGGAGCTATTATTAGGATTATTCTTTAGTTATAGGATTAATTCAAACTATTTTGAATTTAATCAAATAAGTGGCTTGGAGTGATTCAAGGAAGATTGATGGATTTTGGACTCTTAGGTGAAGAGTTGGACGGCAAGGCTACTAGGGGTGCGAATGCTTATAAAAGCACCTAAGTGATCACCTTGATTTTCTTTTTACAATTTGCTTAGCGAAAATTCAAAACACTTCTTCCCAATTTTCTTCTATCATTCCATTCTCCAAAAGCGTTGGTAGAAACCTCCATCTTCAATTTCCTTTTTCCTTTTATTTCTATCTGCCGAAATTCTAACACTCTTTTCCCCATTATTTTTCTTTCCTAGCCGAATCTTCCTACTACTCCCTTAAGAGTCTTGGCCGAATCTCAAGCATAGAGTTTCCCTTTATTTGTTCAATCGGGTTTTAAGGTAAATAGATCAAGTGTTTTCTTTATTGGCCTCTAGCACTTGTCGACTTTTAGGGGGAAGGTAGGGACCTATTTCGGCATTTGATAAAAGGGTATTAACTCTCTTTAATGAAACCGATTATGTTTAGGTGCTTCGGGATCTTGAGGAAATCGGTTCAAATCTCCATCAACTAGATTTGGTAAGTTAACGGTAAGTCAAGTGTTCTAAACCTTTCAGTGAATAAAAGTCGAAACTAATCTTGTTTGGTTGGCGATTGCTAGGAACCCATAAAAGGATTAGGGTTGTTAGAAACCAAATCTAAGCAAGGTAAGATCTACTTGATTAGTCGATTGTTAATCATTTTAGCGAAGGCTACTAACTTATTGAGTCTTGATTTTAGGGTGGTGAAGCAAAGGTTGATACTCAAGACTTTCGGGTAAGGATTCGGGTTCAAAGGAGAACCCTTCAAATTGTTTGTTTTGACCGAATGCACTAACACATGTCTTGGCGAATATAGAGCGATGAGATCTAGGGGTGGTCGACTCTTCTTTTGGATTTGGATTAATCGTGGTGACAGTGTGTACATACACACTATAACTTATTAAATGTGTTGAATATTTTAAATGCTTACTTGATTAATGTAGCATTGGATGATATACCATATCGGTATAGATAGCCATGCGAGTAAGTACTGTTAATGTGAATTATTATTAATGCTTTTGGGAAGCATCTTGTGTTAATTATACATGTGATGGCATGTAGCATATATTTATGTGATTGATGTGGGATTGGTGAGTGGGGGCGTAATTATTGTGCCGACGGGCACCAATGTTTTGGTAACACACCGTGACTACGGTCACCGAGGTTTGGTACCTCAGGAGGTTTGGTACCTCATAGCGACTTGTCCACGTGGTTAATACCACCGTGGGTTAGCCCCACTTGAGATATGGGATCGTCGCGCGGTGATTTGGTATCACACGATGGGTTGGCCCCATCAAATGATTTGTGTCTCGGACACGGTGTTTTGGTAACACATTGTGACTATATGTCACCAAGTGGTTTAGCACCACCGGTGGTTTGGTACCACAACAGGGTAGACATTGGCGTTTGGATGGCTAGGACGGAATTAAATATTCAGCATATTAATTGTTATGTGTTGTGTATGAAAAATTTTTAAAACGGGGAAGGGTTACACACTGAGTCTTGGTGACTCACCTTCTCCATTACTTTTTCCAGGTGATGCATAGATCGCGGATATGGAGCCGGAGGGACTTGAGGAGGCCATGCGGTGGATTTAAAATTAAATTAGCTTTAATTTTAGTTATTCTAAATTTTGTTATTGGGTTGTTTTATTTTGGATGTAATAAGGCCTCATTATACTTTACTTTAGTTATTCTCTTATATGTTGGATATTTTATTTTTTTGAATCACACGTTTTTCTAAATTAACACGAAAAATGTTTTATCGTGCCATCAGCACATCTCAAGTTTGTATAATAACTTGATTTAATTAAATTTTCAAATTTGAACTAAGTATGATTTCAACAAGATAGCTTAAAGCGAGAAGTTTTCAACAAATCTTAAATTGGTTTTAAAATGGGTTTCAAAAGTTTTCTCAAGTAACGACCCATATTCGGTCCTAACGTTTGGTAGGGTTTGAATATTCATGACCATCTTTACAAAACATGGGTTATTTAAACTCGAACTTTTAATAAGTATTTTCACTATTTGGGATTATTGTAATAAGGGCCTCTATAAATAATTTATGGATTTGATGTGTGTTTGGTTTTAAACTATACTTTGGACTTTTAAATATGGACTATGATTATATGATGTTTTTATTAAAATAAATTTGGGTTTTCAAGTATATGAAATTCTTTTACAAATATTTTATTATTGTTAACTCTATAATAAATTACCTAAAGGTTTTGATAATACAATGATTTTCAACTAATGTTTTCTAATATTTATCAAATTCAAATACTCTTCTAATTTTATTAAATCACATAAATAATATTATAGCTTTCAACTTATTGAAGATTAAAAAAAAATAGCTCGATTCATGTAACAAACCAAATCTAGTCTTAATGCATAGACCGGGTTTGGGGTGTTACATTTAGTAATATCGAGCCAGTTTCAAAAACTTCATTTGTGGTTTGGGTTCGCAAATAATTTCTATATGAAATCGTTCAATTTTTAAGATCAGTGTAACACCCTAAAAATCCGAGTATATATATTGCATGAATTGGTGTTTAGATTTTTTTTTTAAAGGAAAATTTCTTACTTTTATTTTAGTGCTTATTGAAGTCCTAAAGAGGAGTATAGCATAATTTGGATAAGGAATAAAATTTATTAGTTGAGAATTTATTGAAGAGAAGCAAATACCATTAAGACTTAAGTTAAATTAAGTGTTAATAAGTGACATAAGTTGAGTACATGGCATGGTGGTGTTGGCGCATGAGTTATAGCATGAGGGAAGAGGTTGAATCCTTGTTTAGCATCTAGATGAATTTTATTTTAATTTTCTGCACATGTATAGCAAGTGTCGGCCAAGAACATATATGGTAAGTGTTGACCATGTTATTTTTGGTTAGTGTATCAAAGGATTAAGGAAATAGATAACTTATGGCATGGAATCAAATACTTAAGGAAAGATAGGGAACATAAGGCACATATCAAGGGAAATTTTGAAACAAATCATGGCCAATTGACCATGTGTTGGATGGCAACTTGGTATAGGGAGGGAGCCAATTTTGTGTTAGTTTTGGCTAAGAATTTCTTTTCTCTTTGGTCATTCCTTGCACCTTGTGCAGAATTTTGTTTTCTCTCTTTTCAACTTTCATCTTGGCGAATTGTGCAATTGGTAAAGCTCAAGTTTTGTGATCTTTTGGTCATTTTTATTTTCTTTAGCCATTGCTTTGTGTCTTTTCTTTGAGTGCCGAAATCACCTATACCAAAAGAACCATCCTTTCTCTTTTCTTTTACCATGGCCGAATGTACTAGCTCCTAAAATCCATCTTTTTCTTCTCTTCTCTTTGAAATCAAACAACATCATCACCATCTCTTTCTTTCATATTTTAATTCTTTCATTCAAAGTTTCTCCATCAAACACTCTCTTGGCCGAATGCTAGAGTGCCTTAGCGAATCTTTATTTCTTTTCTTTGATCATACATAGCAAAATCTTCATCCATCAAAACACCTTTCTCAATCCTTTCTTTTCGATCGTGGATTATAGGTAAGGGTTCTTCTTTTCATTTTCGATTTATTAATAGTGTTATGACCGAATATTAATGGTGTTATGAAGGCCTTTTGGATCGAAATAAGCGTTAGTTCTAATACCGCTTCATTCGTTATTATATAGTGCAATAACGGAAGATCGAACTCAAGTGATCGGAGAATCGTAGAAACGTTGGAATCGAATTATTGTGGTAAGGAAATCACATCTTTTAAAGCCTCTAGTATTATTCGATATTATTTTAGATTTAACTAATATTCCTTTGATCATGAAGACTTTCAAAATAGGGAAGAAAAGGCGTTGGTTAGTCACGTTAAGAGGCGGATCTGTAAATCCCCATTTAAGCGAAGAAGCGGTTTTGGCGGTCAGAGATTTTCCATCGGGTTGCGGACCATCTTCCGAAGGAGTCAATTATTGATAGTACGAACTTAGAGCCATTATCGTTGGTGGATTCTCGGCAACGAACGAATCAATAAGCGAGGAGAAGCCAAAATCGAAGTGATTCAAAATCAAGAGGGTAAGATTTTGGATCTATTATCGATTAAGAATATTTATCTGAAATAATATTCTAACGGATCGAAATATGTTTTAGGTCTTGAGGAGCGAGAAGGATTAGTACTCTTGGTATCGAGGTGTGTAACTTCACACTATTTCTCGGTTGGATGTCAATTTCGGTATGGAAGTAAAAATCGTAAAAGCATTTGGATCGGTAAAAACATAAAAAGCGATATTTTGGCGAAAATCGTAAAAGCGATTAAATCGTGAAAATTATGAAAACATACCTCTAGAAATTACTTGTTATTATGTAAATTGTATGTTTCGTGAAAATGGGCCGTAAAATACTCTAGTTCGATAAATTGGGCCAAAATACTCTAGTTCGATAAATTGGGCCAAAATACTCTAGTTTGATAAATGGGCCAAAGCCCACTAAACTACTGAATGGGCAAATTGCTAAATTATACGTTATGGGCCAAATGAAATGTTTAATGATAAACCCACCAATGTTATGGATTAAATAAAAATTGTTATATGACTATATTTTGTTATATACGCATAATTGCATGGGGTGGGGTATATGAAGAGAAGAATGGCCTGTTGCCAAAATCTAGTTCGGTGGCCTTGCCACAAAAATAAATATGGCTTATTGCCTCTAGTTTGGTGGCCTTGCCACAAAAATAAATATGGATTATTGCCTCTAGTTCGGTGGTCTTGCCACAAAAAAAAAAAAAAATAAACATGGCTTATTGCCTCTAGTTCGGTGGTCTTGCCACAAAAACAAATATGGCTTATTGCCTCTAGTTCGGTGGCTTTGCCACAATTATAAAACTTAATTCCTACGTTTGGTGTGTTGGCGGGGTGGGTTGACTTGATCCCCAGGTGTGATGGTTGAATGCAGGGGTGTTAGCGGATGGATATTAGGTTTGGTTGGGAAATTCATTTTACATGCATTTTAAATTATTTTATTTTATTTTATGATATATTATTGAATTACGTAAATGGGCTCAAGCCAAACATAATATCTTGATGATCGGCCCAATAATGGTGGTAAGTGAGTTGCACTTCGAGTTCTAAGTAACTCACCCCTTTAATTTTCCATCTCGGTAATGGAAATTGGCGTGGACTTGGTAGAGGATGACTTCGTGGAGGCCATCTTGCAAAACATGGGTTATTTAAACTCGAACTTTTTAATAAGTATTTTCACTATTTGGATTATTGTAATAAGGGCCTCTATAAATAATTTATGGATTTGATGTGTGTTTGGTTTTAAACTATACTTTGGACTTTTAAATATGAACTATGATTATATGATGTTTTTATTAAAATAAATTTGGGTTTTCAAGTATATGAAATTCTTTTATAAATATTTTATTATTGTTAACTCTTTAATAAATTACCTAAAGGTTTTTGATAATACAATGATTTTCAACTAATGTTTTCTAATATTTATCAAATTCAAATACTCTTCTAATTTTATTAAATCCTTTAAATAATATTATAGCTTTCAACTTATTGAAGATTAAAAAAATAGCTCGATTCATGTAACAAACCAATTCTAGTCTTAATGCATAGGCCGGGTTTGGGGTGTTACATTTAGTGGTATCGAGCCGGTTTCAAAAACTTCGGTACGTGGTTTGGGTTCATAAATAATTTACAGATGAAATCGTTCAAATTTTAAGATCGTTATGGCACCACAAGCATCCAAAAACAAGTCAAGTAAGTATTTATTGTTTAATAATTACTATGATATAATCATAGGAACACTCTAGAACTTCTAGTTTTAGATGTAAAAACCGTAGAGATTGAGACTATAGGATATGTTGCGGAAAATCAACTTTAAATCTCAAATCTCATAAAATATCGTTAATAAACACGAAACAAATTTTACGATTCATAAAACTTGTAATCGGATAAAAGCGAACAAGCTATCATGAGCACTAGAGGGCGTGGTCGTGGGCCTTGTGACGTGGCCGTGGTAAAGGCCGAGGTGCTACGACTAAAGCACCAAATCATATCTGCAGGAAGTAGACGCTTTTGCGTCAATTGAAAGTGAGACGGGATCACGCGATCACATGGAAGAAGATAATACATTGACTCAAGCAATGCTACGAGTCTTGGAAAGATCCTGGAACTAGAATTGGGCCAACAACTCGTGGGTCAATTTGGAGCGACTTAAGTCAAATAATGCGAAGTTTTAGAGGAGTCTCGGTGTAGCTCGAATGTGGTGAATCTTGGCTCGGGCGTGGAGCAGATTATGGATGATATGGAATGTCTTGTCGAGCAAAAAGCGGGAGGAGCTATATCATTGTTAAGAGATGAGGCGTGTCGGTGGTGGCTCACTTTATTAGAGAAGGCACCAAAGTTGTCTTGATTAATTGGGAATTCTTTAAAGCGCCTTCCAAGGAAAATCGTTGGAGCGAGTTATGTAGGCCTTCGAAGGAAAGAATTTCAATCTTGTCCAAGGAAGTAAGATTGTGGCGAGATATGAAGATGAGTTTTTACGTCGAGCCGTTATGCGGGACAATTGTAGCAATGACCACGAATGTTGTGTGCGTTTGAGGATGGACTTAATGATGAGTGAGGTTTCGATTGCTCCACGAAAGTTAGAAATTTTTGACTCTTGTGGAGAAGGCCAAAATAGCGAAGAGGCTAAGAATTGAGCAGCGAGCAAGAAAAATTACGAAACAAGAGAGAGACATAGCGATCGGTTCTTCAAAGAGATTCGGAAGAAACCTCGAATGATGAATCGGTTCAAGTAGAACCCGGTAACAAATAATCGGTCGAGATTGCACCGAGTGTGGGAAAAGACATTTTGGGGAATGTTGGAGGAAAATAGGCGGATGCTACAAATGCGATTCAATGGATCATCGGTACAAAATTGTCCTCAACGTATGGATCGACTCAAGAAGTTCGTAATAATGATGCCTGACTAGCTAGGGGTGTCAGCACCACCTTGAGGTCGTGGACCGGTCATGGTGGTAATGGAGCTGGTCGTGGTCAAGGTGCACCGGTCGAGGCAATGGTCCTAGAGGAAATGCGGATGCAAGGCGGCTGGGTGGTCTATGCGATTAGATGCTGCGAGGGCGGTAATGCACCGATATGATAAGCTGATACGTTCTTCATTTTGATGTACTGTTATTGCCTTAATAGATATTGGCTCTACCCATTCATATGTATCTAGTGCCATATCCGAAACACGAAATTAGAATCTAAAATTACGATAGTGAGATGACGATGGTTAGTCCTTTAGGATAGTCGATAATGGTTAATAAAATATTTAAAGGCGTGCCTTGAAAATTCAAGAAGAGGTATTCTTAGCAAACTTGATGGAACTACCTTTCGGTGAGTTTGATCTCATTCTGGGCATGGATTGGCTGGTTAAACATCCGACGCAAGTGGATTGTGCTTTGAAAAACGAATGTCAGTAAGAACCTCGGATGATAAGGAAGTCATAATGATTGGTGAGCGAAGGAACTATCGGCAAATGTGGTATCTGCATTAAAGGCAGAGAAGTTGGTGCGGAAAGGATATGGAGCATTCCTAACCTTTATCTGGTGCTTTGGATGCCAAAGAGTTATTTGTGAATGATGTGAGGACGGTGAAGGAATTTCCCGATGTATTTCCCGAAGAACTTCCTGGTATACCTCCAGATCGGGAAGTAGAATTTGGCATTGAGCATTTGCCTAGGACAGCTCCAATGTCCATTGCTCCTTATAGAATGGCACCGAAGGAGTTGGCTGAGCTCAAAGCTCAAATTAAAGAATTCTTGGATCGAGATTTATTCGACCAAGTGTGTCTCCATGGGGAGCACCGGTTACGTTAAATCAAGAAGAAGGATGGATCGATGCGTATGTGCATTGACATAGACAATTGAATAAATTGACGATCAAGAATCGGTATCCTCTGCCGAAATTGATGACTGTTTGATCAATTAAAAGGAGCTTGATTTTCTCCAAAATTGATTTAAGGTCGGGTTATCACCACTTAAGGTGAAAAAGCGGACATTTATAAGGCGGCATTTCGGACCGTTACGGACACTATGAGTTTGTAGTGATGCCGTTTGGACTAACCAATGCACCAGTTGCATTTATGGACATGATGAACCGAGTCTTTCAACCATATTTATACCGGTTTGTGGTAGTGTTCATAGATGATATATTGGTTTATTAGAAATGAGGAGGAACATGACCGACATTTGCGGATAGTATTACTGACTACTTCATGATAAACAATTGTATGCCAAATTTAGTAAGTGCGAATTTTGGCTAAAGGAAGTGACTTTCCTTGGTCATGTAGTATCACCAAGGAATAAGGGTGGATCCTCGAAAAATTGAGGCTATTCTAGATTGGAAACCACCAACATCGGTGGTGAAATTGAAGTTTCTTGGGTTTGGTGGATACTATAGGCGTTTTGTAGAGGGTTTTCGTTGATTCTTGCACCTAACTAAAGCATTGCGAAAGGAGCTCCGTATATTTGGACCGAAAAGACAAGAGAGTTTGAGAAATTGAAGAAGATCTGACGACTAAGCTCGGTTTTGATTCATGGGAGGCGAAAAAATTCACCGCTTATTGTGATGCGCTCACACGGGTTTGGGTTGTGTGTTGATGCAAAATGGGAAGGTGGTGGCCTATGCTTCTCGTCAATTAAGACCACACAAAGTAAATTACCCTACGCATGATTTGGAGTTAGCTGCCATTATATTTGCTCTAAAGATTTGGAGGCACTATCTCTATGGTGAGAAATCTATAATCTACACGGATCACAAGAGTCTTAAATACCTCCTTACCCAAAAGGAGTTAAATTTAAGACAAAGAAGATGGGTAGAATTATTAAAAGATTATGATTTCTCAATTGAATATCATCTGGAAAGGCTAACGTGGTAGGCGACGCGTTAAGTCGTAAGACGATGTCTGAATTAAGAGCTTTGTTTGCCCATTTGAGTGCATGCGAGGATGGCGGTTTGTTAGCGTAACCTCGGATGAAGCCTCGTGGCTTGGAACAAATCAAGGAAAAATAGACATCGATGAGAAGTTGGGACCTTTACTTGACAAGTTGAAAATGGTGAAATTGAGGATTTTGGAATAAACACGGAGGGTGTGTTGTGCTTTCGAGGAAGAGTATGTATGCCTAAGGATTCAGATCAGAGGCAAATGATTCTCTGGGAGGCACATAGTAGCCCTTATGCTATGCATCCGGAGGAAATAAGATGTATCGAGATCTCCGTGAAGCGATATTGGTGGCGGGGTTGAAGCGTGAGATTTGAATTTGTGGGAAAATGTTTGACTTGTCGATAAGTGAAGGCGAAACATCAATTACCGTGCAGGTTGTTACAACCGATAAAAATTCCTCTTTGGAAATGGTAGCGGATAACCATGGATTTTGTTAGTGGGTTACCTTTAACACCTACTAAGAAAAATTACGTGTGGGTAATTGTTGATCGGTTGTGAAGACCGCTCATTTCTGCCGATCCGTCACGGATTATTCATTCTGAAGTTGGCTAAACTGTATGTATCCGAAATTGTGAGGTTGCATGGGGTACTGTATCTATTATATCGGATAGGGACCCTAGGTTTACATCACGATTCGAAAGCTCTGCATGAAGCCTTGAGGACAAAGTTGAATTTCGATCTGACTTTTCATCCTCGGTCGATGGTCGATCGGAGAGAGTAATTCGAGATATTGGAAGATATGTTAAGGGGATGTGTAATCGACTTGAGGGTAGTTGGGAAGATTATCTACCAGCGATGAATTCGCGATATAACAACACTATCGGTCTAGCATTCGAGATGGCACCTTACGAGGCATTGTATGGTCGTAAGTGTCGCTCTCCTATTGTTGGGTGAGTTGGGCGAGCGACAAATGTTAGGTCTGAGATGATATCGAGACAGCAGAGGATAAGGTAAAAGTTATTAAAGCACGGTTGAAAGAAGCCTCGAGATGAGCGAAGTTGTATGCGGACACTGAAGCGAAAGGATATCGAGTATGATGTGGGGATCGGGTTTTCTTGAAGGTATCTCCTTGGAAAAAGATCTTGATTCGGAAGGAAGGGCAAGCTAAGTCCTAGATACATTGGACCTTATCGTGTCTTTGAAGCGTGTTGGTCCGATGGCTTATCAGTTGAGTTACCTCCTAAATTGGATCAAATTCATAATGTTTTCATGTTTCCAAGTTGAGGCGTTATAGATCGGATCCTTCGCACATTATACCCCAGAGAGGAATTGGGCTGAATTGATTTGTCTTTTGAAGAAGAACCGGTGGAAATCTTAGACCGAGATGTCAAGGTGCTAAGAAAGAAAACTGTGCCGTTGGTCAAAATTCTATGGCGTAACCACAGAGTGGAGGAAGCTACGTGGGAGTCCGAGGATGCAATTTGGCAACAATACCCTCACCTCTTTCAACCAGGTAAATTTCGAGGACGAAATTTTCTTTAAGGAGGGTAGAGTTGTAACACCCTAAAAATCCGAGTATATATATATTGCATGAATCGGTGTTTAGATTTTTTTTAAAGGAAAATTTCTTACTTTTATTTTAGTGCTTATTGAAGTCCTAAAGAGGAGTATAGCATAATTTGGATAAGGAATAAAATTTATTAGTTGAGAATTTATTGAAGAGAAGCAAATACCATTAAGACTTAAGTTAAATTAAGTGTTAATAAGTGACATAAGTTGAGTACATGGCATGGTGGTGTTGGCGCATAAGTTATAGCATGAGGGAAGAGGTTCGAATCCCTTGTTTAGCATCTAGATGAATTTTTATTTTTAATTTTCTGCACATGTATAGCAAGTGTCGGCCAAGAACATATATGGTAAGTGTTGACCATGTTATTTTTGGTTAGTGTATCAAAGGATTAAGGAAATAGATAACTTATGGCATGGAATCAAATACTTAAGGAAAGATAGGGGGAACATAAGGCACATATCAAGGGGAAATTTTGGAAACAAATCATGGCCAATTGACCATGTGTTGGACGGCAACTTGGTATAGGGAGGGAGCCAAATTTTTGTGTTAGTTTTGGCTAAGAATTTCTTTTTCTCTTTGGTCATTCCTTGCACCTTGTGCAGAATTTTTGTTTTCTCTCTTTTCAACTTTCATCTTGGCCGAATTGTACAATTGGTAAAGCTCAAGTTTTGTGATCTTTTGGTCATTTTTATTTTCTTTAGCCATTGCTTTGTGTCTTTTCTTTGAGTGCCGAAATCACCTATACCAAAAGAACCATCCTTTCTCTTTTCTTTTACCATGGCCGAATGTACTAGCTCCTAAAATCCATCTTTTTTTCTTCTCTTCTCTTTGAAATCAAACAACATCATCACCATCTCTTTCTTTCATATTTTAATTCTTTCATTCAAAGTTTCTCCATCAAACACTCTCTTCGCCGAATGCTAGAGTGCCTTAGCCGAATCTTTATTTCTTTTTCTTTGATCATACATAGCCGAAATCTTCATCCATCAAAAACACCTTTCTCAATCCTTTCTTTTCGATCGTGGATTATAGGTAAGGGGTTCTTCTTTTTCATTTTCGATTTATTAATAGTGTTATGATCGAATATTAATGGTGTTATGAAGGCCTTTTTGGATCAAAATAAACGTTCGTTCTAATAACGCTTCATTCATTATTATATAGTGCAATAACGAAGATCGAAACTCAAGTGATCGGAGAATCGTAGAAAGCGTTGGAATCGAATTATTGTGGTAAGGAAATCACATCTTTTAAAGCCTCTAGTATTATTCGATATTATTTTAGATTTAACTAATATTCCTTTGATCGTGAAGACTTTGAAAATAGGGAAGAAAAGGCGGTGGTTAGTCACGTTAAGAGGCGAATCAGTAAATCCCCATTTAAGCGAAGAGCGGTTTGGCGGTCAGGGATTTTCCACCGGTTGCGGACCATCTTTAGAAGGGAGTCAATTATTCGAAGTAGTACGAACTTCCGAGCCATTATACGTTGGTGGATCCTCGGCGACGAACGAATCAATAAACAAGGAGAAGCCGAAAATTGAAGTGATTCAAAATCAAGAGGGTAAGATTTTGGATCTATTATCGATTAATAATATTTATACGAAATAATATTCTAATGGATCGAAATATGTTTTAGGTGCCGAGGAGCGAGAAAGATTAGTACTCTCGGTATCGAGGTGTCTAACTTCACACTATTTCTCGGTTGGATGTCAATTTCGGTATGGAAGTAAAAATCGTAAAAACGACTAGATCGGTAAAAACGTAAAAACTGATATTTTGACAAAAATACGTAAAAATGATTAAATCGTGAAAATTATGAAAATGCCCTCGAGAAATTACTTGTTATTATGTAAATTGTATGTTTCGTGAAAATGGGCCGTAAAATACTCTAGTTCGATAAATTGGGCCAAAATACTCTAATTCGATAAATTGGGCCAAAATACTCTAGTTTGATAAATGGGCCAAAGCCCACTAAACTACTGAATGGGCAAATTGCTAAATTATACTTTATGGGCCAAATGAAATGTTTAATGATAAACCCACCGATGTTATGGATTAAATAAAAATTGTTATATGACTATATTTTGTTATATACGCATAATTGCATGGGGTGGGGTATATGAAGAGAAGAATGGCCTGTTGCCAAAATCTAGTTCGGTGGCCTTGCCACAAAAATAAATATGGCTTATTGCCTCTAGTTCAGTGGCCTTGCCACAAAAATAAATATGGCTTATTGCCTCTAGTTCGGTGGCCTTACCACAAAAAAAAAAAATAAACATGGCTTATTGCCTCTAGTTCGGTGGCCTTGCCACAAGAACAAATATGGCTTATTGCCTCTAGTTCGGTGGCTTTGCCACAATTATAAGGCTTAATGCCTACGATTGGTGTGTTGGCGGGGTGGGTTGACTTGATCCCCACAGGTGTGATGGTTGGTACGGGGGTGTTAGCGGATGGATATTAGGTTTGGTTGGGAAATTCATTTTACATGCATTTTTAAATTATTTTATTTCATTTTATGATATATTATTGAATTCTGTAAATGGGCTCAAGCCCAGCATAATATCTTGATGATCTGGCCCAATAATGGTGGTAAGTGAGTTGCACACTGAGTTCTAAGTAACTCACCCCCTTTAATTTTCCATCTCAGGTAATGGAAATTGGCGTGGAGTTGGTAGAGGATGACTTCGTGGAGGCCATCTTGCAAAACATGGGTTATTTAAACTCGAACTTTTTAATAAGTATTTTCACTATTTGGGATTATTGTAATAAGGGCCTCTATAAATAATTTATGGATTTGATGTGTGTTTGGTTTTAAACTATACTTTGGACTTTTAAATATGGACTATGATTATATGATGTTTTATTAAAATAAATTTGGGTTTTCAAGTATATGAAATTCTTTTATAAATATTTTATTATTGTTAACTCTTTAATAAATTACCTAAAGGTTTTGATAATACAATGATTTTCAACTAATGTTTTCTAATATTTATCAAATTCAAATACTCTTCTAATTTTATTAAATCCAGTAAATAATATTATAGCTTTCAACTTATTGAAGATTAAAAAAAAATAGCTCAATTCATGTAACAAACCAAATCTAGTCTTAATGCATAGACCGGGTTTGGGGTGTTACAATCAGTATGGCACCACAAGCATCCGGCAACAAGTCAAGTAAGTATTTATTGTTTAATAATTACTATGATATAATCATAGGAACACTCTAGAACTTCTAGTTTTAGATGTAAAAAATCGTAGAGATTGAGACTATAGGATATGTTGCGGAAAAACAACTTTATATCTCAAATCTCATAAAATATCGTTAATAAACACGAAACAAATTTTACGATTCATAAAACTTGTAATCGATAAAAGCGAACAAGCTATCATGAGCACTAGAGGGCGTGGTCGTGGGCGCGTAGAGCGTGGCCGTGGTAGAGGCCGAGGTGCTACGTTGAAGCACCAAATCATATCTTTAAAGTAGACCTTTTGCGTCAATTGAAAGTGAGACGAGATCACGCGATCACATGGAAGAAGATAATGCATTGACTCAAGCAATGCTGCGAGTCTTGGAAAGGGTCGATGGAACTAGAATTGGGCCAACAACTCGTGGGTCAATTTCAGAGCGACTTAAGTCAAATAATGCGAAGTTTTAGAGGAGTCTCGGTGTAGCTCAAATGTAGTGAATCTTGGCTCGAAGTCGTGGAGCGGATTATGGATGATATGGAATGTCTTGTCGAGCAAAAAGCGAGAGGAGTCTGTATCATTGTTAAGAGATGAGGCGTGTCGGTGGTGGCTCATTGTTAGAGAAGGCACCAAGCTTGCAGCGATTAATTGGGAATTCTTTAAAGCTGCCTTCCAAGGAAAATATGTTGGAACGAGTTATGTAGATGCTCGAAGGAAAGAATTTCTAAATCTTGTCCAAGGAAGTAAGACCGTGGCAGCATATGAAGCTGAGTTTTTATGTCTGAGCCGTTATGCCCGAACAATTGTAGCAACAGATCACGAACGTTGTGTGCGTTTCGAGGATGGACTTAATGATGAGTGAGGGTTACGATTGCTCCACACAAGTTAGAAATTTTTCGACTCTTGTGGAGAAGGCCAAAATAGATGAAGAGGCTAAGAATTGAGCAGCGAGCAGAAAAATTCGAAATAAGAGAGACACACAATGATCTGGTTCTTCAAAGAGATTCGGAAGAAACCTCGGAATGATGAATCGCTTTAAGGTAGAACCCGGTAACAAATAATCGAGTCGAGATTGCACCGAGTGTGGGAAAAGACATTTTGGGGAATGTTGGAGGAAAATGGGCGCATGCTACAAATGCGGTTCAATGGATCATCGGTACAAAAATTGTCCTCGGCGTATGGATACGACTCAAGTTCGTTCGTAATGATGCATAGCCAGGCCGGGGGTAATCAAGCGACCACCGAGAGGTCGTGGACCAAGTCGTGGTGGTAATGGAGCTGGTCGTGGTCAAGGTGCACCGGTCGAGGCAATGGTCCTAGATGAAATGCGAGATGCAAGACGGCTGGTGGTCTATGCGATTAGGCGCCATGAGGACGGCAATGCACCGATGTGATAAGCGATGCGTTTTTTATTTTTGATGTACTGTTATTGCCTTAATAGATATTGGCTCTACCCATTCATATGTATCTAGTGCCATGTCCGAAACTGAAATTAGAATCAAATTACCGATAGTGAGATGACGATAATTAGTCCTTTAGGACAGTCGGTAATGGTTAATAAAATATTTAAAGACGTGCCCTTAAAAATTCAAGAAGAGGTATTCTTAGCAAACTTGATGGAACTACCTTTCGCGAGTTCGATCTCATTACGGGCATGGATTGGTGGGTTAAACATCGAGCGCAAGTGGATTGTCTTTGAAAAATGAATGTCGATAGAACCTCGGATGATAAGGAAGTCATAATGATTGGTGAGCGAAGGAACTATCGGCAAATGTGGTATCTGCATTAAAGGCAGAGAAGTTGGTGCGGAAAGGATATGGAGCATTCCTAGCCTTTATCTGGTGCTTTGGATGCCAAAGAGTTATCTGTGAATGATGTGAGGACGGTGAAGGAATTTCCCGATGTATTTCCCAAAGAACTTCCTGGTATACCTCCAAATCGGGAAGTAGAATTTGGCATTGAGCTTTTGCATGGGATAGCTCCAATGTCCATTGCTCCTTATAGAATGGCACCAAGGAGTTGGTGAGCTCAAAGCTCAAATTAAAGAATTCTTGGATCGAGGATTTATTCACCAAGTGTGTCTCCGTGGGGAGCACCGATTACTGCTAAATCAAGAAGAAGGATGGATCGATGCGTATGTGCATTGACTACGACAATTGAATAAATTGACGATCAAGAATCGGTATCTCTCTCGAGAATTGACGACTGTTTGATCAATTAAAAGGAGCTTGATTTTCTCCAAAATTGATTTAAGGTCGGGTTATCACCATTCAAGGTGAAAAAGCGGACATTTATAAGGCGGCATTTCGGACACGTTACGGACACTATGAGTTTGTAGTGATGCCGTTTGGACTAACCAATGCACCAGCTGCATTTATGGACATGATGAACCGAGTCTTTCAACCATATTTAGACCGGTTTGTGGTAGTGTTCATAGATGATATATTGGTTTATTCAAGAAATGAGGAGGAACATGACCAGCATTTGCGGATAGTATTACAGCTACTTCGTGATAAACAATTGTATGCCAAATTTAGTAAGTGCGAATTTTGGCTAAAGGAAGTGACTTTCCTTGGTCATGTAGTATCAGCCAAAGGAATAAGGGTGGATCCTCGGAAAATTGAGGCTATTCTGGATTGGAAACCACCAACATCGGTAGCTGAAATTCGGAGTTTCTTGGTTTTGGCTGGATACTATAGACGTTTTGTAGATGGGTTTTCGTTGATTGCTGCACCCCTAACTAAACTGTTGCGAAAGAGAGCTCCGTATATTTGGACTGAAAAGCAGCAAGAGAGTTTCGAGAAATTGAAGAAGATCTGACGAAAGCTCGGTTTGATTCATAGGAGGTGGAAAGAATTCACTATTTATTGTGATGCGTCTCACACGGGTTTGGGTTGTGTGTTGATGCAAAATGGGAAGGTGGTGGCCTATGCTTCTCGTCAATTGAGACCACATGAAGTAAACTACCCTACGCATGATTTAGAGTTAGCTGCCGTTGTATTTGCTCTAAGATTTAGAGGCACTATTTCTATGGTGAGAAATCTATAATCTACACGGATCACAAGAGTCTTAAATACCTCCTTACCCAAAAGGAGTTAAATTTAAGACAAAGAAGATGGGTAGAATTATTAAAAGATTATGATTTTTCAATTGAATATCATCCTGGAAAGGCTAACGTGGTAGTTGACGCGTTAAGTCGTAAGACAGTATCTGAATTAAGAGCTTTGTTTGCCCATTTGAGTTTGTACGAGGATGGCAGTTTGTTAGCAGAACTTCACATGAAGCCTCTGTGGCTGGAACAAATCAAGGAAAAACAGACATCAGATGAGAAGTTGGGACCTTTACTTCGGCAAGTTAAAAATGGTGAAATTGAGGATTTTGGAATAAACACGGAGGGTGTGTTGTGCTTTCGAGGAAGAGTATGTATGCCTAAGGATTCAGATCGAGGCAAATGATTCTCTGAGGCGCATAGTAGCCCTTATGCTATGCATCCGGAGGAAATAAGATGTATCGAGATCTCTGTGAAGCGATATTGGTGGCGGGGGTTGAAGCGTGAGATTTGAATTTGTGGGAAAATGTTTGACTTGTCGACAAGTGAAGGCGAAACATCAATTACCGTGCAGGTTGTTACAACCGATAAAAATTCCTCTTTGGAAATGGGAGCGGATAACCATGGATTTTGTTAGTGGGTTACCTTTAACACCTACTAAGAAAAATTACGTGTGGGTAATTGTTGATCGGTTGTGAAGACCGCTCATTTCTTGCCGGTCCGTCACGGATTATTCATTCTGAAGTTGGCGGCTGTATGTATCCGAAATTGTGAGGTTGCATGGGTACCAGTATCTATTATATCGGATAGGGACCCTAGGTTTACATCACGATTCGAAAGCTCTGCATGAAGCCTTGGGGACAAAGTTGAATTTCGATCGGCTTTTCATCCTCGATCGATGGTCGATCGGAGAGAGTAATTCGATATTGAAAGATATGTTAAGGGATGTGTAATCGACTTGAGGGTAGTTGGGAAGATTATCTACCATTTGGCAAAATTTGCGATATAACAACGACTATCAATCTAGCATTGGATGGCACCTTACGAGGCCTTTGTATGGTTGTAAGTGTTGCTCTCCTATTTGTTGGGTGAGTTGGGCAAGCGACAAATGTTAGGTCTGAGATGATATCGAGGAGATGAGGATAAGGTAAAAGTTATTGAAACACGGTTGAAAGAAGCCTCGGATGAGAGCGAAGTCGTATGCGGACTGAAGTGAAAGGATATCGAGTATGATGTGGGGATCGGGTTTTCTTGAAGGTATCTCCTTGGAAAAAGATCTTGATTCGGAAGGAAGGGCAAGCTAAGTCCTAGATACATTGGACCTTATCGTGTCTTTGAAGCGTGTTGGTCCGATGGCTTATCGATTGAGTTACCTCCTAATTGGATCAAATTCATAATGTTTTCATGTTTCCATGTTGAGGCATTATAGATCGGATCCTTCGCACATTATCTTAGATAGAAGAATTGGAGTGAATTCAAATTTGTCTTTTGAAGAAGAACCGGTGGAAATCTTAGACCGAGATGTCAAGGTGCTAAGAAAGAAAACCGTGCCGTTGGTCAAAATTCTATAGCGTAACCACGGAGTGGAGGAAGCTACGTGGGATTCCGAGGATGCAATTCGGCAACAATACCCTCACCTCTTTCAACCAGGTAAATTTTGAGGATGAAATTTTCTTTAAGGAGGGTAGAGTTGTAACACCCTAAAAATCCGAGTATATATATTGCATGAATTGGTGTTTAGATTTTTTTTTTAAAGGAAAATTTCTTACTTTTATTTTAGTGCTTATTGAAGTCCTAAAGAGGAGTATAGCATAATTTGGATAAGGAATAAAATTTATTAGTTGAGAATTTATTGAAGAGAATCAAATACCATTAAGACTTAAGTTAAATTAAGTGTTAATAAGTGACATAAGTTGAGTACATGGCATGGTGGTGTTGGCGCATGAGTTATAGCATGAGGAAGAGGTTCAAATCCTTGTTTAGCATCTAGATGAATTTTATTTTAATTTTACGCACATGTATAGCAAGTGTCGGCCAAGAACATATATAGTAGCTATTGACCATGTTATTTTTGGTTAGTGTATCAAAGGATTAAGGAAATAGATAACTTATGGCATGGAATCAAATACTTAAGGAAAGATAGGGGAACATAAGGCACATATCAAGGGAAATTTTGAAACAAATCATGGCCAATTGACCATGTGTTGGGCGGCAACTTGGTATAGGGAGGAGCCAAATTTTGTGTTAGTTTTGGCTAAGAATTTCTTTTTCTCTTTGGTCATTCCTTGCACCTTGTGCAGAATTTTTGTTTTCTCTCTTTTCAACTTTCATCTTGGCCGAATTGTGCAATTGGTAAAGCTCAAGTTTTGTGATCTTTTGGTCATTTTTATTTTCTTTAGCCATTGCTTTGTGTCTTTTCTTTGAGTGCCGAAATCACCTATACCAAAAGAACCATCCTTTCTCTTTTCTTTTACCATGGCCGAATGTACTAGCTCCTAAAATCCATCTTTTTCTTCTCTTCTCTTTGAAATCAAACAACATCATCACCATCTCTTTCTTTCATATTTTAATTCTTTCATTCAAAGTTTCTCCATCAAACACTCTCTTGGCCGAATGCTAGAGTGCCTTAGCCGAATCTTTATTTCTTTTTCTTTGATCATACATAGTCGAAATCTTCATCCATCAAAAACACCTTTCTCAATCCTTTCTTTTCGATCGTGGATTATAGGTAAAGGGTTCTTCTTTTTCATTTTTGATTTATTAATAGTGTTATGACCGAATATTAATGGTGTTATGAAGGCCTTTTTGGATCGAAATAAACGTTTGTTCTAATAACGCTTCATTCGTTATTATATAGTGCAATAACGGAAGATCGGAACTCAAGTGATCGGGAGAATCGTAGAAACGTTGGAATCGAATTATTGTGGTAAGGAAATCACATCTTTTAAAGCCTCTAGTATTATTCGATATTATTTTAGATTTAACTAATATTCCTTTGATCGTGAAGACTTTCAAAATAGGGAAGAAAAGGGAGGTGGTTAGTCACGTTAAGAGGCGGATCATAAATCCCCATTTAAGCGAAGAGCGGTTTGGCGATTCAGGATTTTCCACCGGGTTGCGGACCATCTTCCAAGGAGTCAATTATTGAAGTAGTCTGAACTTTCGAGCCATTATCGTTGGTGGATTCTCGTGACGAGCGAATCAATAAGCGAGGAGAAGCCGAAAATCAAGTGATTCAAAATCAAGAGGGTAAGATTTTGGATCTATTATCGATTAAGAATATTTATCTGAAATAATATTCTAACGGATCGAAATATGTTTTAGGTGCTTGGGAGCGAGAAGGATTAGTACTCTCGGTATCGAGGTTTGTAACTTCACACTATTTCTCGGTTGGATGTCAATTTGGTATGGAAGTAAAAATCGTAAAAGCGACTAGATTGGTAAAAAGCGTAAAAGCGATATTTTGACGAAAATACGTAAAAATGATTAAATCGTGAAAATTTCGAAAATGCCCTCGAGAAATTACTTGTTATTATGTAAATTGTATGTTTCGTGAAAATGGGCCGTAAAATACTCTAGTTCGATAAATTGGGCCGTAAAATACTCTAGTTCGATAAATTGGGCCGTAAAATACTCTAGTTCGATAAATTGGGCCAAAATACTTTAGTTCGATAAATTGGGCCAAAATACTCTAGTTCGATAAATTGGGCCAAAATACTCTAGTTCGATAAATTGGGCCAAAATACTCTAGTTTGATAAATGGGCCAAAGCCCACTAAACTACTGAATGGGCAAATTGCTAAATTATATTTTATGGGCCAAATGAAATGTTTAATGATAAACCCACCGGTGTTATGGATTAAATAAAAATTGTTATATGACTATATTTTGTTATATACGCATAATTGCATGGGGTGGGGTATATGAAGAGAAGAATGGCCTGTTGCCAAAATCTAGTTCGGTGGCCTTGCCACAAAAATAAATATGGCTTATTGCCTCTAGTTCGATGGCCTTGCCACAAAAATAAACATGGCTTATTGCCTCTAGTTCGGTGGCCTTGCCACAAAAATAAATATGGCTTATTGCCTCTAGTTCGGTCGCTCTGCCACAAATATGGCTTATTGCCTCTAGTTCGGTGGCTTTGCCACAATTATAAAAAGGCTTAATGCCTACGATTGGTGTGTTGGCGGGGTGGGTTGACTTGATCCCCACAGTGTGATGGTTGGTGCAGGGGTGTTAGCGGATGGATATTAGGTTTGGTTGGGAAATTCATTTTACATGCATTTTAAATTATTTTATTTCATTTTATGATATATTATTGAATTACGTAAATGGGCTCAAGCCCGGCATAATATCTTGATGATCGGCCCAATAATGGTGGTAAGTGAGTTGCTGCGAGTTCTAAGTAACTCACCCCTTTAATTTTCCATCTCGGTAATGGAAATTGGCGTGGACTTGGGCCGACGATGACTTCATGGAGGCCATACTGCAAAACATGGGTTATTTAAACTCTGAACTTTTTAATAAGTATTTTCACTATTTCGATTTATTGTAATAAGGGCCTCAATAAATAATTTATGGATTTGATGTGTGTTTGGTTTTAAACTATACTTTGGACTTTTAAATATGGACTATGATTATATGATGTTTTATTAAAATAAATTTGGGTTTTCAAGTATATGAAATTCTTTTATAAATATTTTATTATTGTTAACTCTATAATAAATTACCTAAAGGTTTTGATAATACAATGATTTTCAACTAATGTTTTCTAATATTTATCAAATTCAAATACTCTTCTAATTTTATTAAATCCTGTAAATAATATTATAGCTTTCAACTTATTGAAGATTAAAAAAAAAAATAGCTCGATTCATGTAACAAACCAAATCTAGTCTTAATGCATAGACCGGGTTTGGGGTGTTACAAAGATTGTGCTAGGAAAAAGGTAGGAAGTGCCTACTTTCCATCATTGATTACTTTACTATGTTTGCAAGCCCAAGTTAAATCAAAAGCGAACTTGAAGGGCAATTATCTTCAAGGTTGCACAACAAGACATGGTCTTAAAAGGTTAGTGGAGAATGTTGACCAATTGAACCAAATCAAGCCGAATGAACCGAACAAACCAGAGTCTAATGAGTCATCAACCCAATCTTAACTAGAAGATGACTCAGTAAAAGAAACTAAGAAGTGGAATATGAAGGTGAACCAAACAACCCTAAACCGAGAGTGGAACAAAATATTGTTGAACCAGTTGAGCTAAGTGTTAATCATGAGTTGACCATTCCAATGCCCATCTTTTTAAATACTATGAAGAAATCAAAATTTTCAACTATGATGGAGAAGTGGAAATTTATGCATAACCAACAACAGGCTTATTAGAAGTATGCAAAAGTTAGAGATGAATCCATAAGAAATACTTTTAAAAATATCTCTAACAATTTCTTTCCTGAGTTCCCAGATCATATCTTTGAATCATGGAAAGAAGAGGACATGAATACAAGCAAGAACGATAAGGCAAATGAGTAAGACAAGGGGGATGATTCAGATTAATAAAAGGAGGGATTTCTTTTCTTAGTATTACTTTTAAGAAATTTATTTATTTTATGAATATTTTATTTTATGCATAATAAAGTTGAATAATTTGCAATTCATAAATAAACTAAGCCAATACCTTCTATTAATTTTGTTATCTAGTAAAGAACATAATAGTGTGGCAATGTGATTGTGTAATAGCCCGTTTTTAGTCAAATAGAAATAGTGGTTTTGAAACCAAAAATCTAAAGTCAAAATAATTATTTTATTATTATTTTAAGGTCTACAATATGATAATATGATTGTGTGAAATTTTCATTAAGAAATTTTATCATTTGAGTGCTTAATTTGATAAAATGACTAAATCGTGTATAGTGTAAAACTTGTGTTCTATTAGCTAAAGGTGTCTAATAGCTATATAACTTTAAATTGGAGGTCCTTATGTGGTAATTATCCCATTTATAGAGTTATTTGACTTTTATGGACATGTATTAAGTGTTTTTAATAGTTTATAATTAAGGTTAAATAGGTAATTTGGTTATTAAAGTAAAATCAATAAAACAAAAACCAAATTTTTAAGACTATCATCTTCCTTAGCCGATTATAATGAGAAGAAAAGCCATTTTTAGGGCTTGATATTCGGCCAAGGTTTCACAGCTCATTAAGGTACGATTTTTGTTCCATTTTTACTGATTTCTATGTTTTTGAGATCGTTGCATCTTAATCTAGCTAGCCTAGGGACTATTTTGCAATACTGTTAAAGGTTTAGGGTTTTCCACTGATGAATATTGATTTATTTTGATGTTTGATGACAGAAAATGCATGCTAGTTATTAGATAAACAACATTTGTTAAGTGATTTTTAGTAAAATGTTTAATTAAGGATTAAATTGTAAAATGTGTAAATTTTGTGGTTAGATTGTGAAATCAATGAAAAATATGGGCTTCTAGGGACCTAATTTAAATTTGTCTAGCATGGGTTTTGGTTGAATTGAATGAATTTGTGATTTTATGAGATAAGGACCAAATAGTAAAAATGTGAAATATTGGGGGCAAAAATATAAAAGTGCCTTAATGTGTGTTTTTGGATTAAATTGAATAGAGAGATTATTAAATAAGTTAATTTTCATTATATTAAGATCAAGAAAGGTGGAATACGAATTTAGATCTGGGAAAGAATAAGGTTTTGAATTAATCGACTTAATTCACCGTTTTTGCATTCGAGGTAAGTTTGTATGTAACAAATATTGTTATATTTGTGTTTTAAATGTTTTGATATTGCGTAAATTGTGACTACGACACTATGGACATGTTCGACGATGATATGGAAACTGTGAAATCCCAGTTGAACCTTAGGAATAGATTAGGATACAAATGACATGTCATTAGTTGTTATGTGATTTGGGTGCTGGTCCGTACGTCTTACCGGTGGTTGAGTTATCTGGCATGTGTTGCGGATACTCATCAGCTTGTGTGAGCAGCACCGTGTAGCTCCGTCATGACCGTCTGCTTGTGTGAGTAGACCCGTTGATAGTTCTAGTGTGGGCATTATATGTGATACGAGATTGAGATAGCTTTGGCTATCTATGTGGCACTTAGGGTGCGAGTTTCTTGAGTATCCGATACTATTCTAAATGGTTCAACGGGTATATCAAAGACACGGATGACTATGAGACTAATAAGAGGTGGTACAGGTATGTACATGAACCGTATAAGCTTTGAATTGAAGAAACTTGTGAATTTCACATCTAATCTCATGCTTGAATATGTGGAGGTTTGTTAGCTAATATGAGTTATGTGTTGATATATTAAATTGTTTGATTTTTCCATTTATGATTAATTAAGCTTATTTCATACGAGCTTACTAAGCTTTATAGCTTACATTATTTATTTTTCCGTGTTTTATAGTGAAATCAAAGCTAGTTCGAATTCGAGAATCGTCGGAGACTTCATCACACTATCCAACTATCACTTCGGTACTTTTGAACCTAAGTTTATGGATATATGGCATGTATAGGGTTATGGTCATTTTGATATATATTTTGGTAATGAATTTAGTCATTTGAAATGGCTTGTAAATGTTAATGTTTTGGTTTTGTATATAGCCATGAGAGTTGGGTTAATTTGGTTGATTTGCTTGTGTATTCATATGTGCATATGTGCATATGGCTTTGGTTATGTGTTTATTGATAGATATGTGATGCTTGATGATAATTGGTAATTAGGGATAATAAATGGTTGAGATATGAGATGTTTGAGTTATAGGTAAAGTAATGCATGTTTGAAATGTAACCATATTGATGGTTTAAGAATGTGATAATTTGGTATAAATTGAATGGCATATTGTGATATTGTGTGCATTGTATTGGTTGGCATTGAAATGATATAATTTATGCTTTGTTGAGAGTAGATGAATGCCTATATATGCCATGTTTTGATGCCAAAAGGGTTGTTTTAGATAAGTACAAAGTTGGGTGGAAAATTGGCTTTGTAAATAGCCTATTTTTGTCCACACGGGCATATGTCTTAGCTGTGTGTGACACACGGTTATGTTACACGACCATGTGTCCCCTGGTGTTGAAATAAAATCAAGTTAGTATGCTTCACACAACCTAACACAAGGGCATGTGATTGGCCGTGTGGCCTAAGTTAGTATACCCTACAGGTTTGGCACGACCTAGTACACGGCCTGACACACGGGTGTGTGTGGCCATTTTTAGGGCACACGGGCTAACCACATGGGCATGTGTGCTAGCCATGTGATCCAGGTTAGAGAGTTACACGGGGTCAGACACAGGCTCGGACACAGCCATGAGATTCTATTTTAAATGTCCACATGTCCTATGGCACGGGCGTGTCTTTGGCCGTATGAGACACATGGCTGGGCCATACAAGCATGTGTCCCTTGTAGTGTGAAATGTTTTCTATGTTTTGTAAAAATTATTTGAGATATCAGTTTAGTCTCGAACCACTCCTGAATCATGTTTTAGGCCTTGTAGGCTCGTAATAAGGACAATGCGATCGATTATGAGTGACTTTTCTTTGAAATTGATAATTGTATGAGAAATGTATGTTATTTGTGAAACAAGTCCAGTAATGCTTTGTAACCCTATTCCGGCGTTGAATACAGGTGAGGGGTGTTACATTTATTTGTATCAGAGCTACGGTTTAGTCGATTCTACGATTAACGTAGCGTGTGTGAGAGTCTAGCCATACATGCCATATACAACCTGTGATAGTGTGACATCTCTTGAAATTTTTAAATCGTGTTTTTGTATAGTAAATGGATCCCAATCGAGTTGTTGTTGATGATGTTGAAAGTAATGTGTCAACCTCCATTCATGGAGTAGCACAATCAAAGTCGAGGCCCGTAACAGGTAGCCAGGGAGGAGATGCTAGAGAAGCCTTCTTCCAAATAACGAATGAGTGGTTTACGGAGTTTGTTCTAACAAATCTGGCTGCTCAACAACCTCCACTGCCACCTATTCCCAAACGGTTTCTCGTAGCTCCTCAAGGTTTGGAACCTCGACGATTGAATAAGCCATCTGTTGATAAAATCAGAAAATACGGAGCTACAGAGTTCAGAGCTACAGCTGATGACAATCTTAAGAGAGCCAATTTTTGGCTTGAAAATACTATTCGGGTATTTGATAAACTTTCTTGCACACCGGTTGAGGGTTAAAAATGTGTTGTATCACTTCTGAGGGACACTACGTATCAATGGTGGAATACTTTGGTATCTGTGGCACCGAGAGAAAGAGTTACCTGGGAATTCTTTCAAGCTGAGTTTAGAAAGAAATACATCGTCAACAGTTTATCGATAAAAATGCAAAGAGTTTTTGGAGTTGAAACAGGATCGTCTGTCTGTGACTGAATATAAGCAACAGTTTGTTAGATTTAGTAAGTATGCTCGAGAATGTGTTTCCACCGAGGAAATTATGTGTAAAAGATTTGAAAATGGACTAGATGAAGAGATCAGACTGCTAGTTGGGATTTTAGAGTTGAAAGAATTTGTTATATTAGTCGACCGAGCTCGCAAAGCCGAAGAACTTAGCAATGAAAAGAGAAAAGCTGATTTCGAAGCTAGAGATTTGAGAAAAAGATCAATGAGTAAACCATATCAATCCTCGTCAAAGAAATCATGGGATTCGTATAATCGTCCGAATGTTTCAGTGGGATATGCTAACAAAGATCGTGGAAAGCAATACTCAAGTCCTAAAAATACAAGCTATATCAGTATCGAGTGTTGGCATTATGAGAAACAATCAACCGGAGCATCAATAGTATGGTCGATGACATTTTTGGTGAATGCCGGATGAATAATAGAGGTTGCTTTAAATGTGGTTTGCAAGATCATTTCATAAGAGATTGTCCCGAGGTAGTTGAGAAAGATAAATTCTAGAATGCAAGACTGAGCAACACAGTAACTAGAGAGAGGCAACCGAGAAATGTAGAAAATGTGACCAGTAGTAAAGGTGCCACAAAAGATTCAACTATGAGGTCTGAGGCTAGAACACCTGCCAAAGCTTATGCTATTCGCGCTCGCGAAGATGTGTCGTCACCAGATGTTATCACAAGTACATTTTCTCTTTATGACACTACTATAATTGCTTTTATGATCCTAGATCGACTCATTCATATTTTTGTGAGAATTTAGTGTCCAGTAACTGTCGAGTATACTGAGTTTGTGATTACAGTATCGAACCCCTTAGGCAAATATGTTCTAGTTGATAAAGTTTGCAAGAACTGTCCTTTAATGACTTGAGGTTACTATTTTTCGGCAAATCTGATGCTTTTACCGTTTGATGAGTTTGATGTAATTCTAGGTATGGATTGGTTGATGTTGCATGATGCTATTGTGGGCTGTAGACGAAAGGCTATTGAATTGAAATACCAGAATAGAGAAATCATTCGAATTGAATTAGATGAGTCGAGTGAATTGTCTATTGTGATTTCGTCTATGTCAGCTCAGAGATGTGTGAGAAAATGTTGCGAAGCTTATCTTGCTTATGTTTTAAATACACAAAAGTTGAAACACCCCAAACCCGGCCCACAAGTCCTGACCGGATCTGGCATGCTTCTTGAGTAAAACCATTCAGAACTTATTTGTTACTTTGGAAAAAAATCTGGGTGGTTTGGAAGATAATTTGATTTGTGTTGAGTTCAAATTGAAAACAGTGTTGTTTTTGTAATCAATAAGTTGAAAGTATAGCCGGATTTTTAGAGGCTATCATTACATTGAAAATCGATTGTTGCTTAGGTGTCAGAACATTTAGAATTTATTTTTAAGAAAAATTTGCTTAACCTTTGATTTGATATTAATCGTATCGTAATAAACCGAATAAAAATGCATGCGTAAAACAGTTAATCGTAATGGCCATATTACATCAAATAAAACCCGAAATAATACCAACATACTTAAATAATAAAACCCAATGAAAATAAAAAACTCTGAGCTGAGCATGGCCACCACTAAGCTCTTGCCGACACGGTCCATTACTGAGTGTCACCTGAAAAGATATCCCACAACGGGGTGAGTCAAAAGACTCAATGTGTAACAATCAACACAAACTCTCAATCAATTTAGGCATGTCAAATCATACATATAAAACATATAAAAACAATGATGCAATCCCGAACCCAAACCTAGATAACCATCCTCTACACATCACCCGTACCTGCCATCACACCGTGGGGATTACTAAATCGACCCTCCATCTGCTACACACCATCGAAGGCAGTCGCTGCAGTCGACTTGCACATCGCCTTTATAAATTGTGGCATAGCCACCAGATAACATTTTGTGACATAAGTCACCACATTCAGATTATGTGACATGAGTCACCAGATATTGTGGTAAAAACCACCAGATCACTTCCCCTTTTCATAATCACCCATATGCCCCATGAGTCATACAAATCATGCAAATGTCATGCCACATGCTTTATTCATAATCGTAACCAATTCTCATATATGTCACGTTCATAGTTTATAATACTACTAGCAGATCTTTAGAGAATAATGTACCAAAATATGTTGTACCATTGAATGGTACCTTTAGCCACTTTTTCAAATTCTTATGAACACATATAATACAACAATACCATAAATCTATCAAGAGTTAGTGTGGGGCTACACACAGTTACTAACGTGTTTTACGAATCCAGAAAATCTCTGAAATAGAGTGTACACTTCCTAAAAATCAAAGTCGAATTCGCCAACATTAATCACTAAATATGGCCTTGGCCAAATGTTCATAGTCCCTTACCTTGTGGGTCTAAATCCCGAAATCGTCACTTATCTTATGGAGATGTCGAGATACCTACAAGCCTTATGTTAGATCCGATTCTAACACTTTATGAACATTATAAATGGCATGCGGCCTAATATTACACTTTACTTACCCTAGTCAACCAAATCCCGAATGGTCTCCCCTAGAGGTCAGCTACAATAGAAATCCCGAAAGATCCTTCATAGTTTCGGTCAAAGAATATTAATGGGATTAGTTTCTAGATTTTTTAGCTAAAAGAAAGAAAGGATTGCAAATCGAATAACATTTGTTCTTACCTTTAATATTGAAATCGACTGCACTACTGCTTGACACCACTGAAATATTCGGCTATGTAGACTAGATAGTGATCAAATCGGCTTTAACAGGGTAGAGGGGCAATCGGTTATGGCCACCAAAATAAAGGATTTGGTTTTAGGGTTTAATGACTAATCGACTAGGGGTTACTTTGAGTATCCGGCTTTTAAGACTTGGGACAAAGAAGAGAGAATGAGGGCACCTTGAGATTCGGCTATTAGGGAATAGGTGTGGATTTGTGATAGAAGGAAAAAAAAGAAGAATAGGAGAAGAGAAGAATTTCGGTAATAGCACTATTGAAAAGAAAAGAAAGAAAAAAATGGCCTCCTTTCCTCCTTTTGGCCGAAAATAACACCAAGGGAGTCCCTAGGCCGACCAACCCTCTTCCCTCTCTCCTTAATCCCTTGATCCACTCCTCCTTAGCCGAATCCTCAACTCTCCAACCCCATCTATACCTCCTCCTTCTAGAGTCCACATTCCGTCCACTACCTCCCCTCCTTGCTACAAAATAAAACTCCAAAAGTACTCTCCTTGCAACTCGAACCTAAGCCCTCATTGCACTTCCTATGGCGTCACTTCCTAGGGCTTTAAGTGGCGCCTTCTTGCCACTTTAACAAGCCCATTCTTATGTCCAATTCCCTCTACATATTTTCTTAAGGCCTAACAAGCTTAGCTCCCCCTTTAATACTTAAAATCCAATATTTTCTAAGGCATTTACCTACACTTTGAAGTTCTCAAAAATTCATATAACACATTCAAACACACATAGGCATGCTACTTCATACAATTTAGCAATTATGCACAAGCCCTAATTCCCGGATATTACAGTTCTACCCCCTTAAAATAATTTCGACCTCAAAATTACCTGGCTAAAATAGGTGGGGGTATTGCTGTCGCATTACTTCTTCCGGATCCCAAGAAGCTTCTTCCGATCCATGATTACGCCATAGCACTTTGACCAGAGGGACCGATTTTCTCCGTAACACTTTCACATCTCGCTCCAAGATCTGAATTGGCTCCTCCTCGTAGGACAAATTTGGCCTTAGCTCCACCTCTTCAACCGAAACTACATGAGATGGATCCGATCGGTATCGACGTAGCGTAGAAACATGGAATACATCGTGCATCTGCTGCAATTCTGAAGGCAACTCCAACTGGTAGGCCATTGGTCCACCTCGCTTTAATATCCGATAAGGTCCTATAAACCTGGGACTTAACTTCCCTTTGCGACCAAATCTCATTACCTTCTTCCACGACGAAACTTTAAGAAACACCGAATCTTCCACGAAAAACTCAATCTCCTTCCGCTTAAGATCTGCGTATGACTTTTTCCTGTTAGAAGCCTCCTTCAACCATGTCTGAATTACCTTAACCTTTTCCTCCGATTCTGCCACAATTTTTGGACCCAAAATCTGATGTTCTTCCAATTTCGTCCAACATGTGGGAGTGCGACACTTTCGTCCATACAGTGCTTCGTACGGTGCCATCCGAATACTTGCCTGATAGCTGTTATTGTACGCAAATTCTGCTAAAGGCAAAAACTCTTCCCAACTCCCTCTGAAGTCTAATACACAGCCCCTCAGCATATCCTCTAACACTTGGATCACTCGCTCAGACTAGCCATCCGATTGCGGATGAAATGCCGTACTAAAGTCTAATCTGGTGCCCAAATCTTGATGTAGTGCATTCCAAAACCAAGATGTAAACCTCGGATCCCTATCCGAGATAATTGACATTGGCACTCTGTGTAGCCTTACAATTTTCGCAACATACAACCTTGCCAATTTTTGTAGGGAATAGTCAACCTGAACGGGAATGAAATGCGTGGACTTTGTCAATTGATCCACTATCACCCATACCGAGTCCTTCTTAGTAGGCGTAAGGGGAAGCCCACTAACGAAGTCCATGGTGATTCTCTCCCACTTCCACTGCGAAATCTGTATTGGCTGAAGCAACCCTGACGGAACTTGGTGTTTAGCCTTAACTTGCTGACACATTAAGCACTTCCCTATAAATTCAGTAACTTCTCGCTTAAGACCAGGCCACCAAAACAGTTCCCTTAGATGTTTGTACAACTTACTACCTCCAGGATGCATAGCATAGGGGCTACTATGTGATTCCTGAAGAATTCTCTGTCGTAACTCCTCGGTCTTCGGCATACAGACCTTACCCTTGAAATACAATACTCCATCACCATTAATACCATAGTCCTTCAACTCCCCACTCTGCACTTGTCGTAGCTTAGCATTTAGATCATCATCCGCCAACTAACTCTCTTTCACCTCATTCAACTACGTCGGCTTAACTTGCAACTCTGCTAACAAACTTCCGTCTTCATACAAGCTAAGATGTGCAAACATTGCCCTTAGATCCGATACTACTTTCTGACTTAGGCATCTGCCACCACATTCGCCTTGCCCGGGTGATACTCTATAGAACAATCATAATCCTTCAATAATTCCACCCACCTTCGCTGTCTCAGGTTTAGCTCTTTCTGAGTCAGCAAATACTGCAGACTCTTGTGGTCCGTGTAGATCACTGACTTTTCTCCATATAAGTAGTGCCTCCATACTTTAAGAGCAAAGACCACTGCTGCCAATTCCAAATCGTGCGTCGGGTAGTTAACCTCATGTGGCCTTAATTTTTGAGACGCATAAGCAACTACCTTCTCGCTTGCATAAGGACACCTCCCAATCCTGTATGGGAAGCATCACAATATACCACAAAATCCTTCCTTGCCTCAGGCTGAATTAAAACCGGAGCTTTAGTCAAGACCCTCTTAAGTTTCTCAAAGCTCTCCTGTTGCTTATCAGTCCATACAAAAGGTACCTCCTTCCTTAGTAACTTTGTCAAAGGTGCTGCGATCGACGAGAACCCTTCTACAAACCTTCTATAATAGCCTGCCAATCTCAAGAAGCTACGAACCTCCGCCACAGACTTGGGTGGTTTCCAATCCAACATTACCTTAATCTTCCGAGGATCCACCCTTATCCCTTCTACAGACACCATATGACCTAAGAATGTGACTTCCTTCAGCCAAAATTCGCACTTGCTGAACTTGGCATAAAGCTTTTCCTCCCTTAACACTTGCAACACAACTCAGAGGTGCTCATCATGTTCTTCCTTAGACTTCGAATACACCAAAATATCGCCTATGAACACAACAATGAACCGGTCCAGATAGGGTTGGAAAACCCAGTTCATCATGTCCATGAACGCGGCTGGGGCATTTGTCAATCCTAACGACATTACCAAGAACTCATAATGCCCGTACCTTGTTCGAAAAGCTGTCTTATGGATATCAGCCTCCTTCACCTTAAGCTGATGATATCCTGACCTTAAATCTATCTTTGAAAATATTGTGTCCCCTTTAAGCTGATCGAACAAGTCATCTATTCTTGGCAATGGATACTTGTTCTTGATGGTCAGCTTACTCAACTGACGAAAATCTATGCACATACGCATAGTTCCGTCCTTCTTCTTCACAAACAAGACCGGTGCTCCCCATGGAGACACACTGGGTCAGATAAACCCACGATCAAGCAACTCTTGGATCTGAGCCTTGAGCTCAACCAACTCTTTTGGTGCCATTCTGTACGGGGCAATTGACACAGGAGCTGTACCCGACAGTAAGTCAATTCTGAACTCCACTTCCCTATCCGGAGGTATTCCAAGTAACTCCTCCGAAAAAACATCCACAAATTCTCTTACTGTTCTAACTCCACTAACTCCCCCTTCCTTTGCATCCAATGCATTAACAAAGATCCAAAATGTCTTGTACCCTTTCCAAACCATCTTATTAGCCTTTAAAGCAGAAACTACGTTAGATAAGTAGTTTCTTCTTTCCCCTATCATAATTATCACCTTATCCTCGGTGTCCTCAATTCTATTTGCTTAGCTGTACAATACAATACAGCCTGATGTTCCACTAGCCAGTCCATGCCAAGGATGAGATCAAATTCTCCAAAGGGTAGTTCCATCAAGTCGAAAGGAAATACCACTCCCTGAAGCTCTAGAGGTACATTCTGAAATATCTTATTTACCACTACAGTTTGACCTAATGGGCTCACTGCAGTCATCTCCCTATTAGACAGTTCAGAGGCTATGCCTAGTGTTTCAACTATTCTACATGCAACATAAGAGTGGGTAGAGCCAACATCAATTAAAGCAAAGTAAGGCTTGTCTGCTATACGGAACGTACCGGTTATGACGTTCGATGCATCACCATCTTCCCTCCGATGAACTGCATATACCAGACCCGGCTGCCTCGCCTCCATGTTACCAACTCCTCTGCCCGGTGTTTCCCGTCCTATACCAGAACCATTACCTCTGCCAGCCGAACCATGACCTCGCGGTGGCTGCTGTCCTCCTCTTCCAGCCTGATTAGAACCACGACTTCTTGGTGGCCCCCTTCGTTCTCATAGGGCGGGTCCTTAATCATGTGGTCCTTGGACCCACACTTGAAACATCCTCCCGTCTTCTTTCAACACTCCCCCAAGTGCATCTTTCCACACTGGCCGCAAGTACGGTACTATCCTCCCGTAGTAACCTGCTGACCTCATGGCCCACCAACTCTAGGCCTCTTTTGCACATTCCCTGATGACCCTGATGGTCCAAAACCTCTCTTTTGCCTATTCCGATCCGTATTCTGCCTCACCGAGTCCTTAATCCCTTCGGCTACCTTTGCCTTCTCCACCAATACGGTAAATTCTCGCTCCTGTTGGGGAGCTATCAACAACCTCAGATCATCCCTTAGTCCGTCCTCAAACCGAACACACCGTTCATGCTCCGTTAACACAATACCTCAAGCATATCGGCTCAACCTTAGAAATTCTACCTTGTATTCCGCTACGGACTTATTTTCCTGAACCAGCCTCAAAAATGCCTTCCTCTACGCATCAAAATAACTAGTTCCAATGTACTTCTTCTGATATGCCGTCTTAAAATATTCCCAAGTAAGATCATCAGCGGCAGCACCATCCCGAACTGTGAGCCACCATTGGTATGACTCATCACGGAGTAGGGACACTGCCCCTTTTAGTTTCTCCTCGGCAGTTAGGTCTAAATCGTCCATAATCCGCTCTGTCGCCTCTAACCAATACTCAGCCGTATTGGGTGCCACACCAGATACTCCACGAAAAAACTCAGCTCTATTAGCTCGGAGTCGCTCAGGTATCGACTTTTGAGCTCCCATGCCTCCACCTGCTCCAGCCACCCTTTCCAGAACTTGTAGCATCGCCTGTGATACCGTATCATCCCCCGTCTGATCCTGATATTCCATACCAGCAGCTGGTGGTAGTGGCATTTCATTTTTAGACCCTTGACCAGACCTAACGGGTTCTAACACGATCATTCGGCCTCTACCACGGCCACGCACATTACGACCCCGTCCCCTAGAATTCATGCTTCCGAATCGCGTTTATCTGATTAAAGAATTTTATGAATTAGTTTTGTTCCACTGATTTATCGCGAATAGTCTTATGTTTAATAGTTCTAAGGAGTAGTTCTTTCGAATTCATATACATACAGTCTTAAATTCATTCAGTCATCACATTTATGAACTTGCGTTCATTACAGAAAAGGGTTGTAATTGTCATTGTTGTTGTTTTCCACTACCCAGGGGTATTTTCATAATTTTATCCTATAGGGGTATTTTGGTAATTTTTCAAATTAGGGTATTTGAAAATTTCACAAAGTAGATTTTTTTTGGTATTTCTACGAAATTGAAATACTTGGTAAGAAAATTTCAAGGGTAAAATGGTAATTTTATACAGTAGGGGTATTTTTGTAATTTTATAAGCTAGGGGCATTTTGGTAATTTTCGTAAAAGTTGGTTCTAGGTGATTTAACGAAATAAAGGTATTTTGAAAATTTTTAATTTGAGGGTATTTCGATAACTTTCCATTCTAAGGGTATTTTGGTCATTTGTACAGGTTAAGGGTAATTTGGTCAATTTGCAAATCAGGGGTATTCTGATCATTTTTTTTTAAATCAAGGGTACTTTGGAATTTTATAATCATGGTTTGAATTTTGAGTTTCACAAAACAAGGTGACGGTCCCTTTTGGGTTTTAATTATTGGGTTTAGCACGTGTGAGTCCTCTTGGCTAAGGTGAACCGTCACTACGCACTGTAAGATTCGAGTGGAGAGGAGGTGAGTCACTAGGGCCTTAAATACCAAGCTCCCCACAATCCAATCCTAGACATGCGCTGTGATTGCCACACCTTTAACTCGTGACTCGAGACACATGTTTGTTTGGTTAGACTTTAAGTTTTATGTATCTTGGTGTTGAAGTAGGCTAACCCTAGGGTTTAATTCCTAATTTACTAATCTACATCCTATAAGTCCCACATACAAATCACAAAAGAGTTAGGAGTACTTACAGGTGGACTTGGTAGGAGACTCAAAAAGCCATGCCGAAAACCCGCTCATTTCTTAGTAAAATTCAATTTTAAAAGAAAGAAAACATTTTGGGCCCAAAAAGCCCTCAAGGTCGAGTTTTGAATCGGGCTCTGATACCAAACTGAAACACCCCAAACTTGGCCTACAAGTCCTGACCGGATCTGGCATGCTTATTGAGTAAAACCATTTAGAACTTATTTGTTATTGGAAAAAAATCTGGGTGGTTTGGAAGATAATTTGATTTGTGTTGAGTTCAAATTGAAAACAGTGTTGTTTTTGTAATCAATAAGTTGAAAGTATAGCCAGATTTTTAGAGGTTATCATTACATTGAAAATCGATTGTTGCTTAGGTGTCAGAACATTTAGAATTTATTTTTAAGAAAAATTTGCTTAACCTTTGATTTGATATTAATCGTATCGTAAAAAACCAAATAAAAATACATGCGTAAAACAGTTAATCGTAATGGCCATATTACATCAAATAAAACCCGAAATAATACCAACATACTTAAATAATAAAACCCAACGAAAATAAAATAACTCTAAGCTAAGCATGGCTACCACTAAGCTCCTGCCGACCCGGTCCATTACTGAGTGTCACCTGAAAAGATATCCCACAACGGGGTGAGTCAACAGACTCAATGTGTAACAATCAACACAAACTCTCAATCAATTTAGGCATGTCAAATCATACATATAAAACATATAAAAACAATGATGCAATCCTGAACCCAAACCTAGATAACCATCCTCTACACATCACCCATACCTGCCATCACACCGTGGGGATTACTAAATCGACCCTCCATCCGCTACACACCATCAAAGTCAGTCGCTGCAGTCGACTTGCACATCGCCTTTATAAATTGTGGCATAGCCACCAGATAACATTTTGTGACATAAGTCACCACATTTAGATTATGTGACATGAGTCACCAGATATTGTGGTAAAAACCACCAGATCACTTCCCCTTTTCATAATCACCCATATGCCCCATGAGTCATACAAATCATGCAAATGTCATGCCACATGCCTTATTCATAATCGTAACCAATCCTCATATATGTCACGTTCATAGTTTATAATACTACTAGCAGATCTTTAGAGAATAACGTACCTGAATATGTTGTACAATTGAATGGTACCTTTAGCCACATTTTTCAAATTCTTATGAACACATATAACACAACAATACCATAAATCTATCAAGAGTTAGTGTGGGGCTACACACAGTTACTAACGTGTTTTTGAATCCTAAAATCTACCAAATAGAGTGTACACTTCCTAAAAATCAAAGTCAGAATTCGACCAACATTAATCACTAAATATGGCCTTGGCCGAATGTTCATAGTCCCTTACCTTGTGGGTCTAAATCCCAAAATTGTCACTTGTCTTATGGACATGTCGAGATACCTACAAGCCTTATGTTAGATTCGATTCTAACACTTTATGAACATCATAAATGGCCTGTGGCCTAATATTACACTTTACTTACCTTAGTCAACCAAATCCCAAATGGTCTCCCCTAGAAGTCGGCTACAATAGAAATCCTTCATAGTTTCGGCCAAAGAATATTAATGGGATTAGTTTCTAGATTTTTCGGCTAAAAGAAAGAAAGGATTGCAAATCGAATAACATTTGTTCTTACCTTTAATATTGAAATCGACTGCACCACTGCTTGACACCACTGAGATATTCGGCTATGTAGACTAGATAGTGATCAAATCGGCTTTAAAAGGGTAGAGGGGCAATCGGTTATGGCCACTAAAACAAAAGATTTAGTTTTGGGGTTTAATGACTAATCGACTAGGGGTTACTTTGAGTATCCGGCTTTTAAGACTTGGGACAAAGAAGAGAGAATGAGGGCACCTTGAGATTCGGCTATTAGGGAATAGGTATGGATTTGGGGTAGAAGGAAAGAAAAAGAAGAATAGGAGAAGAGAAGAATTTCGGCAAAGGCACTATTGAAAAGAAAAGAAAGAAAAAAATGGCCTCATTTCCTCCTTTTGGCCGAAAATAACACCAAGGGAGTCCCTAGGCCGGCCAACTCTCTCCCCTCTCTCCTTAATCCCTTGATCCACTCCTCCTTAGCCGAATCCTCAACTCTCCAACCCCATCTATACCTCCTCCTTCTAGAGTCCACATGCCATCCACTACCTCCCCTCCTTGCTGCAAAATAAAACTCCAAAAGTGATCTCCTTGTAACTCGAACCTAAGCCCTCCTTGCACTTCCTGTGGCATCACTTCCTACGGCTTTAAGTGGTGCCTCCTTGCCACTTTAACAAGCCCATTCTTATGTCCAATTCCCTCTACATATTTTCTTAAGGCCTAACAAGCTTAGCTCCCCCTTTAATACTTAAAATCCAATATTTTCTAAGGCATTTACCTACACTTTGAAGTTCTCAAAAATTCATATAACACATTCAAACACACATAGGCATGCTACTTCATACAATTTAGCAATTATGCACAAGCCCTAATTCCCAAATATTACAAAAGTCTGAATCAAAAATTGAATTAGTGCCAGAGGTCTGTGAGTATACGGATGTGTTTCCAGAAGAATTACTGGGGCACCTCCTATCAAATAGGTTAAGTTTTCCATTGAATTAGTATCAGAAACATCACCGATATCTATAGCTCCATACAGAGTGGCTCCGATAGAATTAAAAGAATTGAAAAGCTCAGTTGCAAGAGTTAACAGATAGAGGTTTTGCACGACCTAGTTTTTTGCCCTGGGGTACACCAGTGTTGTTTGTAAAGAAGAAAGACGGATCGATGAGACTTTATATTAATTATCGTCAACTCAACAAAGTTAAAATAATGAACAAGTATCATTTGCTGAGAATTGATGATTTATTTGATCAGTTGAAAGGAGTAATATTGTTTTCGAAGATTGATCTGAGATCTGGCTATTATCAATTGCGAGTGAAAGATTCTAATGTTTCGAAAATTGCATTCAGAACAAGGTACGGGCATTATGAATTTCTTGTTATGCCTTTCGGATTAACTAATGCTCCTACAATTTTTATGGATTTGATGAATCAAATTTTTAGACTATATTTAGACAGATTTATTGTTGTATTCATTGATGACATTCTGATCTATTTGCGAGATAAGTCTGAGCATGCCGAGCATTTGAGGATTGTGTTAAAAACCTTGATAGATAAGCAACTATTTGCTAAATTCAGTAAATGTAACACCCCAAACTTGGCCTAGACGTTATGGCCGGATCTAGCATGTCACATCGAAAGGTAGTTGAAAAGCTAAGCGTTCATTAAAAATGTTGCATCTCTTTTGAAAACTCTAATTTTCGTTGTTTGTTTGTAAAAACCCGATTTACTTAATGTCCATTTTTATAAGGTTGTTATTATTTTGAAAAACTATTTTTCTCTTGTGAAAGTCGAACTTGAATAGTTACGGAAACGTGATATTTTGAAAAACGATTATTAACATTTTTGGAGAAACCCAGTATTAAACATTTAACAATTTGAAATAGCAGAAATGAAAGTTAAAAAGTAAAACAAAATCCAAAGGCCTTATTACAAATTATTAAACCCAAAATAATTAATCTTAAAATAAAGTAAAGACGAGATTTATTATGTTTCGTGAGAAATAATTTCGATGTATGGCCACCACCGAGTCCTCCACAGCTCCAAATCCTCTAACGCTGGGGATTACCTACAAGATTAAGGGAAAGGGGGTGAGTTTAGAGAACTCAATGTGTAATCCCCTAAACGGTCACTAACTGGGCCTAAGCCCTATAATCATGGTAATGCAAATAATGTAATGCAGCCCAACCCAATCCAACCTATCACACCCCCGTACCAACCAATCGTCACCTGTGGGGATCAAGTCAACCCACCCCGCCAATCACACCAATATTGCAGACTAGCTGCTAATCGCGTATTCGTGGCTAGGCCACCGAAATAATAACTTTTGTGTGTGTGTGTGTGTGTGTGTGTGTGTGTGTGCGTACGTGGCATAGCCACTAAAATAATATGTGGCAGAACCACTAGGCTACACTTCCTCCGATCATCAAACCCAACCCATGCAACATGGTATAAATGCAATATATCAAACATATAAAAATGTAAGCAGAATCATATACACAATACTCAACCCTAATCGAGGGTATAACGAACATTTTCACCCCTTTGGGGGTATTTTGGTAATTCACCCAATAAGGGAATTTCGGTAACGCACCTATCAAGGGTATTTAGGTAATTTACCCTCTAAGGATATTTCGATAATCTACCTTCTAAGGGTATTTCAATAATTTCGCAATCCATGGGGCATTTTGGTAATTTTGCAACCCAGGGGTATTTCGGTAACGCACCCATCAAGGCTATTTAGGTAATTTTGCAACCCAAGGGTAATTCGATAATTTTGCAATCCAAAGCATTCTAAACAAAAATAATGATGAGAATGGGCCTAGGTCCTACTCTCGGCCCAAATAGGTCCACACGCTCGTGTGGCCCATTTAGCCCAAATCTAGCCATAGATATGAGATTCACATAGTCCATTCCAATATTTACTACACAATCATACAACTTATTCATATGGGCTCACGGGCCCATTGGGTCCATTTGGCCCATTTCGGCCCATCGTGCCCCAAATAGCCTGAACCCACAAGAATACTCATGATGACCTCAACTATCGCGTCGAAGCCCCGACACATGCGCTCGCACGCTCATGTGGCTACCATTGCTGTGTGACTCACATTTCGGCATTTTCCGCTCTACAGCTAGAGTAGTGCGAAATACACACTTGATAGGAGTCTGAAGCTCATCCGTGCTCCAAATGCTCCTATGCCCAAACGCCAACCAAGGTATGCTTACTATCCTCATAGATTGCTCTATTTAAAGCCAGCTTCTCACCTTCCCTCATGCTAGCTTTTCGATGTGGGATCCCTCCTTCAGCAGAGTTTAAATCCAACATAAACTCTGGCAGTCCCAACTTAGCAAAATAAATATCCCTTTTTGCTTGCAATTGGATTCAAGCCCTTGCCCTCTCATATGCTACAGACGCTACATGCCACCACAACACAAGCTCCTTTTGTGACTTAAAGTATGCGCAACTAAGTATAAGTCTAGGGGCCAACATCTAAATTCACTTAAAAATAAATCAAAATGAAATACAAGCACCAAGACTTGAACCTTGGACCCTTTCTTCCTTGTATGGCGTCACCTCCTTGTCTCCCATGTGGCGCCACTTTGCCACTACACCATAAGCTCTTTTTGTGTCATTTTTCTCCATATTTTATTCCTAAAGCCTACTTACTTACACCCGGGGTTTTATTCACCTAAAACCAAAATTTTTCCTAAGCCCAGGTTTGATCCCGGGACTTCATAGAAGCCCTCTAACATTCCAAAATCACTCACCTAATAGGTCCAACTTGCATTAGGGCCACTCTCTTGTTCTCAAAAATTTTAAACGCTCCCATGGCCAAGGCCCAATAAGCCCAATTCTACTAGGCCCAAATTCAGGTCGTTGTAGTAAATGCAAGTTTTGGATCCAAGAAGTCGGATTCTTGGGACATATTGTATCAGCAGAAGGTATACGATTGGGCTTCTAAGCAAGATTTCAACAGTTGTTGACTGGAAACCACCCAGAAATGTATCTGAAGTTAAAAGCTTCCTGGGATTAGCTGGTTACTATAGACATTTTGTTAACGGATTCTCAATGATTGCTACATCGATTACTAGATTACTACAGAAAGATGTGAAATTCGAGTGGTTAGAGAAATGTCAACAAAGTTTTGAACAATTGAAAGCATTGTTAACTGAGGCACCAGTTTTAGTTCAACCTGAGTTGGGTAAAGAGTTTGTGATTTTTAGCGACAAGTCATTGAATGGTTTGGGTTGTGTTTTGATGAAAGTGGGTAAGTGATAGCTTATACTTCCAGACAGTTGAAACCACATGAAAAGAATTATCCGACACATTATTTAGAATTGGCTACTATTATTTTTGCATTAAAAATTTGGCGACATCATTTATACGGTGAAAGTGTCATATTTTCACTGATCACAAGAGTTTGAAGTATATAATGACTCAAAAAGATTTTAATTTGCGTCAACGAAGATGGCTCGAGTTGTTGAAAGGCTATGAGTTAGTGATTGATGATCATCCGGGGAAAGCAAACATAGTCACGGATGCACTGAGTAGAAAATCATTATTTTCTTTGCGAGCGATGAATACACATTTATCTTTGTCTGATGATGGTTCGATTCTAGCAGAATTAAAAGTTAAACCAGTATTTCTTCTGCAAATTTGTGAAGCTTAGAATTTTGATAACGAGTTACAAGTTAAAAGAGTACAGTGCAAGTCGAATAGTGATTCAGACTATCAAATTGGATTTGGTGATTGTTTAATGTTCCGAAATAGAATTTGCGTACCAAAGAATTCCAAGCTTATTAAGAAAATTCTACACGAAGCACACAGTGGTTGTTTATCCGTTCATCCGGGAAGTACAAAAATGTCCAATGATTTGAAAATGTTGTATTGGTGCTCGGGCATGAAATGAGACATTTCAGAGTTTGTGTCGAGATGTTTGGTTTGTCAGCAAGTTAAAGCTGAACATCAAGTGTGTCGAAACCATTTTTTTTGAAAAAAATAGGGTCGACTTTAAAAACGAAAATGGAGTCGCCACCAATCTTTTTTCGAGGTGTGATCGGATCACCTTGAGATTAATCATTAAAACATTTTGATTTATTAAAACAACGATTTTGGCCTACAAAATTTGAGAAAATGGGCTCGGGAGTCGGTTACATAGGAGGAAGGATTAGCACCCTCGTAACGCCCAAAATTGGTACCTAATTGATTAATTTATGTCTTACTATTGAAAACTTGAAAAGATTTTAAAATACGATCCCCTTTGTTTAAAAGAAAATTGAATAAATTAAATTAAATGCTAAGACTCGCTTATTTCGAAGAAGTAAAATGTCACGCCCAGTGAGTTAGGATACGACATTTCAAATCCTCGAAACTAAGATTGTCCTTTGACTTTTAAAACTCATGCATTTAAGTTTAAGAAGGATATCCAGTTATTTGGGTCAAATGAAAAATCGAAACCCAGTAAGTTAGGGCACAATTTCTCAAAATTCCAAATACAGAATATTGCCTTTATTTTTTAGAAATCCTTACCTCGAGATAACAAAATGTCACATCCAGTGAGTTAGGACACAACATTCTTGAATTCTCGAGAATAAACTTTTATTAACTTATACGTTTTGATTTAAAAAAATATAATTAGTTCTTTACGCTCGACGAGAAAAATCGAAACCCAGTAAGTTAGGGTACGATTTCTCAAATCTTGAATTACAAAAAATTGCTTAATAAAAATTTATGTATCAGATAAAGATTAATGTAACACGATTTTATAGTCAAATGTAAAAAATAAATTACGGTACTAATATGCATAACGGGCTAATAATAAATGCATTATGCATGACAATAAAGGACGAAGACAAAATAACAAGCCAAAATAAATGAAAAGTAATAATTAAAAAGAACTAAAAATTTAGAACTAATGAACTAATATTAAACAAAAAATAAACAAGTATAGTGTAACACAAATTAAAAATCATAATATTAATAATAATGCTAGTCACATTAATAATAATAAAATTCTTGAAGTTTTAAAACTATATAGAAAGATATAAATAAATAAGTAATAAAATGATAAAATAAATAAATATATTTAAAAATATTAAGAAAATAAATATTAAGGAAATAATAGTAATAATAACAAAGTTAATTAATAATATATTAATAATAATAATAAGTTAATAATAAATTAAAATAAATAATATGTAAAGAGAAATTTTAAATAAATAATATACAAAACAATTCAAAAATGAATAATATATATAAAAACAATTCAAAATAAGCAATATAAATAACAGTTTAAAATAATGAAATATATAAAGCAATTCAATGTAATAATATGTCAAATAATTTAAAATAAATAATATCTAAAACAATTTAAAATAAATAATGTAAAACAACTTAATAATATATAAAAATTTATAATAAAATATAAAACCTAAAAAATAATAGATAAAGAGAATTACAAAGAATAAATAAATAACAAATTAAAAGGTTGAAATCAAATAGGTTAAGGACTAAATCAGAATAAAAATGAAACTAGAGGTAAAAGCTATAATACAATATCAAATTCGGACTAAAATCAAAAGGCGCGAAAAGGCTGAAGGGCAATTGGGCAAAAAACCCAATTCCTGGACATGTGTCCACTTTCCAGTGCATCAATAGGCTAGGGACTAAATTTAAACACACAACAATTTTTGCGGTCAAATCTATAAATAAAAAAATAGCAAAAGGACTAAATTAGAACCAATTAAAAATTGGAAGGACCGAAAGGGTAAAAACCTAATTATTAAAAACACGAGGATCCTCCTTGCGAGTCGGGTTACACGCATGGGTCAAGGCAAAACAGCGCCGTTTTGGGCGTTTGAAGCTTGCCCCAAAACGACGCCGTATGAGGGGCACCATATAAGTCAAATTTTTATCAAAAAAATTATTTTTCCCCATTTCTCAAATAAAAATTGAACCCTATCCCAAAAACCTCTCAAGCCTTTCCCTTCTGTCCGAATCCCATTCGCCGGACCACCATGGCAGATGTCGGTCGCCAGCGACGACGCTACCGTCCGCGATGGTCAGAAAACTAGAACAAGGCCATTTTTTGGCCTTTCGACTTCCGACCCCAAATTCGGCCTCAAATCACCCAAAAACTCAAGAAAAAGAGAAAAGAGGAAAGAAACGAAGGGCCCTTTCGGCTCCTCCACCGCGTCGGTGATATTTCCGGCAAACCTAAAGGTTTGGCCATTCAAACTCTGACCATGGCGATAAGGTAACCTATTCCTTTGCCTCTTTTCTATTATTGTATACAAAAAATAAAAATAATAACATAAAATGAAATAAAACCAAAACCTAAAATGGAAGTAGATAACGAATCACCTTTGAATTTTTGCTCTCTGTTTTTTTTTTATTTATCTGATATGTGTTCGTAGTAGAAGAAAAAAACATTGTTTTTCATTGCCCTTTTTTATAGCCGAAAAAAAAAAAAAATACAAAGTTTTTTCCTTTTTGTCTACATTTGCTGTTGTGTTCTTTGTCCTTTGCAGGTACAAAGGCCATCTGGCGCGGTTGTAACACCCCAAACCCAACCCATGCATTATGAGTGGTTTTGGTATGTCACATGAAGAAAAACATATTAAATTCTTTTTATTCGTACAAAAATAGATGTTGATTTGTTAAAAACAAGAAAATAAAGTTTGATTTGAAACATTTGATAAAATACTACTAACCTCGAAGATTGATCGATTAAAATTTCAAGTAATAATTTTATAAAACTGTGACTTTTGGAAATATCGTTGATAGTTCGAGAGAAATTTCATTATTAAAATATTTGTAACAGTTTATTTTGAATTTCATTTGTTGATCGATTTTGGAAAATCTTTATTATGATTTTAGAAAACCCATTTAAAATAATTTGAGTAAAATATAAACATGTCAAACATAAAGCAAAAATAAAATAATCTAGAGGCCTTATTACAACACATAATGTAATACCCTAAATATTCGAGTATCATTATGTTGCTAAGTGTTAGCTCGGGTTTACATGGAATTAGAATAAATATTAGTAAAGTGTACTTTAATGTAAAGAAATTAGGTGACCTTGAACATAAGTTAATTAAGTACTAAAAGATGGAATAAGATGAGTAATTGGCAAAGTGGTGATGGCACCATAAGTTGGACTTGAGGGTAGAGGTTCGAATCACCTAGCATGCAATTAGGGAGTTTTTATTTTTGCTTTATCCTACCATGTGTCGGCTATGGATAAGATTAGGATGAGTTGGATTATTTTTTTTGGTAAGAAGACTAAGGGTTATGGAAAGCTTGAGTTAGGGGATAGAATGGCTTGAATTGGGGGATAATGTTTCTCTAACTTAAGGAAAAAGGAGGATGATAAGGCTTAAGAAGAGGTTGATGTTTTGGAAACTTTCTAATGGCCTTTTGACCATGTATGTGGACGGCATAGGGGCTAGAGGGGATGGCTGATTTTGTTGATTGGTTTGGTAGGCTTGGGAGTTGGATGAAAACTTTCTTTTTGGTCACTTGGTGCTTGCTTATCAAACTCTCTTCCAAAAATCTTCTCTCCCCTAGCCGATTATACCTTAAACCTTGAGGAAACTATAGCATCTCTTTACCATCCTTTCTCTTTGACCATTTGGTCATTTCTTTGCCAATCATTCTTCCTAGTGCCGAAACTATCATCACACAAAAAGAAAGAAGGCCATTCTTTTTCTCATTTTTCCTCCCCAATGCCGAATGCACTTTTCTCCTAAACTAAATTCTCTTTTCTTTCTCTTTTTCTTCTCTTTTCTTTCTCTTTTCATTCTCTTTCCTTTCTCTCTTTCTCTCTTGAAACCGAATCATATCACTTCCATTTTCCATTCTTTTACTTTCTTCTAAACTAAATTCATTTCAATATTTTCTCTCATGGCCGAATGCTAGTTTGCTCTTGTACCGAATCTTTTTCATTTTCTTTGTTTGGTCACAACTGAATTCTCCTTTAGTCATAGGTATTCTTTTCACTCAATTCTTTTCAACCGTGGACAATAGTGAGATTTTTGGAGGGCAGAAACTCAAAGTGTTCTTGAGTATTGTGGATCGTTGGAATCGATTTTAAGGGTTAAGGTAAGGAGTTTATTCAAGGATTCTCATATTATTCGTCATTTTGGTATAGTTAGTTATTTAATCGATTTTGTTATAGGGACGTAATCGCTCGATCGTTTCTTCGTGGAACGAGGATAATTGTGGTAAGCCAATCTCAAATCTTTTAAAATCGTTAGCCATATTTCGATAATTATTATTCGGACTAATGATCTTATGTCATTAGAGACATTCAAGATAGGGCAGAAAAGGGCAATGCATAGTTTTTGAAAGAGGGGTGGTTCCGCTATTCCCCCTAAGTATAAATGAAGGGCTATTTCGGGAATCCGGGATTTTCCACTGGGTTGCGGACCCTCATCCGAGGAGAACCAGTTGTTTGAAGTCATTCATACTCCCGAACCTTTGTTCGTTCATGGATTCTCATTGGGCAACGAATCAACAATCGAGGAGAAACCAAAAATAGAAGTGGTTCGAAATCCTGATGGTAAAGATTTAGATTATTTATCAATAGTGTAGTTTTAAAATATGATAGGATTCTAATTATCATGTTATGTTTAGGTACTGATGAGCGGGAAAGTTTAGTACTCACAATAACCAGGTGTGTAACTTCACACTTATCTCAGGTTAGATGTTAAACCGTAAGTATTGAGAAAAATCGTAAAGATGAAAAAATCGGGAAAATACGTAATAATTAATATTTTTGTGAAAATACATGAAAACGGTTAAAGTTATGAAATTTACGAAAATGCCCTCAATGAGTTAGTTGGTAAATTGTAAATTTTATGTCTCATGTGTTAAATGGGCCAACAATCTGCTAGATCGTTAAATGGGCGAAAATATGCTAGATCATTAAATGGGCCAAAAATATGCTAGATCGTTAAATGGGCCAACAATTTGCTAGATCGTTAAATGGGCCAAAGTATTATATTGCTAAATAGGCTAAATGTTATTTTGTATTATGGGCCTTAATAAAAACTTGAAATATTGATTCACATGTAAATTGGGCCTTTTGCTAAAATTATCATATGTATATAGACTGTTATGCATATATGTTTGGATGGGTTGGGATTTATGATGAAGAGAAGAAAGGCATGTTGCCAAAAATCTAGTTCGGTGGCTCTACCACAAATATTTTAATGGCTTATTGCCTCTAGTTCGGTGGCTCTGCCACAAATATTTAAATGGCTTATGCCCCTAGTTCGGTGGCTCTGCCACAATTATTTCAATGGCTTAATGCCTCTAGTTCGGTGACTTTGTCACAATCTAGTTCGGTGGTTCACCACAACATTATTAAAAATGGCTTTATGCCTATGATTGGTGTGTTGGCGGGGTGGGTTAACTTGATCCCCACAGGTGTGATGGTTGGTACGGGTGGTGTGTAGCGGATGGAAATTAGGTTTAGTTGGGAAATTACATTTTGCATGCATTTCATTTATTATATTGCTAAATCATTCATGGGCTCAAGCCCAAAATTATGACTTGATGATCGGCCCGATGGATATAGTAAGTGAGTTATACACTTGAGTTCTAAGTAACTCACTCCTTAAATTTTCCATCTCGGTAATGGAAATTGGCGTGGACTTGGGCCTGGATGACTTCGTGAGGCCATCTCGCAAACATGGGCTTATAAACCTTGAACTTTTATTAAGTATTTTCTTTAAATTACTATTTTGGATATGATGTAATAAGGCCTCTATTAATATTTTATGGATTTTATGTGGATGGATTTAAATTTTGTTTTAGATATTTAATATGGGGTTTTGTTAATCCGATAATGTTTCCTTAAAATACTTTGGGTTTTCAAACATATGAGATTCTTTATCTATTCTTATTTTCAAAAAAATTTTAACTCTTTAAAAACTACTTTAAGGTTTTGATAATTAAATACTAAATGTTAAGATTTCAACTAATGTTTCTTAAATTCATCGAATTTAAATCATTTCTCTTGGTTTTTATTAAACTTTATTTTCAAAAAGGTTTTGTAGTACCGATTCACCTAAATCCTTAGAAAGATTAAAAGAATGTTCGATCTGTGTGACAAACCAAATCTCGTCTTGACGCATAGACCTAGTTTGGGGTGTTACATTTAATGGTATCAGAGCCCAGTTTCAAAACTCGACTGTGGTTGGGTTCAACAAATAACCATGTGAATTTATTTCAATTATGTTTTAAAGATTAGTATGGCACCACAAGCATCCCAAGCACCAAGTCAAGTAAGTATTCACATTCTTGAATGATTATTATGATGATGATATGACCATAGGAACACTCTAGAACTTTTAGTTTTAGATGTTGAAAATCGTAGAGATTGAGACTATAGGATGTGTTTGCGAAAAACAACTTTATCTCTCAAATCTTATAAAACATCGTTAATAAACACTGAAATAATATTCTGATTCATAAACCTTGTAATCAGATTAAATTGAATTAGACATTATGAGCTCTAGAGGACGTGGTCATGACGCGGTAGATGTGGCCGTGGTAGAGGACGAGGTGCTACGTCTGAAGCACCAAATCATATGTCAGAAATGGATGTACCTGCTTCACTTGAAAGTGAGACGGGAACACATGATCATATGGAAGAAGATAATGCTTTGACGCAAGCAATGCTGCGAGTCCTGGAAAGGGTCATTGGTGTAACACCCTGGTTCTAGGGGTTATGCATTTAGTGCCTAACTCAGGTGTTGGCATACTTCAGTGTGTGGTTGGGTGAGTTTTAGGGGTCTTGAGAACCTTATGAGGTAGTGGAATGCCTTTGGAAATTTTTAGTTTTTAGTGGTTAAAAGGGGAGCTTGGCTATAGGCGGCCTTAAGAGAATTATTTGGGAGGTTAAGACTCAAGAATGGCTTTGGTAAAGTGGCAAGGGAGACACCACTTAGAGCATGGAGAAGTGACGCCTCAAGGGTGCTAAGGGGTCTCGTGTTCGAACTGCAAGGGTAGCACTTTGGCCTTTGTTTTTGCGTCAAAGAGGTAAGGTGTTGGGCGGTTTTTGAATGCTGAAAAGATGAGGGAAGACTTGGTCTTCCATTTTGAATTCAGCTAGGAGGGTAGGATTAAGGTTTGACTTGTTCAAATCTTTTTAAATGAGTGGCTAGGAGGAAGGATGAGTTGGTTTTAATTTGAAATGGTTTGAAAGGTTGGTGTAGAGTGTTTTTAGGAGGAAATCTTGGGATTTGAGAGGAGTTGAGCTGGTGATCGGTTTTGGGAAGCTTGAGGAGGGTATTTTCGGCTTTGTTGGATGTGCTTAGGTGTGTGCCGAAACCTTAGTAGTATTTATAGGGGATGCTCACCTTTTACCCACCCTTTTCACCATTTATCCTCTCCTTGCGAAAGTTGTTTCCTCCTTTTCTTCACTTATTCTTCCCTTAGTCTCTTGCCAAAATTAAGTCAAAGAAACTCTCTTCTTTTCTCTTATTCCTTTGTAGCCAAAACCGATAGTGGCATAACCTTTTGTGTACTATTTTCCTTCACACCTTTCTCTTTTCGTTACTTGAGTCGAAATCACCCCAAGGTTACCTTTGCGAATACCCCAACTCCATTTAAAAAGTCATTGCGAATCACTCTGTCATTCTCTCATTCTCTCCACTTTGGTTACAAGTCCTAAAGCGAACCTTAGTTCTTGTGGTGGCGATTCTTGTTAGAGCAAAAGGGAGTGGTTAGCAAGGTAAGGGTGCGATAGCTTTTCTTTGATTTAGGATGTATGCTTGGTAGAATGGCCCTAGGTGTTCTCTCGTTATTGTGCTAAGACCGATTGTGGGAAGGCGAGCCCTAACGCAGGAGACCTTTTCAGAAGGCATATAGTCAGCATTTGTAGAGGCCTAAGTAGCATCCAGGATTCAAGTGGTTTTGGTAAGCAATTCTTAATAAAAGTTCAATACTTGGGTTTATGATGTGGAGGTTTAACCGGTTTACCTGATTAAGTGTGTTGATGGAGGCAAGTACCAGTTAAGGGGAGCAAGGGAAAGTCCCTATCCGGAGGTTCAAGAAAAGAGCTGTCTCGGTGGTTCGGGATTGGCCACTAGGGTGTGGGCCAGCGTCAGAGTAGCAGTTTAGGCAGATCGTCGTAGTTTCGTTTAGCGATAGCATTGAGATCGAGGTTTAGAACTTCAAGTGATTAGGTGCGTAATCATCGCACGGTTTCTTTGGTTAATTGTTTATTAATGTGTACTTGTGTATGCTGTGTGATAGCCGACATTAAAGGCTAAGGTGATAGATATCCATATGTGGGGTAATCGATTATCAGGTTGGTAAATTGTGTTATTAAATTTACTTATGGTGTATATATGATTTGGTAATGAGCATGTGATGTATACTCATTCGATATGATTGACTTGACATGATGCATTAACACTTATGCATGGGGATTGGATGTGACCAAGGAAGGATGGGTGTACACATTGATGTACGTGGTCTAATGTTAGCTTCGTGCTACATTAGCGCTTGATGATTAGCTGTGTGCTACATCAAGGGAGGTGTGGCTAGGTGCCCATCTCGGCGGTTGATAGCTAAGTGCATCACCGTAGACAGATTACTGTCGGGATCACGATGTGATCGGTGGCTCAGCCATGGCCTTGTGCAGTAGGTCTGTCGAGGTAAGATTTGTGGGATCACTCGATTGTGATCGGTGGATTAGCCACGGCCTTAGGCAAGGAGTCTGCCAAGGTTGGTGTTACAGTGCATTATAGGTTGGGCTGGGATGCATGTTTGCATGACTTGTTACGTGAATGTGTGGGTATGGGTTAGGTCCATACGTGTGGAACATGTGTAATGATTATGCATTGAGTCGTGGACTCACCCCGATTTTCCTTAACCATTTCGGTGATTCATGAGTTTGGACCGGGTTCGGAGAGGATACAAGGTGGCCCATGCGAAGAAGATATTTTAAATTATTCTAAGCCTTTTAATATTAAGTATTTTGTTTAAGTATGGGTTGTAATAAGGGCCTTTTATTATTTTGGTATGATGCTATTATTATTAGTAAGATGGCTTGTTTAAATTAAATTACTTATGTGAAGATGGCTTTATTTCTAGCAACTTTTCCTTGTTCAAATTATATATATATATATATATATGTGTTTTTAATAAAGTTTTACTTCAAACATTTTATAACATCAAAGTTTTGGTTATAATTTTAAATGGACATGGTTTTCAAAAGATGACAAAAATTTTAACGTTTTATCTTAATTCAAAAATATTTTCATAGTCTTTCTGCGTGACATACGGATCCGGTCGGGGATCGTGGGCCGGGTTTGGGGTGTTACAAATTGATATCAGAGCCCGATTCAAAACTCGACTTTGAGAGTTTGGGTCCAAAAATGGTTTCAAGAATGGGCTTTTAGAAAATATGGGCTTTTAAGAAACTTTTCAGGTTATTCTGGCATGGCACATGTACCTCCGGCCCGAAGTCCATCAGGTAAGTACTTCAGACTTTTGAAGTGACTTGTTGATATGAATTGTTTTGGGATTGTTTGGGCTCGTAAACTAGAATATTAAGGCTATTGGACCACTAGGATTAGTTTACTCAAACATATGCATAAGACTTAAAGATTTCTAAACAAACCTGTGAAGTTAGTCACCGAGTTAAGGTGTGGCAACCCTGGTACGCATGTCTAGGAGTGGTATTTAGTAAGAGCTTGGTATTTAAGCAGTCCTAGCGACTCACCTCCTCTTTACTCGAATCCTACCTGGTGCGTAGCTACGGTTCACCTTAACCAAGAGAACTTGTTCATAGGCTGAACCAATTATTAAAACCCGAAAGGGATTTAGCCTTGCTGTTTTAAAATCCTTAGTTTTTTTAATTTTTCAAATGTACCCCTTTGGTTTGTGAAACCCTAAATCTAATTGTGGAAAGACGTTTTCTCGATCTACAAAATTACAAAAATGCCCTAGTGGCCAAATTTACAAAAAAATACCTCTGTATTGTAAAATTATCGTACTACCCTCAATTTCTGTTAAAATGATTTTACTTTGCAAAATACCAAAATTTTGAGTCTTCAAAGTATTAAGATACCCTGGTTTTGGGAAATTTACGAAAAAAAACCCCTGGTTGATAAAATTACCAAAATGCCCTTGGTTTACAATTTTCATATTACCTCGATTTTACTAAAATGTTTCCACATTCTGAGTTATCAAAACTTACATTTTACAAGTATCAAGCTATCTTAATTTGGAGAATTTACAAAAATGCCCTTGACTTCCAAAATTACTGAAACAACCCCGATTTTTAGAATTGTTGCAATACATCTGGTTTGAAAAATAATTTTTTTTTCAAAGATGACCCCGAGATTTTGTAAATTTTGAAATACCTTGAATTTGGAAACTATTTTCAAATTGACCCTGATTTGTTATCGAAATACCCCTGTAGGAAAATGACGAAATTACCCCTGGGTTGGGAATGCTTAAGAAAGTGACATGGATGAATGTATGTGTCTTTAGTGAAGAATGTGAATGTTTGAATGAGAATAGAGAACTTTAGATGAAACTTTGATTGATCGAAAGAACTACTTCCGGAAACTATTATTCATAAAATTTACTCGTGGATAAACAGTGGAACAAAAAAATTTCTAATGCATAAAACTTTCTAAGCAGTTAAGTCGTGATGCTAGATATGAGTTCAAGAGGTGCGTGGGCGTCCGCCGTGGTCATGGTAGAGGTAGGATGACTCTGTCAAAACCGGTAGGTCAGCCATGGGTCGAGAGCGATGTCCGCCACCACCACCGTTGAGGTTGAATATCAGGATCAGACAGGAGGAGACGACGTAGTATCACAGGCTATGCTGCGGATGCTTGAGCGAGTGGCAGGAGCCAATGTGGGCAATGGGACTCGGAAGTTGGTAGCTGAAAGACTTAGGTCGAACGAAGCTGAAGTTTTCAGAGGAGTGTCCAGGTAGCTCGAGCGTGGCGAATCTTGGCTTGAGGCAGTTGAAAGGATTATGGACGACTTGGATTTAACTGCAGAGGAGAAGCTTAAGGGTGCTGTTTCGTTGCTACGGGATGAAGCCTACCAATGGTGGCTCATGGTTAAGGATGGTACCCCTGCGGATCGAGTGGACTAGGGCTACTTTAAGATCAAGTTTGAAGGGAAGTATATCGGAGCGAGCTATGTGGACGCTCAGAGGAAGGTGTTCCTCAATTTGGTGTAAGGAGGCAAGTCAATAGCGAAATATGAGGCTGAGTTCCTGCGGTTGAGCCGATACACTCGGGGCATCGTGGCTACCGATTATGAGAGATGCGTCAGATTTAAAGATGGGCTGCGGGTATTGGTTGCTCCGCAACGAGAGAGAGACTTCACCATCTTAGTGGAGAAAGCTCGGATAGCTGAGGAGGTCAAGAGGACCGAGAGGCAGAATAGAGATAGAGAAAGGAGTCGGGATAAGAGGAGTTATGGATCGTCAGAATTGCCTGGGAGTATTCAAAAAAGATCGAGGATTGATAATTATGCCCATGCTGGGAATTCGGATCGTCTATGTGCTCGGTGTGGAAGATATCATATTGGTGAGTGCTAGAATCGGGATCGAGAATGCTTCAGATGCAAGTCCAAGTCTCATCTGGTTAAAGATTGTCCCCAGGACCCAAATAGGACTCAGACGTTAAACCAAGGTTATGTGCAGCCAGGCAGAGGTGGTCAGCAGGCGACAAGAGGTCGTGGTCTGAACCATGGAGGGAATGGTTCCGGTCAAGGTCGTGGAGCAGTAGGCCGCGAGAATGGTAGCACTGAGGCAAGGCAGCCAGGTTTGGTATATGCAGTTCATCGGAGGGAGGATAGTGACGTAACAGATGTGCCAGTGGGTAAGTTTCCTATGTCTGGAATATTCTTTGTGGTTTTGTTCGCTATGGTGGTTGTTTGTTTTTATTGCTAGCAAAATATCTAGAACCTTGAGTATGGACTTAGGAGCGTGCCTAGAAATATGATGGTTCTTCAAGATCGAGTCTTGTGATAATTCCTATTTAGTTTAGCCAAGTAATTTCTGGGGATGAAATTATTTTAAGGAGGGTAGAATTGTAACACCCTGGTTCTAGGGGTTATGCATTTAGTGCCTAACTCGGTGTTGGCATACTTGATTAATGTGGTTGGGTGAGTTTTAGGGGTCTTGAGAACCTTATGAGGTATTGGAATGCCTTGGAAATTTTTAGTTTTTAGTGGTTAAAAGGGGAGCTTGGCTATAGGGGGCCTTAAGAGAATTATTTAGGAGGTTAAGACTCAAGAATGGCTTTGGTAGAGTGGCAAGGGAGACGCCACTTAGAGCATGGAGAAGTGGCGCCTCAAGGTTGCTAAGGGTCTCATGTTGAACTACAAGGGTAGCACTTTGGCCTTTGTTTTTCGTCAAAGAGGTAAGGTGTTGGGCGATTTTTGAATGCTGAAAAGATGAGGGAAGACTTGGTCTTCCATTTTGAATTCGGCTAGGAGGGTAGGATTAAGGTTTGACTTGTTCAAATCTTTTTAAATGAGTGGCTAGGAGGAAGGATGAGTTGGTTTTAATTTGAAATGGTTTGAAAGGTTGGTGTAGAGTGTTTTTAGGAGGAAATCTTGGGATTTGAGAGGAGTTGAGTTGGTGGCCGGTTTTGGAAAGCTTGAGGAGGGTATTTTCGGCTTTGTTGGATGTGCTTAGGTGTGTGCCGAAACCTTAGTAGTATTTATAGGGGATGCTCACCTTTTGGCCACCCTTTTCACCATTTATCCTCTCCTTGCCGAAAGTTGTTTCCTCCCTTTTCTTCACTTATTCTTCCCTTAGTCTCTTGCCAAAATTAAGTCAAAGAAACTCTCTTCTTTTCTCTTATTCCTTTGTAGCCAAAACTGATAGTGGCATAACCTTTTGTGTACCTATTTTCCCTTCATACCTTTCTCTTTTACGTTACTTGAGTCGAAATCACCCCTGAAGGTTACCTTTGCCGAATACCCCAACTCCATTTAAAAAGTCATTACCGAATCACTCTGTCATTCTCTCATTCTCTCCACTTTGGTTACAAGTCCCTGAAGCCGAACCTTAGTTCTTGTGGTGGCCGATTCTTGTTAGAGCAAAAGGGGAGTGGTTAGCAAGGTAAGGGTGCGATAGCTTTTTCTTTGATTTAGGATGTATGCTTGGTGAATGGCCCTAGGTGTTCTCTGTTATTGTGCTAAGACCGATTGTGGGAAGGCAGAGCCTAACGCAGGAGACCTTTTCAGAAGGTGTATAGTTAGTATTTGTAGAGGCCTAAGTAGCATCCAGGATTCAAGTGGTTTTGGTAAGCAATTCTTAATAAAAGTTCAATACTTGGGTTTATGATGTGGAGGTTTAACAGGTTTACCTGATTAAGTGTGTTGATGGAGGCAAGTACCAGTCAAGGGAAGCAAGGGAAAGTCCCTATTCGGAGGTTCAAGAAAAGAGCTGTCTCGGTGGTTCGAGATTGGCCACCGGGGTGTGGGCTAGCGTCAGAGCAGCAGTTTAGGCAGATCGCCGTAGTTTCGTTTAGCGATAGCATTGAGATTGAGGGTCTAGAACTTCAAGTGATTAGGTGCTTAATCATCGCATGATTTCTTCGGTTAATTGTTTATTAATGTGTACTTGTGTATGCCTTGTGATAGCCGACATTAAAGGCTAAGGTGATGGATACCCATATGTGGGGTAATCGATTATCAGGTTGGTAAATTGTGTTATTAAATTTACTTATGGTGTATATATGATTTGGTAATGAGCCTGTGATGTATACTCATTCGATATGATTGACTTGACATGATGCATTGACACTTATGCATAGGGATTGGATGTGACCAAGGAAGGATGGGTGTACACATTGATGTACGTGGTCTAATGTTAGCTTCGTGCTGCATTAGCGCTTGATGATTAGCTGTGTGCTACATCAAGAGAAGTGTGGCTAGGTGCCCATCTCGGCGGTTGATAGCTAAGTGCATCACCGTAGACAGATTACTGTCGGGATCACGATGTGATCGGTGGCTCAGTCACGGCCTTGTGCAGCAGGTCTGCCAAGGTAAGATTTATGGGATCACTCGGTTGTGATCGGTGTATTAGCCACGACCTTAGGCGAAGTCCGCCAAGGTTGGTGTTACTGATGGATTGTAGGTTGAAATTTGGGATGCATGTTTGCATGACTTGTTACGTGAACTATGTGGGTATGGGTTAGGTCCATACGTGTGGAACATGTGTAATGATTATGCCTCGCGTTTGTGGACTCACCCTAGTTTTTCCTTAACCATTTCGGTGATTCATGAGTTTGGATCGGGTTGGGAGAGGATACAAGGTGGCCCATGCGAAGAAGATATTTTAAATTATTCTAAGCCTTTTAATATTAAGTATTTTGTTTAAGTATGGGTTGTAATGAGGGCCTTTTATTATTTTGGTATGATGCTATTATTATTAGTAAGATGGCTTGTTTAAATTAAATTACTTATGTGAAGATGGCTTTATTTCTAGCAACTTTTCCTTGTTCAAATTATATATATATGTGTTTAATAAAGTTTTACTTCAAACATTTTATAACATCAAAGTTTTAGTTATAATTTTAAATGGACATGGTTTTCAAAAGATGACAAAAATTTTAACGTTTTATCTTAGTTCAAAAATATTTTCAGCCATCTTTCCGCAGTGACATACCAGATCCGGTCAGGGCTCGTGGGCCGGGTTTGGGGTGTTACAGCTAGAACTAGAGTTGGGCCATCAGCTCGTGGGTCGATATCGGAATGACTCAAGTCTAATGGTGCAGAAGTTTTTAGAGGAGTTTTTGGTGTAGCTCCAAATGTAGCAGAATATTGGCTCAAAGCTGTGGAGTGGATTATGGATGATATGGAATGCACTGTCAAGCAGAGACTGAAAGGAGCCGTATCCTTGCTAAGAGACGAGGCATATCAATGGTGGCTTACTGTTCGAAAGGGCACTGAGGCTGCATTGATTACTTAGGAATTCTTCAAAGCTACTTTCCAAAGGAAATATGTAAGAACAAGCTATGTAGACGCCAGAAGGAAGGAATTTTTGAATCTAATTCAAGGGAATAAGACAGTGGTAGCGTATGAGGCTGCGTTTTTACGCTTGAGTCTCTATGCTCAGACAATAGTGTCAACGGATCATGAACGTTGTGTACGTTTTGAGGATGGGTTGAATGATGAGTTACGGGTTCTGATAGCCCCACAACAAGTTAGAACTTTTGCCACGCTTGTGGAAAAAGCCAAGATAGCCGAAGAGGCTAAGAACTCAGAACGTCAGAATCGGGAAAGATTTAGAGGCAAGAGGGATATAAAGCATTCGGTTTCTTCAAAAAGGTTTCTGAAGAGGCCTCAGAATGATGAACCAGCTCAAAGTAGAGCACCTATAGCTAATAATCAAAGTCGAGATTGTACTGAATGTGGAAAAAGGCATTCCAGAGAGTGCTGGAGGAAAACGGGTGCTTATTATAAATGTGGTTCAATGGATCACCAATATAGAAATTGCCCTCGACGTATAGATACGACTCAGGAAGTTCGTAATACTGATGCACAACCGACTAGAGGTACTCAGCAGCCACCGAGAGGCCGTGGACCAGGTCGTGGTGGTAATGGGGCTGGATGTGGTTAAGGTGCACCGAGTCGAGGCAATGGTCCTAGAGGTAACACGGATGCAAGACAGCCAGGATTGGTCTATGCAGTTAGACGCCGCGAGGATGGCAATGCACTTGATGTAATAAATGGTACGTTCTTCATCTGTGATGTACCATTCTTGCTTTAATAGATATTGGTTCTACCCACTCGTATGTTGCTAGTGCCATATCTGGAAACTTGAATCTAGAATCAAATTACCGATAGCGAGATGCGATGAATTAGTCCTTTAGGACGATCGGTGATTGTAAATAAACTGTTTAGAGGCGTACCTTAGAAATTCAAGAAGAAATATTTTGGTGAATTTGATGGAATTGCCTTTCGTGAGTTCGATCTCATTTTGGGCATGGATTGGTTGGTTAAACACCGCGCATTTAGATTGTCTTTGGCGGATGTCAATAAGAACTTGGGTGATAAGGAAGTAATAATGATAGGTGAGCGAAGGAATTATTTGGCAAATGTGGTATCTGCGTTGAAGGCGAAAAAGTTGGTGCGGAAGGGGTATGGAGCATTCCTAGCTTTTATTTGTGCTTTGGATGCCAAAGAGTTATCGGTGGATGATGTGAGAACGATGAAGGAATTTCCAGATGTATTTCCCGAAGAACTTACTGGTATACCTCCAGATCTGGAAGTAGAATTTGGTATTGAGCTTTTGCCCGGGACGGCTCCAGTGTCCATTGCTCCTTATAGAATGGCATCGAAAGAGTTACTGGAGCTTAAAGCTCAAATTCAAGAATTGTTGGATCGGGGATTTATTCGACCGAGTGTGTCTCCGTGGGGAGCACCAGTTTTGTTCGTTAAGAAGAAGGATGGATCGATGCGTATGTGCATTGATTACAGGCAATTGAATAAATTGATGATCAAGAATAGGTATCCTTTGCTGAGAATTGATGACCTGTTTGATAAATTGAAAGGAGCTTCAATTTTCTCTAAAATTGATTTGAGATCGGGTTATCACCAACTTAAGGTGAAAGAAGCAGATATTTATAAGATGGCATTTCGAACTCATTATGGACTTTATGAGTTTTTGGTGATGCCGTTTGGGTTAACCAATGCACCAGCCGCATTTATGGATATGATGAACCGAGTCTTTCAACCATATTTAGACCGGTTTGTGGTAGTGTTCATAGATGACATTTTGGTTTATTCAAGAAATGATGAGGAGCAGGACACGCATTTGCGTATAGTATTGCAGTTACTTCGTGATAAGCAACTTTATGCCAAATTCAGTGAATATGAATTTTGGCTAAAGGAAGTGACTTTCTTGGGTCATGTGGTATCAGCTGAAGGAATAAGGGTGGATCCTCGAAAGATTGAGGCTGTACTGGATTAGAAACCACCAAAGTCGATAAATGAAATTGAGTTTCTTAGGATTGGTGGTTATTCTGAGACGCTTTGTTGAGGGTTTTCGTTGATTCTTTGCACCTCTAACTAAAGCTGTTGCGAAAGGGAGTACCGTATATTTGGACTGAAAAACAACAAGAGAGTTTCGAGAAATTAAAGAAGATCCTGACGAAAGCACCAGTTTTAATTCAACTGAGAATGGAAAAGAATTTACTATTTATTATGATCGTCTCACACGGGTTTGGGTTGTGTCTTGATGCAAAATGGAAAGGTGGTGGCTTATGCTTCTCGTCAGTTGAGACCGCACGAAGTAAATTACCCTACTCATGATTTGGAGTTAGCTGCAGTGGTATTTGCTTTAAAGGTTTGGAGGCACTATCTCTACGGTGAGAAGTCTATCATCTACACGGATCACAAGAGTCAAGTATCTTCTTACTCGAAGGAATTAAATTTGAGACAAAGAAGATGGGTGGAATTATTAAAGGACTATGATTTCTCATTCGAGTATCATCTGGAAAGGCTAATGTGGTAGCCGACGCGTTAAGTCGTAATGGCGGTATCTGAATTGAGAGCAATGTTTGCTTATTTGAGTTTGTATGAGGATGGTAGTCATTAGCGAAACTTGGTGAAGCCTCGTGGTTAGAACAAATTCGGAGAAGCGGATATCGGATAAAAGTTGGGACCCTTATTTGACAAGTTGAAAGGGGTGAAATAGAGGATTTTGGTATAAACACGAATGGAGTCTTGTGTTTTTCGTGGAAGGGTTTGTATGCCTAAAGACTCGGTTTGAGGCGGATGATTCAAGCATAGTAGCCCTTATGCTATGCACCGGAGGAAATAAGATGTATCGAGATCTCCGTGAAACGATATTGGTGGCGGGGTTGAAGCGTGAGATTTTGAGTTTGTAGAAAAATGTTTGACTTGTCAACAAGTGAAGGCGGAGCATCAATTGTCATCAGGTTTGTTACAACCGGTAAAGATTCCTCTTTGGAAATGGGAGCGAATAACAATGGATTTTGTTAGTGGGTTACCTTTAACACCTACTAAGAAAAATTTCGTATGGGTAGTAGTTGATCTTTTGACGAAGACTGCTCATTTTCTTCCAGTTCGTATGGATTATTCATTACAAAAATTGGCTAAGCTGTATGTATCTGAAATCGTGAGGTTGCATGGGGTACCAGTGTCTATTATATCAGACAGGGATCCTAGATTTACATCACGATTTTGGAAAGATCTACATGAAGCCTTGGGAACGAAATTAAACTTCAGTACGGCTTTTCATCCTCAGTCTGATGGTCAGTCGAAAAGAGTAATTCAGATATTGGAAGACATGTTAAGGGGATGTGTGATTGACTTTAGAGGTAGTTCGGAGGATTTTCTACAGCTTGCAGAATTTGCGTATAACAATAGCTATCAGTCTAGCATTCAGATGGCACCTTACGAGGCATTGTATGGTCGTAGGTGTCGTACTCCTACTTGTTGGACTGAATTGGGCGAACGACAGATGGTGGGTCCTGAGTTAATATCTGAAATAGAAGAAAAGGTAAAAGTTATTCGAGCACGGTTAAAGGAAGCTTCGGATAGACAGAAGTCGTACGCAGACCTGAAACATAAGGATATTGAGTTTGCTGTGGGTGAGCAGGTCTTTCTGAAGGTCTCACCTTGGAAGAAAATTTTCAGATTTGGAAAGAAGGGCAAGTTGAGCCCTAGGTTCATTGGGCCATATCGTGTGATGAAGCGTGTTGGTCCAGTGGCTTATCAGATTGAATTACCTCCGGAGTTGAGTCAAATCCATAATGTTTTCCATGTTTCCATGCTAAGACGCTATAGATCGGATCCATCTCACATAGTACCAGTAGAGGAAGTGGAATTGAAATTAGACTTGTCTTTTGAGGAAGAACTAGTGGAAATTTTAGACCGAGATGTAAAAGTGCTAAGAAAGAAGATCGTGCCATTGGTCAAACTTTTATGGCGTAATCACGGAGCGGAGGAAGCTACGTGGGAGCCTGAGGATGCAATTCGGCAATAATATCCTCACCTCTTTTAATCAGGTAAATTTTGAGGATGGAATTTTCTTTAAGGGGGTAGAATTGTAACATCCTAAATATTCGAGTATCATTATGTTGCTAAGTGTTAGCTCGGGTTTACTTGGAATTAGAATAAATATTAGTAAAGTGTACTTTAATGTAAAGAAATTAGGTGACCTTGAAACATAAGTTAATTAAGTACTAAAAGATGGCATAAGATGAGTAATTGGCAAAGTGGTGATGGCACCATAAGTTGGACTTGAGGGGAGAGGTTCGAATCACCTAGCATGTAATTAGGGAGTTTTTATTTTTGCTTTATCCTACCATGTGTCGGCTATGGATAAGATTAGGATGAGTTGGATTATTTTTTTTGGTAAGAAGACTAAGGGTTATGGAAAGCTTGAGTTAGGGGATAGAATGGCTTGAATTGGGGGATAATGTTTCTCTAACTTAAGGAAAAAGGAGGATGATAAGGCTTAAGAAGAGGATGATGTTTTGGAAACTTTCTAATGGCCTTTTGACCATGTATGTGGATGGCATAGGGGCTAGGGGGGATGGCCGATTTTGTTGATTGGTTTGGTAGGCTTGGGAGTTGGATGAAAACTTTCTTTTTGGTCATTTGGTGCTTGCTTATCAAACTCTCTTCCAAAAATTTGCTCTCTCCCTAGCCGATTATACCTTAAACCTTGAGGAAACTATAGCATCTTTTTACCATCCTTTCTCTTTGACCATTTGGTCATTTCTTTGCCAATCATTCTTCCTAGTGCCGAAACTATCATCACACAAAAAGAAAGAAGGCCATTCTTTTTCTCATTTTTCCTCCCCAATACCGAATGCACTTTTCTCCTAAACTAAATTCTCTTTTCTTTCTCTTTTCCTTCTCTTTTCTTTCTCTTTTCTTTCTCTTTCCTTTCTCTCTTTCTCTCTTGAAACCGAATCATATCACTTCCATTTTCCATTCTTTTACTTTCTTCTAAACTAAAGTCTTTTCAATATTTTCTCTCATGGCCGAATGCTAGTTTGCTCTTGTACCAAATCTTTTTTCATTTTCTTTGTTTGGTCATAACCGAATTCTCCTTTAGTCATAAGTATTCTTTTCACTCAATTCTTTTCAACCGTGGACAATAGTGAGATTTTTGGAGGGCAGAAACTCAAAGTGTTCTTGAGTATTGTGGATCGTTGGAATCGATTTTAAGAGTTAAGGTAAGGAGTTTATTCAAGGATTCTCATATTATTCGTCATTTCGGTATAGTTAGTTATTTAATCGATTTTGTTATAGGGAGGTAATCGCTCGATCGTTTCTTCGTGGAACGAGGATAATTGTGGTAAGCCAATCTCAAATCTTTTAAAATCGTTAGCCATATTTCGATAATTATTAGTCGGACTAATGATCTTATGTCATTAAAGACATTCAAGATAGGGCAGAAAAGGGCAGTGCATAGTTTTCGAAAGAGGGGTGGTTCCGCTATTCCCCCTAAGTATAAACGAAGGGCTGTTTTGGGAATCTGAGATTTTCCACTGGGTTGCGGACCCTCATCCGAGGAGAACCAGCTGTTTGAAGTCATTCGTACTCCCGAACCTTTATTCATTCGTGGATTCTCATCGGGCAACGAATCAACAATCGAGGAGAAACCAAAAATAGAAGTGGTTTGAAATCCTGAGGGTAAAGATTTAGATTATTTATCAATAGTGTAGTTTTAAAATATGATAGTATTCTAATTATCGTGTTACGTTTAGGTATCTTGTGGCGGGAAAGTTTAGTACTCACAATAACCAGGTGTGTAACTTCACACTTATCTCGGGTTAGATGTTAAACCGTAAGTATTGAGAAAAATTGTAAAGATGACAAAATCGAAAAAATACGTAATATTAGTATTTTCGTGAAAATACATGAAAACGATTAAAGTTGTGAAATTTACGAAAAAGCCCTCAATGAATTAGTTGGTAAATTGTAAATTTTATGTCTCATGTGTTAAATGGGCCAACAATCTGCTAGATTGTTAAATGGGCCGAAAATATGCTAGATCGTTAAATGGGCCAAAAATATGCTAGATCGTTAAATGGGCCGAAAAGTATGCTAGATCGTTAAATGGGCCAAAAATCTGCTAGATCGTTAAATGGGTCGAAAAGTATGCTAGATCGTTAAATGGGCCGAAAAGTATGCTAGATCGTTAATTGGGCCAAAATATGCTAGATCGTTAAATGGGCAAAAAATATGCTAGATCATTAAATGGGCCAACAATCTGCTAGATCGTTAAATGGGCCAAAGTATTATATTGCTAAATGGGCTAAATGTTATTTTGTATTATGGGCCTTAATAAAAACTTGAAATATTGATTCACATGTAAATTGGGCCTTTTGCTAAAATTATCATATGCATATAGACTGTTATGCATACATGTTTGCATGGGTTGGGATTTATGATGAAAAGAAGAAAGGCCTGTTGCCAAAAATCTAGTTCGGTGGCTCTGCCACAAATATTTTAATGGCTTATTGCCTCTAGTTCGGTGGCTCTGCCACAAATATTTAAATGGCTTATTGCCTCTAGTTCGGTGGCTCTGCCACAATTATTTCAATGGCTTAATGCCTCTAGTTCGGTGACTTTGTCACAATCTAGTTCGGTGGTTCACCACAACATTATTAAAAATGGCTTTATGCTTATGATTGGTGTGTTGGCGGGGTGGGTTGACTTGATCCCCACAGTGTGATGGTTGGTGCGGTGGTGTGTAGCGGATGGAAATTAGGTTTGGTTGGGAAATTACATTTTGCATGCATTTCATTTATTATATTGATAAATCATTTATGGGCTCAAGCCCAAAATTATGACTTGATGATCTCGCCTTGATGGATATAGTAAGTGAGTTATACCTTTGAGTTACGAGTAACTCACTCCCTTAAATTTTCCATCTCGGGTAATGGAAATTGGCGTGGACTTGGGCCGGGATGACTTCGTGGAGGCCATCTCGCAAACATGGGTTTATAAACCTTGAACTTTTATTAAGTATTTTCTTTAAATTACTATTTTGGATATGATGTAATAAGGCCTCTATTAATATTTTATGGATTTTATGTGTGGATGGATTTAAATTTTGTTTTAGATATTTAATATGGGCTTTTGTTAATCCGATAATGTTTCCTTAAAATACTTTGGGTTTTCAAACATATGAGATTCTTTATCTATTCTTATTTTCAAAATTTTTTTAACTCTTTAAAAACTACTTTAAGGTTTTTGATAATTAAATACTAAATGTTAAGATTTCAACTAATGTTTCTTAAATTCATCAAATTTAAATCATTTCTCTTGGTTTTTATTAAACTTTATTTTCAAAAGGTTTTGTAGTACCAATTCACCTAAATCCTTAGAAAGATTAAAAGAATGTTCGATCTGTGTGACAAACCAAATCTCGTCTTGACGCATAGACCTGGTTTGGGGTGTTACACATAACCCAAAATAGTAAAGTAATAAAGTAAACGAAGTACGAAACTAAAGTCCAAATAAAACCATTTCTGAAGTATGACCTCCACCGAGTCATCCATGGCCCCAAGTCCTCGTCACTGAGCATTACCTTCAAGGGTTAAGAAAGAAAGGAGGTGAGTTACAAGAACTCAATGTGTAACCCACTTACCATTGTCTACTGGGCCAAAAATCCAATTAAGCATTTATTGGGTCAAAGCCCATTTATAATTATAACATAATAACATGTATATAATGTGCATGTGATATGCAATTCCCAAACCAAACCCAGTTTTCCATCCGCTACACACCACCCGTACCAACCAACACACCTGTGGGGAGCTTTAGTCACCCACCCCGCCAACACACCAAACTGGGCATTAAGCCATATATCAAACTGGGCACTAAGCCATATATCAATTTGTGGACAAGCCACCAGAATTTTGTAGCAAAGCTACCAGAACTTCTCTTCGTCAAATATTTTCCCATTCCATGCAAAATTATGTATATGTATCGTACATATCAAATCAAAATCTTTACAGTATAACAATGATAATTAAAAATTCAAAATTTATTTCCAATACTAAGGCCCATTTATCACATATCAATTCGACCCATTTTATCAAATTATAACATCGGCCCATATAACAAATTATCACATTGGCCCATATAACAAATTATCACATTGGCCCATATATCTAATTATCAAATGGCCCATATAGCAAATATCAAATGACCCATATATCAAATTATCAATCAACCCATATAGCAATTTATCAATCGGCCCATATAGCAAATATCAAACAACCTATATAGCAAATTATCAATCGACCCATATAGCAAATTATCAAACGGCCCATATAGCAAATTATCAAACGGCCCATATAGAAAATTATCATTCGGCCCATATAGGGTATTATCGTAATTCGGTAATTTACCCACTAAGGGTAATTCGGTAATTTCGCAATCCAAACTTAACTATTAATTTGGGCATAAAAATTTAAACTATCCATCTGCGTCGTACTGACTAAATTGGCTATAACCTGAGTTAGGAAACTCGAAATCTAAATCCGTAAATTTTCCTTGAAACTAGACTCATATATCTTCTTACTACAATTTTTCCAGATTTTTGTCTTAACCAATTAGTACAGTTTATTCCTTAAAATTTCCCTTGTTTCACTGTCCAACGATTCTGACCTCTCTTACCCAAAATTCAAATATCTCATTGTACAGTTTTCATATGTTGTTCCCACTTGTTTCTATTGAAAATAGACTCACTAAGGAATCCATACATATAATTTATAACCCATAATTGACTTTGTACAATTATATATGATTTTTCCAAGATAGATCAGGAAACCACGAAATCATTCGGAACTAGTCTCACTAAAATTAACATATCTCAGAATATAAAATTCCTTTTCCTTCTTCGTTTCTTCCTTATCAAAATAGACACAGTAAGCTCTGATTTGATATCTTATTAACTTATTAATTCCCTTTCTCCTATTTTTCATGATTTTTCGAAATCACGTCACTGCCATTGACCAAAACTATTTTATTACAAAAACATGGTTACCACTATAAACCTACGCACTCGAGTGATCCCGGATGCCGATTTCTAGTTTTCTTTGGTATTTCGACCAAATCACAGAACATATCATACAAAATTTCACAGAGATGTGAGATTACACACCATTTCAAACATGTTTTCGGAAAGTACGGGATTACACACCTTGATTTCGATTTCCTAACAAACCACTCGTCGTTGACCTAGAACAATTCCAAAAAAAAGTTAGCCTCGGATTCCAAAAGATTTCATATCACTTACACTTGAATTACTTACCACTATATCCAAAGGTAGAAATATATCGAGTGATTTGTCCCTAAAACATATAGTCAATTAGTCGAAACTTCAATCCGATTTACAACATAGCCAAATGGAGATATAACGAAAAATCTAAAAACAAACCCCCTGACCTTATCGATATTGGATCCAATTACCACCGTTTGATTCTGGCTAGAACAATACACGATCTCCCACTTAAAGCACTATGAAAAAGAAAGAGATTTGTTTAAAAGAGAATAGATGATGATTCCGATCAAAAAGACCCTCCCAAGCCATAATATAGATTCGGCAAAAGAGAGAAGAAAATAAAAAGAATTGAAAGGGTTCTTACCGATTGTTCAAGAGATGAATGACAACTCGAATGGAAAGAAGATCAATGAAAGATGGAAGATTCGGCTATGGTGAAAATATTAGAGTGAAAGTGATGCTTGAAGGATTTTTGCTAAAAGAAAAGAAGAAGAAAGATGATGGATTAGTTTCAGTTTTCAAGGATGATGAATGAACAAAGAAATGGTCTCCAAGTTGTATGTATTCGGTAAAGAAAAGAAATGGAATAAGTCTCTTCAAGGTTGCATGGATTCGGCAAAAAGAGACAAAGAAGTTTGGGAAGAAAAGAAAATGATACCAAATTGTCAATGAAGAATAGGCCAAAATAACCAAAATTTACCAATTACCAATGATCATAATCGGCTAGGAGAGGGAGTTTTGAGAGAAAAAGAAACAATTGATGTATTGATATTTTGTCCAAAACTATCACTTTTGTTTTTACCAAAACATCAAGCACCAAATTGGCTATCATCCTAGCCCCAAGCAGTTCACATTCATCCCCCCTAGGATAAGAGTTTGGCTACCCAAACTTTCCAAAACACCATCCTCAAAATAAGCCCCTTGTCCCCCTTACTTACCTATTTCTCATGATTCCTTTCCCCAACTTCAACCTTGCCTTATTCTTTTAGCCACCTTACCGAAATAATGAAGTCCACCCTAGCCATATTTATTCCTTGACCGACACATAAGGAAGGGAAGCAAAAATAAAAGTCAAATTGCACACAAAGTGATTTGAACTCCTTCCCTCAAGGTGCTACAAGTGGCGCCATATCTTCTCTACTAATAGCTCTTTTATGCTAGCTATTTAAACAATTATTTCCCTATGCTTTAAGGTCACTTACTCCATCTCCTTAAAGTGCTAAAATACCAAATTTTTCCTAAGGCCCAATTAAACCCGAGACTTTATAGAAACCTCGTAACCTTCCAAATTCACTTAACTAATAGTCCAATTTGCAATAATGTCATTCTCTTGTTCTCAAAATTTTAAACATTCCTACGCCTAAGGCCCAATGGGCCCAATCTACTAGGCCCAATTTTGGGATGTTACAATTCTACCCTCCTTAAAGAAATTTCATCCTTGAAATTTCTGACCATCTACTAAACGCATCGCTCAAATCACATCACTAAGCTTTTTCTGCGCACTCTGATCTTAAAAACCACAATGTACTTTTAACAAAATCTTGAATCCTCTTTCACACAACCAAACATTTAACCACAAAAGCAAACAGTTGTCTACCATTTATACTTAGAATTTTCTACATTCAATCATCATGTCCAACCAAAACATACCTGATTTGATGGTGATGTAACAATCCCGAGCTTTATGCTCCTTAGACCCGCATCTCAAGCATGCTCCTGACCTCCTCCAACATTCCCCCGGATGACACCTTCTGCAATGATCGTAGGCCGAAAAGTTTGGACGTGCCTTAACATGCTTTACAAAATGAGACTGCGATCCAAAAGACCCATGATCTCCTTTCTTCTTACAGTCCACAGACCCAACTCGAAGTGCTTCACTGATTTCATTAACCTCCTTCAATACCTTCTTAACTATCTGAGTCAGCTCATCAACCCCAACTCGATCATGAGATCCCTTCTCAGCCACTAACGATGTCTGTGCCTCCCTTTCGGGCACATGCCTTGGTGCCAAAGATCTAGTCCTAGCACCTTGGCCTCTACCACGTCCACATCTACCGCGTCCGCGTCTTCTAGCGCTCATGTTCACTAAGTCGATATAATCTGATTAAGAGTTTTATGAATCATTATGCTATTCGATGTTTATTAAACAAATTTTTATGAAGTATGAGTAGAAAAGTTATTTTCGAGAGTCAAATCCGTATTCTAGAGTCTCAGTCTTTATAGTTTCAACTCCTAAAGCTAACAGTTCTAGAGTATTCTACTTTGTAGAATTTTCGTAACACAATAATCATAAAATGAAAACAAATACTTACTTGAATTGGTGCCTGATACTCGTGGTGTCATACTTCCTTTAGAACATATATTTATAAATCAAAATTCTAAACAGCTTTGGAAAATACTTTTGAACCCAAACCACGATCGAGTTTTGCAACCGGGCTCTGATACCATAAAATATAACACCCCAAACCCAGCCCATGCGTTATGAGCAGTTTTGGTATGTCACATGAAGAAAAACATATTAAATTCCTTTTATTCATACAAAAATAGATGTTGATTTGTTAAAAACAAGAATAGATAATGATTCCTATCAAAAAGACCCTCCCAAGCCATAATATAGATTCGGCAAAAGAGAGAAGAAAATAAAAAGAATTGAAAGGGTTCTTACCGATTGTTCAAGAGATGAATGACAACTCGAATGGGAAGAAGATCAATGAAAGATGGAAGATTCGGCTATGGTGAAAATATTAGAGTGAAAGTGATGCTTGAAGGATTTTTGCTAAAAGAAAAGATAAAGAAAGATGATGGATTAGTTTCGGTTTTCAAGGATGATGAATGAACAAAGAAATGGTCTCCAAGTTGTATGCATTTGGTAAAGAAAAGAAATGGAATAAGTCTCTTCAAGGCTGCATGGATTCGGCAAAAAGAGGACAAAGAAGTTTGGGAAGAAAAGAAAATGATACCAAATTGTCAATGAAGTTGCAGCGGAACAGATTTAAGCTACGAATTACAATTCCTATACCTTCGAAGTTGCAGCGGAATAGATTTGATCTGACCTACTGCAACTTCGAAGGTATAGGACTTGTAATTCATAGCTTAAATCTTTTTCGCTGCAACTTCAGGGAAATAAGATTTACTGTCTTCAGTCTGATCCACTACAACTTCAGGGAGATAAGACTTGTAACTTCAACCTGCTCCACTGCAACTTCAGGGAGATAAGGTTTTCCATGATATGCTTTACTGCAACTTTAGAGAGATAAGATCTGTAATTTATAGCTTTAATCTGTTGCACTGCAACTTCAGGGAAATAAGATTCACTATCTTCAGTCTGCTCCACAGCAACTTCAAGGAGATAAGACTTGTAATTTCAACCTGTCCACTGCAACTCCAAGGAGATAAGGTTTGCGATGATCTGCTCTACTGTAACTTCAGAGAGGTAAGATCTATAATTTATAGCTTCAATCTGTTCCACTGCAACTTCAGGGAAATAAGATTCGCTGTCTTCAGTTTGCTCCATTGTAACTTTAGGGAGATAAGACTTATAACTTCAACCTGCTCCACTGTAACTTCACGGAGATACGGTTTGTAACTTCATTGGTCTATTTCACCATTCTCTAGGTAACACGACCTGTAAAATTCATTTCATGGGTCCATCTTCGTGGCAAATGATTAGGAAGTCATAATCAAAATGAATCAAATGCTCCTATTTGGATGTGTACGAATGACACTTGCATGAATGCATAATGTCATTTTTTGAGAATAATCCCTTTTTAATGCTTAGGTTGTCATTGCTCATCATTCATCAAGGTTCTATCATTGATATGCTACCGTGCCTTCTTGTGTAGCCAGTATCTTTGATAGAAGATCTAAATAAATAGTCATTATTTTGACTATTCTTTCTCAAATGTTTTTTTTTTGTTAACTCATGAATTTGGTCAGTTCTGACTAATGGTCCTGCTTTAGGTCCATGTACTATTTAGAAGCTTATAGAGAAATATGCAAAACTCCTTTTGCTTGAGTATTATTGGTCCAATAATCATTATTTCAATGAAAAATGCTTGAAAAAGATTATCGCCATGGACAAGATGAAATTTTATTGGGAGCAAAGCTCAAAAATGAATTAATCAAGATAGAAAATTTGGCTAAGATTTAAAATGAATAAGGTGAAAATAGGTGCCCCAGATATCTCAGCGTGAGCTTCTCCACACAAAACTTCTTGAGGATCGTTTGAACTTGATATGTGTTTAGAAGAACTGGAGTACTTTGTTGATGCCCCAAGATGTAGCATCCTTCCTCCCTGTTAATTTGGAGAAGACAAGACTACCGCATGCCTTACCTTCGATCAAAATTTGAATTGCCCTTTCCTGGGTTTTCAATTCAAAACCCCCTTTGGTCTCAAGGCACCTTTTTCGGGTTTTCACCCTGGCCTCTCTTTTTTCTTTTATTTTTCTTTTTTGTTTTTCCCTTTTTTTTAGTCTAGTAGTTCTTGATTGAATTAGAATTCACTGGATTAGGCAAAGTCTTGCCATCCATTTCAGTTAATATCAATGCCCCTCTAGAGAAGGCATTCTTTACCACATAAGGTCCTTCCCAATTAGGTATCCATTTTCCTCTGAAATCCTTTTGTATGGGAAGGATCCTTTTCAAAACTAGATCCCTCTCATGGAATTATCTGGGATGAAGCTTTTCATCATAATATCGTACCATTTTGGTACATTCAACCATGACGGATAGCTTTCAACCTCTTTTCTTCAATTAGGTTTACTTGATCATATTGAAATTAGATCTATCCAACTTCAACTCTGACAAAACTCGGAGAGAAGAAATTTCAACTTCAATGGGCAAAGCCGCCTCAATTCCATAAATCAATGAGAAAAGTATCACCCCGATAGGGGTCCTAACAGACGTTCGACAAGCATAGATGCCAATCTTCAAGAGTCTCAATCATTTCCCCCATGATCCCTTTTTTTCCACCGTTTGTTTTAGGGCGATACGGTGTTTAATCTTGAACATACTGCAAACTTCTGATATCATGTTGTTACATCGTCAGATATGATCCTTTTTGGCAGTCCATACTGACATAGAATTTACTGACTGTCAACTTTGTGACATCGGTATATGAAGTAGCTTCTGCACACTTGGTGAAGTAATCGACAACCACAAAGATGAATTGATACTCGTTAGAAGTTTTTGGTATGATCGGCCCACTAACATTCATGCCCTATATATAGAAAGGCCATAGATTCCACTGATTCTTTGTAAGGTGAGATCTGTTTCTCATCTTGTTCTACCATCCTTAACAAATCAAGAAATGAGCTACAGTCTCGGTCATCTTCAAAGTCTTGAGGTTCCGCTGGACCATATCTTGCTCAAAAAGAGGTTCTGAGTCAATAGCAGTGTCACTCATATTATTGATATCTAGAGACCTGTTATAGGGACGAAGGAATATCCAAAGAACAAAAGAATCTAAGAATATTTACTTGTGTGGTATGATTATGAATGAAATGGAAACAATAAAAGAATATTTGCTTGAAGTGAGAAACAGAGATGCATTTTATTGAAATAAAGATGCTGGACATAAGCCTATTTCACAAAAGGATTCTTATTGCTCCTAGGCTTAGAGAAATAAGCGTGTTTTGAACATTACTTCGAATTGGCTTTAAAAAATATAGGGATCTCTTCCGCAGTCCCATCGCTCCAAACATTCCCAGGTATGCAAGGGTAAATGCCTGATAAATTCTCTTCTCCGACTCCCTCCTCGGATACGGTGTTAATGTTTAGATTTACCAACATTCCTTTCGACCTTTGACTTTTTCAAGGAATTCCAACTCTTTATTATCCATTAGGATCTGCACCAAAGCTTTGAATTCAACGCACTCTTGGATTTCATGACCTTCTTCAGCGTGGAATTCACAATAGCTCCTCATCCCTTTGGGTGTCTCCTCTAAATTCTAAATGATTAATCCCATATCTATCATTTGTTTCAAAACCCATTTCAATAGGTTTTTACTTCTGCAATATTCTTCTTGATTCTCTTCCCCGTATTCTCGATTATTACGTTTACCCCCTTATCAACATGGTTGGGTAACGAATTTTCTACACCAGACAGATTGTCAAATTTCACAATGCCCATTCGAATGAGCCTTTCAATTAATTTTTTTAAAAGTGGTGTAGTTTTCTATTGAGTGTCCCATGATTCCTGTGTGATACTTGTATTGGACGTTCATGTCGTACCATTTGGGAAATGGAGGCTACATAGGTTCTGAGTAGAACAGAGATACCACATGGGCATTAAACAGATTTTGGTATAACTCTATACGTCAAGGGGATGGGAATGAACTAGAGTTTTTCTGAGTCCGGCCTCAAGTTGGATTCTTACCTTGAAGGGCCTTGATAGCTGGGGGTTACAGCCCTCGACTGGCCTATAGTGATTGGCTTGGGATACCCTTTACTAAACATGCTCACGTTATTCACTTCATTGTCATTTTTCTTTAGGGTTGACCTTTTGGTACTTTTCCTTGCATTTATCTTTCCACTCCTTACAGCGTTTTCAATCATCTTACCAGACATTACAATATCTGAGAAGCTCGTGGTAGCGCTTCCCAACATATGGTTAATGAACGGGGCTTTCAGAGTGTTGATGAAAAGCATCATGGTTTCTTTCTCCAGAAGAGGTGGTTGGACTTGTGTTGCCACCTCTCTCCATCTTTGGGCATGTTGCCTGAAGCTCTCATTCTGCTTCTTCTCCATATTTTGCAGTGTGAATCTATCAGGTGTCATGTCTGTCATATGACTATATTGCTTCATAAAAGCTTTTGCTAAGTCTTTCCATGAACTGATTTTGACACGACTCAGTTGGTTGTACCATTTAGCTGCAGACCCGATCAGACTATCTTGGAAGCAGTGGATCAATAGTTGATCATTATTAGCATATCCTGTCATCTTTCGACAGAACTGGTGATGTGAGCTTCAGGACAACTAGTTCTGTTGTACTTTTCAAACTCTAGAGTTTTGAACTTGGGAGGGAGTACTAGATCTGGGACCAAACTCAGATCCTTAGCATTGATTCCATGCTGACTATCAATGTTTTCTATTACCCTGAATTTTTCCTCTAGCCATTTACATCAGTCCTCTAACTGCTTTGGCAATTCTGTCTTCGCCCTTTCCTTTTTTGCAACTTCATCAAGCTCAGGGATAACAAGATTAGCTGGGTTATCCCCTGGGTTAGAACCTGATCCAGCTCGAAAGTTCATCGGTACCGAAACACCATCCTGAAATTGTTGAGGCCTAATCATGACAGATGTTCTTCGAGGGTACACCTCAGGTTGTGTTTGTGTATGTGTTGGAGTAAAACCTGGAGGATAGAAAGGTTCCTCATTATCATATCCAGCATTAACTATAGGGCCCTTTCCTTTATCTACTCCTCCAGTCAACAGTTGGGTCAACTGAGTCATCATATTTCTTTGGGACTCCAACATTTGGTCTATCATGTCTTGCTGGATTTTAGCCAGCTGCTCTTGCATTTGCAATTGTAGTTGATCTTGTATCTCTTTTTTGAGTTGTTCAAGTCTTTTCAATCTTTGATCCACGTCTTTTGTCTTTGCTCAGGTACCGTAATGATGTTTTGTTGGTAAGTTTTTGTTGGTTTCTAGATTAACTCTGAAATAATTTTAACCAATTAGATATTTCCATGAAATTTAATGCACATGATGTGATGTAATGTGAATGCATGAAATGAATGCAAAAAGGCATCGATTCTGATTCAATTTCATTTAGAAAACTTTATTACAAAAAAAAAAATTCTTTACATAAAACGAATTACAGATATGGCTTTGTCCTAATGCTCAAAGTTTTAACTTTCCTAAGCAAAGAAGCTAACTCTTGACCTCGAGCTGATTCTAGCGCGTACTTCACACTTAGCATGTCAGCCTAAATTGCCAAGGTCTGTAAATGATTGGCTACCTCCCGAATCTAAGCCACGGCCTCGCCCATAATGTAATCTCTATTCCTAACTTACCTTAAAAAGCTCTACCTGGAGCTCACAGTTTTGTAATGCAGACTCTAGTTCTTCTACCTTTCCTTTCATTTCTTTAACCTTGTTCAAACTTGCCCTCAACTCAACCGTAAAATTATGACTTCTATGTTGATGAAGTAAATTTTCAAGTCCTGCCACTCTAGCCTTTATTTCTCTTTTGTCATTTTGGGTTTCTAACAAACTCCTTTCTAGGGCCTCTTTCTATGCCTGAGCATCTTGGAATTTTCTCTCCCATCGATTGGCTTTGGTTCTTTCTTCTTGGATCTCTTCCTCTGACATTTTTCCCAATCCGGCGTTTCTCATCGATAGACGTAATTTCTTATAATCTGTCTTCAAACTATCTATGTCTTCCTCGGCTTTATTCTTTCCTTTCCTTAATCCCTCGGCCTCTAGCTTTTGAACATCAGCATCTAACCTTGAACGCATCTTCTCTTCCTCCAATTGTTCTATCTCATTTTCAAGTTCCAAATTCCTCCTCTCGAAGTCTTACTTTATGATTTCTAGTTCTGACGGGATCACTTGTAAGTACTCTTCCATCAGTCGAACGCCTTCTAAATTCAGCCCAGGGATATTATCATTAATTTTTCTACTCCACCATCCACTGTACTCAGAAGTTATCATTGAACCTATGAGCAACCTTTTCATTCGACGAGTCAGATTCCACGCGTTAGAAATCTCCTTTACCCTTTTCTTGTAACTATCTCTCTTGTACGAAAACTCACATTGAGCTAGCCCATGCATTGCCAGTATGAACTGTCTTGATATGTACTGCCTCAATACGAGCAAAGAAGCATACCTAACGGCTCCCCAAATCCCAAGCAAAGGACCCAGTTAAAACTCCCACATCGGTAAAGAATTTCATCGGGAATCAACCAAGGAGCTCTCCACTCGACATCTTCTTCTTAGAGATTTTGGAGAAGCTTTATCCAATTTTCATCTGATATGTCATCTCTTCTTGGCATGGCCACCAACTCCTTTAATGGGGAGTAATTCCCAGAGAAAACCCGATAAGAAACCTTATCCACCTTCCAGAAATGATTGTTGAACCAAGTTAACAACAACTGCGTGCGCCCTATAAATCTGCCCTCACCGGCCCTTCTATATGAGCTCAAAGATCTAAATGTCTCGACCAAGATTGTAGGAACAGGTGTGACCCCTATATCAAGCCGATCAAAGAGATTCGAGACCGCCTCATCTACATACCCTAATGCCCTAGAGAAGATCATTAGTCCGTAGATGCTCAAAGCAAGCACATCGACTCTCTTTTTCGTATCAGGATGCACTAGAATTAAATCTCTCAAATTCTTCCATGGGATGCACTTACACTCACCTTTTTGCTTGATCCCAACTGTAATCCACTGTTCACTTATTCCTGTAATGTTTATCAATTTCTTCCAAAAGGTCGGGACATAAGTGGCTCTAGAATAAGCTTTATCGACTTGAACCATTGGACAACACAGTAGGGCTATATATTCTTCCACAGTGGGCACTAAATCTACCCCCCAAAGGTAAAGCAACTGTATGCAGGGTTTCAATACTGAGCGAGGGCCCAGAATAAATGCTCGTTGATTGCTACAAAATAGTCTAGTTTTAATATTTATAAAAGAGTGATCGAACCTGTAGACTAACTGCGACAATGATAGAGGCAAGTGGACCTATCGAACAGTAGTATAGCTCAGGCAAGAATATCTTATCGAACCCAAGGAACCTAAAAGTACTATTACTCACTGTCTTTCTATTATTTAGCCTAAATATGAAGTGATTGGTTTATTAAACTAAAACAAATGAAATACTTAAACTTTAGATGCAAAGGTAAAAGAATAAACTTTGGGAAAAGACTTTGAAGAAAACTCAATTGATAAAGATGATACCTTCGGGAAGAATCCACCTGTGACTTCACTTATTATCTAACTTCCAATTCATATGATTTCTTTTACTTAGCTTGATCCGTGAGACTCCCTAACCTATATTAAACCTTCTCTCGAAGTGAATAACGTCTAGCCTTAGGTTAATTAGTGGAACTCTCGTTCTCTTATAATAACCTCCTAAGGAAGCAGTAAATCGATCAATGGACTCCCATATTAGGTTTCACCCTAATCTGGTAAAATCTCGTAACCCTATCTCTAGGCGCCCGATCAACTCTGCTTAATTATGCTAGATTTACTTTTAGGCAGGTTCTATTCCTCCTCCACCTAAGCACATCGGATAAATTTAATCAACATAATTAAGAACAAACTAAGTATTTATCATATAAACTGAAAGAATTAAATAACAAAATCCATCATAGGTTTCATCCCCTTCAGGTATCCGAGGGGTTTAGTTCATAATTAAACAAGAAATCATCTCAAGAGAAAAGATAAAACAAAACATAGGAAATCCTTAAAAACCCCTGAAGGAATTGAAGAGGAGATCCTCCGTCTTGAGTAGAATTCTGACTCTTCGAGATGGATCAATTGGCTATCTTCGAGTAATTTCCTAAATGAGTAAAGCTCTGGTAGAAAACTCTGCTAAAACCTGATGACCTTGAATTGCTATCTTGGATTGTTTATATAGACGTTTGGGATGCTTTATTTGGCTCCTAAGTACTCGTAATTCAAGTGAAATTCATCCTAAGTGTTTGAGTGGACTTAGGATTGCGTTTCTTGTGCTCCAAGCATCCAATTTTAAGTGAAATTGCTCTTTTCCGTGGCAGGGGTACGGCCTTGACACGCCCGTGTAAATTGTGGTCCAGCCCGTGTTTCCATCCTGTCAATTTAGGCACGGATACGACACGTCCGTGTAATATATGGGTAGAGGCCGTGCTTCGGGTCTGCCAATTGGGGCACGGCCATGTGGCATGAAGTCCAGGCCATGTTGGGCTTTTTTTGTCGACGAGGCACGGTCGTGTAAATTAGGGTGTGACCTTGTGAAATCTAAATATTGGGGCACGGCTGTGTGGCATGAAGTCCAGGCCGTGCCAACTTCTTGGGTTGGCCTACTTTGGTCCGTATTAAGCTCGTTTTACGTTCTTTTTATCCTTAGGTGTTCTCCTGAGTATAAGACATGAAAAGAAAGGATTAAGAGCATCTTTTTACATAAATTGAGGGCTAAATCATCCAAAAGCATACTAAATATGGGGTTAAAATGTGTTACTTTTACGGTTTATCAAATACCCCCACACTTAAGCTTTTGCTTGTCCTCAAGCAAAATTCTCAATTTACAATTAGAACGAACTTTCCAAAATTCATAATTCCTATCGATATTGTCTCATCATAATTCATAGATAATTTATACATGGATAATTCAACTCAAAGAGTCATAAAGATTCAATTACGATAAGTCATACCTTTGTAGTACAAAAACATAGGTGTTTCCCCTTATCTAAGTAATTACCTTTAATTCAAAGACGATAAGGATTGACAACCTCACAATAGATTCACTCAAGTCACTCAAAGGTGTTCAAGGTTCAAAATAAACACTCTAAGTCGAACCTGAAAAGTTAATCCCATAGACTTTCCTGGAAATCAAATCTCCACCACTGTATATGTGTTGATACATAGATCAAAAGGTCTTTAATCAAGGTTGTAATGGGGCTAGGGTTAAAGGTGTGGAAAAAGGCTAAATTAGAAGGGTTGGAATCGATATTGACTTGACAAATTACCTAACTAGAAACACTAAACTAAATAAGAATATTTACTTCGAATGAAAACTAATAATATCACTTTTGATAATTACTCCATAATAAGGAGTATTTTGATACTACTTTAATACGAGCTTCTTCTTTACAAATTGGAGTTTAAACACTCTAAGCTCTTTTATATACTACCAATATTGAATATACTGGGATTTTTTTTAAGAACAAACTAAGTAAAACTTAATAAAAGGAACTTTGATAATTGAAATAACCTAATTTGGCAATTGATCAAGCCAATTCTCGATAGAGGGGTAGTCAAAGGAATGTTGATAACAAATATAAAGGGATTTGGTTTAATATTAGTGGGTGAGTCAATAAAAAGGTTATTAGGATTCAACGGGGTTCACTAGGGGTTGATTTGTGAAGATAGGCTTTTTAGTGGAGTGAATGGGCTAAACCTAGGTGCCTTTATCATCTCAGTGTATCAAATCATTAATGTGGTCTCGACATGTATAAACGAGGCAAGTTCTAGAATAACAGTTCAAAGTTGACACACTCATAATCAATTAAGTGAGCAAGAAAAAGAATATATGCTCTATAAGGCTCAAGATCTCACCAAAAAATTATGGGTGTTTTTGACATCAATCCTTGTAAATTTCAAACTTCAAGGTAATACTCAAATTCAGTTCAACAACCTATCAATTTTTATTTTTGAAAAATAGACTTATCATGCTTGATTCTCTAGTATCCTTCAAATTTAATCCTCAATGCACAATTAACTATGATTTAATTAGAGACATATCAATAAAGATCATAAATCATTTGAAATTTCATCCAAATTAATAATATGAGAAAAATACTTTTGATTAAGACTAATTTCAGGGTTTTGAGAGTTATGCAAAAAGTTAGGCACTATTACCCCCACACTTACGATGTACATTGCCCTCAATGTACAAAGATAGATAATGAAATTTATGTGCCAAATCAAAAAGATAGGTGGGGAAAATAATACTCCCTGAAATCTGGATGATCCCTAGCATCTTTGGTAGCGGTGATGGTGTTTTCTATGGGCCTGGTGGAGTGGCTACCAAGAAGCAATTTGCTAGATGAAGAAATTGGGTAGCCTGTGAAGATATAACCAAGAGATCTAGGGAAATAATAATGATATACTAATACTAAATTTAAAGATTAAGAAAATAAAAAGAAGGAGACTAAGAAGAGAACTGAAATTGAAAGAAAAGACTAATGGACTAACGAGTCCTTATTGTTGGATGGATTGCGAAGTGGGTGTAACTTTGAAGGTTGTGTTGTGTGATTCCCTAGCAGTCTTTAGAACCTAAAACCAAGAAACTAATATGAAATAAATTATATTAAGCATCAAAGAAGTATAGATAATGAAAATAAAGGAGACGAGAAAAGAAAAATATAACCGAAAAGGTTTTCGAGACCTTTGGCGTGTCAATTAAGTGAAGTTGTTGGCATGAACTCATGTTGAGGTTTCCTTTGAGGATACGATGCTTACGTTTCTTGACATGGTCTTTGTGTTGCTCAAGTGTCTTGGATCTTTTCTATGATTAGGAAGAAAAATTTGAAGGAAAAGAGGAAGAAGGAATAAGAAAGAAGATGGGAAAAAGAGGAAGGGTTGTGGGGGTTTAAATAGGATTTCAAATCTGGCATGTTCCCACGCCCGTGTACCGAGGGTGTGTTGATTCACACGGCTGCCTAGCACGGCCGTGGCTAATGGCGTGTTGCTTCTTACATGCCCATTTCTTAGTCAGCCACGCCCATTTCGAGAGAGTCAGTAGCTTCACACGGTTCATAGGCACGCTCGTGCTGTTCTTTTCGACCCCCATGTTTTAGGGTTGTTAGGCTCGTGACGTCGGGGAGTGGTTGGGCTGACTTGCACGGCCCTGCTCTTGTTAGCGTGGTGGTTTTGGTGGTCCACACGATGTGTGGTCAAGAAATCTGCACTTTTATGTTAGTTTCCAACTAAATACTTAGGAAAGAAAGATGGACAGAAAAGAATCTGAAAACAAATTTGAAAATAAATAGTGTTAATGTTCGGGTTGCCTCTTGAGAAGCGCTCGTTTATAGTCTTAAGCTATACTGTCCTCATGTTTGAAAATTTTAGGGAGGTTTAAAGGTTTGAATATCTTCCCTCATGCTTGCGATTTTATTTTCATGACAAAGTTGGAGTCGAGAAGCATTTACCTTGGATTTATCAAATTTTAGGTTACTTACCTCGACTGTGTTTTGGGGGAAGATTTCGTGTACCTTGGGAAGAATTTCTCCCTTTGTCCTCAAGTCTGTTGGAGTAATGTGAAGATCGACTTTGTCTAACAGCACATGGTCTCCTATTTTAAAGTGATTGGATGTTCCTATGAGCTCTTCTAGTGGTTCTTTAGGTTTTACTTCATGTGGATCCAGCTTTTCTTTGGTGTATATCTTCTGCTCTTCTAAATTGTTGATCGTATGCTTCTGTGTTGGCTTAGTTTTGATGCTTCGTGATGTTTCCTACTATGGAGGTTGAATAATTTGATTATCTATTGAAACGACTTTCTTACCTTCATCTTCTGTGGTTCTGGCTGAGTCGAGAGCTTGAAGATTGACTGATTCATCTCCTACACGAAGTATGAGTTCTCCTGTGGCAACATCAATTTTAGTCTTGGCAGATGCAAGAAAAGGTCTTCCTAAAATTAAAGGGATTGAAATTTCCTCATCCATGTCTAAAACAACAAAATCTACTGGGAAAACAAATTTATCGATTTTCACTAAAACATCTTCAATAATGCCCCTAGGGATTCTGATAGTTTTATCAGCTAGTTGAATACTCATCCTAGTTTGTTTGGGCTTTCCTAGACCTAGTCGTTTAAACAGTGCATAAGGCATAACATTTATACTTGCCCTTAAATCAGCTAACGCATTATCAATAGTCAAACTACCAATTAAGCATGGAATCGTAAAACTCCCTGGATCTTTTAATTTTTTTTGGTAGCATGTTCTATAGCATAGCTGAGCATGTTGCGTTTAATTCCACATGGTGCTCTTCATCTATTTTGCGTTTGTTCGTCAAGAGCTTGCTTAAGAATTTCATTACATCGGGCATCTGAAAAAGAGCTTCAAGAAGAGGTAAGTTAATATGTAATTTCTTCAAGAGTTTTAGAAACTTACCGAATTGTCCCTCTGAATCATCTTTTTTCAATGCTTCGGGATAATTTATGTGAGGTTGGTATTCTTTGATTACCGGTTTTGGCTTTTATTGAGCTACCTCAGTCTTATCCTTCTTTTCTTGTGCTGATGTGGGTCTATCTACTTCTGTACCCTCTTGAGTTGTAATGGCTTGGATTTGCTCTTTTGGGTTTATTTCTGTGTTGCTTGGTAGACGTCCTTGTTGGTGTTCAGAAATTAACTTTGTCAGGTGTCCCACTGACCTAGTAAGTTCTCCAACTTGATTCTCGAGTCCTTTCATCGACTTCTGTTGTTCATCAAGGTTTGTATCAGTCTTTTGAAGACGAGATTCTATGGCTGCCATGAATTTTGTCAGCATCTCTTCAAGGCTTGATTTTTTTCCTGTGGGTAGGGCTAATTTTGATAATTTGGAGGAGGTTGCTGCCTTTGAATTCCTTGATTTCCTTGTCCTCTCCATGAAAAATTTGGGTGGTTCCTCCAACCTGGGTTATAAGTATTACTATACGGATTATTATTGGATTTGAAATTGTTACCTATATAGTTTGTCCGCTTCGTTTTTGCTCTGGTCGGTAGAGTGGGTACTCGAGATTCGCCACATTCTCGCTTGCTTCACATTGCATCCTTTGGATGTACCTGCGAAGAACATAGATTATCAAGCTTTTTATTCATTAACTCTACCTATGTTGACAGCTTTATCACTGTGTCTATGTTGAAAACTCTGGCTGATTTTGTCGGCTTCGCCCTTGTGATTTTCCATTGATAAGTGTTCAATGACATCTCCTCAATAAAATCGTAGGCCGCATCAGGAGTTTTGTTGTTCAGAGTTCCACCGATTGATGAATCAATCATTTGCCTTGTTGAAGAATTCACACCATTGTAAAAAGTTTGGACTTGAAGCCACAAAGGTAATCCGTGGTGTGGGCATCTCCTTAGGAGATCCTTGTATCTTTCCCATGCATCATATAATGTTTCTGTGTCATTCTGTACAAAAGAAGATATGTCATTCCTAAATTTGGCCGTTTTGGCTGGTGGAAAATACTTTAAAAGAAATTTTTTGGTCATTTGGTCCCATGTTGTGATTGACCCTCGTGGTAACGAGTTCAACCACTGCTTTGCATTATTCCTTAATGAAAAAGGAAATAACCGAAGATGTATGGCATCATCAAAAACGCCATTTATTTTGAAAGTATCACAGAACTCTAAGAAATTAGCTATATGAGTATTTGGATCTTCGTCCTGCAATCCATCAAATTGAACAAACTATTGAATCATTTGTATTGTGTTAGGTTTTAATTCAAAATTATTAGTAGCTATAGCAGGCCTAACAATACTAGATTCTCGCTCTGTCGATTAGGTTTAGCATAATCATACATAGTACGCGAGCATTCGATCTTCGTGTCGAGTGATTATTTTCGCCATCCCTTCATGAGGATTGGATTTGTTTTGTTGTTCTTCTCTTTGGTAGTCTAGAGCTCATCTAGTTTCTCTGCGATTTCTGCGAGCGGTAGCTTCAATATCACTGTCGTATTCTAATGGTCCTCTAGGGTTTCTTCTAGTCATAAACTAGAGATACCTTGCAAGTTTAATAAGGAGGATTAGTAAAATTAATAAAAATTAGAAATAATGGCTAAAGTAATAAAAATAGAGGTTTCGTAATATTTTAGAATTCCCCAGCAACGGCGCCAAAAACTTGATCGCTGCAAGACAGTCTAGTTTTAATATTTATAAAAGAGTGATCGAACCTTTGACTGACTGCAACAACGATAGAGGCAAGTGCACCTATCGAACAGTAGTATAGCTCAGGCAAGAATATCTTATCGAACCCAAAGAACCTAAAAGTACTATTACTCACTGTCTTTCTATCATTTAGCCTAAATATGAAGTGATTGGTTTATTAAACTAAAACAAATGAAATACTTAAACTTTAAATGCAAAGGCAAAAGAATAAACTTTAGGAAAAAACTTTAAAGAAAACTCAATTGATAAAGACGATACCTTCGGGAAGAATCCACCTATGACTTCACTTATTATCTAACTTCCAATTCATATGATTTCTTTTACTTAACTTGATCCGTGAGACTCCCTAACCTATATTAAACCTTCTCTCGAAGCAAATAACGTCTAACCTTAGGTTAATTAGTGGAACTCTCATTCTCTTATAATAACCCCCTAAAGAAGCAATAAATCGATCAATAGACTCCCATATTAGGTTTCACCCTAATCCGGCAAAATCTCGTAACCCTATCTCTAGGCGCCCGATCAACTCCGCTTAATTATGGTAGATCTACTCTTAGGCAGGGTCTATTCCTCCTCCACCTAAGCACATCGAATAAATTTAAGCAACATAATTAAGAATAAACTAAGTATTTATCATATAAATCGAAAGAATTAAATAACAAAATCCATCATAGGTTTCATCCCTTCGTATCTCGAGGGTTTAGTTCATAATTAAACAAGAAATCATCTCAAGAGAAAAGATAAAACAAAACATAAGAAATCCTATAAAACCCCTAAAGGAATTGAAGAGGAGATCCTCCGTCTTGACTAACTCTTCGAGATGGATCAATTGGCTATCTTCGAGTAATTTTCTAAACGAGTAAGGCTCTGGCAGAAAACTCTGCTAAAACCTAACGACCTTGAATTGATGCCTTGGATTTTTTATATAGACGTTTGGGATGCTTTACTTGGCTCCTAAGTACTCGTAATTCAAGTGAAATTCGTCCTAAGTGTTTGAGTGGACTTAGGATTGCGTTTCTTGGGCTCCAAGCATCCAATTCCGAGTGAAATTGCTCTTTCTCGCAATAGGGGTACGTCCTTGACATGCCCGTGTAAATCGTGGTCCAGCCCGTGTTTCCATCCTATCGATTTAGGCACGGCTATGACACACCCGTGTAATATATGGGTAGAGGCCGTGCTTCGGGTCTGCCAATTGAGGCACGGTCGTGTGGCATGAAGTCCAAGCCGTGTTGGGCTTTTTTTGTCAACGAGGTATAGTCGTGTAAATCAGGGTATGACTGTGTACAATCTAAATATTGGGGCACGGCCATGTGACATGAAGTCCAGGCCGTGCCGACTTCTTGGGTTGGCCCACTTTGGTCCGTATTAAGCCCTTTTTACGTTCTTTTTATCCTTAGGTGTTCTTCTGAGTATAAGACATGAAAAGAAAGGATTAAAAGCATCTTTTTACATAAATTGAGGGCTAAATCATCCAAAAGCGTATTAAATATGGGGTAAAAATGTGTTACTTTTACGGTTTATCACTCGTTTACCTTGATGTCGAGTAGATATAGAAAATCCCCATAATTATAGTAAAACAACTGCTTGGTCTCATCATTCCACTGATCCCATATCTCTTTTAATTCTTGAAGGTTATTTTGCGTCACGCTGATATGGGTGTAGTCCCATAATTGATGTATACCCCACAGCTAGACTATCCCCTTTCTCTACTTGTGTTTTCTATGACCACATATGGACAGCCGCATTATCTTCCACTTTATTAAGAAATTCGTTCTCCATGACAAGTTCTCTAATTTAGTAATCAAACGTGAATCGACACTCTTTTAAATATGAAATGACATGCAACCATAGCAAAAACACAATAAGTCAGTATAATATACAAAAAACAAAACTCAAAGCAAATGAAAGAAAATCAAGCACCTATCTGGGTAACAACTAAGGTTTGACGCAGTGCTATCTAGGGTGGGCTCCTAGGGTCCTCTATATGCGGTTTGGTTCTAAAGTTGAGGTACCCGAACTAGCAAATTCCTCGATCTTTAACCATTATAGGCTCATACGAATCGATTTCAATTCAGGGGAATACATTTCCCTATGGCTGCACGGAGATGAAAATCTCACGAAGACATAGGTAAGAATGTATCCCGAAAGCGATCTACTATCTTGCACGGAGGTGAAAATCTCACGAAGGAGTAGCTTCTCACTCCCACTTAAAAGAGGTAAGACTAAACGGTCCTTATGCAATATGATGCGAAAATATTCTACGAGATTCAAACCATAGCAATCATATGAAATAACACAAACAAATGCAATAAAAGGATCATAATTTTTCAAGTCAGATTTTCAATTTTTGACAACAAAATAGAAAATAATCAATTTTACGACTTGTCTTTCTTATTGTCCCCAGTGGTGTCGCCAAGCTGTCGAAACCATTTTTTAAAACAAAAAAATAGGGTTGACTTTAAAAATGAAAATGGAGTTGCCACCAATCTTTTTTCGAGGTGTGATCAGATCATCTTGAGATTAAATCATTAAAACATTTTGATTTATTAAAATAATGATTTTGGCCTACAAAATTTGAGAAAACGGGTTCGGGAGTCGATTACGTACGAGAAAAGATTAGCACCCTCACAACATCTAAATTTGGTACCTAATTGATTAATTTATGTCTTACTGTCGAAAACTTGCAAAGATTTTAAAATATGATCCCCTTTATTTAAAAAAAAAACTTGAATAAATAAAATTAGATGCTAAGACCCTCTTATTTTGAAGAAGTAAAATGTCACGCCCAGTGAGTTAGGATACAACATTTCAAATCCTCGAAACTAAGCTTGTCTTTTGACTTTTAAAACTCATGCATTTAAGTTTAAGAATGATATTCGGTTATTTGGATCAAATGAAAAATCAGAACCCAGTAAGTTAGGGCACAATTTCTCAAAATTCCAAACACAAAATATTGACTTTATTTTTTAGAAATTCTTACCTCGAGATAACAAAATGTCACATCCAATGAGTTAGGACACAACATTTTTGAATTCCTGAGAATAAGCTTTTATTTAACTTATACGCTTTGATTTAAAAAAAGATAATTGGTTCTTTCGGCTCGACGAGAAAAATCGAAACCTAGTAAGTTAGGGTACGATTTCTCGAATCTCAAATTACAAAAAATTGTTTAATAAAAATTTATGTATCGGATAAAGATTATTGTAACATGATTTTATAGTAAAATGTAAAAATGAATTACAAGACTAATATGCATAATGACTAATAATAAATGCATTAATGCGTGACAATATAAAAGACGAAGACAAAATAACAAGCTAAAATTAATGAAAATAATAATTAAAAAGAACTAAAATTTAGAACTAATGAACTAATATTAAACAAATAAATAAACAAGTATAGTGTAACACAAATTAAAATCATAATATTAATAACAATGTTGATCACATTATTAATAATAATAAAATTCTTGAAGATTTAAAACTATATAGAAAGATATAAATAAATAAGTAATAAAATGATAAAATAAATAAAAATATTTAAAAATATTAAGCAAATAAATATTAAGGAAATAATAGTAATAATAATAATATAATAATATGTTATTAATAAATTAAAATAAATAATATGTAAAGAGAAATTTAAAATAAATAATATACAAAACAATTCAAAAATGAATAATATATATAAAAAAACAATTCAAATAACCAATATAAATAATGTTTAAAATAATGTAATATATAAAGCAATTCAAAGTAATAATATGTGAAATAATTCAAAATAAATAATATCTAAAACAATTTAAAATAAATAATGTCAAAACGGCTTAATAATATATAAAAATTTATAATAAAATATAAAACCTAAAAAATATATATACAGAGAATTACAAAGAATAAATAAATAACAAATTAAAAGGTTGAAATCAAACAGGTTAAGGACTAAATCAGAATAAAAATGAAATTAGAGGTAAAAATTATAATAAAATAACAAATTTGGACTAAAATCAAAAGGCGCAAAAAGGCTGAGGACCAAATGGGCAAAAAAACCCAATTCGTGGAACGTGCCCACTTTCCAGCGCATCAATAGGCTAGGGACTAAATTGAAACACACAAGAAATTATGCGGTCAAATCTATAAATAAAAATAGCAAAAGGACTAAATTAAAACCAATTAAAAAAAAGGAAGGACCGAAAGGGTAAATAACCCAATTATTAAAAACACGTGGATCCTCCTTGCGGGTCGGGTCGCGCACATGGGTCAAGGCAAAATGGCGCCGTTTTGGGCGTTTGAAGCTTGCCCCAAAACGACGCCGTATGGGGCCACTATATAAGTCAAATTTTTATCAAAAACATCATTTTTCCCCATTTCTCAAAAAAAAAAAAAATCCTATCCCAAAAACCTATCAAGCCTTTCCCTTTCGTCCGAATCCCAGTCGCCAGACCACCGTGGTGGACACTGATCGTCGGCGACGGTGCCACCGTCTGCGGTGGTCGAAAAATTAGAACAAGGCCATTTTTTGGTCTTTTGACTTTTCAACCCCAAATCCGGCCTCAAATCGCCCGAAAAACTCAAGAAAAAAGAGAAAAGAGGAAAGAAACGAAGGGCCCTTTTGGCTTCTCCACCGCATCGGTGATATTTCTGGCAAACCTAAAGGTTTGGCCTTTCAAACTCTAACCATGGCGATAAGGTAACCTATTCCTTTGCCTCTTTTCTATTACTGTGTACAAAAAATAAAAATAATAACATACAAGGAAATAAAACCAAAAACCTAAAACGAAAGTAGATAGCGAATCACCTTTGAATTTTTGCTTTCTGTTTTTTTTTATTTCTCTGATATGTGTTCGTAGTAGAAGAATAAACATTGTTTCTCATGGCCCTTTTTTATAGACAAAAAAAAGAAAGAAAAGAAAAAATACAAAGTTCTTCCCTTTTTGTTTACATTTGTTGTTTTGTTCTTTGTCCTTTGCAGGTACAAAGACCAGCTGGTGCCCTGGTGCATAGAAGAGTACGGAGGAGGTGCCGACGTGGTGGCGTGCGTGTAGGGAGCGGCTCAAAGTTAGCTAGGGTTTTCTTTTTTTGATTTTTTGTTTAGGTGTTGGGCCAGTTGGGCTTATGGTTAATGTTTAATGGGTTTGGGTCTAATTTTGTAACACCCTAAAAATTTGAGTATTGATTTTATTGCATGTTTTTGGTGCTTAGATTATGAAGGAAAATTTTCTCACTTCTTTTCATAGTTATTATAGTTCTGAAGAAGAGTTTAGAATTATTCGGAAAGGAATAAATTTTAATTTTGAGAAATTAATGAAGTGGATTAAGTGACATTGATACTTAAGTAAAATAAGTGTCAAAGTGTAGCATAAGATGAGTAATGGTAAGGTGGTGTTGGCGCATGAGTTGTGGCATGAGGGAGTGGTTCGAATCCCTTGGTTAGCATCTAGAAAATTTTATTTTTTGCTTTAATCTATGCATGTGTCGGCAAGGGGATAAGGATGGATGAGTTGTATTGTTTTATTTTTGGTAAGTAAGACTAAAGGAAAAAGGTAATTTTTAACTTATGGTATGGAATCAAAAAACTTTGGAAAGATATGGGGACATGAGGCAAGTATCAAGGAAAATGTTTTGGAAACAAATTCATGGTCATTTGACCAATGAATTTGGACGGCAATATGGCTAGGGGGAGGTTGGCTGAATATGCTAGTAGCTTGGCTAGGGTAGGGATTTTGTTTTGGTCATTCCTAGCATTTTGTGCAAGCTTTGTTTTTTTTTCTTTCTCTCAACCTTCTCTTTGGCCGAATTTGAGCTTTTGGTATGCCAAAATTCTTTTGACCATTTGGTCATTTTTGCTATCACATTAGTATTCTTTTGTGTGCCTTTTCATTTTGCCGAAATTACCAACATCAAAGGTCATTCTTTTTCTTCCTTCCTCCATTGCTGAATGTACCTTGCCCTAAACACATCTCTTACTTTCTCTTTTCTTCTTTTGAAAACCGAATCCTCATCATCATCCCTTTCACTCATCTTTTAATTTTCTTTTCAATCATACTATCTTCATAAAAATCTCTCATGGCCGAAAGTTAGTGTGCCTTGCCGAACCATTTTTCTCTTCTCTTTAGTTTTCATAGCGGAATCTCTCTCTATTCATAAGCATCTTTCTCAATCATCTCTTTTCAACCGTGGAGAATAGGTAAGAATTCTTTTAGTTCATGTTAGTTAATAGTGGTTTTGGCCGAATATGGATGGAGGTAAGAAGGATTTCTTGGATCGAAATAATCGTTCATTTTATTAATGTTTCTCTTTATTATACTTTAGTGCGATAACGGAAGATCGGAACTCGAGTGTTCGTGTGTATCTTGAAGTGTTGAAATCGATTTAAGGTGTTGAGGGAACGTTTTTGGTCGACTCTCTTTTTGAGAAGCAAGAATCCTTGTGGTAAGGAAATCTCGCCTTTAAGATCTTTAGTATTTTTCGATATATTATTATTAGGATTAACGATCTTTTGATATTGAAGACATTCAAAATAAGGAAGAAAAGGGCGGTGTTTAGTCTTTGTAAGAAGGGCGGATCCACTATTTCCCCTAAGTATAAACGAAGGGCGATTTTGGTAGTCCGAGATTTTCCACCGGGTTACGGACCATCTACCAAAGGAAATCAATTATTCAAAGTAGTTCGTACTCCCGAGCCTTTGTACGTTAGTGGATTCTCAGCGAACAACGAATCGATAAAAGAGGAGAAACCGAAAATTGAAGTGATTCAAAAACAAGAGGGTAAGGATTTGGATCGAATATCAATAACATATTTTTTTATACATGGTAGTGTCCTAATAAGATTGTAAGATTGTATTATGTTTAGGTGTTGAAGAACGGGAAGGGTTAGTACTCACGATATCGAGGTGTGTAACTTTACACTTTTCTCGGGTTTAGACGTCATTCGTGGTATTGAGTAAAATCGTAAAAACAACTAGATCGGTATAAAACGTAATAATTGGTATTTGGTGAAATTACATGAAAACGGTTAATATGGTGAAAATTACGAAAAAGCCCTCGATGAGTTAGATGGTAAAATATAAATTTTCATGTCTTCGTAAAATGGGCCGATAAGTTTGATAATTAGTAGATGGGCCGAAAAATATTGCTTGCTAGTAAAATGGGCCGAAATCCCTGATAAATAATAATTGGACCGAAATCTCTGTTAGATCGATAATTGGGCCAAAATCTCTGTTAGATCGATAATTGGGCCGAAATCTCTGCTAGATCGTAAATGGGCCGTAATCTCTGTTAAATTGTTAAACGGGCTAAAATCCCTGCTAGATCGATAAATGGGCCGAACTCTTGCTAGATCGTAAATTTAGGCCTAAGATGTTAAATTACTAAATGGGCCAAATGTTGTTTTGTAATTTTTGGGCCTTAAAAAAAATGGAAATATTGACTCTTGTTAATGGGCCTTTTTAATAAAATCATTGTATAATCATAGACTACTTTGCATACATATTGCATGGGTTGGGAAAATGATGAAGAGAAGAAAGGCCTATTGCCAAAATCTTGTTCGGTGGCTCTGCCACAAAATTATGGCTATTTGCCTCTAGTTCGGTGGCTCTGCCACAAAATTATTTAATGGCTATTTGCCTCTAGTTCAGTGGTTCTGCCACAAATAAATTTTGGCTCAATGCCTCTAGTTCGGTGACTTTGTCACAATCTAGTTCGGTGGCTCTACCACAAATATAAAAGGCTTAATGCTTACGATTGGTGTGATGGCGGGGTGGGTTGACTTGATCCCCACAGGTGTGATGGTTGCTACGGGGGTGTGTAGCGGATGGAAATTAGGTTTGGGAGGGAAAATTCATTTTGCATGCATATCATTATTTATGTTGTTAATTCTACTAATGGGCTCAAGCCCAAATCCATAAATTGATAATCTGGCCCAATGGATAAAGTAAGTGAGTTATACACTGAGTTCTAAGTAACTCACTCCCTCAAATTTTCATCTCAGGTAATGGAAATTGACGTGGACTTGGGCCGAGGATGACTTCGTGGAGGCCATACTGCAAAACATGGGTTTATTAAACTTGAACTTTTTAATAAGTATTTTACTATTTTGGGTTGATGTAATAAGAGCCTCTATTAATATTTCATGGATTTTATGTGTGGTTGGTTTAAACTATATTTTGGACATTTTTATATGGGTGATGATTATATGATGTTTTTATTAAAATAATTTGGGTTTTCAAATATATGAAATTCCTTTATAAATATTTTTTTAGTATTTTGAACTCTTATAAAATTTACTTAAGGATTTTGATAATACAATATTAATGATGTTTTCAACTAATATTTTCTAATATACATCAAATTTAAAATACTCTTATGATTTTTATTAAACCTTGTAATTAAAAATAATTTTGTAGATTTCGACTCACTGTAATTGTTAAGATAGCTCGATTCATGTAACAAACCAAATTCAGTCTTAATGCATAGACCGGGTTTGGGGTGTTACAAATTTTGTAATTGGACTTTGAATTTTGTAAAAACTGGACTATTTATTTTGGGTTTTATTTTATAAACTATGCTCAGCCAAAATTGGCCTATTACAAAGTGCCTTCGAGATTGCTACAACTAGTGATAATACCAGAGTGGAAATCGGATAGAGTTACGAAGGACTTCGTATCGGGCTTGCCCCTATCTCCGAAAAAGAAAGATGCTATTTGGGTTGTAGTTTATCGACTAACGAAATCAACACATTTTATTTCGTTACGTACAAACTATTTGATTGATAAATTGGCTGAATTGTACATTTCAAAGATCGTTAGATTGCACGGGGTGCTAGTTTCGATTATTTCAGATAGAGATCTGAGGTTTACGTGTCGATTTTGAAAGAAATTTCAAGAAGCTCTGGGTATGAGGTTGAACTTTAGTATCGCATTTCATCCGCAAACTAACGGTCAGTCTGAGAGAGTAATTCAGATTCTCAAAGATATGCTTCGTTGCTGTGTTTTAGAGTTTGAAGGCAACTGGGAGAAATATTTTTCATTGGTTGAATTTGCGTATAACAACATTTTTCAATCGAGCATAAAGATGGCACCGTATGAAGCATTGTATGGTCGCAAATGCCGAACTCCATTATACTGGACTGAGCTTAGTGAGAAAAAAGATTCACGGGGTTGATTTGATTAGAGAGACTGAAGATAAAGTGAAAGTAATTCGTGACAGTTTAAAAGCAGCTTCAGATTGACAGAAATTATATGCGAATTTGAAACGTAAAGACATTGAATTTCAGATCGGCGACAGGGTATTTCTGAAAGTATCTACATGGAAGAAAATCTTTCGATTTGGTCGCAAAGGTAAACTAAGTCCGCGATTCATCTAGCCGTATGAGATCATAAAAAGAATAGGTCCAGTGGCATATCAGTTAGCTTTACAGTGAGAATTAGAAAAGATCCACAATGTATTTCATGTTTTGATGTTACGACGATATCGATCGATCCATCGGATATTACTTCTCCGACAGAGATTGAAATTCAACCTGATATGACGTATAACGAAGAATCGATCAAAATTTTAGCTAGAGAGGTTAAAGAATTAAGAAATAAAAGCATAGCTTTGGTGAAAGTTTTGTGGCAACGTCACGGGGTTGAAGAAGCTACGTGGGAACCCGAGGAAGCTATGAGAAAATAGTACCCCAACTTCTTTTCTGGTAAGATTTTCAAGGACAAAATTGTAACACCCCTAACCTGTATCCATCACCGAATTAGGGTTACGAGGTATTACCGAACTAAACTCAATTCCATATAGACTTCTGTAACACCCTAAAAATCCGAGTATATATATATTGCATGATTTGGTGTTTAGATTTTAAAGGAAAATTTCTTACTTTTATTTTCGTGTTTATTGAAGTCCTAAAGAAGAGTATAGCATAATTTGGGTAAGGAATAAATTTGATATTTGAGAATTTATTGAAGAGAAGCAAGTGTCATTAATACTTAAGTTAAATTAAGTGTTAATAAGTGACATAAAATGAGTATATGGCATGGTGGTGTTGGCGCATGAGTTGTAGCTTGAGGGAGAGGTTCAATCCTTGTTTAGCATCTAGATGAATTTTATTTTTAATTTTGCACATGTATAGCAAGTGTCGGCCAAGAGCATATATGGTAAGTGTTGACCATGTTATTTTTGGTTAGCATATCAAAGGATTAAGGAAAATTGTTAACTTAAGGAATGGAATCAAAAACTTAAGGAAAGACATGAGGACATAAGGCACATATCAAGGAAAAGTTTTGGAAACAAAATCATGGCCAATTGACCATGCATAAGGACGGCAATTTGGTCTATAGGGGGAGCCGAATTTTTGGTGATAGTTTGGCTAAGAATTGAAGTTTCTTTTTGGTCATTCCTAGCAACCTTGTGCAGAATTTTGCTTTCCTCTTCTCAACTTTTTCCTTTGGCCGAAATTGAACCTTGGTAAAGCCAAATTCTTTTGACCATTTGGTCACTTTTGTTCATCTTTTGAGTTTTCTCTTGTGCTTCTTCTTAGTGCCGAAATTGTTAGTACCAAAAAGCCATTCTTTTTCTTTTCTTTTTACCATGGCCGAATGTACCTAGCTCCTAAAACCCATCTTTTTCTTCTCTTCTCTTTGAAATCAAAACAACATCATCACCATCTCTTCTTTCATATTTTATTTCTTTTCACTCAAAGTTTTTCCATTAAACTCTTTCATGGCCGAATGCTAGAGTGCCCATAGCCGAACCTTTCTTTCTTTTCTTTGATCTTACATAGTCGAATCTTCATCAATCACAAACATCTTTATCAATTGACTCTTTTCAACCGTGGAAATATAGGTAAGGGATTCTTTTTCGTTTTCGATTAGTTAATAGTGATATGGCTGAATATTGATGGTGTGATGAAGGATCATTTGGATCGAAATAAATGTTCATTCTATTAACGTTTTATTCGTTATAATATAGTGCAATAACGGAAGATCGAAACTCAAGTGTTCGAGAGAATCATAGAAACGTTGGAAGCGATTTATTGTGGTAAGGAAATCACATCCTTTAAAACCTCTAGTATTATTTTGATATTATTTTAGATTGGATTAATGTTCTTTTGATCTTGAAGACTTTCAAAATAGGGAAGAAAAGGGCAGTGTTTAGTCATATTAAGAGGGGCGGATCCGTAAATCCCCATTTAAACGAAGAGCGGTTTGGCATCAGGATTTTCCACTGGTTGCGGACCATCTTCGAAGGAAGTCAATTATTTGAAGTGGTACGAACTTCCGAGCCTTTATACGTTAGTGGATTCTCGGCGACTAACGAACCAATAAACGAGGAGAAATCGAAAATCAAAGTGATGCAAAATCAAGAGGGTAAGGTTTTGGATCTATTATCGATAACGTATATTTGTACAAAATAGTGTTCTAATGGATCGAAATATGTTTTAGGTGTCGAGGAGCGAGAAGGATTAGTACTCTCGGTATCGAGGTGTGTAACTTCACACTTTTTCTCGGGTTGGATATCAATTTCGGTATTGAAGTAAAATCATAAAAATGAATAGATCGGTATAAAGCGTAACAACTGATATTTTGACGAAAATACATGAAAACGACTAAAATCGTGAAAATTATGAAAACGCCCTCGAGAAATTACTTATTAATGTGTAAGTTGTATGTTTCGTAAAAATGGGCCGTAAAATATGCTAGATCGCTAAATGGGCCTAAAAGCCTGCTAGATTGTAAATTGGGCCGAAATCTCTGCTAGATCGATAAATGGGTCGAAAACTCTGTTAGATTGATAATCGGGCCGAAATCACTGTTTGATTATAAATTGGGCCGAAATCCCTGCTAGATCGATAAATGGGCCGAAAACTCTGTTAGATTGATAATCGGGCCGAAATTACTGTTTGATTATAAATTGGGCCGAAATCTCTGCTAGATCGATAAATGGGCCGTAAACTCTATTAAATTGTTAAACGGACTAAAATACTTGCTAGATCGTAAATTTGGGCCCTAGTTGATAAATAGTTAATTAGGCCAAAGTGTTATTTATGGGCCTTAATAAAGATTTGGAAACATTAACTCTTGTAATGGGCCTTTTAATAAAATTATTGTATGACCATAGTTTACTATTGCATACATATTGCATGGGTTGGGAAATGATGAAGAGAAGAAGGCCTGTTGCCAAAATCTAGTTCGGTGGCTCTGCCACAAAATTATGGCTATTTGCCTCTAGTTTGATGGCTCTGCCACAAAAGTTATAAATGGCTATTTGCCCCTAGTTCAGTGGCTTTGCCACAAAATAATAATTGGCTTAATGCCTCTAGTTCGGTGGCTTTGCCACAAAACATAAATCGGCTTAATGCCCATGATTGGTGTGAAGGCGGGGTGGGTTGACTTGATCCCCACAGGTGTGATGGTTGGTACGGGGGTGTGTAGCGGATGGAATTAGGTTTGGGAGGGAAAAATTCATTTTTTACATGCATGCTATTAATTATGTTATTCATTATATTATTATTTGTTACTTATGGGCTCAAGGCCCAAATCCATAATTTGAAAATCTGGCCTAGTGGACAAGTAAGTGAGTTATACACTGAGTTCTAAGTAACTCACCCCCTTAAATTTTTCCATCTCAGGTAATGGAAATTGACGTGGACTTGGGCCGAGGATGACTTCGTGGAGGCCATACTGCAAAACATGGATTTATTAAACTCGAACTTTTAATAAAGTATTTTACTATTTTGGGTTATTGTAATAAGGGCCTCTATAAATAATTTATGGATTTTTATGTGTGTTTGGTTTTAAACTATATTTGGACTTTTAAATATGGGCTATGGTTATATGATGTTTCATTAAAATAAATTTGGGTTTTCAAATATATGAAATTCCTTTATAAATATTTTATTATTGTTAACTCTTAAACAATTACCTAAGGGTTTTAATGTTAATAATGTTTTTTTCAACTAACATTTTTAATATTCATCAAATTAAAGTACTCTTGATTTTTATTAAACCCGTAATTAAAAATAATATTGTAGTTTTCAACTTATTGAAGATTTTAAAAATAGCTCGATTCATGTAACAAACCAAATCTAGTCTCAATGCATAGACCGAGTTTGGGGTGTTACATTTAATGGTATCAGAGCTAGTTTTAAAAACTCGGCTGTGGTTTGGGTTCGTAAATAAATTCTGTATGAAATTGTTCAATTATATTTTAAAGATCAAGATGGCACTACAAGCATCCCAAGCAATGTGTCAAGTAAGTATTTATTGCTTAATGATTACTATGATATGATCATAGGAACACTCTAGATCTTCTAGTTTTAGATGTGAAAAACCGTAGAGATTGAGACTATAGGATATGTTGCGAAAAATAACTTTATATCTCAAATCTCATAAAATATCGTTAATAAACACCGAAACAAATTTTCTGATTCATAAAACTTGTAATCAGATAAAAACGAACAAGCTATCATGAGCACTAGAGGACGTGGTCGTGGACGCGATAGACGTGGCCGTGGTAGAGGCCGAGGTGCTACGACTAAAGCACCAAATCATATGCCGGAAGTGGACGCACCTGCGTCAATTGAAAGTGAGACGGGATCACGCGATCACATGGAAGAAGATAATGCATTGACTCAAGCAATGCTGCGAGTCTTGGAAAGGGTCGCTCGAACTAGAATTGGGCCAACAACTCGTGGGTCAATTTCAGAACGACTTAAGTCAAATAATGCAGAAGTTTTTAGAGGAGTCTCCGGTGTAGCTCCGAATGTGGCTGAATACTGGCTCGAAGCTGTTGAACGGATTATAGATAATATGGAATGCACTATTGAGCAAAAATTGAGAGGAGCTGTATCTCTATTAAGAGATGAGGCGTATCAGTGGTGGCTCACAGTTCGAGAAGGCACCGAAGCTGCACTGATTAATTGGGAATTCTTTAAAGCTGCCTTCCAAGGAAAATACGTTGGAACGAGTTATGTAGACGTCAAGGAAGGAATTTCGAATCTTGTCCTATGAAGTAAGACCATGGCAAGATATGAAGTGAGTTTTACGTCCGAGCCGCTATGCCCGGACAATTGTAGCAATGATCACGAACGTTGTGTGCGTTTGAGGATGGACTTAATGATGAGTGAGGGTTCGATTGCTCCACGACAAGTTAGAAATTTTTCCACTCTTGTGGAGAAGGCCAAAATAGCCGAGGAGGCTAAGAATTGAAACAGCGAACCGAGAAAGATTCCAAAATAAGAGAGAGACACAGTGATCGGTTCTTCAAAGAGATTCCGAAGAGACCTCGGAATGATGAACCGCTTCAAGGTAGAACCCGGTAGCAAATAATCGAAGTCGAGATTGCACGAGTGTGGGAAAAGATATTTTGGAGAATGTTGAGGAAAACGAGCGCATGCTACAAATGCGATTCAATGGATCATCAGTACAAAAATTGTCCTCGACGTATGGATATGACTCAAGAAGTTCGTAATAATGATGCACAATGGCCAGAGGTAATCGCAGCCACCGAGAGGTTGTGGACTAGGTCGTGGTGGTAATGGGGCTGGTCGTGGTCAAGGTGCACCGGGTCGAGGCAATGGACCTAGACGAAATGCAGATGCAAGACGACTGGATCGGTTTATGCGCTTAGACGCCATGAGGACGGTAATGCACCGATGTGATAATCGGTATGTTCTTCATCTTGATATACCGTTATTACTTTAAGAGATATTGGCTCTACCCATTCATATGTAGCTAGTGCCATATCCGAAACCTAAATTTAGAATCTGAAATTACCGATAATGAGATGACAGTAATTAGTCCTTTAGGACAGTCGGTAATTGTTAATAAAGTGTTTAAAGACGTGCCCTTGAAAATTCAAGAAGAGGTATTCGTGGCAAACTTGATGGAACTACCTTTCGGCGAATTCGATCTCATTCTGGGCATGGATTGGTTGGTTAACCATCGGGCGTAATTGGATTGTGCTGAAAAATGAATGTCAGTAAGAACCTCGGATGATAAGGAAGTCATAATGATTGGTGAGCGAAGGAACTACCTGGCAAATGTAGTATCTGCATTAAAGGCAGAGAAGTTGGTTCGGAAAGGATATGGAGCATTCCTAGCCTTTATCTGTGCTTTGGATGCCAAAGAGTTATCTGTGAATGATGTGAGGATGGTGAAGGAATTTCCCGATGTATTTCCCGAAGAACTTCCTGGTTTACCTCTAGATCGGGAAGTAGAATTTGGCATTAAGCTTTTGCCTGGGACATCTCCAGTGTCCATTGCTCCTTATAGAATGGCACCAAAGGAGTTGGCTGAGCTTAAAGCTCAAATTCAAGAATTGTTGGATCGGGGATTTATTAGACCAAGTGTGTCTCCGTGGGGAGCACCAGTTTTGTTCGTCAAGAAGAAGGATGGATCGATGCGTATGTGCATTGACTACAGACAATTGAATAAATTAACGATCAAGAATCGGTATCCTCTGCCGAGAATTGACGACCTATTTGATCAATTAAAAGGAGCTTCAATTTTCTCCAAAATTGATTTGAGGTCGGGTTATCACCAGCTCAAGGTGAAAGAAGCGGACATTTATAAGACGGCATTTCGGACACGTTACGGACACTATGAGTTTGTAGTGATGCCGTTTGGATTAACCAATGCACCAGCCGTATTTATGGACATGATGAACCGAGTCTTTCAACCATATTTAGACCGGTTTGTGGTAGTGTTCATAGATGACATATTGGTTTATTCGAGAAATGAGGAGGAGCATGACAAGCATTTGCGGATAGTATTACAGCTACTTCGTGATAAGCAATTGTATGCCAAATTTATTAAATGCGAATTTTGGCTAAAGGAAGTGACTTTCCTTGGTCATGTGGTATCAGCCGAAGGAATAAGGGTGGATCCTCGAAAAATTGAGGCTATTCGATTGGAAACCACCAACATCGGTAGCTAAAATTCGTAGTTTTTTGGTTTGGTGGATACTATAGACATTTTGTAGAGGGTTTTCGCTGATTACCGCACCCTAACTAAACTGCTGCGGAAGGGAGCTCCGTATATTTGGACCGAAAAGCAAGAGAGAGTTTCGAGAAATTAAAGAAAATCTCGACTAAGCTCCAGCTTTGATTCAATCGGAGGTCGGAAAAGAATTCACTATTTATTGTGATGCGCCTCACACGGTCCAGGTTGTGTGTTGATGCAAAATGGAAAGGTGGTGGCCTATGCTTCTCGTCAATTGAGACCACACGAAGTAAACTACCCTACTCATGATTTGGAGTTAGCTGCTGTTGTCTTTGCTCTAAAGATTTGAAGACACTATCTCTATGGTGAGAAGTCAATAATCTACACGGATCACAAGAGTCTTAAATACCTCCTTACCCAAAAGGAGTTGAATTTAAGACAAAGAAGATGGGTAGAATTATTAAAGGATTATGATTTCTCAATTGAATATCATCATGGAAAGGCTAACGTGGTAGCTGACGCGTTAAGTCGTAAGGCAGTATCTGATTTGAGAGCATTGTTTGCCCATTTGAGTCTGTATGAGGATGGCAGTTTGATAGCAGAACTTCAGGTGAAGCCTCTATGGCTGGAACAAATCAAGGAAAAACAGACATCAGATGAGAAGTTGGGACCTTTACTTCGGCAAGTTGAAAATGGTGAAATCGAGGATTTTGGAATAAACACGGAGGGTGTGTTGTGCTTTCGAGGAAGAGTATGTATGCCTAAGGACTCAGATCTGAGGCAAATGATTCTACGGAGGCGATAGTAGCCCTTATGCTATGCATCCGGAGGAAATAAAATGTATCGAGATCTCCGTGAATGATTGGTGGCCGTGGTTGAAGCGTGAAATTTCGAGTTTGTGGGAAAATGTTTGACTTGTCGCAAGTGAAGGCGTAACATCAATTACCGTGCGGATTGTTACAACCGATAAAGATTCCTCTTTGGAAATGGGAACGGATAACCATGGATTTTGTTAGTGGGTTACCTTTAACACCTACTAAGAAAAATTCGTGTGGGTAATTATTGATCGCTTGACTAAAACCGCCATTTCCGCTAGTTCGCATTTGATTATTCATTGTAGAAGTTGGCTAAACTGCACGTATCCAAAATTGTAAGGTTGCATGGGTACCAGATCTATTATATCGGATAGGGACCTTAGGTTTACATCACGATTCGAAAGCTCGCATGAAGCCTTGGGGACAAAGTTGAATTTCAAGACGGCTTTTCATCCTCAGTCTGATGGTCAGTCGGAGAGGGTAATTCAGATATTAGAAGATATGTTAAGAGGTGTATAATCGACTTGAGGGTAGTTGGGAGGATTATCTACCACCGCGAAATTTATGATAACAACAATTATCGCCTAGCATTCAGATGGCACCTTACGAGGCATTTTATCGTCGTAAGTGTCGTTCTCCTATTTGTTGGACTGAGTTGGGCGAGCGATAGGTGTTAGGTCCTGAGATGATTTCTGAAACAGAGGATAAGGTAAAAGTTATTCGAGCACGGTTGAAAGAAGCCTCGATAGACGAAGTCGTCGATGCGACACTGGCGAAAGGATATCGAGTATGATGTGGGGATCGAGTTTTCTTGAAGGTCTCTCCTTGGAAAAAGATCTTCGTGTTTGAAAGGAAGGGCAAGCTAAGTCCTAGGTACATTGGACCTTATCGTGTCTTTGAAGCGTGTTAGTCCAAAGGCTTATCGATTGAGTTACCTCCTAATTGGATCAAATTCATAATGTTTTTCATGTTTCCATGTTGAGGCGTTATAGATCGGATCCTTCGCACATAGTACCGATAGAAGAATTGGAGTTGAATTCAGATTTGTCTTTTGAAGAAGAACCAGTGGAAATCTTAGACCGAGATGTCAAAGTGCTAAGAAAGAAAACCGTGCCGTTGGTCAAAGTTCTATGGCGTAACCACGAGTGGAGGAAGCTACGTGGGAGCCCGAGGATGCAATTCAAGCAACAATACCCTCACCTCTTTCAACCGGTCGAGACGAAATTTTCTTTAAGGAGGGTAGAGTTGTAACACCCTAAAATCCGAGTATATATATTGCATGATTTGGTGTTTAGATTTTAAAGGAAAATTTCTTACTTTTATTTTCGTGTTTATTGAAGTCCTAAAGAAGAGTATAGCATAATTTGGGTAAGGAATAAATTTGATATTTGAGAATTTATTGAAGAGAAGCAAGTGTCATTAATACTTAAGTTAAATTAAGTGTTAATAAGTGACATAAAATGAGTATATAGCATGGTGGTGTTGGCGCATGAGTTGTAGCTTGAGGGGAGAGGTTCGAATCCCTTGTTTAGCATCTAGATGAATTTTTATTTTTAATTTTCTGCACATGTATAGCAAGTGTCGGCCAAGAGCATATATGGTAAGTGTTGACCATGTTATTTTTGGTTAGCATTGTAACATCCTAGATTAGGGGTTATGCATTCGTGCGTAATTCATGAGATAGTAGGATCAGTGGGTGTGTTGGATGTGTTCTGAAGAGTTTCAAGAACCCTAAGATGAAAGGAAATATAAGGAAATGTAAGGAAATGTAAAGAAATGAAAGGAAATGAAAGGAAATGTATGGAAATGTATGGAAATGTATGGAAATGTAAGGAAATGTAAGGAAATGTATGGAAATGTAAGGAAATGTATGGAAAGGTATGGAAATGTATGGAAATGTAAGGAAATGTATGGAAATGTAAGGAAATATATGGAACGATTAGTTAAAAGAGGAAACCTAAGTAAATTAGGAAAGTGAACATTTTTGGAAACCTAAGTAATTAGGAAAGTGAACATTTTGGAAACCAAGCCAAAATAGGAAACTAAACATTTTGGAAACCAAACCAAAATAGGAAGCTAAACATTTTGGAAACCAAGCCAAAATAGGAAACTAAACATTTTGGAAACTTGGAAAATACAGAGTCAGCTGAAAATTTTTGGAAACTTAAAAATGACCCCGGAATGTCGAATTTTAGAGCCCAAAGGGGAACTTAGGGCCAAGTGACCCTAAAAATATAAAGTACATGAAATTTGACCCAATAACGGACTTGGAAATGTGGCCTGAAGATGCCACCTAAGGCCTTAGGAAATGGCCTACATGCAAAAAAGGTTTTGGGCTTGAGTTCGAGTCACATAAGAAGCAAATAAAATAAGTTTTATTTTGCTTCTAGAAGCCCAAGAGGTGGACGGCACAAAGCTTGCAAAAGAGGAGTTTCACTCTCTTTAAAACTCGACTAATTAGAAGATCATAATGACTCTTAAGGGAAGAGTTTAATTCTCTTTAAAATTCGACTAAATAGGTGGATAAATGAAGAATTATTCTTTAATTAGGAAAATAAGGAAGAGTAGTGGCTAAGTAAAGGATTCTTGGCCTAGTAAATTCGGCTATAAAAGGAGGGACTAGGGCCATTCATTATTCATTCTCCTCTCTTTTCCTCTGCACGGATATTCTTCTTGAGCATCCATTCTTTTCTTCTTTTCTTTTAACCTCCTAGCCGATTTCCTTCTAAGCCTATTATTCCTCTCTTCTTTCATCTTTGAAACCAAATACATAAGGGAATCATAGCCGATTGTTCATCAAGTCTCTAAGCTGAATCTCTGAAGGTTGAAGTGAAGGTGCAATCGATTCCTTCAAATAAGGGTAAGATCCAAGTTTAGTTTCCCATTCTTTTATATTCTAGACTTATTGAAATTTAGAGACTAATTTCGATTATTAATCTTGGCCGAATCATGGAAGAAGAAATTCTTTTCCCGAAGGTACACCATAGGCCACGTGTTCCCTAGTTATTCGGTGAATTTTGGGATTTAAAGTCCATAAGGTAAACATCTAAAAATATTCGGCCAATGTTTGTGAGATTATCTAGATCAATTCTTTAATTATTGAAAAGTCGAAAACTAACCCATATTGAGATTCAAGGTTGGCGAATATCGTAAAGGAAAACCAAGTGTTCGGATTTGAATAAACACCTAATCACCTCAAGGTAAGTCTTTTACAAATCCTACTAGGATTTGGATATCATAGCCAAATAGAATTTATGCTAAGTAATAAAGGATGAATCAAATGTAGGGACTAAAGATCTAAACTTTAGATCTAGCTTTTCGAATCTCAAGGAATCGCTAAACAAATCAGGTGTGTACGCACACTAACTTTTGATATTTCATATGGCAATTATTTTATTATATGATTATACGTAAGAATATGAATATGGCTAAGTACCCTAAGGTGGTACAAAAGTACTCAGGTACCTTTCCTACTTCTGATAGGATTATGAAATATGTTATAACATGTGAATATATGTATATGATTATGAATTTAAGTATGTTATGCATGATATATATATTTTTTGGGGCATTCGGATTTATGTGAAAGGGAAGAAGGTGTTGACTTCGGTCTCACCAACGTTATATTTGAAGGTGTTGACTTGATAGCACCAACGTTATATTTGAAGGTGTTGACTTGGTCTCACCAACGTTATATTTGAAGTTGTTGATTTGAAGGTTATATTTGACTGTTGGTCTCACCAACGTTATATTTGAAGGTGTTGACTTGGTCTCACCAACGTTATATTTGAAGGTGTTGACTTCGGTCTCACCAACGTTATATTTGAAGGTGATTGACTTCGGTCTCACCAACGTTATATTTGAAGGTGTTGACTTTGGTCTCACCAACGTTATATGGTGACTACGGTCACAAATATTTGAATATGGTGTGTAGCGGATGGAGGGTTGACTTTGTAGTCCCTACGGTGTACAAGTTGGTACGGGGGAGTGTAGTGGATGGCTAATTAGGATTGGGTTTGGGTTGCATCATAATTTCATTTTTATATGGATCTGATGTTTTGAACATGAATGCCTGATTTGTTGAATGTTAGTACTGTGTGCACATTGAGTCTATTGACTCACCCCGTTGTGGGAACTATTTTCAGGTGATGAACAGTGACGGACCGGGCCGGTAGACGTTGAGGTGGCCATGCTACATTCGGAGAATTTATTTAGTTTGGACTTTATTTGATTTAGTTACTTTTATTTTATTTTGGGTTTTACTTGATGTAATAAAGCCATAAGACCCAGCTTGGATTTTCTTTATTTCCGCTTATTCATGTTGATTGTGTTACAATTTATTTTTAATTAAAGTTAAGAAAACAAAATTTATTTCTTTCAAAATAATAAACCCTAAAATTGTTTTGTCACCTCCTTAAGTTGGATTTTCAAAATTTATTAAATGGGTTCCAATTTAAGCCCAATCCAAACAACATTTTTCTAAAATTTTACAAATTTTCTCTAAGTATCGAATCTTTTTGAAACCGGTTTACTTTAGGAACATACCAGATCCGGTCCATTCTCGTGGGTCGAGTGAGGTGTTTCAATTTGGTATCGAGCCCGCCAAACCCTCGGCCTTGGGTATAAGGCCCAAAACGCTTTTCGAATCGAGTCCAAATAAGTTTCATGAAAATATTTTATGAAATAGACAGTTATTCGGCATGGCACCTAAGTCTCCAACCATGATCCACCGTAAGTACCCTAACTCTATGTGTGATTCGTGAACTATATAAGGGTAGAAAAGGCATGGAACGAGAATAGAATGATAGGAACTTGAACCCTAGGATTAGTCTGCTCAAACACAAATACATAAGACTTAATACACTAGACAAACACGTGATTAAGTCACCGAGCTAGGGTGTGGTAATCATGTGCGCATGTCTAGGAGTGGATTCAAGAAGAGCTTGGTATTTAAGCGGTCCTAGTGACTCACCTCCTCTTTACTCGAATCCTACCAGTGCGTAGTAACTGCTCACCCTAACCAAGAGGACTTAGTCACTGCTAAACCCAATAACTAAAACCCGAAAGGGACTAGCCGTATTTTATGGAAACCCTAATTTTAAAATTTCTAAATTACCCTCTTGATTTAAAAAGAATATTTTATAAATTTTCCGAAATATTTTTGATTTACAAATTTACTAAAATACCCCTAGTGGTAAAATTACAAAATGCCCCGTTATAAAATGTTCAACTACTCAACACTTTTACCAAAATGTCATTATGTTATAAAAGTCCAAAACCCTAATTTGCAAACTATCAAAATACCTTGATTTTTCAAAATTATAAAATTGCCCCTAACTTACTAAAATTACCAAAATACCCCAAGGTCTAAAAAAAATTTCAAATACCCTGATCTCAAAAAAAATTTCAAAATACCGGAACTTAAAATACCAAAGATACTTTGTGACAAAATCATCAAGAAACCTTATTTTGACAAATTACGAAAATACCCCTGTAGGACAAATTACGAAAATACCCCCCGGGTAGTGGAAAAATAACAACAAATGAAAACTACAACATTTCTCTGAATGAACTAAGGTTCATAATTGTTTGATGGATGTATGAGTGAATGAAAAGACTGTATGCATGTATGAATACGAAAGAACCACTCCTAAACTACTTTTCATAAAATTTTTCGCGGTTAAACAGTGGAATAAAGTACTAATGCATAAAACTCTTTAATCAGATTAAATCGTGACGTTAGAAATGAGTTCTCGGGAACGTGAACTAAAAAAAGAAAAAAAGAAAAATAAATAATGTGCCTAGAAAGTATGATAGTTCTTTAAGATCAGAGTGCGCAGCAATAGCGTAGTGTGGTGAGTTAGACTGTTCGGATGAATGATAGTAAGTAATTTCGAGGACGAAATTATTTTAAGGGGTAGAACTGTAACATCCTAGATTAGGGGTTATGCGTTAGTGCGTAATTCATGAGATAGTGGGATCGAAGGGTGTGTTGGATGTGTTCAAGAGTTTCAAGAACCCTAAGATGAAAGGAAATATAAGGAAATGTAAGGAAATGTAAAGAAATGAAAGGAAATGAAAGGAAATGTATGGAAATGTATGGAAATGTATGGAAATGTAAGGAAATGTAAGGAAATGTATGGAAAGGTATGGAAATGTATGGAAATGTAAGGAAATGTATGGAAATGTAAGGAAATATATGGAACGATTAGTTAAAAGAGGAAACCTAAGTAAATTAGGAAAGTGAACATTTTTGGAAACCTAAGTAAATTAGGAAAGTGAACATTTTGGAAACCAAGCCAAAATAGGAAACTAAACATTTTGGAAACCAAACCAAAATAGGAAGCTAAACATTTTGGAAACCAAGCCAAAATAGGAAACTAAACATTTTGGAAACTTGGAAAATACAGAGCCGCGCGAAAATTTTTGGAAACTTAAAAATGACCCCGGAATGTCAAATTTTAGAGCCCAAAGGGGAATTTAGGGCCAAGTGACCCTAAAATATAAAGTACATGAAATTTGACCCAATAACGGACTTGGAAATGTGGCTCAAGATGCCACCTAAGGCCTTAGGAAATGGCCTACATGCAAAAAGGTTTTGGGCTTGAGTTCGAGTCACATAAGAAGCAAATAAAATAAGTTTTATTTTGCTTCTAGAAGCCCAAGAGGTGGACGGCACAAAGCTTGCAAAAGAGGAGTTTCACTCTCTTTAAAACTCGACTAATTAGAAGATCATAAGGACTCTTAAGGAAGAGTTTAATTCTCTTTAAAATTCGCTAAATAGGTGGATAAATGAAGAATTATTCTTTAATTAGGAAAATAAGGAAGAGTAGTGGCTAAGTAAAGGATTCTTGGCCTAGTAAATTCGGCTATAAAAGGAGGGACTAGGGCCATTCATTATTCATTCTCTCTCTCTTTCCTCTACCGAATATTCTTCTTGAGCATCCATTCTTTTCTTCTTTTCTTTTAACCTCCAAGCCGATTTCCTTCTAAGCCTATTATTCCTCTCTTCTTTCATCTTTGAAACCAAATACATAAGGGAATCATAGCCGATTGTTCATCAAGTCTCTAAGTCAATCTCAAGGTTGAAGTGAAGGTGCAATCGATTCCTTCAAATAAGGGTAAGATCCAAGTTTAGTTTCCCATTCTTTATATTCTAGACTTATTGAAATTTAGAGACTAATTTCGATTATTAATCTTGGCGAATCATGGAAGAAGAAATTCTTTTCCAAGGTACACCATAGGCCACGTGTTCCCTAGTTATTCGGTGAATTTGATTTAAAGTCCATAAGGTAAACATCTAAAAATATTCGGCCAATGTTTGTGAGATTATCTAGATCAATTCTTTAATTATTGAAAAGCGAAAACTAACCCATATTGAGATTCAAGGTTGGCGAATATCGTAAAGGAAAACCAAGTGTTCGGATTTGAATAAACACCTAATCACCTCAAGGTAAGTCTTTTACAAATCCTACTAGGATTTGGATATCATAGCCAAATAGAATTTATGCTAAGTAATAAATGATGAATCAAATGTAGGGACTAAAGATCTAAACTTTAGATCTAGCTTTTCGGAATCTCAAGGAATCGCTAAACAAATCAGGTGTGTACGCACACTAACTTTCGATATTTCATATGGTAATTATTTTATTATATGATTATACGTAAGAATATGAATATGGCTAAGTACCCTAAGGTGGTACAAAAGTACTCGTGCACGCTTTCCTACTTCGATAGGATTATGAAATATGTTATAACATGTGAATATATGTATATGATTATGAATTTAAGTATGTTATGCATGATATATATATTTTTTGGGGCATTCGGGATTTATGTGAAAGGGAAGAAGGTGTTGACTTGGTCTCACCAACGTTATATTTGAAGGTGTTGACTTGGTCGCACCAACGTTATATTTGAAGGTGTTGACTTGGTCTCACCAACGTTATATTTGAAGGTGTTGACTTCGGTCTCATTATATTTGAAGGTGTTGACTTGGTCTCACCAACGTTATATTTGAAGGTGTTGACTTGGCCTCACCAACGTTATATTTGAAGGTGTTGACTTGGTCTCACCAACGTTATATTTGAAGGTGATTGACTTGATCTCACCAACGTTATATTTGAAGGTGTTGACTTTGGTCTCACTAACGTTATATGGTGACTACGGTCACAAATATTTGAATATGGTGTGTAGCGGATGGAGGGTTGACTTAGTAGTCCCCACGGTGTACAGGTTGGTACGGGGGAGTGTAGTGGATGGCTAATTAGGATTGGGTTTGGGTTGCATCATAATTTCATTTTTATATGGATCTGATGTTTTGAACATGAATGCCTGATTTGTTGAATGTTAGTCTCTGTGCACATTGAGTCTATTGACTCACCCTGTTGTGGGAACTATTTTCGTGTGATGAACAAAGGATTTGACCGGGGCGATAGGGCGTTGAGGTGGCCATGCTACATTCGGAGAATTTATTTAGTTTGGACTTTATTTGATTTAGTTACTTTTATTTTATTTTGGGTTTTACTTGATGTAATAAAGCCATAAGGCCCAGTTGGATTTTCTTTATTTCCACTTATTCATGTTGATTGTGTTACAATTTATTTTTAATTAAAGTTAAGAAAAACAAAATTTATTTCTTTCAAAATAATAAACCCTAAAATTGTTTTGTCACCTCCTTAAGTTGGATTTTCAAAATTTATTAAATGGGTTCCAATCTAAGCCCAATCCAAACAACATTTTTCTAAAATTTTACAAATTTTCTAAGTATCGAATCTTTTTGAAACCGGTTTACTTTAGGAACATACTAGATCCGGTCCATTCTCGTGGGCTGGGTGTGGGGTGTTTCAAGCATATCAAAGGATTAAGGAAAATTGTTAACTTAAGGAATGGAATCAAAAACTTAAGGAAAGATATGAGGACATAAGGCACATATCAAGGAAAAGTTTTGGAAACAAAATCATGGCCAATTGACCATGCATAAGGACGGCAATTTGGTCTATAGGGGGAGCCGAATTTTTGGTGATAGTTTGGCTAAGAATTGAAGTTTCTTTTGGTCATTCCTAGCAACCTTGTGCAGAATTTTGCTTTCCTCTTCTCAACTTTTTCCTTTGGCCGAAATTGAACCTTGGTAAAGCCAAATTCTTTTGACCATTTGGTCACTTTTGTTCATCTTTTGAGTTTTCTCTTGTGCTTCTTCTTAGTGCTGAAATTGTTAGTACCAAAAAGCCATTCTTTTTCTTTTCTTTTTACCATGGCCGAATGTACCTAGCTCCTAAAACCCATCTTTTTCTTCTCTTCTCTTTGAAATCAAAACAACATCATCACCATCTCTTCTTTCATATTTTATTTCTTTCACTCAAAGTTTCTCCATTAAACTCTTTCATGGCCGAATGCTAGAGTGCCCATAGCCGAACCTTTCTTTCTTTTCTTTGATCTTACATAGTCGAATGTTCATCAATCACAAACATCTTTATCAATCGACTCTTTTCAACCGTGGAAATATAGGTAAAGGATTCTTTTTTGTTTTCGATTAGTTAATAGTGATATGGCCGAATATTGATGGTGTGATGAAGGATCATTTGGATTGAAATAAACGTTTGTTCTATTAACGTTTTATTCGTTATAATATAGTGCAATAACGGAAGATCGGAACTCAAGTGTTCGAGAGAATCGTAGAAACGTTGGAAGCGATTTATTGTGGTAAGGAAATCACATCCTTTAAAACCTCTAGTATTATTTCGATATTATTTTAGATTGGATTAATGTTCTTTTGATCTTGAAGACTTTCAAAATAGGGAAGAAAAGGGCGGTGTTTAGTCATATTAAGAGGGGTGGATCCGTAAATCCCCCATTTAAACGAAGAGCGGTTTTGGCAGTCTGGGATTTTCCACCGGTTGCGGACCATCTTCCGAAGGAAGTCAATTATTTGAAGTGGTACGAACTTCCGAGCCTTTATACGTTAGTGGATTCTCGGCAACTAACGAACCAATAAACGAGGAGAAACCGAAAATCGAAGTGATTCAAAATCAAGAGGGTAAGGTTTTGGATCTATTATCGATAAAGTATATTTGTACAAAATAGTGTTCTAACGGATCGAAATATGTTTTAGGTGTCGAGGAGCGAGAAGGATTAGTACTCTCGGTATCGAGGTGTGTAACTTCACACTTTTTCTCGGGTTGGATATCAATTTCGGTATTGAAGTAAAATCGTAAAAACGAATAGATCGGTATAAAGCGTAACAACTGATATTGTGACGAAAATACATGAAAACGACTAAAATCGTGAAAATTATGAAAACGCCCTCGAGAAATTACTTATTAATGTGTAAGTTGTATGTTTCGTAAAAATGGGCCGTAAAATATGCTAGATCGCTAAATGGGCCTAAAAGCCTGCTAGATTGTAAATTGGGCCGAAATCTCTGCTAGATCGATAAATGGGCCGAAAACTCTGTTAGATTGATAATCGGGCCGAAATCACTGTTTGATTATAAATTGGGCAAATCCTCGCTAGATCGATAAATGGGCGAAAACTCATTAGATTGATAATCGGGCGAAATCACTGCTTGATTATAAATTGGGCGAAATCTCGCTAGATCGATAAATGGGCGTAAACTCGATTAAATTGTTAAACGGACTAAAATACTTGCTAGATCGTAAATTTGGGCCCTAGTTGATAAATAGTTAATTAGGCCAAAGTGTTATTTATGAGCCTTAATAAAGATTTGGAAACATTAACTCTTGTAATGGGCCTTTTAATAAAATTATTGTATGACCATAGTTTACTATTGCATACATATTGCATGGGTTGGGAAATGATGAAGAGAAGAAGGCCTGTTGCCAAAATCTAGTTCGGTGGCTCTGCCACAAAATTATGGCTATTTGCCTCTAGTTCGGTGGCTCTGCCACAAAAGTTATAAATGGCTATTTGCCCCTAGTTCGATGGCTCTGCCACAAAATAATAATTGGCTTAATGCCTCTAGTTCGGTGACTTTGTCACAATCTAGTTCGGTGGCTTTGCCACAAAATATAAATCGGCTTAATGCCCATGATTGGTGTGAAGGCGGGGTGGGTTGACTTGATCCCCACAGGTGTGATGGTTGGTACGGGGATGTGTAGCGGATGGAATTAGGTTTGGGAGGGAAAAATTCATTTTTTACATGCATGCTATTAATTATGTTATTCATTATATTATTATTTGTTACTTATGGGCTCAAGGCCCAAATCCATAATTTGAAAATCTGGCCCAGTGGACAAGTAAGTGAGTTTTACACTGAGTTCTAAGTAACTCACCCCCTTAAATTTTTCCATCTCAGGTAATGGAAATTGACGTGGACTTGGGCCGAGGATGACTTCGTGGAGGCCATACTGCAAAACATGGGTTTATTAAACTCTGAACTTTTTAATAAAGTATTTTACTATTTTGGGTTATTGTAATAAGGGCCTCTATGAATAATTTATGGATTTTTATGTGTGTTTGGTTTTAAACTATATTTGGACTTTTAAATATGGGCTATGGTTATATGATGTTTCATTAAAATAAATTTGGGTTTTCAAATATATGAAATTCCTTTATAAATATTTTATTATTGTTAACTCTTAAACAATTACCTAAGGGTTTTTAATGTTAATAATGTTTTTTTTCAACTAACGTTTTCTAATATTCATCAAATTAAAATACTCTTCCGATTTTTATTAAACCCGTAATTAAAAATAATATTGTAGTTTTCAACTTATTAAAGATTTTAAAAATAGCTCGATTCATGTAACAAACCAAATCTAGTCTCAATGCATAGACCGGGTTTGGGGTGTTACAACTTCCATTAGAATTCAGGCACAAACAGTGCGATCTTTTCTATTTCATATAACATTTCAATCCATTTAATTAAATAACGTACAACAAGATTTATTACAGGTACTTAATATATAGAAATATTCAAACCATATAACTTAAACATTCATAGTATATATATATACAATTAAAGCATAACCCAACTTATATCATTTCATACCCTATATCTGACACATATCAAGTTTCAATTAATATAAACTATTTTCCAATCGTTTTACTACAATACAAGTACCTATTAAAACAACCGAACCATTTATACTATTATTACTATTTAAAAAAATCAAATTAACAAGCAACACATAAATCACCTAAACCAAGATCATATTCCAAACATATACACATCAACCTCATTTCGCATATAATAGACCATACCCAAATCAAAACAAATGCAAAATACATCAATATGTCATGCTTATCCCAAACGCAACACATCTATATATAATAGGCATATTACTTATTTAGTATACTAGATATTATAACTCATTAGACATCCGTCATTATCTTCCTTGTTAAAACTTATTACCACACACCACAACATGTATATCATATGACCACTTTCCCTTCATGATTAAACCATGACCGAACTTCACATCCATTAATATGATAATAAAACCATTATATCAAGAGCATATGAATTAAACTTGACCAAAAGAAATAGCCATTTTCGCAAGGCTATACATATATACAAAACCGAATGTTCTTAGTCTAAACCTTAGTCTAACCTATACATGCCTTCGATTTAAAACTAAGATTATGTACCAAAAAGGAGTGATAGTGTGGTTGACTTTCTTGACGATCCTCTGAGTCCTTAGCTAAGTCTACAATCTATAAAACAGAAAGACCCATATATATAAAGTAAGCACACTAGCTTAGTAAGTTTTAAGTTAACGGTAATACAATGTCCAAACACCGATACATATAATAGTTACCATTAACAATGTAAAATAAACATTTCAATACACGAATTTATGTAAGGCCGAATACCATAGTTCATTAACCTAATTGTTTCACTTGTTTACCTGAAACTTATATTATATCAAAACATAAGGTATATGTATTACATTAATCACATTATTTCAAATCATATACATCCACCATTCACATCGTCTATGTTATCCCACTCAAAGTCATATCTCAATGAACATTTCTATTCATAATCAAGTCTACCAAAATATTATATTCAATCTCAATTTCAATCACATACTACTCATACTTTTGATCATAAGTTCAATTTCACATTATACCATTTCTACCGTATCATTCAAATTCAGTTAATATTAGACATAACTTACCTTGCTCTCGGTAAATGAAAAAGGGACTTACATTTACTCGATCATTTACTTGATACATTAACTGCGTTTCACCTTGAGTAATTTAAGGTTTCTTCATTTAAAACGCATCACCGGCATCAAGCCTGCTAGGCACGAAGCCCGTATATATCACCGGTACTAAGCCTGCTAGGCACGAAGCCCAAATATGTCACCGGCACAAGGCCTACTAGGCACAAAGCCCGAATATGTCACCGGCACTAAGCCTGCTAGGCACAAAGCCCGAATATGTCACTGGCACTAAGCTCACTAGGCACAAAGTCGAATATGTCACTCCAAGACGAGGCACTGCTAGGCAATAAGCCCGAATTGTTTATCAAATCAATTCATCAACTTACATTTCTTCACACATAAACCACTATCAATTCATATTCACAAAAACCAATTCACTTGTCAAACCAAATATACTAATTCATATTATCTTGCAAACATAATCATCCCAATGTAAAACATACACATTCGGCTAACACCCATATCTTACTCAATTTAATCAATTAATTTCATTTCACACTTTCAAAATTATTTCTTTAATGAACTTTATCTTAAGAACTTACCTCGACTGTCGACGGACAACTTAAACCGGCTATTCAAGAACATTCGTCTTTCCCCGATCCAATTCTGTTTTTCTTTGCTCCTGATCTAAAACACATTAAATTCAGCTCATTCAAGTATATTTCAATTCAATTTAGTCCCAAAACACATAGATATGCAATTTACCATTTTACCCCTACTATTTCACATTTTTGCAATTTGGTCCCATTAGCACAAAACACAAGGTAAACAAAATTCCATTACAACACTCAAGGGCCGAATATTCACAAGGACCCTATAAGTCCATTTCTTTCATTTATTTTGCAAATAAGCCCCTCTAAAAATTTATTTTTACAAATTAGCCCTAAATACTCAAATTCACCAAAATTTCCAATACCAATTATATTAATCTTAAACATATCTTTAATTTAAAAACATCAAACATCAAAAACCACAAGAACATGTCAATGGCCGAACATCAAGCATGCTTATTTTTAAAAATTCTAACATGGGTCAGTTACGGTTCGAAGCAACGATCTCAAAATGTAAAAATTTTCAAGAACCGACTAAAGACTTACCTTGAATTTGGCTTGGAAAGTAACCGAAAATCAAAGAACTTAGCTCCCTTTTCTTTCTTCAATATTCGATCAAGAGAAAGATGGGGAAAACATGTTTATTTTTTTTTTTTTTGTGTGTTTTGATAAACAAATATTATGTAATTGTTGGATTACTAAATTAACTTTTTTACTTTAATATATAAACAATTAATACTAAGGTTATTCTTGGTATATGCCGCCTACTACACATAAAAATGGGTTAATTTCCCTTTTGATACTCCATATTAAAAAGCCATAATCAATTTAGCACATTTCACTATAGTTTGCACCTTTTACTTTTTATGCGATTAAGTCCTTTTTCTAAATTAAACACACGAACAATAAAATTTTTCTACGAGACTTTCACACACATTAATTCACATATAATAAACACAAAATATAATATTAAAATATTTCTCGAACTCGGATTCGTGGTCCCAAAACCACTGTTTCGATTAGGGTCAATATTCGGTCTGTTACAACTCTCCCCCTTAAGGATTTTCGTCCCCGAAAATCATACTGTTAAATAAAGTCGGATATTGTTGCCTCATTGAATCTTCAGGCTCCCATGTAGCCTCTTCAACTCCGTGCTGATTACATAAAACTTTCACTAATGGAATTCTCTTGTTTCTCAATTCTTTCATTTCCTGAGCTAGAATACGAATTGGTTCTTCCTCGTACGTCATATCAGGTCGAATTTCAATCTCAGATGGAGCAATCACATGTGACGAATCTGATCTGTATCTACGGAGCATGGAAATGTGAAATACATCATGTATCTTCTCTAATTCAGAGGGTAACTTCAACCTATAAGCAACAGGCCTAATACGTTCGATGATTTCATACGGTCCGATAAATCTCGGACTCAGTTTGCCTTTCCGACCAAAATAAAGTACTTTCTTCCACGAAGATACTTTCAAGAAAACCCGATCTCCGACTTGAAATTCTATATCTTTGCGTTTCAAATCAGCGTAAGACTTTTGATGATCTGATGCAGCTTTCAAACTATCTTTGATTATAGCCACTTTCTGTTCAGTCTCTTTAATCAAATCAACCCCTTGTATCTTGTTCTCACTGAGCTCGGTCCAGTACAATGGCGTACGGCACTTGCGGCCATATAGAGCTTCATAGGGTGCCATTTTGATACTTGATTGAAAACTGTTATTATAAGCAAATTCAATCAAAGGTAAGTACTTTTCCTACGTACCTTCAAACTCGAGAACGCAACATCTCAACATGTCCTTAAGTGTTTGAATGGTTCGCTCAGATTGACCGTCTGTCTGCGGGTGAAAGGCGGTGCTAAGATGAAGTTTAGTACCTAAAGCATCTTGTAACTTCTTCCACAATCGCGATGTGAATCTCGGGTCTCTGTCTGAGATAATAGAACTCGGCACACCGTGTAATCTCACGATTTGAGATATATACAACTTAGCAAGTTAATCGAGTGAGAAGTCCATACGAACTGGTACAAAATGAGCTGATTTGGTCAGTCTATCTACTATAACCCAGACTACATCTTTCTTGCTCGGTGTCATAGGCAAACCAGATACAAAATCCATAGTGATTTTATCCCATTTCCATTCGTGTATCATGATCGGTCAAGCAACCTGTAAGGCACTTGATGCTCGGCTTTTAATTGCTGATAAATTAAGCACTTTGACACAAATTCAGATATATCCCGTTTTATGCTAGGCCACCAATAAAACTGTTTCAAATCATTATACATTTTCGTGCTACCCGGATGTATCGATAATCGACTACTATGAGCCTCACTCAGAATCATCTGAATCAACTCCGAGTTCTTCGGAACACATATTCGACTTTTAAAGTTCAAACAGTCATTTGCATCAATTTGAAACTCTGATTCCATATCTTTTTTGCACTGAATTCGTCTAGCAATCAAATCTTTGTCAACTTTTTGTGCATCACAAATTTGCTGAATAAACATCGGTCTTACTTGTAACTCGGCTATGATCAAACCATCACTAGACATAACCATCTATGCGTTCATCGCACGAAGAGCAAATAATGATTTTCAACTTAACGCATCTCCAACAACATTGGCTTTTCCCGGATGGTAGTCAATCACTAACTCATAGTCTTTCAACAATTCTAACCATCTACATTGTCTCAAGTTTAAATCTTTCTGAGTCATCAAATACTTTAGACTTTTATGATCCGAATAAACGTGACATTTCTCGCCGAATAAGTAATGACGCCAAATTTTCAATGCGAAAACAATGGTTGCTAATTCCAGATCGTGAGTCAGATAATTTCTTTCATGCGGCTTCAATTGTCTCGAAGCGTAGGCTATAACTTTGCCTTCCTGCATCAAAATGCAACCCAACCCATTCAAAGAAGTATCACTAAAAATAAGAAATTCTTTAACCGATTCAGGCTGAGTTAACACTGGAGCTTCGGTCAAAAGAGCTTTCAGCTGTTTGAAACTTTTCTGACACTTTTCCTACCACTCAAACTTGACATCTTTCTGTAGTAGCCTTGTTAAAGGTGTAGCTATCACAGAAAAACCATTTACAAACCTTCTGTAGTATCCGGCAAGGCCTAGAAAGCTTCTAATCTCGGAAACATTCTTTGGTGGTTTCCAATCGAGTATAGCTGCTATTTTGTTTGGATCCACCCGAATACCTGATGCTGAAACAACATGACCCAAGAAGCTAACTTCATTCATCCATAACTCACACTTACTAAACTTTGCATACAACTGTTGATCTTGCAAAGTTTGTAGCACTAATCTCAAATGCTCGGCATGCTCGGTTTCATCTTTGGAATAGATTAGTATATCATCAATAAACACTACTACAAACCAATCCAAAAACTATTTGAAGACCCGATTCCTTAGATCCATAAAAATAGCAGGTGCATTAGTGAGTCCAAAAGGCATAACCAGAAACTCAAAATGTCCGTACCTCGTCCTAATGCGCCTTTGGCACATCTCGTATCTCCGACTCAAGAATCGATAATAACCTGATCTCAAATCTATCTTTAAAAATATTGAAGCCCCTTTCAACTGGTCAAACAAATCATCAATCCGAGGTAGCGGGTACTTATTCTTTATAGTTACCTTATTCAGTTGCCGATAATCAATACACATTCGCATCGTTCCATCTTTCTTCTTCACAAAAAGAACAGGTGCACCCTAAGGAGAGAAACTCGGTCGTGCAAAGCCCCTATCTATTAACTCTTGCAACTGTGCTTTCAACTCTTTCAACTCAGTAGGTGCCATCTGATACGGAGTGGTCGAGATCAGAGTCGTTCCCGGTGCTAATTCAATGCTGAACTCAATCTCTCGTACTGGTGGTAAACCTGGTAGTTCTTCAAGAAACACATCTGGGTATTCACATATGATCGGTACAGATTCAATATGCTTTTCAGACACTTTATCATCCAGTACATAGGCCAAATTAGCTTCGCACCCTTTTCTCACATACTTTCGGGCCAACATCGAGGATATTACTGTAGGAAACCCACTTAAATCACTGGATTCAATTCTGATGATCTCACTATTCTGACATCTTAAATCAATAAGCTTTCTTTTGCAATTCACCACTGCATCATGTGAAGTTAACCAGTCCATTCCCAAAATTATATCGAACTCATCGAAGGGCAACAACATTAAATCGACTAGGAAGCAAGAATCCCGAATCATCAACGGGCAACCTCTACACACTTTATTAACAAGTACACATCTACCCAAAGGGTTGGACACACGAATCACAAACTCAATAGACTCAACTGGCAAAGTCTTACCGAATACTAGAGTTTCACACACATATGAATGAGTCGAACCAGGATCAATCAATGCAATCACAGAGTATCATAAAGGGTGAAAGTACTGAATGACATCGAGGAGGAAGCATCCTCTCTGCTCGTAGCATAAGCTCTAGCTGGAGCTTTAGCCTCTGATCGTATTGCGGTGTCCTTCGTCCCTCTCTGAATGCCACCTACATTGCCTGAATGTCTGAGTGGTCTACCCGTCTTGGCGCGGCATCGCTTCGGTCTAATGTTCTGAGTTGCATTTTTCTCGGCTAACATCGGGCACTCTCGAATAAAATGATCTGACGATCCACATTTAAAGTAGGACCGATCACGAACTCTACAACTCCTAGGATGCCATTTCCCACAATGTTTACACTCGGCCCAGTTCTGTGGAACATTATCGACACTAGCTATCGAAGTGGCTCGGGAACTCACTGGAGGTCGATCACGTCTAGGCAAGTCTAAAGTAGCTTTATGTCGACTCGGGTCGCTCTCGAACTTCTTATGCATGTAATGGAAAATTTTACTCGATGATCTTTTTCGAGTGTCTCTAGCTTCTACTTTAGCTTTTCTTTTCTCCTTTCCGAGCTCTTTGGCTTAACAAGCTCGCTCAGAACACCCCAAACCCGGACAAGACACCACGCCCGGATCCGTATGTTACGGAAAACATGTTTGTGAGAGGTTAAATTTTTCATTAAAACCGAGTGAAAACACAACAGATTTTGAAGACAATTCAGAGACTTGTTTGAAATCGTGGCGATTTGAAACCCGAGATTTTTGAAATCTTAACTAGAATGTGTGGTTAAACGAGTTTAAACCATTTAAACCTTATTAGTTTCTTAGTGTTACTTGAAACTCTTTTTAGACTTAGGAGTAATAGAAGTTTGATTTGAAAATCATTTGAGTTTGCTTACTATAAAGACATAGTGTGATACCCGATGGTATGGTTTAAAATCACATTATGCTATAAATTTGAAATCATTATCTTTCCAAGTTTTAGTAAAATTCATACCAACTCGCTTTGTTAAGGCATATTAGAAATCTAATTAAAACATAAACATCACCAAAACATAAATTAAAGGCCTTTTACAAATCCAATAAAACCCAAATAAAGTAAATAAATTAAAGTACCCAAATTCAATAGTCCTTTATTAAAGCATGGCATGTGCCCCGAGTCCATCCGGCCCATGTCCGCTTCACGAGTCACCCAAATATCAAAGGAGAGGGTGAGTCGAGTGACTCAAAGTGTAAATCCCGCCCCAAGAACAACATGCTAACACACATCATACAAAGCAATATAATTAATGCAACCCGATCCTAACCATCCATATCGCTTTTCTACCCGGTGTGGTACCAAACCACCGGTGGTGCTAAACCACCGTGACATATAGTCACAATGTGTTACCAAAACACCGTGTCCCAAAGACACAATATCCGCCAATGTGGTGCCAAACCACCGTGTCCCAAAGACACAATTGTGCTACTAAAGCACCGTGACCAAGTCACAAACCGATGATGGGGCCAACCCATCGTGTGATACCAAATCACTAGCGACGATCCCATAACTCATGTGGGCCAACCCACGGTGGTTAAACCACGTGGACAAGTCGCAATGAGGTGCCAAACCTCCGTGACCCAAAGTCACAAAGTGTGCTACTAAAGCACCGGTGCTCACAAGACAAAATATCACCGCTCCTCCACTCAGATCACCCATACATGTCATATCGACTCATGTACAATATGCAATCATGTAACTCATGCAACCATGTCCAACATTGCATCTCATAGCATATATATATAGTATAGATCATCATATTCAAAGTATCCATAATAGGACTTGTAATAAAATAGACTTACCCGGATCCGCATACATACCCCATTTGGGTATCCAATTATCCATCATATCGATCGCTTTTAACAGCAAACAGTTTATTAATAACATTACTAGGTATCGCAGTGTTAGTTTACACACCGTAAATACGAGTCTAGAAATCCCGACAAAAGCAATCTAAGTCCCTCGAGTACTAGCTTCTACAATCGGCCAAAACATAGGGTTAGACATCTACACATTCGCCAACACCATTTAGACCAAAAGGGTTTGTCGAAGCCCTCATTTTCACCGATTTGGTTTCCTACCAAATCCCGAACCAAAGAGTGGTTCCCTTAGACAATCGGCCCACCTATCAAGAAGGAAACATTAATCTTTTGTTACCCTTGCCTTAATCGAACCTAAAGAAAAGATTGAAATAATAGCAATACCATGTACTTACCCCTACTTACCAATCGATCAACAAAAGAATGACGATCCCTTGCTTGCTTCCACACTCCAAAGACCCTATAACAAAGAGATTAGAATCCTTCCAGTCTGACCCTTTTCGGCCCTTAATCAACCAACCTTGACGAAGTATAAGGAGAGAAAGGGGATGACCATTCGGCCAAGGACTTACCCACTACCAAACGATTGGAACCAAGCTCCCAACACCACCAAATATTCGGCCAATAGCAAGGAAGGTTCGGTCTTAAGTGTTTAACATACACCTATGCTCGGTTTGAGTGGAAAGAAAAGGAGTATAAATGAGAAGAAATGAAGGTTACGGAACCCCCAAAAGGGATGAAGAGAAAACAATGGGGAGAAAATCGGCTAATAGGTTTTAAGAATGAGAAAGAAATAGTTGAAGATAAGGAGAGGTGCTTTGGTTTAAAGAAAAGAGAGGAATGATGGTGATTTGGAAGAATGAGTTTCGCTTGAAAGAATGGGCAACACCGATGGTGACAACGGCTTACAATTTTAAGAAGAGAAAGAAAGTAGAGAGGTGATGGCAAGGGTGGTGCTTTGGTTTAGAAGAAGAAGGAAACTAGAGAGGCATTCGCTTCAAAGAAAAACAAAAGAAAAGGATGAGAGCAACAAGTAAATTCTAAGAACTAGGCTTGACTTCACGAAGGAGAGATGGAGGAATTTCGCTTGCTTTTGAGAGAAGAAGAATTTTGCCACCAAAAGAAGAGATGGGAAAAGGAAATGTTTTTTAGAGGCTTGAGTTTCTGCCCAAAAGATGAGAGAAAGAACAAAATAAGAGAATTTCCACAAAGGAAATTGGTTTGTTTTCTTGACAAAAAGAGAGGACTTAGCTTACCAAAATGACCAAACATGCACCAAAGTCTGCAAAGGCATATTCGCCTTCCCTCTCCCACACCAAGCCGCCACCTTCCCTCCAACTCCCCCAAATTTCGCCACAACCCCCCAAAGCTCCCATTCACTCATTTGAAATGAGTGGACCAAGTCCTCCTCCACACTTTGCTCTCCACCATCCAAGTCACCACTTGACCAAGTCCAAGGTGGAATTTAAATTTGCCACAACTCCTCCCTCCATGCCGCCAAAATGAGAGCCAAAAGGGTGGGATTCTCATGACTTGAACACAAGACCTCCCTTGAAGATGACGCCACACACACTCCATGTGGCGCATGCTTGCCACTTTGCTAGCTCCTTGTTTGTGCTATAATTTCACTTAATTTAAATATAACCCCAACACCTTCTGCGCTCATCCCCTAAAGCCCAAAAACAAGCATTTCACCACCTACCTGTGCTCACACCTAGCCTACAACTAAGTCCCAAAACACCAAAACAACATTATAGCAAGCAATTAAACATGCAAACCATGCCAAATCGAATAGCCCTTAACCCGGATATTACGCTTACCTCTTAAAAGAATTTCGACCTCGAAATTACCCGATCAAAAGAGTTATGGTATTATCGTCTCATCATATCCTCGGGTTCCCACGCCGCTTCTTCCACGCCATGATTCCGCCAAAGAACCTTAACCAACGGCACGGACTTCTTTGCAGAACCTTCACATCCCGATCTAAAATCAGACATGTGCTCTTCCTTTATGGACATATCTCGATTTACCTCGATCTCCTCTCGTTACCACATGTGATGGATCGAACGATATCGCCAAGCATCAAACGTGGAACACGCCATGAATCGACTTAGCTCACCGGCAACTCGAAATGATATGCAATCGTCCCACTCGCCTTAGTACCTTATACGCCCAATAAACCCTGACTTAGCTTGCCTTTCTTCCCGAACCTCAACACCTTCTTCCAAGGCGAGACCTTCGTAAACACTCGATCCCCCACAAAGAAACTCTATATCTCTTCGCTTAAGATCGGCATAAGACTTCGCCGTCCAAGCTTCCTTTAATCGAGCTCAATCACTTTAACCTTGTCCTCGGTCTCAAAGAACCAACTCGTCCCAATAATCGACGCTCACTTAACTCTGTCCAACAAGTTTGAACGACACCTTCTACCGCATAACGCCTCATAAGGTGCCATCTTAATGCTCGCTTGGTAGTCGTTGTTGTAAGCGAATTCAACTAACGGTAGATACTCCTCCCACCTACCCTCAAGTCCAAAACACACCTCAAGCATATCCTCCAAAATCAGATAACCCTTTTCGATTGCCCATCACCACTTGGATGAAATGTCAGGTGAAATCTAACTGTACCCAGAGCTCGATGCAAAGCCTTCCGAACCTTGACGTGAATCTGGGGTCCCTATCCGAGATGATCGACACGGCACCCCATGCGCCTCACAATCTCGACACATACACTTCGCTAACCTCTCAGAGTGAGTAATCCACCTCACCGAATAAAGTGAGCCGATTTAGTCACCGATCCACAATTACCAGATCAATCCTTCTTGCTCGGTGTAAGCGGTAATCCACCGACGAAATCCATAGTTATCCTTTCCCACTTCCATCGTGGAATCTTCATCGGTCAAGCAACCCAGACGGACAATCGGTGTTCGCTTTGACTTGCCGACATGTCGACACTTACCCACAAACTCTGGCCACCTCCTTTTTCGCACCTTACCACCGTAATCTGCTCGAGATCCCTATACATTTTGCTACCTCCAGATGCATAGCGTAGGGCTGCTATGAGCATCCTCAAGAATCTTTTGCCTCAATTCAAAGATCTCTCAAGATACAAGCCTTCCTCGAAACACGTAACCCCGCTACTAGACAAGCTATACCCTTCAAACCATCATTCGCACTCCGAGTCCTCTGCGCCTCAAAACCTCATCTAACAACTGCTTTCTCGACCGCTCAACCCAAGTAGGCTTAACTCAGCTTCGCTGTATACTCCGTCGTCAGACAAACTCAAGTGGGCAAACAACGCCTTAGATCTCGAAACAACCTTACGGCTCAACGCTGCGTCGCCACGACGTTAGCCTTGCCCGATGATACTCAATTGAGCAATCGTAGTCTTTCAAAGCACTCAATCCATCGGCCACTGCCTCGATTCAAGTCTTTCGAGTCAAGGTACTTCGACTCTTATGGTCCGTGATAGACTACCGATCTCTCTCCGCATAAGTAATGCCTCCATATCTTTAGGGCAAATACTACACCGCAAGCTCCAAATCGTGTGGGATAATTGACCTCATGTGGCCTCACCGCCGGGATGCGTAAGCCACAACCTTCCCTTATTGCATCAAGACACAACCCAATCCGATGTGATGCATCGCAAGACATCGTGAATTCCTTACCACCTCGGTTGAATCGAACCGAGCTTCACCAAAATCTTCTTTAACTTATCGAAGCTCTCCTGCTGCTTCTCAGTCCAAACAAACGGAACTCCCTTTCTCAATAATTTGGTCATCGGTGCTGCAATTAACGAGAAACCCTCTACAAATCTTCGGTAGTATCCTGCCAACCCCAAAAAACTCCGAATTTCCGCTACTGACTTAGGCGGCTTCCAATCCAAAACCGCTTCTATCTTACGGGGGTCCACTCTAATCCCCTCAGCCGATACTACATGACCCAAAAATGTCACCTCCCTGAGCGAACTCAGATTTATCGAACTTCGATAGAGTCAAGCTTTCTCCTTAGAATCTGCAATACCACCAGTAAATGAGTATCATGCTCTTCCTCACCCTTGAGTAGACCAAGATGTCGCCGATAAAACTACCACGAACCGATCTAGGTAATCTTGGAACACCCTATTCATCGATCCATGAAAGTCACGGCGTTAGTCAACCCGAACAGCATAACCAAAAACTCAAAGTGCCCATACCGAGTACGGAATGCCGCCTTTACGATATCCGCTCTTTTACCTTCAATGGTGATACCTGCACCTTAGGTCAATCTTCGAGAAAACAGACGCCTCTTCAAACCGATCAAACAAGTCATCTATCCGAGGCAAGGATACTTGTTTTTGATCGTCACTTATTCATTGGCGGTAGTCTATGCACATCCGCATAGTACCGCTTTCTTCTTACAAAAAGTACCGCGCGCTCCCAAGGCAAAATACTTGGCCCGATAAAACCCCATCCAATAACTCCGGATTTGAGCCTTAAGCTCCACTAATTTTTAGGTGCCATCCTCAGACGGAGCAATGGATACCGCGCAGCTCCGTAATGATCTATCCCAACTCTACCTCCCGATCCGTGGCAAACCCTAAGCTCCTCAGAAACACATCCACAAATTCCCACCGTCCGAATAGCCTCCATAAGACTCCTTAGCCTCTAAGGCATACACATGCACCACATATGCTTCGCAACCCTTTCTAACCATTTTCTCGCTTTGAGAGCAGATACCAAGTTGGATGATAGTTTCTCCTATTACCGATCGAACTACTTCATCACCTCACCGTAGCCAAAGACTACGCGCTTAGTCATGTGATCCAACTTCGCTGATGCTTACTCACCATCCATCCCTAAAATCGATCGAACTCCCCAAACGGCGGCTCCATCGATCGACCTCAAAAGATACCCTTGAGTTCTAGAGGTACGCCTCTATACGCTTTATTTACCACTACAGAGTGACCTAGAGGGCTTATTACTACCATCCGCTAGAAGATATCTCGAGTCTAAATCCATTGTCTCTACTATACTCGGCAACATAAGAGTGCGTAGACCCCACATCAATTAAAGCAAGATAAGGAGAACCAAAATCAAAACGCATCGGTGATGACGTCCGGTGCGCCGCCTTCTCGACGCCGCAAAGATATACCAAACCAGTACGCTCGCCTCGAACTTTCAGACCTCGCCTTGCTCCACGGCCCGACCGTAATCAAGTACCTCCTCGCCATTACCTCGGCCCTCATGCGGCGGTCCATTATTTCAGATTGATTACGGCCGATTCTCTGACCAATTCTATCCAACTTGCGCGACACCCTCACACGGTGGTCCAATGAGCCACACTCAAAACAACCTCCGCCGGTCCAACATCCTCCCCAATGAGCCTTTCCACAACGGTTACAATGCGGCGGTCCCCGCTTAGCAAAGAACAAACCTACCCGATCGATTCGCCCACTCGGTTCAGCCCTCTTCTTTGATTACCGACGACCCGGAAGATCCAAAACTCCGCTTATGACGGTTTCTATCCATACTACGCCTCACGACTTTTTAATGCCCTCGCAACCTTTGCCTTTTCAACTAGAATGCAATTCACGCTCGTCGGGCGAATCAACAATCTTAACTCGCCTCGCAGCCATCCTCAAACGAACGCACCTTTCCTCTTCAAGAGCCACCATACTCTGGCATACCGACTCAATTTCGAAACTCCTACCTCATCTCCGATCTGATTTGCTTCTCGACTAACCTCGTAAATGCTTTCCTCTCGCTCATTTATGTAGTTAGTTCGACGCATTTCTTCCGATAAGCCGCCCAAAAATAATCCCATGTCGATCTTCACATTGCGGTATTACTTGACCGTGAGCCACCACTGGTATGACTCATCCCGGAGAAGTGATACGATCCCTTTTAATTTTTCTTCGGCCGTTAGGTCCAGATCGTCCATGATCCGCTTCGCCGCTTCGGCCAAGATTAAAGAATATTAGGAGCAACACCAGAGACACACCTAAGAATTCAAATTTATTTGCCCAAGTCGCCAGCACGATTTCCTAGCTCCTACGCCCCCACCTGCTCCAGCTACCCTCTCTAAAACCCGCAGCATCGCCTGTGATACTGCATCATCGCCGGTCTGTTCCTGGAACTCACCACCTCCACCGGTGGTGAATCCCAGATCTCATTCTCTCAACCCCGCCTGTAACTTACGGGCTCAGATATATCATCCCATCATGACCACGCCCACGACCACGCCCACCTCGGTACTCATGACTAAATCTCGCCTCAATTAAAGAATCTTATGTATCACTATTATTCCACCGTGTTTAAAGCAAAGTTTTATGAATTTTAAAGAAGCTTTGTTTTCATGAGTCCACGAGTCCTATTAGTCTCGGCCTCTAAAGTAGTCTTACTAACCATCCAATCATGTCAATCACAACAAATAGTACGGGTACTTACTCGCTTAATCGTGGTGCGGTGACTCGGTGCCATGCCCTTCAAATCATACTTTTAAAACAATATACCGGAAAATTTTAGTTTTAAAACATTTTGGGCCTCCTGCCCACAAACCGAAGTTTTTGAACTTGGCTCGATATTAAATGTAACACCCCAAACCCGACAAGACATCACGCCCAGATCCGGTATGTTACGGAAAACATGTTTGTGAGAGGTTAAATTTTTCATTAAAACCGAGTGAAAACACAGCGTATTTTGAAGACAATTCGCGTAGACTTGTTTGAAATCAGGTGGCGTATTTGAAACCCGGAGATTTTTGAAATCTTAACTAGAATGTGTGGTTAAACGAGTTTAAACCATTTAAACCTTATTAGTTTCTTAGTGTTACTTGAAACTCTTTTTAGACTTAGGAGTAATAGAAGTTTGATTTGAAAATCATTTGAGTTTGCTTACTATAAAGACATAGTGTGATACCCGATGGTATGGTTTAAAATCACATTGCGTTATAAATTTGAAATCATTATCTTTCCAAGTTTTAGTAAAATTCATACCAACTCGTTTTGTTAAGGCATATTAGAAATCTAATTAAAACATAAACATCACCAAAACATAAATTAAAGGCCTTTTACAAATCCAATAAAAACCCAAATAAAGTAAATAAATTAAAGTACCCAAATTCAATAGTCCTTTATTAAAGCATGGCATGTGCACCCCGAGTCCATCCCGGCTCCATGTCCGCTTCACGAGTCACCAAAATATCAAAGGAGAGGGTGAGTCGAGTGACTCAAAGTGTAAATCCCGCCTCAAGAACAACATGCTAACACACATCATACAAAGCAATATAATTAATGCAACCCGATCCTAACCATCCATATCGCTTTTCTACCCCGTGTGGTACCAAACCACCGGTGGTGCTAAACCACCGGTGACATATAGTCACAATGTGTTACCAAAACACCGTGTCCCAAAGACACAATATCCGTCAATGTGGTGCCAAACCACTAGTGTCCCAAAAACACAATTGTGCTACTAAAGCACCGGTGACCAAGTCACAAATCGATGATGGGGCCAACCCATCGTGTGATACCAAATCACTAGCAGACGATCCCATAACTCATGTGGGCCAACCCACTGTGGTTAAACCATGTGGACAAGTCGCAATGAGGTGCTAAACCTCCGTGACCCAAAGTCACAAAGTGTGCTACTAAAGCACCGTGCTCACAAGACAAAATATCACCGCCCCTCCACTCAGATCACCCATACATGTCATAATCGACTCATGTACAATATGCAATCATGTAACTCATGCAACCATGTCCAACATTGCATCTCATAGCATATATATATAGTATAGATCATCATATTCAAAGTATCCATAATAGGACTTGTAATAAAATAGACTTACCCGGATCCGTACACATACCCCATTTGGGTATCCAATTATCCATCATATCGATCGTTTTTAACAGCAAACAGTTTATTAATAACATTACTAGGTATCGCAGTGTTAGTTTACACACCGTAAATACGAGTCTAGAAATCCCGACAAAAGCAATCTAAGTCCCTCGAGTACTAGCTTCTACAATCGGCCAAAACATAGGGTTAGACATCTACACATTCGCCAACACCATTTAGACCAAAAGGGTTTGTCGAAGCCCTTATTTTCACCGATTTGGTTTCCTACCAAATCCCGAACCAAAGAGTGGTTCCTTGACAATCGGCCCACCTATCAAGAAGGAAACATTAATCTTTTGTTACCCTTACCTTAATCGAACCTAAAGAAAAGATTGAAATAATAGCAATACCATGTACTTACCCCTACTTACCAATCGATCAACAAAAGAATGACGATCCCCTTGCTTGCTTCCACACTCCAAAGACCCTATAACAAAGAGATTAGAATCCTTCCAGTCTGACCCTTTTCGGCCCTTAATCAACCAACCTTGACGAAGTATAAGGAGAGAAAGGGGATGACCATTCGGCCAAGGACTTACCCACTACCAAACGATTGGAACCAAGCTCCCAACACCACCAAATATTCGGCCAATAGCAAGGAAGGTTCGGTCTTAAGTGTTTAACATACACCTATGCTCGGTTTGAGTGGAAAGAAAAGGAGTATAAATGAGAAGAAATGAAGGTTACGGCACCCCCAAAAGGGATGAAGAGAAAACAATGGGGAGAAAATCGGCTAATAGGTTTTAAGAATGAGAAAGAAATAGTTGAAGATAAGGAGAGGTGCTTTCGGTTTAAAGAAAAAGAGAGGAATGATGGTGATTTGGAAGAATGAGTTTCGGCTTGAAAGAATGGGCAACACCGATGGTGACAACGGCTTACAATTTTAAGAAGAGAAAGAAAGTAGAGAGGTGATGGCAAGGGTGGTGCTTTCGGTTTAGAAGAAGAAGGAAACTAAGAGAGGCATTCGGCTTCAAAGAAAAACAAAAGAAAAAGGATGAGAGCAACAAGTAAATTCGGCAACTAGGCTTGACTTCACGAAGGAGAGATGGAGGAATTTCGGCTTGCTTTTGAGAGAAGAAGAATTTCGGTTTACCAAAAGAAGAGATGGGAAAAGGAAATGTTTTTTTAGAGGCTTGAGTTTCGGTTCCAAAAGATGAGAGAAAGAACAAAAATAAGAGAATTTCCACAAAGGAAATTGGTTTGTTTTCTTGACAAAAAGAGAGGACTTAGCTTACCAAAAATGACCGAAACATGCACCAAAGCTGCAAAGGCATATTCGGCCTTCCCCTCTCCCACACCAAGCCGTCACCTTCCCCCTCCAACTCCCCCAAATTTCGGCCACAACCCCTCCCAAAAGCTCCCATTCACTCATTTGAAATGAGTGGACCAAGTCCTCCTCCACACTTTGCTCTCCACCATCCAAGTCACCACTTGACCAAGTCCAAGGTGGAATTTAAATTTGCCACAATTCCTCCCTCCATGCCGCCAAAATGAGAGCCAAAAAGGGGTGGGATTCTCGCGACTTGAACAAAAGACCTCCCCCTTGAAGATGACGCCACACACACACTCCATGTGGCGCATGCTTGCCACTTTGCTAGCTCCTTGTTTGTGCTATAATTTCACTTAATTTAAATATAACCCCAACACCTTCTGCGTCTATCCCCTAAAGCCCAAAAACAAGCATTTCACCACCTACCCAGGCTCACACCTAGCCTACAACTAAGTCCCGAAAACACCAAAACAACATTATAGCAAGCAATTAAACATGCAAACCATGCCAAATCGAAATAGCCCCTTAACCCGGGATATTACACGCTCGACTAATGTCACAAACTTTTTGATTTCAAGAATGCCAACAAGTAACTTTATGTCTTCATTCAAGCCGTCTTCAAAACTTTTGCACATAATGGCTTTGGTAGATATACACTCCCGAGCGTAACGGCTCAATCTGACAAATTTTCGTTCATATTCTGTCACAGTCATGCGGCCCTATTTTAATTCTAGAAATTCTTTCCGTTTCTGATCGATGAATATCTGACTGATATATTTCTTACGGAACTCAATTTGGAAGAAGTCCCAAGTTACTTTTTCTTTCGGAACTACGGATACCAGTGTGTTCCACCAGTGATAGGCAGTGTCCCGAAGTAGAGATATAGCACACTTTAGGCATTCTTCTGGAGTACAAGATAACACATCGAGTACCCGAATAGTGTTATCAAGCCACATCTCAGCTCGCTCTGCGTCATCATTTTCATTGACCTTGAATTCTTCGGCCTCATATTTCCTGATTTTATTAACGGGAGGCCTGCTAGATCTCATCGAATCTATCATCGGAGGTGCTGAAGGTACCAGAGTTGGATTATTCGAGGGTGGAGGTTGTTGTACAATCGGATTAGTCTGAATAAACTGGGCAAACCATCCGTTCATCATCTGATAGAAGGCTTGTTTAGGCTCCTCCTCATGGCTACCCGAAACTGGTTGAGAGTCTAATGGCGCTAATCCACGTGCGAGACTAGGTGCAACGCTCTCCACATCATTAGCTACGGCTCTATCGGGATCAGAATCCATTTACTATATAAAATACAATTGAAATTGTCAGAAGTCACCACACTATCATATATACAATTTAAAGGCATGTATAGCTAGACTCTTACTACGATAGTCCTAGAATCGACTAAACCGTAGCTCTGATACCAATAAAATGTAACACCCCTAACCCATATCCATCATCGAATTAGGGTTACGAGGTATTACCGAACTAAACTCAATTCCATATAGACTTTCATTAGAATTGAGCACAAACAAAGCGATCTTTTCTATTTCATATAACATTTCACCATTTAATTAAATAACGACAACAAGATTTATTACAGTACTTAATATATAGAAATATTCAACCATATAACTTAAACATTCATAGTATATATATATATACAATTACAAAGATAACCCAACTTATATCATTTCATACCCTATATCTGACACATATCAAGTTTCAATTAATATAAACTATTTCCATTCGTTTTACTACAATACAAGTACCTATTAAAACAACCGAACCATTTATATTGTTATTACTATTTAAAAAAAATCAAATTAACAAGCAATACATAAATCACCTAAACCAAGATCATATTCCAAACATATGCACATCAACCTCATTTCGCATATAATAGACCATACCCAAATCAAAACAAATGCAAAATACATCAATATGTCATGCTTATCCCAAACGCAACACATCTATATATAATAGGCATATTACTTATTTAGTATACTAGATATTATAACTCATTAGACATCCGTCATTATCTTCCTTGTTAAAACATATTACCACACACCACAACATGTATATCATATGACCACTTTCCCTTCATGATTAAACCATGACTGAACTTCACATCCATTAATATGATAATAAAACCATTATATCAAGAGCATAGGAATTAAACTTGACCAAAAGAAATAGCCATTTTCTCAAGGCTATACATATATACAAAACCGAATGTTCTTAGTCTAAACCTTAGTCTAACCTATACATGCCTTTGATTTAAAACTAAGATTATGTACCAAAAAGGAGTGATAGTGTGGTTGACTTTCTTGACGATCCTCTGAGTCCTTAGCTGAGTCCACAATCTATAAAACAGAAAGACCAATATATATAAAGTAAGCACACTAGCTTAGTAAGTTTTAAGTTAACGGTAATACAATGTCCAAACACCGATACATATAATAGTTACCATTAACAATGTAAAATAAACATTTCAATACACGATTTTATGTAAGGCCTAATACCATAGTTCATTAACCTAATTGTTTCACTTGTTTACCTTAAACTTATATTATATCAAAACACAAGGTATATGTATTACATTAATCACATTCGGCTAACACCCATATCTTACTCAATTTAATCAATTAATTTCATTTCACACTTTCATAATTATTTCTTTAATGAACTTTAACTTAAGAACTTACCTCGACTGTCGACGGACAACTTAGACCGGCTATTCAAGAACTTTCGTCTTTCTCCGATCCAATTCTGTTTTTCTTTGCTCTTGATTTAAAACACATTAAATTCAGCTCCTTCAAGTATATTTCAATTCAATTTAGTCGCAAAACACATAGATATGCAATTTACCATTTTACCCCTACTATTTCACATTTTTGCAATTTGGTCACATTAGCACAAAACACAAAATAAACAAAATTCCATTACAACACTCAAGGGCCGAATATTCAAAAGGGCCCTATAAGTCCATTTCTTTCATTTATTTTGCAAATAAGCCCCTCTAAAAATTTATTTTTACAAATTAGCCCTAAATACTCAAATTCACCAAAATTTCCAATACCAATTATATTAATCTTAAACATATCTTTAATTTAAAAACATCAAACATCAAAAACCACAAGAACATGTTAATGGAAAAACATCAAGCATGCTTATTTTTAAAAATTCTAACATGGGTCAGTTACGGTTCGAAGCAACGATCTCAAAAACGTAAAAATTTTCAAGAACCGACTAAAGACTTACCTTGAATTTGGCTTGGAAAGTAATCGAAAATCAAAGAACTTAGCTCCCTTTTCTTTCTTCAATATTCAATCAAGAGAAAGATGGAGAAAACATGTTTATTTTTTTTTTGTGTGTGTGTGTTTTGATAAACATATATTATGTAATTGTTGGATTACTAAATTAACTTTTTTACTTTAATATATAAACAATTAATACTAAGGTTATTCTTGGTATATGCCACCCACTACACATAAAAATGGGTTAAGTTCCCTTTTGATACTCCATATTAAAAAGCCATAATCAATTTAGCACATTTCACTATAGTTCGCAACTTTTACTTTTTATGCGATTAAGTCCTTTTTCTAAATTAAACACACAAACAATAAAATTTTTCTACGAGACTCTCACACACATTAATTCACATATAATAAACACAAAATATAATATTAAAATATTTCTCAAACTCGGATTCGTGGTCCCAAAACCACTGTTTCGATTAGGGTCAAATTCGATCTGTTACAAAAATTCCTACGGGGGGAGAGTTGTAACAACACATTTTTAGTCAAATTAGAATAGTGGCTTTGAAACCATAAATCTGAAGTCAAAATAGTTATTTTATTATTATTTTAAGGTCTATAATATGATAATATGATTATGTGAAATTTTCGTTAAGAAATTTTATTATTTGAGTGCTTAATTTGATAAAAATGACTAAATCGCGTGAGTGTAAAACTTGTGTTCTATTAGCTAAAGGTGTCTAATAGCTATAGAAATTTAAATTGGAGGTCTTTATGTGGTTGTTAGCCCATTTATAAAGTTAGTGGACTTTTATGGACATGTATTAAGTGTATTTAATAGTTTATAATTAAGGTTAAATAGGTAATTTGGTTATTAAAGTAAAATAAATAAAACAAAAACCAAATTTTTAAGGCTATCATCTTCCTTAGACGATTCTTAGCAAGAAGAAAAGCCATTTTTAGGGCTTGATATTCAGCCAAGGTTTCATAGCTCATTAAGGTACGATTTTTGTTTCGTTTTTCATGATTTTTGTGTTTTTGAGATCATTGTAGCTTAATCTAGCTAGCCTAGGGACTATTTTGCAAAATTGTTAAAGGTTTAGGGTTTTTCCATTGATGAATGTTGATGTATTTTTATGTTTTATGATAGAAAATGCATGCAAGTTGCTAGATAAACAACATTTCTTAAGTGATTTTTAGTAAAATGTCCAATTAGGGATTGAATTGTGAAATGTGTAAATTTTGTGGTTAAATTGTGAAACAAATGCAAAATATGGGCTGCTAGGGACCTAATTGAAATTCAGCTAGAATAGGTTTTGGTTGAATTGCATTAATTTGTGATTTTATGATATAAGGACCAAATAGTATAAGTGCCTTAATGTGTGTTTTTGGATTAAATTGAATAAAGAGATTATTAAATAAGTTAATTTTGATTATATTTAGATCAGGAAAGGAAAAATACGGATTTAGACTGGGGAAAGAATAAGGTTTTAGATTAATCAACTTAATTCGCCATTTTTGCATTCGAGACAAGTTCGTATGTAATAAACATTGTTATATTTGTGTTTTAAATGCTTTGATATTGCATAAATTGTGATTACGACACTACGGACATGTTCGCCGATGATTTGGCAAGTGTGTAATCTCGGTTGAACCTTAGGAATAAATTAGGATACGAATGACATGTCATTAGGGGTTATGTGATTTGGGTGCTGGTCCGTACGTCCTACCGGTGGTTGAGTTATTCGGCATATGTTGCGGATACTCGTCAGCTTGTGTGAGCAGCACCGTGTAGCTTCGTCATGATCGTCAGCTTGTGTGAGTATGTAAGACCCCTCATCCATATTCAATGCCTAAATAGGGTTACGGAGCATTACCAGACTTTCAACACATTAAAACATACATTTCTTATACATTTAATCAATACATACAATCATCATTCAATCACAACCAATTTATCCCTAATATGAGCCTACGACGCCTTAAACACGATTTGGAAGTGGTTCGGAACTAAACCAATAACCCGGGAAATTTTTCAACACTTAGAAAAATTTTCTCAAAACAAGGGACACACGCCCGTGTGGCCAGGCCGTTTGTCTCGCATGGCCACTAGACATGCCCGTGTCTTAGGCCGTGTAAACATTCGAAATAGAAGCACATGGTCGTGTCCCAGCCTGTGTCTTACCCTGTTTCCAAATAAGTGAGCTTACTGACTTGGGTCACACGACCAACCACAAGCCTGTGTGTCTAGCCCGTGTGCTCTTCGAAGTGGCCACCCACGCTTGTGTGCCAGGCCATGTGCTAGGCCATGCCAAACCTGTAGGGTATACTGACTTATGCAACATGACCAAGTCACACGCCTGTGTGCTAGGCCGTGTGCAAATTAGGGGGTATACTGACTTATGCCAGATGGTTGAGACACACGCCCGTGTCTCTACGCGTGTGGACAAAAATAGGATATTTACCAAGCCAATTTGCCACCCACAATCTCATGTACCTAAACAACCCAAATGGCACCAGTTCATATCATAATTGAACATCTATTTTTGCCACAACCAAAAAAATTTCATACCATTTCCAACACTAATAACCATCATGCTTATAACTTAAGTTTTTCTTAATCAAAACATACCAAAACACATATACCAATCAACAAGCTAAGCATTTACCAAACATACATCATTTTGTCCCAATTCACAACCTCATAATATAAGTCATTCACATATTCATCCATGGACTCAAAATACCTATACATGAACTCACAACATAAGCCATATATTTATATATATACATGATTCAAACATACCAAAACAAGCCAACTTTCATGGCTATATACACAAACCAAAACATATACATTTACAAGCTATCATAAATGGCAAAACTCACTACCAAAACATAACTAACATGACCATAGTCCCTATACATGTCATATACTTAAAATACCAAGTTCATAGGTACCGAGTGAAAGGTGGATAGTGTGAAACGATCTCCGACGATTTTCAAACGTGAGCTAGCTTTGATAACACTACAAAACACGAAAAATGAACAAAGTAAGCTTCATAGCTTAGTAACTCATATGAATTGAAATCAACTAATTATAAATACACATTTTATCAATTTGAACTTGTTAACTTGTATTTCATAAATACTAACAAACCTTCCACAGGCTTAATCATATGCTTATATACAAATTCATAACTTCTATTTAAAGCCCATACTTTCCATGTACATACTTGTACAAACTCATAACGAGCTCATACCTATTCGGAATACTATTGAATATTTGATATCTCGTACATTAAGTGCCAATACACAGTCGAAGCTATTTTAACCTCGGACATTAAGTGCTATACATAGTCGAAGCTATCTCAATCTCGTACACTAAGTGCCATATATAGCTGAAGCTAACTCAAATCGCACACTAAGTGCCATACGTAGCTGAAGCTATCCCGAATCGCACACTAAGTGCCATACACAGTAGATTTGTCGTCAATCATAACTGTAGTCTCGTATACACAATTTATGCAATATCAAAGCATTTAAAGCATAATTATAACAATGCTTATTACATACGAACTTACCTCAGATGTGAAAACGATGAAACGGTTAACTAATCCGATATATTGTTCTTTCCTCGATCTAGGTTCGTATTCCTCTTTTCTTGATCAATTAAGCATCCAAGTGACCGAACCCTAGCAAGCTTTCATGAATATTTCTTTCTTCTATTTTTGGGAATAAGGAAGATGAATGAATCAAATTTTGTTTTTGTTTTATTAATTAACCTTTATTATATAAATTACTAAACTAACCATAATGATAAAACATTTATATCAACCATTTCATGTCCATTAATGTCAAATTACTATTAAAATGGTCTAATTACAACATAATGACCTTAAGTTTAAGGTTCTATAGCTATTTGACACCTTTAGTTAATAGAACAACACTTTTGTAATTTATGCGATTTAGTCCTTTTTATCACATTAACTAACCAAATAATAAAATTTCTTAACAAACTTTTCACACAAAATAATATCATATTGTAAAAATTAAAATAATAATAAAATAATAATTTTGACTTCGAATTTGTGGTCCCGAAACCAGAGTTCTGATTTGACCAAAAATGGGCTGTTATAGAGTAGACCCGTTGATAGCTCTAGTGTGAGCATTATATATGATACGAGATTGAGATAGCTTCGGCTATCTATGTGGCACTTAGGGTGCAAGTTTCCCAAGTATCCGATAGTATTCCAAATGGTTCAACGAGTATATCAAAGACATGGATGAGTATGAGACTAATAAGAGGTGGTACAGGTATGTACATGAATCGTATAAGCTTTGAATCGAAGGAACTTGTGAATTTCACATCTAATCTTATGCTTGAATATATGGAAGGTTTGTTAGCTAATATGAGCTATGTGTGGATATATTAAATTATTTGATTTGTCTGTTTATGATTAATTAAGCTTATTTCATACGAGCTTACTAAGCTTTATAGCTTACATTATTTTTTTTCGTGTTTTATAGTGAAATCAAAGCTAGCTCGGATTCAGGAATCGCCGGAGACTTCATCACACTATCCAACTATAACTTTGGTATTTTTGAACATAAGTTTATGGATATATGGCATGTATAGGATTATGGTCATTTTGATATATATTTTGGTTGAATTTAGTCATTTGGAATGGCTTGTAAATGTTAATGTTTTGGTTTTGTATATAGCCATGAGAGTTGGCTTAATTTGGTTGATTTGCTTGTGTATTCATATGTGCATATGGCTTTGGTTATGTGTTTATCGATGGATATGTGATGCTTGATGATTATTGGTAATTGGGGATACTAAATGGTTGAGATATGAGATTTGGTATGTTTGAATTATAGGTAAAATAATGCATGTTTGAAATGTAACCATATTGATGATTTAAGAATGTGATAATTTGGTATAAATTGAATGGCATATTGTGATATTGTGTGCCTTGTATTGGTTGGCATTGAAATGATGTAATTTATGCTTGGTTGAGAGTAGATGAATGCCTATATGTGTCATGTTTTGATGCCAAAAGGGTTGTTTTAGATATGTGCAAAGTTGGGTGGAAAATTGTCTTGGTAAATAGCCTATTTTTGCCTACACGGGCAGAGACACAGGCGTGTGTCTCTGCCGTGTATGACACACGATTATGTTACACGGCCGTGTGTCCTCTGGTGTTGAATTAAAAATCAAGTCAATATGCTCCACACGGCCTAGCACACGGACGTGTGATTGGCCGTATGGCCCAAGTTAGTATACACTACAGGTTTGGCATGGCCTAGTACACGGCCTGGCACACGGGCGGGTGTGGCCATTTTTAGGATGGGCTAACCACATGGACGTGTGTGCTGGCTATGTGATCCAAGTTAGAGAGTAACACGGGGTCAGACAAGGGCTGGGACACGGCCATGTGATCCCATTTCGAATGTCCACACGGCCTATGACACGAGCATGTCTTTGGCCGTGTGAGATACAGGGCCGGGCCACACGGGCATGTGTCCCCTGTAGTTTTAAAATTTTTCTAAGTTTTGTAAAAATTTCTTGAGATATCAGTTTAGTCCTGAACTACTCCTGAAGCTTTTTTTGGGCGTCATAAGCTCGTAATAGGGACAGTGTGATTGATTATGAGTGACTTTTCTTTGAAATTGATAATTGTATAAGAAATGTATGTTATTTGTGAAACAAGTTCGGTAATGCTCCGTAACCCTATTTTGTGTTGAATATGGGTGAGGGGTGTTACAGAATGTACATGTCTAAAGGTTGTACTTTTCAATAAAGTCTTGGTACTTAAGCAGTCTTCATGACTCACCTCTCTTTTTTAGTCCTACCTAGTGTACAATTTTCATTCACTACTTTGTTATTTTGTAATGAGGACATTGCTTCTTTTTAAATTGGGGGGTAAGAGTCAATCTTGTATGATTTTTAAAAATTTTCAATTTTCACATATGTATGCTAAAATAAATTGATGCTAGAAATAATTTTTGCTAATAAGTTAGCCCATATACTAGTATAATTTTTTATTTTGTGTAAGTTTTAGTTATATGCTAGCTTAGTTATGAGATGCTTGTATTTTCATTAGTTTTTTATAGTCTTTGCCATGAAAACTTATTCTCCTTAGAAATAGACATGCATAAAGGTTTAAGTTATTAGAATTGTCTTAGTAACGTTCTTGAGGCGAAATCCTAAGAGGCATAAGAATCTAAATATGATTTAGGCACATTTTCTTTAGATCATTTGAGCCTTTCAAGCTTACCATATAAATTTAACCCTTGAAACCTTAGTTTGAGCAATATACCCTATTTTATTATTATTGACCTACACAATATGCTACCATATTATCATCTTTAAAATTTTTACCCTACCTTGCACCACTCTTAACTATACTTGTCTTGGTGAGTAAAATTTGGGGTAATTTTCAAAAAGATGTTTTGGCTAAAAAGAGAGAGAGAGAGAGAGAAATCTCTCCTCAAGTGTTGAAATGGATTGTTGAGCATAAGTCTCAAATTAAGTCTAGGGGTGTTAAAACCCATTAGTTGGAAGAATGTACCGCAAAAAGATCCAAGGCAAATTAGAGTTAAGATGAATTAGCCTAAAAAGCACTTTTCTTTACCCCTACCTTGAGCCTAGCTACGTAGTTTAACCTATTGATTTTGATACTTATGTGACTACATAAGTGGAGAGAAATTGCTAAGTGCAATATATGAAGAGCAATAATTAAACCTTAGGATTGCTTGCTTAATTAGATAAGGAAATTTTATTGAATGGTGAAATTTATATATGAAGAAACTTAATTACACAAGGTCCTTGCATTGTTGAAGAAATTAGAGATTTGCCCGAAGATTTACAGTGCACCGAGTCTCAGTCATGAGTTATTATGGCATTTAAATTGCTTTAAAATCAAGCAAAAATCAGCTCAAATTCCATTAATTGTGGCTGGCCACTCGTGGAAGAAGTGTGAAGAGACTAAACCCAGCTATTTTTAGCAAACCACCAACCTCTCTTCACCTATAAATAAGACCCCTTCAATCCATCATCCCTTATCCTTCAACATTCTCTCTTTTCTCTCAATTCTCCAAAGCATTTTCCATTCCCCATGCCTAGCATCATCTCTTCATAAATATTTTAGCAATTAAGCCTCTTAAAGAGCCCTTGGTCGGCCACCTCGGAGAGCCATCAGTAAAGGAGCAAAGCAAAGGAGCGAAGGAGCCTAGTTAGTTAGAGTTTTGGGTGACAGCCACTTTGATTTGGGTTTAATCTTTCCTTTCTTTAATTTAATCTGAAAATGTTTGCTATGTGTTCTTTGTTCATGTTTACAACAATGTTAGCTTAATTTTATTTAAGTTAGGATGATTGATCTGATTAAACAATATTTATTTGATTCATGCTTATAATGTTTGTACCTCAATCGATCATGTTTTCAATTAAAATCAAGTTTGTCTTTCGTTCATATGTGATTGAAATGCACCTAAATTAGCTGAGTGATCCTAACCAAACGATGGCTTCTGGATACATAATTGAAATATGCATGCTCAATTTAGATCCTAACCCTATTAACTTGCAAGTTGCATAACAACTCTAACCAAGCTCTGTTATCTGCATAGTTTTTAGATTTGTGTGATTAAACTATTTCAAACCTAACACGTCCCTATTACCTCACATGAATGCTAAAAACCCTTAGTAAATAAGGATCAATAAAATTTTTATTTACTAAGTAAAGGATTCCGAAAGGACCTAACGTGGTTTCCGAACTTATGAAAGATCGAGTTGCCATGGAATGTTTTTCTGAAAATTATTAAGCATGTTGATAATAAAATTAGTTTAATTAAAGTAATTTTCCTAGTTTATTTATGTTATAATTGTTGCAAATTGTGTTTAATTGTGCTAAAATCTATTTCATTCACATAGTTTGCATATTTAAGATAATTTACATTAGGGATCATTTCATTTAATTTAATATACTTAATTTTAATCATCACTTCTCAATCATAATTGTGTATTTATTTACCAAATTGTTAATATAATTTTACAAATTAAGTGACTTAACACAAATACAATCCCTGTGGAGACGATAACTCAATACTTACTTTTTACTTGATAACGACTGTGTACACTTGTCCAAACCTCCGCGTTACAAGTTTTTGGCACCATTGTCGGGGATTGTTAACTATTTCCATAGTCATTTTTTTTGGTGAAATTATTTACTTCCAATTTGGTTTATTTCTAACATTACTAACTTATTCTTTTTAATTTTGTGACTTTCTTTTGAGGTGTTTATGAGCATAGATCGGATTATCGATTTACTCCCTATAGACCCTAAAATTGAGCGAAGTTTCAGACAAAGAAGACGTGAATGAACAGCTCAAAGACAAGTCAAGATGGACCTTGGAAATAAGAATCAAGACCAAGGTAATGAAGCCGATCGTCTACAAAATCCCATCCTCATTGACAATGATAGGGATCGATGCATTAGACAATATGCTGTGCTACCTTTTAATGAGTTAAATCTAGGAATTAGAAGGCAAGATATTGAGGAAACCCAATTTGAATTAAAACCAGTGATGTTTCAAATGCTCCAAACGGTGGGCCAATGTAGTGGTTTGCCCACGGAAGATCCACATCTCCACCTTCGATTGTTTATGGAGGTGAGTGATTCATTCAAGATAGCCAGTGTAACTGAAGACACATTGAAGTTGAAGTTGTTTCTGTACTCGTTACGAGATCGAGCACGAGCATGGCTCAATTCATTGCCACCAAGTTCCATACCTACATAGAAAGAATTAGCAGAGAGATTTTTGGTTAAGTATTTTCTGCCTAGCAAAAACACTAAGTTGAGGAATGAGATCACAACTTTCCAACAATTGGATGACGAGTCTTTGTATGAGGCTTGGGAGCGATTCAAGATGTTACTTCATAAGTGTCCTCATCATGGGATTCCTCATTGTATCTAGTTGGAGACATTCTATAATGCTCTCAATGCACATACAAGATTGATAGTAGATGCTTCTGCAAATGGTGCAATTTTGCCTGAGTCTTATAATGAGGTTTATGAGTTTATCGAGAGGATAGTGAGTAATAACAAACAATGGCCAACAAATTGAACAGCTTCAGGAAGACGTGTAGCCAGAGTTCATGAAGTTCACACCCTCACTTCGTTATCAGTTCAGGTGTCGTTTATTTCCTCTATGTTAAAACAGTTTACTACTAATAGTGCTAATAATTTTTTAGCTCAGCCACCAAGTTTGTTTGAAGTAGTTTCCTGTATGTATTGTGGGGAAGGTCATTCTTTTGAGAATTGTCTATCAAATCCCGAGTTGGTGTACTATGTTGGGAACCAACATCAAAATAGGAATGGAAAAGGACCCCAGTCCAACTTCTACAATCCTTCATGGCATAATCATCTTAATTTTTCTTGGAGCAACCAAGGAAATGAACTGAACAACAAATTATTGCAGCATAGACCCAACCAATTTCAAGGATTTAATCTGAAAGCTCCACAACCACTTCAAGCCAAGGCATCAAACAATTTGGATAACTTGTTGAAAGCATACATGGCAAAGGATGACGCTTTGATCCAAAATCAGGCAACAACATTAAAAAATTTGGAAAACCAAATGGGTCAGTTAGCTATGGAGCTTAGTAATAGACCGCAAGGAACCTTGCCTAACGATACTGAGAATCCAAGAAATTTGGGTAAAGAACATATCAAGGCAGTGGCATTGCGAAGTGGTAAAATTCTGGAACCCCGATTGATTGATGTTGAATATAAGCCCATTGAGAAGAATCAACCAGCTGTTGAAATTCCTACACCAAAGGAATCAAAATCTGCAAAGACTGACAAGGTAAATCATAACTTAGTGAATTCAGATACTTTAACTTCTTCTTTGGATGTAGATTTACCTACTAAGAAGAGTTATCCGATTCAACCGAAAGTTTTATCACCTTTATATCTACAAAGATTGCAGCAACACAAGCAAAAACATGAAGTGCAATTCAAGAAGTTTTTGGATGTTATGAAGCAGTTACACACTAATATTCCGTTAGTGTAGGTTTTAGAACAAATGTTTTTATGTGAAGTTTATGAAGGATATACTGTTTAAGAAGAAATAAATAAGTGAGTATGAGATAGTTACCTTGACAAAGGAGTGCAGTGCGTTCTTAAAGAACAAACTGCCACCGAAATTGAAGGACCCAAGAAGCTTTACTATACCCTGTAACATTGGTGAATCTTACTGTGGTAAAGCTTTGTGCAATTTAGGAGCAAGTATCAACTTGATGCCTAAGTCTATTTTCAAAATGCTAGGGATAGGTGAAGTAAGACCTACAACTGTGACGCTTCAGCTAGCAGATCGATCTTTAGCATATCCCAAAGGAAAGATCGAGGATGTTTTGGTAAGAGTTGATAAATTTATTTTTCCTGCTGATTTCATTATCTTAGATTTTGAACCAGATAAGAAAGTGTCGATCATCCTTGGGAGACCTTTCTTAGCCATGGAAAGAACATTAATTGATGTGCAAAAAGGCCAACTCACCATGCGAGTTCAAGACGATCAGGTAACCTTTAACATTCTTAAAAAATGAAATTTCCCGATCCAACAGAAGAGTGTCCAGTTATAGAAGAGATAGAAACCTTGGTTTCTATGGAAAGCAATTTTGAAGAAGATCCATTGGAGAAAGCCTTAGATCTTAACCTTTGGAGGATAAAGAAGGTGAAGAAAACATGGCTTTGATGGAAGCCAATCGAGAAAATTTATTCAATCCACACAGTTTGAACCATTGGAGTTAGAAGTCAGAGAATTTATGTAGCCCAAGTTGCTAATTGAAGAACCACCTAAACTCGAACTAAAGGTACTTCCTTCCCATTTGAAATATGTTTATTTAGGTGACTGTTCCACTTTGCCTGTGATTATTTCAGCAAAACTGATGAAAGATCAAGAGGAGCAACTAATTGATGTTCTAAATAAATTTAAGAAAGCAACTGGTTGGACCATAACTGATATTCGAGGTATAAGCCCTTTTTCTTGCATGCATAAAATTATTTTAGAAGAAGGTCAAAGAGCTCGAATTGATGGGCAAAGGAGGCTTAATCCTATTATGAAAGAAGTTGTAAGAAAGGAAGTGATCAAATGGTTAGATGCAGGAATCATCTATCCTATTTTAGATAGTTCGTGGGTAAGTCCAGTGCAGTGTGTGCCGAAGAAAGGTGGAATCACGATTGTTGAAAATGAGTGTAACGAGTTGATTCCAACGAGAACTGATACTGGTTGGAGAATTTGTATTGATTATAGAAAGTTGAAAAAAGCCACTTGGAAGGACCATTTTCCATTACCTTTTATGGATCAGATGTTAGATCAATTGGCATGTAATGAATTTTATTATTTTTTAGATGACTATTCGAGATATAACCAAATAGTTGTAGCTCTGGGGAACAACGTAAAATAACCTTTACTTGTCTATACGGGACGTTCTCTTTTAGGCGAATGCCTTTTCATTTATGCAATGCACCTGCAACATTTCAATGATGCATGATATTAATATTCACTGATATGGTTAAAAATTTTGTTGAGGTTTTCATGGATGATTTTTTTTGTTTTTGATAACACTTATGATATTTGTTTGAGTAATTTGGCTAAGGTACTGAAGAGATGTGAAGAGATGAATCTTGTCCTTAACTGGGAAATATGCTATTTTATGGTTAAGGAAGGGATTGTCTTAGGGCATAAAATCTCAAAGAGAGGAATTGAAGTCGATAAAGCAAAGGTGGATGTAATTGAAAGATTACCGGCCCCAATAAATGTGAAAGGAGTCAGAAGTTTCTTAGGCCATGCCGATTTTTACCGAAGGTTTATCAAAGATTTCTCAAAAATTTCTAAACCGTTGTGTTTGTTGTTAGAGAAAGATACAGTGTTTGATTTCAACAAAGCATGTTTGGAAGCTTTTAAAGATCTAAAAAAAGGGTTAATCTCAATCCCAATAATTGTTACACATGATTGGAGCTCACCTTTTGAGTTGATGTGCGATGCAAGTGATTATGCTGTTGGAGCTGTGATGGGTAAAAAAAGAAACAAAATGTTTCACCCTATTTACTATGCAAGTAGAACTTTGACGGGAGCCCAACTCAATTATACAATAACTGAAAAGGAACTCTTTGCTATAGTGTTTTCTTTTGACAAATTTCGCTTATAACTTATAGGTACTAAAGTTACAGTATTTACTGACCATGCGGCCATTAAATACTTGCTCACGAAGAAAGATGCAAAATCGAGGCTAATTCGTTGGATACTTTTACTTCAAGAATTTGACCTTGAGATCCAAGATAGAAAAGGTGTCGAAAATCAAATAGCTGATCATCTGTCGAGGTTGGAGCAAGATGAGGTAACTCGATCATGTGTGCCTATCAAAGAGAATTTCCCAGATGAACACTTATTTGAAGTAAGTCGAATTCATGAAACACCTTGGTTTGTTGATTTTTCCAATTATCTTGCATGTGGAATAATTCCTCAAGAAATGACATACCAACAAAGGAAAAAATTCCTTCATGATAGTCGGTATTATTTTTGAGAGGATCTATTTTTGTTTAAACAGTGTGCAGTTAATATAATCCGAAAGTATGTAGCTGAAAGTGAGTTTGATGAGATCTTGTATCATTACCATTCATCTCCAAGTGGAGGACACTTTGCTGGTACACGGACTGCAACAAAGATTTTGCAAGTAGGTTTATTTTAGCCTACACTATTTAAAGATGCTTATGCTTATGTGTAGAACTGTTATAAATGCCAAAGGACAGGAAATATATCAAGGAGGAATGAGATGCCCTTGATAAAAATTTTGGAGATTGAATTATTCAACGTATGGGGCATTAACTTCTTAAGCCCGTTTCCTTTTTTGTATGGGAAAAAATACATCTTAGTTGCTTTGGACTATGTATCCAAGTGGGTTGAAGCTAAAGCATACCCTACAAATGATGCTAAGGTAGTCATACGATTCCTACACAAGCATGTGTTTACACGATTTAAGACACCAAGATCTATTATTAGTGATGAAGGTTCTCACTTTGTGAATAAATGGCTTAAGTGGTTGCTTGAGAAATATGATGTGAAGCACAAGATTGCTACTGCCTATCACCCCTAATCTAATAGGCAAGTTAAAAGAGTGAACCGTGAAATCAAAAGTATTCTTGAAATGGTAGTACACCCTAGCAGAAAAGATTGGTCTTGAAGGCTCGATGATGCATTATGGGCCTTGAAGGCTTGATGATGCATTATGGGCCTATCGAATAGCATTTAAGACACCGTTAGGAATGACTCCTTATCGGTTAGTCTTTGGAAAGGCATGTCATTTGCCATTAGAGTTGGAGAATAAAGCTCACTAGGCTTTAAAGCAGTTAAACTTTGATCTTAAGCAAGCCGATGAGAGAAGGATGTTACAACTTGATGAGTTGGAAGAGATGAGGTTGTTTTCCTATGAGAATGCCAAAATATGTAAAGGAAGATAAAAAAAGATGGCATTATAGTCATATAAAACCTCACGAGTTTAAAGAAGGTCAGAAGATTTTGTTGTTTAAATCAAGGTTTAATTTATTTCCTGGGAAGCTTAAATCCCGATGGAAAGACCTATACCATCTACCGAGTTTATCCTTATGAAGCTATTGAATTATATGACAATTACAGAGGTACGTTTAAAGTTAATGGTCAACGGATCAAACACTACTGAGATGGTGAAGTTGAGCGAGTTGAGTCCTCGATCAAATTAACAGACCCTAGATTTTTCATGAACTCATTTTATAAATAAATAAATAATTAGAACTTATTTTCTTAACGTATTACATTTAATTAATTCTGTCTAAGGAGATTGGAACTTAAGCAGGACCGCTGTGACCCCTCCAACTTTTCCTGGGAATTAATTTAATGTAATTTGTTAAGAAGAAATTTTCTAATTAAGATTTAAAATTTTTAAGTTTCATTTGCTTTGTTTAAATTTTAAATCTTTGTGTTAATAAAGGGGGTCAAATTTGGCCCAAGTACTAATCAGTTTTTTTTCTTAAGTAAGTTTGTAAATACAGTCTGAGTTTGAGGCCCAAGATAGCAAAAAGGAGGAAAAAATCCATACTTTGCCGCCACTCCCATTACTTACCGCCCAAGTAACCCTAATGTAGCTAAATTTTCGCTATGTGTTGCCCTAATTCTTTCTTATGTAAACCCTTCTCCATTCCACTAATTTTCATATCCCTCAAAGAAATTTGCTTAAACCCTAAAAAAATCCCTAAATCTCCCTTTCGTGCCGTCAACCTCAAATCCCAAAAGAAACCCTAGTTTCTCTTCCCTTTTTGCCGAAATCACCTATTGTCGTCGCAAGAAGATTACCGAAGCACCAATGTTGCTGCGTTGCATCGCTATTGTCAACGTCGCACACCACTATTGCTATCGTACGTTGTTGTTTCTACTGCATCATCCTTGCCGTCACAAGATTTTCATCCTAGCAAGTCCTTACCCACCTTGTCGATTTCCCTTTTCCCCCTTGTGCAGAAACTTTGCCAATTCTCAAGAAAAGATATCATGTCTCGCAAAAGAACTAGATCTTCAAAGATTACTCTTGAAAACCCAATTTTGATCGACGAAGAAGTGTAAGAGAGATTTGATTCAATCTTCAAGCATCAACCTATGATGCCAGAAAAAGGTTTTAACTTGATTATTCATGATTTGATTGTTGTTCCTATATTGATTAGAAAGAAAATCAATGCTCTCAAGTGAGACTGATTTTGTGACGCTCGTTCACTTCCCAATGATGAAGTAGTTCGAGAATTCTATGCTAGTTTGACTATGCAAGATGCTACTGAGGTAATCATTCGAAAGAAAAAGGTACCTATTACTTCTAAGTCCATCAATGATTTGTTTAACTTACATGATGTTGAAGAAGATGAGTACTACCCTATGATGAACAATATCAATTGGGATTTTCTTCAACAAGTGCTTGATGTTGTGACAAATCTGGGATCCCAATAGATTATAAGAAAGTATGGGAACCATTCTTGTCAAAGGGAATACCTAAAACCAGTAGCAAATGTATGGTTTTATTTCGTTCGCTACAGTTTTATGCCTATCTCACTAGTTTCACCTCCTCGATGGAATGGATGCTCTTGTTATATGCAATTTTGATAGAAAAGTCCATTAATGTTGGGAAAATTATTCTCAAGGAGATTCATGATTGTGCTAAAAAGAAGACAAGAAATGCTTATTTCCCATCATTAATCACTTCACTTTGCTTAAGGGCCCATGTTAAAATAGAAGAAAATCTGAAAGGGCAATATGTTCAAGGGTGCATTACAAATCATGATCTTAAAAGGTTAGTAGAGAAGGTGCATGAGCTGAATCAAGGCGAGCAAGACGAGCCAACTGAGCTACATACTGAGGAGTCAACAAATTAAACTGGAACTGAAGCTAATTAAGTTACAAACACTAAAGAGGAAGAATCTAATAAGGAACCGAACAGTCCTAAACCAGTTGAAGGATATACAAACCCTGAACCAAGGGTTGAGCCAGAAAAAGAACCAGTCAAGCTAAGTGTTGAACCTGAATCTACAGCTCCTATGCCGACTTATGCAAGTACTTCAAAGAAATCGGAGTTGTAAATTATGATGGATATGTGCAAGTTCATGCACAATCAATAACAAACTTACTGGAAATATGCAAAAATTAGAAATGACTCAATTCAAATACTTTTAAAAATATCTCTAATACTTTTGTTCCTGAGTTCTCAGATGCTATCTTTGATACATGGATGGAAGATACTAACTATGCAAGCGGAGATGGAGTTGAAAAAGACAAGGGATTGAGTCAGAAAAATAAAACGAGGATTTTTGTCTTGTTATTTATTTTATTATTTTTAGGTCTTTAGGAATCTATTTCTTTCATAATTAGTATTTAATTTCTGCAGAATAAAACATAACGAGCATGAATAAACTTAACACTTCTTTAGAAAGAAAAAGATTAAGTGATGTGGCAATAGGAATGAACATGTCTAGGATTGGGTTATTAGGAAAGACTTGGTATTTAAGCAGTCTTAATGACTCACCTCTCTTTCTTTACGACCCTACCTTGTGTTCAGTTTTCATTCATTACTTTTTTATTTCAGTGAGGATATTGCTTCTTTTTAAAGGGGGTAAGGCAAATAAATTGCTCAAATTTCTAAAATATCATTTCTTTCATAAGTATGTTTTAATAAATGAATGTTTAGAAACATTTTTTTTTGTTAATGAGATAGTTTGCTTACAAGTATGAATGATGATTATATCTGAGTGAAAGTATGTTATCATGAAGAATGGAATGCTTGCATGATCTTAGCCTTAGTAATGTTTGCCATGAAAACTTAGTTTCTCTTGAGATTAGACATGCATGAAGGTTTATATCTTTAGAATTGACTTAGTAGCTTTCTTGAGGCGAAATCCTAGGAGACATAAGAATCTAAAATGATATAGGCACTATTTCTTTGGATTGTTTGAGCCTTTTTGAGCCAACCTTATGATATTAGACCCTTGAAACTGTAATTTTGAGCTTAAAGGCTTGTTTATTGCAATGAACCTACATTATAAGCCACATTACCATGTTTTTAAGTTATCCTAATTTTGTGCACCCATCTTCACTAAAGTTTTCTTGGTAATCAACATTTGAGGAAATTTTCAAAAAGATGAAGGAAGAGCGAAGAAAATTTTGCTCAGTCTCCAAAAAGAAAAATGTATGAGCTTGAATTGAAAATAAGTTTGGGGGTGTTCCAAAGGTTCACTTAAAGAAAAAGGTTGTATTTTGAGAAATCCAAGACAAAGTTAAAGGTTAAGATTTTTAAACCAAAATGTATCATCTCTTAAAATCCCTACCTTTAACCGAGCCCCATTACAACCTTATAAAAGATCTATTGATTTGATGATTATGTCACCTACATTAGTGGAGAGGAAGTACTAAGTTCAACATATAAAGAGCATAAATAAGCCTTATGATTGTTTGCTTGATTGATAAGAAATTATGTTGAATGAAGAATGTTATCTGTGGCTGTGACATACATACAAACTATGATTCATATTGGCATATTTTGAAACTTAGTATAAAACTTTAAAAATATTTGCATATGAATTACTTGTTAATAAAGAAGATCCATGAACATGAAGTTATCAATGCATGATTATGGGACGAAGATTGATGCTGCTTACACAATTAGCAATTTTTCCTTAGCAAGACCTTTTGTTGTGCATAAACATTACTCAGGACGAGCAATGATTTAAGTTTGGGGGTGTGTAAACTGAAAAATATATAGGATTTTTCCTATGTAATTTATCACCTTTTACTTAATTTTGTTGTTAAAACTAAGTAATTTTTAATAAATTAATGAAATATGTGAAAATATGAAATTAGGACATAGAAATTATTAAAATGTGATTTTATGCTTTATTATATAGTTTTATGCATAAAATGTCTTATTTTATATTTATTTGAACATATTATATTTCAAGACATAAAATGGGCCATGCATGATTAAATTAAATGATAAAATATAAAATTATATTTAATAGTTCATTTTAAAATATTTCATTAATAATTTGGGTTGTAATTAAATTAAATTGGATAAATTTTATTCTTTGGTCCTTTAACTTATTGATTTATTTTGGACAGGTCTAATAGCTTTGTTGGATTACAAAAATAGTCTAAATTGAAGATCAAGCCAACCCAAATTCGGCTACACATGGCTGTCCTTTTAAACCATTATTTGGTTTAATTACATAAGGTCCTTGCATTGTTGAAGAAATTAAGATTTGCCTAAAGATTTACAGTGGACCGAGTCTCAGTCCTGAGTTATTATGGCATTTAAATTGCTTAAAAATCAAGAATAAATCAGCTCAAATTCCACTAATTGTGGCCGGCCACTCATGTAAGAAGTGTGAAGAGACTAAACCCAACTATTTTTAGCAAACCACCCACCTCTCTTCACCTATAAATAAGACCCCTTCAATCCATCATCCCTCATCCTTCATCATTCTCTCTTTTCTCTCAATTATCCTAAGCATTTTCCATTCTCCATGCCTAGCATCATCTGTTCTTAAAGATTTTAGCAATTAAGCCTCTTAAAGAGCCCTTGGTCGGCCACCTTGGAGAGCCATCAACAAAGGAGCAAAGTAAAAGAGCGAAGGAGCCTAGTCAGTCAGAGTCTTGGGTGACAACCACTTTGATTTGGGTTTAATCTTTCCTTTCTTTAATTTAATCTAAAAATGTTTGCTATGTGTTCTTTTTTCCTGTTTACAACAATGTTAGCTTAGTTTTATTTAAGCTTGGATGATTGCTTTGATTAAATAATATTTATTTGATTCATGCTTATAATGTTTGTGCCTCAATCAATCATGTTTTCAATTAAAATCAAGTCTATATTTTGTTCATATGTAATTGAAATGCACCTGAATTAGCTGAGAGATCCTAACCAGACGACGGCTAGAGGACACATAATTGAAATGTGCATACTCAATTTAGATCCTAACCCGATTAAATTGCAGGTGGCATAACAACTCTAACCAAACTCTGTTATCTGCATAGTTTTTAGATTTGTGTGATTAAACTATTTCAAACCTAACACGTCCTTGTTACCTCACATGAATGCTAAGAAACCCTTAGTAAATAAGGATCAGTAAAATGTGTATTTACTAAGTAAAGGATTTTGAAAAGATCTAACGCCGTTTCCAAACTCATGAAAGATCGAGTTGCCATGGAATGTTTTTCCGAATATTATTAAGCATATTGATAATAAATTGAGTTTAGTTAAAGTAATTGTCCTAGTTTATTTATGTTATAATTGTTGCAAATTGTGTTTAATTTTGCTAAAATCTATTTCATTCATATAGTTTACATATTTAGGATAATTTGCATTAGGGATCATTGCAATTAGTTTAATATACTTAATTTTAATCATCACTTTTCAATCATATTATGTTTTTATTTACCAAATTGTTAATATAATTTTGCAGATTAAGTGACTTAACACAAATACAATCCTTGTAGAGACGATAACTCGATACTTACTTATTACTTGATAACGACTGTATACACTTGCACAAACCTACGCATTACAAGAACTCATGGGCTATAATGACCACTGCATTTTCTTTAGGAGTGAAACAAAACCGCTCCCAATGATGGTATCTAACCAACGTCCAATTTTCTTTGCAAAGGGCCATAGAGGACTCAAACCCTCGCTCCTAAATCAACGGTCATCCCTGTAACTCAAGAAAATATTTTTCTACATTCAAATGATAAAATCATACGGGGTTAGAAACACGTGGGTTTTCTGAATTAGAAGTTCTTTTGTTCTTACAGAAAGCATTTTAAAAGCAATATTTCTAGCAAAGATATGAACAGCAATTAATGGAACAGTAGAAAAGTTCGAGAATACTTAAACCTTAATGTTGTAACTCGTATGTGCTTTCTCTTTTGTTGTGACCACTCCCTTGAATGTAGCTTCTCTGAATTTGAAATGAAGGATTGGGACCTAGGGTTTTGGTAAGAAATGGGGATTTAGAGTTTTGAGGTTTTGGAAGAGTTAAGTGTTAGAATGGGGTTAGATTATATTAAGGGGTGTTTTATGTTTAAAAAGAGTGTTTTTAGGGTTAAAAACCAGGTATGATATGGGTTATTCCACTGAGTTGCATGGATGGGTCAGTTTGACCTTGCAAAAATTTACAGTGATGTCGCAACATAGGGGTTCCATGTCACTACATTCCTAGCAGACTACTCATGTCACGACACTAGGGTTCTATGTCACGGCAGATCCTGTAGTTTTGAAGTTCTAAGAAATTAACTTCTATGTTGCGACGTTGGCCTTATTTCCCAAATTTCCAATCTTCAAAATGCTTCAAGCACTTGTTATACCTGTCTTTGACCTACCTATAATACATTAACAAATCAGTTAGCGGAGTATACAATTAGTACAGTTAGTAATAATCAAACGATGGGAATATGTTAGGTACTGCTGTCGGACTCATCTGTCAACTCAATCAATATGCACCAGAGTGATCCTTGTGATTTTTTTCTATCTGTATTAGTCCAATACCCATCATGCCATTCTATTCTTCTGTAATTTTCTCTTTATTTGAATTTAACTTTTCGGCCTGCTTTAACGACTGACAACTCTTTTCGCAGGTCATAACTATTAATGATTTGCAAAGCCACATACCCACATAACTGCTTTAATTAGTGTTTAGCATTTGTGCTTTGGAAAAAGGTTGATGATTGTGGTTCACAATTGTTGTCTATGGTGTTTCTATCCTTCTCATTGATCAGGTATGGCTTTTTAGGAGTACTTTTTAAAGCGATCGGCAGAGGGATTGAGAAAAAAATATTCTATTGCACTACTGGAGTTCTACTTCTATAGGCTCTTAAATTCATCCATCAGCTTGTAGATAATTCCATTAGATGGTTCTCGTAAGAATCGAACACTCCTTAACAGCCTTAACTTGATGCATATACACATCGATTGTTTAATTTGATTGAAACCTGCTATATGAACATAAGTTCTATCAATATATATCTTCCCACTCTTTTCAACATTTGGAAAGTTCTTGAGTTTATAAACTTCTAGGGTGCTTGATTTAGAACTAAGGACGTGAAAAGGATGGTCAATTTAGGCTTATCGGATTGTTGGTTTCTCTTTTTTTTTTTGTTCTGTAAGTTTTTGAATCGACGGACATTCTTTTATTAACTCAGTCTTAACTATCATTGTCTCTTTTGGTGTGTCTATATTATACTATTCTTGTATTTCAGCTTTGTCAGCATCACCTGAGATTTGTGAGATGATGAATTCCATGTCTATTTGATTTTTTGATTCACTGCCCATTTCCTCAAACTAGCCCCATATCTTCTCTTTCCGAAGTTCTGTTTGTTTCGGGTGAATATTCTTCTGTCTGCTGAAGTGGATAATAGTCTAGGGAAGGTCTCCTTCTTCACAAGCATCTATGATTACATTCACCTCTCTGTTCAATTTCGGACTTAGCACCTCTTGGTACCTTTCTAATGGCATATCATCATGGTCATTATCATCTTGGGGAAGGATTGGGGTTTCTCCTCAGAATTGACTTAATTCAAGCATTAGTAATTGTTGATTCTCCTAGATCTCCAATCTTCATAAACTCTTTCGTAAATGTTTTTGTCATAATCGAAGTCTTTATTGGATCGTATATAATAGAAGTCATACATGACTTTATGCTGACTGATTATTTGGTTGATGGTGTTTAGGATTCCTAAAAAAATAAACAAATGTTAGAAGTGTTAATTGAAAGTCGTAACTATAACCTACAAATTTCCTAATTATTCTTTTAAATGTAAAAATTAAAATAAATCTAGTGACGTTGCCTCTCTGGCAACGGCGCCAACAACTTGACCGCCTCCGGACGTACTAACATCCAGAGTGTAAATACTATAATAAAATAAAGAAAAACAAGGCAGTTTCTACAAGTATATGGGTCGAGTTGTAATATAGTTTTATAGCGAAGTAGGTGAGTACTTCGAGAATCGTATACAAGAGAGGCTAGTGCTAGATCAATTCTAACTTAAACACTAAAAGATCTAGTTAGTACTTTTAAATTAGTTATAATACGAAAATATAAAAAAAAAAAAAGATTTTTAGGGTTTTTATAATAATAAAGACAAAATAACATAAAAGAAATAGACTTAAAGAGATAGAAAGGGAGAATAAATCAAATCTTGATTATGGGTGATTAACTCGCTTCGGTAATCTCCATCAATTGTCATTTCGGGTTCTTTGTCAATCAATTAGTTGCTACCTTAACAAGATCTTCTAATCTTCCACTAACATAATAAGTCAGCAAGAACTACTTATCTTTTGATCACACAGTCCAGACTGGCTTGGAGTGAAGGTGTTTACGGATAGGCCACACCAATTTTGGTTTAATTCCCACTTTGATGACTTCCCGGGGTTGTCAAACCTAGGATTTGTTCCACGTTCTTCCTTTCCCAAACAATTGATCCGTTGAGTAACCCTACAAAACAGCTAACAGATCATACCTCCACTCAATAATCCCCCATAGAGGGATTAGTTCCTCATAGCTTTTATAGTCAATATAGAATCGATGTAAAGAAAAAGCTTGTTAATTAAATCGACACTATAGAGTAAATGAAAGAGCCTGATTGTATTGAGATTAATCCCAAATCCACGAAGTTTGAATTCTTCCACAATTTAGATCTCTTGAAATCAGCAAGAACAACAAAAATAAATCTAAAAGCTAAGAATGAAAGAAAATACTAAACTAAATTTTACACAGAGAATCTAGGCTAAAGGAATGGTGCCCACAACAAGTGACAAATTAGCCTATTTATAGCTTTTAGGTGGCCGTCGTACTTAACCCTAGGTTAGCTAACGCTCCGAAACTTTAAGTTTGATTATGCAGACCACAATGCTCCTTCTTCGTGTTTAATTTCCATCACAAATTCGATTTCACAACACATCAGGACCTGTGTCGCGACATAGCAATTAGTATACTCCTATTCAACTATCTTTAGGGGTATGTCACAACACCTTCAGTCTGTGTCGTGAAATTGAAGGCAGTCTTGAACTTTCTCAATTCTGCCCCTTATGTTGCGACATCGAACATCCTGTGTTACAACATAGCTACTAGTATCAGTTTAGTACACCTTCTAAGTGTCTCCTGCACACTTACAAAGTGCGTTAGCTCTCCCTTCGGCCTCATTCGGCACCTAAGGTCAATAAAAGACTCAATTTGTACATTGTATTGAATATAAATAAAAATAAGAAAAATTAACTAAAACATCAAAAAAATGCTTGTATTCAAGCTCCTTAAATGTGAAAACTAGTTTAATCTACTATACCAAATTACGGCAGATCAGTTTTAAACATATCAAGTATTGCTGCCAGATTCATCCGTCAGCATATACATGGATGCACCTCTTGTTGTTTTTCTATCCGTATTGGTCCAGCATCCATCATTATCCACCTTGTTTCATTTATTTCGATCCTTAAATCTACTCTTTCGACCTACACTTATCATAGAAAATACCTTTTTCGGCTCAAGGTAATTAGGGATTTTTAAAGATATCTCAAAACATGTTTTCCCTAACTTTTCCCTACTCCTTTATTCTATTGGTGACCACATTTAAACACTTTAGTCTCACCATTGAATTTCATGACTAACTTATTACTTTCTAAGCCAATGATGGACCTTGACGTGGTTAAAAATGGTCTACCTAACATAATAAGTATCTCACGGTCTTCTTCAAAGTCCATGATTACAAAATCGACCAGGATGATAAAATTATTCACCTTAACCAACACATCTTCAAGTACTCCTTTCGGTTGTATTGAAGATTTGTCAGCTAATTGTAGTGTGATATGTGTGCTTTTAAATTCCCCTAACCCGAGTTTCTTATATATAGATAAGGGCATCAAATTTATGCTAGCTCCTAGATCACATAGAGCCTTATTGAAGTGAATATCCCTATCTCTATAGGAATTGTAAAACTCCTTGGGTCTTTCAGTTTTTGGGGCATTTGTTTAGACATTATCGCACTACAAGATGCATATATATTAGCTTGTTCTCTTGTTTTAATTTTCCTAAGGCTAGACATGAGCTCTTTTAAATACTTGGCATATTTAGGAACTTTTTCAATTTATTCAATTAAAGGCAAGTTAACATTAAGTAATTTGAATAAGTTTGGAAACTTACAACTTTCATTTCATCCTAGTTTCGCTTATATTCTAATTGCGAGGGGAATGGTACATTGGTTGGATTGAGTTCTTTGTTTGGTTCAACTACCAGCTCAATTGTTGGTTCGGCTACCCTTTCTAGTTTAGGTTCAGCATCAATGTTTTGAGGAGCTTCGTTTTGAAGATCGCTAGCATCCTCCTTGTCCTCCTCTTGAGTTGGGTACTTTGGGCTACTCAATACTTTGCTCGAGCGAAGCGCAATTGCCTTCACATGCTCCTTCCCTTCTTTCTGATGATTATTCTCGGTGTTACTTGTGATCCCGAAGCCAATTTTCCTTTTGATATATCCCATCATGCTTATCAATTGGCTCATTTGGTCTTCAAGTTTAGTTAATGTTTTGGTGGTCTAGGTGCACTCAGACTGCACCTGTTTTACTTTGGTCCACGTTGACTGCATCTCTCCCTCGATTCGATCTAGGTGTTGACAATAGATTTTAATGTCCAAATGTTGGAATAGTTGAAAGGTTTTCTTTTTTTTCTTCTTAAGGTTGGACAGCCAAAGCATGGATGTAGAAGAAGATGATTCATCTTTCTTCCCACTAACTAAATATTTATACTAAGATTAAAACTTAATTAACTTGGTTAACCATTATTAATTCATTAAACATTTTTTAATCAAAATTTAAAACTAAGTGTCATTCATTATCATTTGCCACTAACATTAAAAGAATAATGATTTAATAACCATTTTGGCTCTTTGGATAATTACTATGTAGGCCCTCAAGCATTTTTTAAATTAAAATTCAATAGTGATTGGACATTTTATAATTTAGTCTTTAAACTTTAATTAACTATTTAATTTATTCCAATATTCACAAAATTATTGATTTCAAGCACAATTATTTTTTGTTGGTGGTTCGATCCTTCGCGCATGCATCTTCCACAATTAATTATCTGCACATCTTTTAGGTACGCACTCTCTCCACCAATCGAGGCACTCCCACTCTGTGAACCCGTGAGTCTCTCCGCAGAGTCAGAAGACAACCCGAGTTCTAGGACAATACATTCAATTGTTAAGGGTTGCATCAACCACCTAACGAACGACATTTTGAAGAACTCTGTCGAAGGAGTCAATCCCCTTCAATAATAAAAATGGAACAATTGTAACACGATGCTAACATATAATTTCGATAAAAAAATATATAGTTCACTGAATATATAGAATAATAGAAAAAAATATATATATATATATAATATAGTAAATAAAGAACTTTAATAGATTTAGATTATCATTATTAAGTACTATACGATTCAAGATAGAATTAGGATTAGGAAGTCTACATGATTTTGCTACCGCTAGATATTATAATTGGAAGAAATTTTGTCCATATTAAATTTTGGAGAGGAAGCAAGATCCTTAAAAAAATTTTCACTACGAAGCTTTTACTAGATAATTCAACCCATTTTCAGATAAACCACTCTAATTAGTTTAAACAATAATTTAAATATTTTCTTCATTAACCAAGAACATAAGGATACAACAATATTGTGTATAAAAGAAAATATGCAATGCATTAGACATAAGTATCCTCTTTAGTAATTTTGACTTGTAAAGAATAGTGGTTAAAGCTCTTGTCAAACATTTATTTAGCACAAGTTTATATCGTGTTATCCCCATCTCCCACCCACAATATTGTATAAAAAGTATATTCTTCAATAAAAACTTTATAGGTAGTTTTTAATTGTTCTAACTCGCTTTTATCAACTCTTGATCCGATTAAAGATATTAAAATAAAAGAAAATAACAATTAAATTTTTAGCAATTTAAAAATATTAACAGTAAAAATAATGACAAAATTGAAATTAGAATTCAAATACATTAATCATTATAATTTGGTATTAGAATTTTAAAATTGTTCAAAATATTTATTTCTTTTAAAAAAAAATTAAAACAATACTTGAACTCTTCGGTAACTTACCAATATTTTCAATTAATTATTTAATGTAATCTTATTTAATACAATAACCAAAAATGGATTGCAACTTAATTGGGAAGTAAGCACTAAATAGTCAATTGGTTTAATCAAATATATTTTATTTTATGTTTGCTTATTTGATTTTTTATTGTTTTATGATCAATTTGATATACATTGAAAGTAACCTTTTATCGTTTTTTTATTGGCAAATTTTAAGTTTGATATGCAATCTCATAAAAATAGTACATAATAACATAATAATATTTAAATAAAGAAAATAAGCATTAAATTAAAATTAATCAACATAATAAAATGGTCTTCAAGTTATAAATTAATTTTAAAATTATATTTAAATATATTAAGAAAAGAAGAACCAAAATAAACAGAAGTACAATTATGTTTTATGAATATATAAATAAAGACCAAAAGTTAAAGCAAAATTTTAATATCCACTGAAGAAATGAAGGAATAATTAGAAGGGGATGGTATAAAATAAGAAGCTTTGTATAGAACACAGAACCGTACAATTTAGGATTGAAAAGTTGTTGCTCTGAACTCGTATATTGGACTAATAGTTAGGGCATTTTTTACCTCAAATGTGACTTGCGTCTAATCATATAATATCCCGGACTATGGCTTATGCATTATTACTAAATTGTATGAAATAGCATGTCTGTGTGTGTTGTGAATGTGTATTATAAATTTTGTGAACCTTAGTGTGAAGGGGAATAGCTTAAAAATTATTTGATTTAAAGTTTAAAAGAGGAAGCTAAGTCTGATAAGGCCTTAAGAAAATTTGTAAGGGAAATTCGACATGAAATTGGGCTTGTTAAAGTAGTTGCAAGGCGCCACTTAAGGCCTAGTAAGTGACGTCATAAGTTGTGAGGACGGGCTGGAGTTCGAGCTGCAAGGGAAGCAAATAAAGGAGTTTTATTTTGCTGCAAGGAACAGGAGAGGTGGACGGCAATGGGGCACTAAGGGATGAGTTTTGGTTATGATTAAATTCCTTTTAATATTCGGCTAAGATGGAAGATAACAGTAGATTTTATTAACTTATTTTGTATGGGTAAGATAAGAGATAAATGGTGGCTTATTTTTATTAATTTTAAGTGAAGTGATAAAGAGAAAAATAAGGGATTAGATAGGGGTAAGAGTGGCTGGCCAAGGGATTGCTTTGATGGCATTTTCGGTTTGGTGTTAGTAAGATAGCTATGCCGAAATTGCTCCTCGTCTCATCTTTGTTTCATTTGTGCCGAATTCCCAAAGAGAGAAGCAACTTGTGTTCTTCTTCTCTTCTTTCTTTTGCTACTCATTGGCATAGCCAATCTCTCTGCAATCATTCTCTTTTCTTTTCAATTCTCCAAAAGTCGAAAATAGGATTCCCTAGTCTTGCCGAATTCTCTAGTGCATCTCCTCTTCTCTTTTAGTTTGCCAAAGCCGAAAACTCAAGCAAAGTCTAGCCGATTTCTTCACTTTTTCTTCTTCTTTTCGAAAACTTCCAAAAGCTGAAAGCAAGTTCCTTCTAGGCCATAGCCGAATACGCAAAGTAGTCCTAGCCGAATATCTCTGTGAGTTTTGGTAAGAGTGTCGTCACCTACAACATTAAGGGTAAGGATTCAATTGATGTCATATTATTATTTCTTTTCTTTTAGCCGAAAAATAGGTATCTAATCCCAATAATTCTCTATGGCCGAAACTTGAAGGGTCTTTCGGGATTTGGTAGTTGTCGATTATAAGGAGGAGATCTTTCGGGATCTCAAGATCTAAGGTAAGCCAGAGTCATCTTAGGCCGAAGGCCATTAATGGTGTTCACTAGTCATTGAAATCAGATCCGACATAGTGTTTGTAGGGATTTCGACGGATATCAAGGACAAGTGATATTTTCGGGATTTTAGATTCTAAAAGGTAAGTAAATATACCAATCGGCCAAGGCCATATTCAAAGGACTAGGATCTATTTCTTATTTATTCAAAAGCGAAAACTAATCATTTAGGTGATCTAGTGTGTGGTGATTGCTAGGAGGAATATCACAAAATTTGAGGATTTGGTTAGTAACCAAATCGGCGGCAAGGTAAGAAGTTGATTTCGTTAATCCTTCTGGATTTGGTTTTATGGCGAATGGGTTTTATTAAATTTTGAGTGTTGGTAGAATGTAGGAACTTGAGATCTAGAGGATTAGATCGGATTCTTCGGGATTTCAAAGAAACTGCTAAGTAAACCAGGTGTGTACCCCACACTAAGCCTTAATTAATTTACGGCTATGTTTTGATAAATATGTTACTAAGAAAATGTTAAGATGTGGCTAAGAGTATCTTGCAATGGTACAAAGTACTCAGGTACGTTTACCCACTCCTACTATGAGTATGATATGATCTATGATGGCACATATATCAATAGTGATAAGAATGTGAAATAAGGCATGATATTGCATGATTTGTTTGACATGGGGCATATGGGTGATATGTAAAGGGAAGTGAATTGGTGGTTTTATACCCCAATATCTCGAATGTGGTGACTTATGTCACGTAATTTGAATGTGGTGACTTATGTCACGAATCGAATGTGGTGACTTATGTCACAAAATAATTATCTGTGGCTATGCCACGAATTTTATAAGGGCGATGAGCATGTCGACCGCAATGACGCCTTCGATGGTGTGTAGCGGATGGAGGGTCGACTTAGTAGTCCCCACGGTGTGATGGTTGGTACGGTGATGTGTAACGGATGGTTATTTAGGCTTGGGTTTGGGTTTGCATCATGGTTTATATGTGTTTATTATGTATGATTTGATATGCCTGAATTTAATTGAGACTTGTATTGGTTGTACATATCGAGTCTGTTTGACTCACCCCTTTGTGGGATTATTTTTCAGGTGACACTCAGTAGATGGACTGGGTCGGTAGGAGCTCAGTGGTGGCCATGCATAACTCAGAGACTGTTTATTTTTATTAGTTTATTTTTTATTTAAGTTTTGAATTATTTGGGTTTTATTTGATGTAATAAGGCCATAAGTATTAAATTGTCTATGCATGCATTTAAACTACTTAGTATGATATGACATTTATCAATTTGAAGTTAAAGTTAATCTTCCTTAAATATAAATATTAATTGTTTTGACACCTAATCAACACGGGTTTTAATTTTGAACCCAACCCAAATCAACTGTTTTCAAAAACACACAAGTTTTTGGCGAAGCCCAAATAAGATTCGAATAGTTTTTCTCTAGAAGCATGCCAGATCCGGTTAAGGCTTGTGGATCGGGTTTGGGGTGTTTCAGTTTGGTATCAGAGCCCGGTTCAAAATTCAACCTTGAGGGCTTTTAGGGCCCAAAATGTTTTTTTCTTTTCTTTTGAAAATGGGTTTTACTAAGAAACGAGCAAGTTTCTCTGGCATGGCACCTGAGTCTCCGGCCCGAAGTCCACCAAGTAAGTACTCCTAACTCTTCTGTGAATTGTATGTGGGAATATATAGGGACGTAGATTAGTGGACTAGGAATTAAACCCTAGGACTAGTTTACCCCAACATGAGAATTACATAAAACTTTAATGCCCAATTAAACAAACATGTGTCTAAGTCACCGAGTTAGGGTGTGGCAACCATTGTGTGCATGTCTAGGATTGGTTTCAGTGGGAGCTTAGTATTTAAGCAGTCCTAGTGACTCACCTCCTCTCCACTCGAATCCTACCTGGTGTGTAGTGATGGTTCACCCAAACCAAGAGGACTCAGCCTCAGGCTAAACCCAATAACTAAAACCCGAAAGGGACTAGCCATATTTTTATAAAAACCCTAGTCTTAAAATCACCAAATGACCCTTTTGATGTGTAGGAAAACTATTTTGAAAAAAAATTTCCAAAATATTCTCGATTTACTAAAATGACTAAATACCTCTGGTTGAAAAAAAATTACTAAAATACCCTTGGTTCATAAAATTTCCATTCTACCCACAATTTTTATCAAGATTCTCTTACCTTACAAATATCCAAAACCCTATTTTTACAAAATATTAAGATACTCGATTTGGAAAATTTACTTAAATTACCCCGATTTGCAAAATGACCAAATTACCCTAACTTTGAATAAATGACCAAAATACCCTCAGTAAGGAAAATTACCGAAGTACCCTCAAATTAGAAACATTTAAAAATACCCTTATTTTGAAAAGTTTCCAAGAACCATATTTCACGAAAAAAATTACCGAAATGACCCTGGCTTGTAAAATTACAAAAATACCCCTAGTGTATAAAATCACCATTTTACCCTTAAAATTTTTCCAGCAAGTATTTTAATTTTGTAAAAATATCAACAATCTCTATTTTGCAACATTTTCAAATACCTTAATCTGGAAAAATTTACCAAAATACCCCTATAGGATAAAATTACGGAAATACCCCTAGGTAGTGGAAAACAACAAACAACGACAACTACAACATTTCTCTGTAATGAACGCAAGTTCATGTATGTGATTGAATGAACGATCTGAGACTGTATGTGAATGAATTCGAAAGAACTACTTCTTAAAACTATTGAACATAAGACTGTACGTGATAATCAGTGGAACAAAACTAATCTATAAAATTCTTTAATCAGATAAACGCAAATTGGAAGTATGAATTCAAGGGGACGTGGCTGTAACGTGCGAGGCCATGGTAGAGGCCGAATGACTGTGTCAGAACCCGTTAGATCGGGTCAATGATCTGAAAATGAAATGCCACCACCACCACCAGCCGCTGATGTGGAATATCAGGATCAGACGGGGGATGACGCAGTGTCACAGGCGATGCTGCGGGTCTTGAAAAGCGTGGTTGGAGCAGGTGGAGGCATGGGAGCTTGGAAGTCAGTACCTGAGCGACTCCGAGCCAACGGAGCTGAGGTGTTCCGTGGTGTATCTGGTGTGGCACCCAGTACCGCTGAGTATTGGTTGGAGGCGACTGAGCGAATTATGGATGAGCTCGATTTAACTACCAAGAAAAAACTAAAAGGGTTGGTGTCGCTTCTCCACGATGAGTCATATCAATGGTGGCTCATGGTGCGGGATGGTGCTACAGCTGAGGAACTCACTTGGGATTATGCTAAGGCGGCATACCAGAAGAAGTATGTTGGTACTCATTACATCGATGCACAGAGGAAGGCATTTCTGGGGCTGGTTCAAGGGAACAAGTCCGTGGCGGAGTATGAAGCTGAATTTCTAAGGCTGAGCCGTTATGCTCGAGGCATAGTGTCAATTGAGCATGAGTGGTGTGTCTGGTTTGAGGACGGGCTGAGGGATGATTTGATTATAGCTCCACAGCAAGAGCGGGAGTTTACTGTGTTGGTGGAGAAGGCTAAGGTAGCCGAGCAAGGATTCTATAAGGCAGAACACCGATCGGAATAGGCAGAAGAGAGGCTTTGGATCTTCAGGGTCTTCTAGGAATGAGCAAAAGAGGCTTAGAGTTGATGGGCCGCGAGGTCGCAGGTCGCTCTTGGAGGGCGATGTCGTACTTGTGCCCAATGTGGGAAGAAGCATTTAGGAGAGTGTTGGAAGAAGACGGGAGGATGCTTCAAGTGTGGGTCTAAGGACCACATGATTAAGGATTGTCCTGTGAGAATCGAAGGGGGATGACCAGTAAGTCAAGGTCCTAATCAGGCTGGAAGAAGTGGACAGCAGCCTCAGCGGGGCCATGGTTCGAATGGTAGAGGACGGGGAACACCAGGTCAAGGTGTTGGTAACACGGAGGCCAGGCAGCCGGGTTTAGTGTATGCAGTTCGTCGGAGGGAGGATGGAGACACACCGGACGTCATAACCGGTACGTTCCTTATATTTGGCAAGCCTTATGTTACTTTGATTGATGTGGGCTCGACCCATTCTTATGTTACATGTAGAGTAGTTGAAACTCTAGGAATAGCCTCTGAACTATCTAGTAGGGAGATGACTGTAGTAAGCCTACTAGGTCAAACCGTAGTAGTGAACAAGATATTTCGAAGTGTGCCTTTGGAGCTTTAGGGAGCGGTATTTCTTGTTGACTTAATGGAATTACCCTTCGGGGAATTCGATCTTATACTTGGTATGGACTGGCTAGTGGAGCATCGGGCTGTATTGGATTGTGCAGCTAAACGAATGGAGTTAAGGACCCCAGAGGATGAGGTGATAGTTATGATAGGAGAAAGAAGGAACTACTTGTCTAACGTAGTTTCTGCTTTGAAGGCTGATAAGATGGTACGGAAAGGGTGCAAGGCATTTTTGGCCTTCATTAGTGCGTTGGATACGAAAGAATGGGGAGTTAGTGGAGTTAGAACCGTAAGGGAGTTTGTGGATGTTTTTCTGGAAGAGTTACCTGGAATACCCCCGGATAGGGAAGTGGAGTTCGAAATTGACTTACTGCCGGGTACAGCTCTTGTGTCAATTGCCCCATAGAATGGCACCAAAGGAGTTGGTTGAACTCAAGGCTCAAATCCAAGAATTACTAGACCATGGGTTTATTCGACCCAGTGTGTCTCCATGGGGAGCATCGGTCTTGTTTGAGAAGAAGAAGGACGAAACTATGCGCATGTGCATAGATTATCGTCAGTTGAATAAGCTGACCATCAAGAACAAGTATCCGTTGCCAAGGATAAACGACTTGTTTGATCAGCTTAAAGGGGCGGCAGTATTCTCAAAGATAGATCTAAGGTCTGGATATCATCAGCTTAAGGTGAAGGAGGCTGATATCCATAAGACGGCTTTTCGAACAAGGTACGGGCATTATGAGTTCTTGGTAATGCCGTTCGGATTGACAAACACCCCAGCCGCATTTATGGACATGATGAACCGGGTTTTCCAACTCTATCTGGACCGGTTTGTTATTGTGTTCATAGACGATATCTTGGTGTATTCGAAGTCTGAGGAAGAACACAATGAGCACCTCCGAGTTGTGTTGCAAGTGTTGAGGAGAAGAGCTCACGCCAAATTCAAGAAGTGTGAATTTTGGCTTAAGGAGGTTACGCTTTTAGGACATGTGGTATCTCTTTGAAGGAATAAGGGTGGATCCTCGGAAGCTTGAGGCGCTTTTGGATTGAAACCCCTAAGTTTGTGGCGGAAGTTCAAGTTTCTTAGGATTAGCAATTCACATCAAGGTTCGTGGAAGGGTTCTCGTCAATAGCCGCACCTCTGACAAAATTGTTGAGAAAAGAAGTGCTTTCGTATGGACCGATAAGCAACAGGAGAGCTTTGAAAAGCTTAAGAGGGTCTTGACCGAAGCTCCAGTTTTGATTCAGCCTGAGGCAGGGAAGGATTTTGTAGTGTACTGTGATGCTTCCCATACAAGATTGGGAGGTGTCCTTATGCAAGATGGGAAAGTAGTCGCTTATGCGTCTCGACAGCTAAGGCCACACGATGGTAACTACCCGACGCATGACTTGGAATTGGCGGCAGTGGTCTTTGCTCTTTGTAAGCATTAAATTTTGCCCGGCTTAATTATGGGTTTATTTTTTAAAAAAAAATTAAAAAATTAAAAAATTACATTTTAACCCCTAAACTTTCTTGAAATTATATTTTGGCCCCAAAACTTTTCAAAATTACATTTTTACCCTTTATCTTTCTTAAAATTACACTTCGACCCCAATAATTTTATCAGATTTACAGCTCAATCCTTCATCGTCAAAATCTCCAAAAATTCATGGATTTTGTGCACCCACCCCGATTTTCTCGCCACCACCTAAGGGATGGCCTCCTTCCCTAGCCACCGCTACCTACAAAAACACACTATAAAAGGGATTTTTTCCCAAAAATCAAACCCCAATCAACAAAAAAAACCACCCACGAAAAGAGAAAAAGAGAGGGAAAAAAGAGAAGAGAAGAAGAGGAGGCGCCACACCACCGGGAGGAAGAGGCGACAATGGCGGCATTGGAGAAGAAGAAGAAAAGAAGAAGAAGAAGAAGAAGAAGAAGAAAGAAGAAAGAAGAAGAAAAAAAAAAGAAAAAGAAAAGAAAGAAAAGAAAAAGAAAAAAAAAAAATAAAATAAATTAAAGTCGATCAGGTCGACCCGACCATTCATGACTCCAAACCGTGTCCAGCAGAAATTTCAACAAGCCAACCCAAACGGGCCAAATTAACAATAGCCCAGCCCAAATCCAACAAATTTCAAGGGTAGCAGGCCAAAGAGAAAGGAAAAGGAAGAAAAAAGAAGAAAGAAAAGAGAAAAAAAAAAAAAGAAGAAAAGAAAAGAGCCCGGGTCGTGTATCATATTCTTCAAGCTCGTAACTTTGAGCTTTTTGGTAATTTTCTTTTACCCACGCTTTTAATTTAATTCGTATTTTGATGACATTATTGGTATTTTCTAAGCATATTTTGTATTTATATTCTTAATATTATTTTATTTAATTTTATTATTAATGATAATAATTTTAATAAATAAGGCAACAAATCAATTTTACACTAGTCGTTGATTTCATCGCTATGTTGGGTGAATATCATCGGTTCGTGTTAAATACGATACGCCCTTTTAAAAAAAAAAAAAAAAAAATAAAATAAAATTTCGAGTTTCAAAACTTTTTGTGTTTCAGAAAATTGTCGTATTTTCAAAATTTTCGTGTTTTAAAAAAAATTTCGTGTTTCAAAAAATTCTCGTATTTTTAAAATTCTCGTATTTTCAAAAAATTCGTGTTTTAAAAAAAATAATTTTTGCGTTTCAAAATTTTCGGGTTTTCAAAAATTTCATGTTTTTAAAAAAAATTTCTTGTGTTTTAAAATTTCCGTGTTTTCAAAAGTTTCGTATTTTCAAAAAATTCATGTTTCAAAAAAATTCTCGTGTTTTTAAAGTTTTCGTGTTTTCAAAAATTTTCATATTTTAAAATTTTCATATTTTCAAAAATTTCGTGTTTCAAAAAATTCTCGTATTTTTAAAGTTCTCGTATTTTTAAAAAATTCGTGTTTTAAAAAAATAATTTTCACTTTCCAAAATTTTCGGTTTTCAAAATTTCATGTTTTTAAAAAAAAATTCTTGTGTTTTAAAATTTCCGTGTTTTCAAAATTTTGTGATTCAAAAAATTCTCGTGTTTTCAAAATTCTCGTATTTTCAAAAATTCATGTTTTAAAACAAAAAAAATTCTTGTGTTTTAAAATTTTCGTGTTTTCAAAATTTAGTATTTTCAAAAAATTTTGTGTTTCAAAAAAATTCTCATGTTTTCAAAGTTTTCAGATTTCCAAAATTTCGTGTTTTCAAAATTTCGGTTTTAAAAATTTTCGTGTTTTCAAAATTCTCGGTATTTTAAAAAATTTCTAATCTTAAAATTCTCTTTTTTGTAAAAATTTCTCGTGTTCCATTGGATCACGATTAAATATTAAATTGAACTTGTATTTTTGAAAATTAAGACAACGCGCTTAACGAGATACCAATTTTAGGCGTCATGAGGTGCTAATACCTTCCTCGCAGAATCGACTCGAATCCTATTTTTCTCCGGAATTTTGACGCAGACTTAAACCCTACTTTTTTAAGAAAATTAAAAAATAATTTTTCTTTAAAAGAGGATTTATTAGGTGTCCGAACACACCTAGAAAAAAGATCGGTGGCGACTCCCTTTTTAAATAAAATTGAAACTTTGTTTTCAAATTTTTAATAATTTCATCAATTAGCGCCCAAGCAAATTTTAGGTCGCTACACTCTTAAAGTGTGGAGGCACTATCTTTATGGAGAGAAGTCAGTGATCTACACAGACCACAAAAGCCTTAAGTATCTACTGACTCAAAAGGAGTTGAACCTGAGACAGCGAAAGTGGGTGGAATTATTGAAAGACTACGACTGTTCTATAGAGTATCACCCGGGCAAGGCGAATGTGGTGGCAGATGCCCTAAGTCGAAAGGTAGTGACGGATCTGAGGGCAATGTTCGCACATCTGAGCTTATATGACGATGGAAGTCTGCTGGCAAAATTGCAAGTCAAACCGACATGGTTGAATGAGGTGAAGGAAAGTCAGTTAATGGATGAAGATCTAAGTGTTAAGTTGCGACAAGCGTAGAATGGAGAGTTAGAGGGTTATGGTATTAATGACGAGGGAGTATTGTGCTTCAAGGGTAAGGTCTGTATGCCGAAGGACGAGGAGCTTAGGCAAAGAATTCTTCGGGAATCGCATAGTAGCCCTTATGCTATGCATCCCGGAGGTAGTAAATTGTACAGAGATCTAAGGGAACAGTTTTGATGGCCTGGTCTTAAGCGGGAAGTTACCGAATATGTTGGCAAGTGTTTGACGTGTCAGCAAGTTAAGGCTGAACATCAAGTTCCATCAGGATTGCTTCAGCCAATACAAATTCCGCAGTGGAAATGGGAGAGAATTACCATGGACTTCGTTAGTGGGCTTCCCCTTACGCCTACTAAGAAGGACTCGGTATGGGTGATAGTGGATCGACTGACGAAGTCCGCGCATTTTATTCCAGTACGGATTGACTATTCTCTACAAAAGCTAGCAAGATTGTATGTAGCGGAGATTGTGAGGTTGCATGGAGTGCCGGGGTCGATTATCTCGGATAGGGATCCAAGGTTTACGTCTCTGTTTTGGAAAGCTCTACATCAGGCTTTAGGCACCATATTGGACTTCAGTACGGCTTTTCATCCATAGTCAGACGGTCAATCTGAGCGAGTAATACAAGTGTTGGAGGATATGCTAAGAGGCTGTGTGATAGACTTCAGAGGAAGTTGGGAAGAATATTTGCCTTTAGCAGAATTTGCTTACAACAACAGCTATCGGGCCAGTATTAAAATGGCGCCGTACAAAGCGCTGTATGGATGGAAGTGTCGTACACCTACGTGTTGGACGGAATTAGGGGAACGATAGATTTTGGGTCCAAAAATTGTGGTAGAATTCGAGGAGAAGGTTAAGATAATTCGGGCACGGTTGAAGGAGGCGTCTGATAGGCAAAAGTCATATGCAGATCTCAAACGGAAGGAGATCGAATTTGCTGTCGGAGATCAAGTGTTTCTCAAAGTTTCGCCTTGGAAGAAGGTGATGAGATTTGGTCGCAAAGGGAAGCTAAGTCCAAGGTTTATAGGACCTTATCGGGTATTGAAGCGAATTGGACCGGTGGCATACCAGTTGGAGTTCCCTTCGGAGTTGCAATAGATGCATGACGTATTTCATGTCTCTATGCTACGTCAATATCGATCAGATCCATCTCACGTAGTTCTGGTTGAAGAGGTGGAGCTAAGGCCAGATTTGTCCTACAAGGAGGAACCGATTCAGATTTTGGAACGAGATGTGCAAGTGTTACGAAGGAAGTCAGTCCTTCTAGTCAAGGTACTATGGCGTAATCATGGATCAGAAGAAGCTTCATGGGAACCAGAAGAGGCAGTGCGACAGCAATACCCTCAGTTATTTCAGCCAGGTAATTTCGAGGACAAAATTATTTTAAGGGGGGAGAACTGTAATATCCCGGACTATGGCTTATGCATTATTACTAAATTGTATGAAATAGCATGCCTGTATGTGTTGTGAATGTGTATCATGAATTTTGTAAACCTTAGTGTGAAGGGGAATAGCTTAAAAATTATTTGATTTTAAAGTTTAAAAGAGGAAGCTAAGTCTGATAAGGCCTTAAGAAAATTTGTAAGGGAAATTTGACATGAAATTGGGCTTGTTAAAGTGGTTGCAAGGAGCCACTTAGGGCCTAGTAAGTGACGCCATAAGCTGTGAGGAAGGGCTGGAGTTCGAGCGGCAAGGGAAGCAAATAAAGGAGTTTTATTTTGTTGCAAGGAACAGGAGAGGTGGACAGTAATGGGGCACTACGGGATGAGTTTTGGTTATGATTAAATTCCTTTTAATATTCAGCTAAGATGGAAGATAATGGTAGATTTTATTAACTTATTTTGTATGGGTAAGATAAGAGATAAATGGTGGCTTATTTTTATTAATTTTAAGTGAAGTGATAAAGAGAAAATAAGGGATTAGATAGGGGTAAGAGTGGTAGCCAAGGATTGCTTTGATGGCATTTTCGGTTTGGTGTTAGTAAGATAGTCATGCTTAAATTGCTCCTCATCTCATTTTTGTTTCATTTGTGCGAAATTCCCAAAGAGAGAAGCAACTTGTGTTCTTCTTCTCTTCTTTCTTTTTGCTACTCATTGGCATAGCCGAATCTCTCTGCAATCATTCTCTTTTCTTTTCAATTATCCAAAAGCCGAAAATAGGATTCCCTAGTCTTGCCGAATTCTCTAGTGCATCTCCTCTTCTCTTTTAGTTTGCCAAACCCGAAAACTCAAGCAAAGTCTAATTAATTTCTTCACCTTTTTCTTTTTCTTTTCGCAAACTACTAAAAGCCGAAAGCAAGTTCCTTCTAGGCCATAGCCGAATACTCAAAGTAGTCCTAGCCGAATATCTCTATGAGTTTTGGTAAGGGTGCCGTCGCCTACAACATTAAGGGTAAGGATTCAATTGATGTCATATTATTATTTCTTTTCTTTTAGCTGAAAAATAGGTATCTAATCCCAATAATTCTCTATGGCCGAAACTTGAAGGGTCTTTCGGGATTTGGTAGTTGTCGACTACAAGGAGGAGATCTTTCGAGATCTCAAGATCTAAGGTAAGCTGAGTCATCTTAGGTCAAGGCCATTAATGGTGTTCATTAGGCATTGAAATCGATCGACATAGTGTTTGTAGGATTTCGACGGATATCAAGGACAAGTGATATTTTCGGATTTTAGATTCGCAAAGGTAAGTAAATATACCAATCGGCCAAGGCCATATTCAGTGACTAGGATCTATTTCTTATTTATTCAAAAGCCGAAAACTAATCATTTAGGTGATCTAGTGTGTGGCCGATTGCTAGGAGGGAATATCACAAAATTTCGGGATTTGGTTAGTAACCAAATCGGCGGCAAGGTAAGAAGTTGATTTTGTTAATCCTTCGGGATTTGGTTTTATGGCTGAATGGGTTTTATTAAATTTCGAGTGTTGGCCAAATGTAGGAACTTGAGATATAGAGGATTAGATCAGGATTCTTCTGGATTTCAAGAAACCGCTAAGTAAACCGTGTGTGTACCCACACTAAGCCTTAATTAATTTACTGGCTATGTTTTGATAAATATGTTACTAAGAATATGTCAAGATGTGGCTAAGAGTATCTTGCAATGGTACAAAGTACTGTGTATGTTTACCCACCCTACTATGAGTATGATATGATCTATGATGGCACATATGTCAATAGTGATAAGAATGTGAAATAAGGCATGATATTGCATGATTTGTTTGACATGGGGCATATGGGTGATATGTAAAGGGGAAGTGAATTGGTGGTTTTATACCCCAATATCTAAATGTGGTGACTTATGTCACGTAATTTGAATGTGGTGACTTATGTCACGAAATCTGAATGTGGTGACTTATGTCACAAAATAATTATCTGGTGGCTATGCCACGAATTTTATAAGGGCGATGAGCACGTCGATCGCAGTGATGTTGCTCGATCGATGGTGTGTAGCGATGGAGGGTCGACTTAGTAGTCCCCACGGTGTGATGGTTGGTACGGGTGATGTGTAGCGGATGGTTATTTAGGCTTGGGTTTGGGTTTGCATCATGGTTTATATGTGTTTATTATGTATGATTTGATATGCCTGAATTTAATTGAGACTTGTATTGGTTGTACACATTGAGTCTGTTTGACTCACCCCTTTGTGGGATTATTTTTCAGGTGACACTCAGTAGATGGATCGGGTCGGCAGGAGCTCAGTGGTGGCCATGCATAACTCAGAGACTGTTTATTTTTATTAGTTTTTATTTATTTATTTAAGTTTTGAATTATTTTGGGTTTTATTTGATGTAATAAGGCCATAAGTATTAAATTGTCTATGCATGCATTTAAACTACTTAGTATGATACGACATTTATCGATTTGAAGTTAAAGTTAATCTTCCTTAAATATAAATATTAATTGTTTTGACACCTAATCAACACGGGTTTTAATTTTGAACCCAACCCAAATCAACTGTTTTCAAAAACACACAAGTTTTTGGCGAAGCCCAAATAAGATTCGAATGGTTTTTCTCTAGAAGCATGCTAGATCCGGTCAGGGCTTGTGGGTCGGGTTTGGGGTGTTTCAAATCACGTTAGTAATATTTAGTAGCGTAGCTGGGGGCTGACATAGGTCCGCCCCCTTAAAATATAAAATTACTTAAAAAACTCTTAAATTTTTTTAAAATTTTAAATTAATAAAGGTAAAATTGTACTTTGGCCTCCCTTATAATTATAAAAATTCAATTTAATCATTTACAAATTATAAAGATATAAACTATAAAAATTAAAATTTTATCCACCCCCTTAAAATTGTTCTGCTTCACCGTAATATTATTATTAGAGTTTTATTCTCTTTTGTAATTCATTAAAATTAAATCATCTTCCTTTTAAATTTATTTTTGTGACCCATTTTCAAAACTAGTGTTTATAGCAACTAAAACTCCAACAAACTAATCTCAAAAACCAAATATTTATAGATTAGAAAAATTAAAATAAAAAGTAATTAAAAAATTTAACATTTGATAAAGAAAGTAACTGAAAAGTATTTATAGAGTAAAAATATAACATTTAATAAGGAAAATAACTGAGAAAATATTTCATTAGCATGTGATTGTTAAAGTAATTGAGTTAATAATTTAATAATATTAGAAAATGAATCAATGACTTTAAAAATAATGAGATCAAAAGTTAAATTTGATACAATTTAAAGGTCATTGGTTTTTTTAAATATTATAACCCTATATTAAATATATATTAGGCCAAATATTTATTAATTTAATAATTATTTAAAAGATTACCATAATCTATTAAAATTAAATTTGATAAACAGTTTAAAAGTCATTGCTTTAAATTTTAATATTATAACCCTATTTTAAAATAAATCTAATATATAAAATATTTATTTTTAATAATTATTTGAAAAATTACCATAATCTGTTTAATTTAAAAGAACGTAAAATAAATAAATAAAGAAGCTAAAAGATCTAATATGTATATGTAACTGTTTTCATGTGTTTTGAAAGAGTTCATGGGTAGAATAACGTTAAAAATGCAATAATAACCTTATTTAATAATATTTTATTGGTTTTAATAAAAATTTATATCTTATTTATATGTGATTGTTGGAGTAATAAAAGAATTAATAATATCAATCAATAAATTTTACTAATTTTTGTTTAAATTTAAGTGAATGTTTCTATTCTGCTCCTATTTGTTTAAGAATGGAATTTAAAGAATACATTACATAAATATATATTTTCAGAATATCCAAATTGCCTTAATTTTTACACTTAAATGACTGATTAAAAGTTACAACCAAAAGGTAAAAATAATTAAAAGAAATAGAAATTTAAAATTTAAATAGAGAGTATAAAAGGAATTTTTTTCTAAAAAGAATGGATAGAAGACAAGTAAAAGAAGAAAAACATATAATTATCCTATTTTGTTAAAACACTAAATCAACCCTTTTAATTAAGTAAATTACCAAACAAACCTACTTTACTCTCGTAGGAGTTGGCTATATATTATATGTAATCTTTTGTATTATTAAATGTTTTGATTGAATTGGCGATTCAATTATGGCATGATTTGATAATTACAATTTTGATTTTGATAATTTTTCTAACATTAGGGAAAGAAATAATAGTTGGATGAAGTAAACTTGGAATAAATTATCAATTTTAGATACTCATAGAAAATATTTTGAATCAAAAGTTCAAAAGAAAATACACTTTATTGCAAGTTAACTATCAAATGCATTTATTGATGTAATAAGATAACTAAGTGTTATATACCGCTTAATATTTTTATTTGAATTAAAGTTCTAGTATGACAGCCTATTAGAATAAATAACACATGCATGAAGTATGTTAGATTGATTGGTTCTAAAGATGAAAATTCTCGTAAAAGAAAAAGAATAAATTAAGATAGTTATATAGTGGAGGCGAGTGCTCCAGAAGAGATCCAATACATGAATAATTATTAAAACTTCATAAAAGATTAAGGTACCTGAAGATGAGAATAATGAAAATAAAAAGATCTTGATAAGTTATGTCAATATAAGAAAATATAGAACCATGAAAATAAAAGTTGTTGACAACAATTTTTTGTGCAATAGTATTGCTAAAATAATCAAAGAAAATGAGGATCTTGAATTAATTTGTTGAGAAATATACGAACTAGATCGGCCAAAATAGAAAGATGCAATTCAAGTAGAATTAATTTGAGAAGTTTATAGACCAGTAGTCCGGACATCTTAAGGGATAAAACCAGTAAGGGTATAAATGAGTAGTTTTACGAAAATAGAATAAATAAAGTTTTTTGCTAAGTCCTGACATCGATTATGACAAGATATTCTTTGTGGTAGATGCAACAAACCTTTAGATATCTCATTAGTTTGGCAATTCATGAAATATAAAACATGTGTCTAATAGTTGTTACAAACTTTTATATGAATCACTATATAGTGAAGTTTATTTTAAAATCCTTGAAGGATTTATAATGCTAGAAACATATAGAAATTTCTAGGAAATTGTTCAATATGTTTGCGTAAATATTTATATGAATTGAAATAATTTGAATATATAAAATAGATAAACCATTAGTTTTTATACTATTATAAGCGGATCTCCCCTACATTATAAAATAGTGGTTTTTTTACTTCTATAATACAAAAAAAAAAAAAAAATTATCAAAATGGTATCCCCGTTATTTACGAAAATGGTATGAAGTGGATGGTGAAGGGTGGTGGAGAGGCGGCACCACCCTTGTTTGTTGACCCCAATCATCAGTTGATTATACAAAAAAAATATATATATTTTTTAAGGATGGAGGGTTGGGGATAGATGGCACTGGTATATAGGTTCAATACGGGTTAGGGTATAAAATACGGGTATTTCAATGGCGCCTTCCTAATAGGTGGCACCGTTGTCGATTTGACCGCCTAATGGGATTTCATGAGGGATTGATTTACAAATTGCACATAAGCGGGGCCTTATAACCATGATTCTCTCAACCATGGAAAAAAATGGTGTTTTGATTGTAAAATAATAATAATAATAATAATAATAATAATAATAAATAAGAGGGAGGAAAAGATTAAAAGAGAGAGAGAGAGAGAGATAACAACAGCTTAGTAAAGAAGATAGAAGAGAAAGAAGTGGGTAAACAAAGAAGAAGATAACAGCAGCTTAGTAGAGAAAAGAGATTGAGAAAGAAGAGGGTTTTGCTTGTTAAAAAAAGAAGGAAAAGTTAAAGTTTAGAGAAAAGATTAGTGTTTTAGGGTTTTGAAATAAAGTAACCAAATTTTTTGATTTTGAAAGAAAAGATTAGTGATTTTTCACAAGATATAAATTATATAATATATAAAATAAATAAAAATGCAACATATTATAAACTGAGTTTTCAACATGTTGAATATGTTTTACTAAGTCTATTTTCGAAATTTGATATTTTTGTTTCAATCTTTTTAAATGTGGGACCAATCTTTAAACTTCAGAATTGATGGAGTGCTTAAACAGTTGTGTCTTGTGTCTTTTTCATTTTCTCTAGTTTCAAAGAATCCATGCTTAATTAGTACGGCAATTAAAAGAAGAAATTTAGTTTTTTAGACTTAATTTAATGTTTAACATAAGTCTTGGGAATTTTATTTTTAACAAATTATTTGAGATTTTTTTTAATATAATTGAAGGGAATGAAATTACTTGTTGTCAAAATTGTTATTTTTTGAATTGTTCAACTTACAAAATATAATTTGGTGTCTATTAAAAGGCCACGTGACTAACTGATATAAATCTTGGGGAGTTGGAGGTACTGTTTTATTGTTAGGAATTGACCATGTCGGGGGATCACAGAAAGGAGGAAGAGAGCTAAGTGACTTTTGCAGCTTGACCATATGCTTTTGTCCGACTAAAATATTCTCAAATCTCTGTTTCCATGTCTGCAACCAGGTCTCGTCTGTCTTTTTAATTCCCACCGACCCCTATTTTGGATCTTTTTAACCTAGTTCTCAATACTTGCAACTACAAGTGACACAGTGCCCCCCACAAGACACTTGAATGGTTTTACGGCCAACAAAGATCTTAAATGTTTACAATATATATCTTATTCTACTTGATTTGTTTTTGTTAATTTGGAATATTTTTCAAACATAAAATATAGCAGCTTCTTTTTTTCAGAATAATACTAAAAAATAATTATTTACTTAAATAAATTTTTTTTACAAAAATAACATGAGAGATGAAATTTTAACCTCAAATCGGCATGATGTTTAACGATTTGAGGTTGACAGGCATCTCATTACCCCAAATTGATACACTGGCTATCGATTTGTGGTTTTTCATAACTTATCATGTCGGTATCGATTTGGGTTTTATAAGCAATAGAAAATCTCTACCCCACCAATATGAGGCTTTTTTACCTAAATAATATAAAAAATAAAATTAATAACTGAAATGGTATGCCTTTAAGATTATTTACCAAAATGGTATAGTTTTATTGGTGCCGCCTGTCAAATTGGCGGCTTGGATCAAATATAATTATCTAAAATATTTAGGGACTGTTATGAAAATTTTCCATTTAGAATGATTGCTGGAGAAAAGAGAAAGGGTGCCGCCTGACATCAAAATCAAACTTAAAATATGATTAATTGCCTTGTAAGTCCTCCTTATTTATTATTTTCTTTTATTCTCCTTCAATTCACTAAATTATTTTTAAACAAGCCCTAAACCTATTTTTGTAGTTAAATAAGCCCTTAACTTATAATTTTACTCATAAAAGCCCTTTATTTTAATATTAAAGTCAATATAAAACTATTTAAAAAATATAAACTAATTCATCTTTTATGTTGATGTGAATAGTTTATTAAAAAATTAAAATTTCTTGAGAGTGATTATATATATGATATTCTTAACTACTCTTTTGAAAATTTTGATTACTTTTTTAGATTTTATGTTGATGTTAAGGTGTAAATAATTTTATTGCATCAATAAAAATTAAGATAATAACTTAAAATTTAAAATATATTTACTTTAATATTAAAATAAGGGATTTTATGAGTAAAAATTATAAATTAAGGGCTTATTTAACTACAAAAAATAGGTTTAGGGCTTGTTTAAAACGATATAGTGAACCAAAGAGAATAAAAAGAAAATAATAAATAAGGAGGACTTACAAGATAATTAATCATATTTTAAGTTTGGCACCCTTTCTCTTTTTCTGAGGCAGTCACTCTAAATAGAAAATTTTCATAACAAGTCCCTAAATATTTTAGATAATTATATTTCAGTCCAGTGCCGCCAATTTGACAAGCGGCACCAATAAATCTATACCATTTTGGTAAATAATCTTAAAGGCATACCATTTCAGTTATTAACTTTATTTTTTGTATTATTTAGGTAAAAAAAACCCCAATATGACTAAAAGTTTGGGATTTTCCAACCTACCACAATGTTTTGTTTGAAAATCCCATATTTTTTTTTGGAACATTTTGCATCTACGTGGAAAAAACAAAACTGAAAAGTTAAGGGAAAACAATCAAGAATCTAAAAGAAATGAAAAAAAAAAAAATCAATTTATTAATAGAGTTTTTAAATTCGTTAGAAGATATTTTTCTTAGAGAAGGACCATTAATATTTTGAGCTGTCGAAAACTAACCACTAATTATTTGATAAAAATAATTTTTATTATGGATAGATTTAAATTATAAATGTTTTAACTTTTCAGTAAAAAATTAGTTTACGTAGAAAATATAAGAAATTGTAAATGATATATCGATTTTAAATATTTTTTTATCGGAAATGGAATTATTAAAGTAAAAATATGGAAAATTATAAATGTTATTTAGGCTTTTTTCTCATATATTATAGAAAAAATTAATATACCTAAATAATATGAAAAGTTGTAAATGTTATAGACAATTAGTGGCTTATCTTTGTATTAATTAGTGGAAGTAATTTATTTGTCTTAGCATCAAAGTTAGAAGAGGAAAGTTCGAGATAAAAAGGTAAGAAAACTTTATAATGTAATTATATTATAGTTTTACGGTTTACAAATAAAATAAAATGATATTATGTGAATTTATTTGTGACATGAAATAGTAGCATTTAAAATTTATGAAGTATGATTAATTTGGAATGGTTAGATGATTTAGGTTAAGGTTAGGGTTAGGATATATATTTTAATAAATACAGTTATTTATAATTGTTTTGTGCATAGAAAAATGGCTAGGATTCTCTTAACTGCGAAAAAGATAAGAATTGAACAACAACGAGAGATTGTTGACAAGTTGGTAGAAAAATTAAGAAATTTTAGGATAAACCCGAACAACGACTATGTTGTTGCCCACATAATTGCTATGAACCTCATTATGTAGGAGTTAATCTAATCATGTTATATTGGTCCTACGTGGGAAGTTAAAAAATATCATTTCTTAAAAGAAACATTTATGTACATCGAACATAAAGTTTGGTTGCATAATATATAGTTAATGGTATCTTCCAACAAGAAAAATAGAACAAAATGGTATGAGATCTTAATCAAAGATTTTGTGAAGGTTGTTGCCAAAGATGGTCCAAAGAGAACTTCCCAGTTGATTATGAGTAATCATATCCGTAGGAGAAATCCAAATTCTCCTCATTTTTCATGGATGAGCAATTTAGATATCGGTGGGTTTTTGGTATCGACTTCATTCCTAAGCTTTGAAAGAAGACTAAACCAAAGAAGGATGGAAGCACATAGGGTTTGGGGTTTATGTAATTAGAGTCTAGGGAATTAGGATTAATGTTTGATACGTATTATCTTGTATTGAAAAATTTTGACATTCTGTTTTGTTTGGATATTATTCATTTGGTCAAGTATCGATATCAAATGCCAAAGTATCGATACTTATCTCAATAATGGTAAAAATCTCATCTAGCATATTAAATCATCTAGCATATTAAATTCATGCAAAAAAGCTACCTAACCAAAGAAGAAAAATCAATAATTTTATCCATTTAAACATCCAAATAACTAACCAATATGCCATTCAAAGGCACCACAATCAAGTTCACTCATTTAAGTAGCCTAATTTAAAATTCACATAACAATAATCATCAATTCAAGTTCCATTCACCAACCATAATAGCCATAATAAAACATGCATAAAAACTTGCCATATCAAAGCATTACAACCAATCTTAACCTTAAAGATTCACCTACCATTCAACTAAATATAACATTATAACATAACATTTAACATATTAACAACCTAAAGCCTATATACATGCCACATTCCAGAACGAAATATAAAAACTACCAAAATGCTGGATAGTGTGAGCTTCCTATCGATCCGTCCAATCAGTCTACAACTTGACAACTACAAAAGAGCATGAATGAAACAAATAAACTTAAAAAGCTTAGTAAGCCCATAGTTTAAACATCAAACTAACTTACCTTGATTGATAAATATATACAAAAAGATAATAAACAAATCATGATATTCAAGTACAAAATTCACAAATTTCATTAGTTCATGTTCTCATATCAAAACATATAATCATAATCTTCATCTCTAATAACTTATCACATTCACAACCAATATTTCATCAATATAAATGTTTTCACATATAAACAAATAACATCTAACATCTTGAATAAGTATTAACATTTACATCTATAACTCAATTGTACCTTCCATTAGCATTTAGCCCGATGAACTAAGTAACTCGACTCAGATACCTGGATAACTCCACCACACCAAAGGCATCATTGATGCAATAAAAAGGCTCCGAAGTGCAAATCTTGTACAAACGTGCATTCTAACCCTATTGGCATGCCAACCATATTCTAGCGATTACCATGTTCAATCAAGCATTACATGTAATTTCATTTCCATTTAAACATATTCACTGTTTAGAGGCACTTCATTAATTCCATAAACACACTATACTCAATATATCATATTTAAATAAATACAATTTCAAGCATTGCAACCATCAAATATTCGCTTTCATTCGCACTCATTTGCAATAATATATGTCACATAGATAACTAATAAATTACTCACATCAGTGGCGTAGCCAAGGGGGGCTGGCATGGGCCCCGGCCCCCCCTAAAATGTAAAATTGCTTAAAAGCCTTTTAAATTTTTTTAACAATTTTAAATTAATAAAGGTAAAATTACACTTCAGCCCCTCCTAAAATTATAAATATTCAATTTAATCCTTTACAAATTATAAAGATGTAGACTATAAAAAATTAAAATTTTATCCGGCCCCCCCTAAAAAATTATTCTGGCTTCGCCCCTGACTCACATATGAATACTAATAACTAGAAACTAATAGCATAATATCTATAAGTTCACATGTACAATTTAAAGCACTATGAACTTACCTATGACTATTTCTGATTAAAAGCAATGACTATTCCGCGATTTTCCCTTTTCTTCAGTTATTGCCTTTTTTATTCGGTTCATGATTTATATAATAATTAAATATAATCTATTAATTACACAAACATTTCACATCAATTCAATACATATTACCCTTAAATTTTCATTAATTACACTTTTCCCTAAACTTTCACATTCTTCACAAATTTAGTCCATACCTTTAAAATTCCAAAATTAACAAAACTTTGTAACAAAACACTAGCCAAATTTTACCCTACTATATTCAGCCCTCATTTATACTAATTTCACAAAAATCCCTTATCAATTATAATATTTAATCAATTAAATCCTTTACTCAAAAATTAACAAAAGCTACTTTATAATTTACTCATAACCAACAACTAATAACTCTACTTCATCCTTTAGCATCATAATATAAGAATTCATAAATGGTACATTTCAAAATTCTTAACATTTTCAAAAACGAAGCTATGGGTTAGCTGGACCTAGTGCAACGATATCAAAAACATAAAATTTACAAGAAACAAGTTAAAAATGAGTTTACATGCAAAGACTTGAGCTAGACGATGGAGATTTTTCCTTCTTCAATTTTCGGTGGAACAGTTTGTGAAGATGATAACTAACTTTTGCATTTTATTTTACTTTAGTTAAATTTTATAATTACCAATTTACCCTTAGTTCCAATCTAACAATTTTAACAATTAAAAGGCCCATAACTGTCCATCGTTAAACCTTAATGTAATGACCCGAAAGTAAGTGGTGTCCAAAAATGTGGTTTCGGGACTCCGTTTCTGTAAACACAACTCGTAAATATTGAATTATGTTAGAAGTAAATTAAATTTTGGTTAGGTAATTTCATTTATTTAGAACTTAAATTAAGGTACAGGAACCTAATTGCTTAAGTGATAAAAGTGTAATGGTTATTAAACTATAAACTAATTTATAATTAAAGGACTTGAAAAGCAATTATACCCTTGTTGTTTAATTATGGACGATCATATCATATTTATATGTATGTAATATATATTATGTTAACTATAATATATATGTTATATTAAAATATTACAAATAAAATAATGATGAGAAATAGATAGTGGAGAAGTTAATAAAAAAAAAGAAGAATAAAACAAAACATGTTTCTTGTTTATGGTCTTGCATGCTGAAATAGTGAGGGAAGAGAATAGACATTCAGCCATTATTGTTTAAGTTTTGAAGCTCAATTTGGTTGGAATGTTTTGATCCTTTTTAATTAAGTTTTATATTTTTGGAACCTTAAAATTATGTAGTAGCTTACCTATGTTGAAATTTTGAGAATTAATGATATTTGTGGAAATTGCTATTGTTGAGAAATTCAATTCTTGGTGTTATTTTTGTTGGGTTTTAAATTTGGGAGTTTAATAGATATATTTATTGAATGATTCTTGATTACTTTAAAGTTTAGGGACTTATTTACGAAAATGGTAAACTAAAGAAGTATTTTGTGAATTATAGAAAATATGAATTGTGTTGAACCTTTGGGAAAAAAATGGTTAGCATGATATTTTGTTGATAGTGGTTGAATTTCATGATTTTTAATTGAGGATTAATTTGTATTAAAAGTTTATGTTGAGAGCAAATAAGGAAAATGTAATTAAAAGTTTAATGGCTTGTGTATGAATATTTTTTATGGTTGACATGAATATTTTTTATGGTTGAATTAAGTAAATTAATCAAGCTATTGATTTTAGATCGAGAAGCAAGAGGATCAGTTGATAACCGTGGAAAGGAAAAGGTAGTAAAGTAATCATCTTCGATCTTAGTAGCTATCATAATCAAGTAAGTTTGTAGTCCTTGAGTCGAACTCTCTATTTAATTTAATTAATTTAGTCGTATTTGATATCAAATTATATCCATTAATAAATTGGTTAATTCTTTCGGATAGAATACTATGGAATAAGATTCGAATGTATACGAATTAGATAAAAAATATTTTCATTATTGTTGTTGTGGTTAATTAAATTATAGAATATGGCTTTGAGGATTTAATTCTTGGTGAGCACAACTATCATTGGTTATCCGACTAGTGTTTGGCGCAATAATTTGTTGACTCGTTCAACTAGTGCCAGGCACAACTATCTTCGATTATCCGACTAGCACTAGGCACAATAATTTGTCGACTTGTTCGACTAGTGCTGGGCATAACATCGTCGGTTATCCGACTAGAGCTGGGCGTAATAATTTGTTGACTTGTTCGACTAGTGCTGGGTGTAATAGGCCCAATTTGCCTGGGCCCACAAACCATACAGAGAATAATAAAACCAAATAAATTAAACAGTCCAAGTTTTTTTTACAAGCCCAAACACATTAACCAAACCCATTATAGCAACCCAAATCCAAACCCAAACGCTACCCAGCCCAATTTGTAACACCCCAAACCCGGCCCAAAACGCCACGACCAGATCTGGTATGCTACAGGTTAAATGATGAAAATTTTTCTTTGGAGGGTTTTGATAATCTCGGTTCATTTATGTAGGTATTCGTTAAATAAGTGATATTTGTAGAAAACCTTTGTAGCTCTTTTTTTTTTTTTTTTTAGAACTTGTTTGAAAATCCCATTTTTTCTTTCCTTCTTATAATTAAGTCCTTCAACATAAATTTATAGAATGTAAACTTTAACAAATATAAATTGATAACCTAAGCTATGGAGGCCTTATTACATAAATAATCCCAAAATTAAACTTAAAGGAAAACCTGAAATAGTTTATGAAAATAAAAGACTTGGTGGCCCCTCGAGTCCTCCTCGGCTCCCATGTCCACGATCTATTGCTCATCTAAAAAGTGAGGGAAATAAAAGGGGTGAGTCACCAAGACTCAGTGTGCAAAACCTGAAAACACAAAAAGGCTTGAGGCCTACAAACACATTATGGGCCTTGGCCCATACACAATAGCAACAAAATATTTACATGCTACATGGCCCAACCCAACCTAAAAGTCCATCCTCTACACAAAGAAATTGCATCACCATCACACCTCGGGGATTTCTACAATCAACCCACTAACCGCTGCACACCATATCGACAGCCATGCTGCCTATTCCTAATAATCAGGAATAAATTTAACGTGGCTTCGCCACCGATCACTATTGTGACCTAACTTTACAATTCGTGGTTTAACCACCAATCACCAAGTGAACTATTAACATGCTGTAACATCCCCAAACCCGGCCCACGAGCCTTGACCGGATCTGGTTATGCCACTGCGGAAAAACAGTTGGAAATCTTTGTCTTTAGGAAAAACTTGAAAATTTTGTTTATTTTCTGGAAGTAATTTCCATTAAAAATTATTAAATAATAAGCTTGATATAAAATATGTGAATTAAAACTTTATTATAATTTATTATATTATAAATCATTTGAAGGAAATAAATCTAAGTATAATATAAACCCTAATTAAAAAGATAATAAAATGATCCCAACAATAAATTAAGAGGCCTTTTATTACAACCACTATTTAAACCAAAACTTAATATAAATAAGCTTTAAAATACAAAACATACCTATTCATATTCCATATTGGGCTTGGCCCATTTCCATATCAATTTATAACAAAACCATGCAATATGAAACCCAACCCAATCCTAAGGTCCATCCGCTACACACCCCTTAACCAAATTTACCACACACCGGGGACTATCGAGTCACCCTCTCCTTTTCCTCCAAAAGGCAACTAATGCCCGTACGATGTAGCGTATAGCTAACATCAAACCACGATGGAGCACACAAGAATCCATCAAGCCACGATATGGCATAAAGCCGATATCAATCAAGGTAACCACGCGAACTAAATCGCAAAGATCCACAACGCGACCTCGGTCGGCGCCAATCCACGATGTAGCACAAAGTGACATCAACCACGCATCAAGTACACCGCATCTTCTTTCAAAACCCACCCATGCACATGTAACATAATATAATGACATAATGAATAAAGCGTACATGATATTCGGGCATACATTCATATTCATAGACATACTCACATACACGTATTAATAACCACATCTCAACGGTTTTGATACTAACTGTTTATTGACATACCCTTTAAGGGTATCCGGTTCACATAGTCAATGCACTTATTAACACATATTTAACACATACACCTATCGATACATATCATATACCGAAATCGATGGGTTAATCACACACCTTATAACTCAAGCTCTAAACCTCGATCCCGACGCTATCGCTTTTGAGACTACCGTTATTTGCTTATCGTTTTCACATTATGCGCCCACACCCGGTGGCCAATCTCGTCTGTGAAACGATCTCTTTTGAACTTTGGGATGGGAGCTTTCCTTTCCTCTTGATCGCACTTGCATCCATCGACACTTAATCGTAATCACACCATTAATCAACAAGTCATAATCCACTATTATTGAATTTAGATCACCTAATAACATCCTTATCAAATATCGAGATCCCGAAGGCTCCCTTTGCTTCGTAAATTTGGCCCTAAAAGATCATAGCCACCACTCGGTCAATCACAAAAACACAAACAATGGCCTAAGGTCAATTTCAATGGATCACTTACCAACCGAATACTCAAGGGTAAAATCTTTGCTTGCTTGCTTCCAAATCTCAAGCCCTTTCTCTAAAACCGATTGGAGATGCTCCGCCTTTGATTCGTCTTAACTACACCAAATGACTAATAGGGAGTTTCGCTAGGCCTTCCAGAGTTGCAACAAAAGAATTGTTTTATGAAGAAAAGGGGAATTCGGCCTAAGCAGAGTTTCCAAGAAAAAGTATAAAGGAAGGGAGAGAAAAAAAAGTAGATGCTCCAACTTTCGGCTTTGGCTTCCACAAAATAAAAGCAAAAGAGGAAGTGTTCCTTGACTTGGTTTCGCAAGAGGCTAAGGAAGAAATAATTTGGCAACAAAGAAATGGCTAAATTCGGTTAAGGGATGAGCACACCCCTATTTATAGAATTCGGCACCTACCCACGTGAAGAATCCATCCTTTGGCCATCACCTACTAATTCAAATTAAATTTGAATTAGCCAACTACCCCACTATTATCCATATTTTATCACTCAATTAATCTAAAATATCACTTAATCCTATTAAAACAATTAAACCACCAGCAGCCATTATCTCTAATTCTCTAATTTAAAACTAACTAAAATAATCCTTTATTATCTTAAAATAATAAAATAACAAAACCCAATCCTTATCACACCTTCCAGCCGAATTCAAACACCACCAAAACCTTTAGCCGGCCACCAACTCCTCTTTAATTCTAATTCAAATTCCTTTCCCATTTTATAACTTTATCAATTAAAAAAAATAAAAGATAAACTAATAATAATATTCCCTTCTTCCACCGAATTTAAAAACTAAACACTAATCTAATCTTATCCTATTTGAAACCCCCCACATGTGCCGTCCCACACATTACCAAGCTGCTGCCAAATAAAAGAAAAAATAAAACTCTAAATGCCAATACAGGTTCGAACTCGAACTCCGCTGCTCACCTTCCTCCAACGCCTGCACCACTTTCGCCACTTTGATTTTTATGCCATAAAGCCCCAACATTTAATTTTAAACCGTGCCTACTCCATTTATAACCGCATATAAAAGAAAACACGCCCAAAATGTCACGCCAAATTTCGAAACCGCGACCTCCTTCCCTTCCAAATACTTAAGTAGCGCTAAGAGCCACTCGCCAATTGGACTTTCATGTCCATCAACTTGGACATTTATTTATAAGCATACCGGCCGAGTCCCTAATTAGCGCAAAGATAAAACAAAATTGTCAGCCTTAGCAATTCGAACCTTGACCCCTTAGGCGTCACCTTCCCAAGCCCCAAGCAACGCCTTCATGCCACTTTGCCAACTCCTTTCTTGTGTCCTAAATTCCACCAATTTATTTTAAAGCCTACTTGCCCTAATTCCCCTTTTTACACTAAAAATCTAAAATTTTCTAAAGTCTTCCCTTTCATCCAACCATTTCTAAAACCTCTAAAACACCTCCAAACACACCCAAAACCTACCAACACCGAATTATACTTAAATTACCTAGCCCCTAAACCGTGGTGTTACAATTCTACCCTCCTTAAAATAATTTCGTCCTCGAAATTACTTATTACCGAATAATTATAACTCGCTATTCTACTTCCTCACAAGACTCGATCTTAGTCTATCATACTCTCGACACGCCTTTAAGTTCTCTCTCAAGATCCAGATCATACAAGAAAGAGCTAACTTACAAACAAGGAAAGCAATTAAAGAATATTCCAAAACAAAGGAGCTTACCCGATATCACATCTTCGGTTGACTCTGACTAAAACCATTCCTTCCATGACTTGAACCGCGACCCCTCGTCGCTCGAGGACAATTCTTAACCAGATGTGCCTTAGATCCACACCGAAAGCATTCTTTACTATTTCCCCAACACTCTCCTAAATGGTTTCTCCCACACTTAACGCATGAATGATTCCGATCAACTGGTACAAGTGCACGTACAAGGTTCTCGGTCCTTGGTCTTTTCTGGACATTACCCAACGATACTGATGGTCCAACGTTCCTCTTATTCTCGTTCCTATTCTTCTCTTGGTTCTCCCTGATAGTCTTCTTAACCTCTTCACGATCCGAGCTTTCTCCACTAAAGTGGCAAAGTCTCTCTCTCGCATGGAGCGATCAACTCCGCAACTCATCCGTAGCCCATCTTCGAATCGAACACTTCTTTCGTAATCAGTAGCCACGATTCCTTTAGCATACTGGCTTAACCGCACAAATTCCGCTTCGTACTCAGCTATCGACTTACTTCCTTGTACTAGATTTAGAAATGCTTTCCTTTGCGAGTCCAAATAACTGGCTCCTACGCATTTCCCTTCAAACTTGGCCTTAAAGAAATCCCAATCCAATGATCTCGCAGACACCTTGTTTGACAAATGAGCCACTTAACGATAAGCTTCGTCGCAAAGCAAACAAACGCTTCTTCAAATTTTTCTTCATTGGTGCAATCCAAATCGTCCATGATTCTTTCGATTGCTTCTAGCCAATACTCCGCTACGCTCGAGCTACTCCTCGACACTCCTCTAAAGATCTCACTCTGCTCGATCTAAGCCTTTCCGATACCGACTTCGAAGTTTCATTTCCTCTACTAACTCCCGCTACTCGCTCTAGCACTCGCAACATGGCCCGCGATACTGCGTCATCTTCTCCGGTTTGATCTTGCTCCTCCATGGCCATTCTTGGCGCAGATTTCACTTCGACCCATGGCTGACCCTATCGGTTCCGATGTCGCCATTCTACCTCTACGCATCCCTAGAACTCATCTCTATCGCCTTGATTTATCCGATTAAGAATTTTTATGCATTAGTAATTGTTCCACTATTTAACCATGAGCATATTTTATGAATGAAAGATTTTGAAGTAGTTCTTTCGATCACACAAGGGTTCGATTCGAGTTTTACTACTCTAACTCGTAGAATTACTTTCACATTCCTCATCAAACACATTCATTCCTCAAGAGAGGCACATTCAAAGGTATCTACCATCCACATTCACTATTCTACATTTACGCCTGCTTTACCCTGTGGGTATTTTCGTCATTTTGTCCTACAGGACATTTCCGTAATAAACTGTGGAAATTTTAAAACTTAATAAACCAGAACATTTTGAAATTTCCACATCGGGAGGGCATTTCTGAAAAATTTTCAAATTAGAGATACAGCAGAATTTTGGAAACCAGGGGTATTTTAGTAATTTTCAACACAGGGGTATTTTTGTAAATTTTCCCAAATCGGGGTATATTGATATTTTGAAAACTAGAGATTTTGGTATTTTGCAAAGTAAAAATCATTTTAACAAAAGTTGAGGGTAGTGCGGTAATTTTACAATACAGGGGCAATTTTGTAATTTTGCCGCTAGGGCCATTTTGGTAATTTTGGGAAAATCGAGAAAACACTTTTTTTCAAAACCAGATTAGGGTTTACAAACCAAAAGGATAAATTTGAAAATTTTAAAACCAAGAATTTTAAAACAAAGAAGGCTAATCCCTTTCGGGTTTTAATAATTGGTTCACTTGTGAACAAGTCCTCTTGGTTAAGGTGAACCAGTAGCTACGCACTGTAGGATTCAAGTGGAGAGGAGGTGAGTCACGGATTTGCTTAAATACCAAGCTCCCACCGAATACCACTCCTAGACATGCGCACACAAAGTTGCCACACCTTAACTCGTGACTTACTTCACAGTTTGTTTAGTAACCTTAAGTCTTATGCACATGTTTGAGTAGACTAGCCTTAGGGTTCAACCGATCCTAATTCACTAATCTACGAGCCCAACAAAGCCCATAATAGTTCATATATCAAATTACTTCACAAGTCTCAAGTACTTACACGTGGACTCGGCCGAGGTACAGTGCCATGCCGAAAAAACTCAAAATTTCTTAAAAGCCCATATTTTTGAAAAGCCCATTTGAAAATGTTTTGGGCCCAAAACCCTCAAAGCCGAGTTTTGAATCGGCTCGATACCAATCTGTAACATCCCCAAACCCGCCCACGAGCCTTGACCGGATCTGTTATGCCACTGCGAAAAACGGTTGGAAATCTTTGTCTTTAGGAAAAACTTGAAAATTTTGTTTATTTTCTAAGTAATTTCCATTAAAATTATTAAATAATAAGCTTGATATAAAATATGTGAATTAAAACTTTATTATAATTTATTATATTATAAATCATTTGAAGGAAATAAATCTAAGTATAATATAAACCCTAATTAAAAAGATAATAAAATGATCCCAACAATAAATTAAGAGGCCTTTTATTACAACCACTATTTAAACCAAAACTTAATATAAATAAGCTTTAAAATATTTAAACTCTTCCTTCTGCATGGGCCACCATGTGTCCTCTCCGATCCCGGTCCAAACTCAAGAGTCACCTGAAATGTTAGGAAAATAATTGGGTGAGTCATACAGACTCAGTGTGTAATTAAACCACTGATATCCACCCACATGCTAGCCACAAATCAACCCAATTATCAAATGCAACATGTAAACATAATCACATGGATATTACCACAACTGGCTTGGCCCACAATCAAATCATATTCAAGCAATCGGCTAGGCCCTTTCTTATTAATCCACGATTCTGGCTTGGCCCATTTCCACGTATGTTCTCAAAACATACCTATTCATATTCCATATTGGGCTTGGCCCATTTCCATATCAATTTATAACAAAACCATGCAATATGAAACCCAACCCAATCCTAAGGTCCATCCGCTACACACCCCTTAACCAAATTTCTACCACACACGGGGACTATCGAGTCACCCTCTCCTTTTCCCTCCAAAAAGGCAACCAATGCCACCACGATGTAGCGTATAGCTAACATCAAACCACGATGGAGCACAAAGAATCCATCAAGCCACGATATGGCATAAAGCCGATATCAATCAAGGTAACCACGCGAACTAAATCGCAAAGATCCACAACGCGACCTCGGTCGGCGCCAATCCACGATGTAGCACAAAGTCGACATCAACCACGCATCAAGTACACCCGTACCTTCTTTCAAAAACCCACCCATGCACATGTAACATAATATAATGACATAATGAATAAAGCGTGTACATGATATTCGGCATACATTCATATTCATGACATACTCACATACACGTATTAATAACCACATCTCAACAGTTTTGATACTAACTCGTTTATTGACATACCCTTTAAGGGTATCCGGTTCACATAGTCACCGCACTTATTAACACATATTTAACACATACACCTATCGCATACATATCATATACCTGGAAATCGATGGGTTAATCACACACCTTATAACTCAAGCTCTAAACCCTCGATCCCGACGCTTATCGCTTTTGCGAGACTACCGTTATTTGCTTATCGTTTTACATTGTGCGCCCACACCCCGGTGGCCAATCTCGCATACAGTAAACCGATCTCTTTGAACTTCGGATGGGAGCTTTCCTTTCCCTCTTGACGGCACTTGCATCCATCGACACTTAATCGTAATCACACCATTAATCAACAAGTCATAATCCACTATTATTGAATTTAGATCACCTAATAACATCCTTATCAAATATCGAGATCCCAAGGCTCCCTTTGCTTCGTAAATTTGGCCCTAAAGATCATAGCCACCACTCGGTCAATCACAAAACACAAACAATGGCCTAAGGTCAATTTCAATGGATCACTTACCAACCGAATACTCAAGGGTAAAATCTTTGCTTGCTTGCTTCCAAATCTCGAAGCCCTTTCTCTAAAACCGATTGGAGATGCTCCTGCCTTGATTCGTCTTAACTACACCAAAATGACTAATAGGGAGTTTCGGCTAGGCCTTCCAGAGTTGCAACAAAAGAATTGTTTTATGAAGAAAAGGGGAATTCGGCCTAAGCAGAGTTTCCAAGAAAAAGTATAAAGGAAGGGAGAGAAAAAAAAGTAGATGCTCCAACTTTCGGCTTTGGCTTCCACAAAATAAAAGCAAAAGAGGAAGTGTTCCTTGACTTGGTTTCGGCAAGAGGCTAAGGGAAGAAATAATTTGGCAACAAAGAAATGGCTAAAATTCGGTTAAGGATGAGCACACCCTATTTATAGAATTCTAAGACCTACCCACGTGAAGAATCCATCCTTTGGCCATCACCTACTAATTCAAATTAAATTTGAATTAGCCAACTACTCCCACTATTATCCATATTTTATCACTCAATTAATCTAAAATATCACTTAATCCTATTAAAACAATTAAACCACCAGCAGACCATTATCTCTAATTCTCTAATTTAAAACTAACTAAAATAATCCTTTATTATCTTAAAATAATAAAATAACAAAACCCAATCCTTATCACACCTTCCAAATTAATTCAAACACCACCAAAACCTTTAGCCGCCACCAACTCCTCTTTAATTCTAATTCAAATTCCTTTCCCATTTTATAACTTTATCAATTAAAAAAATAAAAGATAAACTAATAATAATATTCCTTCTTCCAATCGAATTTAAAAACTAAACACTAATCTAATCTTATCCTATTTGAAACCCCCACATGTGCCGTCCCACACATTACCAAGTCTTTGCCAAATAAAAGAAAAAATAAAACTCTAAATGCCAATACACGGTTCAACTCGAACCTGCTGCTTTGCTCACCTTCCTCCAACGCCTGCACCACTCGGCCACTTTGATTTTTATGCCATAAAGCCCCAACATTTAATTTTAAACCGTGCCTACTCCAAATTTACATAACCGCATATAAAAGAAAACACGCCCAAATGTGCTGCCAATTTCTAAACCGCATGACCTCCTTCCCTTCCAAAGACCTAAGTAGCGCTAAGAGCCACTCGCCAATTGGACTTTCATGTCCATCAACTTGGACATTTATTTATAAGCATACTGGCCGAGTCCCCTAATTAGCGCAAAGATAAAACAAAATTGCTGCTTTAGCAATCAACCTTGACCCCTTAGGCGCCACCTTCCCAAGCCCCAAGCAACGCCTTCATGCCACTTTGCCAACTCCTTTCTTGTGTCCTAAATTCCACCAATTTATTTTAAAGCCTACTTGCCCTAATTCCCTTTTTACACTAAAATCTAAAATTTTCTAAAGTCTTCCCTTTCATCCAACCATTTCTAAAACCTCTAAAACACCTCCAAACACACCCAAAACCTACCAACACCGAATTATACTTAAATTACCTAGCCCCTAAACCAGGGTGTTACACATGCTCTTCCCCTTCATCATATTAACCCCATCCCATGCATACATCCATGCAGGATCAAAACAATATACTACCTAAAATATCACAGACTATCACAAACTTCGAAACACATAGAGAAGTTTCTATGATTACGTACCTGGCATCCCTTGCTTACCCTTTTCGGGTATACGACTGTCCATACAGCCTTTTTTTCTCGACTTTTAGCCCATAACATATATAGTACAGATTAACTAGTGTGATAGAGATCTACACACCTGATTACAGACAAGACGGGACTTTCTATGTCGACACTATTAGAAGCCGATACGACTGCTAACTGTCTAAGGTTTTATTCTGAAGCCGGTCCACAACCCGGTGGCCAATCCCATACTGCTGACACCACTCGCTTCCTAAATCTAGGGGTTGGATTTACGGGTCCAATTCCCTCTTTCGTTTGGCTAGCGTTTGTATCCATGGAACAGATCTTAGTCAACAAACCGGATTAAAACATTGAATCGAATACAAACACAAATATACATTCATAGTGTAGAGGTCCCTTACCTAGAAATCCCGAAAGAGATGGAGTTTAGAGACTAGCGGTTTCTGGCTTTTAGATCTAGACGATCTACTTTGATTCTCGATATGCCGCCCCAAAATAAGAACACAAGAACAATCAAAACATTACTCCAAGGATAATCTTATCATGCCAACTAGCCTTTCGGCTTTGGCCTCAACAAAAAAAACCCAGAAGAGAAAAAGTGAAGAGAGAATTCAGCACTTACCTTAACACCAACAGATTCGACTAACCCTTAGAGATTCCAGCACTTAGCACGATAAAAGAAAGAAATTGGCAAGGAGAAAAGAGTGGACAAGGTATTCGACTAGTAGGAAAGAGTGGAGGAGAGAGTTGAAGTGAAGAGATTCGACTTTAGAAGAGATAAAAAGAAAAGATGTAGAGAGGAACTGTGAGGTTTCAGCTTGTAGAGGGAAGCAGAGAAAAGAACAATGGAATTTCAGCTTTTGCATAAAAGTAGAGATGAGATGGAAGAAAAGAAAAAAAAGAATAGGATCCAAATGCCAGAATTGAAGAGATATCCCCCTACTTTACCCAAATTTCGGCACCTACTACCTAAAAATCGAAAATGCCCCTTTTTAAAACTAAAACTAAGCTATTAATCAAGGGAAATTTCAGCACCCCTTGAACATATTAGAACCGATTCCTCCTTCCCCTCAGTGTTGGAATTTCGGCCACCACTGTGACCAACAGATAAATCCTACACCTCCAAAAGAAGCCTAGATAACACTACCTCTTCCTTTCTTTATCTGCCATATTATCTGTATTATCTACTCAAATAAATCCTCCTATTTCCAAGCCTCATTTTCGTCCCACTCTACCCTCTTAAATGCCGAAAATTAACTGAATTTAATTAAAGTAATTGGGCTTCATGTGACTCAAACTTGGGCCTCCTCAGTTGACGCCACCTTATACCTCCCTTATGTAGCGCCACTACCCACTGGGCTACAAGCCCATTTTGTATTTTAAAATACAGATAACATCTTTTAAACCCTATCCTAACTGGCTTTCCACTAGCATGTCCAAACAAAAAATTCGATTCAGGCCTCGGCCCAACCCTAAGCCCATTCTGGACCCCTAACACTCATATTAAACATAACCACACATTAAACGTAAAGGCCCATTAATTTAAGATGTTACAGTTCTACCCCCTTTAAAGAAATTTCAGCCTCAAAATTACCTGATCAAAATAGATGCGGGTATTGCTGCCGCATCGCTTCCTTCGGTTCCCACGTAGCCTCCTCAGAACCGCGATGCCGCCATAGAACCTTAACCAAAGAAACCGTCTTCCTCCGCAATACTTTGGCATCACGATCCAGAATTTCCACCGGTTCCTCTTCAAAAGATAAATCGGGTCTTACTTCGATTTCTTTCACAGAGACCACATGGGATGGATCCAAACGGTATCGTCTTAACATAGAGACATGGAATACATTGTGAATCTAGCTTAGCTCAGAAGGTAGCTCTAGCTAATAGGCTACCGGTCCCACTCGTTTCAACACCTGATAAGGTCCGATAAATCTGGGACTTAATTTACCTTTCCGTCCAAACCTCAGTACTTTCTTCCATGGCGACACCTTCAAGAACACCTTGTCACCCACTGTAAACTCTATGTCCTTATACTTCAAATCAGCATAGGGCTTCTGTTTGTCTGACATTTCCTTTAGTCGAGCCGAATTAACTCAACCTTCTCCTCTATCTTGGTAACCAACTCTAGACCCAAAATTCGACGTTTCCCTAATTTCGTCCAATAGGTAGGAGTACGAAACTTTCGCCTGTACAATGCTTCATAGGGCGCCATCTGAATACTAGACTAGTAGCTATTGTTGTAAGCAAACTCCACTAATGGTATAAATTCTTCCCAACTACCCCTGAAATCAATGACACAACCTCTCAACATGTCCTCCAAGATCTGAATTACCCGCCGGATCGCCCATCGGTCCGAGGATGAAATGTCAGATCGAAATCCAACTTCGTACCCAACGCTTGTTGCAATGCCTTCCAAAATCACGACGTGAACTTAGGGTCCTTGTCTGATATGATCGATACTGGTACTTCATGTAACCTCACACCTCCGCTATGTATAGCTTAGCCAATTTCTGCAGAGAGTAATCGACCCGTACTGATATGAAATGAGCAGACTTCGTCAAGCGATCAACAATCACCCAGACTGAATCTTTCTTAGTAGGTGTGAGAGGTAGCCCACTAACAAAGTCCATTGTGATCCTTTCCCACTTCCATTGTGGAATCTTCACCGGCTACAACAACCCTGATGGTAACTGATGCTTCGCCTTTACCTACTGACAGGTCAAACACTTACTCACCAATTCAGTTACCTTTCGCTTCAAGCCCGGCCACCAGAACTGATCTCGGTAATCTTGATACATCTTACTCTCTTTAGGGTACATAGCGTATGGACTACCATGCACTTCTTTTAAAATCCTACGCCTCAACTCCGGATCTTTTGGCATGCAAACTCTCCCTCGAAAACATAATAGTCCTTCCTCATTCACACTGAATTTAGTTGGCCCATCATTTGATATTAGCTACAACTTCACCTTAAGCAACTTATCAGTCTGCTTCTTCTCTTTAACCTGACTCACCCAAGAGGGTTTCATTTGAAGTTCAGCTAATAAACTCCCATCATCGTATAAACTGAGGTGAGCAAACATTGCTTTCAAGTCAGAGATTACTTTAAGACTTAGGGCATCCACCACCATGTTAGCTTTACCCGGATGATACTCGATCGAGCAGTCATAATTCTTTAACAACTCGATCCACCTCCTTTGCCTTAGATTCAACTCCTTCTAGGTCAAAAGGTATTTTAGACTCTTGTGATCAATATAAATGACGGATTTCTCCCCATACAGATAATGTTTCTAGATCTTCAAGGCAAAAACCACTGCCGCCAATTCCAAATCATGTGTGGGATAATTCAATTCGTGCGGTCTTAACTGTCGAGATGCATACGCAACAACCTTTCCATCCTGCATCAATACGCATCCTAGTCCCTTGTGTGACGCATCACAGTAAATCACGAATTCCATTTCAGCCTCCGGCTGAATCAACACTGGAGCCTCTATCAAAATCTTTTTTAACCTCTCGAAACTCTCTTACTGCTTATCAGACCAAACAAACAGAACCCCTTTCTGTAACAACTTAGTCAATAGTGCCACAATTAATGAAAATCCTTCCACAAACCTTTGGTAGTACCCAGCCAGACCAAGAAAACTCTGAATTTCTGCCACAGACCTAGGCGACTTCCAATCCAACACCGCTTTAATTTTTCGAGGGTCAACCCTAATCCCCTCTGCGGACACAACGTGGCCTAGAAAAGTAACTTCACTTAGCCAAAATTCACACTTACTGAATTTGGCATACAACTGCTTCTCCCTCAGAATTTGCAAGACCACTCGCAGATGTGAATCATACTCCTCTTCTGACCTTGAATAAACCAAGATATCATCTATAAATACCACGACAAACTGATCCAAGTAGGGTTGGAACACTCGGTTCATCATATCCATAAACGCTGCTGGTGCGTTAGTCAACCCAAATGGCATCACCATGAATTCGTAGTGACCATAGCGAGTCCTGAATGTCGTCTTATGAATATCCGCCTCCTTGACTTTAAGCTGATGGTACCTTGATCTCAGATCTATCTTCGAAAATACTGAGGCCCCCTTCAACTGATCGAACAAGTCATCGATCATTGGCAACGGGTATTTGTTCTTGATTGTTAACTTATTCAACTGACGATAGTCAATGCACATACGTATTGATCCATATTTCTTCTTAACAAATAACACCGGCGCTCCCCAAGGCGACACACTTGGTCGAATAAACCCTCTATCCAGTAACTCCTGAGTCTGCGCTTTCGATTCCACCAACTCCTTCGGCGCCATTCTATATGGAGCAATAGATACTGGCGTTGTTCCCAGAAGAAGATCGATACCAAACTCCACTTCACGATCCAGTGGTAATCCCGGAAGCTCTTCTAGGAAAACATCAGGAAATTCTTTCACCGTCCTAACATCCCCGACAGTTAGTTCCTTGGCTTTTAGAGCCCGAACAAACATTAGAATTGCCCCCATCCTTTCTGCTCTTAAGGCAGTCAGCACATTCGACAAATAGATCTCCCTTTCACCTATCACCAACACTTCACCACCCTCGAGAGTTTTTTACACCTTACGCTTGGCTGCACAATCTACATTAGCTTGATACCTCACTAGTCAGTCTATGCGTAAGATTAAATCAAACTCCCTGAACGGTAATTCCATCAGATCAGTCAGGAAAACTATTCACTAAACTTCTAAAGGTACATCCTGATAAAGCTTATTTACCACCACAGAGTGTCCTAACAGGCTAATTACAGTCATCTCCCTAGAGGAAATCTCAGAATCTATGCTTAAAGTTCCAGACACCTTACTAGCAACATGTGAATGCGTCGACCCAATATCAATCAATGCAGTGTAAGGCAAACTAAAAATTAAAAACGTACCGGTTATTACATCCGGTGCGTCAGTCTCCTCGACGTCTAACAACATAGACTAACCCTGACTGTCTCGCCTCAGTGTTTCTTGCCCCTCAGCCTATGCTCCACGGCCTCGATCGGGACCATTACCACCTCTGGTTGGATCACGACCTCTCTGTTGCTGCTGACCTCCTCTGCCCTGCTGGGCATTCTCCTGATCTGTGGGCCCTTCACTACTCCATTGCTACAGACAGTTTCTAACTTGGTGGTTCGTAGATCCACACCTAAAGCACCTCTCACTGCCCGCTAAACACTCACTTACATGGAATTTACCACATCGAGCACACTTTTGTGTCTGGCTAGCAGCAGCAGGTCTCTCATTTCGTCTCGGCCCATTTGACCTAGGTCTTTTTTAAATACGCCCAACTGCCCCTGATGATCCAAAATTTCTCTTACTTCCACCTCTATCTCTATCCCGATTTAGTTTTTCTGTCCGCTTCACCTCCTCAGCTATCTTAGTTTTTTCCACAAGGATAGTAAATTCCCTCTCCCGCTGTGAGGCTATCAACACACGCAGATCATCTCTAAGACCATCTTCAAATCAAACACACCGTTCATGGTCTGTGGCCACCATCCCTCGAGCATAACGACTAAGGCGTAAGAATTCCGCTTCATATGCAACCACTGACCTACTTCCCTGAACCAAATTCAGAAATGCTCTGCGCTGTGTATCCACATAACTCGATCCAATGTACTTACTCTGAAATGCCATTTTGAAGAAATCCTAGGTGATACGGTCAGCCACTATACCATCCTTAACCGTAAGCTACCATTGATATGCTTTGTCCCGTAGGAGAGATGCAACCCCTTTCAATTTCTCCTCTTCCGTGAAATCAATATCATCCATTATGTGTTCAACTGCCTCCAACCAATACTTAGCTGTACTCGGGGCTATACCAGAAATTCTCCTAAACACTTCTACCCCATTGGCTCTAAGTCGCTCTGACACGAATTTTCGAGCTCCTGTGCCCATGCCTGCCCCAGCAACCCTCTCTAAAACCCTTAACATTGCCTGAGATACCGCATCATCTCCTGCCGTCTGATCCTGAAATTCCACCTCCGCAGTTGGGGGTACTAGCATTTCGTCTCCTGACCCATGGCCAGATCCCACTGGTTCTGACACAGCTATCCTGCCCCTACCACGACCACGCGCAGGACGTCTAAGACCCCTTGTACTCATTCTACCGATTCCCATTTATCTGATTAAAAATTTTATGAATTATTAATTTCTTTCACTGATTAACCACGAACAATCTTATGGACAGTAGTTTCAAGAGTAGTTCTTTTGAATTCGAAATTATATCTACGGGTTTCAGTCTTAAGTCTGAATCTTCTAGATCTAGGAACCACATACATTCAACCATCATACATCAACATACAAGCAGCATCCATGAACTCACATTCATCACATAAGGGTATTTTTGTCATTTCACTACCCAAGGGTACTTTCATAATTTTATCTTACCGGGGTATTTTCGTAGTTTTCCAAAATAGGGTATCTTGGTGATTTTACAAAATAGGGGTATTTTGGTAATTCTGTAATTCGGGGTATTTCGGTAATTTCACAAATTTTTGGTAACTTTGCAAATCCAGGGTATTTTGGGAATTTTTCACAAATTAAGGGTATTTTAGAAATTTTACAAAACTAAAGGTATTTTAGTAATTTTGTAAAATAGTGTGGCTGGTCCCTTTCGGGTTTTAGTTATAAATTTTGGCCCGTCAACAAGTCCTCGTGGCTAAGGTGAACAGTCACTACGCACCAGGTAGGATTCCAACGAAGAGGAGGTGAGCCACTAGGGCCGCTTAAGTACCAAGCTCTCCCTGGACCCAATCCTAGACATGCGTATGCCTGTTACCACACCCTAACCCAGCGACTTGTTCACGGACATGTTTAATTAGATTAAGTCTTATGAGATTTGAAGAATTGTTCAAACTAAGCCTAAAGTCCATCAAACTCTAATCATACTAGCCCACGTCCCTATGGAGCCCATCAAGCCCAACATGCATATCACATAATGAGTTTAGAATACTTACCTGCGTGGATCGGGTGCTGGTAGACTCGAAGGCCATATCTCAACCGAAACTTTTCTCAAGTTCACCTCAATTTTACAAATCACTACTAGACCCATTTCACAGCCTGAGTTTTGCAACCTAGGCTCTGATACCAAAATGTAACACCTTAAACCCAGCCCAAAATGCCATGACCAAATCTGGTATGCTACGGGTTAAATGTTGAAAACTTTGCTTTGGAGGGTTTTGATAATCTCGGTTTGTTTATGTAGGTATTCGTTAAATAAGTGATATTTGTAGAAAACCTTTGTAGTTCTTTTTTTTTGTAGAACTTATTTGAAAATCCCATTTTTTTTCCTTCTTATAATTAAGTCCTTGAAAATAAATTTATAGAATGTAAACTTTAACAAATATAAATTGATAACCTAAGCTTTGGAGGCCTTATTACATAAATAATCCCAAAATTAAACTTAAAGGAAAATCGAAATAGTTTATGAAAATAAAAGACTTGGTGGCCCCTCGAGTCCGCCTCGGCTCCCATGTCCATGATCTACTGCTCATCTGAAAAGTGAGGGAAATAAAAGGGGTGAGTCACCAAGACTCAATGTGCAAAACCCAAAAACACAAAAAGGCTTGAGGCCCACAAACACATTATGGGCCTTGGCCCATACACAATGGCAACAAAATATTTACATGCTACATGGCCCAACCCAACCTAAAAGTCCATCCTTTACACACTAGCCCGTACCAGCCATCACACCTCGGGGATTTCTACAATCAACCCACCAACCGCTACACACTATATTGACAGCCATGCTGCCTATTCCTAACAATCAGGAATAAATTTAACATGGCTTAGCCACTGATCACTATTGTGACCTAACTTTACAATTCGTGGTTTAACCACCGATCACCAAGTGAACTATTAACATGCTCTTTCCCTTCATCATATTAACCCCATCCCATGCATACATCCACGCAGAATCAAAATAATATACTACCTAAAAGATCATAGACTATCACAAACTTCGATACACAATGAGAAGTTTCTATGATTACGTACCTGGCATCCCTTGCCTACCCTTTTTAGTTATACGACTGTCCATACAGCCCTTTTTTTCCCCGGCTTTTAGCCCATAACATATATAGTATAGATTAACTAGTGTGATAGAGATATACACACCTGATTACAGACAAGACGAGACTTTCTATGTCGACACTATCAGAAGCCGATACGACTGCTAACTGTCTAAGGTTTTGTTCTAAAGCCGATCCACAACTCGGTGGCCAATCCCGTACTGCTGACACCGCTCGCTTCTTAAATTTAGGGGTTGGATTTACGGGTCCAATTCCCTCTTTTGTTTAACTAGCGTTTGTATCCATGGACCAGATCTTAGTCAACAAATCGGATTAAAACATTGAATCGAATACAAACACGGATGTACATTCATAGTGCAGAGGTCCTTTACCTAGAAATCCCGAAAGAGATGGAGTTTAGAGACTAGCGATTTCCAGCTTTTAGATCTAGATGATCTACTTCGATTCCCGATATGTCGCCCCAAAATAAGAACACGAGAACAATCAAAACATTACTCTAAGGATAATCTTATCACACCAACTAGCCTTTCGGCTTTGGCCTCAACAAAAAAAATTAGAAGAGAAAAAGTGAAGAGAGAATTCGGCACTTACCTTAACACCAACAAATTCGACTAACCCTTAGAGATTTTAGCACTTAGCATGATAAAAGAAAGAAATCGGCAAGGAGAGAAGAGATCAAAAGAAAAGATGTAGAGAGGAACTGTGAGGTTTCAGCTTGTAGAGGGAAGCAGAGAAAAGAACAATAGAATTTCGGCTTTTGCATAAAAGTGGAGATGAGAGGGAATAAAAGAAAAAAAAGAATGGGATCCAAATGCCGGAATTGAAGAGATACCCCCTACTTAACCCAAATTTCGGCACCTACTACCTAAAAACTGAAAATGCCCCTTTTTAAAACTAAAACTAAGCTATTAATCAAGGGAAATTTCGGCACCCCTTGAACATATCAGAACCGATTCCTCCCCCCTCAGTGTTGGAATTTTGGCCACCACTGTGACCAGCAGATAAATCCTAAATTTCCTCCCTTATCTTTATCTGATCACACCTCCAAAAGAAGCCTAGATAACACTACCTCTTCCTCCCTTTATATGCCATATTATCTGTATTATCTACTCAAATAAATCCTCCTATTTCCACTCATTGCCGTCCCACTCTACCCTCTTAAATGCCAAAAATTAACTGAATTTAATTAAAGTAATTAGACTTCATGCGACTCAAAGTTGGGCCTCCTCAGTTGACGCCACCTTATAGCTCCCTTATGTAGCGCCACTACCCACTGGGCTACAAGCCCATTTTTTATTTTAAAATACAGATAACATCTTTTAAGCCCTATCCTAACTGGCTTTCCACTAACGTGTCCAAACAGAAAATTTGATTAAATTAAGGCCTCGGCCTAACCCTGAGCCCATTCTGGACCCCTAACACTCACATTAAACATAACCACACATTAAACGCAAAGGCCCATTAATTCAAGATGTTACACAATTTACAGCCCATTTGGCCTAAAACATAAACAAGTTTTCAGCAAACCTTAACCCTTGGACTAACTGCCGCCGCCAAGACCTCCACTCGCGCCACAGTCGCCTTCATTGCCGTAAATCACGCCCCATCGCCGCCACGTTTCTCGACCTGTAAAAGGAAAGAAAGTACATCGAAGGCAACAAATATACCAAAGATCGTGTATTTATTTTTCTAATTTTATTTTTTTGGGTTATAAAAACCCTAAGGAAATCTGTAAACAGGGGACTTTTTTTTACATAATACGAATACATACAATAGCAATACAAAAAAAATAGATTCGCAAAAGGTTTTTTTTCTTTATTAGCAATTTTCGAAACTATTCATAGATAAAAGATTATTTTTTCTTTTACTATATATATATTTAAATAACTTGTAAAAAAAGAGGAAATTTACCTCTTTTTTTTGCATCAGACAATCGACAATTCTTTTTGGTGGCGGTGATCGGTCTTGAGTTGAGCCGAGTCCCGCTAAAATCGCCAGGAGAGAGAGAGAGAGAGGAGTCATTCGATTATTTTTGGAAGGAGTAAAATGAAATTTTGTTTAAAAATGGTTTGTATAAGCCTCTAAAACTGCTACTGCTTTTGGGGTGACTTCAATTGCCCAAAATGACGTCATTTTGCCCTCGACTGCGCCTTGACCCGAGTGACGATCCGTGTTTACGTAAAGGGTTATTTATACAATTAGTCCTTCCGCTTTTTAGCCGAGTCCCCTTAAAAATCGCCAGGGAGAGAGAGAGAAAAGTCGCTCGATTATTTTTGGAAGGAGTAAAATGAAATTTTTGTTTAAAAAATGGTTTGTATAAGCCTCTAAAACGGCGCCGTTTTGGGGCTGACTTCAATTGCCCAAAATGACGTCGTTTTGCCCCTCTGACCCGCGCCTTGACCCAACCCAGGGACGATCCGCGTGTTTCTGTAAAAGGGGTTATTTATACAATTAGTCCTTCCGCTCTTTTATGGTTTTATAATTAAGTCCTTTTTATTTTTTAATTTGGCCCTATATCTTCACTTACTTGTTCATTTTAGTCCTACAACGCACGGTGCCGTTTAAGAGGGCGGGAATATTTCCCATTTGGTCCTCCCCTTTTTGCGCGCGTTGCTAAGGGGCCCTAATTTACTTATTTCTTTTAAAATTCGCCCCAAAGCTTCAGTTTTAAGTTTAGTTTGGTCCTTACTTTATTTTCTTTTATTATTTTTGTTATTTTGCCTTGGTTTTAACATTATTTTTTATTATTGTTTCTATATAGATATTATTATTATTTTATTATTACCATATTCATTATTTTCATATTTATTATTATTGCTATTATTTATTATTATTATTATTATTATTATTATTATTATTATTATTATTATTATTATTTTACTATCATTATTGTTAGTATTATTTTCTACTAGCATTATTTTTAATCACTATCAATCCCAATATTTGCTATTATTTTATTATTAATATTATTTTTGTTTCTACTATTACTTTTATTATTATTTTCATTTACTATTAATATTATTATTATTACTATTATTACCACTAATTTAGTATTATTATTATTATATTACCACTATTATTTTTCTTATTATTATTTTATTTATAATTAATTTTATCAAGATTATTATTACTATTATTATTATTATTATTATTTTCTATTATTATTATTTATATAATTATATTTATTATTATTACTATTATTAATTAATTAACTACTTAATTTTATACTATCTTTATTATATCATATATTTTCTTCTTTTGTATTTACTCACATTATTTTAATTATCATTTTTATAATTGTTATTATTATCATAATTATTATTATAATTTTCATTTTGTATTTTGTATTTTTGTATTTTTATTTTTTCAATTATTATTTAAACTTTTATCAATTTTTATTTATTGTTTTATTTATTATTAGCTTGTTATTTTATTCATATTGTTGATTCTTTTTATTTTATATGTAAAGTTTCATGTTTATTTCGTAGTTTTTATCTTTTGTTATTTGCTACTTTATATCTTTTATTCTTTATTTGTTTATTATTTTTATATTTTCTTAGTATAGTCATTTTATTTCCTGCATTATTCGCTATTTTATATTGTTATTTCTTTAATTGTTTATATTAGTATTAATTGTTAATATGATTTTTAATTTGGAATTGGTGTTTTAATATATATATGCCATATCTTACTCCAAAACCATTTGTTTTATAAAACACATTTAATTATATTTACACATTTTATTCAAAGGCTTTTAAATATATCGATATATGATATTTGGAGACTTGAGAGAAATTATACCCTAACTTACTGGGTTTTAATTTTTCTCGTAGAACTTAAAATATCAAGTATCCTCTTTTTTTTAAAACCTATAAATTTCAAATTAAAACTTATTCTCGAAAATTCATAATGTTATATCTTAACTTATTAGATATAATGTTTTGTATCTCGAGGTAAGGATTTTTTATAAAATAAAGGTGATCCTAGTTTCAAAGTCATGAGATGTTACATCCTAACTTATTGGGTATAGCATTTTATTTCCTTGAGATAGGTAAGTCTTGGCTTTCTTTCAAATAAAGGATCGTATTTTAAATTTTTTCAAAATTTCGACATTAGGACATGAGATTATTAATTAGGTACCAAATTTTGGGCATTACGAGGGTGCTAACCCTTCCTCGTACGTAACCGAATCCCGAACCCATTTTATTGTATTTCGTGGACCAAAATCAATGTTTTGAAATAAAACGTTTTATAAGGGATCCAATCACACCTGAATCAAAAAGGATTGGTGGTGACTCCCGTTTTTTTTTTTAAAGTCGACCCCCATTTTTATAAAAACTTTAAAAATGGTTTCGACAGTGGGCACACAAATAATCTTGTCAAGTTAAACGATGAGCGTTGGGCGCAAAACCTTATGTACTGTCTAACTATTAGGTATTGGATGCCATTTAGTGGATTATACATTTCAGTAAGGTATAATAATTGATGAGAGGATATTTGTATATAAATGATGTTATAGATATGTTTCTATAGGAATTATGGTAACTTCATAGAGATGACTTATATGTTATGAAATGTAAACTTTTGTTTAATAGTTGTAAAGGGGATCCTTTGAAAACATGGGTTACTTACTGTTTGAATTTTTACTTGAGTACAAGTTAGGTATTCACCATTGTTCTACAACTCAGCATCCATGACAAATCTCGTACTCAATGTTGGTGATCTATTTTCTTTTTGAGTCTTGGCATGTACATGGGATGTCAATTTTGAAATAATGATATTTTGTTTTTAATGAATTTTAATGAATGTAGTCCTATAAGTTATAAATGATGTGTAATTTAGAACATAGTTGTATATAAATGCTTGAAGTTGTTCATGTAAATGCTTTTACTTGATGATTGTTCTAGTGAATTGCTCACTTTGGTATTATATTAATGATGTGTTTGAGTTAGTATTAGAAAAAAGTACATATATTTTGTCATTTGGTTGATGTTGAATGTGAGTAATTGATTTGAATGATGGATCTACTTATCCTACTTATTTGAAAGATTGAACTTTGTTTGAGGTACCTATGAATGGCATATTAGTTAGATGAAGGATGAATGAATTGTTGGTTTGTGTTGGATGTTTAAAATGTGGTGTCAATGAGGGCACATTGGTTAGGCACTTAAGATGGTTGTTTTGGCATGTTTTGAGCATGTTTAAATGTGTTTGGAATAGGTTAAGTGATTGATGAATTGGTTGCTTAGTGTCTAAGAAATCACAAATTGGTAAACTTGAGTTTTAAGGTACATTAAGGTTCACACGGCCTGGGACACGGGTTGCCACATGGCCGTGTGACCCAAACGGTGTATCCACACAGCCATATGTCTTAAAACATTGAGTTACACAGTCTGAGACACGACCAACAATATGGTCGTGTGTCTTAAAATAGTGAGTTACACGGGTGAATACACGGGCTGAGACACGGCCGTGTGTCTGGAACTTCGAATATCCACACTGTCTGGGTTATGACACACTACCATTTATCCCATGTTTCCAAAATTTAAAATTTTTTCCCAACCTTTTCCATTTTGTTTCGAATTAACCCCAAAGTGTTTCCAATTTATTTTTAGGGCCTTGTAAACTCGTTTTAAGACTCCTTTAAGTACGTTTAGCGATGATTATTATGCGATTTGTTTATATATTTTTTGTTAAAATACAAATGTTAAATTTTTGAAATGTTATTGTCATACTCGTGACCCTAATCTGACAACAGAGACAGGTTAAGGGTATTACATTTAGTGGTATTAGTGCTATAGGTTTAACCGATTCTCTGGCTAAATCAAGCTCAGAATTGAGTCTAGAGGTACATGCCAAATTTGAATTGAATTTGAGTTGGGATTGGATGTTGATTAATACTATTCTTATTTTATAGTTTAAAAGATGCCAGATACTACTAATAACGCAATTGACCAAGAAATTCATATTGGTGATGAATCTACTAGGGAATTTGATGAATCTGAATCGGTTACACCGAGTGTTCGTGCCGATGGTATTCTGCAACCAAATGCTAATAGAGGCCTAAATGAAGGGCAATGTGAAACTGATATATAACGAGTCAAAGTGAAAGCTCTTCCTGCTACCCCTCCGGTAATACCCGCACCTACAGTTAAGCGAGCTCCTATTAAGGAATTGAGGAGATATGGTGCTATAGAATTTGTTGGGTTAAAAGGAGTTGATCCGTCAATGGCTGAGTTATGGTTGGAATCAATGGCTAGGGTTCTTCAACAACTTGAATGTAATTCCCGAGAAAGCGCCATTTGTATTGTTTCGTTATTGCAAGGTGAAGCCTACACTTGGTGGCAAATTATTACACGACACGTTCCTACAGAAGCTATAGATTGGAAATTCTTTCAAGTAGTGTCTCAAAAGAAATATGTCAGGGAATTATATTTTGAGGATAAAAAGCATGAATTTCTTTTACTGCAGTAAGAAGATTTATTTGTGGTGGATTATGAACAGCAATATATGTGACTCAGAAAGTATGCTATGGAACTCATTCCTACTGAAGAAGCAAGTTGTAAGACATTCCTACGTGGAATATGAGATGAAATTAGAACTCAATTAGTTGCATTGAAGATTAAATAGTTGGGGATTTGTCAGAGCGAGCAAAAATGGTAGAACAATCTCTAAGATTAAGTAAGAAATTTGAACCTTCTCGTGTTACAGACTCCTAATTCATATTTAGTACCGAAGAAAAGCAAAGGGTCTTTGGATTTTGGGAAGTCTATTGCAAGATCTGCAACATCGAATAGAATGCAAGAACATCAACCAAAAATTTATGTTGGGAGTGTAAAATGGCCGAATAAAATTTCTAAAATGTTGACCTGTGAGCATTATGGTGAGAAGCATTGTGGAAAATGCCGAAAATTGACAAAGGATTGTTTCTGTTTTGGATTATTGGAGCATTTCGGTAGAGAATGTCCGAAGAACGAAAATGGTACACCTGACGATTCTCAAAAAGTTGCCTTTGAAGTTAGGGGTCGAGGGATGAGTAGAGGTGGGTCAGTTTCGAGGGGTGGATCAAGAAAAAAGAAATGGAATAGTTGTTCATCAACTTAAGGCCAGAGCACCAACTCGTGCTTATGTGGTGTGGACACGTGATGAGGGAGATGCTACCGATGTTGTAGCAGGTATTTTTCTGTTATTCTCCACACCTGTCTATACTTTAATAGATCCTGGTTCTTCTCATTCGTATGTCAATACTAATATGGTTAATTTCGGGAAAATGAAATCTGAAATGTCAAGAGTAGTTATGTATGTGTCAAGTCCGTTGGACCAAACAAAGTTAGTCAATCAAGTTTGTAAGCGATGTCCATTGAAAATTCAAAATTTGACCTTTGCAATGGATTTATTAATTATGCCTTCCGGTGATTTTGATGTAATTCTGGGTATGGATTGGTTAACTGAGCATGGGGTAGTTCTAGATTGTCGGAAGAAAAATTTATCGGTTCAACATTCAAATAGTGAGACTATAGAAGTTTATGGTGTTAAAACGATTGGTTCAAATCAGATTATCTCATCAATTCAAGCTAATAAGTTGTTGAAACAGGATTGTGAAGCTTTTCTAGATTATGTTATACATTCAAAGACAAGGGATAGTGAAATCAGTAATACTTGAACTGTTTATGAATTCTTCGATGTGTTTTCTGAAGAAATTCCAGAATTACCACCTGATCGAGAGATTGAGTTTGCAATTGAAGTGTTCTCAGGTACAGCTCTAATGTCAATACCCCTTTATCATATGGCACCAACTAAATTGAAAGAATTGAAAATTCAACTGCAAGAATTACTGGACCGTGGCTTTATACGTCCTAGTATATCGCCCTAGGGGGCTCTAGTTCTATTCGTTAAAAAAAAGATGGCTCAATGCGACTTTGTATTAACTATCGACAATTGAATAAGTTGACAATTAAGAATTGATACCCTCTTCCTCATATCGATAACTTGCTCGATCAACTGAAGGGGGCTTTAGTCTTTTCTAAGATTGATTTCAAATCAGATTACTATCAGTTGAAAGTGAAAGATAGTGACGTACCAAAAACTGGCTGTAATACCCCTTACTCGTATCCTATGCCTAAACAAGGTACGAGTCATTACCTAACATAATAACATGCATACAAACACTTTCGGGTTATGAAATTTCGTTCAAATTTAAAACTTTTCAAAGATTGTCTTAATATCCTTAATATGAGCCTACGAGGCCCAAAACACACTTTAGAAACGATTTGGGACCAAACTGAGTTCTTTAGAAAAACTTTGGAAAATGTCACTAAAAATAAGGGCACACGCCCGTGCGGAAGGGCGACACACCTGTGTGACCTAATAACATGGCCATGTTGAAGGATCGTGTAACTCACATGACCTCAGCATATAGGGACACGCCTGTGTCCCTTGCCCGTGTGGATTTATTTTTCAATTCGAACCTACAGGGCTTTTCACACGGCCTGGCACACGCTCGTGTCCATGGCCCGTGTTCCCACACGGCCATGACATTCCTGTGTTTCAGCCCGTATGTAAAAACCTTGACATTCTATTTCTGCCATCATCAATCATTTAAGGTCACACGGCCAAGGCACACGTCTGTGTGCAAAGCCGTGTGGAAATTCTAAATTTCACATTCAAGGTGCAGACTTCGCACGGCCAGGCACATGCCCCTGTCCTATAGCCATGCCTTCCACACGGTTGAGACACATGGCCGTGTCTCAGCCCATGAGTTTACTACTAGGCATTCTGTTTTACCAAATTAAGGTGCAGGGGACACACGGCCGGACTACATGCCCTCAGGGTGGACCTCGTGTCACATGCGATCTAGACACACTCGTGTGTCTACTCGTGTGGACAAAAGCAAGGCTATTTACCAAGCCCTTTTGCCACCCTTACTTGCACCAACATGAGCAATAATAAAGACATACACAAATCAAGGACATTACACTCCATTCACATGAAAAACTTATCACATAATTTATCAATCCAATCATGCGACTTACTCATTCATGCGTTAACACGCCATATATTTCACCATGCAAATTGCACATTCATGAAAAAATCCATCACTTACATATATCAATAACAAGTATTAGCCATCATCCATGGCCTTATACAAAATGAATCAATCTTCAAGAGAAGCCAACATATTTGACCAAAATAATATGACACTTGACAAACGATTAAGTCCCTATACATGCCATACTCAAAATGATAAATCTAACTATACCAGATGTTTAGATTGATAGTGTGGTTGAGCCTTCGACGTCCTTTGATCCTCGAGCTAGCTTGGTGATACTATAAGAAAATGGAAAGGAAAGGGAGTAAGCATAAAGCTTAGTAAGTTGCATGTAAATAAGTAACAACATCAACCATGCATTTTTAAACACATAGCATATTATAAACCAGCACAACATTCTTGATTTAGCAATGGTAGATTTACTACATATTTACACATCACAAGTATAAGACAAAGATTACAAGATCGTCTTAAAATCATTCTCGTAGATAGAACTTATTCAATTTCATCATTACCATTAAGGCATCATAACTAAGCTCATATCTCACGAGTTTCGAGTAAGAACCTGTACCACTCACAACATGATTATATCCTTTCATATCTTTATCATAAGCTTTAAGTAACCCATGGAACCATTTGGAATACTAAAGGATATTCGAAAAGCCTCACACAAGAGAGTAAAATGCCGATGCCATGTCCCAGACATGGTCTTACACTGGCTCATATGTCGAGGCCGATGCCATGTCCCAGACATGGTCTTACACTAGCTCTCGTCTCAATGCCGATGCCATGTCCTAAACATGGTCTTACATTAGCTTTCATAATGTAGCCGATGCCATGTCCCAGACATGGTCTTACACTAGCACACATATCACCCAAATGTCATGGCGTGGATATCCAATCTATTCCTAAGGTTCAACCGAGAGTAACCACATCAAATTTCATCATGCATATTCATAACAATAATCAAACATTTTATGCAATATCAATTTTTAATGCATAATAGCAATAGATTTGTATTGTTTACGTACAACTTACCTTAGTATACAAAATATGGACAACTAATTTGATTTAGTCCAATAGCTTGGTTTTCCTCCGGTCTAAGTCCGAATTCCATTTTTCTTGATCTATAATGAAAAAATTTACTTATTTAATCACCACATAAATCAAGACATTTCAAAATTCCTACTTTGGCAAAATTACTATTTTGTCCTTAGACTTTCACATAATTACGATTTTGCCCCTAGGCTTGTAAAATGATTTTCATCAAATTTCTTCATTAACCAAGCCTAGCTAAATCTAATTTATACTTGTAGCAGCTCACAATTTCTATTATTTCATACATTTACCACCTATTTTACAAACTTAACAAAATAGTCCTTTTAGGTGTTTTCATGAAATCCCCTTTCACAAAAGTTGTCTATTTAACAACCAAGATTCATTTTCTTCCATAAAATTTCAGCAAAAATATAAATAATCATATGGTAAGACCCTATACTCTCAACCATTTTGCAAAATAGTCCCCTCACTAGCTAGATTAAGCTATAGGGGTTCCAAAAACACAAAAATTAACAAAAACAACCACCAAAATCACTTACTTGCAAGGGTGAAGAGTTGCTGAAATTTCAAGCTTCCAAAACCCTTATTTTTGCTGAAAATTTCGATGGAAGAGGAAGAAGATGGGAAAAGATGATAACTTTTCTTTTTTTTTTTATTCATTTAGTCAACTAATGCTACCAAACTTTGACCAATTTCATGAATTAAAAATTCATGTCCAGCCACCATAATTTCATTGGTGTATTTACTCAATAAGGACCTCTACTTTAGTGTTCCATAGCTATTTAACACCTTTAGCTTGTAAAACAAAAATTTTGCACTTTATGCGATTTACTCTTTTTTCAAAATTAAGCATGAAATCGCTAAAATTAATTTACCAAAAATTTAAAAAACTAATACAATCATGCCATGAAACTTGAAATAATATTAAAATAATTTCTCTGACCTCGAATTTGTGGTCTCAAAACAAGTATTTCGGCTAGGCCCAAAATCGGGCTGTTACATTACTTCCGTACACGTTATGGCCACTACGAATTTTTAGTGATGCCCTTCAGATTAAAGAATGCTCCTCCGACATTCATGGATCCCATGAACCACATTTTCTAGCCTTACCTTGACCAGTTTGTGGTAGTTTTTATTGATGATATTTTGATCTATTCAAAATCGAAAGTTGAGCATGAACAACATTTGCATATTGTTTTGCAAGTTTTGCAAGAAAAAAAATTGTATGGGAAATTTAGTAAATGTGAATTTTGGCTAACTGAAGTGATATTTTTGGGGCATGTGATACCAACTGATGGAATTCAAATGGATTCGAAAAAGATTGAAGCAATTATTCAATGGAAAGCACCATAGAATGTGTTAGAAATCCGTAGTTTCTTGGTTAGCTGGTTACTACAAAATATTCATTAGTGGATTTTCAAAAATAGCTTTGCTGATGACAACATTGTTGCAAAAGAACATACAGTTCGTTTGGAGCGACCAGCGCCTGGAAATCTATGAGAAACTGAAACAGATGCTGACTGAAGCACAATTTTTAACTTTACTAGAATCAGGAAAGGATTTTATGGTTTATAGCGATGCCTTGTTGAGTGGGTTAGGCTGCGTTTTGATGCAAGAAGGTAAGATAATTGTGTATGCATCCCAACAGTTAAAATCTCACGAATGACATTACCGATGCATGATTTAGAGCTAGTGTTGTGGTTTTTGCTCTAAAGACTTAGAGATACTACCTGTATGGTAAAAAGTGTCATATTTTCACTAATCATATACCTCCTAACTCAAAAGAATTTGAATTTAAGACAATGTCGTTGGGTTGAGCTTTTGAAAGATTATGACTATGTTATAGATTACCACCCTAGTAAAGCTAATGTCGGTGCAGATGCGTTCAGCAAAAAAGTGGTAGTCAAGTTGTGAGCAATGTTCACTCAACTTAGTTTTAATAATGACGACAGTTTACTAGTCGAGTTCAGAATCAAACCAGCATTATTTGATCATATTAGAGAAGCACAGTTAGCGGACATTAAATTGTGGGAAAAGAAAAAAATGGTTCAAGATGGTACAATAATTTGTCAACTTGTTCGACTAGTGTTGGGTATAACTATCGTTGATTATCCGACTAGCGATGGGTGCAATAATTTGTCAACTTGTTCATCTAGTGCTGGGTACACAAATGATCTTGTTGAGTTAGACGATGAGCATTGGGTGAAAAACCTTATGTACGGTCTAAACGTTAGGCACCGGATGCCATTTAGTGGATTATACATTTCAGTAAGGTATAATAATTCATAAGAGGATATTTGTATATAAATGATGTTATAGATATGTTTCAATCGAAATTATGGTAACTTCATAGAGATGGCTTACATGTTATGAAATATAAACTTTTGTTTAATAGTTGTAAAGGGGATCCTTAAAGAACGTGGGTTACTTACTATTTGAATTTTTACTTAACTGCAGGTAAGCTATTTACCGTTGTTCTACAACTCAGCATCCACGACAAATCCCGTACTCAATGCTGGTGATGTATTTTCTTTTTGATTCTTGACATGTACCTAAGACGTCAATTTTTGAAATAATGATAATTTGTTTTTAGTGAATTCTAATGAATGTAGTTCTATAAGTTATGAATGATGTCTAACTTAGAACATGGTTGTATATAAATGCTTGAAGTTGTTCATGTGAATGCTTTCACTTGATGATTGTTCTAGTGAATTGCTCACTTTGGTATTATATTAATGATGTGTTTGAGTTAGAATTAGAATAAAGTATATATATATTTTGTCATTTGGTTAATGTTGAATGTTAGTAATTAATTTGAATGATGATCTAGTTATCCTACTTATTTTGTAACAGCTCGATTTAGGGGCTAGTCAGAATAGTGATCTCGGGGTCACTAATACGAGGTTATAGAAAATTATTTTCATGTTATGTTACAAGTTAGAGCATGATTATATAAGTGTATGAAAATTTTGGTGCTTTAATTTTAGCGATTTCATGCTTAATCGCGAAAAAGGACTAAATCGCATAAAGTGCAAAAGTTCTATTTTATAAGCTAAAATTAGCCAATATCCATAGAATATTAATTTGAGGTCTTTAAAGGGCAATTAGCCCCTTTGTTAATGGTTGGCCGGCCATAGGGGACAATAGGAGGCAAAATTGGTCAAAGTTGATGTAGTAGGTGGATTAAAGTGATGATATAGAATAAAATAAAGAAAAAAAAAAGATGGTTCTACTTTTAGAACCCCTAGAACTTAAGCTTTCTAATGAGGGACTATTTTGCAATATGGTGAAAATTTTAGATTTTTCCATGAGAGCTTTTATGTTTTTTGCTGCATTTTTATGTAAGAAAATGAGTCTTAGTTGTTAGATAAACAACTTTTGAGAAATGTGTTACTATGAAAACACCTAAATGAACCTTTTTGTAAAAGTTATAAAATTTGTAGTAAATGTGTGAAATGTTGGGTTTTGATGATAGCCATAAGAGAAATAAATGTTCACCTAGGCTTGTTAAAGGTAGAAATTTGGTTAGAATTGACTTCCGAGCCTAGGGGTAAAATGGTCATTTTGCTAAATCTAAGGGCAAAATAATAATTTTGCCAAAGCATGATTATTGAAATGCTTTTATTAATATGATGATTAAAATGAGCTAATTTGCTATTATAGAGCAAGAAGAACCAAGAATCAACCTCGAACAAGGAAAGAACAAAATATTGGACTAGACCGACAACCTAGCCTATTTTGAAATCGAGGTAAGTTTGTAAGAGATAGATTCAACATTTACATTAGCATGTTTGAGAATGTTTGATATTATGTCATTGCATGATATTCTACTAAATTGAATATTTGATGTTGAATGAGTAAGTGGAGATGTTGAGGTCCAAGTTGGACTATAATGAGTGTTAAACACTATCATTGAGACATGAGATAGATGAGGTCCCTTATAAGACCATGTCGGGGACATGGCCTCAGCACTAAATTGAGATCCCGTGTAAGACCATATCTGGGATATGGCTTCAGCATTGAATGTGAAAAATCGTATAAGACCATAACCGGGATATGGCATCGATATTGATGTGAGGGTCCGTATAAGACCATATTCGGGATATGACATCGGTATTCAGAGGTGGCCCGTGTAAGACCACATCCGGGATGTGGCATTGGCTTCGTGTTTATGCTAATGATTATGAATATGTATCTTTGAACATCCCTAGTGATTTATTGGGATAAATAGTGTCGAAACCATTTTTATGATTGATTTTAAAAATGAGGGATCGACTTTAAAATGAAAATGGAGTCACCGCCAATCCCTTTTTTATTTAGGTGTGATTGGATCACCTTATAAAACATTTTATTTCAAAATGTTGATTTTGGTCCACGAAATACAGGAAAACGGGTTCGGAGTCGGTTACATACAAGGAAGGATTAGCACCCTCGTAATGCCCAAAAATTGGTACCTAATTGATTAATTATTGTCCTTATGTCGAGAATTTGAAAAGATTTTAAAATACAATTTCTTTTAAATAATGTTTATTAACTCGTTTTGGGAATATTAAGACTCTTTTGTTCCAAAAAGGATAAAATATCACATCCAGTATGTTAGGGTGCAACATTTTAAACCCCGAAACTTGTCCCTTAATGTCCCAAAACACGAAATTAAAAGGATATTTAGTTATTTGGATGTACGAAAAACTGAAACCCAGCACGTTAGGGCACAATTTCTCGAACTTCCTAACACGAAACATTGCCTGGTTTTCTGAAATCCTTATCCCAGATAACAAAAAGTCATATCCAGTGAGTTAGGACACGACAATTTTGAATTCTCGAGAATAAATTTTTATTTAACTTTTAAAACGAAAGTAATAGGTTCTTTGGACTCGAAGAGGAAAATCAAAACCCAGTAAGTTTGGGTACGATTTCTTTTGAACCTTAGAACGCGGAACGTTTGCTTATTTTGAAAATATAATGTGATCGTAAAGAAATGAAAAATGAATTTAAAATAAAATGTAAAACGATTTACAATGCTAGCTTGTATAACAGCATGATGATGATAAAATATAATAACAATAATAAAAGTAGGAATGAAATACAATAAAGTAAAAGCATGATAAACAAATGAAATAAAATAAAAGAGAATTGTAACAAAATGGAGGCCATATACAATAATGAAAACCATAGAATGATAATAATAGTAACACAAAAAATGCGATAATAATAATTATATGCATAAAAATATTAGTAATAATAATAATAATAATAATAATAATAATAATAATAATAATAATAAGTAATAGTAATAAATAAAAAATTGTATTAGTAACAATAAAATAATAGTAATGATAATAAAAAAGTAATAATAATATAAAAATAATAGTAGTAGTAAAATAAAAGTATATTAATTATAAAATAATAATATATGTTAATATACAAATAATAGTAAAATAAAAACAATAATAAAAATAATGAAAATAGCAATAATAATGGTAATACTAAAATAATAATAATAATAATACTAATAATGGTAGATATCATAATAATAATAATAATAATAATAATAATAATAATAATAATAATAATAATAATAATAATAATAATAATAAAATATAGCTATAATAATATATAAAAAATAATGGTTATAAATATAATAATAATAGTACGTATAATAATAAAAATAATAGTATTAATAGTAATGGTAATAAAATAATTAATAATAATTTTATTAAAAATACTTAATGTAACAAAGAGAATAACAAAAGGACAATAATAGCAAAATAATAATAATAATAAAAGAAAATAAAAGAATGGACAAAATTAAACTTAAAATAAAAATTTGAGGCAAAATTGGAAATAAATAAAAGGGAAGGATCGGATTGTAACACGCCACAAGAACGATATAGGGACCAAAATGTAAAATAACCCCACTCTCTGAAGCGGTCAGAACACCCCAAATCCAACCCATGAGCCTGAATCGATCTCGGTATGTCACGTGGTAAAACGTTTTGAAAGATTTTGATGTGTGGTGAAAATCTGAAGAAAATATGTTAAAGTTATAAAACAGTGTTTGATAAAACTCAGGAGGGATTGTTTTTTTTTTTTTTAAACTTGGTTGTGTTGAAAACCTTTGAAAACATTTGATCATTCAAAATTTTAAGAACTTTCAAAACCATGGTTGACTTGGTGAATTTTGTTACCCGATGGTAACATCTTTGAAAACCCGTAGGAGTTATTAAATTTGAAAATGTTACTTTTAACCGATTCACTTAACATTTATAATTTCATTTGTAATATAGTTTAAGTAAAATAAAACAACTATATAAACATCTAAATAATAATTAGCGGCCTTATTACAACCCAAAATAAGAATTTAGTAAATAAACAAACTTAAACTGTATTAAATAAATCCAAATCCAAGGAACAAGCATGGCCGCCTCGAGTCCTCTCCGGCTCCATCTCCGCGATCTACTCATCCGCAAAATAATATGGGATGGGGTGAGTCACCAAGACTCAGTGTATAAATCCCCTACCCAGAAATGCAACTCATACACAGATTATTAGTAAACATGCAAACATGCAACCCAAACTAACCATCCATACTCCTTTTTCTACCCTATGTGGTCAAAACCACTGGTGGTCAAAACCACTGGTGACCGAAGTCACAAATCAAGTGATGGGGCCAACCCATCGTGTGGTCAAAACCACTGATGACCATAGGTCACAATTTATCAATATGTGGTCAAAACCACTGGTGGTACCAAACCACTGGGACTTAGTCACAATTTATCAACGGTGTGGTCAAAGCCACTGATGACCGAAGTCACAATTAATCTGATGGGGCCAACCCATCTTGTGGTCAAAACCACTGGTGACAGTCCATAGAGATCATCCCCCTCCTCTCATCAATCCCACCACCATCATGCTTACATAACAAATATCATAATCCCATATATCATGCATTTATGTATAGCATATCATTCAACCGCATATGATGGCATACACAAACATACATCATAGATCACGTAACAGGGGACTTACCCGGAATCCATGCTTATGCCCACAAGGCAAAGTTACAACACGAGAGGTTATACAGAAACATAATAACCAGTCTATGCTAATAAAGTGTGTACGAGTTTACACACCTGTTTACTCGTGAGACTAGCAAATCCCGAATATACTAGCGAAATCCTGAGAGGTTGTTTCCCCCTACAATCGGCCAACACATAAATTCTTAGATCTAATAGCCATTCGGCTAAACTAAAGATCCTGAAAGGTTAATCGCACTCATAACCAAAAAAAAAAAGGCCTTTGGCCGAATATAACTAATCACTTACCGAAATCCCGAAATTGTCACTTGACTTGTCGAGATCCCTACCAAAACACTTGTTAGAATCGACTTGCACACTTATACATAATCAAGGCCTATGGCCGAATGTTACTTACCCCCTTATCTTAGGGAATCAAATCCCGAAAGCTTCCTTCAATCGGCTTAGAGTCCTTCCCTACAATTGGTTTAATAATTTTATTAGAGAGCTAAAGGCCATTCGGCCATAACATAAACCTAAAAGAAGTTGTCGCCCCTTACCTTGATGACTATTTCGGCCTTTAAATACCACAAGTCGGCACCACTTGGTGATGTTAGGGGTTTCGGCTACCTTTAAGGAGTAATAGTAGGTTGAACATATAGATCTATAATAGAAAGAAAGATGGAAAAGATCTACTTACCAAATGATTTGGCTAACCCGAATGGAGAGTTAGATTTCGGCTCTTGATGTGATGATGAGAAAACACAAAAAGAAAAGAGAGGGTATTCGGTCAAAGTAGATCTAATGAAAGAGAAGATTTCGGCAAAAGAGTGGAGTAGCTTTGGCTAAAGAATAAGAAGAAATTAATGAAAAGGGTGATAGGGGTTTGAAGAATTTTGGGGCAAAGATGACTAGAGAGAATTTGGCCAAGAGAACAAATTGAGAAGAAAGAAGAACAATTAGATGAATTTCGACAACCTCCCCCCTTTCACTTGGCCGAATATGCCATCACAAGAGCCCTTCATTTGGCCACCTCTCCCCTTTTTTTTGATAATTCTTATCTTTTGATTATCACCCAGCTAATTTAATTTAAAACAAAGTTTATCCTTTATCCCATCACTTAGCCACCTCTTCAAAAAGATAAACAAAATAAAATAATAATCCTCCATTCTTCCAGCCGAATTAAAAACAAATCTAGCTTAATCCTTATCTTCCAATTGCCCATGTGCCGTCCAACTTCTTCTCTCCCTCTTCACGTCACCAAAAATAAAAACACCAAACTGCATCTCCCATGGTTCGAACATAGGACCTGATGGAGCAAACTGCACCAACGCCTCTAACCATTCTGCCAAGGCGTGTCTTTGTGCCATAACCCCGTCACAAATTCTTTTAAGAGCTCCTTCGTTAGCTTCCCTTTGCTTTAACGCCAAAGCAAAACAAAATACTCCCATAAGCTGCCCATGTTACTCGAACATGGGACCTCATTGCCGTAGCTCCTTACAACGTCCCGAGCCACTTTACCATATCGACTTTCATGTCCAAACATCTTCGCCATTTATTCTTAAGGCCTTCCTAGGCCGATTCCCTTCCTAACGCAAAACACAAAATTAAATACTCCCATGCTGCCCTCACGACTCGAACCTCTTCTCCCCCCTGCACTTCCTTGCACCTTTGCGCCCCAGGCCAACACGCCAATTAATTCCTTGTGTCCAACTTCTCACAAAATTTTCTCTTAACCCCTGTTTCACCTAGCTCCCTCCTCTCAAGCACTAAAAATAAATTTTAGCTCTAAGTTAGACTAGCCCGGGGTTATGACTAGACCCTAGAATATATCAAACAATCAAGCATACATATTCCTTCAAGCACACACATGGAAAAAAATAATTAAATTGCAAACAACCCTTAATTCAGGATGTTACAGTTCTACCCCCTTAAAAAGAATTTCGGCCTCGAAATTACCTGGATCAGAAAAGTTGGGGGTATTGCTACCGTATCACATCCTCGGGTTCCCATGTGGCCTCTTCCGTACCATGGTTTCGCCATAGCACTTTTACCAAAGGCACTGACTTCCTCCTCAAAACCTTGACATCTCGATCCAAAATCTGTACTGGCTCCTCCTCGAAAGACAAGTCCGAGTTCACCTCAATTTTCGTAATCGGCACTACGTGTGATGGACCTGATCGATAGCGCCTCAGCATCGAAACATGGAAGACGTCGTGGATCTGGCTCAATTCTGCCGGCAACTCAAGCTGGTAAGCTACCGGTCCCACACCTTTCAACACCGTGTAAGGTTCGATGAATCTAGGGCTTAGCTTGCCCTTCCGGCCAAATCTCAGCACCTTCTTCTAAGGTGATACCTTCAGGAAGACCTTATCACCCACTGCATATTCAACCTCTCTGCGCTTAAGATCGGCGTAGGATTTTTGCCTGTCCGACGCCTCTTTAAGACGAGCCCAAATTACTCTAACCTTATCCTCCATCTCCGCCACTAACTCTGGACCCAACATCTGTCGCTCTCCTAGTTCCATCCAACATGTAGGAGTACGGCATTTTCAACCATACAGCACCTCATACGGTGCCATCTGAATACTCGCTTGATAACTATTGTTATAAGCGAACTCTACCAAAGCTAGGTACTCCTCCCAACTACCACGAAAGTCCAAGACACAGCCCCTTAACATATCTTCCAACACTTGGATAACCCTCTCAGATTGTCCATCAGACTGCAGGTGAAAAGTCGTGCTGAAATTCAACTTCGTGCCTAACTCCTGATGTAAAGCCTTCCAGAATCTCGACGTAAACCAAGGATCCCGATCTGAGATAATGGACACCGGTACTCCATGCAATCGCACTATCTCCGCTATATACAGCTTGGCTAACCTTTGAAGCGAGTAGTCAACCCTTACCAGTATGAAATGGGCTGACTTAGTCAACAGGTCTACAATCACCCAAACTGTATCTTTCTTACTGGGCGTAAGGGGAAGCCCACTTACGAAATCCATAGTAATCTCCTCCCACTTCCACTGTGGGATCTTTACTGGCTGTAATAGCCTTGATGACAATTGATGCTCAGCCTTAACTTGCTGGCATGTCAGACACTTACCCACTAACTCGGTTACTTCCCGCTTAAGACCCGGCCACCAAAACTGCTCCCTTAAATCTTGATACATCTTACTGCTTCTTGGATGCATAGCGTATGGACTGCTATGAGCTTCTTTAAGGATTCGCTCCCTCAAATCATCATCCTTAGGCATACATACTCTCCCTTGAAAATACAACACTCCATCACTACCCAAGCTGAACCCTTCGGCCTCACCATCTTGTACTTGCAACCTCCGAGTACTCAAAGCTTCGTCGGTTATCTGCCTTTCTTTGACCTCATCAATCCAAGACGGCTTCACTTGCAATTCTGCCAAAAGGCTCCCATCCTCATAGAGACTTAGGTGAGCAAACATTGCTCGCAAATCTGCTACCACCTTTCGGCTCAATGCATCAGCTACCACATTAGCCTTACCCGGATGGTATTCGATTGAGCAGTCGTAGTCCTTCAACAACTCAATCCACCTCCGCTGCCTCAGATTTAAATCTTTCTAAGTCAAGAGGTACTTCAGACTCTTGTGATCTGTGTATATTACTGACTTCTCCCCATACAGATAGTGCCTCCAAATCTTCAAGGCGAAAACTACATCAGCCAATTCCAAATCATATGTCGGATAGTTAACTTCGTGAGGCCTCAACTGCCGTGACGCATAAGCGACCGCCTTCCCTCCTTGCATCAAGACACACCTAAACCAAGATGATGCATCACAATACACAAGAATTCCTTCCCGCCTCAGTGAATCAAGATCGGTGCTTCATCAGGATCCTCTTGACTTATCGAAACTCTCTTGTTGCTTCTAGACCACACAAATTGAACTCCTTTTCTCGTAGCTTTAGTCAATCTGCGTCTTTGCAATTAAGGAGAAATTTTCCACGAATCTCCTATAATATCCTGCCAACCCCAGAAAACTCTGAATTTTTGTAACCGACTTAGGTGGTTTCCACTCTAATACTGCCTCAATCTTATGGGGATCCACCCTGATTCCCTCGGCTGAAACAACATGCCCCAAAAAAGTTACCTCCTTAAGCCAAAACTCAAACTTGCTGAATTTGGCGTACAACTGTTTCTTCTTTAGAACTTGTAGAACCACATGAAGATGTGCATCATGCTCCTTCTCAGACTTTGAGTACACCAAAATGTCATCTATAAATACCACGATGAACTGATCCAGATAGGGTTAGAAAATCCGGTTCATCATGTCCATAAACGCGGCTAGTGCATTCGTCAACCCAAAAGGCATTACCAGAAACTCGTAGTGCCCATACCGAGTACGGAATGTCATCTTGTGGACATCAGCCTCCTTCACCTTAAGCTGATGGTACCCCGACCTAAGGTCGATCTTAGAGAACACTGATGCACCCTTGAGTTGATCGAACAAATCATCAATCCTGGGCAAAAGATACCTATTCTTTATTGTCAGCTTGTTCAACTGTCGATAGTCTATGCACATTCTCATTGTCCCGTCCTTCTTCTTGACAAAAAGCACTGGAGCACCCCAAGGCGATACACTTGGTCGGATGAACCCCCTATCCAACAATTCCTGGATCTGCGCCTTCAACTCTACCAATTCTTTCGGCGCCATCCGATACGGAGCTATAGATACTGGCGCGATTTTGGGTAACAAGTCTATACCAAATTCAACCTCACAGTCCGGAGGTAGACCCGGAAGTTCCTCTAGAAACACATCAACGTAATCCCTTACGGTCCGGACATCTCTCACAGCAGCACCCTTAGCTTCCAAAGCACAGACATGCACTACATATGCTTCATAACCCTTCCTAACCATCTTTTCCGCCTTCATTGCAGAAACCAGATTAGATAGGTAATCTCTCCTTTTACCTATCTCACCACCTCATCACCTTCCACGGTCTTTATTACCATGCGCTTAGCCGCGCAATCCAGGCTAGCCTGATACTTTACTAGCCAATCCATTCCGAGGATTAGATCGAACTCCCGAAACAGTAGTTCCATCAAGTCAGCCAAGAACATGACCCCTTGGAGTTCTAGGGGTACGCTCCTATAGAGTTTACTCACTTCTATAGAGTGACCTAGAGGGCTTAATACAGTCATCTTCCTAGAAGTAAGCTCAGAGTCTAGGTGTAGAGTTTTCACTACGCTACTAGCAATGTATGAGTGAGTTGAGCCAATGTCAATTAAGGTACTATAGAGTACTCCAAAGATCAAAAACATACCGATTATGATGTCTGATGCGTCGCCCTCCTGCTGACACCTCGCAGCATAGACCAAACCAGGTTACCTAGCCTCAGTACTCGCGGTACCTCCCCTCGATACCCCACGACCTCTGCCAGTACCATTGCCTCCTGTTTCTGCACCACGACCTCTCGGTGGCTGTTGATTATCCCTCCTATTCGGTGCACAATCTTGACCCTCTGACCTCAGCCTAGCTGTCTTTTTCGGACAATCTCAAACTCGATGATCCATGAACCCACATTCGAAACATCCCCGATTACCACTCCAACACTCCCCCGTGTGAGACTTCCCACACCGAGCACACCGTGGCGGCCATTGAGGATTAGCAGCAGCAGCAGGCCTAGCAGCTTGATTTGACCCACCATGCATCGTCCTCTTCTGCTGATTACCAAAAACTTTGAAGATCCGGAGCTCCTCTTATTCCAACTCCTGTCCTGATTTTGCCTGACTGATTATCTTACCCCTTCAGCAACCTTAGACTTCTCCACTAAGATAGCGAACTCTCGTTCTTGTTGTGGAGCTATCATCATCCTTAGTTTATCTCTCAGCCCATCTTCAAATCTGACACAGCGTTCATGCTCAGTACCCACAATACCACGAGCATACCCGCCAACCGAGAAATTCACCTCATACTCGCCATCGACTTATTACCTCGAACCAGTTCAAGAAAGCCTTCCACACAGATCCACGTAGCTAGTTCTTATATATTTCTTTTGGTAGGTAGCTTTGAAGAATTCCCACGTGAGATCCTTCGCCATCGCTCCATCCTTTACGGTGAGCCACCATTGATATGACTCATCCCGAAACAGAGAGATTATACCCTTCAACTTCTCCTTAGCTGTAAAATCCAGGTCACCCATGATCCTCTCAGTTGATTCCAACCAATACTCTGCCGCACTGGGTGCCACTCTAGAAACTCCTCTAAACACCTCTACTCCGTTAGCCCGGAGTCGTTCAACCACAAATTTACGGGCTCCTACACCCGCGCCTGACTCGGTAACTCGTTTCAATACCCGTAGTACAGCTTGGGATACTACATCGTTACCACCGGTCTGATCCTGGAACTCAATTTTCGCCACCGATGATCCCAGATCTCATTTCCGCACCTATGACCGCACCTTGCTGGTTCGACAAGGTCATCCTACCTCATCGCGACCACGCCAGACGCCCACGACCTCTTGTACTCATTATTCTCGCTTTGCATTTATCCGATTAAGAATTTTATGCATTAGTACTTGTTTCACTAGTTATCCACGAAGAAATTTTATGAAGAGAGCTTAATAGGATTCTTTCGATCATTCAAAGTTCAAGTTTTCTATCCTAATTCACGAAAAACACATCCATTCCTTAGAATTTCCCATACACATTCACTCAACGGATATTCCCGTCTGCTCCTATCCTAGGGTATTTTCGCCAATTATCCTATGTGGGTATTTTGTAATTTTTCAAAATAAAAGTTCTCGGATGATTTTGTTAAAAGTATTTTGGAACTTTTAAATTCTCGGTATTTTGAAAAAATTTTGAAATTCGGGTATTTTGGTGATTTTGAAGCTCAAGGCATTTTGGTAATAAACCGTGGTCACTTTGTAAAGTTTGATAATTTCGGGTATTTCCAAATGTTGCAAAACTTTGAGGGTTCTTTTTGAGAATTTGTTTTCCAAGTTGATGGTGTTGCAAAATTTTTGAAAATCAGGGTCATTCTGGTAATTTTGTAGGTTAGGGGCAATTTCGTAATTTTATCACTAAGGTATTTTAGTAAGTAATTTTTTTTATAATCAGGGCATTTTCATAAAAAGATTTCCAAAATTTGGTTCTAATTGATTTCACAAAAGAAGGGTATTTTGGAAATTTTCTATTTGGAAATTTTTCATACGGAGGGTAATTTGGTAGTTTACAAGCCAGGGGTATTTTGGTCATTTTCAAACTGAGGGGTATTTTGGTCTTTTTTTTAAATCAAGGTTTTAATTACTTCAAAAGCAAAACGGCTGGTCCCTTTCGGGTTTTAGTTATTAAGTTTAGCCTGTGAGCACGTCATCTCAGCTAGGATGAACCGTCACTACGCACCAGGTAGGATTTAAGTGAGTAGGAGGTGAGTCACTAGGACTGCTTAAATACCAGGCTCCCACCGAATCCAATCCTAGACATACGTACAACGATTGCCACATATCTTGCTCAGTGACAACTCACAGGGTTGTTTAGGGAATTATTAAATCTTATGCATTGTTTGTTGGGGTACCCTAACCCTAGGGTTCAACAATTCCTTACTCTAATATTCTACGTTCACAAGTTACCCTTCTACCCCTATCACATATTCACAAAAAATAGATAGAATTACTTACCTGGGCGGATTAGTGCCGGAGACTCGGTGCCATGCTGTTCAAGCCATAAACAGTTTCCCAAAACATTCCAATAAGGCCTACTAACATAAACAAAACATTTTGGGCCTTGGGCCCCCACAATGAAGTTTTGAGCCTGCTCGATGCCAAAATGTAACACCCCAAACCCGACCCATGAGCCCTCGATCAATCTGGTATGTCACAGGGTAAAAACGTTTTGAAAGATTTTGATATGTCGTGAAAATCTAAAGAAAATATGTTAAAGTTATAAAACAGTGTTTGATAAAACTCAGGAGGGATTGTTTTTTTTTTTAAACTTGGTTGTGTTGAAAACCTTTGAAAACATTTGATCATTCAAAATTTTAAGAACTTTCAAAACCATGGTTGACTTGGTGAATTTTGCTACCCGATGGTAACATCTTTGAAAACCCGTAGGAGTTATTAAATTTGAAAATGTTACTTTTAACCGATTCACTTAACATTTATAATTTCATTTGTAATATAGTTTAAGTAAAATAAAACAACTATATAAACATCCAAATAATAATTAGCGGCCTTATTACAACCCAAAATAAGAATTTAGTAAATAAACAAACTTAAATTGTATTAAATAAATCCAAATCCAAGGAACAAGCATGGCGCCTTGAGTCCTCTCCTACTCCATCTCCTTGATCTACTCATCTCAGTAAAATAATATGGGAAGGGTGAGTCACCAAGACTCAAGTATAAATCCCCACCCGGAATGCAACTCATACACGATTATTAGTAAACATGCAAACATGCAACCCAAACTAACTATCCATACTCCTTTTTCTACCCCGTGTGGTCAAAACCACCGTGGTCAAAACCACCGTGACCAAGTCACAAATCAAGTGATGGGGCCAACCCATCATGTGGTCAAAACCACTGATGACCATAGGTCACAATTTATCAATATGTGGTCAAAGCCACTGATGACCGAAGTCACAATTAATCTGATGGGGCCAACCCATCTTGTGGTCAAAACCACTGGTGACAGTCCATAGAGATCATCCCCCTCCTCTCATCAATCCCACCATCATCATGCTTACATAACAAATATCATAATCCCATATATCATGCATTTATGTATGGCATAGCATTCAACCGCATATGATGGCATACACAAACATACATCATAGATCACGTAACAGGGGACTTACCCGGAATCCATGCTTATGCCCACAAGGCAAAGTTACAACACGAGAGGTTATACAGCAACATAATAACCAGTCTATGCTAATAAAGTGTGTATAAGTTTACACACATGTTTACTCGTGAGACTAGCAAATCCCGAATATACTAGCGAAATCCTGAGAGGTTGTTTCCCCCTACAATCGGCCAACACATAAATTCTTAGATCTAATAGCCATTCGGCTAAACTAAATATCCCGAAGGGTTAATCGCGCTCATAACCAAAAAAAAAAAGGCCTTTGGTGAATATAACTAATCACTTACCGAAATCCCGAAATTGTCACTTGACTTGTCGAGATCCCTACCAAAACACTTGTTAGAATCGACTTGCACACTTATACATAATCAAAGCCTATGGCCGAATGTTATTTACCCCCTTATCTTAGGGAATCAAATCCCGAAAGCTTCCTTCAATCGGCTTAGAGTCCTTCCCTACAATTGGTTTAATAATTTTATTAGAGAGCTAAAGGCCATTCGGCCATAACATAAACCTAAAAGAAGTTGTCACCCCTTACCTTGATGACTATTTCGGCCTTTAAATACCACAAGTCGGCACCACTTGGTGATGTTAGGGGTTTCGGCTACCTTTAAGGAGTAATAGTAGGTTTAACATATAGATCTATAATAGAAAGAAAGATGGAAAAGATCTACTTACCAAATGATTTGGCTAACCCGAATGGAGAGTTAGATTTCGGCTCTTGATGTGATGATGAGAAAACACAAAAAGAAAAGAGAGGTTATTCAGTCAAAGTAGATATAATGAAAGAGAAGATTTCGGGAAAAGAGTGGAGTAGCTTCAGCTAAAGAACAAGAAGAAATTAATGAAAAGGGTGATAGGGGTTTGAAGAATTTTGGGGCAAAGATGACTATAGAGAATTCGGCCAAGAGAACAATTTGAGAAGAAAGAAGAACAATTAGATGAATTTCAACAACCTCCCCCCCTTTCACTTGGCCGAATATGCCATCACAAGAGCCCTTCATTTGGCCACCTCTCCCCTTTTTTTTTGATAATTCTTATCTTTTGATTATCACCCAGCTAATTTAATTTAAAACAAAGTTTATCCTTTATCCCATCACTTAGCCACCTCTTCAAAAAGATAAACAAAATAAAATAATAATCCTCCATTCTTCCAGCTGAATTAAAAACAAAACTAGCTTAATCCTTATATTCCAATTGCCCATGTGCCGTCCAACTTCTTCTCTCCCTCTTCACGTCAGCCAAAAAATAAAAACACCAAACTACAGCTCCCATGGTTCGAACATAGGACCTGATGGAGCAAACTGCACCAACGCCTCTAACCATTCTGCCAAGGCGTGTCTTTGTGACATAACCCCATCACAAATTCTTTTAAGAGCTCCTTCGTTAGCTTCCCTTTACTTTAATGCCAAAACAAAATAAAATACTCCCATAAGCTGCCCATGCTACTCGAACATGGGACCTCACTGCCGCAGCTCCTTACAACGTCCCGAGCCACTTTACCACATCGACTTTCATGTCCAAACATCCTCGCCATTTATTCTTAAGGCCTTCCTAGGCCGATTCCCTTCCTAATGTAAAACACAAAATTAAATACTCCCATGCTGCCCTCACGACTCGAACCTCTTCTCCCCCTGCACTTCCTTGCACCTTTGCGCCCCAAGCCAACACGCCAATTAATTCCTTGTGTCCAACTTCTCACAAAATTTTCTCTTAACCCCTGTCTCACCTAGCTCCCTCCTCTCAAGCACTAAAAATAAATTTTAGCCCTAAGTCAGACTAGCCCTGGGTTATGACTAGACCCTAGAATATATCAAACAATCAAGCATACATATTCCTTCAGGCACACACATGGAAAAAAATAATTAAATTGCAAACAACCCCTAATTCAGGATGTTACAGGTGCCGTTCGAATGTAGACCAAATTGAAATAGAGGAAAACCTATTGGGCAAAATTGTGAATAATGAGAACTTGATTTAAAAGGGAGAAAATGTTGAAGGACTAAAAGCAAAATTATCCCATCCGCATAAAAAAACGCGAATCTTCCTCTTGGAGCGGGTCGGATCACGAGTCAGAGGCCCAAAACGACGTCGTTTTGGCCTTTGAACCCAACTCTCAAAATGGCGTTGTATTGTGAGGGTATAAAAGTTGAATTTTTTTTTAAATCTTCATTTCTTTCAGTTTTTTTAAAAAAAACTTTCCTGCCCTCAAAACTCTCTCTTTTGGACGATATTTGGTCCAAACACTGGTGCCGGGCCACCATCGCCGGCCACCGTGAAATTCAAAAAAATGTAAGTTTTTTTTTCTTTTCTTTTTTTAAAAATATGTTATATATATATATATTATATTTAGAGTTCCCAAAAGAAATAAAACAACATATAAAAAAATTTATAGCATTCGAAAATGAAAAAAAAAAAAAAAGAAAACCTTTGCTGATCTGGTATTTTTTTGACTCCGTATATTGTATTCTCTGTGTATGTCTCACCCCCTATGTTACAGATTTTGTAGGGCTTTTATAGCCCTTGAAATAAAAATAAAAAAGGAATAAAAATATTTCGTCCCGTTTTTGCCATATTTTGCTGCTGTTCTTTTTGTTTTGTGCAGGAAAATGACGAGGATCTCACGACGAAGGGCTGTCTGCGCGTTGATGGTGGCGTGGTTCGCGACGCAATCAAAAGGTGGGTGTCGAGGCTACTAGGGATGCTTGCGGCGCAATGGAAGCCTAGGGTTTCCTGCGTCTGCAAGCCATTTGCGTCATATGGGCCGATTCTATTTTGGGCCTGATTGGGTCTAGGTAGGATTGAGTTTAGGTCTGTTTTGGGTTAGTTTGTTTAGATTTTGGGCCTCTTGTAATATTTGTAAATTTGGGCCTGTAAAGTGGTTTTGTAAATGGACTGTATTTTGGTATAATTTGTTTTTATTTATTATTTTCTTTTTTTGTTTTGGTTTTCATGGGCCCAGGCAAAATGGGCCGATTACAAATAGATCAGCTTAGAAATAGAAATGAGGATTTTATTAAAGCTATTTGATTGAGTTAACACAGGTACCCGAGAGTAATTCACGAAGAACATTTACGATATGTGGCATGGTATGTTCTAAATAAGGGAAAGTATGAGTAAGTATGGCAAGGAGCCTATAACTTTGTGTGTGGTTATTTAATGCCATGGATGGATTTTATCATGAGCTTATTGTTGCTATTTATTTTCATGCAAACTTACTAAGCTTTATGCTTACCCCTTTCATTGCCCTTTTCCTTATAGTATTACCAAGTTGACTCAAGAAGTTGTGGATGTCGGAGTTGGAGATCGCACTATCGACCACTTTTTGGTATAGCCAAATTAGAATTATTTTGAGTATGGCATGTATAGGACTTGAGTGTTTTGTTATGTCATATTGGCAAGCCAAATGTGTTGGCTATTATAGTTGTTCAATTTATTTTGTAAAAGATCATGGGAAGTTGGCCTATACTTGATGTGTCCATATATTCAACGATGATGGATTTCATGAAATGTATGCTTGTGTTGGATGTCTTGATCTCTTATGAGTTCTTAGAGGAACCTTATGGCCATCTTTTATGTTGTATTGATTTTGTATAAGTACGGTTGCTTGGTAAGGTGACAAATGGCTTGGTGGATAGCCATATAATTGTCCACACGGTAGACACACGGGCGTGTGTCTAGGCCGTGGGTGACACACGGTCAGCCCTATAGGCGTGATCGGCCGTGTGTCCCCTTGCATGCTAGAATTGCAAGTCAATATTCTCAGTAGTAAACACACAGGCAGAGACATGACCGTGTGTCTCAGTCGTGTGGGAGGCACAACCTTAGACATGGGCGTGTGCCCAGGCCGTGTGAAGTCTGAATTTAATTTGACACACTGTCTAGGGACACGGGCGTGTGTCTTGGTCGTGTGACCATAGTGAGGTGATGACATCATAAACAGAATGCCAAGGTTTTGGCACACGGGCTAGGACACGGGCGTGTCAAGGCCATGTGAGAGACACGGGCTTGTGCTCGGTCGTGTGAAATAAGTCAGTGTTGACCACGGGTGAAGAACACGGGCATGTCTCAAGGGCACACGGGGGTGTCCTTTGAGCAACACGGGTGTGTGGCCCCTGTTTTGATGAAATATTTTCTAAGTCTTCTTAAAGTTTCCTAAGTTCTCGGATTAGTCCCTAACAATTTGTCGAAACCATTTTTAAAGTTTGAAAAAAATGGGGATTAACTTAAAAAAAACAAAAACGGGAGTCGCCACTGATCTTTTTTGCTTAGATGTGATCAGATCACCTTATAAAACATGGTTCATTTAAAATATTAATTTTGGCCTACAAAATTTGAGAAAATAGGTTCGGGAGTCGGTACCACCCTCGTAACGCCCAAAAATTGGAACCTAATTGATAAAATAGTGTCCTAATGTTATAGATTTTAAAAAATTTAAAATATGATCCTTTTTTTGAAAGAAAGCTAAAACTCAGCTATCTCGAAGAAATAAAATGTCACACCCAATAAATTAGGATGTAACATCTCAAGACTTTGAAACTAAGCTTGCCTTTATTTTGTAGAAAATCCTTACCTCGAGATATAAAACCTTATATCTAATAAGTTAAGATATAACATTATGCATTTTCGAAAATAAGTTTTAATTTGAAATTTATAGGGTTTTTACAAAAAAGGATACTTGATACCTTAAGTTCCACGAGAAAAATTAAAACCCATAATTTTCTCGAAGTCCCCAAATATCACGTATCGCTATATTTAAAAAAAATATTTGAATAAAATCGTCAATTTAGCAAAATGTGTTTTTATAAAAATGTTTTGAGTAAGATATTGCATTAATACATTACAACATACATACCGAATAGCAATTTATCATAACTACAAATTATATTAACAATTACTACTAATGGATAATTAAAGAAAGAATAATATGAAATAACAAGTGATACAGATAATAGAATAATTATACTAAAGCAAAACATAAAAATAATAAACTAATAAAAATGATAAACAAATATAATATATAAAGTAGTAAATAAAAAAATAAAAAGAGGTTATTAAATAAATATAAAGCTTTACATGCATGATTAAATGTAAAATAAAATAACAACATAGAATGAATTATAATAGTTATTGTAAATTAAGAAACATATATAAAAATGATGTGGCATAATTTAAAAAATAATATATATATATTCATAAAAAATAAGTAAAATATATTGTTAAATAAATAAATGATATATAACTTTAATAAAAAACATATCAATAATATAACAATCTCATATATATATATATATATATATATATATATATTTATGCATAAAACTACATATTTAAGAATAAATGATATTAATAATACACAATATATGAAATTTTATACAATGTTAAAGATAAAATAATTTAAAAGTTACACATAATATAATATAACAATACATAATATACAAAATAAAAAGTGTAATATAAAACTAATGTGCAAATTCTAAAATAATATAGATTATATGAATAATATTGAATTTAATAAAATAACCAAATATACATAATAAATAATAATTTAATATATAATACTAAAATAATTAAAAATATGAATAAAAGTGAAAATAAAAAATAAATAAAAAAGAATTAAAGAAACAGGGATCAAATTAAAATAAATAAAAAACTAAGGAAAAATTGTAAAAAGGGTGATATTGAAGCACGCGCCAAACTATAGGGACCTAATGGGCAATTATGCCCTATTTCCTAAATGGCGCCGCTCTGTCATCAGCCTTTAAATAGCCCGAGGGACCAAATTGAAATAGAATTAAACTTTCAGGGCTAATTTGAAAAATAAAAGAAGTGTTTAAATTGGACAAAATCACAAAAATAAAATTTACGGAGGGACTAAAGAGGCAAATTCCCACTTTTATGAAAACACGTGGATCCTTCCCAAGTTTTGGGTCAACGCGCGGGTCTATCCTAAAACGACGTCATTTTTGGGAATAATGGCTAATCCTAAAACAGCATCGTATGATGGCATTATAAAAGCTAAAATCAGCCCCTATGAAAAAAACATTTTGCTTGCTGTTTTTTTTTAAAAAATAAGAGCCTTCTCTGTGTGCTCTCCCTTTGGCGATTTCCGACCAAACCCCAATGAGGACTCGATGACGCCACACATTGACATTGCCACACCATGCACACCACTCGCATCGGCGATCGGAAAGCTACCTCCGTTTTCAACGCCAATCAAAATGGTAAACTTCTTTTCTTTATTTTTGGTAGTATATATAGTAAAAATATTGCATGAATCGAAAGAAAATAAAATAAAAACGAAATGGTATAATAAAAAAAATCACCTCTGTTTTTTTTTTTTTTTTGTATTGTATTGTGTATATTCTGTGTATATGCGTGTATATTATGTAAAAAATCCGTCCTTTTATAGATTGTGTTAGGGCTTTTTATAGCCCTGAAAATAAATCAAAAATAAAAATAAAGCTTATGTTTTGTTGTTTCTTGCCATATCTGCTGTGTTTGTCTTTCCCTTTCTGCAGGTCAATGGCGAGGAATCTGGCGACGAAGCATTATTTGAGCGTTGATTGCGGCGTGAGGAGAGGCTGGTGTCGGGGATGCGCTGGGTGCATGCTGGGTGCTTGCGGCGCCTAGGGTTTCAGAAACCCTAGGCTTCTGAAACTGTTTAGTTTTTTTGGGTCTTTTTGGGTCGCATGGGTTTTGGGTTTGTGTATAATTAGGCTTGTATTCGGGATTGAGTTTTAATTTTGGGTTGTCTGTTTATTTGGGTTTGTAAATAACTGGACTTTAGTGATTTGGGTTTGGGTTAATTGGCTATAAAATGGACTTTAAAATGTATATTGGTTTATTATTTTTTATTTTTGTGTTTTTTATTCTGGTTGGTTTTATTTACATGGGCCTAGGCAAATTGGGCCTATTACAGCTGCCCCTCTTTGCTCATTGTCATGTAACGGGAATAGAGCAAAGACTATAAAAGGACCAATTTTGCCCGGTCTTGCCGAGTCTTGATTCCTTGGTCCTCATCTTCCCCAACTGCAATTACAGGGGCATTGGAATTTCAACTTAACTTTACTTCTTTACAACTATTGCAACTTTAGAAGTATTGGACTATCTGTTCTACTGCTCTTTCAGAGAAGTAAGTCTGACGGCTTCAATCTACTTCACTGCAACTTCAGGAAAATAAGATTTGCCATAAGATTTGCTTTCTTCGATCTGTTCCACTACCACTTCAAAGAGGCAAGGATAATGTGTTCGATCTACTTCACTGTAACTTCAAGAAGACAAGATCTACAATTTAATCTGTTCCGCTGCAAACTCAAGGACACAAGGCTGATATTTTCGATCTGCTTCAATACAAATTCAGGAAGACAAGATCTGCTATCTTCGGTCTGCTCTGCTGCAAACTCAGGGATGCCAGACTAGTATCTTCAATCCGCTTCACTGCAAACTCAGGAAAACAAGATCTACTATCTTCGATATGTTTCCTACAACTTTAGGAATGACAGATCTACTATCTTCAATCTGCTCCACTGCAAACTCAGGGAGACAATGTAACAACCCAAATTTGGGCCTAGTAGAATTGGGCCTTGAGCGTAATAGCATTTTAAAATTTTTAGAACAAGAGAATCGCACTAATGCAAGTTGGACCTAGTAGGTGAGTATTTTGGAAGGTTAGAGGGCTTCTATGAAGTCCTGGGATCAAACTTGGGCTTTAGGAAAAAAATTGGTTTTAGGTGAATAAAACCCTGGGGGTTAATAGGTAGGCTTTAAGAATAAAATATGGAGAGAAATGACACAAAATTGTTGTGGTCTAGTGGCAAATGGTGCCACATGGGAGATAAGGAAGTGACGCCACAGGGAAGCAATGGGGTCTAAGGTTCAAGTCTTGGCACTTGCATTTCTTTTGGATTGCGTTTTTAACTGGAATTATACTTTGGCTATAGACTTATCTTTAGTTGAGCATGTTTTAAGACACAAGTAGAGCATATGGCAAGGTAGTGTGGCGTTAAGGGAAGTACAAGGAGGTTGGAAGTTCGTGGCAAATCAAGGCTTCTATTTTTGTGTTATTTGGATGGAAGAAGTAGAGTTCAGTCAGAACTCCGCATTAGAGGTTGGTGACTTGGTCAAATGGTTTGAATGGATGGTGGAGAGCATGTTGGGGAGGAAAAAGGGGAGAGAATCATGGGATATGGTGGAGTGGAGGAGTTGGCCGAAAATGGGGAAGTGCATGGGGGAATTTCGGTCACAATAAGAAAAGGAAGAGTAAGGGGTCACTTAGTAGCACATTCAGTTTTGTCAAGGGAGGTGCCGAATTTTCTTTAGTCTCTCTAGGTATTCTTTTGCATTTTTGGCATTTTCTACTCGAGCATTTTCAGGTTCTTTCTTTTTGGCATATTTTCTCTTCTTCTTTTTGTACACTGTCCATCTTCTTGTTTTCTCTCTTTAGGACTTGGCCAAAACTCTCCCTACCATCTCGTTCACATTTTCTTTTGTCTCATCTCTTTCTTTAGAATTTCCCCAAAAGCCAAACCTCCTCTACTATCCCATTTTGAATCGGTTTCTCTGATCTTTTACCAATAGCTGAATTTCAACCCTTTTTCTTCTAGTCTTCAATCGACCTTTTCTTTTCTTCTAGTCTTTGGAATCTTATTTTATTTTAACCCCTAGCCGAATCTGATCTTTGGAATTGTTGCCGAACTTTGCCTCCCCATTCGGTTTTTGGTCAAGCCAAAGGTATTATTCTCTCTGTCCCTTATATCTTTTTCTTTTCTCCCATTGCAGTGAAAGCCGAAACACTCATCTTTTAACTCTTTTTAATTAGGTCAAATCTGAATATTCCTCTCCACCCCGAATCTCGTTTGTCCTTGTGTGGAAGCCGAAACTCTTGCTTGTGCTATTGCCGAATCTGTGGCACTTTGGTAAGTATTTTTTTATGGCCGAACATAGGGGATGGGGTTTTATTATTTGGTTGGTCCTTACTCAAGCCGAAGGGCTGTTTGGGTTCTTTTGTGGTCATGATTAAGGGGTCGTTAACATCTATTTTTCGTGCCAAACACTACTAAGGTCTCGACGTGCTTAATTAGAGGGCCAATTGAACACCTATCCCTTGTAGTGGATTTCTTGGATTGTTGGTAAGTGATGTATATTGTTAATCAATCTCAATACTTGGAAAAAGTTGTGTAACACCCCTTACCCGTAATCCATGCCGGAGCCGGGCCCGAGGCATTATTGGATTAAAACCATATGATTGCCACTTAGGCTCATCGATTACTCTCTTAAGTCATCTCTACAACCTCAATCTCAACTTACGAGGCTTCACTCATACACGTAAGACTCCCGAGACCTTTTCGAAAACTTATGCGATTTTAAAAATTTCTTCACCTAAACAGGGACTACACGCCCGTGTAAGGTGAAACACGCTCATGTGAGGTCACACATGCCCATGCCCTCAACCCACGCATGAAAACCCAAGCATTCTGCCAATGTCCCACAGCTAGGGTACACACTCGTGCTCACCACCAGTTGTGAACACTGACATCACCACACGGCCTGAAGTCTAGACACACGCCCGTGTGGCTAGCCCGTGGCCTATACTACTCGAATCTGTCAAAGAGACATGGCCAAGGCACACGCCCGTGGGTTGGCCGTGTGTCACACATGGCCTAAACACATGCCCGTGTGTCCAACCACATGGACAAGAACAAATCTAATTGCCGAGTTCTTTTCACTCATTAAGTTCTTACAACACATACTCAAACAACACATCCATAATCAACTCAAATTCAAACACAATCTTACATGGATAACTACATTTTTTATATAATAAAGCAACCAACAACTAAAGCATTATACAAAATAGATTATCCATCTATAGGCTAACACATCTTAGCCATTTACAACAAAATTCACTAACTTGTCTAGCCCCTATACATGCCATATACAAAACATTTAGTCTAATGTACCGGAGTGAGCTGATAGTGTGGGCGATCTTCTGATTAATCCACGTATCTCGATTCAACCCTCTTTCTCTATAAGACAAGGGAAAGAAAAGGCATAAGCCTTCAGCTTAGTAAGTTTACACATAAATAATTTAAGCATTCTAGTATAAACTAAACAACAATTAGCATTATACTACCAAATAAATTCACATCCACAATTATGCTTACTCTTTCTATCCCTTACCCTATTTCCAAAACATTATGAGTCACGTACTCAAAATCATTGACATGCACCCCTGCACTCAATACCACATTTACTTGAAAATATGACACGTCATTTTATCACACTAATACATCCACACATCTAAATTACTCGGTGGTTTCGCACTCAGCCCACCACAATTAGGTAATAAGGTAGTATCACACATAGCCTACCAAGAGGTACTCATAATGGTTTCGCACATAGCCCACTAAATAATATACTTAACTATGGTATCGCACAAAGCCCATAGTTGTTAAGTATTAAGGTGGTATCGCACTTAGCTCACCATCAAATATTATCACTACTCATCCACATATCTGCTTACTCATTCATTCATGATATCTACCACATTCATTCCATTTGAACCACATAGGTTCTCAATCATTCTCATTCATTTTCATTCATGCTATACACTAGCTAGCATTAAGAATGCATAAGTAGAACGCATTGATTACGCATAAACTTACCTCGGTACTCAAAAAGTATAAAGATGTGCAGTTTAGTCCACCACCTTGTTCTTGCCTCGGTTTCGATCCGGGCTTCGTCTTTCTTGATCTATAATGATAAATCAACTCGTTCAATACACACATTGACTAAATTGACCATTATCTCATACTTTAGTAAAATTACCATTTTGCCCCTAAATTTTCTCATATTTACACTTTTGGACCAAGGCTCGTAAATTGATTTTCATTCAACTTTCTAGCCTTTCATGCATAGTTGAACCATTTATTCAACTAAAGCAATCATCAATTCTCATTAAATTACACAAGTATGACTAAACTCAAAACTTTCACAAACAAGTCCCTACTTGCATTTTTCATGGAAATCACTTAGCAAAAGATGTTTTTACTACATCAAGATTTCATATTCTTCCACTAAACATCAAAATACATGCATGCCATACATGGGAACATTTTTGAACATCCATCGTAGCTCAACATATAGCTAAAAATAGCTTACTCATGCTACTAGGACCCCAAAAATACGAAGAATATTAAAAACAAAACTAGAATACACTTACTAGCTAGCTTGAAAAGTTGAAGAGCCCTAACAATAGCTTCTCTAGATTTTCGGTAGCCTTGGGGAAGAAGATGAATGAAAATTCTATCATCTTTTCCCATTTTAATCATTTAATTGACAAATAGCCGAAATGCCCTTTTGTTCAACTTTCCAATTTTAACCCATTCATGCCCAATTTTGTCCAAAATTAGAATTTGGGAAATTACTATTTAAGGACCTCTAATTGGTAATCCAAAGCTATTTCACACAAATAGCTTCTAGAATATCACATTTTGCAACTTTTGTAATTTAGTCCTTTTGGAAAATTCAACTGCAATGTGACAACATTGCTTCATGAAACTTTCACACTAACATGCAAACATGGCATAGACCTAAAAAACTCATACATATACCTCAGATTTGTGGTCTCGCACTACTATTTCTACTAGGCCCTAAAATGGGATGTTACAACTTCCCTCCTTTAGAGATTTTCGCCCCTGAAAATCTTAACAGTAAAGAGGTTTGGTGTTGCTCTCTCATAGCTTCTTCCGTTTCCCACGTAGCCTCTTCCACACCATGCTCTTGCCACAACACTTTCACAAGGGTTATGTTCTTATTCCTCAACTTTTTCACTTCTCGAGCCATAATCTTAATCGGTTCCTCTTCATAAGACATATCCGGTCTTATCTCAATTTTCGCTGAAGGAATCACATGCGAAGGATCGAGCGATATCATTGCAACATCAACACATAGAGCACATTATGAATATTTTCTAATTCCACTGGCAAAGCCAAACGGTAAGCCACTGGTCTAATTCTGTCGGTAATTTCATACGGCCCTATGAATCTTGGACTCAATTTCCCTTTTCGTCCAAATCTCATGATCTTCTTCCACGGAGATACTTTCAAAAACACTTCGTCACCCACATCAAACTCAATTTCTTTTCTTTTCAAATCCACATACAACTTCTGTCGGTCCGAATCAGCTTTCAGATCATCACTAATTACTTTCACTTTCACTATAGTTTCACTCACTAGATCGACCCCACGGATTCGCTTCCCACTAAGCTCGGTCCAATATAAATGAGTCCGACACTTACGACCATACAAGGCATCATACGGAGCCATTTATATACTCGACTGATAACTGTTGTTGTAAGCAAATTCGACTAGAGGTAGATATCTCTCCCAACTACCTTCGAATTCTAATAGACAACATTGAAGCATATCTTCAAGGACTTGAATCACTCTTTCAGAATGATCATCAGTTTGTGGATGGAACACAGTACTGAAATTTAACCTCGTACCCATTGCTTCTTGCAACTTTTTCCAAAACCTCGAAGTAAACCTCGGATCTCTATTCGATATTATAGACATAGGCACACCATGCAATCTTACTATCTCTGTAACATACAATTCAGCTAACTTATCCAGTGAATAATCAACACGTACTGGAATAAAGTGAGCCGACTTCGTCAACCTATCCACAACAACCCACACAATATCCTTTTTTTCGGAGTCATCGGTAACCCCGTCACGAAATCCATGGTAACCCGATCCCTTTTCCATTTGGGAACTATTACCAGCTGAAGCAATCCCGAAGGCACTTGATGCTCAGCTTTCACCTGTTGACAAACCAGACATTTTGCCACAAACTCTAAAATGTCTCTTGTCATACCCGGCCACCAATAAAACTTTCTCAAATCGTTGTACAATTTTGTACTGCCCGGGTGTACTGACAAATAACCACTATGTGCCTCATGCAAAACTTTTCGGATTAACTCTTCATCTCTTGGTACACAAATTATGTTATGGTACATCAAACAATCATCCGGACCTACTCGAAAATCAAAATTACTTTTCAGTCCACGCTTTGCTCTCTTAGCCTGCATCTCATTGTCATTTCTCTAAGCCTCACTTATCTGTTGAACAAATAGTGGTTTAGCTCTCAACTCTGCTAAAATAGCACCATCATCAGACAATGCTAAGCTCGTGTTCATAACTCTTAGAACACACAAGGATTTCCTACCAAGGGCATCCGCAACCACATTCGCTTTTCCCGGATGGTAATCAATGACTAACTCATAGTCTTTCAACAACTCAAGCCACTGCCTCTATCGCAAATTTAGATCCTTTTGATCCATCAAATACTTCAAACTCTTGTGACCCGTAAAGATCCAATACTTTTCTCCATACAAGTAATGTCGCAAATCTTTAACGCGAAAACAATCGTAGCCAACTCCAAATCGTGAGTCAGATAATTCTTCTTGTGCATTTTTAACTGTCTCGAGGAATAAGTAACTACCTTACCCTCTTGCATCAACATGCAACCGAGACCATTAAACGATGCATCAATGTAAACCACGAACTCTTTTCTCGATTTTGGTTGAACTAAAATCGGTGCCTTAGTCAAAAATATTTTTAACCTCTTGAAACTCTATTGGCATAACTCAGACCAATCAAACTTTACATCTTTATGTAATAGTTTCATCATCGAGTAGCAATCATAGAAAATCCCTTTACGAAACGCCTGTAATATCTCGCTAAACCCAGAAAGCTTCTAACTCTTGATATGTTCTTCGGCTGTTTCCAATCCACAATAGCCAATATCTTACTTGGATCAACTCGGATACCATCACCCGACACAATGTGTCCTAGGAATCCAACCTCTCGGAGCCAAAACTCACTCTTGCTAAACTTAGCATACAACTGCTTGTCTCTTAAAGTTTGCAAGACAATTCTCAAATGTTCTTCATGATCGTTCTCATCCCAAGAATAGATCAATATGTCGTCAATGAAGACAACCACAAACTTGTCCACATACGGTCTGCAGATACGGTTCATCAGATCCATAAAAATCGCAAGTGCATTCGTTAAACCAAACGGTATGACCAGAAACTCGTAATGGCCATTCCTTGTTCGAAATGCAGTTTTCAACATGTTTTGATCTTTCACTCTCAACTGATAATAACTAGACCTTAAGTCTATCTTGGAGAACACTGAAGCTCCTTTTAGTTGATCAAAAAGATCATCAATCCTTGGTAAAGGATACTTATTCTTCATCGTCACCTTATTGAGTTGTCTATAGTCTATGCATAATCTTATAGACCCATCTTTCTTCTTTACAAATAATATCAGAGCACCCCACGGTGAGTAGCTCGATCTCACAAAATATTTATCCTTCAACTCTTGCAACTGAACCTTCAGTTCTTTCAACTCTACAGGTGCTATCCTATACGAAAAAATTGAAATAGGCTCCGTTCCCGAAATTAACTCAATCCCAAACTCGATCTCCCTCACTGGAGGTAATCCGGGTAACTTTTTGAAAATACATCCAGATATTCACATACCACCGGTACCAATTCAATCTTTACCTCAGTCTCTTGAGTATTCAATACAAACGCGAGATAGGACTCACATCCCTTTCTCAAGCATTTCTCGGCCACTAAGGAAGAAATCATTACTGGTAGACTATTCGATCCACCTGATTCAAATCAAATAACATCTCCACCCTTACATTTCAACTCGATAAACTTACTACCACAGTTCACTAAGACACTATGTGCAGTCAACCAATCCATACCAAGGATTAAATCAAACTCATCAAACGGTAACAACATTAGGTTTGCAGGAAAACAATGGTTCTTAATCATCAAAGGATAGTTCTTACACACTTTGTCCACAAACATTGCTTACCTAACTGGTTTTACACCTTAACCACAATGTCCGTAGACTCAACGGTTATACTCAAACTAGATTCCTATCTCATGCAAATATAGGAATGGGTAGACCCTGGGTCAATTAAAGCAATAACAAAGGTGTCATAAAGAGAAAAAGTACCTGTTATCATATCTGGGGAGGATGCCTCTTCGCGAGCGCGAATAGCATACATCCTAGCAGGTGCCCGACCCTCCAGTCTCACAACAGAATCTCATGACGCACCTCTACCACTAGTCCCCCCTTCCGGGTTCTTTGGTGGCCTACCCTTCGTAGGTACATTGCTAGATCTTATCTCTTTCTTCTCTTTCTTATCATCCCTTTCAGGGCAATTTCGGATAAAATGGTCTAGGGAACCACACTTATAACAGTTTTGACTGTTACCCCAACACTCTCCAGTGTGATATCTACCACAACTTGGACACTCCAATTTGTTCTTTGGATTGCCCACACTTTTCATCGATGTGGCTTGGACTCTTGAACCCGAACGAGTGCTGCCTTGATCTCGAGGTGAATATCCAACTGACGTAGTGGTCCGAGGATTCTCCTCCTTTGATCTTTTAGATTGAGCTTGGTATGGTTTGCCCATCAGTCGTTTTCTTGCATCTCGAGCCTCATTCACCGCTCTCCTCTTTTCTTTACTCAGTTCTTCGACCTTACTTGCCCTATCAACTAACACTACAGACTCTTTCAACTCTAAAATACCAACCAGGAGTTTGATATCCTCATTCAGTCCATCTTCAAACCTTTTACATAAAATGGCCTCCGTCTATACACATTCTTGAGCGTATTTGCTAAGCTTAACAAACTCGCGCTCATATTCTTCCACTAACATTCTTCCTTGCTTCAATTCAAGGAATTCTTTCCTTTTTCGATCGGCAAATCTCTGGCTTAAATACTTCTTCTAAACTTTTCCAGAAAGAAGTCCCACGTCATCTATTCTCTCGGGACTACCGACTTCAACGTCTTCCACCAATGATATGTCGAGTCTCTTAGTAAAGATACGACACACTTTAGGCTCTCTTCGAGTGTACATGAGAGTTCATTGAACACCCTTATTGAGTTCTCTAGCCAGAACTCTACCTTCTCAGGGTCATCATCAACCTTAGCTCTAAACTCCTCAGCCCCGTGTTTCCTAATCTTATCCACTGGGGGCTTCGTTACTCTCACTTCTTTTATACCTTGAGGAGCCATTTAAACTGGCTGAGGTATAGAAGGAGGTGGAGGAGGTTGAGCGTTAGGGTTTGCTGGAACATATTCCGAGTACCAGTTCGTCATCATCTGGAGAAAGGCTTCTAGAGCCTCGTCTCTTTAACCCCTAGTCTCGGGTTCACTCTGTACAGGCGTAGTCCCTTGCGCAGGAGTTGGCGCATTACTAGCTGCATCATCAGCAGCCGATTGATCAGGATCTATACACTATATAAAACAAGTTTAAAATCATTAGAAGCCACCACACTATCATTATACGCTTATGGCATGTATAGCTAGATTCTTACACCAGCTATGGTAGTCCTAGAACCGAATAAACTATAGCTCTGATACCACTAAATGTAACACCCCTTACCCATAATCCATGCTGGAACTGAGCCCGAGGCATTACCAGATTAAAACCATATGATCGCCACTTAGGCTCATCAATTACTCTCTTAAGTCATCTCTACAACCTCAATCTCGACTTACGATGCTTCACTCATACACGCAAGACTCTCGAGACCCTTTCAAAACTTCTGCAATTTTAATAGTTTCTTTACCTAAACAGGGACTACACGCCTGTGTAAGGTGAGACATGCTCGTGTGAGGTCACACATGCCCATGCCCTCAACCCGTGCATGAAAACTCAAGCACTCTGCCAATGTCCCACGGCTAGGGCACAAGCCCGTACTCACCACCCGTGGTGAACACTGACATCACCACATGGCCTAAAGTCTAGACACACACCCGTGTGGCTAGTCCGTGGCCTATACTACTCGAATCTGTCAAAGAGACACGGCCAAGGCATATGCCCGTGGGTTGGCTATGTGTCACACATGGCCTAGACACATGTCCGTGTGTCGACCACATGGACAAGAACAAAGCTAATTGCCAAGTTCTTTTCACTCTTCAAGTTCTTAAAACACATACTCAAACTATGCCCGTGAGGGATTTCCACATGCCCATGTGATAGCACCCACGGCCGTGTGGCAAGCCCATGGAGCTCTTTAACATGTTTAAATTTTTGAAATTTGAAAAATTAGGCTCCAATTTTCACACGGCCTAGGACACGCCCGTGTGGAATTTTGAAACACCTGTCTGCTCGAACACACGGCCGTGTGTTGTGCCCGTGGAGCCCCCTGTTAGTTTCTTTGAATTTTAAAAACTAAGTCCCACATCCACACGACCAGGAACACGCCTGTGTGTCCAGGCCGTGTGGGTCAAAAAACCTGCATTAAAAATATGAACGAAGTAAAAATAAAATTATTAGTAATGTTAGTGCTCGGGTTGCCTCTCGAGAAGAACTTATTTAGAGTCTAAGCTCAACTCACCTTTCCTTTGCATAATCATGGTGGTTCGAGGAGTTGAAACTCCTTATTCTTGCTATCAATTTTGTTAAAATAAGGTTTTAGACGAGTACTATTTACCTTGAAGGTGCCAAATTTGGAATGAGTTACCTCGACTGTATAGTATGGGAAAATATTAAGTACTGTAAAAGGGGTTGTTCCATTAGGTTCAGAAGTGGCAATACGAGGATCTGTATTATCTATTAGAACTCGGTCTCCAACCTTAATTTGACTCATTTTATTTTTAGGCTCGTCACGGCTCTGCTTTGGTTCATCGTGTACTTTCAATTTATCCTTAAATTGTGTTTGCCATTCATCTAGTTCCTCGACCTGGAGCCTTCGTTCTTCATGAAAAATTCTATTCTCAATATGAGAGCTAGACCATGGCTCTGTCATCTTTTTCGAGGGATTTCCTACAAAGAAGATTGAACATTAAGTTCACTTACATTAACAGGACTTGTATCATCTTGATCACTAGATATTCTGATAGGATCACGTCCTTGGAGTTTAATCATGTCATCACCTACACGAAGTATTAATTCCCCTGTACCAACATCAATAATGGTCCTAACAGTTGCTAAAAATGGTCGTCCTAAAATTAAAGGAACGTCACTATCCTCATCCATGTCTAAAATAACAAAGTCTACTGGGAATATGAATTTATCAATTTTGACTAGCACATCTTCAATTATACCCTTAGGAAATCCAATGGTTTTATCAGCCAATTGAATGCTCATTCTAGTTTGTTTGGGATTTTCAAGACCTAGCTGTTTAAACATTTTATAAGGCATAACATTGATACTTGCCCCTAAATCAGCTAAAGCATTACTACAGTTAAACCACCAATTAAGCAAGGAATTGTAAAACTCCTTGGGTCTTTTAATTTACGAGGTAGTTATTCTGTAAAATTACTGAGCAAACTGTATTTAGCTCCATATGCGACGCATCGTCTAACTTTCGTTTGTTTGCCAAAAGCTCTTTTAAGAATTTTACTGAATTGGGCATCTGCGAAAGAGCTTCAATAAACGGTAAGTTAATATGTAATTTCTTTAAAAGTTAAAGGAATTTACCGAATTATTCATCTGTGCGATCTTTCTTTGTCACATTGGGATATGGCACACGAGGTTTGTATTCTGTACTTACCAATTTTGGTTTATTATGGCTTACCTCAACCTTACCTTTATCTACCACGTTTTCTTGCCTCGGTTTTGGTTTGTCTAATCCTTCACTATCGTGACCAGTAATGGCATGGAGTTGATTCTTTGGGTTAGTTTCAGTGTTGCTTGGTAGGCTGCCTTGTGGTCTTTTAGAGATCAGCTTCACAAGCTGACCTATTTGGTTTTCAAGCCCTTGAATTGATGCCTGCTGGTTTTTGAGTGCTATTTTGGTGTTTTGAAAATGATTTTCTAACACCGAGATAAATTTTGTTAGCATCTCCACAAGGTTCGACTTCTTCTCTTGTGGGTAGGCTTGTTGTTGAAAGCCTGGAGAGGGTTGTTGTCTCTGATTTCCTTGACCACCCCATGAGAAGTTTGGGTGGTTCCTCCAACCTAGATTGTAAGTGTTACTATAGGGATTATTCTGAGGTCTAGAATTATTATCCATCTAGTTCATCTGTTCGCTTTCTATGCCAGGGTTGTAGGGTGGATATTTTGTATTGTTCATTCCTCCTCCATTCATATCGCGCTATATCACAGGATGTACCTACGAAGAACCACACAAACCATCAGTCTTTTTATTTAAAAGCCTTACCTGGTTTGATAACATGGTGACTGCGTCGAGGTTGAAAACACTGGCAGCTTTTGTAAGCTTTGTTCTCATGACTTGCCACTGATAGTTATTCAGTGACATCTCCTTTATAAACTCATAAGCCATTTCAGGGGTTTTGTTATTTAGTGTACTGCAGGCAGCTGCATCAATCAATTACCTAGTTGAGGGGTTCACACTATTGTAAAAGGTTTGAACCTGTATCCAAAATGGTAACCCATGGTGAGGGCATCTTCTCAGTAGATCCTTGTATCTCTCCCATGCATCATAAAGTGTTTCTAAATCCATCTGCACAAAAGAAGAGATATCATTCCTCAACTTAGCAGTTTTAGTCAGTAAAAAATATTTAAGTAAAAAAATTTCAGTCATTTGTTCCCATGTAGTGATTGATCCTCGTGGTAACGAGTTCAACCACTATTTAGCTTTGTTCCAAAACAAGAAGGGAAACAACCGAACAAACTAAACAAACTATTGAATTTGCTAAATGAGTATTTGGTAAATTTGCTAAATGAGTATTTGGGTCCTCATCCTGCAAAGCATCAAACTGAACAAACTTTTAAATCATTTGAATAGTGTTAGTTCTAGTTCAAAATTATTTGCAGTAATAGCTGGTCTAACAATACTCGATTCAGCCCCAACCCTAGTTAAATTAGGCGTAGCATAGTCGTACATAGTACGAGGAGTAAGATTTTTGGCAACCACTAGAGAAAGCGGATTATTATCAGCCATCTCTTTGATAGTATTAGTATCGTCCTCTTGCTCTTCCTCTATGTATTGTAAACTTCACCTTATCTTCCTACAATTTTTGCGAACGGTATTTTCTATCTCACTGTCAAAAAGTAAGGGTCCTGATGGGTTTCTTCTAGTCATAAACTAGAGATACCTTCCAGAAGCAAAGAAAGAGAAAAATTAGAAAATTAAAATAAAAGAAACATAAATTGTAATAACAAAATAATAATGGCTAAAGTAATAAAAATTAAGTGTTCCTAATATCTTAGTCCCCGACAACGGTGCCAAAAACTTGATGGGCTCGAAACAAACTAATATTTTGACAAAGGCAACTGCACCTATCGAATAGTAGTATAGTTGTGGTGAGTCTGGAATATCGTATCCTCAAGGACTAAAATTACTAGTAATAACTATCTTTTTATTATCTAGCCTAATAATTAAGGGGATTAACTAACTAATTGACTAACTTAATGACTATGAACGCGACAAAGAGTGAAGAGAATAATCGAATGAATAAAGACAATGCCCAAGGAAGAATCCGCCTAGACTTCACTTATTATTCTAACTCTGAATTAAATGATTTATTCACTTGACTTGATCCGTAGAAATCCCTAAATTATGTTAATATCTCTTTCAAGACTAAGAACAACTAACTCTAGGTTGATTAATTGAAATCTCTTTCTAATTAAAACCCCTATCGTCGCATTAACTCGATCTATGGGTTCCCTTATTAGATTTGACTCTAATCCGGCAGATTTATGTCATCCTATTTCTAGGGTTGCAATCAACTCCACTTAATTATGTTGGATCTACTCTTAAACAGTGACTTTTGCTCCACTGAATAAGCATATTAAACTTGAATTAATATTCCTGAAAACATCAAAACAAGGATTAAGAACACATAATTAAGAACAAGATCAAATATTTATCACGTAATTCAGATTTATTAAATAATAAGATTCATCTAGGTTCATCCGCCCTAGGTATTTAGGGAGTTTAGTTCATAACGTAAAAGGAAAACATCGTAGAATTAAGAAAACAACAAGACATAAAGAACCCAAAAACTTCTAAAGAACTTGATGGAGATCTTCAATCTTGAATGAGATCTTGCATCCGAGATGATTCTGATGGCTTCCTTCGAGTAATTTCTTCGATCTACTTTGCATCCCCCCTTAGGTCTTCCTCTGATGTGTATTTATAGAATTTAAAAGGCTCAAAAACCCTAAAAATTGGCATTTTCCATGTGAAAATAATGTAGGGTACGATAGGGACACGGGTGTGTGATCAACCCGTATGAGGAGGCCCAGGCCGTGTGGGAATTTGCATGGCTTTCGATCGACACGGGCTGGCACACGGGCGTGTGTCCAGCCCGTGTGGTTCACATGGGCATGTGTTTAACCCGTGTGGTGCGGGCTTTGGTTGTGTGGATTCTTAAGATGGCCCGTTTTGTCCGATTTTGGCCCATTTTCCATTCCTTTCACTCCCCTATGCTCACCTAAGTATAGAAATACAAATTCAAAGGATGAGGAGCATCAAATTCACCAAATTATATAAATAATCATCCAAAAACACGCTAAGCGTGGGATTAAAATATATTACTTTTATGGTTTATTAGTCACTGTGGAGACCTTAACTCTTATGCTTACTTATTACTTGATAATGACTATGTACACTTACACATTCTGTCGCAAACCAAGTTTTTGGCGCCGTTGCCGGGGACTATTAATCATTATTTGTGAAATTATTTCTTGAAATTTTATTTATTTATATTTGATTAATTCTTTATTTTTTGTGATTTCTTTTGAGGTTTTATGAGTATAGATCGAATCATCGTTTTACTCACTGTTGACCCTAAAATCGAGTAAACATTTAGACAAAGAGGACGAGAAAGACTAGCCCAAAGACAAGTCGCAATGATGGACCTTGAAAATCAAAAGAATGTTTAAGGGAATAGAGCCATTAATACGCATAACCTAATCCTTATTGCTGATGATAGGGATCGAGCTATAAAGTAGTATGTTGTGCTACTTTTTAATGAGTTAAATTTGGGAATTATGAGACTGGAGATCGATGCACCATAGTTTGAATTAAATCCTATAATGTTTCAAATGCTTCAAACAATGGGCCAATTTAGTGGAATGCCCACAGAAGATTCACACCTTTACCTTAATTGTTCATGGAGGTGAATGATTTCTTTAAGATAGTAGGTGTAATTGAAGAAGCATTAAGATTGAAGTTGTTTCCATACTCGTTGAGATAGAGCATGAGCATGACTTAATTCATTGCCACCTAATTCAATTTCTACTTGGAAAGAATTAGCTGAATGCTTTCTGGTAAAGTATTTCCCACCTAGCAAAAATGTTAAGTTGCTGAATGAGATCACCACTTTTTAACAAATGGATGATAAATCCTTATACGAGGCATGAGAAAGATTCAACGAGTTACTTCGCTAGTGTCCTCACATGGGATTTCACATTGCATTCACCTGGAGACATTTTATAATGGTCTTAACACACATTCTAGAATGGTGGTAGATGCTTCTGCGAATGGTGCTCTCCTATCTAAGTCATATAATGAGGCTTATGAAATTATCAAGAGAATAGCCAGTAAAAACTACCAGTGCTCGAAAAATTAAGCAACTCTAGGAAGACGAGTAGCAGTAGTGCATGAAGTAGATGCCTTTACTTCACTCTTAGCTCAGGTAGCCTCTATCTCTTCAATGTTGAAACAGTCTGGGTTAAATCAGATAGATGCGATAGTACAACTAATATCATTTTAGCTATGTCAGTTCAAAAATATGTCAAGAAGGGTTGTAAGTTGTATCTAGCTTATATGCTTCATACTAAGGCTACAGAATTGAAATTAGAGTCAGTTCCGACAATTTGTGAATTCACGAATGTGTTTTTAGAAGAGTTACCAGGGTTACTACCAATCAAAGAGGTTGAACTTGCTATTGAATTAGTACTTAAAATTTCTCTGACATCGACAGCTTCGTATAGAATGACACCTACAGAATTGAAAGAGTTGAAAGCACAGTTGGAGGAATTGACAGACATAGGGTTTGTTTGGCCCAGAATGTTTGCTAAAAAAGGATGGTTCATTGCGATTGTGTATTGATTTTCAACAACTTAATAAAGTCACGGTTAAAAATAAATATCCATTAACACGTATCGATGATTTGTTTGATCAATTGAAAGGTGTAATAATGTTTTCAAATATTGATCTTCGCTATGGATATTATTAGCTATGGGTTAAAGATCTTGATGTGCCGAAAATTGCTTTTAGAACCAAGTATGGACATTATGAATTTTTAGTTATGCCGTTTGGTTGAACAAATGCACCTGTTGTCTTTATGGATTTGATGAACATAATATTCTTGTTGTATTTTGACATATTTGTAGTTGTTTTTATTGATGATATATTGATCTATTCTCGAGATGAAATTGAGCATGCACAACATTTGAGAATAAATTTGCAGACATTGCATGAGAAGCAATTATTTGCTAAATTTAGCAAATGTGAATTTTGGCTGCAAGAAGTTGGATTTTTGGGACATGTTGTATCGGTAGATGGTATTAGAGTGGATCCGAGTAAAATACTAGCTATTGTAGACTGGAAGCCTCTAGAAATGTTTTAGAGATCAAAAGTTTTTTTGGCTTAGTCGAGTATTATCGAAGATTTGTAAAAGGGTTTTTGATAATTTATACACCGTTAACGAAACTACTCCAGAAAGATGTCAAGTTTGAATAGTCCTAAAAGTGCCAAGAAAGTTTTGATCAGTTGAAAGTATTGTTGACCAAAGCCTCTGTGTTTATTTAGCCAGAGTTCGACAAAGAATTTCTAATCTATAATGATGCTTCACTGAATATTTAGGCTGTGTTTTAATGCAAGAAGGCAAAGTGGTAGCTTATAGCTCTTGTCAATTGAAATCGCACGAGAAAAGCTACCCGACTCATGATTTGGAACTTGCAGCTATTGTGTTTGCTTTAAAGATCTAGTGACACCATTTGTACGGAGAAAAATGTCATATCTTTACGGATCACAAAATCCTGAAGTATTTGATGTCACAAAAAGAATTAAATTTTAGATAATGTAGATTGTTGGAGCTACTAAAAGATTACGACCTGATCATCAATTATCAATCAGGAAAAGCTAATGTTGTTGCTAATGCTTTAAGTAGAAAATCTTTTCTTTGCCTTGCGAGTTTTGAATATGCAATTGATGTTGATTGATGATGGTTCCATGTAGCTAAACTAAAAGCTTACTGACATTTATGCAATATATTTGTGAAGTCCAAAAAAGTGGTTTCGAGTTGATTGCTAAATGAGGGTTGATTGAAAAGACATCTGATTTAGAATTTCATGTTAGTTCTGATGGTAGTTTGTATTTCTGAAACAAAATTTGTGTTAAAAGAAATTCTGATATTATACAGAATATTTTACAAGAAGCTCACAAAAGTAGTTATTTGATACACCCTAGAAGTAACAAAATGTATGGTAATTTGAAACAAATGTACTGATGGCCAGGTATGAAACGTGAAATTTCAGAGTTTTTATCGAAATGTTTGGTTTGTCAGCAAGTCAAAGTCGAGCATCAAGTACCTTCTACACTGTTATAGCCTGTGATGATTCTAGAATGGAAATGAGAAAAGGTTACAATGAATTTTGTATCAGGATTACCTTTTTCTCTACAGAAGAAAGATGCTATTTTGGTTATTTTTTATTGTTTGACTAAATTCGCATATCTCATTCTAGTATGTACGGATTATTCACTAAAAAGTTGGCAGAATTATACGTTTTTAAGATTGCTAGACTGCATGGTGTGCCAGTGTCTATTATTTCCGACAAAGATCCACGGCTTAGTTATCAATTTTGGAGTAAATTGCATGAAGCTCTAAGTACTCTACTACATTTTAGTATAGTGTTCCATCCACAGACCGATGGTCCGTCTGAGCGAGAGATACATGTACTCGAGGATATGCTCTGTTGCAGCACTTTAGAGTTTGAGGGTAGTTGGAAAAAATTTCTTCCCTTGGTTAAGTTTGCTTATAATAATAGCTATCAGACAAGTATTAAAATGAAACCATATGAAGCTTTGTATAGTTGAAAATGTAGAACTCCATTATACTGGATTAAATTGAGTGAGAAAAACCTTTTCAGTGTTGATTTGATCTGAGAAACCGAAGAAAAGTCAAAGTAATTCGTGATTGTTTGAAAGTTGTTTCTGATCGTCAGAAATCATATACATATTTGAAAGGAAAAAAAGTAGAATTTCAATTTGGAGAAACATATCACCTTGGAGAAAAGTATTTCGTTTTGGTCGAAAAGGGAAGATTATTCCACAATTCATCGGGCCGTATGAGATTATCAAGAGAATTGGACCAGTAGCTTATCATTTAGCCTTGCCATCTAAATTAGAGAAAATTCAAAATGTTTTTGATGTGCCGATGTTATAGAGGTATCGGTCTGACCCTTCACACGTGATTTTGCCTATTGATGTCGAAATCTAGCCAGATAGGTGTTACAGCGAAGAACCGATCAGAATTTGAGCTTGAGGAGTTAAAGAGCTAAGGAATAAACATAAAGCATTGGTTAAAGTTCTCTAGCATCGTCGTGGGGTTAAAGAAGCTACCTAGGAACCAAAAGAAGATATGAAAGTGCAATACTCAAACCTATTTTCTGGTAAGATTTTCGGGGACGAAAATTCTTTTAGAGGGGAGAGTTGTAATAGCCCATTTTTTTAATAATGTTTTAAACAATGGTTTCGGAACCACAATTCCAAGGAGTGAGTAAATATTTTAATATTTATTTATTGTCTATAGGTTTAATTTAAGGTAGTATTAAATTTTTGCTATGATATTTTGAGGTTTAAATGGTTAATTAGGTAAAAAGGACTAAATTGAAAAAAGGTGCAAAAGTTTAATTCTATTAGTTAAAAGGACTAAATGAGTATGGAAAGGTAAATTAATGGACTTAAATGGTAATTATACCATATTAATGGTTAGTGGATGATGTTGGTTGGTTTTTGGGGTAATTTTAATAGTTTTAAAAGGTTAACTTTGTAATTTGATAATTAAATTAAAATGTTAAAACAAAAAAAAGGTAAAACTCACTATCATCTTCCCCAATCTTGTTTTTCAAAACCAAATCACCATTAGAAAAGGAGACAAGTTTTGGCTAGCTTTGGTTTCATTTCATGATCAAGATAAACAACAACTGAACTTAAATTGGGGAAAAGCTAAAGCTTTGGACTAGTCTTCAACTTTTTTATTGCAACCATAGTTGTCGAGGTAAGTTCGTATAAATTATAATCTGCTAAACACTATCGTGCCTCCCAACCGTGCCAACATTCTGACTTATCGAACACGGGAGGAGCACGCCCGTATTAAATGACCATGTGAAGAAAGACACGGGCGTGTCACGACACCCACGGCCATGCCCGAACACCCTGAATGCGTTCAAAATTCAAAATCCCAAAACACGAGCTACATCTCTATTTAAACCTCATTCCCCATTTTTCTAGTTGTCTTTCATTTTCCATTATTTTTTTTTTGTTTTTATTTTATTTCATCATTATTTTTTACTTTATTTTATTTTCTTCTTCTTATTCTTTATGATATTTAGATTTAGCTTAGGATACAATAAAATCAAGCTGGCTACTTCGAGGATTCAATTTCAAACGGTTCGAGACGCTTCCCCACGTTCACCTCCAATCTTATCCTGTTTCTTTTCATAGACTTCATCCAAAAATTCAGGAAGTGTTACTTCTCCCCTTCTCTTTTGATCATTACATAATTGTTTATCTATCTTTATACATTGAGGGCAATGTACATCTTAAGTGTGGGGGGGTAAAAGTACCTTACTTTTTGCATTATTCTCAAAATCCTGAATTTAGTCTTGATTCGAAAGTATTTTTCTCATATTACTAATTAGGATGAAATTTCTAATGATTTATGATTTTTATCGATATGTTTTAGAGCAAGTCATAGTTAATTGTGCATTGATGATTATACTTGAAGAATACTAGAGAATCAGGCATGGTAAGTCTACTTTCTAAAAATTAAAAGTGATGGGTTGTTGAACTAAATTAGAGTATTACCTTGAAATTTGCAATTTATAAGGATTGATGTCAAAAACACCCATAATTTGTGTGAGATTTTGAGCCTTATAGAGCATATATTCTTTTTTTTCATGCTTACTTTATTGATTACGAGTGTGTCAACTTTGAACTATTATTCTAGAACTCACCTCGTTTATACATGTCAAGACCACACTTTTGATTTGATATACAGAGATGGTAAAGGCACCTAGGATTTAACCCACTTATTCCATAAAAAGCCTACCTTCACAAATTAACCCCTAGTGAACCCCGTTAAATCCTAACAACCTTTTTATTGACTCACCCACTAATATTAACTCAAAACCCCTTTGTATTTATTATCACCCTTTCTTTTGACTACCCTTTAATCGAGGTTTGATTTGATTAAGTTACCAAATTATATTAGTTCAGTAGTTACATTTATCATTTACAATGTAATATTTTAGTTTGTTCTTAAAAAAAAAAAACCCAAGTATATTCAATATTAGTAGTATATAAAAAAGCTTAGAGTATTGAAGAAAAAGCTCAGATTAAAGTATTATCAAATTTTAAGTGATTAAAATACTCTTTATTATAGAGTAATTATCAATAGTGGTATTATTAGTTTTCATTCGATGTAAATATTCATATTTAGTTCATTTTTTCTAGTTAGGTAATTTGTCAAGTTAATCTCGATTCTAACCATCTAATTCAGCCTGTATTCACACCTTTAAGCCCTAACCCCATTACAACCCTAATAAAGACCTTTTGGTTTGTGTATCATCTCATATACAGTGGTGGAGATTTGATTTTTAGGCAAGCTTATGGAATTAACCTTTTAGGTTCGACTTATGAGTGCTTTTTCTTGATCTTTAAACACTTTGAGTGATTTGAGTGAACTTTTACTGAGGATGTCAATCTTTGTCGGTTTTGAATTAAAGGTAAGTATTTAAATAAGGGGAGACACATATGTTTTCGTACTACAAAGGTATGACTTATCGTGATTGAATCTTTAGGACACTTTGAGTTGAATTATCCATGTATAAATTATCTATGAATTATGATGAGACATTGTCGATAGGAATTATGCATTATGGAAAGTTCGTTTTAATTGTAAGTTGAGAATTTTGCTTGAGGACAAGCAAAAGCTTAAGTGTGGGGGTATTTGATAAACCGTAAAAGTAACATATTTTAACCCCATATTTAGTGTGGTTTTGGATGATTTAGCCCTTGATTTATGTAAAAAGGTGCTTTTAATCCTTTCTTTTCATGTTTATACTTAGGAAAGCACCCGAGGACGAAAAGAATGTAAAACGGGCTTAAAACAGACCAAATTGGGCCAACCCAAGAATTCGACATGGCCTAGACTTCAAGCCACACGGCCGTGCCTTGCCACTCACTTCACACGACCATGCCACGATTTACACGGTCGTGCCCAAATCGACAGAATTGAGACACGGCCTGAAGATGACTTACACAGACGTGTGCCATAGGCGTGCCCCTGCCACGGGAATGAGCAATTTCACTTGGATTTGGATGCTTGGAGGCAAAGAAACATATTTTTAAGTCTACTTAAACATCCTAGGAGGAATTCTACTTGAATTAGGATACTTAGGAGCCAAGTAAAGCATCTCAAAGCCTATATAAACACCCAAGGTAGCAACTAGAAAGGGGAGTTCGGCAGAAGTCGAAACAGAGGGTTTTTGGCAGAGGCTTTGGTCGAAGCATTCATCTTCTAGGGAGTCACTTAAAGATAGCCAGTTGATCCATCTCAAGAAGCCGAAACTCTATTCAAGATGGAGGATCTCTCCTTCAATTCCTTTAGGGGGTTTTAGGGATTTCTTATGTTTTGTTTTATCTTTTCTCTTGAGATGTTTTCTTATTTAGTTATGAACTGAACCCTTCAAATACCTGAAGGGGATTAAACCTATGATGGATTTTGTCATTTGATTTCTAAATTATATGATAAGTACTTAGTTTGTTCTTAATTATGTTGCTTAATTTAATCTGATGTACTTAGGTGGAGGTGGAATAGACCCTACCTAAGAGTAGATCTAGCATAATTGAGCGGAGTTGATCGGGCACCTAGAGATATGGTTACGAGATTTTGCTGGATTAGGGTGAAACCTAATATGGGAATCCATTGATCGATTTACTGCTTCCTTAGGGGGTTATTATAAGAGAACGAGAGTTCCACTAATTAACCTAAGGTTAGACATTATTCGCCTCGAAAGAGGGTTTAATATGGGTTAGGGAGTCTCACGGATCAAGCTAAGTAAAGAAATCGTATGGTTTAGGGATAAATAATAAGTGAAGTCATAGGTGGATTCTTCCTAAGGGTATCGTCTTCATCAACTGAGTTTTCCTAAAGTCTTTCTTTAATTCATTCTTTTGTCTTGCATTTAGTTTAAGTATTTCATTAGGTTTAGATAAATCAACCAATCACTCCATATTTCAGGCTAAATAATAGAAAGAAAGTGAGTAGTAGTACTTTTAGGTTCATTTGGGTTCGATAAGATATTCTTGCCTAAACTATATGATAAACCGTAAAAGTAACATATTTTAATCCCACATTTAGTATGCTTTTGGATGAATTTATTCTTAATTTATGTAAAAAGGTGCTCTTAATCCTTTCTTTTCATATCTTATACTCAGGAAAGTACCTAAGGATAAAAAGAACGTAAAATGGGCTTAAAACGGACCAGATTAGGCCAACCCAAGAAGTCGACACGGCTTGGGCTTCCTTTCACACGGTCGTGCCCCAATATTTAGATTGCACACGGTCACACCCTGATTTACACGATCGTGCCTCGTCGACAAAAAGCCCAACATGCAATTTGCATGGCCGTGCCCCAATCGACAGACCCGAAGCACGGCCTGAACCTCGACTAGCACGGGCGTGCCACGATCGTGTCTTAATCAATAGAATCAAGACACGGTTTGGACCACGACTTACACGGGCGTGCCTTGACCATGCCCCTGCTGCAAGAAAGAGCAATTTCATTCGGGAAAGGATACTTGGAGGCAAAGAAACATATTCTAAAGCCTATTCAAACATCCCATTAGGAATTAGACTGAAATTAGGATACTTAGGGGTCAAGTAAGGCATCACAAAGTATATATAAACACCTTAGGAGGCAACTTGGAACGGGAGTTCGGCAGAAACCGAAATAGGGCGTCAAGTTTTAGCAGAGTGTTCTGCCAGAGCTTTACTCTTTTAGGGAATTACTCAAAGATAGCCAATTGATCCATCTCGAAAAGTCAGAATTCTACTCAAGACGAAGGATCTTCTCTTCAATTCCTTCAGGGGGTTTTAAGGATTTCCTATGTTTTGTTTTATCTTCTCTCTTGAGACGTTTTCTTGTTTAATCATGAACTAAACCCCTCAGATACCTGAAGGGGATGAAACCTATGATGGATTTTGTTATTTAATTCTTTCAGTTTATATGATAAATACTTAGTTTGTTCTTAATTATGTTGCTCAAATTTATCTGATGTGCTTAGGTGGAGGAGGAATAGACCCTGCCTAAGAGTAGATCTAGCATAATTAAGCGGAGTTGATCGGGCGCCCAGAGATAGGGTTACGAGATTTTACCGGATTAGGGTGAAACCTAATATGGGAGTCTATTGATCGATTTACTGCTTCCTTAGGGGGTTATTATAAGAGAACGAGAGTTCCACTAATTAACCTAAGGTTAGACGTTATTCGCTTTGATAGAAGGTTTAATATAGGTTAGGGAGTCTCACGGATCAAGCTAAGTAAAAGAAATCATATGAATTGGAAGTTAGATAATAAGTGAAGTCATAGGTGGATTCTTCCCGAAGGTATCATCTTTATCAATTGAGTTTTCTTCAAAGTCTTTTCCCAAAGTTTCGTTTCTTTTGTATTTGCATTTAGTTTAAATATTTCATTTGTTTTAGTTTAATAAACCAATCACTCCATATTTTAGGCTAAATAATAGAAAGAAAGTGAGTAATAGTACTTTTAGGTTTCTTGGGTTCGATAAAGATATTCTTGCCTGAGCTATACTACTGTTCGATAGGTGCGCTTGCCTCTATCGTTGTCGCAGTCAGTCTATAGGTTCGATCACTCTTTTATAAATATTAAAACTAGACTGTTTTGCAGCGATCAAGTTTTTGGCGCCGTTGCCGAGGACACTAAAATATTAAGAAAACTCTATTTCTATTACTTTAGCCAAATTTTTTTTATTTTCAATTTATTATTATATTATTCTTTATTATTATTTCTTTTTACTTTGCTAATTTTTTTTCTCTATTTTTCTTTTGACAGAAAATTTTAGTCTGTGGAAAAGATGGCACTGAATAATTATCAGTGGCAAGGCATGGGGGCAAGTCCTACTAAAGCAACCAGTGTTTTCAACCTCGATGTGGTCACCAGGTTATCTAATCAGTTAGAGATAATGAATAAAAAGATTGATGATTGGTATAGTCCCTCGCAGGTACATCCAGAAATACAATATGATTTAAATCTAGGGGGCGTGGCGAATCCTAAGTACCCACCCTACGGATATGGCATGGAAAACGGGCAAGCTCACTATATAGGTAACTATTCTAGATATCAAAATAATTTTTATAGTGACACTTATAATGCAGGTTGGAAGTACCATCCCAATTTCTCATGGGATGATCAAAATAGCCAAAGATCAGAATTTCCTCCAGATTTTCAACAACCGCCTCACCAACAAGAAGAGGACCCGAATCTTGAAGAGATGGTAAAAAAATTCATGGCAAACATAGAAAACTGTCTCCAAGAAACTAAGAAAACAAGTAAAAGCAAGGAGAACCGATTCGGGGAACTTACTAATTCAGTCAAGGCAGCCACTAATGCGATCGAACAACTCGAAAAGTTGATGTCAGAACGACCGCAAGGACGTCTATCTAGTAACACTGAGATCAATCCAAAGGAGCAAAATAAAGCTATCACAGCTCATGCCAGTAAGAGGTTAGATGAGCCCAATCCAATACAAAAAGCCAAGGTAGACGAAGGTAAGGTAGAGGTAACACAAGAAAAGTCAAAACCGGTAATCAAGAAGTACCAACCTCGCATACCTTATCTCGAAGCAATGAAAAGAGACGATTCAGAGGAACAGTTTGGTAAGTTTCTTAAATTCTTAAAGAAATTACATATTAACTTACCTCTTCTTGAAGCTCTTTTTCAGACTCCAGACTCGAGGAAATCTTTAAGACAGCTCTTGACAAACAAACGCAAATTAGATGAGGAGCACCACGTGGAATTAAACGCAGCATGCTCAGTAATGTTACAGAACAAACTACCACAGAAGTAAAAATACACAGGGAGTTTTACAATTCCATGTTTAATTGGTAGTTTATCTATTGATAATGCATTAGCTGATTTAGGGTCAAGCATCAATGTTATGCCTTATAAAATGTTTAAACAACTAGGTCTAGGGAAACCCAGACAAACTAGGATGAGCATTCGATTAATCGATAAAACTATCGAATTCCTAGGGTATAATAGAAAATGTTCTAATCAAAATTGATAAATTCATATTTCCAGTAGATTTTGTTGTTTTAAACATGGATGAGGACAACACGATTCCTTTAATTTTAGGAAAACCCTTTCTAGCAACCGATGTGACTAAAATTGATGTTGGTACAGAGAACTCATTCTTCGTGTAGGTGACGAATCAATCGATCTACAAGCTTTTGACTCGACCAGACATCAAGTGATGAAGGTGAGAAAGTAAATTCAGTTGATAATCAAATTGTTCAACTTTCACCACAAAAAACACCACAAGGCTACAAACTTGAGCCGAATCATGGGCCCCAAGCCGTACAAGCTCATAACAGTGAATTGTTAGTGGATCCAAACCCAAGGGAAGAACCAGTGGTAAGAAAAGGTAAGGTTGAGGTGTACCATGATTTACCAAAATCGAAAATTACAGAGTACCAACCTCGTATGCCATATCCTGATGCAATAAAGAAAGACCACACAGAGGAAGAATTCGGTGAACTCACACTTCGTGTAGACGACGAAACAATCACTCTTCAAGCTCTCAACTCAGCTAGGACATCAAGTAATAAAGGTACGAACGTTAATTGTATTAATAATCATTTGGTTCAACCTTCTTTACAGGAAGCATCACGAAATCACTTAGATGAGCTAGATCCTAGACCTCGTGCCAACAAAGAAGAAATATATAAGGAACGAAGCCTTAGGGTTGACAAACTAAAAGAGCAGGAAACACAAATCAAAGAGGAACAGGAACCGCACAAAGTAAAACCAAAGGAGACCTCAAACAAGCTGATAGGAATAACAAATCACATCAAAATATAGGATCCGGTATTGTTGGAAGACCCTCGAATCACCAATTCAAACCTCAAGGCAAACAAAGAAATCACTTTTGAGGTACTTAATGTCTTCCTATATGGCATAGTCGAGGTAAGCAATCCCAAATTCAACACTTTTGAGGTAAACATTACTCGACTTAAACTATATATCCATAACCAAAGTGATCGCATGAGAAAGGATTTTCACCTCCTCAAACCACCATGACCATACAAATGACAGGTAAAGTCTAGCTTAAGACTATAAACGAGCGCTTCTCGGGAGGCAACCCGAGCACTAACCCTATTTTTACATTTTTTTATTATTTTATTTTATTTTATTTTTAATTTTCCTTTTAACACCTAACCATAAACTAACCAAAGGGTGGATTTCTAGGCCACACGACGCTACACAAGGGCATGCCCGTGGCCGTGTGAAAGCTAGGGGATGAATCATGGGTGTGCCAGAAATCGTGCACGACTTCTTTTCCCAAACACGGGTAGCGATAATAGTCCACGCCCGTGCCAACTCCCCGTGCGAGGTTACTGACTTGTTAACCACGGGCTCAACACGGTCGGGCCTTCCAACCATGCCAACATTCTGACTTATCGAACACGAGAGAAGCACGCCCGTATTGAATGACCGTGTGAAGAAAGACACGGGCGTGCCACTACATCCACGGCCGTGCCCGAACACCTTGGACGCGCCCAAAATAAAATCCCTACACACGGGCTACATCTCTATTTAAACCTCATTCCCCCTTTTCTAGTTGTCTTTCATTTTCCATTATTTATTTTTATCTTTATTTTAATTTTATTTCATTATTATTTTTTTCCTTCTTTCTTTATTTTATTTTCTTTCCCTTATTCTTTACGATATTTAGATTTAGCTTAGGATTCAATAAAATTAGGATGGCTACTTCGAGGATTCAATTTCAAATGGCTCGAGACGCTTCCCCACGTTCACCTCCAAACCTATCCGGTTTCTTTTCATTGACTTCATCCAAAATTCAGGAAGTTCACTTCTCTCCCATCTTATGATTTTATGATTATTTTGCTATTATCTATCTTTGTACATTGAGGGCAATGTACATTTTAAGTGTGGGGGGGTTAACTATAGTATTATTTGAAAATCCCTAAATTATGCCTTATTCTAAAGTAAAGTTTCTCATACTATTAATTAGGATGAAATTTCTATGATTTATGATTTTTAGTGATATGTTTTAGAGTAAGTCATAGTTAATTGTGCATTGATGATTAAATTTGAAGGATACTAGAGAATCGAGCATGATAAGTCTACCTTCTAAAATTAAAAAAAAATTTGATGGGTCGTTGAACTGAATTTGAGTATCACCTTCAAGTTCAAAATTTATAAGGATTGATGTCAAAACACCCATAATTTTTGTGAGATTTTGAGCCTTGTAGAGCATATATTATTTTTCATGCTCACTTTTATTGATTATGAGTGTGTCAACTTTGAACTGTTATTCTAGAATTTTCCTCGTTTATGCATGTCGAGACCACATTAATGATTTGATATACTGAGATGATAAAGGCACCTAGGTTTTAACCTGATTCACTCCACTAAAAAGCCTACCCATACAAATTAACCCCTAGTGAACCCTGTTGAATCCTAACAACCTTTTTAGTGACTCACCCACTAATATTAACCCAAAATCCCTTTGTATTTGTTATCAACATTCTTTTGACTACCCCTCTATCGAGAATTGACTTGATTAATTGCCAAATTAGGTTATTTCAATTATCAAAGTTCCTTCTATTAAGTTTTACTTAGTTTGTTATTAAAAAAATAAAAAAATCCAAGTTTATTCAATATTAGTAGTATGAAAGAGCTTAGAGCAATTAAACTCCAATTGTTGAAGAAAAAGCTCGTATTAAAGTATTATCAAATTTTAAAGTGAAGAAAATACTCTTTCTTATAGAGTAATTATCAATAGTGGTATTATTACTTTTCATTCGATGTAAATATTCATATTTAGTTCATTATTTTTAGATTAGGTAATTAGTCAATTCAATCTCGATTCTAACCCTCTAATTCAGCCTTTATCCACACCTTTTAACCCAAGCCCCGTTACAACCCTAAAAAGACCTTTTGATCTGTTTATCATCTCATATACAGTGGTGGAGATTTGATTTTCAGACAAGCCTATGGGATTAACTTTTCAGGTTCGACTTTTGAGCGCTTTTTCTTGATCCTTAAACACTTTGTGTACTTTGAGTGAATCTTTAGTGAGGATGTCAATCCTTGTCAGTTTTGAATCAAAGGTAATTATTTAAATAAGGGGAGACACCTATGTTTTCATGCTACAAAATCATGACATATCTCGTTTGAATCTTTTAGGTACTTCGAGCTAAATGATCCATGTATAAATTATCTACGAATTATGATGAGGCATTATCAATGGGAATTATGAATTTTGGAAAGTTCGTTTTAATTGTAAGTTGAGAATTTTGCTTGAGAGCAAGCAAAAGCTTAAGTGTGGGGGTATTTGATAAACCGTAAAAGTAACATATTTTAATCCCACATTTAGTATGCATTTGGATGAATTTATCCTTAATTTATGTAAAAAGGTGCTCTTAATCCTTTCTTTTCATATCTTATACTCAGGAAAGTACCTAAGGATAAAAAGAACGTAAAACGGGCTTAAAATAGACCAAATTGGGCCAACCCAAGAAGTCAAAATGGCCTGGGCTTCCTTTCACACGGCCGTGCCCCAATATTTAGATTGCACACGGTCACACCCTAATTTACACGACCGTTCCTCGTCGACAAAAAGCCCAACACGGCTTGTTCCCGATTTGCATGGCCGTGCCCCAATCGACAGACCCAAAGCACGGCCTGGACCTCGACTAGCACGGGCGTGCCATGGCCGTGCCTCAATCAACAGAATCAAGACACGGGTTGGACCATGACTTACACAGCATGCCTTGACCGTGCCCCTGCCGCAGGAAAAGCAATTTCATTCGGGAAAGGATACTTGGAGGTAAAAAAACACATTCTAAAGCCTATTCAAACACCCCATTAGGAATTAGACTTAAATTAGGATACTTAGGGGCCAAGTAAGACATCACAAAGTCTATATAAACACCTTAGGAGGCAACTTGGAAGGGGAGTTCGGTAGAAGCCGAAACAGGGCGTCAGGTTTTAGTAGAGCTTTCTGCCAGAGCTTTACTCGTTTAGGGAATTACTCGAAGATAGGCAATTGATCCATCTTGAAGAGTCAGAATTCTACTCAAGACGGAGGATCTCCTCTTCAATTCCTTCAGGGGGTTTTAAGGATTTCCTATGTTTTGTTTTATCTTCTCTCTTGAGATGTTTTCTTGTTTAATCATGAACTAAACCCTTTAGATACCTGAAGGGGATGAAACCTATGATGGATTTTGTTATTTAATTCTTTCGGTTTATATGATAAATACTTAGTTTGTTCTTAATTATGTTGCTCAAATTTATCTGATGTGCTTAGGTGGAGGAGGAATAGACGCTGCCTAAGAGTAGATCTAGCATAATTAAGCGGAGTTGATCGGGCAGCTAGAGATAGGGTTACGAGATTTTGTCGGACTAGGGTGAAACCTAATATGGGAGTCCATTGATCGATTTACTGCTTCCTTAGGGGGTTATTATAAGAGAACGAGAGTTCCACTAATTAACCTAAGGTTCGACGTTATTCACTTCGAGAGAAGGTTTAATACAGGTTAGGGAGTCTCCCGGATCAAGCTAAGTAAAAGAAATCATATGAATTGGAAGTTAGATAATAAGTGAAGTCATAGGTGGATTTTTCTTGAAGGTATCGTCTTTATCAATTGAGTTTTCTTCAAAGTCTTTTCCCAAAGTTTCGTTTCTTTTGTCTTTGCATTTAGTTTAAATATTTCATTTGTTTTAGTTTAATAAACCAATCACTCCATATTTTAGGCTAAATAATAGAAAAAAAGTGAGTAATATTACATTTAGGTTCCTTGGGTTCGATAAAGATATTCTTGCCTGAGCTATACTACTGTTCGATAGGTGCGCTTGCCTCTATCGTTGTCGCAGTCAGTCTACAGGTTCGATCACTCTTTTATAAATATTAAAGCTAGACTATTTTGCAGCGATCACTATACCACTGTTCGATAGGTGCACTTGCCTCTATCGTTGTCATAGTTAGTCTATAGGTTCGATCACTCTTTTTATAAATTTTAAAACTCGACTGTTTGACACGGTCAAGTTTTTGGCGCCGTTGCCAGGGAACTCTAAAATATTAAGAAAGCTCTATTTCTATTACTTTAGCCAATTTTTTTTATTTATTACAATCTATTATTATTATTTTTTACTTTGCTAATTTTTTTCCTCTATTTTGCTTTTGGCAGAAAATTTTAATCTATGGAAAAGATGGCACTAAATAATTATCAGTGGCAAGTCATGAGGATAATTCCTACTAAAACAGCCATTGTCTTCAACCTCGACGTGGTCACCAAGTTATCTAATCAGTTAGAGATGATGAATAAAAAGATTGATGATTGGTATAGCCCCTCGCAGATACGTCCAGAAATACAATATGATTCGAATATAGGAGGCGTGGCGAATCCTGAGTACCCACCCTACGGATATGGCATGGAAAACGAGCAAGCTCACTATACAGGTAACTATTCTAGATATCAAAATAATTTTTATAGTGACACTTATAATGCAGGTTGGAAGTACCATCCCAATTTCTTGTGGGATGATCAAAATAGCCAAAGATCGAAATTTCCTCCAGATTTTCAACAGCCACCTCACCATCAAGAAGAGGAGCCGAATCTTGAAGAGATGCTGAAAAAATTCATGGCAAACATAGAAAACTGTTTCCAAGAAACTGAGAAAACGAGTAAAAGCAACGAGAACCGATTTGGGGAACTTACTAAGTCAGTCAAGGGAGCCACTAATGCAATCGAACAACTCGCAAAGTTGATGTCAGAAAGCCACTAGGATGTCTACCAAGTAACACTGAGGTTAAACCAAAGGAGCAAATTCAAGCCATCTCAGCTCAAGGCAGTAAGGGGTTAGATGAACCAAACTCAATACAAGAAAACATGGTAGACGAAGGTAAGGTAAAGGTAACACAAGAAAAGCCAAAATCAGTAATCAAGGTGTACCAACCTCGCATACCTTATCTTGAAGCAATGAAAAGAGACGATTCAGAGGAACAGTTCGGTAAGTTTCTTAAACTCTTAAAGAAATTACATATTAACTTTCCTCTCCTTGAAGCTCTTTTTCAGATACCAGACTCGAGGAAATTTTTAAGACAGCTCTTGACCAATAAACGCAAATTAGACGAAGAGCACCACGTGGAGCTAAACACAATGTGCTCAGCAATTCTACAAAATAGACTACCACGAAAGCTAAATGATCCAAAGAGTTTTACAATTCTATGTTTAATAGGTAGTTTATCTATTGATAATGCATTAGCGGATTTAGGAGCAAGCATCAATGTTATGCCTTACAAAATGTTTAAACAACTAGGTTTAGGGAAACCCAGACAAAGTAGAATGAGCATTCAATTAATTGATAAAACTATAAGAATTCCTAGGGGTATAATAGAAAATGTTCTAATCAAAATTGATAAATTAGTATTCCCAGTAGACTTTGTTGTTTTAGACATGGATGAGGACAACACGATTCCTTTAATTTGAGGAAAACCCTTTCTAGCAACCGACAGGACTAAAATTGATGTTGGTACAAGAGAACTCATTCTTAGTGTAGGTGACGAATCAACCAGTCTACAAGCTTTTGACTCGGCCAGGACATCAAGTGATGAACGTGAGAAAGTAAATTCAGTTGAAAATCAAATTGTTCAACTTTCACCACAGGAAACAGCACAAGGCTACAAACTTGAGCCGAATAATGGGCCCCAAGTCGTACAAGCTCATAACAATGAATTGTTAGTGGATCCAAACCCAAGGGAAGAACCTGTGGTACGAAAAGGTAAGGTTGAGGTGTAACATGATTTACCAAAATCGACAATTATAGAGTACAACCTCGTGTGCCATATCCCGATGCGATAAAGAAAGACCACACAGAGGAATAATTCGGTGAACTCACACTTCGTGTAGACGACAAAACAATCACTCTTCAAGCTCTTAACTCAGCTAGGACATCGAGTAATAAAGGTACGAACGTTAATTCTATTGATAATCATTTGGTTCAACCTTCTTTACAGGAAGCATCAAGAAATCACTTAGTTGAGCTAGATCCTAGACCTCGTGCCAACAAAGAAGAAATACATAAGGAACAGAGCCTTAGGGTTGACAAACTAAAAGAGCTGGAAACACAAATCAAAGAGGAATAGGAACCGCACGAAGTGAACCTGAAAGAGCCCCTAGACGAGCTGATAGGAACAATGAATCACTTCAAATTAGGAGATCAGGTATTATTGAATAAGGAAGACCCTCGAATCACCAATTAAGACCTCAAGACAAGCTAAGAAATCACTTTTGAGGTACTAAATGTCTTCCTATATGGCACAGTCGAGGTCAGCAATCCTAAATTTGACACTTTTGAGGTAAACATTACTTGACTAAAACCATATATCCATAACCGAAGTGATCGCATGAGAAAGGATATTCACCTCCTCAAACCACCATGACCATACGAATGAGAGGTAAAGTCTAGCTAAGACTATAAACGAGCGCTTCTTGGGAGGCAACTCAAGCACTAACCCTATTTTTACATTTTTTTATTTTTTATTTTTTTCTTCTTTTCTTTTTCGTTTTAGCACCTAACCATCAACTAACCAAAGAGCAGATTTCTAGGCCACACGACCCTACACACGGGCGTGCCCGTGGCCGTGTGGAAGCCAGAGGATGAACCATGGGCGTGCCAATAGCCGTACACGACATAGAAAAATTTCTTTTCGCAACACGGGTGGCAATAATAGTCCACACCCGTGCTGATGCCCCGTGCGAGGTTACTGACTTGTCAAGCACGGGCTAAACACTGTCGTGCCTCCCAACTGTGCCAACATTCTGACTTATCAAACACGGGAGGAGCACGCCCGTATTAAATGACCGTGTGAAGAAAGATACGGGCATGTCATGACACCCACGACCATGCCCAAACACCCTGAATGCGTTCAAAATTCAAAATCCCAAAACACGGGCTACATCTCTATTTAAACCTCATTCCCCATTTTTCTAGTTGTCTTTCATTTTTCATTATTTATTTTTTTGTTTTTATTTTATTTCATCATTATTTTTTACTTTATTTTATTTTCTTCTTCTTATTCTTTATGATATTTCGATTTAGCTTAGGATACAATAAAACCAAGCTGGCTACTTCGAGGATTCAATTTCAAACTGTTTGAGATGCTTCCCCATGTTCACCTCCAATCTTATCTGGTTTCTTTTCATAGACTTCATCCAAAAATTCAGGAAGTGTTACTTCTCCCCTTCTCCTTTGATTATTACATAATTGTTTATCTATCTTTGTACATTGAGGGCAATGTACATCTTAAGTGTGGAGGGGTAAAAGTACCTGACTTTTTGCATTATTCTCAAAATCCTAAATTTAGTCTTGATTCGAAAGTATTTTTCTCATATTACTTATTAGGATGAAATTTCTAATGATTTATGATTTTTATTGATATGTTTTAGAGCAAGTCATAGTTAATTGTGCATTGATGATTATACTTGAAGAATACTAGAGAATCAGGCATGGTGAGTCTATTTTCTAAAAATTAAAATTGATGGGTCGTTGAACTGAATTTGAGTACTACCTTAAAATTTGGAATTTATAAGGATTGATGTCAAAAACACCCATAATTTGTGCAAGATTTTGAGCCTTATAGAGCATATATTCTTTTTTTTCATGCTCACTTTATTGATTATGAGTGTGTCAACTTTGAACTGTTATTTTAGAACTCGCCTCGTTTGTACATGTCGAGACCACACTTTTCATTTGGTATACAGAGATGATAAAGGCACCTAGGATTTAACCCACTTACTCCATAAAAAGCCTACCTTCACAAATCAACCCCTAGTGAACCCCGTTGAATCCTAACAACCTTTTTACTGACTCACCCACTTAACCCAAAACCCCTTTGTATTTGTTATCACCCTTTCTTTTGACTACCCTTTAATCGAGGTTTGATTTGATTAAGTTACCAATTATATTAGTTCAAGAGTTACATTTATCATTTATGATGTAATATTTTAGTTTGTTCTTAAAAAAACCCAAGTATATTCAATATTAGTAGTATATAAAAAAACTTAGAGCATTTAAATTCCAATTGTTGAAGAAAAAGCTCGAATTAAAGTATTATCAAATTTTAAGTGATTAAAATACTCTTTATGTAACACCCCCAATCCGGTCCATTCGATACGACCGAATCTGGAATGCCACTGGGGAAAACTTTTGAAAATATTCTTACTTAAAGGAAAAAACCGTTAAGAATTTGTCGCCTTTAATAAAATTTTTTTCGTAATTTAAAACATCCTAAGTAAAAAGTTAAGTTTTTATAAAAACTTCCGGATTCAAAACTTTAATATGACTTTTGGGATATAAATAGCCTTTAAAATTAAACTTACAAAATATTAACTTAATTATAAAACTAACTTGAACATAACAAAATTCAAATACTTCAAGGCCCTTATTACAACAAATGGATATTTAAAATACTGGAAGCATAAATTATAAAACATAAGGAAAGCAACTTCTTCTGCATGGGCCACCTCGTATCCACGCCAACCCGGTCCGAGCATCGCACATCACCTGTAAGGTTTGATAAAAATTGGGTGAGACTAACGGACTCAGTGTGTAATTATTCTACTGAATTCCACCCGTATGTCAAACCATGTATTAACCCATGTAATAGATATTAATGCAACTTAGTCACATGCTTTCACTTATTGGGCTTGACCCATATCCATATCACATCCATATAATAGTGTAATTAACCACATATTTCCATATACTGGGCTTGGCCCATTACCACATTAATCCACACCACATACTGGGCTTGGCCCACTTTCACATTAATCCTCATATCATATTGGGCTTGGCCCATTTGCACATTTATTCATATCACATATTGGGCTTGGCCCATTTTCACATGTATCCACATACAAAATTATGCAATTATGAAGCCCAACCCAGCTTAGGGTCCATCCTCTGCACACCCCCGTATCCAGCCTACCACACACCAGGGGATTATTAAATCACCCTCCCCTTTTTACTCCAATAAGGTAACAAATGCCATCCACACGAACTGAATCGCAAATAATCCACAACGCGACCTTAGTCGACGTCAATCCACAATGTAGTCGAAGCTATCATCAAAACCACGATGAGCACAAAGCCATCAATAACCACGATATGGCACATAGCTTATATTTATCACGATGAGGCACAGAGCCATTCATCAACCACGTACTCGAAGTACACCCTGTCCTTCTTTCATATCCCACCCATGCACATGCAATATAAAATAGTGCAGTGATGATAATGCATGTACATGTTATTTCGCATACTATCACATATTAATATCAATAATCACATTTCATCAGATTTGGTACTTACCAGATTATTGACATACCCCTTGAGGGTATCCATATCACAATTTCCATTGCATTAGTTAGCACATTCATAACACACATACAGATATCTCATACAATCATAAACCCGAAAAACGGTAGGCTAACTACACACCTGATCACTTGAAGTTCTAAACTCTCGATCCCGATGCTATCGCTAAGCGAAACTACGGCTATCTGTCTATAGCTTTCCCCACTGCTGGCCCACACCCTGGTAGCCAATCCCGAACCGCCGAGACAGATCTTTTCTTAAACTTCGGGATAGACTATCCTTTGTTCTCCTTGACTGGCACTCGAATCCATCGACAACACTTAATCAGCATCAAACGATTAATCATCCATATTCATGATCTTAATCGAATAACTATAATCTAACATACTTACCAAAAATGTATCTGAATCCCGAAACTTCCCTTACTCTTGTTGATTTTCACATAACCAAGATCGATTACACTTGTAAGACAAACTATGGCCTTAGGCTGAATACTAGCAACCACATACACAACTTACCAAATCCCGAAAAGCCACTCCTTGCCTTTGAAACTGTCAAAATTCCCATTTAGCAAAAGTTAGAATCGGCCTAACTACAAAAATCCATAAACATGGCCCTTGGCCGAATACTTACACTGCTTACCTTACCAACTAAATCCCAAAATTGATCCTTGCTCCAAGTGATGTCAAAATCCCTTAAAGAATCGAATTCCAAAAGAACTCCTCTGATGCTTCTTATCGCTAGTTACCTTCATAAAAACATATCACAAAACTTAAAGCATATTCGGCCATCCCTAGGCCTAACTATATGATTCGGCACACTAATAGAAAAGAGAAGGGAAACCGATTACCAAAGGAGAACACACTTACCACTATGATAAACTTCCCGAAATCACCTTCCCTCTATAATGAACCGATTGGATAACTTGCACCAAAAGAAATCGACAACACCTCCCCTCTTGATCACTGAGAGATTCGGCCACAGGAGATAACTAGATCAAGGTTTCGGCCAAACTAGCAAATAGAGGAGAAGAAGCGTTTGAAGAAAAGAAGAATGGGAGATTGTTAGAGCCTTAGGAGCATTCGGCAAAGGTGCACAATAGAAGAGGGTTTCGCTATCACTCTTATTGACGGGGCATTAAACTTTCAAAGAAATAGAGAGATTTGAGGTTGAAAGAAAAATAAGAAGAATAGGGAGGAAGAGAAGAATTTGACAATAAGAAAATAAATGGAAAAAGAATTGCCAAAAGATGAGCACACCTATTTATACTACCCAATTTGACACTTAATCCGCAATTAATTTTTTTAAAAATAATCCATCCTTTATCCTATATCAATCTCCTATATTATCTCTTAATCACTTATTAAAAATAAAATAAAACACTAATTTATCACCTCATTTATCCCTTATCTACCTATCTAAAATAAATAAAATAAATAAATAAAATAACATTTATCCTACCTTAGCCGAAAATTAAAAGAGAAATAAGCTCAATCCTCATCCAATTGAAAGTCCAATTGCCGTCCAACCTCTTCTCACCTTTCTTCCTTGACGCCAAAGCAAAAATAAAACCACCTAATGCTGCCAACAAGGCTCGAACATGAGACCTGCTGGAGCCCTTGGACGCAAGCTGCCCTGCTCCTCAAGTAACGCCCCAAGCCACTTTGCCAAGGCACTTTTTGTGACATAAACTCCCCACAATTTCTTTTAATACCTCCTTCACCTAGCTCTCCCCTTAACGCCAAAAGCAAAAATAAACCACGCCTCCCTGCTGCCAACAAGACTCGAACCAAGGCCCTTGCCCACTGCACATGGCGTCATTTCCAAGCTTTTAAGTAGCGCCTTGTAGCCACTTTACCAAGGCCTGTTTTATGCCAAAAACGCCTACAATTTTTCCCTTAAGGCCTCCCTAGCCCAACTTCCCTTCTTGACGCAAAAGAAAAACCCACAATGCAATTTCTGCAGCTCAAACCTCCTCCCTCCTGACGCAAGCTCCCCTGCTCCTAGGTGGCGTCCCTTGCCAATTCACCACATGACTACTTGTGTCCTAAACTCCCCAAAACTTTTCTGAAGGCCTCTTCAACTTAGCTCCCCTTTTTAACTTAAAATCCAATTATTTTTCCAAGACTTCCTCCTGCATCCCTAGGTTTTCAAAACCTCCAAAATATATCCAAACACACTCTAAGCCTACTGTCACTTGAATTATGAACTAAATGCATAACCCCAAATCCGGGATATTACACTTTATTATAGAGTAATTATCAATAGTGGTATTATTAGTTTTCATTCGATGTAAATATTCATATTTAGTTCATTGTTTCTAGTTAGGTAATTTTTCAAGTCAATCTCAATTCTAACCATCTAATTCAGCCTGTATTCACACCTTTAAGCCCTAACCCCATTACAACCCTAATAAAGACCTTTTGGTTTGTGTATCATCTAATATACAGTGGTGGAGATTTGATTTTCAGGCAAGCCTATGGAATTAACTTTTCAGGTTCGACTTATGAGTGCTTTTTCTTGATCTTTAAACACTTTGAGTGATTTGAGTGAACTTTTAGTGAGGATGTCAATACTTGTCGGTTTTGAATTAAAGGTAAGTATTTAAATAAGGGGAGACACCTATGTTTTTGTACTACAAAGGTATGACTTATCGTGATTGAATCTTTTTGACACTTTGAGTTGAATTATCTATGTATAAATTATCTATGAATTATGATGAGACATTGTCGATAGGAATTATGCATTATGGAAAGTTCTTTTTAATTGTAAGTTGAGAATTTTGCTTGAGGACAAGCAAAAGCTTAAGTGTGGGGGTATTTGATAAACCGTAAAAGTAACATATTTTAACCCCATATTTAGTGTGGTTTTGGATGATTTAGCCCTTGATTTATGTAAAAAGGTGCTTTTAATCCTTTCTTTTCATATTTATACTCAGGAAAGCACCTGAGGACAAAAAGAACATAAACTGGGCATAAAATGGACCAAATTGGGCCAACCCAAGAATTCGACACGGCCTGGACTTTAAGCCACACGGTCGTGCTTTGACACTCACTTCACACGGTCATGCCACGATTTACACGGCTGTGTCCAAATCGACAGAATCGAGACACAGCCTGAAGATGACTTACACGGGCGTGTGCCATGGGCGTGCCCCTGCCATGGGGTTGAGCAATTTCACTCAGATTTGGATGCTTGGAGGAAAAGAAACACATTACTAAGTCTACTTAAACATCCTAGGAGGAATTCTACTTGAATTAGGATACTTAGGAGCCAAGTAAAGCATCTTAAAGCCTATATAAACACCCAAGGTAGCAACTAAAAATGAGAGTTCGGTAGAAGCTGAAACAGAGGGTTTTTGGCAAAGGCTTTGGCCGAAGCTTTCATCTTTTAGGGAATCACTTGAAGATAGCCAGTTGATCCATCTCAAGAAACTGGAACTCTATTCAAGACGGAGGATCTCTCCTTTAATTCCTTCAGAGGGTTTTAGGGATTTCTTATGTTTTGTTTTATCTTTTCTCTTGAGATGTTTTCTTATTTAGTTATGAACTAAACCCTTCAGATACCTGAAGGGGATGAAACCTATGATGGATTTTGTCATTTGATTTCTAAATTATATGATAAGTACTTAGTTTGTTCTTAATTATGTAATCTGATGTGGTTAGGTGGAGGAGGAATAGACCCTGCCTAAGAGTTGATCTAGCATAATTGAGCGGAGTTGATCGGGCACCTAGAGATAGTGTTACGAGATTTTACCAGATTAGGGTGAAACCTAATATGGGAATCCATTGATCAATTTACTACTTCCTTAGGGGGTGATTATACGAGAACGCGAGTTCCACTAATTAACCTAAGGTTAGACATTATTTGCCTCGAGAGTGTGTTTAATATGGGTTAGGGAGTATCACGGATCAAGCTAAGTAAAGAAATCATATGGTTTAGGGATAAATAATAAGTGAAGTCATAGGTGGATTCTTCTTGAGGGTATCGTCTTCATCAACTGAGTTTTCCTAAAGTCTTTCTCTAATTCATTCTTTTGTCTTGCATTTAGTTTAAGTATTTCATTAGTTTTAGATAAATCAACCAATCACTCCATATTTCAGTCTAAATAATAGAAAGAAAGTGAGTAGTAGCACTTTTAGGTTCCTTTGGGTTCGATAAGATATTCTTGCCTAAACTATACTACTGTTCGATAGGTGCACTTGTGTAACACCTCAAACTCGGCCCAAACACCACGACCGGATTTGGTATGTCACTAAGAAAAAAATTTATAAAACAATTCAGTTTATTAGAAAACCCAAATAAAATAAAATAGGTCTTTACAATTGAAAGCCCAAAACTTAAAGAGAAGAAAAAAAACCTTTGTTTAAACGAAGTAAATATAAAAAAAAACAAAGCAAGCCCATAATAAAAGCAAAACATAAACTAGTGGCCCATGGCCTTATTACAACGGGGTTTAAAGTCCATAAAATAAAACATCTTATAAACTATTTAGTTGAGAATTTCCGCCGAATCCACATATTCTTTTGCATGGCCACCTTGCGCTCCTCTCCAGCCCGGTCCAATGCACTATGAGTTACCTGAAATGTTAATTTAATAGGTTGAGTCGCGAGACTCAGTGTGCAACCCTCATGCACCATTAGATTTGGGCCTTAACCCCATAAAATAGAATAAATAGTTTAATATAATAAGAAAAATTAATATGCAAGCCCAACCCATTTGCTTAGGTTTCCATCCGCTACACACCCCGGTACCAACCGTTCACACCATTGGGGATTTCTACAATTGACCCACACCGCTACACACCATGATGGCAGTCATGCTGCTCATCCGCATATGATGGCCGAAGCCCTTATAACATATAATGGCTGAAGCCCGTATAATAGTTCACGGCATTAGCCGCTACATCATATCACGGTAAAAACTGCTACACATATAACGTATAACTTCCTCCTGTCATCAATCCCACCCCATGCAATCACAAAAATCAATACACTTATAACATATCATCAGAATATTCACTGACCTGGTGATTCGCTTTTATCCTCTTTGGGCTTTCATATTTATGCCGGGATTTTGGCATTTATCACAACATATAATACTTATAAACAGGTATTTAACAGACAGATCTAAATGGTGGGGAAGTATTACACACCTGATATCGTGAAACCTACTATCCTTAGTCGATGTCCTTGCTATCCGGATCTATTATCCTCAATCTATAGCTTTGCTTAAAAGCCGAAAAAATTACGAAAATTGACCTCTCCTATATTCGGCCATGGTTAGTATTCTACCCGATTTTATAGAAATAAATAAACAAATCCTCTTACCTTGAAATCTCGAAAGTAACACGGTTCTATAACTTAGAGATCTATGCGATTGGCCTCCTTCTTCAAATCCCAGAATGCCGAAAAGAAGTGTGAAATAAGAGATTAGTTTCTAACAGCCATTCGGCTAAGCACTTTGAAAAGCCGAAAGAACAATAAAATCCCAAAATCAATACTTACCTATTGTTTCCTTCAGATTTTGGCACAAGCAGACTCCATTAAAGAAGATTCGGCAACTTCAGGAGACTAAATCTCACGATTTTGGCTTTTATGAAAAATCCCAAAAAAGATGAACTGATGTGGTTTCGGCTTAAAAGGAAAGGGAAAAGAAAACAAAGAAAGGCTTGAAGATTTGGCTATGCCAGAGAAATAGATTTAAATGCTGGAAGAATAAAACTTACAAATAGGATGAATAAAGAAAAACTATGGAGATTTCGGCTTTTTTTAGAGAAATCGACTCAAGGGGAAAAAGAATAAAGAAAAAGGTTTCGGCTTTTGAAGAAATTAAAGAGAAGAATATTGGAGAGGGAGAGGCTACGAAATTCAGCATAGAGAATGAGAGAAAAGAATAGGGTTCAAATGCCGGATTTGAAGAGCTACTATCCTATTTATAGGGAAATTCGGCACTTACCTACAAATCCCGAAAGTGCCCTTCCTAGTAGCCAATAATTAATAATTAATGGGGAAAATTTGGCACCCCCTCTAGGAGATGGAATTTTGGCCAGCTCTGTACTCAGAAGATAACTCCTATCTTTTCTCCTCTATCTTTCCATCCCTTATCCCTATCAAAACACTCATCCATAAGAGGCCACATTTGCACCAACTCTCCCTTTATTTTATCAGCTTATTACCCTTATTAATTAAACAAAAATAATCCCTAAATTATAGCCTTGTGCTGTCCCCCCTTAGCTCACCTTGGCTACCGAAATTTTGACCCAATTCTTTGGGCCCAACTGAACCTCAAATTAACATATTAAACATAATATTACACATAAATGCACAGGCCCACATTTAAGATGTTACAATTCTACCCTCTTGAAAGAAATTTCGTCCTTGAAATTTCGGACTAACTAGTAATCGTACTACCCAAGTCTCATCACTATGCTTTCCCTGCGTACTCTAATTCTAAAGCCAAAATAAACACTTAGTATACTATGGTAGAGTACATACCATTATTCGCTTCTGGAGCATCTTCGTCCCCTTGTACTCATACTACCGATTTGCGTTTATCTGTTTAGAAATTTTATGAGTTATTAATTCAATAATGGTTCTTTCGAATTTAGAATTATATCTAAAGGTTCAATCTCAAGTCTACTACTCCTAGTTTAGAGAATCACATACATTCACACTCAGCATACCGAGAGCATTCACAAACTTACGTTCATCACCTAATGGCATTTTCATCATTTCACTACCCAAGGGTATTTTCGTAATTTTATCCTACAAGGGTATTTTCGTAATTCTCCAAAAAAGGTATCTTGGTGATTTTTCAAAATAGGGATATTTTAGTAATTTTTCAAGCCAGGGGTATTTCAGTAATTTTTTAATATAGGGGTATTTCGATAATTTTTGTAAATTTTGATAATTTCCAAATCAAGGACATTTTAAAAATTTTCAAATCAAGGGTATTTTGGTAAATTTTTTTAAGTCAGGGGTGTTCTGAAAATTTTCAATCCGGGGGTGTTTTGGTATTTTTTTAAACCAAGGGTATTTTTGTAATTTTGCAAATTCAAATCAAAACTATTTTGAGAAGTTTTCACAATTCAGGGGGTAATTTAGTAAATTTTTTTTCAAAATAAGGGGTTTATTAATGATTTTGCAAAACAGGGTGTTCGGCCCCTTTCGGGTTTTAGTTGAGAACTTTGGCCCGATTACAAGTCCTCACGGTTAAGATGAGCAGTCACTACGCACCATGTAACATCCTGAAATGGGGGCTATTGTGTTTAAATTGTTTTTGCTTGGGTATGGCTTGATTGTGGTAGTAATTAAGGTGTTTTAAGATCTAGGTATAAGCCAAGGGTAGGCCCAAGCTGTAGGAAAATTTTTGTTTTTAAGTTTTAGTTAAAGGGAGCTGAAGGAGCTAGGGGTTAAGTGTAATTCGTGGGGAATTTAAGCATAAGAATGGGCTTGGTAAAAATGGAAAGGAGGCGCCACTTAGAGCCTTGAGGGTGACCCACATGTAGGGAAGGGAGAGCTCAGGTTTGAGCAGCAGGAATCCCATTTTCTGCTTTGCATTTTGACGCCAAGGGGGAGGAGTTGTGCTCAGCACAAACTCTGTCAGATAAGCTTGGAATAAGTCAAATTAATTTGAATTGGTGGCAATGAGAGAATTTAGGAGTTTGAATAATTCAAACTAATTCGAATTTGTGGTCAGGAGAAATTTTAGGTGTCTGCCGAATTTTGAACTCTTGTTGGCAGAGGAGTAATCGGTTGGGAAGCTGGGTAAGTGGGGGGGTGTCAAAATTCCTTAGTTAGCTAGGTGGTCATTTTCGGCTAGTGTTGGCTATACTGCATTCGGTTGAGAGGCAAACCAAAACTTTTTTTTCTCTTCTCTTAGCATGTGCCGATTTCTCCCTTGGTGCCTTGTGGTAGCAAAAGCCGAAAGTCCATAGATGGTTGCCGATTTCTCCCTTAGGCATTTGGCCGAATCTTCTTCTTTACCATCTATCATTTTTCTTTTTTATAATTGCTCAAAACCATATCTTTTCTCTTCATTCCCTTTTGTGCCGTATCTTCTTCTTCTTCCTTCCACTTGCCAAATCCTGTCTCTCCCCTTTCACTTTCTTTTCCTTTCTCTTCTTCCACTCTAGCTGAATCCCATTGGGTTGTCTTCAATCAACCATAGCTGAATCTCTCTTCTTCTTCTTGTTTTGTTTTGGCCAAATGCCAATCAAGTCTAGATCTTCTTTTGGTTTTTCTCCAATCGATTTTGGAAGAGGGTAAGTGTTCTTGGCTGAATTTCTTTATTCCTTTTCTTTTCTCTCTGTCGACTCTCACGAGAGCAAAAGCTGAATTTCGACATTTGTTGATAGGTAATGCTAATCGTCTATAGGGACTGATTTCTTTTAGGATCTTCGGGGTTTTGAAGCAGTAGATCTAAGACCTCTATTCTCTGACAATCGAATTCGGTAAGTCAGTGGTAAGGATCCATGTTAGTTCAGTCTTTCCATTAGATATTTGAAAAGTCGAAGGCTATTGAAATGAGTGTTAATGATTGCCGATTACAGGGGAAGGCTCAATCTCACATACTTTAGGTGGTGGCTAGTATTCAAAGAACGTCAAGGTAAGGTTTGGGGTTCCATGCGTTAACCCTTCGGGATTTGTTGGTGTGGCCGAATGGCCTTGTTACTGATTTTGGGTTTGGCCGAATGTAGGATCAAGGAGATTTGGTGCAGTAGATCGGGTCTTCGGGATTTAGTGATTGCATTAGTAACAGGTGTGTAACGCTTACACACTTTATTAGTATAATATGCCTATTATGTTACTGTTATAGCCAATAAAATCGGTGATTATGCCTTGAGGGTATGAGCTTGGATTCCGGGTAAGTCCCCCTGTCATGTGATTTTTGATATACATCATCATGTCACTGTTAAATGTATGCAATGTGTTATTTGCATCACTATTTGTTATTATGCCATGATTGATATGGACATGATGGTGGGATTGTTGAGAGTAGGGGGAAGAGATATTTGGACTGTCACCAGTGGTTTTGACCACACGACGGGTTGGCCCCGTCTTGATATTATATTTTGTGACTAAGTCCAAGTGGTTTTGACCACCAGTGGTTTTGACCGCATATGAATATTGTGACTCGTCCCAGTGGTTTGGTACCACATTGGGTTGGCCCCACATATTGATTACGGGATTGTCATCAGTGGTTTTGACCACACGATGGGTTAGCCCCATCACTTGATTTGTGACTTCGATCATCAGTGGTTTTGACCACACCGTTATATATTTGTGACTACGGTCACCAGTGGTTTTGACCACCAGTGGTTTTGACCACACGGGGTAGATAAAGGAGATTGGATGGTTAGGTTATGGGTTGCATGATTTGCATGTTTACTGATAATCTGTGTAAGTGCTTGCACTATCGGGTTGGGGATTTATACACTGACTCTTGGTGACTCACCCCTCCCCTTATATTTTGCAGATGAGGCGTAGATTGCAGATAAGGAGCCGGGAAGGACTCGAGGCGGCCATGCATGCTCGTTTGGGTTTTGATTTCTTTTAGTTACTATTTCAATTTTATCTATTTACCTAAAGTTGGTTTTGGTTTGTAATAAGGCCGCTAAGTATCATTTTGGGTTTTTATTATTTGCTTTTATCTTGATTATATTATACATATGTTGGATATATGGACTTGTTAAATTAACTGGTAAAAAGCAATGTTTCAAAACTATAACTCCTTCGGTTTTCTAAACGTGGCCATCGGGTAACACCACTTATAAGATGATAACAAAGGTAACTTGTATGTTTTCTAAAACTTGCAACAATAAGCGGATTTTCAAGCATGAGTTTTAAATCAGCCATCACACGATTTTAAAATCATCTTAAACGAGGATTTCTAAACTTTTCATACTACAAAAGGGTTTTCTAAGAAAATTATCCAACAAACTTTTGGTTTAAAAAGGATTTTCACTCCGTAGCATGCCAGGTTGGGTGTTACAATTTTGGTATCAGAGCCAAGTTCAAAAGCTCGGCTGTGGGCCCGAGGCCCAAAATGTTTTAAAGTAGGGTTTTGAAAAGTTTTGTGGAAAATGGTACATGGGTTGAACAGCATGGCACCGACTCTCCGGCACCAATCCGCCCAGATAAGTATCCCTAACTATTGTGTGAATTATATGTAGGGGAAACGGGTGTTTCGGGATCATAGATTAGTAGATTAGGAGATATTGAACCCTAGAAATAGCTTACTCAAATACAAATTACATAATACTTAATGATCCACTAAACAAACCTGTGGGTATGTCGCTAAGTTAAGTGTGTGGTAACCGTCGTGCGCATGTCTAGGATTGGATTCAGGGGGAGCTTGGTATTTAAGCAGTCCTAGTGACTCACCTCCTCTTCACTTGAATCCTACCTGGTGCGTAGTGACGGTTCACCCTAACTAAGACAACTTATTCACAGGCTAAATTTAATAACTAAAACCCGAAAGGGACTGGCCACCTTGATTTGAAAATGACCAAAATACCCTTGATTTGAAAATGACCAAAATACCCTTGATTTGAAAATGACCAAAATACCCTTGATTTAGAAATGACCAAATACCCCTGATTTAAAAAATGACCAAATTACCCCTGACTTGTAAAATTACCAAAATACCCTCAGTATGGAAATTACCGAAGTACCCCCAAATTAAAAATTTTCAAAATACCCTTATTTTGTAGAATCACCTGGAACCATATTTTGGGAAAATTACGAAAACACCCCTGGTTTATGAAATTACAAAAATAGCCCCGATTTTTAGAATTTTTGAAATACCTACGATTTGTAAAGGTTTTCGAATTAACCCTGATTTATTACTAAAATACCCCGATAGGTTAAATTACAAAAATACCCCCGAATAGTGAAATGACGAGAATACCCCTACATGTGGAATGAGGGTAGAGGACTGGAAATGAAAACTTTGTGATGATCGAAAGAACCACTACCAAATCTCTTTTCAATAAAACTTATTTGTGGGTAATCAGTGGAACAAAAGCTAATTCGTAAAATTTTCTTAAGCAGATGAATCGCGATTATAGACATGAGTACTAGGGGACGTGGTCGTAATGTGCGAGGGCACGGTAGAGGCGAAATAACCGTATCGAAACCCGTTAGGTCTGGTCAAGGGTCCAAGAATGAGATACCACCACCACCAGCTGCTGGTGTAGAGTATCAGGATCAAACGGGGGAAGATGTGGTGTCGCAGGCGATTCTGTGAGTCTAGGAAAGAGTGGTTGGAGCAGGTGGAGGTACGGGAGCTCAAAATTTGTATCTGAATGACTCCGAACTAATGGAGCTGAGGTATTTCGAGGTGTATCTGGTGTGGCACCCAATACGGATGAGTATTGGTTGGAGGCGACAGAATGAATCATGGACGATTTGGATCTGACAGTTGAAGAGAAACTAAAGGGAGTAGTGTCACTTCTCCGAGATGAGTCATACCAGTGGTGGCTCACGGTTCGGGATGGTGCTGCAACGGATGATCTCACTTGGGATTATTTCAAGGCAGCTTATTAGAAGAAGTATGTTGGGACCAGTTATATTGATGCACAGAAGAAGGCATTTTTTAGGCTGGTTCAGGGGAGTAAGTTCGTATCAAAGTACGAGGCAGAATTCTGAAGGTTGAGCCGATATGCTTGGGGCATTATAACTATGGAGCATGAGCGATGTGTCAGATTCGAAGATTAATTAAGGGATGATTTGAGGTTACTGATTGCTCCACAGCAGGAGAGAGAGTTTACAGTCTTAGTGGAAAAGGCCAAAGTTACGGAGGAAGTGAAACAGTCGGTTAGACGGAATCAGGACAAGTGTTGGAATAAGAGGAATTTTAGATCATCTAGGTCTATCGAGAGTCAGCAGAAAATGGGTAGATATAGTGGGCCGAATCAAGCTGCTAGGCATACTGCTGCTGATACTCAGTGGCTGCCACGATGTGCTCGATGTGGAAAGTCTCACACGGGAGAATGTTGGACTGGAAATAGGGGATGCTTTGAATGTGGATCGATGTGGCACCGAGTGAAGGATTGTCCACAGAGGTCAGCTAGGTTGCAGTCTGGGGATCAAAATAGTACTCAGAATAGGAGGGATGATCAGCAGCCACAGAGGGGCCGTGGTGCTGCTAGGGGAGGTAATGGCTCTGGTAGAGGTCGTGGAGCTCCGGGCAAAGGTGCAGGTGGTACAGAGGCAAGATAGCCTGGATTGGTCTATGCAGTGAGGCATCGAGAGGAGGGCGACGCACCGGACGTCATAACTGGTACGTTCTTAATCCTTGACTACCTTATAATGCTTTGATAGATGTGGGTTCGACGGACTCATATGTAGCCAGTAGCATAGTGGAAACTATGGACTTGAACTCTGAGATTACTTTTAAGAAGATGACGGTGATAAGCCCTTTAGGTCACTCTGTAGAAGTAAGTAAACTATATAGGGATGTACCCCTAGAACTTTAAGGGGTCGTGTTTTTGGCTGATTTGATGGAACTGTCGTTTGGAGAGTTCGATCTGATTCTCGAGATGGATTGGCTGTTGAAGTACCAGGCCAGTTTAGATTGCGCGGCTAAGCGCATAGTGTTAAGGACGGTGGAAGGTAGGGAGGTGGTGATGATAGGTAATAGAAGGATTACTTATCCAATGTGGTCTCTGCACTGAAGGCAGAGAAAATGGTAAGGAAGGGTTGTGAGGCATTCATGGTGCATGTTTGTTCTTTGGGAGCTAAGGATGCAGCTGTAGAGAGTGTCCAAACTGTAGGGGAATTTGCGGATGTATTCGGAAAGAACTTCAGTGTCCGCCTCCGGATCGGAAGTAGAATTGATATAGACTGCTACCCGAATCTGCGCCAGTGTCTATAGCCCCGTATCGAATAGTGCCAAAGGAATTGGTGGAGTTGAAGGCCCAAATCCAGGAGTTGTTAGACCGAGGTTTCATTTGACCGAGTATATCCCCTTGGGGAGCACCTGTGCTCTTTGTTAAGAAAAAAGACGGCACAATGCGGATGTGTATAGACTACCTCCAGCTGAATAAGTTGACGATCAAAAACAAGTATCCGTTGCCCAGGATTGACGACTTGTTTGATCAACTTAAGGGTGCATCGATTTTCTCAAAGATAGATATTAGGTTGGGGTACCATCAACTCAAAGTGAGGGAGGCTGATGTTCATAAGATGGCATTCCGTACTCGGTATAGGCATTACGAGTTTTTGGTGATGCCGTTCGGGTTAACCAATGCACCGGCAGCATTCATGGACTTGATGAATCGGGTGTTCCAGTAGTACTTAGACCAGTTTATCGTAGTATTCATAGACGAAATATTGGTGTACTCAAGGACTGAGGAGGATCATGATACGCACTTGCGGGTGGTTTTCCAAATTCTGAGGGAGAAGCAGTTATTTTCCAAGTTCAGTAAGTGCGAGTCTGGCTTAGGGAAGTGACTTTCTTGGGTCACGTAGTGTCCGCTGAAGGGATTAGAGTGGACCCTCACAAGATTGAGGCAGAGTTGGATTGGAAACCGCCTAGGTCGATTGCAGAAATTCAGAGTTTTCGAGGTCTGACAGGGTATTACCGGAGATTTGTGGAAGGATTTTCTCTGATTGTGACGCCGTTGACCAAGTTATTAAGTAAAGGAGTTTCATTTGTGTGGTCAGAGAAACAGCAGGAAAGTTTTGACAAGTTGAGGAAGATTATGACGGAAGCTCCAGTTCTGGTACAGCCTGAGGCAGGAAAGGTATTCACGGTCTACTGTGATGCGTTACATACTAGCTTGGGATGTGTGCTGATGCAGGAAGGGAAAGTGGTGGCGTATGCGTCTCGACAACTGAGACCGCATGAGGTTAACTATCTAACACATGATCTGGAGTTGGCGGCAGTGGTGTTCGCCCTAAAAATATGGAGACACTATTTATACGGAGAGAAGTCGATAGTCTACACGGATCACAAGAGTCTGAAGTATCTATTGATGTAGAAGGATTTAAATTTGAGACAGCGAAGGTGGATTGAGTTGTTGAAGGACTACGACTGCTCAATTGAGTACCATCCGGGTAAGGCTAATGTAGTAGCTGATGCGTTGAGCCGTAAGGTGGTCACAGACCTGCGAACGATGTTTGCTCGCCTTAGTCTGTATGACGATGGGAGTTTGTTGGTAGAATTGCAAGTAAGATTGCATGGTGTGCCAGTGTCAATTACCTCGGATAGGGATCCGAGGTTCACGTCGAGGTTCTGGAGGGCTTTGCATCAAGCTTTGGGAATGAAGTTGGATTTCAGCACAGCTTTTCACCCACAATCTGAAGGACAGTCTAAAAGAGTAATTCAGATTTTAGAGGACATGTTAAGGGGCTGTATTCTGGATTTCAGTGGTAGTTGGGAGGAGTATCTACCATTGGCAGAGTTCACTTATAACAATAGTTATCAAGCAAGTATCCAGATGGCACCATATGAGGCACTGTATGGACAAAATATCGTACTCCTACATGTTGGATAGAATTGGATGAATGGCAGATATTGGATCCGGAGTTGGTGGCCAAAACTGAGGATAAGGTTAAGGTGATCTGGGCTCGTCTTAAGGAAGTGTTGGACAGGCAGAAGTCTTACGCCGATCTTAAACGCAGGGATATAGAGTATGCAGTGGGTGATAAGGTCTTTCTGAAGGTATCGCCTTGGAAGAAAGCATTGAAATTTGGGCGGAAGGGCAAGCTAAGCCCTAGATTTATTGGGTCGTATATGGTGTTGAAGCGAGTGGGACCGGTAGCTTATCAGCTTGAGTTGCCAGTAGAATTGAGTCAGATTCACGATGTCTTTCATGTGTCCATGCTTAGGCGCTATCGATCAGATCCGTCACATGTTGTACCAGTTGAGGAGATAGAGGTGAGCCCAGATTTGACTATGGAGGAGGAACCAGTGCAGATTTTAGATCGAAATGTGAAAGTGTTGCGCAAGAAGTCAGTTCCGTTAGTGAAGGTATTATGACGAAATCATGGCGTGAAAGAAGCTACATGGGAACCAGAGGATGTGATGTGACAGCAATACCCTCAACTCTTTTGACCATGTAATTTTGAGGCCGAAATTATTTTCAAGGGGGTAGAACTGTAACATCTTGAAACGGGGGCTGTTGTGTTTAATTGTTTTTGCTTGGGTATGGCTTGATTGTGGTAGTAATTAAGGTGTTTTAAGATCTAGGTATAAGCCAAGGGTAGGCCCGAGCTGTAGGAAAATTTTTGTTTTTATGTTTTAGTTAAAGGGAGCTGAAGGAGCTAGGGGTTAAGTGTAATTCGTGGGGAATTTAAGCATAAGAATGGGCTTGGTAAAAGTGGCAAGGAGGCGCCACTTGGAGCCTTGAGGGTGACGGCACATGCAGGGAAGGGAGAGCTCAGGTTCGAGCAGCAGGAATCCCATTTTCGCTTTGCATTTTGACGCTATGGGGAGGTTGTGCTCAAAGACAAACTCTGTCAGATAAACTTGGAATAAGTCAAATTAATTTGAATTGCTGGCAAGGAGAGAATTTAGGAGTTTGAATAATTCAAACTGATTCGAATTTGTGGTCAGGAGAAATTTGAGGTGTCTGTCGACTTTTGAACTCTTGTTGGCAGAGGAGTAATCGGTTGGGAAGCTGAGTAAGTGGGGGGTGTCGAAATTCCTTAGTTGGCTAGGTGGTCATTTTTGGCTAGTGTTGGCTATAGTGCATTCGGTTGAGAGGCAAACTGAAACTTTTTTCTCTTCTCTTAGCATGTGCCAATTTCTCCTTTGGTGCCTTGTGGTAGCAAAAGCCGAAAGTCCATAGGTGGTTGTCGATTTCTCCCTTAGGCATTTGGCCGAATCTTTTTTTACCATCTCTCATTTTTTTTTTCATAATTGCTCAAAACCATATCTTTTCTCTTCATTCTCTTTTGTGTCGAATCTTCTTCTTCTTCCTTCCACTTGCCGAATCCTCTCTCTCCCCTTTCACTTTCTTTTCCTTTCTCTTCTTCCACTCTAACCGAATCCCATTGGGTTGTCTTCAATCAACCATAGCCGAATCTCTCTTCTTCTTCTTGTTTTTTTTGGCCGAATACCAATCAAGTCTAGATCTTCTTTTGGTTTTTCTCCAATCGGTTTTGGAAAAGGGTAAGTGTTCTTAGCCAAATTTCTTTATTCCTTTTCTCTTCTCTTTGTTGACTCTCATGAGAGCAAAAGCCAAAATTTGGCATTTGTTGATAGGTAATGCTAATCGTCTATAGGGACTGATTTCTTTTAGGATCTCCGGGGTTTTGAAGTAGTAGATCTGAGCCCTCTATTCTCTGACAATCAAATTCGGTAAGTCAGTGGTAAGGATCCATATTAGTTCAGTCTTTCCATTAGATATTTGAAAAGTTGAAGGCTATTGAAATGAGTGTTAATGATTGCCGATTGTAGGGGAAGGATCAATCTCTCATACTTTAAGTGGTGGCTAGTATTCAAAGAACGTCAAGGTAAGGTTTGGGGTTCCATGCGTTAACCCTTCGGGATTTGTTGGTGTGGCCGAATGGCCTTGTTACTGATTTTGGGTTTGGCCGAATGTAGGATCAAGGAGATTTGGTGCAGTAGATCGGGTCTTCGGGATTTAGTGATTGCGTTAGTAACATGTGTGTAACGCTTACACACTTTATTAGTATAATATGCCTATTATGTTACTGTTATACCAATGAAATAGGTGATTATGCCTTGTGGGTATGAGCTTGGATTCCGGGTAAGTCCCCTTGTCATGTGATTTTTGATATACATTATCATGTCACTGTTAAATGTATGCTATATGTTATTTGCATCACTATATGTTATTATGCCATGATTGATATGGACATGATGGTGGGATTGTTGAGAGGAGGGGGAAGAGATATTTAGACTGTCACCAGTGGTTTTGACCACACGACGGGTTGGGCCCCGTCTTGATATTATATTTTGTGACTAAGTCCCAATGGTTTTGACCACCAGTGGTTTTGAACACATATGAATATTGTGACTCGTCCCAATGGTTTGGTACCACAGTGGGTTGGCCCCACATGTTGATTACGGGATTGTCATCAGTGGTTTTGACCACACGATGGGGTGGCCCCATCACTTGATTTGTGACTTCGATCATCAGTGGTTTTGACCACACCATTATATATTTGTGACTACGGTCACCAGTGGTTTTGACCACCAGTGGTTTTGACCACACGGGGTAGATAAAAGAGATTGGATGGTTAGGTTATGGGTTGCATGATTTGCATGTTTACTGATAATCTGTGTAAGTGTTTGCACTATCAGGTTGGGGATTTATACACTGAGTCTTGGTGACTCACCCCTTCCCTTATATTTTGCAGATGAGGCGTATATTGCAGATACGGAGCCGGGAAGGACTCGAGGCGGCCATGCATGCTCGTTTGGGTTTTGATTTCTTTTAGTTACTATTTCAATTTTATCTATTTACCTAAAGTTGGTTTTGGTTTGTAATAAGGCCGCTAAGTATCATTTTGGGTTTTTATTATTTGCTTTTATCTTGATTATATTATACATATATTGGATATATGGACTTGTTAAATTAACCGGTAAAAAGTAATGTTTCAAAACTATAACTCCTTCAGTTTTCGAAACGTTTCCATCAGGTAACACCACTTATAAGATGATAACAAAGTTAACTTGTATGTTTTCTAAAACTTGCAACAATAAGCGGATTTTCAAGCATGAGTTTTAAAGCAGCCATCACACGATTTCAAAATCATCTTAAACGAGGATTTCTAAACTTTTCATACTTCAAAAGGATTTTCTAAGAAAATTATCCGACAAACTTTTGGTTTAAAAAGGATTTTCACTCCGTAGCATGCCAGGTTCGATCGTGGTGTATTGACCAGGTTGGGGTGTTACACACCAGGTAGGATTCCCGAGAAGAGGAGGTGAGTCACTAAGACTGCTTAAATACCAAGCTCTCCCTGGATCTAATCCTAGACATGCGTATGCCTGTCACCACACCCTAGTCTTGCGGCTCATTCACGGGTTTGTTTAGTGAAGTTAAGTCTTATGAGATTTTAGGAGTTGTTTCAGCTAAACCTAGAGTCCATCAGATTCTAATCGAAATAATCTACGTCCCATAAAGCCCATTAAGTCCACATACATATATATATCACACAAGGAGTTCAGAATACTTACCTGGCGGACTTAGGCTGGAGACGCAGGTGCCATGCTGAGCTAACAAACCTTTACTTAAAACTTCTATATTTCAAAAGCCCATTTTAAAAAAACATTTCTGAGCCCAAAAACCCCTAGAGCCGAGTTTTAAATCGGGCTCTGATACCAATTTGTAACACCTCAAACCCGACCCAAACACTATGACCGGATCTGGTATGTCACTAAGAAAAAAAATTTTATAAAACAATTCAGTTTATTAGAAAACCCAAATAAAATAAAATAGGGCTTTACAATTGAAAGCCCAAAACTTAAAGAGAAAAAAAAAACCTTAGTTTAAACGGAGTAAATATAAAAAAACAAAGCAAGCCCATAATAAAACCAAAACATAAACTAGTGGCCCATGGCCTTATTACAATGGGGTTTAAAGTCCATAAAATAAAACATCTTATAAACTATTTAGTTGAGACTTTCCGTCGGATCCATATATTCTTATGCGTGGCTGCCTTGCGCTCCTCTCTAGCCCGGTCTGATGCACTATGAGTTACCTAAAATGTTAATTTAATAGGATGAGTCGTGAGACTTAGTGTGCAACCCTCATGCACCATTAGATTTGGGCCTTAACCCCATAAAATAGAAAAAATAGTTTAATATACATAATAAAAATTAATATGCAAGCCCAACCCATTTGCTTAGGTTTCCATCCTCTACACATCCCTGTACCAACTGTTCACACCATTGGGGATTTCTACGATCGACCCACACCGCTACACACCATGATGATAGTCATGCTGCTCATCCGCATATGATGGCCGAAGCCCTTATAACATATACTGGCCGAAGCCCGTATAACAGTTCACGGTATTAGCCGTTACATCAGATCACGGTAAAAATCGCTACACATATAATGTATAACTTCCTCCTACCATCAATCCCACCCTATGCAATCACAAAAATCAATACACTTATAACATATCATCAGAATATTCACTGACCTGGTGATTCGCTTTTACCCTCTTTGGGCTTCCATCTTTATCTTTGGGATTTCAGATTTATCACAACATATAATACTTATAAAATGTATTTAATGAGCAGATCTAAATGGTGGGAAGTATTACACACCGATATCGTGAAATCTACTATCCTTAGTCGATGTCCTTGCTATCCGGATCTATTATCCTCAATCTATAGCTTTGCTTAAAAGCCGAAAAAATTACGAAAATTGACCTCTCCTATATTCGGCCATGGTTAGTATTCTACCCGATTTTATAGATATAAATAAACAAATCTTCTTACTTTGAAATCCTGAAAGTAACACGATTCTATAATTAGAGATCTATGCGATTGGCCTCCTTCTTCAAATCCCAGAATGTCGAAAAGAAGTGTGAAATAAGAGATTACTTTCTAATAGCCATTCGGCTAAGGACTTTGAAAAGCTGAAAGAATAATTAAATCCCGAAATCAATACTTACCTATTGTTTCCTTCAGATTTTGGCACAAGCAGACTCCATTAAAGAAGATTCGGCAACTTCAGGAGACTAAATCTCACGATTTTAGCTTTTATGAAAAATCTCAAAAGGATGAACTGATGTGGTTTCAGCTTAAAAGGAAAGTGAAAAGAAAACAAAGAAAGGCTTGAAGATTTGGCTATGCCAGAGAAATAGATTTAAATGCCGGAAGAATAAAACTTACAAATAGGATGAATAAAGAAAAACTATGGAGATTTCAGCTTTTTATAGAGAAATTGGCTCAAGGGGAAAAAGAATGGAGAAAAGGTTTCGGCTTTTGAAGAAATTGAAGAGAAGAATATTGGAGAGGGAGAGGCTACAAAATTCGGCACAGAGAATGATAGAAAAGAATAGGGTTCCAATGCCGGATTCGAAGAGCTACTATCCTATTTATAGGGAAATTCGGCACTTACCTACAAATCCCAAAAGTGCCCTTCCTAATAGCCAATAATTAACAATTAATGGGGAAAATTTGGTACCCCCTCTAGGAGATGGAATTTCGGCCAACTCTGTACTCAGAAGATAATTCCTATCTTTTCTCCTCTATCCTTCTATCCCTTATCCCTATCAAAACACTCATCCATAAGGGGCCACATTTGTACCAACTCTCCTTTTAATTTATCAGCTTGTTATCCTCATTAATTAAACAAAAAGAATCCCTAAATTATAGCCTTGTGCTGTTCCCCCTTAGCTCACCTTGGCTGCCGAAATTTTAACCCAATTCTTTGGGCCCAACTGAACCTCAAATTAACATATTAAACATAACATTACACATAAATGCACAGGCCCACATTTAGGATGTTACAACTTGCCTCTATCGTTGTCATGGTTAGTCTACAGGTTCGATCATCCTTTTTATAAATTTTAAAACTCGACTGTTTGACACGATTAGTGTGCCAGCCCCTCAACCTAGTCAACACCTCGTCGAACACCCACCCCACACTACTCCCGCCTTACCCCTTCCTTACGCACATACCAACCCCTGAAACCACTGTCTTCTCTGCCCAACACGCCGTCTGCCCGTCGCTGACCGCTCCTCCCTCCGACCGGTTCTTTTTCCCCTATTTTATTATGATTATTTTTATTTATTTATTTATTGATTATTCTTCTTATTTTCTTTATTTCTTTATTTCTTTGTTCCTATTTCATTATTTAGTTGTTATTCTTGGCTATCTTTATTATGATTATTCGTATTATAGCTACACCATTCATATTCCTAGTTTGATAACTTTAATGTGGCTTGATTATTCATTAATTATATTAGGCTTTTCGTTGTCTTTTTATGGATTAATGTCCCTAATTGTTTCGTCTATTATTAATTAGTTCTTAGGCTGTCAGTTTAAACTACTGATCTGCTCATTCTTGCATAATTAGGTATTAGCACATATAAGAATAGGTATTAGTAATATTTTACTAAATTTTCTAATTTTCTATTATTTCTTATGTACACAATGACTAATACTCGAGGCAAGATCAGTGCTGCCGTCCCCGCTTCAAAAAAGCGGAAGGGTCCCGGTACGGTCTCCCCGTACGTGACCACTTTACAGCAGATATGCCACCACTTCCTCATAGACCAGTTCATGCAGGCTGCTTCATTGACTTGACGGCCTCGAGGCAACTCTACAACAGATTTGTCAGCACTTCCACATATCACCACCACCCCCACCTTGCGAACCATCTGTTTATGAGGACCTTTGAGTCCATTTATTTTTTCTTTTTCTCTTATTTTAATTTTTAAACTCATTCTCTTTATCTTTTTTGTCTTTAATTTATATTAGTATATTTTGATTTCTTTATATTTTTGGCTGTTTATTATCGAGTACCCATAATGAATTCCATTAAAACTCCCTAAAACTTTCTTGATGACTTCGCAGTTTCAAAAGGTTCAAGGTGCTATTAAGGAACGAACAAACTACTGGAGTATTCTCCCACCTTTATCTCTGCTTACTTCATCATGCTTATTTCTAAGGAGCTCATCCATAATTCAGGAAGTTTCACCTCCTTCCCTCTCTTATGATTTTCTGCTTACATTGATATTATCTATCTTTGTACATTGAGGACAATGTACATCTTAAGTATGGGGAGGTTAATTATATCATTATCAGAAAGTCCCTGAATTATGTCTTGTTCTTAAGTAACTTTCTCATATTACTATTAGAATGAAACTTCTATTGACTTGTGATTTTTATTGATATGTTTTGGATTAAGTCATAGGTAATTGTGCAATGATGGTTTAAACTTTAAGACATTAGAGAATCAAGCATGATAAGTTTATTTTCAGAATTAAAAATTTATTAGGTTGTTTCCCTAAATTTAAATATTACTTTGAAGTTTGAAATTTGCAAGGTTGACATCAAAAACCATAATTTTTGTGAGATTTGAGCCTTTAGATCATACACTTTTCTTGCTCACTTCATTGGTTATGAGTGTGTCAATATTGATTTGTTATTCTAGAACTTGCTTTGATTATGCATGTCGATACCACACTTTTGATTTGATATACTGAGATGATAAAGGCACCTAGGTTTTAACCCACTTATCCCAAAAAGCCTACCTTCATAATTAACCCCTAGTGAACCCCTTTTAGCCTAATAAACCATTTCTTGACTCACCCTTAACATTAACCCCAAAACCCATTCTTTTTGATTCATTGAGAATTTTTCTATTATATTAGCCCTTTTTTGTCGAGATTTAATTTGATTAGTTGCCTAACTATGTTCTCTACTTCAGTTGTTAATTTCATTCTTATTACGTGATAAAAAAAGAAAAGAAAAGTGGGAATATATTTTACTAGTTCTTTGTTATTTGAGCTTAAGCAGTTAATTTCACATTTTGAGAAGAAGCTCGTGTTATTTCTCAATTATAATTGATCGTCTAGAATTGTCGAGTTTTAAAATTTATAAAGAGAATGATCGAACCTAGAAACTAACTATGACAACGACTTAAGGCAAGTGCACCTATCGAACAGTAGTATAGCTTAGGCAAGACCGGATTGTCAAACCCAAAGGAACTAAAAGTACTAATACTCACTTTCTTTATATTATTTAGCCTAAATATTAAATGATTGGGTTGATTAAATCTAAATTACTAATTAATTACTAAACTAAGATGCAAAGACAAAAAAAATGAATTTGTGAAAATAACTTTAGGAAAAACTCAGTTGATTAAGACGATACCCTTAGGAAGAATCTACCTAAACTTCACTTGTTATGTAACACTGAACCAGGCGATTTATTCACTTAACTTGATCCGTAAGACTCCCTAATTTATATTAAACCTTCTCTCGAGGAGAATAAAGTCTAACCCTAGGTTGATTAACGAAAATCTCTTTCTCACTTAATAACCCCCTAGAATAGAAGTAAATTGAACTATGGATTCCCATATTAGGTTTCTCCCTAATCTAGCAAAATCTCGTCACCCTATTAAAAACAGGGACTTTTGCTCCACCACCTAAGAACATTCAACTTGAATCAATATTCCAGAAATATTAAAACAAGAATTAAGCACACATAATTAATAACAAACTAAGTATTTATCATATAGTTCAATAAATAATAACAAGATTCATCTAGGCTTTATCCCCTTCAGGTATCTGAAGGGTTTAGTTCATAATGATAAAATAAAACATCTCAAGGTAAAAGATAAAACAAAACATAAGAAATCCCTAAAACCCCCTGAAGGAATTGAAGGAGAGATCCACTATCTTAGGTAGAACTTCGGCTTCTTTAGATGGATCAATTGGCTATCTCCGAGTGATTCCCACGAATCTAGCCTTCTGGCTCGACTTCTTAGTCTAGCTGGCTGCCTAACTGACCATCCCTTTTTAGGTTTCATTTAGGGTCTTTATATAGGCTCTTGGAATGCGTTTCTTTCTCCCTAAGTATCTTTTTCTGAGTGAAATTCTTCTTTTCTACAATAGGGCCACGGCCATGGTACACGCCCGTGTAAATCGACTTTAGGCCGTGTTTCGATTCTGTTGATTAACACACGGCCGTGTAAATCATGGTCCAGGCTGTGTTTCAATTCTGTTGATGAGACACAATCATGTGGCTTGAAGTCTAGGCCGTGTCAATTTCCACTTTTGGCCCAAATTGGCCCGTTTTAAGCCTATTTTTCGTTCTTTTCATCCTCAGGTGCTTTCCTGAGTATAAAACATGAAAAGAAAGGATTAAGAGCACCTTTTTACATAAATCAAGGGCTAAATCATCCAGAAGCATGCTAAATATGGGGTTAAAATATGTTACTTTTACGGTTTATCAAATACCCCCACACTTAAGCTTTTGCTTGTCCTCAAGAAAAATTCTTACTTATAATTAAAATGAAGTTTCCATAATTCATAATTCTCATTAACAATGTCTCGTCATAATTCATAGATAATTTATACATGGATAAATTAACTCAAAGACTCCTAAAGATTCAAAAAATTCTAAGTCATATATTTTGTAGCATGAAAGCATAGGTGTCTCCCTTATCCAAATAATTACCATTAATTCAAAACTGACAAGGATTGACATCCTCACTAAAGATTCACTTAAAGCACTCGAAGTGTTAAGGTTCAAGAAAAAGCACTCATAAGTCGAACCTGAAAAGTTAATCTTATAGGCTTGCCTAAAAATCACATCTCTACCACTGTAATATGAGATGATACACAAATCAAAAGGTCTTTAACAGGGTTGTAACGGGGCTTGGGTTAAAGGTGTGGATAAAGGCTAAATTAGAAGGTTAAAAATTGAGATTGACCTGACAAATTTACCTAACTAAGAACAATGAACTAGAAAATAAATGATTACATCAACTGAAACTTTGAAACTAATAATACTATGAGCTTTTTCCTTGATAATTGAAAATTAAATGCACAAGCTCACTTTTTATACTACTAATGCTGAATATACTTTGATTTTTCAATCAATTTTTTTTCGAGAAAACAAACTAAGTAAATACATAATAAAGAAAGAACTTTATCAACTAAAATAAACAAATTAGGCAACTAAAAAAATCAATTCTCGATAGAAGGGTAGTCAAAAGAATGGTGATATCAAATACAAAGGGTTTTTGGGTTAATATTAGCGAGTAAAACAATAAAAAGGGTTGTTAGGATTAAAAATGGTTCACTAGGGGTTAATTATGTAGGTAGGCTTTTTGGTGGTGTGAATGGGTTAAAACCTAGGTGCCTTTATCATCTGAGTATATCAAATCAATAATGTGGTCTCGACATGTATAAACGAGGCAAGTTCTAGAATAACAATTCAGTGTTGACACACTCATAATCAATAAAGTGCGCAAGAAAAATAATATATGCTCTTCAAGGCTCAAAATCTCACAAAAAGTTATAGGTGTTTTTGACATCAATCCTTGTAAATTTCAAACTTCAATGTAATATTCAAATTCAGTTCAACAACCTAGAAAATTTTTTTATTCTTAAAAAAATAGACTTATCATGCTTGATTCTCTAGTATTCTTCAATTTTAATCATCAATGCACAATTATCAATAACATAATCAAAAACATATCAATAAAAATCATAAATCATTAGAAATTTCACCCTAATTAATAATATGTGAAATATACTTAGAACTAGACTAAATTCGAGATTTGAGAATAATGCAAAAAGTTAGGTACTTTTACCCCCCACACTTAAGATGTACATTACCCTCAATGTACAAAGATAAATAAATAATCATGTAATAATAAAATCAAAAGATAAGGGGAAGAAGTAACACTTCTTCAATTTTGGATGACTCTAGGAGTTGGAGGTGGTCGTGGTAAAAGATGAGTTAAAGGAGGCGGTTGTAAAAGATGACTTATGTAATAGTGAATTACTCCTAGTGATTTGTTCATTTATATGGAGTGTGCAATTGAAAATGCGAAGTCATCAGTTAGACATCTCGGTGGTGTAAATAAACATGTGTTGGGCATAGTCGAAGGTCAGATAACCAATGATTATAATAAAAGTTGTCAATATCTAAAGGGAATATTCAAATTAAGATAATTAAAAGAAATAAAACCTAAAATAATGAGTAGAAAAATAAAACGGACTAAGAGGTCCTTATCATCTGCCAGATCATGTAGATATGTCGGTGATGAAATATGAAAGTGATGGCAGATCTGCTGAAGGGTGGCTTCGATCCCATCAAAATGTCGAGTGGTGTCAGTGAACTGCTGAGTACAGTACTGCTCGAACTGGGTGAGGAGTGCAGAGATATCTTCCATCAAGGCTACTGGATGGGACGGCTGCTGGCTCGGGACTGGTGGGACATCATCAGTAATGTCCTCGGGCACCTCCTCATTCATAGCTAGTCGATACTGAGGGGGTTTGATCCTACGATGATATTTAATCTCCTCGTGTGTAGCTTTGTCTGGATGCCTTGAGGCACCATCTGGCCGATCAGTGTCAATGAGGAGATCTTTGTCTCGGTATTGAGGATCCCAAAGTGTTGCGCCAATCTTGTGATATATGGCCCCATCGAAAGAATCCCCCTCCTATGTTGCTTTGTCTGGTGCTGAATTGCACGGGCTATGAAGTATGTGAGATCGAAGACATGCACTTCTGACATGCACTAGAGGTAGTAGATGTCTTGTGTGTTCACCACGCCAGTGCTCTCGCGTCGTCCCGTAATGGTTGAGCTAAGATGGTGTTGAGGTACCTCAGAGTAGGGGCTAGGGTTGTCGCCTTGGAGTGTCTAGGGTCGTAGTTGCCTTTGTTGGGGGCTAAGTCGCGCTAGTAGCGAGTGGGAGTACGGTGAAATTTACGGTCCAGGTCGGAAGGTCATTCTTTTCTATGAAGTCATCAGTGTAAAGTCCGAGTGCCACCTCGAATTGTAGCATGCTCAATCGTCTGACCGTTCCTCCTAAACGGAATTGGATCTTGCCGGGATCGTTGTGCCATGCCATTACTGTTTGTAGGGTAAAGGTGGCACAAAATTCTAGAGTAAGCTCCAAGAATGTGGGCTCGATAATAGAGAAAAATTTTTCTCATGGCTCAGTCAAGACGAGTACTCGAATATCGGCTACCAACCCGACCTGTTCCAAGGCATTCCAGTCAGTGCACCTACCAGTGCCTAAGGGCCTTTCCCGGAATGCCTTGTATCGTTCTTCTTGAGTTTCTTGATTGAATTGAAGGAAGCAGTGTCAAACCTCGGAAGAGGCGCTGGCTGAGGATGAGCCGGGTCCCTTTCGCTTTTTTGAACTTGGGGCGGTTGTTCTCTTTCCTCGAGATAACGACATTGTACCTGAAAAAGAATTGCGTATTCAAGTAATGGTTGTACCAAGTTGTCATCTATACCGAGATAATTAAGGCAAAACACGATGATTCTCACTATAAGCAACCAATTAAAATGAAAATTTGTAAAAGAACATAATCAACAGAAACTTATTAAATCTATCTAACAATGATAAATAACAATCAAATAGCTAATAATCAGAAATTTCTCTATAACAATTGAAATGAGGTTGCAAATATTCATGAATGAAACATTGACACAAGTTCTAAAATAAGTTTAAAAAGATTAATCATACTTAAAACTAAACTTAAAAAAAATTATCCTAAACAAAATAATATGAAATTTGTCAAACTTTAAGTGAATGAAGTGAAATAATAAAGAACCAAAGGTGATGGTGGTAGGTTTCTGCAGGACACGAGCTGAGCACGGCGGTGGCGTGGGGTTACAGGATGAACACGGTGGTGGTAGGGGCGTGTATTTCTGCAACACGGTAGTGGCGAGCGTGTGTGGGTGTTCTTTAGTGTGTTTTTAGGGAAGAAAGGGGAGTTAAGGAGTTTTTGGGAGAGTGAGGAGTGTGGGTGTGGCCGTTGTGGGAGAGGGACAGTTGAAATTTCTTAAATAGGGGAGGGAGCACGGTCAAGTGCCACGCCCGTGCTCTATTTTAAAGTGCCCATGTTCTTCACGATTTTGAATTTTGGGCGCGACCAGGTATCTGGGTACGACCGTGGTTAGATGGACACGGTCGTTTAGAACGGGCGTGTCTCACCCGTGTTCGAAAAGCCAATATGTCCCTACGATTGTGAAGCATGGCCGTGTCCTGCTCGTGTTTAGGAAGTCAGTATCTTATCACAGTCGTGAGGCACGGCCGTGTCCTGCCCGTGTCGATAAAAATTTAACTTTTGTCATGCACGGCCACAAGAACACCCATGTTTTGTCTCGTGCATTCCACACGGCTATAGGCACGCCCGTGTGTAAGGCCGTGTGGTCTAAGAAACCTGTGCTTAATCAGACTAATTAGTACGGTGTTAGATGCTTAAAATCAAGAGTATAATGTTAGTGAAAGTTAGTGCTCGGGTTGCCTCCCGAGAAGCGCTCATTTAAAGTTTTAAGCTAGACTTATCCTATTTTAGGTTCAAAAAGAAGGTTCAGGGAGCTGAAGCTCCTCTCTCATATTTGTAACATCTTCACCATTATAGATTTTGAGTCGGTGACCATTTACCTTGAATGTGCCTTGAGTGGGGTGAGTTACCTCGACTGTGCCATAGGGAAAATTGTTTTTATTATGAATGGCCCTGACCATCTTGATTTCAGTTTCCCAGGAAACAGTTTAAGCCTCGAGTTGTATAGCAAGACCAAGTCCCTTACTTTGAGTTGTTTTGATTTCTTCAGACAAGCATCATGGCATCGCTTTGTGGCCTCCTTGTAAAGTTTTGAGTTCTCGTAGGCATTAGCTCTCCATTATCTAGCTCGCTCATCTACATGCTTCTTTTCTCCCCTGTAGTTTTAAAATCAAAATTTAAGAATTTTATAGCCCAAAAAGCTTTTTGTTCTAATAAACTGTAAAAATAACATATTTTAGACCCGCATTTAGTATGCTTTTGGATGATTTAGCCCTTAATTTATGTAAAAAGGTGCTTTTAATCCTTTCTTTTCATGTTTATACTTAGGAAAGCACCCGAGAATGAAAAGAATAATAAACGGGCTTAAAATGGGCCAATTTGGGACAAAGAAGAAATCGACACGGCCTGGATATCAAGCCATACGACCGTGCATCATCAAAATACTTCACACGGCCTGAACCCTGATTTACACGGTCGTGCCTCAAATAATAGAATTGAAACATGGCCTAACCATGATTTACACGGGCATGTGCCCTGGCCGTGACCCTGCCGTGGGAGACAACAATTTCACTCGAATTTGGATACTTTGAAGCAAAGAAACACATTCCAAAGCCTATTCAAAAATTGAGTAGGATGTATACTTGAATTGGGACACTTAGAGGCCAAGTAAAGCATTATAAAAGCCTATATAAACACCCTAAGTGTAACCTAAAAGGGGACGGTTAGCTAGCCCAAGGAGCGAAGCCAGAAGGCCAGATTTGTGGGAATTACTCAAAGATGACCAGTTGATCCATCTCAAGGAGCCAGAATTCTATTCAAGACGGCAGATTTCTCCTTCAATTCCTTCAGGGGTTTTAGGGATTTCTTATGTTTTGTTTTATCTTCTCTCTTGAGATGTTTTCTTTATTTGTTATGAACTAAACCCTTCAAATACCTAAAAGGGATGAAACCTAGATGAATCTTGTTACGGATTTTTGAATTATATGATAAATACTTAGTTTGTTCTTAACTATGCATGCTTAATCCAAATCTGATGTGCTTAGGTGGAGGAGGAATAGACCCTGCTTAAGAGTAGATCTAGCATAATTAAGCGGAGTTGATCGCACGCTTAAAGATAGGGTGACGAGATTTTGCCGAATTAGGGTGAAACCTAATATATGAATCCATAGATCGAATTACTGCTATTCTAGGGGGTTATTATAAGAGAATGAGAGTTCCACTAATTAACCTAGGGTTAGACGTTATTCGCCTCGAGAGAGGGTTTAATATACGTTAGGGAGTCTTACGGATCAAACTAAGTGAATAAATTGTATGATTCAGTGTTAAATGACAAGTGACATCTAGGTGGATTCTTCCTGAGGGTATCATCGTGATGAACTGAGTTTTTCATCAAGTTATTTTCCAATTCACTCTTTTTGTCTTTGCGTCTTTAGTTTAGTAGTCGTTAATTTAGATTAAAAGCAACTTCACTTATTTTAGGCTAAATAATAAAGAGAAAGCCAGTATTAGTACTTTTAGTTCCTTTAGGTTCAACAATTCGGTCTTGCCTAAGCTATACTGCTGTTCGATAGGTACACTTGCCTATAATCATTGTCAGAGTTAGTTTCCAAGTTTGATCATATTCTTTATAAATTTTAAAACTCGACAAAACAACGATCATGTTCTAACTCGAATGGCAATGACAACTTTTCCCGTAGACAAGTTTGTATAGGGATGTCCCTAGGGGTGTTTTAAACACTATTCTATAGGTCCATAAGGCATCATCTACTTTTACTGCGCAGTCTCTTTTGTTTGATTCAACCATTTTTCCTAAACTTCACTTAAGTTCTCAGTTTGCTTCTTCTGCTTGCCAACTGGTTTGAGGGTGATATGGGGTAGCTATACTATGGTGTACTCCATATCTTTTTAAGAATTTATCAAATTGAGCATTACAAAAATGAGTACCCCTATCACTAATAATGGCTCTAGGTGTTCCAAATCGAGAAAATAGTTTCTTGAGGAATTTTACTACTACCCGGGCATCATTTGTAGGTAGAGCTTTAGCTTCTACCCATTTTGACATATAATCAACTGCCACTAAGATGTATTTATTCCCAAATGAACTAGGGAAGGGACCCATAAAATCAATACCCCATACGTCGAATATTTCATATGATAGCATGTAAGTTTGAGGCATTTCATCACGTTTAGAAATATTACCTTGTCTTTGGCATCTATCACACGAAGCGACATACCTGTTGGCATCTTTAAATAGAGTGGGCCAATAGAAACCTGATTCGAGTATTTTGTGTGCTGTCTTGACACCATTGTAGTGCCCTCCTGAAGGCCCGGAGTGGCAGTGTTCTAGGATTTTGTTTGCTTCTACCTTGGTAACGCATCTCCGAATCACCTGGTCTGCATATATACGGAAAAGAAAGGGATCCTCCCAAAAATAGTTATTCACATCAGAAAAGAATCGCTTCTTTTGATGATGGGTTAACTTTTTCTGTATGATATTAGCAACTAAAAAATTCTCAATATCTGCAAACCAAGCTACCTCATAGTTGCTGATGGAGATAGCTATTCGGCAGGGAATGAGTCATTGATCTCTATCTCTTTTCGTTCTTCTATGTGTGGATTCTCAAGTCTAGACAGGTGGTCTGCTGCAAGATTTTCGGCTCCTTTCTTATCCTGAATTTCCAAATCAAATTCCTGTAAAAGTAAAATCCATCTTATAAGTCGAGGTTTTACATCGGGTTTAGTTAAAAGATAACGAAGAGCAGAGTGGTCAGTGTAAACGATGACTTTAGATAATAATAAGTGCTGTCTAAATTTATCAAATGCAAAGGCCACAGCAAGTAATTCTTTTTTAGTGGTGGTATAATTTTCTTGCGCGGCCGTCAATGTTTTGCTGGCGTAATAAATTGGCTGGAAGTGCTTGTCTCTTCGTTGCCCTAGAACTGCACCTACTGCAAAGTCACTCGCATTACATATTAGTTCAAACGGAAGAATTCCAATCAGGGGCAATTATAATTGGGGCGTTTATTATTTTCTCTTTAAGGATATTAAATGCATCTAAACATTCTTGATCAAAGTAAAAAGGTGCATCTTTTTCTAGCAATTTTGTTAGAGGCTTAGCTATTTTAGAAAGTCCTTAATGAATCTTACGTAAAATCCTGCATGTCCTAAAAAGCTTCTAATAGCCTTAACTGAGCTAGGAGGAGGTAATTTTTCTATGGTTTTGATCTTTGCTTTATCTACCTCAATTCCTTTACTAGAAATTTTATGTCCCAATATAATTCCCTCTTGTACCATAAAGTGACATTTTTCCCAATTTAAAACAAGGTTTGTTTCCTTACATCTTATTAGAACTCATTTAAAATTTTTAAGGCAGATATGGAAAGAATTACCAAATACAAAAAAAATCATCCATAAATACCTCCATGATGTCCTCCACGAGTTCATCAAAGATTGCTAACATGCAGCGCTGAAAAGTAGTACGGGCATTACATAAACCAAAAGGCATTCTATGACAAGCAAATGTACTGTATGGACATGTGAATGTTGTCTTCTCTTGATCTTCAGGTGCTATTGGAATTTGAAAATAGCCGAGAGTCCATCTAAGAAGCAGTAATACATGTGTCTAGATAACCTTTCTAACATTTGATCAATGAATGGTAGAGGAAAGTGATCTTTTCCTATGGCGTCATTCAGCTTTCTGTAATCAATGTAGACTCTCCAACCTGTGACTGTTCTAGTGGGAATTAGTTCATTCTTCTCATTAGCTATCACAGTCATGCCTCCTTTCTTTAGAACAACCTATACAGGACTTACCCATTTGCTGTCAGAAATAGGATAAATTATTCTAGCATCTAGAAGTTTAATTACCACAGCTTTCACAACTTCTTTTACATTGAGATTTAATCGTCCCTGAGGTTTCACACGTGGCTTGTACTCATCTTCCATTAAAATTTTGTAGGTACAAAATGTTGGGCTTATTCCTTTAATATTTGAGATTTTCCAGGCTATGGCTTTTTTATGTTCCCTTAGTACCTGTAGCAACTCCTCTTTTTCCTTGGAATCCAGTTCTGAAGAGATAATTACTAGTAGCGTAGAATTGTCCCCAAGGAATGCATATTCTAGGTGTTTCAGTAGCTGATTTAATTCTAATTTGGGTGGTTCATCAACAGAGGGGGTTTTTTTTTTTTGAAATCATCATTGATTTCAATGCTTTCTCTTTCTATTTGCCTAAATAAAGATGTATTTAGATTTGGTTCGTCAACTTCATCTTCTTCCCCCTCTTCTTGAGTAAGACGCAGTTCCATCGTGTCGCCATGTATGATTTCCTATAATGAATTCTGAATAATATGATCAGTGGTATCAACAAAATAACAGGATCATCTTGGTCTCTAGAATATCGCATGGCATCATAGATTTGAAAAATAATTTCCTCATCACCTATCCTTAATGCAAGTTTACCATCACCTACTTCGATAACAGCCCTAGCAGTAGCCAAAAAAAGGGTGCCCTAAAATTAAAGGAACCTTAATGTCCTCATCCATGTCAAGTACAACAAAATCAATAGGGAAAAAAAATTTATCAATTTTTACCAAGATATCTTCAATAACTCCTCTAGGATATTTAATAGATCTATCGGCTAACTGAATACTCATCCTAGTGGGTTTTGGTTCCCCAAGATCTAGTTGTTTAAACATTTTATAAGGCATTAAGTTAATACTGGCACCTAGATCAGCTAGTGCTTTCTTAATATTTAAATTACCAATCAAACAAGGAATAGTAAAACTTGCTGGGTCTTTTAATTTTGTTGATAACTTATTTTGGAGGATGGCTGAACATTCTTCATTAAGTTTCACTATTGATACTTCTTCGAGCTTCCTTTTGTTCGTCAGGAGTTCTTTTAGGAATTTTGCATACGTCGGCATCTGTGTAATGGTTTAACAAAAGGTAAGTTAATATGTATTTGTTTAAAAAGTTCAAGAAACTTACCATATTGGGCATCTAATCATTCTTTCTTTAGCTTTGCTGGATATGGGATTGATATCTTATCTTCCTTACGTACTGGAGTTACATCCTCAATTCCCACATCTTTTGCTTTATTATCTTCGCGTGGTGGTTTTTCTTTTGGGTCAGCTAACTCCTTTCCACTTCTCAGTGTAACTGCTTTAACTGGCTCTATTGCTTTAGAAAAGATTTCTGCCTATATTTTACAAATTATTGTAGTAAGTAGTCTAACTGACTTAGTAAGTTCCTCAACTTGGTTCTTGATTTCCTTGATCGATGCTTCTTGATTATCAAGTGTTGTATCGGATTTTTGGAGACGGGCATCTGTGGCTGCCATAAACTTCTTCAGCATCTCTTCAAGACTCGGCTTTTTTTCCTGTGGATAGGGCTAATTTTGGAAATTTGGAAGAGGTTGTTATTTTTTATTTCCTTGATTTCGTTGGCCTCCTTGACCTCCCCACAAAAAATTTGGGTGGTTCCTCCAAGCTGGATTATAGGTGTTACTATAAGGATTATTATTAGATCTGAATTTATTACCTATATAATTTGTCTGCTCGTTCTCTGTGCCCGGTTGGTAGGGTGGGTACTCAAGATTTGCCACAGTTCCACTTGCATTGCACTGCATTACCGGATTTACCTACAAAGAACACAAATTGTCAAGCTTTTTATTCATCATCTCTACCTGATTTGATAGCATGGTTACTGCGTCGATGTTGAAAACTCCAGCTGATTTTGTTGGCGTTGTCCTTGTAACTTGCCACTGATAGTTGGTCAGTGACATCTATTCGATAAACTCGTAGACCGCTTCAGTAGTTTTGTTGTTTAGGGTTCCACCGGCGGCTGAATCAATTAGTTGCCTCGTTGAGAAGTTTACACCATTGTAAAAAGTTTGGACTTGAAGCCATAAAGGTAATTTGTGGTGTGAACATCTCCTCAAGAGATCCTTGTATCTCTCCCATGCATCGTATAATGTCACTAAATCCATCTACACAAAAGAAGAGATATCATTCCGTAATTTGGCCATTTTGGCGGTGGGAAATATTTTAATAAAAATTTTCATCATCTCGTCCCATGTCGTAATTGACCCTCGTGGTAACGAAGTTCAACCAATCGCTTGGATTTATTCCTTAATGAAAATGGAAATAATCAAGATAAATGGCATCATCAGAAATGCCATTTATTTTGAAAGTATCATAGAACTCTAAAAAATTAGCTATATGAGTGTTTGGGTCTTCGTCCTGCAAACCATCAAATTGAACAAATTGTTGAATCATTTGTATAGTATTAGGCTTTAATTCAAAATTATTAGTAGCTATAGCAGTGATCGCTGTAAAAACAATATAGTTTTAATATTTATAAAAGAGTGATCGAGCCTATAGACTGACTGCGACAACGATAGAGGCAAGCGCACCTATCGAACAGTAGTATAGCTCAGGAAAGAATATCTTATCGAACCCAAGGAACCTAAAAGTACTACTACTCACTTTCTTTCTATTATTTAGCCTAAAATATGGAGTGATTGGTTTATTAATCTAAAACAAATGAAACATTTAGACTTAAATGCAAAGACACAAGAACGAAACTTTAGGAAAAGACTTTGAAGAAAAATCAATTGACAAAGACGATACCTTCGGGAAGAATCCACCTATGACTTCACTTATTATCTACCTTTACAATTCATATGATATCTTTACTTAGCTTGATCCGTGAAACTCCCTAACCTATATTAAACCTTCTCTCGAAGCGAATAACATCTAACCTTAGGTTAATTAGTGGAACTCTCATTCTCTTATAATAACCCCCTAAGGAAGTAGTGAATTGATCAATGGATTCCCATATTAGGTTTCACCCTAATCCGGTAAAATCTCATAACCCTATCTCTAGGCGCCACGATCAACTCCGCTTAATTATGCTAGATCTACTCTTAGGCAGGGTCTATTCCTCCTCCACCTAAGTACATCAGATAAATTTAAGCAACATAATTAAGAAAAAACTAAGTATTTATCATATAAACCGAAAGAATTAAATAACAAAATCCGTCATAGGTTTCATCCCCTTCAGGTATCTGAAGGGTTTAGTTCATAACTAAATAAGAAAACATCTCAAGAGAAAAGATAAAACAAAACATAAGAAATCCCTAAAACCTCCTGAAGGAATTGAAGTGGAGATCCTCCATCTTGAGTAGAACTCCGACTCTTCGTGATGGATCAATTGGCTATCTTTGAGACAATCCCTAAATGAGAAAGGCTTGGTAGAAAACTCTGCTCAATGATCGACGCCCTTGAATAGCCGCCTTGGGGTGTTTTTATAGACTTTTGGGATGCTTTACTTGTCTTTTAAGTACTCATAATTCAGGTACAATTCATCCTAGGTGTTTGAGTAGACTTAGGATTGCATTTCTTGGGCTCCAAGCATCCTATTCCTAGTGAAATTGCTCTTTCCCACAGTAGGGGCACAGCTAAGGCACGCCCGTGTAAATTGAGGCTCAGCCCGTGTCTCTATTCTGTTGATTTAGGCACGACCGTGGCACGTCCGAGCAAGTCGAGAGACACCATGCTTCGGGTCTATCGATTGAGGCATGGCCATACAAATCAGGGATAGGCCGTGTTGGGCTTTTTGTCGACAAGACACGGCCGTGTAAATTGGTGACAGGCCATGTTCTAGGTGGATAGGAAGGCACGATCGTGTGGAATAAAGCCCAGGCCGTGTCGACTTCTTGGGTTGGCCCAATTTGGTCTGTTTCAAGCCTGTTTTGCGTCTTTTTCATTCTAAGGTTCTTTCCTGAGTATAATACATGAAAAGAAAGGATTAAGAGCACCTTTTTACATAAATCGAGGATAAATTCATCTAAAAGCATACTAAATGTGGGATTAAAATATGTTACTTTTACGGTTTATCAAATACCCACACACTTAAGCTTTTGCTTGTCCTCAAGCAAACGAACTTTCTATAATTCATAATTTCGATCGATAATTTCTCATTATAATTCATAGATAATTTATACATGGATAATTCAACTCAAAGAGTCCTAAAGATTCAATTACGATAAGTCATACCTTTTTAGTACGAAAACATCTTCCCTTATCTAAATAATTACCTTTGATTCAAAATCGACAAGGACTGACATCCTCACTAAAGATTCACTCAAATCACTCAAAGGTGTTCAAGGTTCAAGAATAAGCACTCTAAATCGAACCTGAAAAGTTAATCCCATAGGCTTGCCTGAAAATCAAATCTCCACCACTGTATATGAGATGATACACAAACAAAAAGGTCATTAATCAGGGTTGTAACGGGGCTTAGGTTAAAAGGTGTGGATAAAGGCTGAATTAGAAGGTTAGAATCGAGACTGACTTGACAAATTGTCTAACTAGAAACACTGAACTAAATATGAATATTGACTTCGAATGAAAACTAATAATATCATTATTGATAATTATTCTATAATAAGGAGTATTTTGATAATACTTTAATACGAGCTTTTTCTTCAACAATTGGAGTTTAAATGCTCTAAGCTCTTTTGTATACTACTAATATTGAATAAACTTGGATTTTTTTATTTTTATTTAAGAACAAACTAAAACAAACATAATAGAAGGAACTTTGATAATTTAAATAACCTAATTCAGAAATTAATCAAATCAATTCTCGATAGAGGGGTAGTCAAAGGAATGTTGATAACAAATACAATGGGATTTTGGGTTAATATTAGTAGGTGAGTTAATAAAAAGGTTATTAGAATTCAACGGGGTTCACTAGGGGTTAATTTGTATGGGTAGGCTTTTTAGCGGAGTGAACGAGTTAAAACCTAGGTGCCTTTATCATTTTGGTATATCAAATCATTGATGTGGTCTCGACATGTATAAACGAGGCAAGTTCTAGAATAACAATTCAAAGTGGACACACTCATAATCAATTAAAGTGAGCACGAAAAAGAATATATATGCTCTATAATGCTCAAAATCTCACAAAAATTATGGGTGTTTTGACATCAATCCTTATAAATTTTGAACTTCAAGGTGATACTCAAATTCAGTTCAACAACCTATCAATTTTAATTTGTAGAAAGTAGACTTATCATGCTCGATTCTCTAGTATTCTTCAAATTTAATCATCAATGGATAATTAACTAAGACTTACTCTAAAACATATCAATAAAAATCATAAATCATTAGAAATTTCACCCTAATTAATAATATGAGAAAAATACTTAAGATCAAGACTAATTTCAGGATTTGAGAATTATTCAAAAAGTTAGGCACTATTACCCCCACACTTAAGATGTACATTGCCCTCAATATACAAAGATAGATAGTGAAATTTATGTGCCAAATCAAAAAGAGAAGTGGGGAAAGTAATACTCCCTAAAATCTGGATGATCCCTGGTGTCTTTGGTGGCGGTGATGGTGTTTTCTATGAGCCTGGTGGAGTGGCTACTGAGAAACAATTTGTTACATGAAGAAATTAGGTAGCCTATGAAGATATAGCCAAGAGATCTAGAGAAATAATAATAATATACTAATAATAAATTTAAAGATTAAGGAAATAAAAAGAAGGAGGCTAAGAAGAAAACTGAAATTGAAAGAAAAGACTAATGGACTAAGGAGTCCTTATTATTGGATGGTTTGCGAAGTGTGTGTGACCTTGAAGGCTTTGGTGTGTGATTCCCTAGCAGCCTTTAGATCCTACAACCAAGAAACTACTATGAAATAAATTAAATTAAGTAGAAAGGAAGTATAGATAAGGAAAATAAATGAGATGAGAAAAGAAAAATAGAACCGAAAAGGTTTCCGAGACCCTTGGCGTGTCAATTAAGTGAAGCTACCGCCATGAACTCATGTTGAGGTTTCCTCTAAGGAGATGATGCTTACGTTTCTTCGGCATGATCTTTGTGTTACTAAAGGGTCTTGGACCTTTTCTTTGAAATAGAGAGAAAAATTTGGAAGGAAGAGAAGGAAGAAGGAATGTGGGAGAGAAGGGAAGGCTGCGGAGATTTAAATAAAAATCCAAAGTCTGGCTTGTTCCTACGCCGGTGTGCCGAGGTTGCGTCGATTCACACGACCGCCTAGCACGGCCGTGCCTAATGGCGTGCTGCTTCTTACACGCCTGTTTCTTAGTCAGACATGCCCGTTTCGGAAAGGCAATATCCACACACAGTTTAGAGGCACGCCCGTGCTTATTTTGTTTGCACCCGTGCTTCAGGGTGGTTGGACTTATGACGTCGAGAAGTGGTTGGACTGACTTGTACGGCCCTGCTCTTGTTAGTGTGGCGGTTCCAGTGGTCCACTCGGCCACAGACACGGCGTGTGTAAGGCCGTGTGGGCTGGAAATCTACACTTTTGTGTTAGTTTCCAACTAAATACATATGAAAGAAAGATGGAAAGGGAAAAAACTGAAAAATAAATTTGGAAATAAATAGTGTTAATGTTTAGGTTGCCTCCCGAGAAGCGCTCATTTATAGTCTTAAGCTAGACTGTCCTCATGTTTGAAAATTTCAGGGAGGTTTAAAGGTTTGAATATCTTCACTCATGCTTGCGATTTATTTTCATGACAAAGTTGGAGTTGAGAAGCATTTACCTTGAATTTATCGAATTTTGGGTTACTTACCTCGACTGTGTTGTGGGGGAAGATTTCATGTACCTTGGGAAGAATTTCTCCCTTTGCCCTCAAGTCTGTTGAAGTGATGTGAAGATCGACTTTGTCTAACAGCACCTAGTCTCCTATTTTAAAGTGATTTGATGTTCCTATGAGCTCTTCTGGTAGTTCTTTAGGTTTTACTTCGTGTGGATCCGGCTTTTCTTTGGTGTATATCTTCTGCTCTTCTAAAACTTGATCGTACGCTTTTGTGTTGGCTCAGTTTTGATGCTTTGTGATGTTTCTTGTGATGGAGGTTGAATAATTTGATTATCTATTGAAACTACTTTCTTACCTTCATCTTCTGTGGTTCTGGCTGAGTCTAGAGCTTGAAGATTGACTGATTCATCTCCTACACGAAGTATGAGTTCTCCTGTGGCAACACTAATTTTAGCCTTGGCAGTTGCAAGAAAAGGTCTTCCTAAAATTAAAGGGATTGAGTTTTCCTCATCCATGTCTAAAACAACAAAATCTACTCGGAAAACAAATTTATCAATTTTTACTAAAACGTCTTTAATAATGCCCCTAGGAATTCTAACAGTTTTATCAGCTAATTGGATACTCATCCTAGTTTGTTTGGGCTTCCCTAGACCTAGTCGTTTAAACAGTGTATAAGGCATGACATTTATACTTGCCCCTAAATCAGCTAACGCATTATCAATAGTTAAACTACCAATTAAATACGGAATCGTAAAACTCCTTAGATATTTTAATTTTTGTGGTAGTCGATTTTGTAGCATTACTGAGCATGTTGCGTTAATCTCCACATGGTGCTCTTCATCTATTTTGTGTTTGTTTGTTAAGAGCTGTCTTAAAAATCTCCTTGAGTCGGGCATCTGAAAAAGAGCTTCAAGAAGAGGTAAATTAATATGTAATTTCTTTAGAAGTTTTAGAAACTTACCAAATTGTTCCTCTGAATCATCTTTTTTCAATGCTTCGGGATAAGGTATCCGAGGGCGGTACTTTTTAATTATCGGTTTTTCTTGTGCTACCTCTTTTTTACCTATGTCTTCCTTGGCTTCTTGTACTGAGGTGGGCTGGTCTACCTTTGTATCCTCTTGAGATGTGATGGCTTGTATCTATTCTTTTGGGTTTATTTCTGTGTTGCTTGGTAGACGTCCTTGTTGACGTTCTGAGACAAGCTTTGTGAGTTGTCCCACTAACCTAGTGATTTCCCCGACTTGTTCCTTGATTTCTTTGATCGATATTCCTTGGTTATCAAGCGTTGTATCAGTTCTTTGGAGATGGGCATGTGTGTCTGCCATGAACTTTTTCAGCATCTCTTCAAGACTCGGCTTCTTTTCCTGTGGATAGGGCTGATTTTGGTAATTTGGAGTGGGTTGCTGCCTTTGATTTCCTTGTCCTCCCCACAAAAATTTGGGTGGTTTCTTCAATCTGGATTGTAAGTGTTACTATAAGGATTATTATTAGATCTGAAATTGTTACCTATATAGTTTGTCTGCTCGTTTTCTGCTCCTAGTTGGTAAGGTGGGTACTCAGAATTCGCCACATTCCCGCTCACTTCGCATTGCATGACTGGATGTACCTGTGAAGAACATAAATTATCAAGCTTTTTATTCATTAACTCCATTTGTGTTAACAACATTGTCACTACGTCTATGTTTAAAACTCCGACTGATTTTGTCAGTTTAGCCCTTGTAATTTGCCATTGATAGGTGTTTAATGACATCTCCTCGATAAAATCGTAAGCCGCTTCAGGAGTTTTGTTGTTCAAAGTTCCACCGGCTGATGAATCAATCATTTGCCTAGTTGGAGAATTCACACCATTGTAGAAAGTTTGGACTTGAAGCCACAAAGGTAATCTGTGGTGTGGACATCTCCTTAGTACATCCTTGTATCTTTCCCATGCATCATATAATGTTTCTGCCTCATTCTGCATAAAAGAAGATATATCATTACTAAATTTAGCCGTTTTGGCTGGTAGAAAATATTTTAAAAGAAATTTTTCGGTCATTTGATCCCATGTGGTGATTGATCCTCGTGGTAATGAGTTCAACGACTGCTTTGCTTTATTCCTTAATGAAAAAGGAAATAACCGAAGACGTATGGCATTGTCAGAAACGCCATTTATTTTGAAGGTATCACAGAATTCTAAAGAATTAGATATATGAGTGTTTGGATCTTTATCCTGCAAACCATCAAATTGAACAAATTGTTGAATCATTTGTATTGTGTTAGGCTTTAATTCAAAATTATTAGTAGCTATAGCGGGCCTAACAATACTAGATTCTGCTCCTCTTAAATTAAGTTTAGCATAATCATACATCGTACACGGAGCATTCTGTTCTAGCACATTTGGTGGATTGTTCTCGTTCATCCCTTCAGTAGGATTGGATCTGTCTTGCTATTCTTCTCTTTGATAGTCTAGGGCTCGTCTAATTTCTTTGCGATTTCTGCGAGCGGTAGCTTCAATGTCACTTTAGTATTTTAATGGTCCTCTCGGATTTCTTGTAGTCATAAACTAGAGGTGCCTGATATACAAAGAAAGAAAGAAATTTATAAAAATATATATATATAAAATTAGAGAAATTAAAAATAAAAATAATGGCTAAAGTAATAGAAATAGAGCTTTCTTAATATTTTAGAGTTCCCTGGAAACGGCGCCAAAAACTTGATCGCTGTAAAATTAGTCTAGTTTATAAAAGAGTGATCGAACCTGTAGACTGACTGCGACAACGATAGAGACAAGCGTACCTATCGAACTGTAGTATAGCTCAGGCAAAAATATCTTATCGAACCCAAGGAACCTAAAAGTACTACTACTCACTTTCTTTCTATTATTTAGCCTAAAATACGGAGTGATTGGTTTATTAATCTAAAACAAATGAAATACTTAGACTTAAATGCAAAGACAAAAGAACGAAACTTTGGGAAAAGACTTTGAAGAAAACTCAATTGATAAAGATGATACCTTCGGGAAGAATCCACCTATGACTTCACTTATTATCTACCTTTTCAATTTATATGATTTCTTTACTTAGCTTGATCCGTGAGACTCCCTAACCTATATTAAACCTTCTTTCGAAGTGAATAACGTCTAACCTTAGGTTAATTAGTGGAACTCTTGTTCTCTTATAACAACCCCCTAAGGAAGAAGTAAATTGATCAATGGATTCCCATATTAGGTTTCACCCTAATCCGGCAAAATCTCGTAACCCTATCTCTAGGCACACGATCAACTCCGCTTAATTATGCTAGATCTACTCTTAGGCAGGGTCTATTCCTCCTCTACCTAAGCACATCAGATAAATTTAAGCAACATAATTAAGAACAAACTAAGTATTTATCATATAAACTGAAAGAATTAAATAACAAAATCTGTCATAGGTTTCATCCCCTTCAGGTATCTGAAGGGTTTAGTTCATAACTAAATAAGAAAACATCTCAAGAGAAAAGATAAAACAAAACATAAGAAATCCCTAAAACCCCCTGAAGGAATTGAAGTGGAGATCCTCTGTCTTGAGTAGAACTCCGACTCTTCATGATGGATCAATTGGCTATCTTTGAGATAATCCCTAAACGAGAAAGGCTTGGCAGAAAACTCTGCTCAATGATCGATGCCCTTGAATAGCCGCCTTGGGGTGTTTTTATAGACCTTTGGGATGCTTTACTTGTCTCCTAAGTACTCATAATTCAGGTACAATTCGTCCTAGGTGTTTCAGTAGACTTAGGATTGCGTTTCTTGGGCTCCAAGCATCCTATTCCGAGTGAAGTTGCTCTTTCCCGCGACAGGGGCACGGCTAAGGCACGCCAGTGTAAATTGAGGCTCAGCCCGTGTCTCTATTCTGTTGATTTAGGCACGGCCATGGCACGGCCGTGCAAGTGAGGGATAGTCCGTGCTTCGGGTCTGTCAATTGAGGTACAACCATGCAAATTGGGGATAGGCCGTTTGGGCTTTTTGTCGACGAGACACGGCTGTGTAAATTGGTGACAGGCCGTGTTCTAGGTGGATAGCAAGGTACGATCGTGTGGAATAAAGCCCAGGCCGTGTCGACTTCTTGGGTTGGCCCAATTTGGTCCGTTTCAAGCCCGTTTTGCGTCCTTTTCGTTCTAAGGTTCTTTCCTGAGTATAAGACATGAAAAGAAAGTATTAAAAGCACCTTTTTACATAAATCGAGGATAAATTCATCTAAAAGCATACTAAATATGGGATTAAAATATGTTACTTTTACGGTTTATCAAGCAGGCCTAACAATACTAGATTCCTCTCCTGTTAAATAAGGTTTAGCATAATCATACATAGTATGCGGAGCCTTGTTTTCTGCCACATCTCATGGTGGATTATTCTCGTCCATCCCTTCAGTAGGATTGGATCTATACTATTGTTGTTCTTCTTGATAATTTAAGGCTCGTCTGATTTATCTGTGATTCCTACGTGCGGTAGCTTCGATATCACTATCGTATGCTAGAGGTCCTGTTGGGTTCCTTCTAGTCATAAACTAGAGGTACCTGCTAGGAAAAGAAAGAAAATTTAGCAAGAATACAATAATAAAATAAAATAAATTACGAAAATAGAAATAAAAATAATGGCTAAAGTAATAAAAATAGAGCTTTCTTAATATTTTAGTTCCCCGACAACGGCGCCAAAAACTTGATCGTCTAAAATTGTCGAGTTTTAAAATTTATAAAGAGAATGATCGAACCTGGAAACTAACTCTGACAACGACTTAAGGCAAGTGCACCGATCGAACAGTAGTATAGCTTAGGCAAGACCGGATTGTCGAACCCAAAGGAACTAAAAGTACTAATACTCACTTTTTTTCTATTATTTATCCTAAATATTAAATGATTTGGTTGATTAAATCTAAATTGCTAATTAATTACTAAACTAATACGGAAAGACAAAAAGAATGAATTTGTGAAAATAAATTTAGGAAAAACTCAGTTGATTAAGACGATACCCTTAGGAAGAATCCACCTAAACTTCACTTGTTATCCAACACTGAACCAGACGATTTATTCACTTAGCTTGATCCATAAGACTCCCTAATTTATATTAAACCCTCTATCGAGATGAATAACATCTAACCCTAGGTTAATTAATGGAAATCTCTTTCTCACTTAATAAACCCCTAGAATAGCAATAAATTGAACTATGGATTCCCATATTAGGTTTCACCCTAATCTAGCAAAATCTTGTCACTCTATCTCTAGGCTCGCGAACAACTCCGTTTAATTATGCTAGATCTAATCATAAGCAGGGACTTTTGCTCCACCACCTAAGCACATTCAACTTGAATCAATATTCCAGAAATATTAAGATAAGAATTAACCATACATAATTAAAAACAAACTAAAGTATTTATCATATAGTTCAATAAATAATAACAAGATTCATCTAGGCTTCATCCCTTCAGGTATCTGAAGGGTTTAGTTTATAATGATAAAATAAAACATCACAAGAGAAAAGATAAAACAAAACATAAGAAATCCCTAAAACCCCGTGAAGGAATTGAAAGAGAGATCCGCCATCTTGAGTAGAACTCTGACTTCTTAAGATGGATCAACTGGCTATCTCTGAGTGATTCCCACGAATCTGGCCTTCTGGCTCAACTTCTTTGCCTAGCTGACTGCCTAACTGACTGCCCCTTTTCAGGTTACATTTAGGGTCTTTATATACACTCTTGGAATGCATTTCTTTCTCCCTAAGTATCCTTTTTCGAGTGAAATTCCTCTTTTCCACGACAGAGCCCGTGTACATCAACTTCAGGCCGTGTTTCGATTCTGTTGATTAAGGCACGACCATGTAAATCGTGGTCTAGGCCGTGTTTCTATTCTGTTGATGAGACACGGCCGTGTGGCTTAAAGTCTAGGCCGTGTCAATTTCCACTTTGGCCCAAATTGGCCTGTTTTAAGCTCGTTTCTCGTTATTTTCATCCTCGGGTGCTTTCCTGAGCATAAAACATGAAAAGAAAGGATTAAGAGCACTTTTTTACATTAATCAAGGCTAAATCATCCAAAATCATGCTAAATATGGGGTTAAAATAAATTACTTTTACGATTTATCAATAAATTATTCAGTATTAGTTTATTTTTCTAGTTAGGTAAATTATCAATTCAATCCTGATTTTTACCATCTAATTCAGCCTTTATCCGCACCTTTAACCCAAGCCCCATTACAACCCTTTTAAAGACCTTTTGATTTGTGTATCATCTCATTTTATAGTGGTGGAGATTTGATTTTCATGCAAGCATATGATAATAACTTTTCATGTTTAACTTTTGAGTGCTTAATTTGAACCTTAAACACATTGAGTGATTTGAGTGAATCTTTAGTCAGGAAGTCAATTCTTTTGGGTTTTGAATCAAGGGTAATTATTTAGGTAAGGGGAATCACCTATGTTTTCGTGCTACAAAAATTTATGACTTAGATCGTTTGAATCTTTAGGACTCTTTTAGTTAAATTATCAATGTATAAATTATTTGTGAATTCTGATAATACATTTTTGGTAAGAATTGTGAATTAAGGAAGTTTAATTTTAATTGTGAGTTTAGGATTTTGCTTGAGGACAAGCAAACGCTTAGGTGTGGGGATATTTGATAAACCATAAAAGTAATACATTTTAATCCCATGCTTAGCGTGTTTTTGGATGATTATTTATATAATTAGGTGAATTTGATGCTCCTAATCCTTTGAATATGTATTTCTATACTTAGGTGAGCATAGGGGAGCGAAAGGAACAAAAAACGGGCCAAAATCAAACAAAACGGGGCATCTTAAGGATCCACATGGCCAAAGCCTGCACCACATGGGTTAAACACATGCCCGTGTGAACCACACGGGCTGGACACACACCCGAGTGCTAGCCCATGTTGATCAAGAGCCATGCAAATTCCCACACGGCCTGGGCCTCCTCACACAAGTTGGTCACACACCCGTGTCCCTATCATACCCTACGTTATTTTCAGGTGAAAAAGCCAATTTTTAGGGTTTCTGATAAACCGTAAAAGTAATATATTCTAGGCCCACATTTAGTATACTTTTGGATGATTTAGCCCTTGATTTATGTAAAAAGGTGCTTTTAATCCTTTCTTTTCATGTTTATACTCAGGAAAGCACCCAAGGATGAAAAGAACGAGAAATAGGCATAAAACGGTCCAATTTGGCTAAAGAGGAAATCAACACGGCCTAGACCTAAAGCCACACGACCGTGCATCATCAAATTACTTCATACGGCCTGGTCCTCGATTTACATGATCATGCCTCAAACAATAGAATCGAAACATGGCTCAACTATGATTTACACGGGCGTGTGCCATGGCCATGCCCCTGCCATGGGAGAGAGCAATTTCACTCGGATTTGGATACTTTGAGCCAAAGAAACATATTCCAAAGCGTATTCAAACACCCAGTAAGAATCAAAATTAAATTTGGACACTTAGAGGCCAAGTAAAGCATTCCAAGAGCCTATATAAACACCCTAAGTGTATCCTGAAAGGGGGGCGATGAGCTAGGCCAAAGAGCCGAAGCCAGAGCAATTAATTCAGGGAATTACTCAAGGATAGGCAGTTGATCCATCTCAAGAAGCCAGAATTCTACCCAAGACGACGGATCTCTCCTTCAATTCCTTTAAGGGTTTTTAGGGATTTCTTATGTTTTGTTTTATCTTTTCTCTTGAGATGTTTTATTTTAAAGTTATGAACTAAACCCTTCAGATACCTAAAGTGGATGAAACCTAGATGAATCTTGTTATTGTTTTCTGAATTATATGATAAATACTTATTTTGTTCTTAATTGTGCATGCTTAATCCAAATTCTGATGTGCTTAGGTGGAGGAGGAATAGACCCTGCCTAAGAGTAGATCTAGCATAATTAAGCGAATTTGATCGCACACCTAGAGATAGGGCAATGAGATTTTGCTGGATTACGGTGAAACCTAATATGGGAATCCATAGATTGATTTATGCTATTCTAGGGGGTTATTATAAGAGAACGAGAGTTCCACTAATTAACCTAGGGTTAGATGTTATTCGCCTCGAGAGAGGGTTTAATATATGTTAGGGAGTCTCACGGATCAAACTAAGTGAATAAACAGTATGGTTCACTGCTAGATAACAAGTGAAGTCTAGGTGGATTCTTCCTGAGGATATCGTCGTGATCAACTGAGTTTTTCATCAAGTTATTTCCAAATTCATTCTCTTTTGTCTGTCTTTAGTTTAGTAGTCGTTAAATTAGATTAAATCAACCAATCACTCCATATTATAGGCTAAATAATAAAAAGAAAGTTAGTATTAGTACTTTTAGTTCCTTTGGGTTTGACAATCTAGTCTTGCCTAAGCTATACTACTGTTCGATAGGTATACTTGCCTTAAATCGTTGTCAGAGTTAGTTTCCAGGTTTGATCACATTCATTATAAATTTTAAAACTCGATAGACACATGATCATGTTTTTGGCGCCGTTGCCGGGGAACTAAAATATTAAGAAGGCTCTACTTTTATTACTTTAGCCATTATTTTTATTTTTATTTTTCACAATTTATTTTAGTATTTATCTTTATATTTATTTTATTATTTTTGCTAACTTTATTTCTTCTTTTTCCTAGCAGGAACCTCTAGTTTATGACTAGAAGGAACCCGACAGGACCTTTAGAATATGATAGTGAAATTGAAGCTACCGCTCGGAGAAATCGCAGAGAAATTTGGCGAGCCCTAAATTACACGGAAGAAGAGCGAGAAGACAGATCCAATCCTACTGAAGGGATGGACGAGAATAATCCACCACGAGATATAGAAGAAAACAATGCCCCGCGAACTATGTATGATTATGCTAAACCTCATTTAACAAGAACTGAATCTAGTATTGTTAGGCCTGCTATAGCTGCTAATAATTTTGATTTGAAGCCTAACACAATACAAATGATTCAACACTTGGTTCAATTTAATGGTTTGCAGGACGAAGACCTGAACATTCATATAGCTAATTTTTTAGAGTTCTTTGGTACTTTCAAAATAAATGGCATTTCTGATGATGCCATTCATTTTCGGTTATTCCCCTTTTAATTAAGGAATAAAGCCAAACAGTGGTTGAACTCGTTACCACGAGGGTCAATCACTACATGGGAGCAAATGACTGAAAAATTTTTATTAAAATATTTCCCACAGGCCAAAACGGCCAAATTACGGAATGATATCTCTTCTTTTGTACAGATGGATTTAGAAACAGTATACGACGCATGGGAGAGATACAAGGATCTCTTGAGGAGATGTCCACACCATGGTCCACCCTTGTGGCTACAAGTTAAAACTTTCTATAATGGTGTAAACCCCTCAACAAGACAACTAATAGATTCAGCTGCCGGTGGAACCTTGAACAATAAAACTCCTGAAGTAGCTTACGAGTTCATTGAAGATATGTCACTGAATAACTATCAGTGGCAAGTTACAAGGACTAAACCGACAAAATCAGCCAGAGTTTACAACCTAGATGCAGTGACAATGCTACCAACACATGTAGAGATAATGAATAAAAAGATTGATAGTTTGTTTTTTTCACAGGTACATCCAGTCATGCAGTGCAACGTAAGTGGAACAGTGGCGAATCCTAAGTACCAACCCTACCAACCGGACGCAGAGAGCGAACAGATGAACTATATAGGTAATAATTTTCGATCCAATAATAATCTTATAGTAATAACTACAATCCAGGTTGGAGGAACCACCCAAATTTTTCATGGGGAGGCCAAGGAAATCAAGGAAATCAAAAACAACAACCTCCTCCAAATTTCCAAAATCAGCCATATCCGCAAGAGAAGAAGCCAAACTTTGAAGAGATGCTGACAAAATTCATGGCAGACACAGAAATCCATTTCCAAAATAATGAGAGAACACTTAAAGATCAACAAGCATCAATTGAAAAACTTATCAATCATTTGAGAAGTTCGGTAGGTCGATTGGACTACTTACTAAGATGATCCATGAAATACAAGAGAGATGTTTTCTAAAGAAATGTAATGCTTAAAAGCGATACACTAAGAAGTGGAAAGGAATTAGTTGAACCAAAGAAACAAATCCCACAAGAGGATAACAAAGCAAGAGATGAGGGAGTTGAGGATATAAATCCAGTACGCAAAGAAAGTAAACCACCAATCCCATATCCAAAAAAGTTAAAAAAGGAACGATTAGATGCCCAATACGGTAAGTTTCTTGAATTTTTTAAACAAATACATATTAACTTACCTTTTGTAGAAGCTATTTCACAGATGCTGAAGTATGCAAAATTCTTAAAGGAACTCCTGACGAATAAAAGAAAGCTTGAAGAAGTATCGACGGTGGAACTTAATGAAGAATGCTCACCATCCTCCAAAACAAGTTACCACCAAATTAAAAGACCTGTGGAGTTTTACTATTCCTTGTTTAATTGGTAGTTTAAGTATTAAAAAGCATTAGGCGATCTAGGTGTCGGTATTAATTTAATGCCTTACAAAATGTTCAAACAACTAGATCTCGGGGAACCAAAACCCACTAGGATGAGTATTCAGTTAGCAGATAGATCCATTAAATATCCTAGAGGAGTTATCGAAGATGTCTTGGTGAAGATTGATAATTTTATTTTCCCTGTTGATTTTTTTTTGTGTTAGACATAGAAGAAGACATTAATGTTCCTTTAATTCCAGGGTGCCCCTTTTTAACCACTACTAGGGCTGTTATCAATGTAGGTGATGGTAAACTTGTACTAAGGATACGCGATGAAGAAATTATTTTTCAAATTTATGATGGCATGCGATATTCTAAAGAGCAAGATGGTTCCTGTTATTTTATTGATACTACTGATCATATCACTAAAAATTCATTACAGGAAATCATACATGATGACTCAAGGGAACTGTGCCTGACTCGAGAAGAGGGGGAAGAATATGAAGATGATGAGATGAAGTTGAATACATCGTCATTTAGACAAATAAAAAAAAAGAAGAAAGCATTGAAAACAATGACAGAATAAAACAGAAATCCTCCATTGATGAGCTACCCAGCCTAGAATTGAAACAGTTAACAAAACACTTAGAATATTCATTCCTAGGTGACAATTCTACATTACCGGTAATCATCTCCTCAGAACTAGAACCCAAGGAAAAAGAAGAGTTGATAGAAGTACTAAGAGAACATAAAAAAACCATAGCTTGGAAAATTTCTGACATCAAGGGTATAAGCCCCTCATTCTGCACCCACAAAATTTTAATGGAAGAAGAATACAAGCCATGTGTGCAACCCCAGAGACTGTTAAACCCCAACATGAAATAAGTGGTCAAAGCCGAGGTAATTAAACTTCTAGATGCAGGAATATTTTATCCTATTTCTGATAGCAATTGGGTAAGTTCTGTGCAAGTAGTCCTAAAGAAAGGAGGTAGGACAGTAGTACCCAATGAGAATAATGAATTAATCCCCACAAGAACAGTTACAAGTTGGAGAGTCTGTATAGATTATAGAAAGCTCAACGATGCCACCAGAAAAGATCACTTTCCTCTACCCTTCATAGATCAAATGTTAGAAAGATTATCCAGCATATGTTGAAACACCCCAAACCCGGCCCACGAGCCTTGACCGATCTGGTATGTTCCCCGGTGTAAACTGTTTCAAATTCTTTTGTGACTTAGGAAAAACTTGTGTGATTTGGAAGAAAGATCATTTTGGATTGGGCTTGAGTTGAAAACAAGCTTATTTCATTATTAAAATCCTTTACTTTAAGTGACAAAACGTTTGGGCTTTGTTTTTTAAAAATAGATTTACTTAATCTTTTAATAAATAAAAGTTCGTAAGCTTAATCAATAAAAACAGAATAAAATAGTTCTACTAAGGCCTTATTACTTCAAATAATTGCCAAAATTTAAATTCAAAATACTTAAAGTAAAATAGTCCAAATAAAAGAAATCTGAACTCCACATGGCCTCCACTAAGCATCTGCCGGCCCGGTCCATCACTGATCGTCACCTGAAAAATAATCCCACATGGGGTGAGTCAACAGACTCAATGTGTAACCAACACTAAAATTTAATATATTTAGGCATACCATACATATCATGTTCACATAATAATTCAAGATAATGATGCAATCCCGAACCCAAACCTAGATGCCATCCGCTAGACATCCACATACCAACTCGCACACCGTGGGGACTACTAAGTCAACCTCCATCCGCTACACACCATCGATGGCAGTCGCTGCAGTCGACGTGCTCATCGCCCATATAAAATTCGTGGCATAGCCACCAGATTAAATAATTGTGGCATGAGACACCACATTCAGATAATGTAACCGAGGTTACCACATTCAGATAATGTGACCAAAGTCACCATATTCAGATAGTGAGACCGAAGTCACCACTTTCACTTCCCCTTTTTCATATAAACCGAATGCCCCATATTATTCATATCATGCATATCATACTTAAATTTACATTCATGTCACTTTTCACATGTATAACATATTCCGTAATCCTAGTAGGAGTAGGAAACATACCTGGGTACTTTTGTACCATAGCATGGTACCTTAGCCATATTCACATTCTTATAAACATGCACATTTTAATTAATTAATGCCATAAATCTTATCAAAAAGTAGTGTTGGGTACACACCTGATTCGCTTAACAATTCCACTGAAATCCCGAATTCTGATCTTAGATCTTTAACTCCCTACATTCGGCCCATATTAAAGATTTAATGAAAAACTCATTCGGTCATAAAACCAAATCCTAGTAGGATTTGGGCACTTACCTTAATGCCGATTTGCTAATCTCTCGAATCCCAAAACTTTGCTATTCTCCTCCTTGTATTCGGCCAAACACTGGATCTCTACATAGGTTAGTTTCAAATTTTTTTTAAACAAAGTAAGAGATAGATCTAGATATCCAAAATAGGCCTTGGCCGAATATACCTATGTGCTTACCTTCCTTCAATCGGCTAGGCACTTGTGATCTAAATCCCAGAATCCTTGTATATTATTGTCGACTGGCCCTTGTGATTCGTAAATCTCGAATTGGATCCTTACTTCTTTAGTGATGGCAAAATTCCTATATACTCATGTTAGATCTAATCTAACATTAAATCATAATAATATAGCTTATGGCCAAATGGTATTCATAGCTTACCTTAGATCATAGAAATCCCGAAAGTGTCTTCTTTGTAGTCGACAGCACCTAATTCCCAAAACTTCCTTCAAGTAGTCGACCATAGACATTAATAGAGTTAGAGTCCTAATTTTGGCCTAAGAAAAAGAAATAAGATGATGACTTATAGATCCTTACCCCTTTATACACAAGTCGGCAACCTCCCTTGCTTGAAGCCCTAAAGAAATCGGCTAGGAAGACTGAATAGTTGTAACAGATTTCAGCTTTTAGACTTATTGGAGTAATCGGCTAGGGGTTGTCTTTGAGGTTTCAACTTTTGATGAATTGAAACAAAGAAGAAGAATAGGGATGGAGGATTCGGTAATGGTGAGCCTTTGAGAGGGAGCTTGCGGTTTTGTCAACAAAAGAAAATAGAGAAGATGACAAAAGGATTTCAGCAGAGACTTTCAAAAGAAGAGAAAAAGAAATAAATGGCCTCTAATCCTTTTCGTGAAAATACTATACTTAGTTCCCCCTATTCGGCCAACTCTCCCTTATTTTGATAAAGTTTATCTTTTATTTATCACCTTAATCCTCTTAAAATAATCTAATATTAAATCACCATTTATCTACTATTTATCCAAAAATTTAAAGAGAATCAAACTCTTCTTTTAAGAGCCTTAATGCCTTCCAACTCTCTACTTTTGGAAGCAAAAATAAAACTTCTTTTATTTGCTTCCTATGTGACTCGAACTTAGGCCCAATTCCCTTCTATGTGGCGCCATTTCCAGAGGCCCTAAGTGGCATCTTCAGGCCACTTTTCCAAGCCTGTTTGTGCATCAAACTTCTTCTATTAATTTTCTTCAGGCCACCTTGTTTCACTTTCCTCTTTTAACTTAAGTTTCCAAAATGTTCACTTTCCTCTTTTAACTTAGGTTTCCAAAATATTCACTTTCCTCTTTTAACTTAGGTTTCCAAAATGTTCACTTTCCTCTTTTAACTTAACATTTCCATCAATTCCCAGGTTTCCAAAAATGTTCAAAATACATTCATAACACATAAGACATGTCATTTCGTACAATTAAACCGAAAATGCATAGGCCTTTTTCAGGATTTTACGGTTCTACCCCCCTTAAAATAATTTCGTCCTCGAAATTTCCTAGCTAAAATAATTGAGGGTATTGCTGTCACATTGCCTCCTCTGGTTCCCACGAATCTTCTTCCGATCCATGATTGTGCCATAACACTTTGGCTAGAGGAACTAACTTCCTCCGTAACACTTTCACATCACGTTCCAATAACTGAATTGTCTCTTCCTCGTAGGATAAGTCTGGGCTTAGCTCCACTTCTTCAACTGGTACCACATGAGATGGATCCGATCGGTAGTGACGTAGCATGGATACATGGAATACATTGTGCATCTGCTGCAACTCTGGTGGCAACTCTAGCTGATATGCCACTGGCCCAACTCGCTTTAGTAATCGATAGGGCCCTATAAATCTTGGGCTTAACTTCCCTTTCTGACCAAACCTCATCACCTTCTTCCAAGGCGAGACTTTCAGAAACACTTGGTCTCCCACTTCAAACTCTATTTCCTTCCGCTTGAGGTTGGCGTAAGACTTCTGTCTATCAGAGGCTTCCTTTAATCGTGCTTGGATTATCTCAACCTTCTCTTCATTTTGCCACCACCTTTGGTCCCAAAACTCGGCGTTCTCCTAACTCAATCCAACAAGTAGGAGTTCGACACTTCCGACCGTACAATGCTTCATATGGTGCCATCTGAATGCTAGCCTGATAACTATTGTTGTAGGCGAACTCTGCTAAATGCATGCAATCCTCCCAACTTCCTCGAAAATCCATCACACAGCCTCTCAACATATCCTCCAACACTTGTATTACTCGTCGATCGCCTGTCGATTGTGGATGAAAAGCCGTAGTGAAGTCCAACTTAGTGCCTAAATCTTGATGAAGTGCCCTCCAAAACCAAGACGTGAACCTTGGGTCTCTATCCAAAATAATTGACACGGGCACTTCGTGTAACCTTACAATCTCTGCCACGTATAATTTGGCTAACATCTAAAGGGAATAATCCACTCTTACCGGGATAAAGTGTGCGGACTTAGTCAAACGGTCCACTATTGCCCATACCGAGTCCTTCTTATTAGGCGTAAGGGGAAGCCCACTAACGAAGTCCATGGTAATTCTTTCCCACTTCCACTGCAGAATCTCGATTGGCTCAAGCAATCCCGATGGAACTTGGTGTTCACTTAACTTGTCGACACGCCGGACATTTTCCCACAATTGAAGACTTCCGCTTAAGATTAGGCCACCAAAATTGTTCTCTTAGATCTCAGACAACTTAGTGCCTCCGGATGCATAGCATAAGGGCTACTATGCGCTTCCTCAAGAATCTTCGTCTTAACACCTCGTCCCTCGATACGACTTTTCCTTCAGTAGCACAATACTCCTTCATCATTAACGCCATAATCCTCTAACTCTCCGCTCAGTACTTGTTGTAACTTAGCACTTAGGTCCTTACCACCAAGCGTCCCTTTTCACCTCATTCACCATGTGGGTTTGACTTGCAACTCTGCCAACAGGCTTTCATCATAATACAAACTTAAGTGAGCGAACATAGCCCTTAGATCTGACACAACCTTCCGGCTTAGGGCATCAGCTACCACATTCGCCTTGCCCGGGTGGTACTCTATCGAGCAATCATAATCCTTCAATAACTTCACCCACCTTCACTGCCTCAAGTTCAACTCCTTCTGAGTCAACAGATACTTAAGGCTCTTGTGGTCTATGTAGATCACTGACCTTTCTCCATAGAGATAGTGCCTCCACACCTTAAGGGCAGAAACCACTGTTGCCAATTCCAAGTCATGGGTTGGGTAGTTAACCTCATGTGGCCTTAACTGCCGAGATGCATATGCAACTACCTTTCCATCTTGCATCAGTACGTAACCCAAACCTATATGGGAAGCGTCACAATACACCTTGAATTCCTTTCCGCCTCGGTCAATCAATCTGAGCTTAGTTAAAACCTTCTTAAGCTTCTCAAAGCTCTCTTGCTGCTTATCCGACCATACAAAGGGTACTTCCTTCCTCAACAACTTTGTCAAAGAAGCGGCTATAGACGAGAACCCTTCCATAAACCTTCTGTAATAGCCTGCCAAACCTAAGAAACTTCGGATCTCAGCCACGCACCTAGGTGGTTTCCAATCCAACACCACTTGATCTTCCTAGGATCCACTCTTATTCCCTCTGCGGATACCACATGCCCTAAGAACGCCACCTCCTTGAGCCAAAATTCACACTTCTTGAATTTGGCATGAGCTTCTTCTCCTTAACACTTGCAAGACAACTCGTAGATGTTCATCATGCTCCTCTTCAGACTTGGAGTGCACCAAAATATCGTCGATGAACACGACGACGAACCTATCTAAGTAAGGTTGGAAAACTCGATTCATCATATCCATGAATGTGGCTGGAGCGTTCGTCAACCCAAACGGCGTTACTACAAACTCAAAATGGTCGTATCTTGTCCTAAAAGCTATCTTATGGATATCTGCCTCCTTCACCTTCAACTGATGATATCCCGACCTTAAGTCGATCTTTGAAAACACTGCTGCCCTCTTAATCTGATCAAACAAGTCGTCAATCCTTGGCAAAGGATACTTGTTCTTGATGGTCAGCTTATTTAACTGACGGTAATCTATGCACATACGGATAGTTCTGTCCTTCTTCTTTACAAACAGGACCGGTGCTCCCCATGGATATACACTGGGTCGAATAAACCCACGATCAAGCAGTTCTTGAATTTGAGCCTTAAGATCCACCAACTCATTTGGTGCCATTCTGTACGGAGCGATTGACACAGGAGCTATTCCCGGCAGCAAATCAATTCCAAACTCCACCTCCCTATCTGGGGGTATTCTTGGTAATTCCTCTGGGAACACATCCTCAAAGTCCCTTACCATTCTAACTCCACTGACACCTCCTTCCTTTCCATCTAATGCACTTACAAAGGCTAAGAACACCCTGCACCCTTTACGAACCATCTTCTCCGCCTTCAATGCCGAAACTACATTAGACAAGTAGTTTCTTCTTTCTCCTATCATTTCTACCACTTCATCTTCCGGGGTCCTTAGTTCCATTCCTTTAGCCACACAATCCAACATGGCTTGGTGCTCTACTAGCCAGTCCATTCCAAGTATGAGTTCAAACTCCCCAAAGGGTAGTTCCATTAAGTCACCAAAGTTCACTCCACAATCTCTAAAGGTACACTCAAAAGATCTTATCCACCACTACAATTTGGCCTAATGGGCTTACTACAGTCATCTGCCTATTAGAAAGTTCAGAGTCTAGGCCTAGTGTTTCCACTACACTACATGCAACATAAGAATGGGTCGAGCCCACATCAATTAAGGCATAATAAGGCTTTCCATAAATAAGAAACGCATCTGGTTATAACATCCGTGTGTCACCATCCTCCTCCGTGAATCTGATAAACCAAACCCTACCGCCTTGCCTCGGTGTTAGCAGATACCTCGCCTTGTGTTCCATGTCCTCTGCCAGCACCATTACCTCTGTTATTCGAACTACGACCTCGTTGAGGCTGCTGTCCTCCTCTACCAGCCTGATTAACATTTTGAGCTACTGATCGACTTTCATCTGGTTTCTTAGGACAATCTTTGAGCATATGGTCCTTGGACCCACACCTAAAACATCCTCCCGTCTTTTTCTAGCACTCCCCTAAGTGCTTCTTTCCCCAATAATCACAAGGACGATACTACCATCCTATACCATCTTGCTGATTTCGCAGCCCATCAGTTCTAGGCCTTTTCTGCACATTTCCCGATGATCCTGACGACCCATAACCCCTCTTGGGTCTATTCCTATCAGAGCTCTGCTTAACCGAGTCCTTGATTCCCTCGACTACCTTAGCCTTTTCTACCAACGCGAAAACTCCCGCTCCTGATGTGGAGCTATCAATAACCTAAGGTCATCCCTTAAACCGTCTTCAAAATAGACACATCACTCATGTTCCATTGCCACTACTCCTCAAGCATATTGGCTTAACCTCAGAAATTCAACTTTATACGCTGCTACTGACTTGTTCCCTTGAACCAGCCCCAGAAAAGCCTTCCTCTACTCATCAATATATCTGGTCCCCACATACTTCTTCTGATATGCCATCTTAACATATTCCTAGGTCAGCTCCTCAGCCGTGGCACCATCCCGGATAGTTAACCACCATTGGTACGCTTCATCGCGAAGCAGTGCCACCATTCCTTTTAATTTCTCCTCAGGGGTCAAATCAATCTCATCCATAATGCACTCGGTTGCCTCCAACCAATATTTGGCTGTACTGGGTACTACACCAGATATGCCACAAAACACTTCAGCTCCATTAGCGGAGCCGCCAGAGCCTGACTTTCGAGCTCTGAATTTCCTCCCGCACTACCACCAACTCAAGAACTTACAAAGACAAACCGCGACACAAAGATCTTCCCCGTCTGAGCTTGTCGCTCAACACCAACAACCGGGGGTGGTGGTGGCGGTGGTAACTCATTGTCAGACCCTTGACCCGATCTAACGGGTTCTGACACAGCCATTCTTCCTCTACCGTGTCCATGACGACGCATCCTCTAGAACTCATATCTAACGATGCGCTTTAATCTAATTTAAGAAAGTTTTATGAATTAGCCCTTATTCCACTGATTATCCACGAAGAAGTTTTATGAAAAGAATTTTAGAAGTGGTTCTTTAGTATGCACACAGTCTTTACATTCATACATCCATCAATCAATTATGAACTTTCGTTCATTCAGAGAAATATTGTAATTTCCATTGTTGTTGTTTTTCCACTACCCAGAGACAGGGGTATTTTCGTAATTTGTCAATTATGGTTCCTTGGTAATTTTGTCAATAAGGGTATTTTGGTAATTTTTTTCATTCTCGAGGGTATTTTGGAAAATTTTGAAATCTGAGGGTATTTTGGTAACTAAACTGGGTAAATTTGTAAATTTTTATTAAATCAAGGATATTTTGAAATTTACAAAAAATTGGGGGTTGTTTTGAAAATTTTGCTTTCCAAATTGGTAATGTTGTAAAAATTTTGGGGATTCAGGGTTGTTTTGATAATTTTGTGACTCGGGGGTATTTTAGTAATTTGCAGGTTAGGGTAATTTTGTAATTTTCCAAAATCAAGGTATTTTGATACTTGGCAAATTTAGGGTTTTTGGACATTTTACAAAGTATTGAAATTTTGATAAGAACTGTGGGTATTTGAAATTTTCATCAACCAAGGGCATTTTTGTAATTTTACCACTAGGGTTTTTTTTGTAAATTTGTAAATCAGCAATATTTTAGGAAAATTTATAAAAATAATCTTTTCAAATCAAAAGGGTAATTTAGAAATTTTAAAACTAGGGTTTCCATGAAATTACGGCTAGTCCCTTTCGGGTTTTAGTTAGGGGTTTAGCCCGTGTGTAAGTCCTCTTGGGTAGGGTGAACCGAGACTATGCACCAGGTAGGATTCTAGTGGAGAGGAGGTGAGTCACATGGACTGCTTAAATACCAAGCTCCCACCGAAACCAATCCTAGACATGCGCACCATGGCTACCACGCCCTAACCACAGGTTTGTTCAATTAGGCATTTAAGTCTTATGTAATTGTTGGGGTAACTAGCCCTAGGGTTCAATGTACTTAATCTCTATTCTACGTTCCATTTCATTTCTACCCCTCTACAAGTCATACTATAAATCACACAATGGATAGAAGTACTTACCTGGTGGACTTCGGGTCGGAGACTTAGTGGGCCATGCCAGAAAATCCTGCTTAATTCACAAAATCCCTTTTGGGCTTAGCTTTGAAAACGTTTTGGGCCTTAAACCCAAGGCCGAGAGTTTAAAACTGGGCTCTGATACCAAACTGAAATACCCCAAACTCGGCCCACGAGCCTTGATCGGATGTGGTATGTTCCCAAAGTAAAAACTGCTTCAAATTCTTTTGTAACTTAGGAAAACTTGTGTGATTTGGAAGAAAGATCGTTTTGGGTTGGGCTTGAGTTGAAAACAAGTTTATTTCATTATTAAAATCCTTTACTTTAAGTGACAAAACGTTTGGGCTTTGTTTTTTAAAAATAGATTTACTTAATCTTTTAATAAATAAAAGTTTGTAAGCTTAATAAATAAAAACAGAATAAAATAGTTCTACTAAGGCCTTATTACATCAAATAATTCCCAAAATTTAAATTCAAAATACTTAAAGTAAAATAGTCCAAATAAAAGAAATCTGAACTCCACATGGCCTCCACTAAGCATCTGCCGGCCCGGTCCATCATTGATCGTCACCTGAAAAATAATCCCACATGGGGTGAGTCAACAAACTCAATGTGTAACCAACACTAAAATTTAATAGATTTAGGCATACCATACATATCATGTTCACATAATAATTCAAGATAATGATGCAATCCCGAACCCAAACCTAGATGCCATCCGCTACACATCCCCGTACCAACCTGCACACCGTGGGGATTACTAAGTCAACCCTCCATCCGCTACACACCATCGAAGGCAGTCGCTGCAGTCGACGTGCTCATCGCCCGTATAAAATTTGTGGCATAGCCACCAGATTAAATAATTGTGCCATGAGACACCACATTCAGATAATGTAACCGAGGTTACCACATTCAGATAATGTGACCGAAGTCACCACATTCAGATAGTGAGACCGAAGTCACCACTTTCACTTCCCCTTTTTCAAATAACCCTGAATGCCCCATATTATTCATATCATGCATATCATACTTAAATTCACATTCATGTCACTTTTCACATGTATAACATATTTTGTAATCCTAGTAGGAGTAGGAAACGTACCTAAGTACTTTTGTACCATAGCATGGTACCTTAGCCATATTCACATTCTTATAAACATGCACATATTAATTAATTAATGCCATAAATCTTATCAAAAATTAGTGTGGGGTACACACCTGATTCGCTTAACAATTCCACTGAAATCCCGAATTTTGATCTTAGATCTTTAACTCCCTTCATTCGGCCCATATTAAAGATTTAATGAAAAACTCATTCGGTCATAAAACCAAATCCTAGTAGGATTTGGGCATTTACCTTAATGCCGATTTGCTTATCTCTCGAATCCCGAAAACTTTGCTATTCTTCTCCTTGTATTCGACCAAACACTAGATCTTTACATAGGTTAGTTTTGATTTTTTTTTAAACAAAGTAAGAGATAGATCTAGATATCCAAAATAGGCCTTGGCCGAATATACCTATGTGCTTACCTTCCTTCAATCGGCTAGGCACTTGTGATCTAAATCCCGGAATCCTTGTATATTATTGTCGACTGGCCCTTATGATTCGTAAATCTCGAATTGGATCCTTACTTCTTTAGTGATGGCGAAATTCCTATATACTCATGTTAGATCTAATCTAACATTAAATCATAATAATATAGCTTATGGCCGAATGGTATTCATAGCTTACCTTAGATCTTAGAAATCCCGAAAGTGTCTTCTTTGTAGTCGACAGCACCTAATTCCCAAAACTTCCTTCAAGTAGTTGGCCATAGACATTAATAGAGTTAGAGTCCTAATTTTGGCCTAAGAAAAAGAAATAAGATGATGACTTATAGATCCTTACCCCTTTATACACAAGTCGGCAACCTCCCTTACTTGAAGCCCTAAAGAAATCAGCTAGGAAGACTGAATAGTTGTCACAGATTTCGGCTTTTGGACTTATTGGAGTAATCGGCTAGGGGTTGTCTTTGAGGTTTCAGCTTTTGATGAATTAAAACAAAGAAGAAGAATAGGTATGGAGGATTCGGCAATGGTGAGTCTTTGAGAGTGAGCCTGCAGTTTTGTCAGCAAAAGAAAATAGAGAAGATGACAAGAGGATTTCGGCAGAGACTTTCAAAAGAAAAGAAAAAGAAACAAATGGCTTTTAATCCTTTTGCTGAAAATACTATACTTAGTTCCCCCTATTTGGCCAACTCTCCCTTATTTTGATAAAGTTTATCTTTTATTTATCACCTTAATCCACTTAAAATAATCTAATATTAAATCACCATTTATCTACTATTTATCCGAAAATTTAAAGAGAATCAAACTCTTCTTTTAATAGCCTTAATGTCGTCCAACTCTCTGCTTTTGGAAGCAAAAATAAAACTTCTTTTATTTGCTTCCCATGTGACTCGAACTTAGGCCCAATTCCCTTGTATGTGGCGCCATTTCCAAAGGCCCTAAGTGGCATCTTCAGGCCACTTTTCCAAGCCTGTTTGTGTGCCAAACTTCTTCTATTAATTTTCTTAAGGCCACCTTGTTTCACTTTCCTCTTTTAACTTAAGTTTCCAAAATGTTCACTTTCCTCTTTTAACTTAGGTTTCCAAAATGTTCACTTTCCTCTTTTAACTTAGGTTTCCAAAATGTTCACTTTCCTCTTTTAACTTAAGCTTCCAAAATGTTCACTTTCCTCTTTTAACATAACATTTCCATACATTCCCAGGTTTCCAAAAATGTTCAAAATATATTCATAACACATAAGACATGTCATTTCATACAATTAAACCAAAATGCATAGGCCCTTTTCAGGATGTTACATATGTACTACTGTTTCTTGGACGGACTCTCCGGCTACTTCCAAATCCCCATTGCTCCTGAAGATCAAGAGAAGACGACATTTACATGTCCATACAGTACGTTTGCTTATCATAGAATACCTTTTGGATTATGTAACACTCCTGCTACTTTTTAGCGTTGCATGTTGGCAATCTTTGACGTACTCGTGGAAGACATCGTGGAGGTATTTATGGATGATTTCTCAGTATTCGGTAATTCTTTCCATCTTTGCCTTAAAAATTTAAAATGCCTTGTAATAAGATGTGAGGAAACAAACCTTGTTTTGAATTGGGAAAAATGTCACTTTATGGTCAGAGAAGGGATTGTACTAGGACATAAGATTTCTAGTAAAGGGATTGAGGTAGATAAAGCAACGGTTAAAACTTTAGAAAAATTACCTCCCCCTAGTTCAGTTAAGGCTATTAGAAGCTTTTTAGGATATGCAGGGTTCTATAGAAGATTTACTAAAGATTTTTCTAAAATAGCTAAGCCTTTGACAAAATTACTAGAAAAAGATGTTCCTTTCAATTTCAATCAGGAATGTTTAGATGCGTTCAATATCCTTAAGGATAAATTAATATATGCACAGATTATAATTGCACCTGATTGGAACTTACCCTTTGAACTAATGTGTGATGCAAGTGATTTTGCAGTTGGAATAGTTTTGGGACAATGAAGAGACAATCACTTTCAGCCAATTTACTACGCTATCAGAACATTAACACCCGCACAAGAAAATTATACCACCACAGAGAAAGAATTGCTAGCTATAGTTTTTGCTTTTGACAAATTCAGACAATATCTAATATTGTCTAAAGTTGTCATTTACACTGACCATTCAACTCTTCGCTATCTCTTAAACAAACCTGATGCAAAACCTAGACTTATACGATGGATTTTACTCCTACAGGAATTTGACTTGGAAATACAAGATAAGAAGGGAGCTGAGAATCTCGCGGAAGATCACCTCTCAAGACTTGAGAAACCACATATTAGAGAGCTCGATAAAAATGAGATAAACGATTCATTCCCCGAAGAACAACTCTTTTCTATAACACAGTTTAAGGTACTGTGGTTTGCAAATATTGCAAATTATTTAGCAACTAACATCTTGCCAAAAATACTAACATATCACCAAAAGAAACGATTCTTTACTGATGTGAAAAACTATTTTTAGGAAGATCCTTTTCTTTTTCACATATGTGCAGATCAACTAATTCGAAGATGCGTTACAAAGAAAGAAGCAAGCAAAATCCTAGAACATTGCCATTCAGGACCCTCACGAGGCCACTACAGTGGCATTAAGACAGCACACAAAATACTCGAATCAGGTTTTTATTGGCCCACTCTATTTAAAGATGCCAATAGGTATGTCACCTCATGTGATAAATGCCAAAGAACATGTAATATTTCTAAACGTGATGAAATGCCTCAAACATATATGTTATCATGTGAATTATTTAATGTATGGGGTATTGAATTTATGGGACCATTCTCTACTTCATTTGGAAATAAATACATCCTAGTGGCAGTTGATTATATGTCAAAATGGGTAGAAGTAGAAGCCTTACCTACCAATGATGCTAGGGTAGTAAGTTAAATTTCTCAAGAAATTATTTTCTCGATTTGGGACACCTAAAGCCATCATTAGTGATAGGGTACTCATTTCTGCAATACTTAATTTGAAAAGTTCTAAAGAAATATGGAGTATATCACAAGACAGCTACCCCATATCACCCTCAAACCAATGGGCAAGTCGAAGTAGCAAACCGAGAACTTTAGCACATCCTAGAAAAGACGGTTGAATCAAATGGAGAAGATTGGGCATTAAAAGTAGATAATGCTTTATGGGCTTATAGAACAACATTTAAAACACCTTTAAGGACATCCCCATACAAACTAGTATACGAGAAAAGCTGTCATCTACCATTCGAGTTAGAACACAAAGTTTTTTGGGCCATAAAGTTTTTAAATTTTGATATCAGAATTGCAGGAAAGAAAAGAATGATGCAGATGAACGAGCTAGATGAATGGAGACCTGAGGCCTATGAGAACGTGAAATTATACAAAGAGGCAACAAAACGACGCCACGATTATTGCCTAAAGAAGTCGAAACAATTCGAAGTAGGAGACTTGGTCCTACTATATAACTCAAGGCTTAAATTATTTCCTGGGAAGCTGAAATCAAGATGGTCAGGCCCATTCATGATCAAAAGGATTTTCCCATACGGCACAATCGAGGTAACTCACCCCACAAACGACACATTCAAGGTAAATGGTCACCGACTCAAAATTTATAATAGTACAGATTTTAGAGATATGAGAGAGGAGCTTCTGTTCCATGAACCTCCTTTTAGAACCAAAAATAGGGAAAGTCTAGCTTAAGACTTTAAACAAGTGCTTCTTGGGAGGCAACCCGAGCACTAACTTCCATAAACATTATATTTTTAATTGTTTAGTATCTAACTTCATATTAATTAAATCTAATCAAGTGCAAAATTAAGACCACACGGCCTTACACACGGGCATGCCTGTGGCTGTGTGGAAGCCAGGAAACAAACCATGGGCGGGACAATAGCCATGTATGACAAAGAAAAAAATATTTTTCCAACATGGCCTGTGATAAGAGACCACGCCTGCGTGCGACCACCCGTCTTGAGGTTACTGACTTATTGAGCATGGGTGAGACACGCTCTAACCATACGAGGTTACCGAATGGCATGGGTGAGACACGTGCGTGAGAATGGCCGTCTGAGATACTAGCTTGATACACACGGGTATGTCCATTGACCCACAGCCGTGCCAAGGACCCTGAACGAGCCTATTTTTAAAAATCGCGAAAAGCACGGGCAATTTAAAAAATTCACACGGGCATGCCAACTTCGTGCTCCCACCCCTATTTAAGAAACTTAAACCGTTCATCCCTCTAAATTCAACCATAAAAAGAATTTTTCAGCCTTCTTATCCCCCATTCCGGCTATACCCACGCCCTCAATCCCGTAAAAACCTCTCAGCCTTCACCTTTCTTCAAGAAAATCGCACAAAAACTATCCGCACGCCCTCACCACTGCAGTGTTGCAGCAGACCACGCCCTCTCCATAGTCAGTACTGCAAAATTGCCTCAAGATCGCCAGTGTTCGCCTGTGCTCAACCAATTTACACCACCACAACCCCTGGTTCCCTTCATTACTTCAATTTCTTAAATTAAAGCTAGATAAATTTGATATTACTCTACATTATTTTTGTTTTAGTTTAGTATTAAGCATGATTATATTTAGGAAATTGTCTCAAGAACTCATGAATACTTAATATTTAGGCATGATAGATTGGTTGCTATTTATTGATTACTGGATTTCATGTTCTTGCATTTTAGAACTAAGACATTTCTTTGTTTGAAATTATCTCTGCTAATTTCTGATGATTCTAACTCTTCAAATTTTATTTGATTTAGTATAGAATATTCTGGCTATATTATTGTTGAGACTTAATCAAAAGAACTTGCTTTATATTTAATTACTGATTTCAGGCATAATGTCATCATCCCGAGGAAAGAGATCAATAGCCCCAAGCTCAAAAAGTGAAAAGGACCCGGCTCATCTTTTGCTAGCGCTTCTTCCGAGTTACGACACTGATTTCTCTAATTTTCTCAAGCAGCTTAGGAAGAGCGTTACAAGACAATACGAGATAGACCCCTCGGCACTGATAGGTACATCAATTGGGAGGCGCTAGAACAAATCGAACTCACAACCGACATTCGAGCTCTCATATTAATAGATCCATGGGAGCAATTCTTCTCTATCACAGAGCCAAAGTATTTAGAGCTCACACTCGAGTTCTGCAACACGTTCACTTTGCAAATAGTGATGACCAACTACGATGATCCAGGCACCATCCAATTTCGGTTAGGGGGCACGGTACGTCGACTAAGCGTACCGTAATTCGGATTAGCACTCGGACTCTATACGTCAGAATTTATAGTAGAGAACCCACTCGATGACTTTGACCGAAAACTTCACTGTACGCCTCTCCACTGCTGGCGCAGCTTAGGCCCCAGAACAAACGTCTATGACCCTAGTCACTCTAAGGCGATAGCGCTTAACCCAGCCTTAAGGTACATTGATGCCCTTCTCGCGCACACCATTACAGGTCATCGGGAGAGCACCAGCGTGGTAAACCGGTACAATGTTTACTACTTATTCTACAAGTCAGAAGGGCACGTATTCGACCTCACATACTTCATCACCAGTGCATACAGCATCAAACAGAGGTGCACAAGAGGGGAATTCTATCGATGGCGTTTATAACATGGTTGGTACGACATTTCGGCCTACTTAGCACTGAAGAACAGAGATCATCCTTCATACTGATCGATCAGATGGTGCCTCAAGGCATCCAGATAATGATGCACATGAGGATGATTAAACTTCATCGAGGGACCGACCCCCCTCAATACCACTTACTAACATCTATAGATGAGGGGGAGCCCGAGGACATTACTGACGATGTCCCACCAACTCCGAGACAGCAGCCATCCCATGCAGCAATGTAACACCCCAAACCCGATCAACACACCACGACCGAATCTGGCATGCTACGGAGTGAAAACCTTTTTAAACCAAAAGTTTGTCGGATAATTTTTTTAAAAAAAAAACTCTTTTATAGTATGAAAAATTTAGAAATCCTTGTTTAAGATGATTTTGAAAACGTGTGATGGCCGCTTTAAAACTCATGCTTGAAAATCTACTTATTGTTGCAAGTTTTTAGAAAAACTACGATACTTGTTGAAAACCGAGTACGATGAGTATAATCGAGTTAAAATCGTTTGATTTTGAAGTTGTTTGGAAATTTAAGCTTGAAAACATTCGAGTTACCTTTGTTATCATCTTATAAGTGGTGTTACCCAATGGCAACGCTTAAAAAACCCGAAGGAGTTATAGTTTTGAAAACATTGCTTTTTACCGATTAATTTAACAAGTTCATATATCCAACATATGTATAATATAATCAAAATAAAAGTAAATAATAAAAACCCAAAATAATACTTAGCAGCCTTATTACAAACCCGAAACCAAATTTAAAGAAAATTAATAAAATCGAGATAGCAGTTTAAAGTCAAAACCAAACTAAGATGCATGGCCACCTCAAGTCCACCCGGCTCCTCATCCGCGATCTACGAGTCACCTGAAAAGATAAGGGAGAAGGTGAGTCACCAAGACTCAGTGCATAATCCCCCTCCCGATTATAGCAACATACTTACACAAGTCATAACCAAGCAAACATGTCATGCACCCAAACCTAGCCATCCACAACTCCTTTTTCTACCCTGTGTTGTACCAAACCACTGGTGGTGCCAAACCACTGGTGACCCAAAGTCACTGATATCAATAATAATGTGGTGCCAAACCACTGGTGACCCAAAGTCACAATTAATCCATATGTGGGGCCAACCCACGTTGTGACACCAAATCACTGGTGACAATCCTGTTTTATCAAATGTGGGGCCAACCCATCGTGGTACAAGCCACCGGACGAGTCGCATGAGGTGCCAAACCTTTGGTGACCCAAAGTCACGAAATCATCTGTGGTACCAAACCACTAGAGGTGCCAAACCTCTGGTGTCCCAAAGACACAGATATCAAATCTTCCCCCTCCTCTCATATCACCCATAATTATACAACACATATATAAATCATGCCAACATGCTTTAATATTACAATTATATCGTAGATCGTAGCATCAAATATCATATGGTATAATCTCATCAGAACGAACTTACCCAAAATCCATGCTCATACCCGTTAAGGTATCATATCGTGATCTACACAACTTTCGGTTTTTAACATGTTTAGGTTATTAGCATATCTACTATGATTAAGAAGTGTGTAAGTTACACACGATCACTAATGCGATTGCTGAATCCAGAAGTTCCCGATCTAACACACTAGATCTTCTTTATCCTATATTCGGCCAAACCAATATCAGTAACAAAAGTCATTCGGCTCCACTTGCAAATCTCGAAGAGTGAAATAGCGCATAATAAGACCCTTACAAAGATTGATTACACCCAAGCCCTTAGGCTTAAGTCGCACGCCCACAAATCTCGGAGATCTACTCCCTCCTATAATCGCCAACTAAACAAGGTCACTAATAGCATTTGGCTTTGCAAAAGAATGATAGAAAGATTAGATCGACATGAACCCTTACCATAGACTTAATGAAACCGATTGGCAAAGAATAAATAACCCTGATCCACTGCTTCAAATCCCAAAGAACCTAGGAGAAATCAGTTTCCATAGATGATTAGTAATCATGCCAACAAATGCCGAAATTCGGCCTTTATCCTCATATGAGTCGAGAGAGAAAAGAGAAAGGAAATAACAGAGATTCGGCCAAGAACACTTACCCTATTCAAATCTGATTAGAGAAGAAACCAAGGGAGATCTATGCTTGATTGATATTCAGCCAAAGATAGAATAAGAAGGGGAGAGTTGAGAGAGATTTCGGCAATGGGGTTGAGTGATCCAGGTGATTCGACTATGGCTTTTGAAAGGAAAGAAAAGAACTTCACAATGGTTTGGCTTTTAGCAAAATAGGGAGAAGAGAAGTGAAAGGGATTCAGCCTAAGAGGTTTCGGTTCAAAGAAGAAAAGAGAGAACTCAAATGGGGTTCAGCTAGAGGCTCCTAAAGAGTTTCGACAATGGCCTAAGAAGCCTTCAGCTTTTGCTTCAAATGGTGCATTGAGGGAGAAATCGGCAAGTAAAAAAAAGAAAGAGGGTTTCAGTTTGCTCTTCAACCGAATGCATCAAGGCTTTTGCTAGCCAAAAATGTCACCTAGCCTGACTATGGAGAAACGGCACCTCTCCTAAGTCTCCCAACCGATTACTCCTCTCACACTAGAGTTCAGATTTCGGCAAACTCCTTGAATCACTCCTGGCTAACCATTCAAATGAGTTTGAATTGATCAAACTCCTAAATCCCCTCTTCTCCACTCATTTAAATCTTATCTGACAAAGTTTGAGTTGAGCACAACTCCTCCCTCCTTGGCGTCAAAATGGTAAGCAGAAAATGGGATTTCTGCTGCTCGAACCTGAGCTCCCCCTTCCCTGCATGTGGCGTCACTTTCAAGGCCCTAAGTGGCGCCTCCTTGCCACTCTTCCAAGCCAATTATTGTGCTTAAATTCCCCACGAAATATACTTAACCCTTAGCTCCTTCAGCTCCATTAAACTAAAGCTTAAAAACAAAATTTTCCTGTAGCTCGGGCCTACCCTTGACTTATAACTAGACTCTAGAACCCCTCAATTAATAACACAATTAATCAATACATATACAAAGAAGTTCAAACAAAATAGCCCCTATTTAAGGATGTTACAGTTCTACCTTCCTTAAAAATAATTTTGGCCTCGAAATCACCTGGTCAAAAGAGTTGGGGGTATTGCTACCTCATCACATACTCTAGCTCCCATGTGGCTTCTTCCACGCCATGGTTTTGCCATAATACCTTCACTAATGGAACTGATTTCCTGTGCAAAACCTTTACATCCTGAGCTAGAATCTGCACTGGTTCCTCTTCTATGGTCAAATCTGGGCTCACCTCAATTTCCTCCATCGACACAACATGCGATGGATCTAAACGGTAGCGCCTAAGCATGGAGATGTGGAATACATCATGTATCTGACTCAGTTCCGCTGGCAACTCGAGCTGGTAAGCTACTGGTCCTACTCGTCTTAACACCTTATATGGGCCAATAAATCTTGGGCTTAGCTTGCCTTTCCTTCCAAACCTCAAAGACCTTCTTCCATGGCAAGACCTTGGAAAACCCACATCACCTCATCAAACTCAATATCTCTCCGCTTAAAATCGGCATATAACTTCTGGCTATTCGAAGCTTCCTTTAGACAAGCCTGAATCAACTTGACTTTATCCTCGGTCTCAGTAACCAACTTCGGTCCCAACATCCGATGCTCACCCAACTCTGTCCAGCATGTAGGTGTACGACACTTCCTACCATACAACGCCTCATATGGTGCCATCTTAATGTTCGCATGGTAACTATTGTTGTATGCAAATTCAGCTAACGGTAGAAACTCTTCCCAGCTGCCTCTAAAGTCCAAGACACAGCCTCTCAACATATCCTCTAAGATTTGTATAACCCTTTCCGACTGTCCATCCGACTGCGGATGAAATGCCATACTAAAATCCAATCACGTACCCAACGCCTGATGCAATGCTTTCCAGAATCTCAACATGAATCTAGGATCCCTATCCGAGATGATTGATACTGGCACACCGTGCAACCTCACTATCTCTGCCACATACAACTTAGCTAACTTCTGGAGTGGATAATCGACCCTTACTGGTATGAAATGAGCCGATTTAGTCAAATGGTCCACAATCACCCAGACTGAGTCATTTTTACTAGGCGTAAGGGGTAGCCCACTGACAAAGTCCATAATGATCCTTTCCCACTTCCATTGAGGAATCTTCACCGGCTGAAGTAAACCTGACGGCAGTTGATGTTTAGCTTTGACCTGCTGACACGTCAGACACTTACCCACAAACTCGCCACTTCTCACTTGATCCTGCCACCAAATCGCTTCTCGCAAATCTCGGTACATCTTGCTACCTCCAGGATGCATAGCATATGGGCTGCTATGTGCATCCTGAAGAATCCTCCGCCTTAACTTGACGTCCTTCGGCATACAAGCTCTCCCTTGAAAACACAACACTCCATCGTTGGTCAAGCTGTAACCTTTCAAACCACCACCCTGCACTTGCAATCTCGGAGCATTCAAACCCTCATCCACTAATTGTTTCTCTTTAATATGCTCTACCCAAGTCAGCTTAACCTGTAATTCTACCAGAAGACTCCCATCGTCATACAAGCTAAGATAGGCAAACATCGCTCTTTGGTCTGACACTACCTTACGGCTCAACGCGTTTGCAACCACGTTAGCCTTGCCCGGATAATACTCAATTGAACAATCGTAGTCCTTCAACAGCTCAATCCATCTGCGTTGTCTCAAATTTAAGTCCTTCTGAGTCAAGAGATACTTCAGACTCTTGTGGTCCATGTAGACTATCGACTTCTCACCGTACAGATAGTGTCTCCAAATCTTCAGGGCAAAAACCACTGCAGCCAACTCCAAGTCATGTGTCGGATAGTTAACTTTATGCGGTCTCAGTTGTCGAGACGCATACGCCACTACTTTCCCTTCCTGCATCAGCACACATCCCAAGCCAGTATGTGATGCATCACAGTAGACCGTGAATTCTTTTCCTGCCTCAGGCTGAACCAAAACTAGAGCTTCCGTCAGAATCTTTCTCAACTTGTCGAAACTTTCATGTTGTTTCTCAGACCACACAAATGGAACTCCTTTCCTCAATAACTTATCAACGGTGCGGCGATCAGAGAAAATCCTTCTACAAATCTTTGGTAATACCCTGCTAGACCTAGAAAAGTCTAAACTTCCGCTACTGACTTAGGCAGTTTCCAGTCCAATACTGCCTCGATCTTGCGAGGGTCCATTCTAATCCCTTCAGCTGACACCACGTGACCTAAGAAAGTCACCTCCCTAAGCTAGAACTCGTACTTAACTTAGAAAATAACTATTTCTCCCACAGTATTTGCAAAACTACCCGTAAGTGCGCATCATGATCCTCCTCAGATCTTGAGTACACCAATATGTCGTCTATAAATACCACGACAAACTGGTCCAAGTACGGCTAGAACACCCGATTCATCATGTCCATGAATGCCGTCGGTGCGTTAGTCAACCCAAACGGCATTACCAAAAACTCGTAGTGCCCATATCGAGTGCGAAACTCCGTCTTGTGGATATCAGCCTTCTTCACCTTAAGCTGATGATACCCCGACCGTAGATCGATCTTCGAGAAAGTCGATGCCCCCTTAAGCTGGTCAAACAAGTCGTCGATCCTTGGCAACGGATACTTGTTCTTGATCGTCAGCTTGTTCAATTGGCGGTAGTCTATGCACATCCGCATTGTATCGTCCTTCTTCTTAACAAAAGCACAGGCGCTCCCCAAGGTGAAACACTTGGCCAGATAAAACCCCGGTCCAACAATTCCTAGATCTGAACCTTCAGCTCCACCAATTCCTTTGGCGCCATTCTATACGGGGCAATAGACACTGGCACAATTTCGGGTAACAAATCTATACCGAATTCAACGTCCCGGTCCGGAGGCAGACCCGGAAGTTCTTCAGGGAATACGTTAGCAAATTCCTTCACTATTCGAACATTCTCCATGCTAACTCCTCGGCCTCCAAGGCACACACCCGAACCAGAAACGCCTCACAACCCTTCCTGACCATTTTCTCTGCCTTCAGTACAGAGACCACATTGGATAAGTAATCTCTCCTATTACCTATCATCACCACCTCCTCACCTTCCATTGTCCTCAACACCATGCGCTTAGCCGCGCAATTCAAACTGGCCTGGTACTTCACCAGCCAGTCCATCCCGAGAATTAGATCAAACTCCCTAAACGAAAGTTCCATCAAATCAGCCAAAAACACGACCTCTTAAAGTTCTAGGGGTACACCCCTATATAGTTTATTTACTCCTACTGAGTGACCTAGAGGGCTAATTCATCGCCATCTCCTAAAGTAGTCTCAAGTCTAGGTTCATAGTCTCTACTATACTACTAGCAACATACGAATGCGTCGAACCCATATCTATCAAAGTAGTATATGGTAATCCAAAGATTAGGAACGTACCGGTTATGACGTCCGGTGCGTCGTCCTCCTCTTGACGCCTCGCTGCATATACCAATCCAGGTTATCTTGCTTCAGTGTTGCCTGCACCTCTGCCTAGTGCCCCATGGCCTCGACCAGAACCATTTCCTCCTCTACCAGTACCACGACCCCTCTGCGATTGCGGTCCCTCATTCCTAAATTGAGCACGGCCATGCCCCTCAGATTGAATCCTGGCTAACTTCCGGGGATAGTCTCTCACCTGATGATCCAGCGATCCACACTTAAAACATCCTTTGCCACCGGTCCAACATCCTCCCCAATGAGATTTTCTACATCGATTACACTGCGCTGGTCCTTGATTAGCAACAGGCCTCCCAAACTGATTCGGCCCACCTTGCCTAGCCCTTTTTTGAGAGTTTTCGGCTGATTCAGATGGTCCAAACCCTCTCTTCTATCTATTCCTATTCGCATTCTATCTTACCAATTTCTTAACCCCTTCGGCTACCTTAGCCTTCTCTACAAACACAGCAAACTCCCACTCCTGCTGTGGAGCAATCAATAATCTCAGCTCATCCCTCAGCCCGTCCTCAAACCTGACACATCGCTCATGCTCCGTAGCCACAATACCACGAGCATACCGGCTCAACCTCAAGAATTTTGCCTCATACTCCACTACGGACTTACTCCCCTGAACCAGCCTCAGAAATGCCTTCCTCTGCGCATCAGTATAACTGGTCCCCACATACTTCTTCTGATAAGCCACCTTGAAATAATCCCAAGTGAGATCATCCGCTGTAGCACCATCCTGAACCGTGAGCCACCACTGGTATGACTCATCTCGGAGAAGCGACACTACCCCTTTAAGTTTTTCCTTAGCTGTCAGATCTAAATAATCTATGATTCGTTCCGTCGCCTCCAACCAATACTCAGCCATATTGGGCGCCACACCAGAAACACCTCGGAACACCTCAGATCCATTGGCTCAGAGTTGCTCAGATATGAATTTTTGAGCCCCCGTACCTCCACCTGCTCCAGCCACTCTTTCAAGCACCTGCAACATCACTTGCGACACTGCATCATCCCCCGTCTGATCCTGGTACTCAAGACCAGCAGCTAGTGGTGGTGGTATCTCATTCTCTGACCCTTGACCAGACCTATCTGGTTCCGATACAGTCATTCTGCCTCTACCATGACCTCGCACGTTACGACCACGTCCCCTAGAACTCATGACTATGTTCGCGCCTTAATCTGCTTTAAATATTTTATGCATTAGTTTTTGTTCCACTGATTACCCACGAGCAAGTTTTATGTAAGGAAGTTTAGTAGTAGTTCTTTCGATCATTACAAAGTTTCGTTTTAAGTCTTCTACCCTAATTCAGAGAATCATGTTCGTTCCTCAATAACGTCCTCCACCCACACTCACCACTTGTAGGGGTATTCTCATCATTTTACTACTCGAGGGTATTTTCGTAATTTAGCCTATCGAGGTATTTCAGTAATAAGTCAGGGTTAATTTGGAAATCTTTACAAATCATAGATATTCAAAAATTCCAAAAATCGAGGGTATTTTGGTAATTTCATAAACCAGAAGTATTTTCGTAATTTTACAAAATAGGATTCTAAGTGATTTTATGAAGTAAGGGTGTTTTGGGAATTTTCAATTCGGGGGTACTTAGACAATTTTTCATACTGAGGGTATTCCGGTAATTTTACAAGTCAGGGGTAATTTGGTCATTTTTAAACTATGGTTTAATTTTAGGGTTGTACAAAACAAGGTGGCTGGTCCCTTTCGGGTTTTAATTATTAAATTTAGCCTGTGATTAAGTCCTCTTTGTTAGGGTGAACCGTCACCACGCACCAGGTAGGATTCGAGTGAGGAGGAGGTGAGTCACTAGGACTGCTTAAATACCAAGCTCCCCCTGAATCCAATCCTAGACATGCGCACAACGGTTGTCACACCCTTAACTTAGCAATGTACTCACAGGTTTGTTTAGTGGACCTTTAAGTCTTATGTAATTTGTGTTGGAGTGACCTATTCCTAGGGTTCAATAACTCCTAATCTACTAATCTACGATCCCAAAATACCCATTTCCCCCTACATATAATTCACACAATGGTTAGGGATACTTACCTGGGCGGATTGGTGCCGGAGACTCGGTGCCATGCTGTTCAAACCATGTACCCTTTTCCACAAAACTTCTCAAAACCCTACTTTAAGCATTTTGGGCCTCGAGCCCATAGCCGAGCCTTTGAACTTGGCTCTGATACCAAAAATGTAACACCCCAAACCCGGTCAACACACCACGATCGAATCTGGCATGCTACGGAGTGAAAACCTTTTTAAACCAAAAGTTTGTCGGATAATTTTCTTAAAAAACTCTTTTATAGTATGAAAAATTTAGAAATCCTTGTTTAAGATGATTTTAAAATCGTGTGATGGCCGCTTTAAAACTCATGCTTGAAAATCTACTTATTGTTGCAAGTTTTTAGAAAACATACGATACTTGTTGAAAACTTAGTATGATGAGTATAATCGAGTTAAAACCATTTGCTTTTGAAGTTGTTTGGAAATTTAAGCTTGAAAACATTCAAGTTACCTTTGTTATCATCTTATAAGTGGTGTTACCCGATGGCAACGCTTAAAAAACCTGAAGGAGTTATAGTTTTGAAAACATTGCTTTTTACCGGTTAATTTAACAAGTTCATATATCCAACATATGTATAATATAATCAAAATAAAAGCAAATAATAAAAACCCAAAATAATACTTAGCGGCCTTATTACAAACCCGAAACCAAATTTAAAGAAAATTAATAAAATCGAGATAGCGGTTTAAAGTCAAAACCAAGCTAAGATGCATGGCCACCTCGAGTCCACTAGGCTCCTCATCCATGATCTCGAGTCACCGAAAAGATAAGGAGAAGGTGAGTCACCAAGACTCAATGCATAATCCCCTCCCGATTATAGCAACATACTTACACAAGTCATAATCAAGCAAACATGTCATGCACCCAAACCTAGCCATCCACAACTCCTTTTTCTACCCCGTGTGGTACCAAACCACTGGTGGTGCCAAACCACTGGTGACCCAAAGTCACTGATATCAATAATAATGTGGTGCCAAACCACTGGTGACCCAAAGTCACAATTAATCCATATGTGGGGCCAACCTACGTTGTGATACCAAATCACCGGCGACAATCTCGTTTTATCAAATGTGGGGCCAACCCACTGTGGTGTGAAGCCACTGGGACAAGTCGCTATGAGGTGCCAAACCTCTGGTGACCCAAAGTCACAAAATCATCTGTGGTACCAAACCACTGGAGGTGCCAAACCTCTAGTGTCCCAAAGACACAGATATCAAATCTTTCCCCTCCTCTCATATCACCCATAATTATGCAACACATATATAAATCATGCCAACATGCTTTAATATTACACATATATCAATTATATCATAAATCATAGCATCAAATATCATATGGCATAATCTCATCAGAAAGAACTTACCCAAAATCCATGCTCATACCCGTTAAGGTATCATATCGTGATCTACACAACTTTCGATTTTTAACATGTTTAGGTTATTAGCATATCTACTATGATTAAGAAGTGTGTAAGTTACACACCTGATCACTAACGCGATTGCTGAATCCCAAAGTTCCCGATCTAACACACTAGATCTTCTTTATCCTATATTAGGCCAAACCAATATCATTAACAAAATTCATTCGGCTCCACTTGCAAATCTCGAAGAGTGAGATAATGCACAATTAGGCCCTTACCAAGATTGATTACACCCAAGCCCTTAGGCTTAAGTCGCACGCCCACAAATCCCAGAGATCTACTCCTTCTATAATTGGCCAACTAAACAAGGTCATTAATAGCCTTTGGCTTTTCAAAAGAATGATAGAATGATTAGACCGACATGAACCCTTACCACAGACTTAATGAAACTGATTGGCAAAGAATAAATAACCCCGATCCACTGCTTCAAATCCCGAAGAACCTAGGAGAAATTAGTTTCCATAGATGATTAGGAATCTTGCCAACAAATGCTGAAATTTGGCCTTCGTCCCCATGTGAGTCGACAGAGAAAAGAGAAAGGAAATAACAGAGATTTGGCCAAGAACACTTACCCTCTTCAGATCCGATTAGAGAAGAAACCAAGGGAGATCTATGCTTGATTGATATTTGGCCAAAGATAGAACAAGAAGGGGAGAGTTGAGAGAGATTTCGGCAATGGGGTTGAGTGATCCAGGTGATTCGGCTATGGCTTTTGAAAGAAAAGAAAAGAACTTCACAATGGTTTGGCTTTTAGCAAAATAGGGAGAAGAGAAGTGAAAAGGATTCGGCCTAAGAGGTTTCGATTCAAAGAAGAAAAGAGAGAACTCAAATGGGGTTCGGCTAGAGGCTCCTAAAGAGTTTCGACAATGGCCTGAGAAGCTTTCGACAATATGCTTCAAATGGTGCATTGAGGGAGAAATCGGCAAGTAAAAAAAAAAAAAGGGTTTCAATTTTCTTCTCAACCGAATGCATCAAGGCTTTTGCTAGCCGAAAATGTCACCTAGCCTGACTATGGAGAAACGACACCTCTCCTAAGTCTCCCAACCGATTATTCCTCTCACACCAGAGTTCAGATTTTAGTAAACTCCCTGAATCACTCCTGGCCAACCATTCAAATGATTTTGAATTGATCAAACTCCTAAATCCCCTCTTCTCCACTCATTTAAATCATATCTGGCAGAGTTTGAGCTGAGCACAACTCCTCCCTCATTGGCATCAAAATGGTAAGCAAAAAATGGGATTTCTGCTGCTCGAACCTGAGCTCCCCCTTCCCTGCATGTGGCGTCACTTTCAAAGCCCTAAGTGGCGCCTCTTTGCCACTCTTCCAAGCCAATTCTTGTGCTTAAATTCCCCACAAAATATACTTAATCCCTAGCTCCTTCAGCTCCCTTAAACTAAAGCTTAAAAACAAAATTTTCCTATAGCTCGGGCCTACCCTTGACTTAAAACTAAACTCTAGAACCCCTCAATTAATAACACAATTAATCAATACATATGCAAAGAAGTTCAAACCCAATAGCCCCTATTTAAGGATGTTACAAGCAACATCATGGGCAGATATCTCTGCATGCCTCGACCAGTTCAAGTAGTATTTCGTCGACAACACTTGACGTTTTGATGGGATAGAGGCCACCCTCCACCAATTATGCCAGAACCTCCATATCTCATCACCAGCCCCACCACCAAATCCAGACGATGAGTAGGACCTTTGAGTCCCTTTAATTATCTACATTTTATTGTCTTATTTTTACTTCTATTTTTATTTTTATTTTTATTTTTATTTTTCCTTTATTATCATAATTTGATACTTTTCTTCATTGCAAACTTTTATCATTACTTATCTAATCTTCAAAGTATTCCTAACATTTATTTATCTTAGACCCCCGAAATATCTAACTGATGACTTCACAGTTCCAATCAAACACTCTACATACACGAACAAATCAATAGGAGTAATTCACTAATACATAAGTCATCTTACATCCCGAACACTACCAACTCCTGGAATCATCCAAAATTCAGGAAGTATTACTTCTCCCCTTCTCTTTTTATTTCATAATTATTATTTCTATCTTTGTACATTGAGGACAATGTACGACTTAAGTGTAGGGGGTAAAAGTACCTAACTTTTTGCATGATTCTAAAAATCCTGAATTTAATCTTGTTTTTAAGTATTTTTCTCATATTACTAATTAGGGTGAAATTTCTAATGATTTATGATTTTTATTAATATGTTTTTGAGTAAGTCATTGCTAATTGTGCACTGATGATTTATACTTGAAGAAAACTAGAGAATCAAGCATGATAAGTCTATTTTTCAAAAATTAAAAATTTCCTAGGTTGTTGAACTGAATTTATACATTATCTTCAAGTTTGAAACTTACATGATTGATGCCAAATACCCATAATTTTTGTGAGATTTTGAGCCTTATAGAGCATATATTCTTTTTCATGCTCACTTTATTAATTATGAGTGTGTCAACACTGAATTGTTATTCTAGAACTTGCCTCAATTTTACATGTCGAGACTACATTAATGATTTGATCTACTGAGATGATAAAGGCACCTAGGTTTTAACCCATTCACTCCACTAAAAAAGCTTACCTACATAATTAACCTCTAGTGAACCCCATTGATCTTAACAACCCTTTTTATTGATTTACCCGCTAATATTAACCCAAAAAACCCTTTGAATTTGTTATCACCCTTCTTTTGACTACCCTTCATCAATAATTGATTTGATCAAATTGCCTAATTAGTTTATTTTAGTTGGTAAAGTTCTTTCTTTATTATTATGTATTTATTTAGTTTGTTTTTAAAAAATTTCGAAAAATCAAAGTATATTCAAGATTAGTAGTATAAGAAGTGAGCTTGTGCATATAATTTTCAATTATCAAAGAAAAAGCTTGTATTATCATTAGTTTCAAAGTTTCAATTGATGTAATCAGTTATTTCTAGTTCATTGTTTTTAGATTAGGTAATTAGTCAATTCGATCTCGATTCTAACCCTTCTAATTCAGCCTTTATCCATACCTTTAACCCAAGCCCTATTACAACCTTGTTAAAGACCTTTTGATTTGTGTATCATCTCATTTTACAGTGGTGGAGATTTGATTTTTAGGTAAGCCTATGGGATTAACTTTTCAGGTTTGACTTTTGAGTGCTTAATTTTGAACCTTAAAACACTTTTTGAGTGATTTGAGTGAACCTTTAGTGAGGATGTCAATCCTTGTTGGTTTCGAATCAAAGGTAATTATTTAGAAGAGGGGAGACAGCTATGTTTTTTTTGCTACAAATATATGACTTAGAATTGTTTGAATCTTTAGGAGTCTTTGAGTTAAATTATCCATGTATGAATTATCTTTAAATTACGATGAGGCATCATTGATAGGAATTATGAATTATGGAAAGTTCGTTATAATTGTAAGTTGAGAATTTTGCTTGAGGACAAGTAAAAGCTTAAGTGTGGGGGTATTTGATAAACCGTAAAAGTAACATATTCTAGGCCCACATTTAGTATGCTTTTGGATGATTTAGCCCTTGATTTATGTAAAAAGGTGCTTTTAATCCTTTCTTTTCATGTTTATACTTAGGAAAGCATCTGAGGATGAAAATAATGAGAAACAGGCTTAAAACGGGCCAATTTGGGCCAAAGAGGAAATCAACACGACCTGGACCTAAAGCCACACGGTTGTGCATCATCAAATTACTTAACACGGCCTGATCCCCGATTTACACGGCCGTGCCTCAAACAACAGAATCGAAACACGACCCAATCATGATTTATAAGGGCGTGTGCCATGCCCATGCCCCTACTGCGGAAGAGAGTAATTTCACTCAGATTTGGATACTTTGAGCCAAAGAAACATATTCCAAAGTGTATTCAAACACCGAGTAAGAAGCAAACTTAAATTTGGCCACTTAGAGGCCAAGTAAAGCATTCCAAGAGCCTATATAAACACCCTAAGTGTATCCTGAAAGGGGGCGATGAGCTAGGCTAAAGAGCCGAAGCCAGAGCAGTTAATTTAGGGAATTACTCGAAGATAGCCAGTTGATCCATCTCAAGAAGTTGGAATTCTACTCAAGATGGCGGGTCTCTCCTTCAATTCCTTCAGAGGGTTTTAGGGATTTCCTATGTTTTGTTTTATCTTTTCTCTTGAGATGTTTTATTTTAAAGTTATGAACTAAACCCTTCAGATACCTGAAGGGGATGAAACCTAGATGAATCTTTTTATTGTTTTCTGAATTATATGATAAATACTTAGTTTGTTCTTAATTGTGCATGCTTAATCCAAATTCTGATATGCTTAGGTGGAGGAGGAATAGACCCTGCCTAAGAGTAGATCTAGCATAATTAAGCGGATTTGATCGCACGCCTAGAGATAAGGTGACGAGATTTTGCCAGATTAGGGTGAAACCTAATATGGGAATCTATAGATTGATTTACTGCTATTCTAGGGGGTTATTATAAGAGAACGAGAGTTCCACTAATTAACCTAGGGTTAGATGTTCTTCGTCTCGAGAGAGGGTTTAATATATGTTAGGGAGTCTCACAGATCAAACTAAGTGAATAAATAGTATGGTTCAGTGTTAGATAACAAGTGAAGTCTAGGTGGATTCTTCCTGAGGGTATTATCGTGATCAACTGAGTTTTTCATCAAGTTATTTCCAAATTCATTCTCTTTTGTCTTTGAGTCTTTAGTTTAGTAGTCATTAAATTAGATTAAATCAACCAATCACTCCATATTCTAGGCTAAATAATAAAAAGAAAGTTACTATTAGTACTTTTAGTTCCTTTGGGTCCAACAATCCTGTCTTGCCTAAGCTATAATACTGTTCGATAGGTACACTTACCTTAAATCATTGTCAGAGTTAGTCTCCAGGTTCGATCACATTTATTAGAAATTTTAAAACTCGATAGACACACGATCAATTTCTAAGCCTTCTAAAGTCTATAAATACACATCAGAGGAAGACCTAACGGGGGACACAGAGTAGATCGAAAAAATTACTCGAAGGAAGTCGTCGGAATCATCTTGAAAGCAGGATCTGATTTAAGATTGAAGATCTTCATCAAGTTCTTTAGAAGTTTTTGGGTTCTTTATGTCTTGTTGTTTTCTTAATTCCATGATGTTTTCCTTTTATGTTATGAACTAAACTCCCTAAATACCTAGGGAGGATGAAACCTAGATGAATCTTATTATTTAATAATTCTGAAATACGTGATAAATACTTGATCTTGCTCTTAATTATGTGTTCTTAATCCTTTTTTGATGTTTTCAGGAATATTAATTCAAGTTTAATGTGCTTATTCAGTGGATAAAAAGTCCCTATTTAAGAATAGATCCAACATAATTAAGCGGAGTTGATTGCAACCCTAGAAATAGGATGATGTAAATATGCCAGATTAGAGTCAAATTGATAAACAGAAATATGAACATATTTTAATCCCACATTTAGCATACTTTTGGATGATTTTTCCCTTTAATTATGAAAATAGGTGCTCTTAATCCTTTGTTTTCATGTTCTATACTCAGGAGAGCACTGGAGGGTGAAAAGAACGAATAAACGAATTGAGAAAGGAGAAAATGGGGCGAAACACGAAATCCACATGGCCTAGGCCGAAGACCACACGGTCGTGCCTCTTAAGAAGATCCAACCACGGCCTGGACCCCAAAATGCACGGCCATGCCTCATCAACAAACCCAAACATAGCCTGGCCTCGAATCACACAGGCGTGTTCCATGGGCGTGGCGCTGCTATAGGAAAGAAGAGTTCTATTCAGATTAGGATACTTTCGGGCTAAGTAAGGCATCTCGAAGCCTAGATAAACACCCTATGAGGCAACTTAAAGAGAGGAGTTCGATAGAAGCCTTCTATCAGGGCTTTTTAGGGCGTTCAACTAGGTCAAGGAGCCAAGCCAGAGGGGCAGAATTGTGGGATTTACTCAAAGAAAACCAGTTGATTCATCTCAAGAAGCTGAAATCTTATTCAAGACTGAACACTTCTCCTTCAATTCCTTCAAGGGTTTTAGGGGTTTTCTTTATGTTTTGTTTTATATTTTCTTCTGAGATGTTTTCTTTTACTATTACAAACTAAACCCTCAGATACAGAGGGGATGAAACCTAAGACAAATCTTGTTATTGTTATCTGAGTTGTATGATAAATACTTGATTTGTTCTTAACTATGTGTTCTTAATTCTTGTTTTGGTATTTCTAGGATATTGATTCAAGTATTAGTATGCTTAGGTGGTGGAGCAAAAGTCCTACCTAGGAGTAGATCTAGCATAGTTAAGCGGAGTTGAACGCAATCCTAGAAATAGGATGACGTAAATTTGCCGGATTAGGGTCAAACCTAATATAGGAGTCCATAGATCGAGTTAATGCAATTCTAGAGGTTTAATTAGAAAGAAATTTCAATTAATCAACCTAGGATTAGACATTAGTAGCCTCAAAAGAGGTATTAATATAAATTAGGGAAATCTACGGATCAAGTCAAGTGAATAAATCGTCTAGTTTAGAGTTAGATAACAAGTGAAGTCTAGGTGGATTCTTCATCGGGTATTGTCTTAATCGATTGGTTTTTCTGACAAGTATTTCCTCAATTCATTCTCTTTGTCTTTGCACCTTTAGCTTAGTTGTTAGTTAATTCTAGATTAGATAAACAAATCCCTTAATTCTTAGGATAGATAATAAAAAGAAAGTTAGTATTAGTACTTTTGGCTCCTTTGGGTTCGACAATCCGGTCTTGCCACTAAACTATACTATTGTTCGATAGGTGTGCTTGCCTCCATCGTTGTCTTAGTTAGTTTCCAGGTTCGATCATTCTTTTTATAAATTTTTAAGACTCTAACCCACTATCACAAATCTAATAAGGGAATCCATAGATTGAGTTAATGCGACGATAGGGGTTTTAATTAAAAGAAATTTCAATTAATCAACCTAGAGTTAGTTGTTATTAGTCTTGAAAGAGATATTAACATAATTTATGGTTTTCTACGGATCAAGTCAAGTGAATAAATCATTTAATTCAGAGTCAGAATAATAAGTGAAGTCTAGGTGGATTCTTCCTTGGGTATTGTCTTTATTCATTCGATTATTGATAAATCGTAAAAGTAACATATTTTAATCCCATATTTAGTATGCTTTTAGGATGTTTTAGCCTTGATTTATGTAAAAAGGTGCTTTTAATCCTTTCTTTTCATATTTCTACTTGAGAAAGCACCCGAGGACGAAAAGAACAAGAAGCGGGCTTAAAACGGGCCAATTTGGGCCAAAGAAGAAAATGGACATGGCCTGGACTCCAAGCCACACGGCCGTGCTTCGACAATTAACTAAGACACAGCCATGCCACGATTTACACAGCCATGCCCCAATTGACAGAATCGAGACATGGCCCAACCACGATTGACATGGGCGTGTGCCATGGCCGTGCCCCTGTTACGGGAGACAGCAATTTCACTTGGATTTGGATACTTAGAGCCAAAGAAACACTTTCCAAATCTTGTTCAAATATCGAGTAAGAAGAAGACTTAAATTAGGACACTTAGAGGCCAAGTAAAGCATTCCAAGAGCCTATATAAACACCCTAAGTGTATCCTAAAAGGGGGACGGCGAGCTAGGCCAAGGAGCCGAGCCAAAGGAACACATTTGTGGGAATCAATCGAAGGTAGCCTAAAGATTCATCTCGAAGAGCCAAAAATCTACTCAAGACAGAAAATTTCTCTTTCAATTCCTCTAGGGGGTTTTAGAGATTTCTTATGTTTTGTTTTATCTTTTCTCTTGAGATGTTTTTATTCATTATGAACTAAACCCTTCAGATACCTGAAGGGGATGAAACCTAGATGAATTTTGTTATTATTTTCTAAATTATATGATAAATACTTAGTTTGTTCTTAATTATGTTGCTTAATCCAAATCTGATGTGCTTAGGTGGAGGAGGAATAGACCCTGCTTAGGAGTAGATCTAGGATCATTAAGCGAAGTTGATCGAATGCCTAGAGATAGGGTTATGAGATTTTGCCGGATTAGGGTGAAACCTAATATGGGAATCCATTGATCGATTTACTACTATTCTAGGGGGTTATTATAAGCGAGCGAGAGTTCCACTAATTAACCTAGGGTTAGATGTTATTCGCCTCGAGAGAGGGTTTAATATAGGTTAGAGAGTCCTACGAATCAAGCTAAGTAAAGAAATCATATGATTCAGTAATAAGTAATAAGTGAAGTCTAGGTGGATTCTTTCTGAGGGTATCGTCGTAATCAATTGAGTTTCTTCAAGTTATTTCCCAATTCGTTCTTTTTTTTTCTTTGCGTCTTTAACTTAGTAGTCGTTAAACTAGATTAAATTAACCAATCATTCCATATTTTAGGCTAAATAATAAAATGAAACTGAGTATTAGTACTTTTAGTTCCTTTGGGTTTGATAATCCGGTCTTGCCTAAGCTATACTACTGTTTGATAGGTACACTTGCCTTTAAGTCGTTGTCAGAGTTAGTTTCCAGGTTTCATCATTCTATTTATAAATTTTAAAGCTCTGATTTCAACGATCAATTATTCTCTTCAGTTTATCATTCATAGTCATCTAGTAAGTCAATTAGTTAGTTAATCCCCTTAATTATTAGGGTAGATAATAAAAATATAGTTATTACTAGTAATTTTAGTCCTTGAGGATATGATATTCTAGATTCACCACAACTATACTACTGTTCGATAGGTGTACTTGCCTTTGTCGAAATATTAGTTAGTTTCGAGCCCATTAGTAACTGTGTTTAAACTGATAATTGTAAAATTACTATTCACAAGTTGGTTAAAAAAAAGTAATAATTTTGAGTGGTAGATGTTAGATTAAAGTAATTAACTAAATGCAAGTTAACCTAAATGCAAATGAAATGAAATGCAAGGTGATGGTTTAGCAGCAATTTCACAAGTTTAACAACAATAACATGAATAAGCTAGAATAATTGCAACACTTGACTTAATTCATGTTTCATCATGCTTAACAATGTTGTGGAAAAATTCCATGGCAACTCGATCATTCATTAACTTGGAATCTGATATAAGTTCTTTCGAAACTTATACTTAGAAAAAAATGTATATTTCTATGTCCATATTTAACTAAGGATTCCTTAGAATTTACGTTAAGTAATAGGGATGAGTTAGGTTTGAAACAATTTAATCACACAAACCTAAACATTACGCAAGGTAATAGAGCTCTTTCGAGTTATTACGAACATTTAATTTAATCAGGTTAGGATTGAAATTAAGCATGCACCTTCCAATCATTGCTTCCATTAATTGCCTTCTGGTTAGGATTGGACAACTAATTCAAATGCATTCAAACATATATTAATGCATGAAATACATAAATGATTTTAATTGGAAACACGAACAACTGAGCCACATAACATTATAAACATGAATCAAATGAACTTCATCAAATTAATGCCATCATTCCAGCTAAAACAAAATTAATTCATCATTGTCAATGGAAAAACATCGAAACAATTTGCAAACATGTTGAATAACTAAGAACAAAATTAAAGAATAGGGAAGAAGAAACTTTTGATGATTTCAGCGATTCTCCGAAGATCGATCGTGGTGGCTTCATCTAGTTTTTGTGATTGCTCATTTACAAATTGCTCCTCAAGGTGGTCGGCCAAAAGAGTTTTTCCTTAAGGGAAAATGCTAGGTAAAGGAAATAGGGAAATGGGAATTGATAAACCATAAAAGTAACATATTTTAACCCTATATTTAGTATGCTTTTGGATGATTTAGCCCTTGATTTATGTAAAAAGGTGCTTTTAATCCTTTCTTTTCATGTTTATACTCAGGAAAGCACCCGAGGATAAAAAGAACACAAAACGGGCTTAAAACGGAGTAATTAGGCCTTAGCAAACAATCAACACGGCCTGGCCCAAAGCCCACACGACTGTGCCTCGCCAATTACCTAGAGCACGGCCTCAACTACGTAACACACGGCCGTGCAACATCCATTTATCACACGAACGTGCCTGGTGATCTGCATGGCCGTACCCAAATCGACAGACCTAAAGCACGGCCTAAATTTTGACTCACACGACAGTGCCCAAAATGACAGAATCGAGACACAGCTCAACCACGATTTACACGGGTGTGTGCCATGGCCGTGCCCCTGCCACGGGAGAGAGCAATTTCACTCGGAATTGGATGCTTGAAGCCAAAGAAACATACTCCTAAGTCTACCCAAACACCGTAATAGTAATTCTACTTGAAGAGGTACTTAGGAGCTAAGTATAGCATCCCAAAGCCTATATAAACAACCCAAGGCAAACATTAAAAGGGAGCTTTTTGGCAGAGGCTTTGGCCAAAGTGTTCTTCTTTTAGAGAATCACTTGAAGATAGCTAGTTGATTCATCTCAAGAAGCCGGAACTCTATTCAAGACGGAGGATCTCTCCTTTAATTCCTTCAGGGGGTTTTAGGGATTTCTTATGTTTTGTTTATTCTTTACTCTTGAGATGTTTTCATATTTAGTTATGCACTAAACCCCTTAGATACCTAAAGGGGATGAAACCTATGATGGATTTTGTTATTTGATTTCTAATTTATATGATAAGTACTTGGTTTGTTCATAATTATGTTACATTAATTTAACCTGATGTGCTTAGGTGGAGGAGGAATAGACCCTACCTAAGAGTAGATCTAGCATAATTGAGCGGAGTTGATCGGGCGCCTAGAGATAGGGTTACGAGATTTTGCGGATCGGGGTGAAACCTAATATGGGAATCCATTGATCGATTCTTCGCTTCCTTAGGGGTTATTATAAGAGAACGAGAGTTCCACTAATTAACCTAAGGTTAGACGTTATTCACCTCGAGAGAGGGTTTAATATAGGCTAGAGAGTCTCACGGATCAAGCTAAGTAAAGAAATCATATGGTTTGGGAAATAAATAATAAGTGAAGTCATAGGTGGATTCTTCCTAAGGGTATCATCTTCATCAACTGAGTTTTCCTAAAGTCTTTCTCCAATTCAACCTTTTGTCTTTGCATTTAGTCTAAGTATTTCATTAGTTTAATAATTCAATCACTCCAAATTTCAGGCTAAATAATCGAGAGAAAGTGAGTAGTAGTACTTTCAGGTTCCCTTGGGTTCGATAAGATATTCTTGCCTAAGCTACACTACTGTTTGATAGGTGCACTTGCCTCTATCGTTGTCACAGTTAGTCTACAGGTTCGATCACTCTTTTATAAATATTAAAACTCGACTGTTTGACATGATCAGGAATGCATATGCATGGAAGAGAGAACGAAAGTGAGTTGATAGACAAGTCAAGAATGAATGAAGGATGAATGAATGTTGACTGGAATGAGAGATGAGAGATGGTATTTATAGTAAAGGATTAGTATGGGAGTTAGCTAAAAATAGCTTGGAAATCCCTTGAATTGCACCTTTGTTTGGCTGGCCATGAATTGTGGAGAGTGGGCTGATTTTTTCATGATCTTTTTTCTTGATTCTTGCTTGATTTGTGGCATGGGTTGGACGGCAATCAAGGTCGAAGTTAAGGGCTGAGTTGCAATTTCTTTGGACATGTAGGGACCTTAAAATTAATTATCCTGAAGCTAATTTGGGCTGCTCTCATGCCTCTACCGAATTTGGGCCATCCTCCATCTTATTGGACGGTTTTGACAACCCAAATGAAAGCTGACTTAATTCTTTTCAGCAACCATCTTCAAAGTTGGGATGGATTGAATTTATGAGTCCAGTTGGTGAGCTTGCCATCCACATGAAGTAAAAATTAACTTGTGTTTATGTATGATATTATTGACTCCCACATGAATTAATTTAGTGGTCCAACTGCAACAAATTGAGTAAAAATTAACTTTAAGCATAAAAAAGTAAAATTATGTAAAATTAATACTAAATTGTGTAAAATTACAAATTGCACTCAAATTATCTCTAATGTCTTAATAGGAGTAAAAATAAATCAATTGGCTACTCACATGCTTTGAATTTGCTTAAATTATAAGTAAAAAAAGTGCTAAATAAACCTATATGATTTAAACGTATCAGTGTTGCGACATCGAACCTTGATGTCGTGACATTGGTAGCCTGCAAGGGATGTTTCAACATGGAACCCTTATGTTGCAACATCGTTGCAACTTTCTGTAGGTTCGACTCGGCCCGCCGCACAACTCACTAGTTTTAACATTATTTCACCCAACTTTTTAACCTAAAAAAACCAGAACTTTTAAAACACTTGTAGCTTATTTTTAAACTCTCTCAAAAACCTCGTAAATCCTTTGTAGCATCCTAAAAATAGGGGTCTGGCATTTGTGGTGTTACTGCATGCGTTTAGCTCGCTTAGCTTGTTATTTAGGTGTGTTTGGGGGCCTTAGGGAGGCTCAGGTTAGAGCTTGGGCCCTGGTGAAAGTTAGTTTTGGGGCACTTAAGGGGGGAAAGCTAGTGGAAGCAGGCCTTCAGTATAATTGTTTGTGTTTTGATAACACAAGTGAGGTGTGTGGCGTGTTGGATGTGACATCAAGGTGGAAGATGGGTGGAGTGGGGTTCGAATCCCACATGTTGCAATATATGGCATTTATTTTTGTGCCAAGATAGAGAAGAGGGGGTGTTGGCGTGGGACTTTGATGGGGTGGTTGTTTAATGAGTCAAAGAATTCAAAATGAAAGAAGAAGAGGAGATTGGGGAGTTTGAATTGGTCAATGTGGTTGGGTGTTTTTAAATGATGGATGGACAGTGAATTGTGGAGGAAGTGGGGGAGAGAATCATGGGGATTGGGGAGAGAGGAGGGGTTTGGCAGAATGAGGGAGCTTGGAGAGGGTGAAAATTTGGCTAGGGGTGGTGTGAGAAGTGTATTCGGTCTTGGGGATGAGTGAGTGATCGTCTAGAATTGTCGAGTTTTAAAATTTATAAAGAGAATGATTGATCGAACTTGGACACTAACTCTGACAACGACTTAAGGCAAGTGCACCTATCAAGTAGTAGTATAGTTTAGGCAAGATTGGATTGTCGAACCCAAGGGAATTAAAAGTACTAATACTCACTTTCTTCCTATTATTTAGCCTAAATATTAAGTGATTGGTTGATTAAACTAGCTGACTACTAAGCTAAATATGCAAAGACAAAAAAAAAAAAAAAAAATTGAAGAAATAACTTTTAGAAAAACTCAGTTGATTACGACGATACCCTAGAAGGAATCCACCTAGACTTCACTTGTTACCTAACACTGAACCATACGATTTATTTACTTAGCTTGATCCGTAAGACTCCTTAATTTATATTAAACCCTCTCTCAAGGTGAATAACATCTAACCCTAGGTTAATTAATTGAAATCTCTTTCTAATTAAAACCCCTAAAATCACATTAACTCGATCTATTGACTCCCATATTAGGTTTCACCCTAATTTGGTAAAATATCGTCACCCTATCTCTAGGCACGCGATCAACTCCGCTTAATTATGCTAGATCTACTCTTAGGCAGGGACTTTTGCTCCACCACTTAAGCACATTCAACTTGAATCAATATCCCAGAAATATTAACACAAGAATTAAGCACACATAATTAAGAACAAACTAAGTATTTATCATATAGTTCAGACATCAGTAACAAGATTCATCTAGGTTTCATCCCTTTCAGGTATCTGAAGGGTTTAGCTCATAATGATAAAAGAAAACATCTCAAGAGAAAAGATAAAACAAAACATAAGAAATACCTAAAACCCCCTAAAGGAATTGAAGGAGAGATCCACCGTCTTGAGTATAATTCAGGCTTCTTTGGATTGATTAACAGGCTATCTTCGAGTGATTCCCACAAATCTAGCCTTTTGGCTCGGCTCTTTGGCCTAGCTGACTGCCTAACTGGCCGCCCTCTTTCAGGTTACATTTAGGGTGTTTATATAGACTTTTGGAATGCTTTACTTGGCCCCTAAGTATCCTAATTCAAGTATAATTCCTACTCGAGTGTTTGAATAGACTTTGGAATATGTTTCTTTGCCTCAAAGTATCCAAATCCGAGTAAAATTCCTCTTTTCCATGACAGGGGCACGGCCATGGCACACGCCCGTGTAAATTGACTTCAGGCCCTGTTCGGGTCTGGTGATGGAGGTGATAAACCATAAAAGTAACATATTTTAATCCCACATATAGTATGCTTTTTAATGATTTAGCCCTTGATTTATATAAAATAAGCTTCTGATCCTTTCTTTTCATGTCATATACTCAGGAAAGCACCCGAGGATAAAAAGAACACAAAACAGACTTAAAACGGAGTAATTGGGCTTTAACAAGAAATCAACACGGCCTGGCACAAAGCCTGCACGACCCTGTCTTGCCGATTACCTAGAGCACAGTCTAACTCACGAATTGCACAGCCGCGCATCACCTCATTACCATACACGGGCGTGTCAAGCGATCTACATAGTCGTGTTCCAATCGACAGACCTGAAGCACGACCTGAATCCTAACTTACACGACCATGCCACGACCGTGCCCAAAACGACAAAATCAAGGCACAGCCTAACCCTGAATTACACGGGCGTGTGCCATGGGCGTGCCCCTGCCATAGGAATGAGCAATTTCACTCGAAATTTGATGCTTGAAGCCAAAGAAACATACTCCTAAGTCTACTTAAACATCCTAATAGTAATTCTACTTGAAAGAGGTACTTAGGAGCCAAGCAAAGCATCTCAAAAGCTTAGATAAACAACCCAAGGCAGGAATTCACGGGGGGACGGTTTTTAGCAAAGGCTTTTGCCGAAGCTTTCATCTTTTAGGGAATCACTTGAAGATAGCCAGTTGATCCATCTCAAGAAGCTGAAACTCTATTCAAGACGGAGGATCTCTCCTTCAATTCCTTCAGGGAGTTTTAGGGATTTCTTATGTTTTGTTTTATCTTTTCTCTTGAGATGTTTTCTTATTTAGTTATGAACTAAACCCTTTAGATACATGAAGGGGATGAAACCTATGAAAATTATTATTTGATTTCTAAATTATATTATAAGTACTTAGTTTGTTCTTAATGATGTTGCCTAATTTAATCTGATATGCTTAGGTGGAGGAGGAATAGACCCTACCTAAGAGTAGATCTAGCATAATTGAGCGGAGTTGATCGGGCGCCTAGAGATAGGGTTACGAGATTTTGTCAGATTAGGGTGAAACCTAATATGGGAATCCATTGATTGATTTACTACTTCCTTAGGGGGTTATTATAAGAGAACGAGAGTTCCACTAATTAACCTAAGGTTAGACGTTATTCGCCTCGAGAGAGGGTTTAATATAGGTTAGGGAGTCTCACAGATCAAGTTAAGTAAAGAAATCATATGGTTTAGGGATAAATAATAAGTGAAGTCATAGGTAGATTCTTCTTGAGGGTATCATCTTCATCAACTGAGTTTTTCTAAAGTTTTTCTCCAATTCATTCTTTTGTCTTTGCATCTAGTTCAGTTTTTTCATTAGTTTTATAAACCAATCACTCCATATATTAGGCTACATAATAGAAAGAAAGTGAGTAGTAGTACTTTTAGGTTCCCTTGGGTTCGATAAGATATTCTTACCTAAACTATACTACTGTTCGATAGGTGCTCTTGCCTTTATCGTTGTCATAGTTAGTCTACAAGTTTGATCTTTCTTTTTATAAATATTAAAACTCGACTGTTTGACACGATCAAGTTTTTGGCGCAGTTGCCGGGGAACTCTAAAATATTAAGAAAGCTCTATTTCTATTAATTTAGCCATTATTTTATTATTTTCACAATTCACTTTTATTTTTAGTTTAGGTTAAAATTTTATTTACACTAAATTTATTTATTCTCCTAGCAGGTACCTCTAGCTTATAACTAGAAGGAACCCGAGGGGACCTTTGGCATACGAAAGTGACATTGAAGCTACCGCTCGCAGAAATCATCGAGATATTAGACAAGCTCTAGACTACCAAAGAGAAGAACAACAAGAAAGATCCAATCCTACCGAAGAGATGGACGAAAACAATCCACCGCCAAATGTGCAAGAACAGAATGCTCCGCGTACAATGTATGATTATGCTAAACCTAATTTGACAAGGGCAGAATCTAGTATTGTCAGGCCTGCTATAGCTGCTAATAATTTTGAATTAAAGCCTAACACAATACAAATGATTCAACAGTTTGTTCAATTTGATGGTTTGCAGGATAAAGATCCAAATACTCATATATCTAATTTTTTAGAATTCTGTGATACCTTCAAAATAAATGGCGTTTCTGATGATGCCATACATCTTCGGTTATTCCCTTTTCACTAAGGAATAAAGCAAAGCAGTGGTTGAACTCGTTACTACGAGGGTCAATCACCACATGGGATCGAATGACCAAAAAATTTCTTTTAAAATATTTTCCACCAGCCAAAACGGCAAAATTTAGGAATGACATATTTTCTTTTATGCAGAATGACGCAGAAACATTATATGATGCATTGGAGAGATACAAAGACCTCCTGAGAAGATGCCCACACCATGGATTACCTTTGTGGCTTTAAGTCCAAACTTTTTACAATGGTGTGAATTCTCTAACTAGGCAAATGATTGATTCATCAACCGGTGGAACTTTGACCAACAAAACTCCTAAAGTAGCTTATGATTTTATTGAGGAGATGTCGTTGAACAACTATCAATGGCAAACTACTATGGCTAAACCGACAAAATCAGCCGGAGTTTTTAACATAGACGCAGTGGCAATGCTGTCAACGCAGGTGGAGTTAATGAATAAAAAGCTTGATAATTTATGTTCTTCGCAGGTACATCCAGTAATGCAATGCGAAGCAAGCGGGAATGTGGCGAATTCTGAGTACCCACCCTACCAACCGGGTGCAAACAACGAGCAGACAAACTATATAGGTAACAATCTCAGATCTAATAATAATCCTTATAGTAACACTTATAATGCAGGTTGGAGGAACCGCCCAAATTTTTTGTGGGGAGGACAAGGAAATCAAACGCAGCAATCTCCTCCAAATTACCAAAATTAGCCCTATCCACAGGAAAAAAAAATCAAACCTTGAAGAGATGCTGAAAAAATTCATGGCAGCTACAGATTCTCGTCTCCAAATGAGGGAAGCAACACATGATGAATAGCAAATCTCACTCAAGGGAATCAAGACTCAGGTGGGAGAGCTCATTACGTCAATTGGAATACTTACTGAAATAGTATGTGAAATACGAATAGAAATTTTTCCAAAGACACAGAGCAAGTAAGGGCAGTCACACTAAGGACTGGCAAAGAGCTAGTTGAACCACAAAGAAAGACACCACATGAGGTTACCAAGAAAAAAAAGTGTAGAAGTTGAGAACAATAATACATTGCATAAAGAGAATAGAACACAAATTCCATATCCAGCAAAATTGAAGAAAGAAAAACTGGATGCTCAATACGGTAAGTTCCTTGAACTCTTTAAACAAATGCATATTAACTTACCTTTTGTTGAAGCTATTTCCTAGATGCCAAAGTATGCAAAATTCTTAAAGGAACTTCTCACAAATAAAAGGAAGCTTGAGGAAGTATCAAAGGTGGAGCTTAATGAAGAGTGTTTAGCCCTTCTCCAAAATAGACTACCACGGAAGTTAAAAGATCCAGGGAGTTTCACTATTCTTTGCTTAATTGGTAGTTTAAACATCACGAAAGCATTAGCAGACCTAGGCGCTAGTATCAACTTAATGCCTTACCGATTGTTTAAACGGCTAGATCTTGGGGAACCAAAACCCACTAGGATGAGTATTCAATTAGGCGATAGATTTATTAAATATCCTAGAGGAGTTATTGAAGATATATTGGTAAAATTGATAAATTTATTTTCCTGTTGATTTAGTTGTGTTAGACATGGATGAGGACATCAATGTTCCTTTAATCTTAGGCGTCCTTTTTAGCTCCTGCTAGAGCTATTATTCATGTAGGTGATGGAAAACTAGCACTAAGGATAGGTGATGAAGAAATTATTTTCCAAATTTATGATTCCATGCGATATTCTAAAGAGCAAGATGATTCCTGTTATTTTGTTGACACTACTGATCATATTATTAAAAATTCATTACAGGAAATCCTGCAGGATGACACGATAGAACTGTGTCTGCCTCAAGGAGAGGGGGAAAAAGTGAAGGCAATGAGACAAGTTTGTATACATCAGAATTTAGACAAATGAAAGAAGAAAACATTGAAGAAGATGACATATTAAAACAAAAACCCTCCATCGACGAGCCGCCAAAATTGGAATTAAAATAGTTACCACAACATTTAGAATACGCATTCCTCGGGGACAATTCTACACTACCTGTAATCATCTCTTCAGAACTAGAACAAAAGGAAAAATAGGAGCTTATAAAGGTATTGAGAGAACATAAGAAATCCATAGCTTGGAAAATTTCCGATATCAAGGGAATAAGCCCCACGTTCTGTACCCACAAAATTTTAATGGAAGAAGAATAGAAACCGTGTGCGCAACCCCAGAGACGATTACACCCCAACATGAAAGAAGTGGTCAAAACTGAGGTAATTAAACTTCTAGATGCTGGAATAATTTATCCTATTTCTGACAGCGCTTGGGTAAGTCCTGTGCAGGTAGTTCCAAAGAAAGGAGGAATACAATAGTACCCAATGAAAATAATGAATTAATTCCCACAAGAATAGTTATTGGCTGGAGAGTCTGCATAGACTATAGAAAGCTTAATGATGCTACCAGAAAAGATCACTTTCCTCTACCCTTTATAGATCAAATGTTAGAAAGACTATCTGGGCATATGTACTACTGCCTCTTGGACGGACTCTCCGGCTACTTCCAAATCCCCATAGCTCTTGAAGACCAAGAGAAGATGACATTTACATGCCCATACGATACGTTTTCTTATCGAAGAATGCCTTTTGGATTATGTAATGCTTCTGCCACTTTTCAGCGTTGCATGTTGGCAATTTTTGACGAACTCATAGAGGACATCATGGAGGTATTGATGGATGATTTCTCGGTATTCGGTAATTCTTTCCAGCTTTGCCTTAAAAATTTAAAACGAGTTCTAATTAGATGTGAAGAAACAAACCTTGTTTTGAATTGAGAAAAATGCCACTTTATGGTTAGAGAAGGGATTGTTTTAGGACATAAGATTTCTAGAAAAGGGATTGAGGTAGACAAAGCAAAAGTTGAAACCATAGAAAAATTACATCCCCCTAGTTCAGTGAAGGCTATTAGAAGCTTTTTAGGACATGCAGGTTTTTATAGAAGATTCATTAAAGACTTTTCTAAAATAGCTAAGCCTTGGAAAAAATTACTAGAAAAAGATGTTCCTTTTAATTTCAATCAAGAATGTTTAGATGCATTCAATGTCCTTAAAGATAAATTAATAAATGCACCGATTATAATCGTACCTGATTGGAATTTACCCTTTGAACTAATATGTGATGCAAGTGACTTTGTAGTAGGCATAGTTTTGGGACAACGAAGAGACAAGCATTTTTAGCCAATTTACTACGCTAGCAGAACATTAACACCCGTGCAAGAAAATTACACCACGACTGAGAAAGAACTGCTAGCTGTAGTTTTTGATTTTGACAAATTTAGACAATATCTAATATTATCTAAAGTTGTCGTTTACACTGACCATTCAGCTCTTCGTTATCTTTTAACCAAACCTAATGCAAAACCTAGACTCATACAATGGATTTTACTCTTATAGAAATTCAACCTGGAAATACAATGTAAGAAGGGAGCCGAGAATCTTGCAGCAGATCACCTTTCTAAACATGAAAATCCATACACCAAAGAGCTTGACAAAGGTGAAATAAATGATTCGTTTCCTGAAGAACAACTCTTCTCTATAACCCATTCTGAGGTACCATGGTTTGTAAATATCACAAATTTTTTAGCAACTAACATTCTACCCAGGAAACTGACACATCACCAAAAGAAGCGATTCTTTGCTGATGTGAAAAATTATTTTTGGGAAGACCCCTTTCTTTTTCGCATATGTGCAGACTAGGTAATTCGAAGATGTGTTACAAAGACAGAAGCAAACAAAATCATGGAGCATTACCATTCAGGACCATCAGAAGGACACTATAGTGGAATTAAGACAGCACACAAAATACTCAATCAAGTTTTTATTGGCCCACTCTATTCAAAGATGCCAACAGGTATGTTACCTCGTGTGATAGATGCCAGAGGATAGGTAATATCTCTAAACGTGATGAAATGCCTCAAACATATATGTTATCATGTGAGATATTTGACGTATAGGGTATCGATTTCATGGGACCATTCCCCAATTCATTTGGAAATAAATACATCCTAGTAGCAGTTGATTACATGTCAAAATGGGTAGAAGCGGAAGCCTTACCTACCAATGATGCTAGTGCAGTAGTTAAATTCCTCAAGAAACTATTTTCCCAATTCGGGGCACCTAGAGCCATCATTAGTGATAGGGGTACTCATTTACGTAATACACAATTTAAAAAGTTCTAAAGAAATATGGGTATGCCACGTAACACCACCCATATCATCCTCAAACCAAGGGCAAGCTAAGGTAGCAAACCGAGAGCTTAAGTGCATTCTAGAAAAAGCAGTTGAATCAAATAGAAAAGATCAAGCGCTAAAGTAGATGATGCTTTATGGGCCTACAGAACAACATTCAAAACACCTCTAGAGACATCCCCATACAAACTTGTATATGGGAAAAGCTGTCATCTACCATTAAAATTAGAACACAAAGCTTTTTGGGCAATAAAATTTTTGAATTTTGATCTTAATGCTGTAGGGAAGAAAAGAATAATGCAGATAAATGAGCTAGATGAATGGAGAGTTGAAGCCTACGAGAACTTAAAATTATACAAAGAGGCAACAAAGCGACGCCACAATGCTTGTCTAAAAAGGTCAAAACAATTCGAGGTAGGGGACTTGGTCCTACTATATAACTCAATACTTAAATTATTTCCAGGAAAGCTGAAATCAAGATGGTCTGGCCCATTCATGATTAAAACAATTTTTCTATACGGCACAATTGAGGTAACTCACCCCACTAAGGGCACATTCAAGGTAAATGGTCACCGACTCAAAATTTATAACGGTACAGATTTTGGAGATATGAGAGAGGAGCTTCAGCTCCATGAACCTCCTTTGAGAACAGAAAACAGGGAAAGTCTAGCTTAAGACTTTAAACAACACTTCTTGGGAGGCAACCCAAGCACTAACTTCCCTAAACATTTTATCTAACTTAATTAAGTGCAGAATTAAGACCACATGGCCTTACACACGGGCGTGCCCGTGGCCGTGCAAAAACCAGAGGAAAGAACCCACGAGCGGATTAATAGCCGTGTACGACAAAGAATAAATGATTTCCCTAACACGGCCTGCGATAAGGGACTAGGCCCGTGCCATGCACCCGTGTGAGGTTACTGACTTACACAACATGGGTAGAACACGACCATGCTATCTCACCGTGCCAATATGCTGACTTATCAGACACGGACGTGTCAAGAGTCATGCCCAAATAGGGAAAACTTTCTATAGTCGACACGGGCACGATACCAGAACACACCTATGCGATTGAACCATGTGAAGCCACTGACTTGCCCAGCACGGGCATGCCTAACGATAACACGACCGCGCCAATAAACCTAAATGCACCTAATTCTGAAAAACGTGAAAAGCACGGGCGATTTTAAAATGACACGGGCATGTCAACTAACCATGCCCCCTCCTCTATAAATAAAATCTAATAGCTTTCTTCCCCAAAACCAAACCCTAAAATTATGTTTTAAAACCCCTCATCCCCAAATCCGGCCATACCAACCAGACTTTCCCCTCCAAAACGCCACTTCTTCTCCAACAACTAACCCACACGGCCATAGCACCACCGTGCTCACACACCACGCCCCTAACAGGCCATGCTCACACTGCGAATAATGGCTGCAACACCACCGTGCCCTCTACCAGTGCCCGTTCGATACCACCATGCCTAGACATATGTTGACATCTCGAGTAAAATGCTCAGTCCCAAGTAAGAAAAGAAAAGGGTCCGGACCATCTTTCACAACTGCATCTTCTGAGCTTGACATCCATTCCTCCGGTTCCCTCAAAACACTCAAGAAGAGCATTATAAGGCATTCCGGGAACAGCCCTTAGGCATCGAAAGGTGCATTGACTGGAACGCTATTGCACAAATAGGACTAGCAACTAACATCCGGGCTCTCATTTCAACCGAACCATGGGAGTATTTCTTCTCAGTCATTGAGCCCACAAACCTGGAGCTAGGACTAGAATTTTGCACAACTTTTACTTTGCAAATAGTGATGGCACAGTTTGACGAGCCGGAATAGTGCAATTCAGATTAGGGGGATGGTGCGTCAATTAAGCATACCCCAATTCGGCATAGCTTTCGGACTTTATACATACGAATTTAGAGAGGAAAATAACCTCTTCGAGTTAGACCGAGAACTCCCCTACAACCCCCTTAATTGTTGGTGCAGCCTGGCACCCACCACAAATTCTTACAACCCCAGTCGATCGAAGGCAACAGGCCTTGGCCCACCCCTGAGATATATCCACGCCATCCTAGCCCACACTATCACAGGTCGACGCGAAAGCAGCGGCGTGGTAAACAAGCACGATGTTTACTACTTATCGTGCATGTCAGAGGGGGACGTTTTTGATTTGGCATATTTCATCGCCTGTGTAATCCAACACCACACACAGTCACACAGAAAGGGGATTCTATCAATGGGTCCATACATTACTAGGTGGCTCGACACTTCGACCTTCTGAACACCGATGATCAGATCACATCCCCCACACTGATGGGTAACATGGTACCTCAAGGCATCTGATGATGATACACATGGGGATGATTAAACATCGTCGAGGGACCGACCCCCCTCAATACCGATTAGCGACATCCACATATGAGGGGGAGCCCGAGGGCATTACTGACGATGTCCCACCAGCTCCGAGACAGCAGCCATCCCATGCAGCAACATCATGGGCAGATATCTCTGCACGCCTCGACCAGTTCAAGCAGTATTTCATTGACAACACTCAACGTTTTGATGGGATAGAGGCCACCCTTCACCAAATATGCGAACACCTCCATATCTCACCACCAGCCCCACCACCAAATCCAGACGATGACGAGGACCTTTGAGTTCCTTTAATTATCTACATTTTATTTTCTTATTTTTAGTGTTATTTTTATTTTTATTTTTCCTTTATTATCATAAATTGCTACTTTTCTTCATTGCAAACTTTTATCAGTACTTATCTATTCTTCGAAGTATTCCTAACATTTATTTATCTTACACCCCCGAAATATCTAACTGATGACTTCGCAGTTTCGATCACACACTCTACATACACGGACAAATCAATAGGAGTAATTCACTAATACATAAGTCATCTTCCATCCCGAACACTACCAACTCCCGAAATCATGCAAAATTCAGGAAGTATTACTTCTCCCCTTCTCTTTTTAGTTCATAATTATTATTTCTATCTTTGTACATTGAGGACAATGTATGACTTAAGTGTGGGAGGGGGGGATAAAAGTGCCTAACTTTTTGTATAATTCTCAAAAATCTTGAATTTTAAACTTGTTTTCAAGTATTTTTCTCATATTACTAATTAGGATGAAATTTCTAATGATTTGTGATTTTTATTGATATGTTTTGGATTAAGTCATTGATAATTGTGCAGTGATGATTAAATTTTAAAAGGATACTAGAGAATCAAGTCTGATAAGTCTATTTTTCAAAAAAAAATAGAATTTGATAGGTTGTTGAACTGAATTTGAATACCACCCTGAAGTTCAAAATTTATAAGGATTGATGTCAAAACACCCATAATTTTTGTGAGAATTTGAGCTTTATAGAGCATATACCCTTTTTCATGCTCACTTTATTGATTATGAGCGTGTCAACTTTGAATTGTTATTCTAGATCTTGCCTCGTTTATGCATGTCGAGACCACATTAATGATTTGATATACTGGTATGATAAAGGCACCTAGGTTTTAACCATTCACTCCACTAAAAAGCCTACCTATATAAATAACCCCTAGTAAACCCATTTGATCCTAACAACCCTTTTTATTGAATTACCCATTTGATACAAAACCCTTTGTATTCGTTATCAACATTCTTTCGACTACCCCTTTATCGAGAATTGATTTGATTAGTTTCTGAATTAGGTTATTTCAATTATCAAAGTTCCTTCTATTATGTTTCTTTTAGTTTGTTCTAGAAAAATAAGTTTATTCAATATTAGTAGTATATTAAAGAGCTTAGAGCATTTAAATTCCAATTGTTGAAGAAAAAGCTCGTATTAAAGTATTATCAAATTTCAAGTGATGAAAATACTCCTTATTATAGAGTAATTATCGATAGTGGTATTATTAGTTTTCATTCGAAGTAAATATTCATATTTAGTTCAGTGTTTCTAGTTATGTAATTTGTCAAGTCAGTCTCGATTCTAACCCACTAATTCAGCCTTTATCCATACCTTTTAACCCTAGCCCCGTTACGACCTTGATTTAAGACCTTTTGATTTGTGTATCATCTCATATACAGTGGTGGAGATTTGATTTTCAAGCAAGCCTATGGGATTAACTTTTCAGGTTCGACTCTTGAGTGCCTTATTGTGAACCTTAAACACCTTTGAGTGATTTGAGTGAATATTTAGTGAGGATGTCAGTCCTTGACGGTTTTGAATTAAGGGTAATTATTTAAGATAAGGGGAGACACCTATGATTTCATGCTACAAAATCATGACTTATCTCGTTTGAATCTTTAGGGCTCTTTGAGTTAAATTATTGTATAAATTATCTATGAATTATGATAAGGCATGATTGATGAATATTGAAAGTTATGGAAAGTTCATTCTAATTGTAAGTTCAGAATTTTGCTTGAGGACAAGCAAAAGCTTAAGTGTGGGGGTATTTCATAAGCCATAAAAGTAACATATTTTAATCCCATATATAGTATGCTTTTTGATGATTTAGCCCTTGATTTATATAAAAGGTGCTTGTAATCCTTTTTTTTCATGTCATATACTCAGGAAAGAACCCGAGGATAAAAAGAACACAAAACGAGATTAAAATGGAGTAATTGGGCGTTAGCAAGAAATCGACACGGCCTGGCACAAAGCCTGCACAACCATGTCTCACGATTACCTAGAGCACTGTCTAACTCACGAATTGCACGGCTGTGCATCATCTCATTACCACACACGGGCGTGTCAAGCGATCTACATGGCCGTGTCTCAATCGATAGACCTGAAGCACGGTCTGAATCCTGACTTACATGACCGTGCCACACTACTGTGCCTAAAATGATGTAATCAAGGCACCTAACTCAATTACACGGACGTGTGCCATGGGTGTGCCCCTGCCGTAGGAATGAGCAATTTCACTTAAAATTTGATGCTTGAAGCCAAAGAAACATACTCCTAAGTCTACTTAAACACCCTAATAGTAATTCTACTTGAAAGAGGTACTTAGGATCCAAGTAAAGCATCTCAAAAGCTTATATAAACAACCCAAGTCAGGCATTCAAGGGGGGATAGTTTTTGGCAGAGGTTTTTGCCGAAGCTTTCATCTTTTAGGGAATCACTTAAAGATAGCCAGTTGATCCATCTCAAGAAGTTGGAACTCTATTCAAGATGGAGGATCTCTCCTTCAATTCCTTCAGGGAGTTTTAGGGATTTCTTATGTTTTGTTTTATCTTTTCTCTTGAAATGTTTTCTTATTTAGTTATGAACTAAACCCTTCAGATACCTGAAGGGGATGAAACCTGTGAAAATTATTACTTAATTTCTAAATTATATGATAAGTATTTAGTTTGTTCTTAATTATGTTACCTAATTTAATCTGATGTGTTTAAGTGGAGGAGGAATAGACCCTACCTAAGAGTAGATCTAGCATAATTGAGCGAAGTTGATCGGGCGCCTAGAGATAGGGTCACGGGATTTTGTCAGATTAGGGTGAAACCTAATATGGGAATCCATTGATCGATTTACTGCTTCCTTAGGGGGTTATTATAAGAGAATGAGAGTTCCACTGATTTATCTAAGGTTAGATGTTATTCACCTCGAGAGAGGGTTTAATATAGGTTATGGAGTCTCACGGATCAAGTTAAGTAAAGAAATCATATGGTTTAGGGATAATTAATAAGTAAAGTCATAGGTGGATTCTTCCTGAGAGTATCATATTTATCAACTGAGTTTTCTTAAATTCTTTCTCCAATTTAATCTTTTTCCTTTACATTTAGTCTAAGTATTCCATTAATTTAATAATTCAATCACTCCAAATTTTAGGCTAAACAATAGAGAAAAAGTGAGTAGTAGTACTTTCAAGTTCCCTTGGGTTTGATAAGATATTCTTGCCTGAGCTATACTATTGTTTGATAGGTGCACTTGCCTCTATCATTGTCACAGTTAGTCTATAGGTTTGATCACTCTTTTATAATATTAAAACTCGACTGTTTGACATGATCAGGAATGCGTATGCATGGAAGAGAGAACGAAAGTGAGTTGATAGACAAGTCAAGAATGAATGAAGGATGAATGAATGTTGACTGGAATGAGAGATGAGAGATGGTATTTATAGTAAAGGAGTAATATGGGAGTTAGCTAAAAATAGCTTGGAAATCCCTTGAATTGCACCTTTGTTTGGCTGGCCATGAATTGTAGAGAGTGGGTTGATTTTTTCATGATCTTTTTTCTTGATTCTTGCTTGATTTGTGGCATGGGTTGGACGGCAATTAAGGTCGAAGTTAAGGGCTGAGTTGCGATTTCATTGGACATGTAGGGACCTTAAAATTAATTATCCTGAAGCTAATTTGGGCTGCTCTCATGCCTCTACCGAATTTGGGCCATCCTCCCTCTTATTGGACGATTTTGACAACCCAAGTGAAAGCTGACTTAATTCTTTTCAGCAACCATCTTCCAAGTTGGGATGAATTTTATGAGTCCAGTTGGTGAGCTTGCCATCCACATGAAGTAAAAATTAACTTGTGTTCATGTATGATATTATTGACTCCCACATGAATTAATTTAGTGGTCCAACTACAGCAAATTGAGTAAAAATTAACATTTAGCATAAAAAAGTAAAATTATGTAAAATTAATACTAAATTGTATAAAATTACAAATTGCACTCAGATTATGTCTAATGTCTTAATAGGAATAAAAATAAATCAATTGGCTACTCACATGCTTCGAATTTACTTAAATTATAAGTAAAAAAGGTGCTAAATAAACCTATATAATTTAAACGTATTAGTGTTGTGACATCGAACCCTGATGTCATGACATTGGTAGCCTGCTAGGGGTGTTTCAACATGGAACCCTTATGTTGCAACATCGTTGCAAATTTCTATAGGTTCGACTCGACCCGTCGCACAACTCACCAGTTTTAACATTATTTTACCCAACTTTTTAACCTAAAAATACCAGAACTTTTAAACCTAAAACACTTTTAGCTTATTTTTAAACTCTCTCAAAAACCTCATAAATCTTTTGTAACATCTTAAAAATAAGGGTCTGGCATTTGTGGTGTTACTGCATGCGTTTAGCTCGCTTAGCTTGTTATTTAGGTGTGTTTGGGGGTCTTGGAGAGGCTCGGGTTCGAGCTTGGGCCCTGGTGAAAGTTTGGTTTTTGGGCACTTAAAGGGGGAGAGCTAGTGGAAGCAGACCTTCAGTATAATTGTTTGTGTTTTGATAAAACAAGTGAGGTGTGTGGCGTATAGGATGTGGCGCCAAGGTGGAAGATGGGTGGAGTGGGGTTCGAATCCCACATGCAGTAATATATGGCATTTATTTTTGTGCCAAGATGGAGAAGAGGTGGTGTTGGCGTGGGACTTTGAGGGGGTGGTTGTTGAATGAGTTAAAGAATTCAAAATAGAAGGAGAAGAGGAGATTGGGAAGTTTGAATTGGTCAAGGTGGTTAGGTGTTTTCAAATGATGGATGGAGAGTGAATTGTGGAGGAAGTGGGGGAGAGAATCGTGGGGATTGGGGAGAGAGGAGGAGTTTGGCAGTGTAACATCCCAAATTAGTGGGCTTATGCGTTTAATGTGTAGACATGATTAATGTGTTAATTTGAGAATTTGAGGTGCAAATGGGGCTCATGTTTGGGCTGAGGCCTTGATTAAATATTTTGTTTAAACACTCTAGGGCTTAAAATAAAGTCGTGGTAGTTTAATTGACAAACTGGGCTTGTGGCCCAGCAGCAAGGGACGCGGTAAAGGGGAGCTATAGATGGCATCAATAGGCAAAGGGAAGGGCCCAATTTGTGGCCACTTGGAGCCCATGTTCTTAGGCCAAATTTGACACTTAAGGAGGCTAGGGGAGGATGGCATAGAGGCTAGGGAATAGGAGATTAAATTCTTTAATTATGTGGGTAATATGCTGTTATATAAGGGGAGGAGTTGGCGCTAAGTAGGCCTCTTTTGGAGGAGGTTGTAGATTAAGATAACAAGGGAGGATAAGAGCTATCTTTTGGAGGCAGTGTTGGCCAAAAATCAAACTCTGGAGAGGGGGAGAAAATCAGTTTAGTGTGCCAAAATTTGAAGGCTAGAGTGTTCATCTTTTTCATGAGTTTTTCTTTCTTTTTCCTTTCTTATCTTCTCTCTATCAAAGCCGAAATTCACTTTCTCTTGTTAGGTTCCCTGTTTTCTCTCAATTGCTTCTCAAAACTGAAACTCTCTAACTCTCTCTTCTCCTCTTCAAATTCTTTCAAAAGCCAAACACCCCTTGCCCATATTTTCTTCTCCCATAGCCGAACCTTTTAGCCAATTTCATTTGTGTTTTCTCAATCTCCCTAAGGGGCGAAACTCCTAAACATCCAATTGAAGACCTTTGTTTCCCTTTTCGATTTTTATTTGGTTCTCTTTATTCCAACCTTTTCCGAATCATCTCTAGGGTGTTGTTGAGTTGAATCTTGCTAGGAGGTGATCGAATCTGTCAAGTGGTAAGAGGACGATTTCTTTTTTGTGGTATCTCTTTTGGGTTTTCCTATTAAGTCGAATGGCTACTTGATCTAATGGTTTGATGCTTGGCCGAATGTAGGTGGGGTGGTGACACTCCCTTGATGGTTTTCGGGATTCGTTCAGGCTTGGGAAGTAAATCTAGAATTTTGGGATTTGTCAACCTAGGTAAGGGTTTCAATTTAAGTGTTATGTTAATCTCTTAGATTTGATTCCATCGTTTTAATTCGATCTAGTGACCAAGTGTTGTTTATGGACTCAAATACTAGCCAAGCGTTAGGAGGGATTGCACCTATAAACCCAAATTTCTAAGTTCAAGAAGCGGCGATGTCGATGATGCGAGATTGGCTACAGATTGTGGTAGGCATCGGAGCAAGATCGTAGGCAGATAGTAGTAGTCTCAATTGACGATAGTGTTGAAATAGAGGGTGTGATAGTGCGATTAATAAGGTGTGTAACTTTTCACACCATTTAGATTGTTTGTTAGTACATGTATATAAATTTGCTATATTTTGTTAAATGCCGAAATCCCGGCATACTCGTTGAAACCCGAGGAAGGTAAAGGCGAATCACCAGGTTAGTGATTTCTGTCATTCATAAGTGAATGTTTCTATTGAGATGAAATGTTTTATTAGTATGTCGATTTCTGTGATTGCACGGGGTTAGGTGATTGATGAAAGGGGAAGTGTTCTGTTGTAGTGGCTTTTTACCATGATCAAATGTAGTGGCTTTTTGCCATGATTTGTTGTAGCGGCTTTTTTCCATGATCTATTGTAGTGGCTTTTTGCCATGATCTATTGTCGTGGCTATTGCCATGATCTGACGATGAGCAGCTAACTGCAGCATGACTGCCGTCGATGGTATATAGCGGTGTGGGTTGATTGTAGAAATCCCTAATAGTGTGATCGACAGGTAAGGGTGGTGTGTAGCGGATGGAGACCTAGGATTGGGTTTGGGTTTGCATAATTCCTCATATATTATATGTTGTTATCTATTCTGTGGGGCTAAGGCCCAGTTTGATGGTGCACGAGGGTTGCACACTGAGTCTTGTGACTCACCCTATTATTAACATTTTTCCCAGGTAGCACTTAGTGCGTCGGACCGGGCTGGAGGGGAGCACAAGGTGGCCATGCAAGAGTCCAAATTGTTACAGCAAAGATGCCATTTATTTAAATTTCCCTTTAAAATGTTAAATTATTTTGGGCTTTATATTTTATTGTAATAAGGCCATGGGCCACTAGCTTTTTTGCGGTTTTTACTTTGGGCTTTTATTATTATTAGACATTTAGATTTTATGTTTTAATTAAACTAAGGCTTTTATTATCATATAAAATTTATATCTTCTATAAATTATCAAATCATTAAGTTTTCCAAAATACATATTTAAACTCGATAAGTGTTTTCCAAAAATGCGACATGTCTTACTAAATCTTCTTAGTGACATGCCAGATCCGATCATGGTGTTTGGGCCGAGTTTGGTGTGTTACAAATTGGTATCAGAGCCTAGTTCAAAACTCAGCTTTGGGTTTTTGGGCTCAAAACATTTTCTAAAGATGGGTTTCAGAAATAGGTAATACAGGATTGTTCTCTCGGCATTACACCTGTGTCTCCGGCCCAAGTTTGCCAGGTAAGTATTCTGAACCATTGTGTGATATATATGTGGGCTTGATGGGCTTTAAGGGACGTAGATTAGTTTAAATAGAATTTGGGGACTTTAGGCCTAGTTTACATCATACTTTTCAACTTTCATAAAACTTAATCCAATTAAACAAGTCCGTGAACAAGTCACTGGGTTAGGGTGTGCTAACAGGCATACACATGTCTAGGATTGGATCCAGAGAGAGCTTGGCACTTAAGTAGTCCTAGTGACTCACCTCCTCTTTGCTGGAATCCTACCTGGTGCGTAGTGACTGTTCACCTTAACCGTGAGGACCTGTTAATGGGTCAAAAGTTCTAACTATAACCCGAAAGGGACCAAATTATAGCCGCCTTAGTTTTGAAAAAAAATTACCAAAACACCCTTGATATGAAAATTTTTAAAACGCCCTGGATTTGTAAAATTTCCAAAGTACCCCTAATTTGAGAAATTACCAAAATACCCCCAGTTTGTAAAATTATCGAAATACCCCTGATTTGTAAAATTACCAAAATACCCCTGATTTGTAAAATCACCAAGATACCCTATTTTAAAAATTACAAAAATACCCCTGTAGGATAAATTACAAAAATGCCCTGGGTAGTGAAAGGACGAAAATGCCCCTAGGTGATGAACGTAAGTTTGTGAATGTATGTGATTCTCTGAATTAGGGTAGTAGACTTGAGACTGAACCTTCAGATATACTTCTAAATTCGAAAGAACCACTATCAAACTACTTTTTCATAAAATTGTTCGTGGATAATCAGTGGGAAGAGTTAATAATTCATAAAATTTCTAATCAGATAAACGTCAATCGAAAGAATGAGTACAATGGGTCGAGGACGTCTGCCGCGTGGTTGTGGTAGGGGTAGGATGATCATGTCTGAACCAGTAGGGTCTGGCCATGGGTCAGGAAATAAGATGCCAGATCTACCAACTGTGGAGGGAGAATTTCAGGACCAAACGGGTGGAGATGAGGCAGTGTCTCAGGCAATGCTGCAGGTCCTTGAAAGAGTGGCTAGAGTAGACACATGTTCAGGAGCTCGGAAGTCTGTGTCTGAACGAATCTGAGCCAATAGAGCAGAGATGTTTAGGGGAGTTTCTGGCGTAGCCCCTAACACAAATGAGTATTGGTTAGAGGCAACTGAGCGTATAATAGATGACCTTGTCTTCACAATGGAGGAGAAGTTGAAGGGGGTCGTGTTTCTTCTTCGAGAAGAGCCCTATCAGTGGTGGCTCACGGTGAAGGAGGGTACTCCCGCAGATCGTATTGATTGGGACTGCTTTAAGGAGTCGTTTCAAGGAAAGTACATCGGGGCCAGCTATGTGGATGCGCAGAGGAAGGCATTCCTGAACTTGGTGCAGGGAAGTAAGTCTGTGTTAGAATATAAAGCTGAATTTCTACGGCTGAGCCGTAATGCTTGAGGGATTATAGCAACTGACTATGAGCGTTGCGTTCGGTTCAAGGATAGATTAAGGGATGAATTGAAGGGATTAGTGGCACCGCAGTGAGAAAGGGACTTTGCAGTTCTAGTTGAAAAAGCTAAAATATCTGAGGAGGTGAAGTGGATTGAGAAACAGAATAAGGATAAGGATCGAAATCGAAATAAGAGGAGTTTTGGGCCGTCGGGATCAGTTGGGAATTTTTAGAAAAGGCCTAGGTCGGATGGGCCAACTCGTGCTCCGACGGGTCAGAATCGATCATGTTCTTCATGTGGGAAGGTGCATTATGAGGAGTGTAGAAGGAGAACTGGTGGATACTTTAGGTGTGGATCCACGGAGCATATGATTAAGGACTGTTCACATGTGGAGTAGGCACAGCCCGCGAGACGAGGTTCTAATCAGGTTAAAAAGGTGGTCATCCAGTACCGAGGGGTCGTGGCACGACTAGTGGAGGAAATGGTTTCGGTCAGGGTTGTGGAGCACCTGGTAGGGGTGCTGGAAATGTAGACGCAAGGCAGCCAGGTCTAGTCTATACAGCACGTCGGTGGGAGGATGATGATGCACTGGACGTCATAATCGGTATGTTTCTTATTGCTGATAACCTTTTTCTTACCTTGATTGATATTGGGTCAACCTACTCCTATGTTGTATGTTCGGTATCTGAGACCCTAAGTATAGACTCTGAAACAACTACTAGGAAGATGATTGTGGTTAGCCCTCTAGGACAATCTAGGGTAGTGGACAAACTGTTTAGAGACGTACCTTTAGAGACTCAAGGAGTAGTGTTCCGGCAGACTTAATGGAATTACCGTTTGGAGAGTTTGACCTTATTTTGGGAATGGATTGGTTGACTAAACACCATGCTAAGTTGGATTGTAAGACTAAGCGCATGGTGTTGAGTACCCCAGAAGGCGAGGAGGTGGTTGTGTTAGGAGAAGGAAGGAATTATTTGTCCAACGTAGTGTCTGCATTAAAGGCTGTTAAGATGATTCGGAAAGGATGTAATGCATATCTAGCCTTTATCAGTGCTTTGGATGTTAAGGAGGTGACTGTCGATGAGGTTTGAACAGTTAAGGATTTCACAGATGTCTTTCCTGAGGAATTGCCAAGATTACCCCCGGATCGCGAAGTGGAGTTTGGAATAGAGCTATTTTTGAGTACAGCTCCAGTGTCTATTGCTCATACAGAATGGCGCCGAAGGAGCTAGTGGAACCCAAAGCCTAGATCGAGGAACTATTGGATCATAGATTTATCCGACCAAGTGTGTCTCTGTGGGGAGCCCTGGTCCTATTTGTGAAGAAGAAGGACGGATCCATGCGTATGTGTGTGGACTACCGTCAATTGAATAAGTTAACGATTAAGAACAAGTACCCACTGCCAAGAATCAACGACCTGTTCGATCAGCTCAAAGGAGCTTCGGTCTTTTCTAAGATTGACTTAAGGGCGGGATGTCATCAGTTAAGGGTAAAGGAAGGAGACATTCATAAGACGGCATTTTGGACTCGGTACGGTCATTACAAATTTTTGGTGATACCGTTCAGGTTGACGAATGCACCAATGGCATTTATGGATATGATGAACCGGGTATTTCAACCATATCTTGATCGGTTCATTGTGGTGTTCATCAACGATATCCTGGTTTTCTCGAAGTCCGAGGAGGAGCATGATGCACATCTTCGTGTGGTGTTGAAAATTCTGAGGGAGAAACAGTTGTACGAAAAGTTCAGTAACTGTGAGTTCTGGCTGAAGAAAGTGACTTTCTTAGGGCATGTAGTTTCCGCAGAAGGAATTAGGGTGGACCCTCGGAAGATAGAAGCCGTATTGGATGGGAAACTATCGAAGTCGGTGGCGAAAGTTTGAAGTTTCTTGGGATCGGTCGGGTACTACAGAAGGTTTGTTGAAGGGTTTTCATTGATAGTAGCACCTTTAACAAGTTGTTAAGGAAGGAGCATCATTTGTATGGACCGACAAACAGCAGGAAAGCTTTGAAAAGCTGAAGAGAATTTTGACAAAAGCACCAGTGTTAATCCAGCCAGAGGCGGAAAAGAATTTACCGTCTACTGTGATGCGTCACACATAGGTTTAGGATGTGTGTTGATGCAAGATGGAAAAGTTGTTGCATATGCATCTCGACAGTTGAGACCGCATGAATTGAACTACCCTACGCACGATTTAGAATTGGCGGCGGTAGTGTTTACTCTGAAGATTTAGAGGCACTACCTGTATGGGGAGAAGTCGGTTATTTACACGGACCATAAGAGCCTAAAGTATCTCCTTACCTAGAAGGAGTTGAATCTGAGACAACGTAGGTGGATTGAGCTCTTGAAGGACTATGATTGCTCGATCGAATATCATCCGGGTAAGGCTAATGTGGTGACAGATGCGCTGAGTTGAAGGGTGATGTTCGCTCATCTTAGTCTGTATGAAGATGGCAGTTTGGTAGCAGAACTCCAAGTAAGACCTATGTGGTCAAGTCAGATCAAAGAGAAGCAACTTCTAGATAATGTTTTGAGTGCTCGACTCCGGCAAGTGTGAAGTGGTGAAGGAGAGGACTATAGTTTGAATGGTGATGGAGTCCTGTGTCTTTGTAAGAGAGTTTGTATTCCAAAGGATGTGGAGTTAAGGCAGATGATTCTTCAGGAGGCGCATAGTAGCCCATACGCTATGCATCCTAAAGGGGCCAAGATGTACTAGGATTTGCGAGAACAATTCTGGTGGCCAGGCCTGAAGCAAGAGATAACGGAATTCATGAGTAAGTGTTTGACGTGCCAGCAGGTGAAAGCGAAACACCAGTTGCCTTCGGGGTTGTTGCAGTCGGTAAAGATTTCGCAGTGGTAATGGGAGAGAATCACGATGGATTTTGTTAGTGGGTTACCCCTTATGCCCGCTAAAAAGGATTCAATTTGGGTGATTGTGGATCGGTTGACGAAGTCTGCTCACTTCTTACCGATTCGTGTCACTTTTTCTCTGCAAAGGTTGGTTAAACTTTATGTGGCTGAGGTGGTGAGACTGCATGTTGTACCTACGTCGATCATATTGGATAGAGACCCTAGGTTCATGTCACGGTTCTAGAAGGCTCTGCATCAGGCAATGGGAACAAGGCTAGACTTCAGCACCACTTTTCATTCACAGACTGATGGTCAGTCTGAGAGGGTAATTCAGATCTTGGAGGATATGCTAAGGGGTTGCATCATCAATTTTAGGGGAAGCTGGGAGGAATATTTGCCTTTGGTAGAATTCGCGTACAATAATAGTTATCGATCTAGTATTCGGATGGAGCCTTATGAAGCGTTATACAGAAGGAGATGTCATACCCCAACTTGTTGGATAGAGTTGGGTGAGCATCAGGTGTTGGGTCCAGAACTAGTTTCGAAAATGAAAGAGAAAGTTAGGATAATTCAGGCTCGGTTGAAGGAAGCGTCTAACCAGCCAGAAGTCGTATGCGAATCTTAAACAGAAGGGGATGGAATTTGTAGTAGGAGATCAAGTCTTCTTAAAAGTATCACCGTGGAAGAAGGTAATGAGGTTTGGTCGGAAGTGTAAGCTAAGTCCCCAGTTTATTAGACCTTATCGGGTACTAGAACATATGGGGCCAGTGGCGTATCGATTAGAGTTACCTTCAGAGTTGGAGTAGGTACATGACGTGTTTCATGTCTCAGTGTTAAGACGTTACCGTTCGATCCATCGCACGTTGTGCCGGTGGAAGAGATTGAAGTAAGGCCAGACTTGTCCATTGAGGAGGAGCCAGTGCAAATTTTGGATCGAGACGTAAAAGTGTTGAGAAGGAAGTATGTCCCTTTGGCCAAGGTGTTGTGGCGAAACCACGACGTGGAGGAAGCAATGTGGGAGGCAGAGGATGTTATGCGACAACAGTATCCTCATCTCTTCTGATCAGGTAAATTTCGAGGTCGAAATTTATTTTAAGGGGGTAGAACTGTAACATCCCGAATTAGTGGGATTATGCATTTAATGCGTAGACATGATTAATGTGTTAATTTGAGAATTTGAGGTGCAAATGGGGCTTAGGTTTCGGATGAGGCCTTGATTAAATATTCTGTTTAGACATTCTAGGGCTTAAAATAAAGTCTTGGTAGTTTAATTGACAAACTGGGCTTGTGGCCCATCAGCAAGCGGCGCGGTAAAGGGGAGCTATAGATGGCGTCAATAGGCAAAGGGAGGGGCCCAATTTGTGGCCGTTTAGAGCCCATGTTCTTGGGCCAAATTCAGAACTTAGGGAGGCTAGGGGAGGACGGCATAGAGGCTAGGGAATAGGAGATTAAATGCTTTAATTATGTGGCTAATATGATGTTATATGAGGGGAGGAGTTGGCACTAAGTAGGCCTCTTTTGGATGAGGTTGTAGATTAAGATAACAAGGGAGGATAAGAGCTGTCTTTTGGAGGCAGTGTTGGCCGAAAATCAAACTCTAGAGAGGGGAAGAAAATCAGTTTAGTGTGCCAAAATTTGAAGGCTAGAGTGTTCATCTTTTTCAAGAGTTTTTCTTTTTTTTTCTTTCTTATCTTCTCTCTCTCAAAGCCCAAATTCACTATCTCTTGTTGGTTCCCTCTTTTCTCTCAATTGCTTCTCAAAACTGATACTCTCTAACTCTCTCTTCTCCTCTTTAAATTCTTTCAAAAGCCGAACACCCCTTGCCCATATTTTCTTCTCCCATAGCCGATGAAACACCCCACACCCGGCCCACGTTAATGGACCGGATCTGGTACGTTCCTCGGTGTAAACCGTTTCAAATTCCTTTGTTACTTAGGAAAAACTTGTGTGTTTTGGAGATAGTTTGCTTGTGGGTTAGGCTCGAGTTGAAAACAAGTTTATTTTTAAATTGAAAACCCGTTTATTTCAGGTGAAAAAATATTTAAGCTTATTTTAAATTAGATGGGCCTAATCTTTATAAAGCCTTAAATTCATAGCATAGTAATCAAAACAGAAATAAAATCATCACTGTGGCCTTATTACATAAAACAAAACCCAAAATAAAATTTATACAGTACTTAAAATAAAATAAAGGTTCAAATTAAATTAACTTCAAGCTGAACATGGCCACCACAAGTTCTGCCGTCCCGGTCCATTACTGCTCATCACCTGAAACATGTTCCCACAACGGGGTGAGTCGATAGACTCAATGTGTAACCAACACTAAAATATAATAAAATTAGGCACACCATACATATCATGTTCATATAAAAATTCAAGATAATGATGCAAACCCGAACCCAAACCTATATGCCATCCGCTATACTCCACCCGTACCAACTTGCACACTGTGGGGACTACTAAGTCAACCCTCCATCTGCTACACACCATCGAAGGCAGTCGCTGCAGTCGACGTGCTCATTGCCCACATAAAACTCTGTGGCATAGCCACCAGACATTTGTGTCATGAAACACCACATTTAAATAATGTAACCAAAGTTACCACATTCACTTAGTGAGACCGAAGTCGTCACATATTCTTAGTGAGACCGAAGTCATCACGTTTCACTTAGTGAGACCGAAGTCATCACATTCACCTCCCCTTTCTCAAATAACCTGAATGCCCCATATTATTTATATCATGCATATCATACTTAATTCCACATTCATGTCACTTTTCACATGTTAAGTATAACATATTTCGTAATCCTCATGGGAGTAGGAAAACGTACCTGAGTACTTTGTACCATAATATGGTACTTTAGCCACATTCTTACACTTTCACATTAACGTATATATCATATTTAAGCCATAAATCTATTAAGATTAGTGTGGGTACACACAGCGATTCGAGATTCAAAAGCTAGATCTAATGTTTCGATCCTTAGTCCCTACATTTGATTTATCACTTATTACTTAGCATAAATCCTATTTGGCTATAATATCCAAATCCTAGTAGGATTTGTAAAAAGTCTTACCTTTGTTGCTGATTTGATGATTATTCAAATCCCGGAAACTTGGTTTTCCTTCACCTGATATTCGACCAACCCTGAATCTCAACATAGGTTAGTTTTTGGCTATTTAATAAATAAAGAACCGATCCATATATTCATACAAGCCTTGGCCGAATTCTTTTAGGTGCTTACCTTGTGGATTTTAAATCCCGAAAACTTCACCTTCCTCTTCCTTGAAATCGGCCAAATCCTAAATCCCTGAATCGGTTAGTTTTTGATTAATTTGATCTAAATACCTAAGATTGGGCCTTGGCCGAATGTATGAACACACTTACCTTGGAGTTCTCAAATCCCGAAATTGATCTTTTACTTTAGATTCCTACCAAAATCATATGTTAGATTTGATCTATCATTCAAGTATGGAAGAGACCTTTTTGGCCGAATGTACATAGGTGTACTTACCTTGTTTTCAAATCCTGAGTGATCCTTTATACTAATCGGCTATGGCTTTTCTATGGAACACAAAGTTTCAGCTTTTGTGAAGGAATAGAAGAAGAAAGAAAAGAAAAGAAAAGAAAAGAAAAGAGTTTTGAGAGAGAGAATTCGGTTAAAGAGAGAAGAAGAGAGTGGTGCTATTTGCTAGAGAATTTCGGCAGGGGGTTCCCTTGAGGAGAAAAGAATGGTGAATGGCCCTTTATTTTCCCTCTTTGGCCGAAAATACTAGCCTTAGAATCCCTCAATTGGCCAACTCTTCCTATGTGATAAATTTTAATTTTATCAAATATTAAATTCCAACAATTATCTCCTAATTAGCCAAAATTCCAAAGGAATTAAAACTCCTCTCTCAAGATCCCTTGTGCCGTCCAACTCTCTGCTTATGGAAGCAAAATAAAACTTCTTTTATTTGCATCCTATGTGACTCAAACTTAGGCCCAAACACCCTTGCATGCAGGCCATTTCCTGAGGCCTTAAGTGGCATCTTCAGGCCACTTTTCCAAGTCAGTTTGTGTGTCAAATTTCACATACTTTTTATTTTAAGGCCACCTGGCCCTAAGTTCCTCCTTTAAACTTTAAAACTCGACATTTCGAGGTCATTTCTAAGTGTCCTAAAATTTTCGTTCTATTCTATAAACTTGACATTTCCTAGGTTTCCAAAATGTTTAGTTTCCTCTTTTAGCTTAGTTTCCAAAATGTTTACTTTCCTCTTTTGGCTTAGTTTCCAAAATGTTTACTTTCCTCTTTTAGCTTAGTTTCCAAAATGTTTACTTTCCTAATTTTCTTATGTTTCCAAAAATGATCACTTTCCTATTTTCAACATAACATTTCCATACATTCTCAAGTTTCCAAAAATGTTCAAAAATCTATTCAAAACATATAAAACATGTCTTTTCATACAATTTGGCCAAAATGCATAGGCCCTTTTTAGGATGTTACAGTTCTACCCCCTTAAAGCAATTTCGTCCTCGAAATTTTCCTAACTAAATAATTGAGGGTATTGCTGTCGCATTGCCTCCTCTGGTTCCCACGAAGCTTCCTCCGATCCATGATTGCGCCATAACACTTTGACTAGAGGAATCGACTTTCTTCGTAACACTTTCATGTCATGTTCCAAAATATGAATCGGCTCTTCCTTGTAGGTTAAGTCTGGCCTTAGCTCCACTTCTTCAACTTGTACTACGTGAGAGAGATCCGATCGGTAGTGACGTAGCATGGACACATGGAATACATCGTGCATCTGCTGCAACTCAGGTGGCAACTCTAGCTGGTATGCCACTGGTCCCACCCGCTTTAGTACTTGATAGGGCCCTATAAACCTTGGGCGTAACTTCCCTTTCCAACCAAACCTCATCACCTTTTTCCATGGTAAGACTTTTAGAAACACTTGGTCCCCCACTTCAAACTCTATTTCCTTCCGCTTGAGGTCGGCATAAAACTTCTGCCTATCCGAGGCTTCCTTTAACCGTGCTCAATTATCTCAACCTTCTCTCCATTTCGCCACCATTTCGTCCCAAAACTCGACGCTTCTCCTAACTCACCCAACAAGTAGGAGTGCGACACTTCCGTCTGCATAATGCTTCATATGGTGCCATTCAATGCTAGCTCGATAATCGTTGTTGTAGGCTAACTCGCTAAAGGCAAGTAATCCTCCCAACTTCCTCAAATCCATCACACATCCTCTCAACATATCCTCCAAGACTTAGATACCCATTCGAATCGCTCGTCTGATTGTGGATGAAAAGTAGTAAAGTCCAACTTAGTGCCTAAAGCTTGGTGAAGTGCCTTCCAAAATCGAGACGTGAATCTTGGGTCTCTATCCAAAATAATTGACATCGGTACTCCGTGTAGTCTCACGATTTTCGCCACATATAACTTGGCTAACTTTTGAAGAGAATAATCCACTCTTACCGGATGAAATGTGCGACTTAGTCAAACGGTCCACTATTACCCATACCGAGTCCTTCTTAGTAGGCGTAAGGGGAAGCCCACTAACGAAGTCCATGGTAATTCTTTCCCACTTCCACTGCGAAATCTGGATTGGCTGAAGCAATCCCGATGGAACTTGGTGTTCAGCCTTAACTTGCTGACACATCAGATATCTTCCCATGAATTTCGTAACTTCGCGTTTAAGATCGTGCCACCAAAATTGTTCTCTTAAATCTCAGACAACTTAATGCCTCCGGATGCATAGCATAAGGGCTACTATGCGCTCCCAAGAATCCTCCGTCTTTAACTCCTTGTCCTTTGGCATACGATTTTCCTTTGTAGCACAATACCCCATCATCATTAACCTCATAGTCCTCCAACTCTCCGCTCGTGCTTTTTGTAACTTAACACTTAAATCCTCATCAACCAACCGTCCCTCTTTCACCTCCTTCAACCACGCTGGCTTGACTTGCAACTCACCCAACAAAGCTTCCATCCTCATACAAGCTTAAATGGGCTAACATTGCTCTTAGGTCCCACACAACCTTCCTACTTAGGGCATCCGCTACTACATTCGCTTTGCCCGGTGATATTCTATTTAATACCATAGTCTTTCAAGAATTCCACCCACCTTCGTTGCCTCAAGTTTAACTCCTTCGAGTCAACAGTACTTGAGACTCTTGTGGTCCGTGTAGATCACCGACCTTTCTCCATAAAGATAGTGCCACCACACCTTGAGAGCGAACACCACTATCGCCAATTCCAAGTCATGAGTTGGGTAGTTCACCTCATGCGCCTTAATCGCCGAGACGCGTAGTTTACTACTTTTCCATCTTGCATAAGAACACATCCTAACACCGTATGTGAAGCATCACAGAACACCACAAAATCCTTTCCCGCCTCCGACTGAATCAACACTGGAGCTTCCGTTAATACTTTTTTAAGTTTTTCAAAACTCTCTTGTTGCTTATCCGTCCATACAAAGGGTACTTCCTTCCTCAACAACTTTGTTAATGGCGCGCTATTGATGAAAATCCTTCCACCAACCTTCTATAAATAGCCTGCCAATCCTAAGAAACTACGAATCTCCGCCATCGACTTAGGTGGTTTCCAATCCAACACGCCTTTGATTTTCTTAGATCCACCCTTATTCCTCGGCAGACACCACGTGTCCTAAGAAAGCAACTTCCTTAAGCCAAAATTCACACTTGTCAATTTGGCATAAAGCTTCTTTTCCTCAATACTTGCAACATAATCCGGAGATGCTCGTCATGCTCCTCTTCAGACTTAGAGTATACCAAAATATCGTCGATGAACACTACGATGAACCTGTCTAAGTAAGGTTGAAACACTCGGTTCATCATATCCATGAATGCGGCTGGGGCGTTTGTCAACCCAAACGGCATTACCACAAACTCAAAATGGCCGTATCTTGTTCTGAAAGCTGTCTTATGGATATCCACCTCCTTTACTTTTAACTGGTGATATCCTGACCTTAAGTCGATCTTTGAGAACACTGCCGCTCCCTTCAGCTGGTCGAACAAGTCATCAATCCTAGGCAAGGGATACTTGTTCTTGATGGTCAGCTTATTCAATTGACGATAGTCTATGCACATACGCATAGTTCTGTCCTTCTTCTTCACAAACAGGACCGGTGCTCCCCACGGAGACACACTGGGTCGAATAAACCCACGATCCAACAATTCTTGGATTTGAGCCCCGAGCTTCACTAACTCCTTTGGTGCCATTCGGATGGAGCGATTGACACAGTGTGCTCCCTGTAGCAAGTCTATTCCAAATTCAACTTCTATATGGGGTATTCCCTGTAATTCCTCCGAAACACATCCTCAAAGTCCCTTACCATTCTAACTCTTTTGACACCTTCCTCCTTTCCATCCAACGACTTACAAAGGCTAAGAATGCCTCGCACCCTTTACTTAACCATCCTTTCAAATTTTAAGCACCAAACTATATTGGCCAAGTAGTTTCTTCTTTCTCCTATCATAATGACCACCTCATCCTTAGGGTCCTTAGTTCCATTCGCTTAGCCGCACAATCCAACACGGCCTGTGCTCTACTAACCAATCCATACCAAGTATGAGGTCAAATTCTCAAGGGTAACTCCATTAGGTTAGCCCGAAGCTCACTCCCGAGTCTTTAGGGTATATTCCAAAGATCTTATTCACCACTATAGTTTGGCCTAATGGGCTTACTACCGCTCGCCTCCCTATCGTAAAGTTCGTAGTCTAGGCCTAGTGTTTCAACTACACTACAGCAACATAAGAATGGGTTGAGCCCACATCAATTAAAGCATAATAGGGTTTGCCATGAATGAGGAACGTACCGGTTATGACGTCTGGCACGTCTCCATCCTCCCTACGGTGAATCGTATAAACCAAACCCGGCTACCTTGCCTCAAGATAGCAAAGACCTCGCCACGCCCATTGCCGCACCATTACCTCTCGTTATTCGAACCTCGACCTCGCTGAGGTCAGCGCCTCCCTACCCACCGATTAACATTCGAGTTGTCGGTCGCTTTTCATCCGATATATTTGGACAAATTTTGAGCATATGGTCCTTGGACCCACACTTAAAACATCCTCCCGCCTTTTTCCAACACTCACCTAAATGCTTCTTTCCACAATGCTCACAAGGACGATCTCGCCTCGGTACCAACTTGTCGACTCTTCACCCCTCGCTTTGGGCCTTTTTCAGACATTTTCGACGATCCATAACCCTCTTGGGTTTATTCCTGTCAGAGTTCTGTTTAGTCGAGTCCTTGATTCCCTCAGCTACCTTAGCCTTTTCAACCAACGCGGAGAACTCCCGTTTCTGATGTGGAGCTATCAATAATCTTAGGTCATCCCTTAATCCGTCCTCAAAATGGACACAGCGTTCATGTTCGGTTGCGACTACTCCTCGAGCATATTGGCTTAACCTCAAAAATTCAGCCTCATATGCTGCTACCATCTTGTTCCCTTGAACTAGTCCTAGAAAAGCTTTCCTCTGCTCATCAATATAACGTGTGCCGACATACTTTTTCTGATATGCCTCCTTAGCATACTCCCAGGTCAGATCCTCAGCCGTGGCACCATCCCGGACAGTTAACCACCATTGGTACACTTCATCATGTAACAGTGCCACCATCCCTTTCAACTTCTCTTCAGGGGTCAGGTCGAGCTCATCCATAATACGCTCGATTGCTTCCAACCAATACTCAGATGTATTGGGTGCCACACCAGACACTGCACGAAACACCTCAAATTTCCCATTGGCTCGGAGTCACTGCATGATTTACGAGCTCCAGATTTCCACCAAGCCACCACCATTTCCAAAACTCGCAACATGGCTCATGACACAAGATCATCCCCCGTCTGAGCCTACTGCTCTACATTAACAGCTGGGGGTGGTGGTGGCGGTGGTAACTCATTGTCAGACCCTTGACCCGATCTAACGGGTTCTGACACAGTTATTCTTCCTCTATCGCGCCCTTGATGACCGCGTCCTCTAGAACTCATTTCTAACGTCGAGATCCGATTAAGAAGTTTTTATGAATTAGTACTTTTGTTTCACTTGATTACCCGCCAAGAAATTTTATGGAAAGGAATTTAGGAGTGGTTCTTTCAGATTCGCACATGCACACAGCCTTTTCATTCATTCATACATCCATCAAACAATTATGAACCTTAGTTCATTCGAGAAACGCTGTAGTTTTCATTTGTTGTTGTTTTTCCACTACCCGGGGGTATTTTCATAATTTGTCCTATAGGGGTATTTTCATAATTTGTTAAAATAAGGTTCCTTGGTGTTTTTGTCACAAATTATTTTTGGTATTTTTAAGTTCTCGGGGTATTTTGGAAAATTTTTGAAATCCGAGGGTGTTTTAGAGATTTTTAGTCCTTGGGGGTATTTTGGTAATTTTCCCACATATCGGGGTAAATTGTAAAATTTTAATAAATTGGGGATATTTCAGAAGTTGTAAAATTTTGAGGGTTCTTTTTGAGAAATTTATTTTCCAAAACGATGAAGTTGCAAAAATTTTGGAAGTTAGGGTCATTTTGGTAATTTTAGTAAGTTAGGAGCAATTTTGTAATTTTCAAAAAAATCAATGTATTTTTCTGATAGTTTGCAATTTAGGGTTTTTTGAATATTTATGAAATAATGAAATTTTGGCAAAATCGTTGAGTAGTTGGGCATTTTATAAACCAAGGGCATTTTTGTAATTTTACCTTTAGGGGTATTTCTGTAAATCAGAAAAATTTTTCGAGAATTTGTGTAAAAAGGTATAATTTTCGTGTATTAAAGAGAGAACATATGATTTTAAAAATTTTTAATATTAGAGTTCTAAAAAAAATGGCTAGTTCCCTTTCGGGTTTTAGTTATTGGGTTTAGCTTATGACCGAGCCTCCTTGGTCGTATGAACCAAAGCTACGCACTGTGCAGATTCAAATGGAGAGGAGGTGAGTCACGCGATCGCTTAAGTACCAAGCTCCCACCGAAACCATTCCTAAACATGCATATAGGGTTGCCACACCCACTAAGTCCTCCGGGTTAGGGTGAACCAAGCACGCACTGTAGGATTCTGTGAAGAGGAGGTGAGCCATTAGGACTGCTTAAATACCAAGCTCTTCAGGATCCAATCCTAGACATGCGTACCATGGTTGCCACACCCTAACTTGATTGACTTAGCCATAGGTTTGTTTAGTGTATTAAGTCTTATGTATTTGTGTTTGAGTAGGCTAATCCTAGTGTTCAAGTTCCTATCATGCTATTCTACGTTCCATTCCTTTTCTACGCTTCTATAATTCACATAATCACACAGATGATAGAGGTACTTACCTGGTGGACTGCAGGTCGGAGACTTAGGTGCCATGCCATCAAACCTGTCTACTTCCAGAATTATTTTCATAAAACTCATTTGGGCTCGATTTGAAAACATTTTGGGCCTTAGGACACAAGCCGAGAGTTTAAAACTGGGCTCTGATACCAAATTGAAACACCCCACACCCGGCCCACATTAATGGATCGGATCTGGTACGTTCCCTGGTGTAAACCGTTTCAAATTCCTTTGTTACTTAGGAAAAACTTATGTGTTTTGGAGATAGTTTGCTTGTGGGTTGGGCTCGAGTTGAAAACAAGTTTATTTTTAAATTGAAAACACATTTATTTCAAGTGATAAAATATTTAAGCTTATTTTAAATTAAAGGGGCCTATTCTTTATAAAACCCTAAATTCATAGCATAGTAATCAAAACAGAAATAAAATCATCACTATGGCCTTATTACATAAAACAAAACCCAAAATAAAATTTATACAGTACTTAAAATAAAATAAAGGTTCAAATTAAATTAACTTCAAGCTGAACATAGCCACCACAAGTTCTGCCGTCCCGGTCCATTACTGCTCATCACCTGAAACATGTTCCCACAACGGGGTGAGTCGATAGACTCAATGTGTAACCAACACTAAAATATAATAAAATTAGGCACACCATACATATCATGTTCATATAAAAATTCAAGATAATGATGCAAACCCGAACCCAAACCTATATGCCATCCACTATACTCCACCCGTACTAACCTGTACACCGTGGGGACTACTAAGTCAACCCTCCATCCACTACACACCATCGAAGGCAGTCGCTGCAGTCGACGTGCTCATCGCCCACATAAAACTCTGTGGCATAGCCACCAAACATTTGTGTCATGAGACACCACATTTAAATAATGTAACCGAAGTTACCACATTCAATTAGTGAGACCGAAGTCGTCACATATTCTTAGGGAGACCAAAGTCATCACGTTTCACTTAGTGAGACCGAAGTCATCACATTCACTTCCCCTTTCTCAAATAACCCGAATGCCCCATATTATTTATATCATGCATATCATACTTAATTTCACATTCATGTCACTTTTCACATGTTAAGTATAACATATTTCGTAATCCTAATGGGAGTAGGAAAACGTACCTGAGTACTTTGTACCATAATATGGTACTTTAGCCACATTCTTACACTTTCACATTAACGTATATATCATATTTAAGCCATAAATCTATTAAGATTAGTGTGGTACACACCGATTCGCTTAGCGATTCCTTGAGATTCCGAAAAGCTAGATCTAATGTTTCAATCCTTAGTCCCTACATTTGATTTATCACTTATTACTTAGCATAAATCCTATTTGGCTATAATATCCAAATCCTAGTAGGACTTGTAAAAAGTCTTACCTTTGATGCCGATTTGATGATTATTCAAATCCCAGAAACTTGGTTTTCCTTCACCTGATATTCGGTCAACCCTGAATCTCAACATAGGTTAGTTTTTGGCTTTTTAATAAATAAAAACCGATCCATATATTCATACAAGCCTTGGCCGAATGCTTTTAGGTGCTTACCTTGTGGATTTTAAATCCCGAAAACTTCACCTTCCTCTTCCTTGAAATCGACCAAATCCTAAATCCCTGAATCGGTTAGTTTTTGATTAATTTGATCTAAATACCTAAGATTGGGCCTTGGCCAAATGTATGAACACACTTACCTTGGAGTTCTCAAATCCCAAAATTGATCTTTTACTTTAGATTCCTTCCGAAATCATATGTTAGATTTGATCTATCATTCAAGTATGGAAGAGACCTTTTTGGCCGAATGTACATAGGTGTACTTACCTTGTTTTCAAATCCCGAGTGACCTTTTATACTAATCGGCTATGGCTCTTTTATGGAACACAAAGTTTTGGCTTTTGTGAAGGAATATAAGAAGAAAGAAAAGAAAAGAAAAGAGTTTTGAGAGAGAGAATTCGGTTAAAGAGAGAAGAAGAGATTGGTGCTATTTGCTAGAGAATTTTGTCAGGGGGTTCCCTTGAGGAGAAAAGAATGGAGAATGGCCCTTTATTTTCCTTCTTTGGCCGAAAATACTAGCCTTAGAATCCCTCAGTCAGCCAACTCTTCCTATGTGATAAATTTTAATTTTATCAAATATTAAATTCCAACAATTATCTCCTAATTAGCCGAAATTCCAAAGGAATTAAAACTCCTCTCTCAAGATCCGTTGTGTCGTCCAACTCTCTGCTTATGGAAGCAAAATAAAACTTCTTTTATTTACTTCCTATGTGACTCGAACTCAGGCCCAAACACCCTTGCATGCGGGCCATTTCCTGAGGCCTTAAGTGGCATCTTCAGGCCACTTTTCCAAGTCAGTTTGTGTGTTAAATTTCACATACTTTTTATTTTAAGGCCACCTGGCCCTAAGTTCCTCCTTTAAACTTTAAAACTCGACATTTCGAGGTCATTTCTAAGTTTCCTAAAATTTTCGTTCGGCTCTATAAACTTGACATTTCTTAGGTTTCCAAAATGTTTAGTTTCCTCTTTTAGCTTAGTTTCCAAAATGTTTACTTCCCTCTTTTGGCTTAGTTTCCAAAATGTTTACTTTCCTCTTTTAGCTTAGTTTCCACAATGTTTACTTTCCTAATTTACTTAGGTTTCCAAAAATGATCACTTTCCTATTTTCAACATAACATTTCCATACATTCTCAGGTTTCCAAAAATGTTCAAAAATCTATTCAAAACATATAAAACATGTCTTTTCATACAATTTGGCCAAAATGCATAGGCCCTTTTTAGGATGTTACAACCGAACCTTTTAGCAAATTTCATTTGTGTTTTCTCAATCTCCCTAAGGGCTAAAACTCCTAAGCATCCAATTAAAGACCTTTGTTTCCCTTTTCGATTTTTCTTTGGTTCTCTTTATTCCAGCCCTTGTTGAATCATCTCTAGGGTGTTGTTGAGCCGAATCTTGCTAGGAGGTGATCGAATCTGTCAGGTAGGTAAGGGGACAATTTTTTTTCGTGGTATCTCTTTCGGGTTTGCCTGTTAAGCCGAATGGCTACTTGATCTAATGGTTTGATGCTTGGCCGAATGTAGGTGGGGTGGTGACACTCCCTTGAGGGTTTTCGGGATTCATTCAGGCTTGGGAAGTAAATCTAGAATTTTGGGATTTGTCGACCTAGGTAAGGGTTTCGATTTAAGCGTTATGTTAATCTCTTAGATTTGATTCCATCATTTTAATTCGGTCTAGTGACCAAGGGTTGTTTATGGACTCAAATACTAGCCAAGCATTGGGAGGGGTTGCACCTGTAAACCCAAATTTCTAAGTTCAAGAAGTGAGCGAGACGTTAATGCGAGATTGGCCATCGGGTTGTGGGCCGACATCAGAGCAAGATCGTAGGCAGATAGCAGTAGTCTCGATTGACGATAGTGTTGAAATAGAGGGTGTGATAGTGCGGTTAATCAGGTCTGTAACTTTTCACACCATTTAGATTGTTTGTTAGTACATGTCTATAAATCTGTTATATTTTGTTAAATGTCAAAATCCCTGCATACTCATTGAAACCCGAGGAGGGTAAAGGCAAATCACCAGGTTAGTGATTTCTGTCATTCATAAGTGAATGTTTCTATTTAGATGATATGTTTTATTAGTATGCCGATTTTTGTGATTGCATGGGGTTGGGTGATTGATGAAAGGGGAAGTGTTCTGTTGTAGTGGCTTTTTGCCATGGTCTGTTGTAGTGGCTTTTTGCCATGATCTGTTGTAGTGGCTTTTTGCCATGATCTGTTGTAGTGGCTATTTCCATGATCTGATGATGAGTAGCTAACTGCAGCATGACTGCCATCGATGGTGTGTAGCGGTTTGGGTTGATTGTAAAAATCCCCAATGGTGTGATCGGCAGGTAAGAGTGGTGTGTAGCAGATGGAAACCTAGGATTGGGTTTGGGTTTGGATAATTCCTGATATTTTATATTTTGTATCTATTCTGGGGCTAAGGCCCAGCCTGATGGTGCACGAGGGTTGCACACTGAGTCTTGTGACTCACCCTATTATTTACATTTTTTCCTAGGTAGCACTTAGTGCATCGGATCGGGCTGGAGGGGAGCGCAAGGTGGCCATGCAAGAGTCCGAATTGTTACAGCAAAGACGCCATTTATTTAAATTTCCCTTTAAAATGTTAAATTATTTTGGGCTTTATATTTTAGTGTAATAAGGCCATAGGCCACTAGCTTTATTTTTATTTTCGGTTTTATTTTGGGCTTTTATTATTATTAGACATTTAGATTTTATGTTTTAATTAAACTAAGGCTTTTATTATCATATAAAATTTATATCTTCTATAAATTATCAAATCATTAAGTTTTACGGAATACATGTTTAAACTCGACAAATGTTTTCCAAAAATGTGACATGTCTTACTAAATCTTCTTAGTGACATGACAGATCCGGTCATGGTGTTTGGGTCGGGTTTGGGGTGTTACAGGCAGAATGAGGGAGCTTGGAGAGGGTGAAAATTTGGCTAGGGGTGGTGTGAGAAGCATATTCGATCTTGGGGATGAGTAAGTGATCGTCTAGAATTGTCGAGTTTTAAATTTTATAAAGAGAATGATCGAACTTGGAAACTAACTCTGACAACGACTTAAGGAAAGTGCACCTATCGAATAGTAGTATAGTTTAGGCAAGACCGGATTGTCGAACCCAAGGGAATTAAAAGTACTAATACTCACTTTCTTCTTATTATTTAGCCTAAATATTAAGTGATTGGTTGACTAAACTAACTGACTACTAAGCTAAAGACACAAAGACAAAAAAAAATTAAAGAAATAACTTTTAGAAAAACTCAGTTGATTACGATGATACCCTAGAAGGAATCCACCTAGACTTCATTTGTTATTTAACACTGAACCATACGATTTATTCACTTAGCTTGATCCGTAAGACTCCCTAATTTATATTAAACCCTCTCTCGAGGCGAATAACGTCTAACCCTAGGTTGATTAATTGAAATCTCTTTCTAATTAAAACCCCTAAAATCGCATTAACTCGATCTATGGACTCCCATATTAGGTTTCACCCTAATCTAGCAAAATCTCGTCACCCTATCTCTAGGCACGCGATCATCTCCGCTTAATTATGCTAGATCTACTCTTAGGCAGGGACTTTTTCTCCACCACTTAAGCACGTTCAACTTGAATCAATATCCCGAAAATATTAACACAAGAATTAAGCACACATAATTAAGAACAACTAATATTTATCATATAGTTCAGACAACAATAACAAGATTCATCTAGGTTTCATCCCCTTCAGGTATCTGAAGGGTTTAGCTCATAATGATAAAAGAAAACATCTCAAGAGAAAAGATAAAACAAAATATAAGAAATCCCTAAAACCCCCTAAAGGAATTGAAGGAGAGATCCACCGTCTTGAGTATAATTCTGGCTTCTTTGGATGGATCAACTGGCTATCTTCGAGTGATTCCCACAAATCTAGCCTTTTGGCTTGACTCCTTGGCTTAGCTGACTGCCTAACTGACCGCCCTCTTTTAGGTTACACTTAGGGTGTTTATATAGACCTTTGGAATGCTTTACTTGGCCCCTAAGTATCTTAATTCAAGTATAATTCCTACTCGGGTGTTTGAATAGACTTTGGAATGTGTTTCTTTGCCTCAAAGTATCCAAATCTGAGTAAAATTCCTCTTTTCCATGATAGGGGCACGGCCATGGCACACGCCCGTGTAAATCGACTTCAGTAGTGTTCGGGTCTGGTGATGGAGGTGATAAACCATAAAAGTAACATATTTTAATCCCACATATAGTATGCTTTTTGATGATTTAGCCCTTGATTTATATAAAAGGTTCTTGTAATCCTTTCTTTTCGTGTCATATACTCAGGAAAGCACCTGAGGATAAAAAGAACACAAAACGGGCTTAAAACGGAGTAATTAGGCCTTAGCAAGAAATCAACATGGCCTGGCACAAAGCCTGCACGACCGTGTCTCACCGATTATCTAGAGCACGGTCTAACTCACGAATTGCACGGCCGTACATCGTCTCATTACCATACACGGGCCTATCAAGCGATCTATATGGCCGTGTTCCAATCGACAGACTGAAGCACGGCCTGAATCCTGACTTACATGACCATGCCACGGCCGTGCCCAAAACGACAGAATCAACGCACGGCCCAACCCCGAATTACATGGGCGTGTGCCATGGGCGTGCCCCTACTGCGGGAATGAGCAATTTCACTCAAAATTTAATGCTTAAAGCCAAAGAAACATACTCCTAAGTCTACTTAAACACCCCAATAGTAATTCTACTTGGAAGAGGTACTTAGGAGCCAAGTAAAGCATCTCAAAAGCTTATATAAACAACCCAAGGCAGGCATTCAAGGGGGGATGGTTTTTGGCAAAGGCTTTTACCGAAGCTTTCATCTTTTAGGGAATCACTTGAACATAGCCAGTTAATCCATCTCAAGAAGCTGGAACTCTATTCAAGACGGAGGATCTCTCCTTCAATTCCTTTAGGGAGTTTTAGGGATTTCTTATGTTTTGTTTTATCTTTTCTCTTGAGATGTTTTCTTATTTAGTTTTGAACTAAACCCTTCAGATACCTGAAGGGGATGAAACCTATGAAAATTATTATTTGATTTCTAAATTATATGATAAGTATTTAGTTTGTTCTTAATTATGTTGCCTAGTTTAATCTGATGTACTTAGGTGGAGGAGGAATAGACCCTACCTAAGAGCAGATCTAGCATAATTGAGCGGAGTTGATCGGGCGCCTAGAGATAGGGTTATGAGATTTTGCCAGATTAGGGTGAAACCTAATATGGGAATCCATTGATCGATTTACTACTTCCTTAGGGGGTTATTATAAGAGAACGAGAGTTCCACTAATTAACCTAAGGTTAGACGTTATTCGTCTCGAGAGAGGGTTTAATATAGGTTAGGGAGTCTCACGGATCAAGTTAATTGAAGAAATCATATGGTTTAGGGATAAATAATAAGTGAAGTCATAGGTGGATTCTTCCTGAAGGTATCGTCTTCATCAACTGAGATTTTCTAAAGTCTTTCTCCAATTCATTCTTTTGTCTTGCATCTAGTTTAGTTTTTTCATTAGTTTTATAAACCAATCACTCCATATTTTAGGCTAAATAATAGAAAGAAAGTGAGTAGTAGTACATTTAGGTTCCCTTGGGTTCGATAAGATATTCTTGCCTAAACTATATTACTATTCGATAGGTGCACTTGCCTCTATCATTGTCACAGTTAGTCTATAGGGTCGATCATTCTTTTTATAAATATTAAAACTCAACTGTTTGACATGATCAGGAGGCACGGCCGTGTGAATCGTGGTTAGGTCGTGCTCTCGTTAATTAGCAAGGCACGGCTCTGTGGCTTGAAGTCCAGACTGTGTCGATTTCCACTTTGGCCTAAATTGGCCCGTTTTAAGCCCATTTGTTGTTTTTTTCATCCTCGGGTGCTTTCCTGAGTATAAAACATGAAAAGTAAGGATTAAGAGTACCTTTTTACATAAATCAAGGGCTAAATCATCCAAAAGTATGCTAAATATGAGGGTTAAAATATGTTACTTTTACAGTTTATCAAATAGCCCCACACTTAAGCTTTTGCTTGTCCTCAAGCAAAATTCTCAATTTACAATTAAAATAAACTTTCCATAATTCATAACTCCTATCAATAATGCCTCATCATAATTCATAGATAATTCATACATGGATAATTTAACTCAACGACTCCTAAAGATTCAAATAATTCTAAGTCATATATTTGTAGCATGAAAACATAGGCGTCTCCTATTAAGTAAATAATTACCTTTGATTCAAAACGGACAAGTATTGACATCCTCACTAAAGATTCACTCAAAGCACTCGAAGTGTTTAAGGTTCAAGAATAAGCACTCATAAGTCAAACTTGACAAGTTAATCCCATAGGCTTGCTTAAAAATCAAATCTCCACCACTGTAATATGAGATGATACACAAATCAAAAGGTCTTTAACAGGGTTGTAATGGGGCTTGGGTTAAAGGTGTGGATAAAGGCTAAAATAGAAGGTTAGAATCGAGATTGAATTGATAAATTACCTAACTTTAGAAAAAGAATTGAACTAATAATCTGAATAATTACATCACATGAAAATACTAATAATACGAGCTTCTTATTCAAGATATTGAAATTAAACATGTAAGCTCTTAGAACATAGAACTAATAGTAAATATACTTCATTTTTTAAGAACAAACTAAGTAAATACATAATAAATAAAGAACTTTATCAACTAAAATAAACTAATTAGGCAACTGATCAAATCAATTCTCGATAGAAGGGTAGTCAAAGGAATGGTGATAACAAATACAAAGGGTGTTTGGTTTAATATTAGTGGGTAAGTCAATACAAAGGGTTGTTAGGATGAAAGGGGTTCACTAGGGGTTAATTATGTAGGTAGGCTTTTTAGTGGAGTGAGTGGGTAAAAACCTAAGTGCCTTTATCATCTCGGTATATCAAATCAATAATATGGTCTCAACATGTATAATCGAAGCAAGTTCTAGAATAACAATTTAGTGTTGACACACTCACAATCAATAAAGTGAGCACGGAAAAGGATATATGCCCTATAAGGATCAAAATCTCACAAAAATTATGGGTTTTTAATATCAATCCCTGTAAATTTCAAACTTCAAGGTAATATTCAAATTCAGTTCAACAACCTAGAAAATTTTTTATTTTTGAAAAATAGACTTAGCATGCTTGATTCTCTAGTTTTCTTCAAATTTAATCATCAATGCACAATTAACTATGACTTACTCTAAAACATATCAATAAAAATCATAAATCATCAGACATTTCATCCTAATTAGTAATATGAGAAAAATACTTAAAAACTAGATAAAATTTAGGGTTTTGAGAATAATGCAAAAAGTTAGGTACTTTTATCCCCCACACTTAAGATGTACATTGCCCTCAATGTACAAAGTTTGGAGTTGGAAGTGGTTGTGGCAAAAGATGAGTTGGATGAGGCGGTGGTGGGGTTTTCTATGGTTCTGGTGGGGTGGCTACCGACAATCTCTGTACTAGATGAAGAAATTAGGGAGCCTGTAAATAATTAGCCAGGAATTTATAATACATATTTAAAATAAACTAATTATATAATTAAGGACAAGAAAAATAAAGAGAAGGAGATTAAGAAGAAAATTGAAATTAAAAGAAAAGATTAATGGACTAAGGAGTCCTTATTGGTAGATGGTTCGCGAGGTAGGTGTGATTTCTAAGGCTGTGGTGCGTGATTCCCTAGCAGCCTTTACAACCTAAAACAAAGAAACTAATGTAAAATAAACTAAATTAAGCAGAAGAGAAGTAAAGATAAGGAAATTGAAGCAAAAGAGAAAAGAAAAATAAAATCGAAAAGGTCTCAAAGACCCTTAGCTTGTCGACTAGCTGAAGCTGTCGGCATGAACTCATGTGAATCGGTATCCTTTGAGAAGACTGTGGTTGGCCTCTTATGCTTCTTCGACATGGCTTTGGTATGGCTCAAGGGTTATAAAGACTTGTTATGAAGAGGTGAATCTGAGAAAAGGGAATAAGAAAAGAGGTGGGAAGTATAAGAATGGGGAGGGGGTTGGTGTTTAAATAGGGGCCCGATTCTGGTACGTTCCCATGCCCGTGGTCTGAGGGCGTGTTGTTTCACACGGCCGCCTCACACGGCCATATGTCTAGGTGTGTTGATTCTCCATGCCCGTTTTCAGCAAGCCATGCCCGTTGGTGAAAAGTCAGTATGTTGGCACAGTTGGGTAGCACGGGCATGTCCAGCCTGTGTTTGGTAAGTCAGTGTCGTCCATGGCCATGTGGCACGGCTATGGCACTTTGTCGATTTCCGTGGAAGGGTTGTTGGGTCTGTGATTTCAAAAATTAGTTGGGATTTGATTCGTACCGCCTCTACTCATGTCAGTATGGTGATTCGGAGTTCCCACACGGCCACGACCACGACCGTGTGCTAGGTCGTGTGGTCTGGGAATCTGCACTTTCGATTCATTAAAATTCTGGAGAAGGAGAAAAATAAAAATAGAAAAGAAATAACAAAAAATAGAAATAAAGAGATAGTGCTAGTGCTCGGGTTGCCTCCTGAGAAGCGCTCGTGTAGAGTCTTAAGCTAGACTTTCCTTGTGTTCAAAAATTTAGGGTGGTTTAAATGTTTGAATATCCTTCCTCATGTCATCAGTTTTATTTTCATGATAAATTTTAAGTCGGGAAGCATTAACTTTAAGAGTGTCAAATATGGGATTACTTACCTCGACTATTTTGTATAGGAAGATATTTTGTACCTCAAGAGGGATGTCTATGTTTGAATTCAGGTTTGGCATGGTGATGCGAGGATCTACTTTATCTAACCATACCTAATCTCCTATTTTGAAGTGATTCGATGTCCCTACAAGCTCTTCTGGAAGTTCTTTCAGTTTTTCTTTGTGTGGATCTGGTTTTTCTTTAAAGTGGGTCTTTCACTCCCTTAGTTTGTTGACCTCAAGGCTTCGTTCCTCATATATTTCTTCTTTGTTGGGGCGAGGTTTATGATCCGGCTCAAGTTTGTAGCTTTTTGCTTTTTCCTATGGTGAAATTTGAATAGATTTGTTATCAACTAAATTTACTTTCTCACCTTCATCAATTGATGACTTGGTCGAGTCAAGAGCTTGTAGACTGATCGATTCGTCACCTACTCAAAGAATAAGTTCTATTGTGCCAATATCAATTTTAGTCCTGGCAGTTGCTAAAAAGGGTCTTCATAAGATTAAAGGAATTGAATTGTCCTCATCCATGTCTAAGACAACAAAATCTACTAGGAAAACGAATTTATCAATTTTTACAAGAACATCTTCTATAATACCCCTAAGAATTCTAACAGTTTTATCAGCTAATTGTATACTCATCCTAGTTTGTTTGGGTTTCCCTAGACCTAGTTGTTTAAACATTTTATAAGGCATGACATTTATACTTTCCCCTAAATCAGCTAAGGCATTGTCAACGGTTAAACTACCAATTAAACATGGAATTGTAAAACTCCTTGGATCTTTTAACTTTCGTGGTAGTCTATTTTGTAGGATTGTTGAGCACACCGCGTTTAGCTCCACATGCGACTCCTCGTCTAACTTACGCTTGTTCGTCAAGTGTTGTTTTAAAAATTTCCTCGAATCTGGCATTTGTGACAGAGCTTCAAGAAGTGGTAAATTAATATGTAATTTCTTTAAAAGTTTAAGAAATTTACCGAATTGTTCCTCTGTATCGTCTCTTTTCAACGCTTCGGGATAAGGTATGCGAGGTTGGTACTTTTGAATTACCGATTTTGTCTTTTCTTGGGTTACCTTAATTTTACCTTCATCTACCTCACTTTCTTGAATTGATTTGGGTTCATCTAACCCTATATTTTCCTGAGCTGTTATAGCTTGGATTTGCTCCTTTGGGTTAATCTCGATGTTGCTTGGTAGATGCCCTTGCGGTCGTTCGGACATTAACTTTGCAAGTTGTCCAACTGACTTTGTAACATCCCCTACTGACTTAGTAGGTTCCCCAACTTGGTTCTTGATCCCTTCCATCAATGTTTGTTGGGTTTTCAGTGTTGCCTTAGTGTCTTGAAAATGGTTTTCTGTGGCTGCCATGAATTTTGTCAACATCTCTTCAAGGTTGGGCTTCTTTTCCTGTGGATATAGCTGATTTTGGAAATTTGGGAGAGGTTGTTGTCTTCCTTGATTTCCTTGACCTCCCTACAAAAAATTTGGGTGGTTCCTCCAACCTGGAATTATAGGTATTACTATAAGGGTTATTATTAGATCTGAAATTGTTACCTATATAGTTCATCTGTTCACTTTCTGTGCCCGGTTGGTAGGGTGGGTACTCCAGATTCGCCACACTTCCACTTGTATCGCATTGCATTACTGGATTTACATGCGAAGAACACAAACTATCGAGCATTTTATTCATCAACTCTACCTGCGTTGATAGCATGGTTACTGCATCGAGGTTGAAAACTTCAGCTGATTTTATTAGTTTTGTCCTTGTAACCTGCCACTAATAGTTATTCAGTGACATCTGTAACATCCTAGAATTAGGGATTCTACATTTTGCACTATTTCTTGTGTTTGGCTCGTTAATCATGTTATTTTGTATGTTTGGGGGTCTTGGGGAGGCTCGGGGTCAAGCCAGAGCCTTGGTAAAATTTTACTTTTTGGGCACTTTAGGGGGAGAGCTGGTTGAAGTAGGCTTTAAGAAAATTTTGTGTGTGCTGTTTGACACAAAGGAGCTTGTGTCGAAGTGGTGGTGGCGTCATTAGCAGTGCAAGAGGAAAGGCGTCATTTGTAGGAGCAGAAGGGGGAGGAGTTCGAATCCCCTCTGCTACAGCATGAGACTTTATTTTTGGGCTTAGGGAGGTAAGGTGTTGGCATTTGGCTGGACTCTTCTTGGTGGAGGTTTGAATGAGTCAAATTATTTTGAATGGAAGGTGTGGAGGAGTTTGTGGGGGAAGACTTGGTCTTCTAGTTCAAATGGTGGGTAGGGAGTAAAGCAAGGAGAAAAACAAGGGATTTGGAGTTGGCGGAGGTGTTGGCCAAATGTGGGGAGCTTGAAGGGGGAATTTCGGTTTAGTACTAGGATAGGTGAGTGTGCCGAAAATTCCATAGGCCTTAGGAAATTGTTTCATTTCTTTTAGCATATTTGGTCATTAAAGGGGGTGAGTGCCAATTTTTGCAAGTATCCTTGAGTTCTCTCTTTTCTCTCATACTGTTTCCCTATTTCTCTGTGCCGAAACTGTCAGTTTTTCTATTCATCTCTTTTGCTCCTTTGAATCTAGTCGAAAGTGGTGTGACTATTCGGGCATTTCTCTTTCTTCACCTTTTCTTTCTACTTCCTTTGTTTTTTAGCCGAACCCTCTTTCATCTCTTACACCTTTTCTTTCCTTCTTTTCAAAAGCCGAAACCTTCCCTAATCTCATCTCTTCTTTAGCCGAACTTGGGGTGTCTCCTATTATTTCTACCAGTGCCAAATTTCCTTGGTTACCATTTGACTCTTTTATGGAATTAAGGTAATACTCTTTTCTTTTTATCTTTATTTATGACCATTCTTCTCACTCCCTTTCTTACAAAAAGAAGCTGAATTCCTCCTAAGGATAATTAAATTTGTTTCTTCCAACCTATGTTTTTAGCCGAACCTCGGAAAAGAAGGGCTTGTTGGATTGCCGAAAGTCTCCTCTTCAGTTGGTTCCTATCATGTAAGGTAAGGGAGACTCTCTCATTTCTTTCTTATTCCTTTTTCAGTTTTGTGTGGCCATAGCGAATTGCTATTTTGTTTTGATGGTTAGATTTCGGCTGACCCCTTCTCTTCTCTCTCGTTTTGGAACGGTTACTCTGGGAACCTCCATTAGCAGAACAATTGTAGTCAGAAGCTGAAGGACTGTTGGTTGTCGAACCTTACCATTTCGTTCGCGTTCTTGAGGTAAGGAGATTCTCTTGATTTCGGGTTGTCTACTTCCCATTTCCCTTTTCGTTGCCTTAACTAAATTTCTTTGTTAGACAACCAAACATTTTCTCTAAGTACTGATTAAGACTCTTATCATGGATATGAGTGCTAGTCAATCCAAGGAGGGTGCGTCTAAGGGGCCTGATGAGAGCGAACCCGTGGTCTCTGCTCCTAAGTTTAAAAGACGTGCTGTGTCGACGGTTCAGGACTTTCCGTCGGAGTGTGGTAAAGAGCCGATGTCTGTTTGGGATAGGCAAATCGCTATTATCCCTGCTAGTGAGAGCGTCAACGTAGAGAGTCTAGTTTTATGCATAATCAGGTGTGAAATGCTCACACTCTTCTTTAAGTATTATGTGTTAATAACTACGTTGGCTGAAAGCTGAAATGACTGTTTAGATAGTTGAGATACCGTTGTGGGTAAGACTGGAGGGACCAGGTAAGTTACGTTATAATTTCTTTCCATATAGTATGGTTATGTATGACTTGGATAACTGTGGTAAACTGATAACATGCTTGCATGGGTTTTGGGAGATGATGAAAGGGGAAGTGTTATTCAGTGACTTCTGTCACAGTGGTCTGGGACCACAGTGGTTTGGAACCACATATACATATGTTTATCAGTAACTTTTCTCAGTGGTCTGGGACTACAGTGGGTTGGCCCTACGTTTATATATTCTATGACTCTGTCACAAGTGGTCTGGGACCACAGTGGCTTAATGCCACGGGTGTTTGGTTGATTCAGGTGACTTAGAGGATGGAAAACAAGGTTGGGCTGGGGCTGCATTACATACATTTTTAACATTGTTATATTATGTGGGTTGAGGCCCAATGTGCATCTGTGGGCTTAAGGCCAATTGCGTTGTAAGGGGAATTACACACTGAGTCTCGTGACTCACCCCTCTGCTTAATTTTGCAGGTAACCGCTAGAATGCAGATTTTGAGCGGGTGGACTCGAGGTGGCCATGCGTTACTACTTTTGTAAACTCGTTTCTTTTATTTTATTATGTAATAAGGCCGCTATAACTTTAATTTTGGTTTTGATTTAATGCTGATACTATATATATTATACTGTCAAATATAGGGTTTTTCTAAAGTTAAAAAAAAAAACAACATAAATAAATAGTTTTCAAAGTGTTAACAAAAGATGGCTTGCGAATAACTAATTAATTTAGAGATTTCATTAAAATCGCAACATCGATTTCAAATGTCACATTTATGGAATCCCTTGATTTCAGCTTTTTGTAAAAACTAATTTGTTTACAACATTTTAGATCAATTTAAATCGATACGAAACCTTCAAGTAGAATTTTTAAATCAACTTTAAAATGGAGGCACCAAACGAAATGTTTTCTAAGTTACAATGTTTTGTTAAAAATTTCAAACCACCCTTCATGTAACATGCCAGATTTGGTCATAGCATATAGACCGGATTTGGGGTGTTACAATTTTGGTATAAGAGCCAAGGTTTACAAAAATCGGTTGTGGGTTTTGGGTTCAAAATATTTTTAAAAGTTGGTGTGAAAAATGGTTTAGAGAAATATATGTTCTCTGGAAGTATGGCACCCGAGTCATCGGCACTATAACACCCCAAACCCGGCTCATGTGTTATGACCGGATCTGACATTCACATGAGAAAAAACATGTTAAATCCTTCTTATCCAGAATAAAATATGTATTATTACATTATAATCAAGAAAACAAGATTGATTTGAAATATTTGATAAAATACTGCTAACCTCGAAAGTTGATTGATAAATAAAAATTTGAACCAATGATCTTATAAAACCAATAACCTTTGAAAATATTGTTGATAATTTGAGAGAAAATTTCCGAGTTAAAATATTTATATAAGTTTATTATGAAATCCATTTGTTAGTCTATTTTAGAAAACCTTTATTTTAGTTTTTAGAAAATTTCCCATTTAAAACGATTTAAGCAAAATAATAAGTACGTCAAACATAAAGCAAAAGTAAAATATTCCAGAGGCCTTATTACAACATAAAAATCCAAAATAGTAAACAGGAATAGAAATCTAAAGTTCAATAAAAACCATTTCTGAAGTATGGCCTCCACTGAGTCATCCATAGCCCAAGTCCATATTACTAAGCGTTACCTACAAGGATTAAGAAAGAAGGGGGTGAGTTACAAGAACTCAGTGAATAATCCCCTTACCGTCATCCACTGGGTCTGAACTCGAAAAGCAACATCTTGGGCCTAAGCCCATTTACAAAGTAATAAATAAATGAAATGAATGCAACCCATCCCATCTAGCCAATCTCTCCCCCGACCAGCCAATCTCTCCTGTGGGGATCAAGTCAACCCACCCCACCAGTCTCTCCAATTTGCAGTCAAGCTGCCATTTATAATATATTTGTGGCTGAGCCACCAGAGTATCATATACAGTAATATAATCAGCACACAGCCTTGGGTAAATACATTTGGCACATAGCCATAATCACGATGTCACAGAGCCATATTTGGTTTGGCACATAGCCATTATCAGAATTTGTGGCAGAGCCATCAGGCTACACTTCTCTTCATTCAATTTTCCCATCCTATGCAATATGTAGAGATGCAACATACATAATAACATAAAATATCCACATATGAATAACAACCATTAATCTATTGAATACTTTTAATGAATCGGCCCATTAAAGCAATATAATAATTCGGCCCAGTAAGGCATTTTAACAAATCGACCCAAAGGGGCATTTCGGTAAATCGCCCCATAGGGGCATTTCGGTAAATCAGTAATTTTACCCACTAAGGGTAATTTGGTAATCTCGCAACCCAGGGGTATTTCAGTAATTTATCATCCAAGGGTATTTTGGTAATTTCGCAACCCAGACTTAACTACTAATTTGGGACATAAAAATTGAAACTGTCTATCTGCGTCATACTAACTAAACTGACTATAACTCGAGTTAGGAAACTCAAAATTTAGATCTGTAAATTTTAATTGAAACTAGACTCATATATCTTCTTACTAAAAGTTTTATAGAATTTTTGTCTTGGACATTTAGTACATTTTATACATTAAAAATTCCCTTGTTTCATTGACAAATGATTTTGACCTCTCTTAACTTAAATCCAAATATCTCACTGTACGGTTTTCATATATTGTTCCTACTTATTTCTATTGAAAATAGGCTCACTAAGGAATCTTTACATATAAATTATAACTCATAATTCACTTTGTACAATTTTAAATTATTTTTCCAATATAGAACAGAGAAACATGAAGTCATTCAGAATGAGTCTTACTAAAATTAAAATATCATAGAATATAAAATTTCTCTTCTCCTTCGTTTCTTTCATATAAAACTAGACACAGTAAGATTTAATTTGCTATCTTATTCACTCTCTAATTACCTTTCTCCTATTTTTTGTGATTTTTCAAAATCACGTAACTACTGCTAACCAAAAACTGTTTCATTGCAAAATATGGTTACCACTATGAACATACGCACGCCCGAGTGGTCACAGATGCGGGTTTCCAATTTCCTTTGGGATTTTGACCGAATCATAGAACATTTCATGCAAACATTCAGAGAGGTGTGAGATTACACACCATTTCAAACATGTATTCGGAAGGGTACAGGATTACACACCTTATTCGGAATCCGTAACACGATACTCTCACGGCACCTAAAGGTACAATCGGTCAACAATTAGTCCAAAGCCCAATTTACAAGTTCAACCAAGTATTGCGATTGATTAAAAATCTATATCACTTACCAACAATTCGAGTCTCTTATTACGAGGGATAGGTGATCGATTGGCCCTCTGATAAAGTACTTCAAGATTCTACTTACCAACCCTCTTCCGAAAGCCAAAGGCTAGAAAGATGACAAGAGTGTAAGCTAACACTCTACTGATTCGACCAAGGAAGAGAGAGTGTCCAACACCCAAAAGAAAAAAAAAAGAAAAAGGGATATAGTGTTATGTGGTTTGACTATTGGAGAAAAAGAACAAGGATGATTCGGCCTCTATGTAAAATCGATTAAAGAAAAATGAGAGAAGGGTTGGAGAAATAGTGAGGAAGGGAAAGAAGATATGGTCATAAGAAGTATCAAAATTTCGGCTAATACCATGAAGGAGACGAACAATAAGAGGGACTTGTTTGTTGGTAACGAAGGGAAAGGATTGGAAGGTAAGTGTAACATCCTAAATTAGGGGCTTTGCATTTGATGTGTTGTGTGTGTGTGCTATGTCTAACACTTTATTTTAGGGTACTTTAGGGTCCAGGAATGACTTAGGGGTAAGCCGGAGCCTTAGTGACAAATTTACTTTCTGGGCACTTTAAGGGAGAGCTAAATGGGATAGGACTTAAGGGTGACTAGTTGTATGGTTATACACAAGAAGTACTTTAGTAAAGTGGCAAGGAGGTGCCACTTAAGGTGACGCCTCAGGGAAGCTGGCAGGGAGCAGGTTCGAGCTACGTGGATTCCCTCTTGGGGATTTCTTTTTGGACGCCAACGTGAGGGAGAGTTGCTTTCAGCTTGGACTCTGGTGGATGAGTGTTGAATGGGTCAACACATTTGAATGAAGGGAAGAGAGCAATTCAAGGAGAAGGAATCAGTCAACAGGTTTGAATGGGGAGTGGAGAGTGATCGGAGGAGAGAATCATGGGATTGGGAGAGAGGGAGAGATTTTGGTCGAATGTGAGGTATGTGAGTGTGGGCTCGATTTAGTGATGTTAAAGGGGGTGGCCGAATGTTTAATGATAGAATTAGGGGGAGTGTTAAGCATTTTCGGTAAGCTAGAAAGAACCAAGAGCTTTCTTTTGTTCATTTCTTTTGTCAAAATCGAAACACCCTCATACCACTTGGTACATTTTTTTCTTTTCTCTCAAATACCAAAACCAGAACACCTTCTAATCCTCTTCTCATTTTCTTCTTCTTTTGTGCTTGGCCGAAACCTACATTGCCTTTCACTCATCATTTTGTTTTATTTTCTTTGCCATTAAACATCAAAGCCGAAACCCTCTGAAGCCACACCTTTTGCCGAAACTCTGTCATTTTCTTCTCTTTTCTTTTGAACACCTTAATCAAATCTCTCTTGGTAGATAGCACCTTTCTTCTCCATCTCTTTCTTTTCAAGAGCAGAACAACTTCGGGATTTGGTAAGTTCTTTTTGGTTTATCCAAATCTCACTAGTCATCTTTGCATTCATTTTCTTCTCTTGATTTCTTTTTAAAGGAAGCCAAAACTTATTTATGTTCAGGCAATTTTTTATTTTGATTGGTTAGCTGAAACCCTTTGACTTTCTTACTCTTTTCTTTTGGCTCTTGTTTCAGTGGATTGCTATTACCTATTTTCTTCCTTTCCCAATCGGTTTCTCTAGTGTTTGGGGTAAGTGATCTCTTTTCGATACAATCATCTCTTCTCATGGTAGAGTGCCGAAGGCAGTAATCATATTCTTTAACTCTTGGCCGATTGTAGGGGGCTTTATCTTCGCATTCTTCCAGCTTTTGGTCTTCATTTGGAGTGTTTAAAGGGATAATCAGTTCTAGTCGATTCAAGTACTCAAGCGGTGCAAGATTCAAACCTTCTTGATCTCTGGGATTTGTTGATCTAGGTAAGGACCCTTAGCATTGAGTGTTATTCTCTTTTGTTCAATTTCACTACTTTAATCCGGTCTAGTGACCAAGGTTTTGTTCATGGACTCAAATGTCAGCCAAGCGAAAAGAGGGGTTAGACCCGTAGTCCCAGCCCCTAAGTTCAAGAAGTGCATGGTATTTGCTGTTCGGGATTGGCCACTAGGTTGTGGGCCAGATTCTGAGCAAAATAGGGGGCAGATAGCAGTAGTTTCTGAAAGCGATAGTGTTGACATAGATAGCATAGTGTTGCGGGTAACCAGGTGTGTAAAACTCACACACTTTAATATTAAGATGTATTAATAATTATTTGGGGCTGAAAAGTCGAAATGGTTAGATGAATAGATGTTATGCCACTATGGGCCTGACCGAAATACAAGGTAAGTACCCTGTTGTTTATGTATTGGCTAATGATTGTATGCCATAAAGATATTGTGCACTTGACAGCTTACTGCATTCATTTGACACTTGTGTACATGGGTTGGATATGATGTTTAAGGGGAAGTGTAAGACTGTCACTAGTGGTTTGGTACCACACGTGGGTTGGCCCCATATTCTCGATTCGTGACTATGTCTCAGTGGTTTGGAACCACCAATGGTTTGGTACCACATATACGTATAATTCGTGACTCATCCCAGTGGTTTGGTACCACAGTGGGTTGGCCCATATATGATTATTTTGGGATTGTCACTAGTGGTTTGGTACCACAAGTGGGTTGGCCCCATATATATATTTTGTGACTTCACACAGGGGCTAGGTGCCACATATGGAGTGTAGCGGATGGAGGGTTGATTGTAGAAATCCCCATGGTGTGATTGGCTGGTACGGGTGGTGTGTAGAGGATGGAAATCTAGGATTGGGCCGGGTACATTGCATCCATACTTGTACATGCTATCTTTGAGTGGGCTAAGGCCTAATATGTGGTTGTGGCTTTGAGCCATTTATGTTACTTAAGGGGGACTTACGCACTGAGTCTCGATGACTCACCCTCTCTGCTTAACCTTGTAGCTGATCAGTAAGACGTGGACTTGGGAGCCGGAGAGACTCGAGGAGGCCATAGCTTGTTATTTTCAGTAATCTTAGTTTCTTTTTAAGACATTTTCATTTGGGGTTTTAATTGATTTAATAAGGCCTTTTCATTGCAATTTGGTTTTACATTATTATTCGACTTTGATACAATATTACTTTTAAACTTAGTTGTTAAAAGAAGTTTTCCTAAATAACTGCAACCTTAAACTTAGTTGTTAAAACCTGGAAATTTTCTCAAGAAGTTTTCCTAAATAAACTTATTGCCAACCTAAAATATCTGATTTTAGGATCTCACAAGTGTTAACATAAATAGTAAATGAATGGTTAATCCAACAAGGAAAAAGAGGTACCAAATGAACAAAGAAATTTTCAAAAGCTCTCAAAATGCACAAAATTCGCACACCCCTTACCAAAATTTACTCAAAAGATGCAAGTGCAATAGATGGGTTCCTTCTCTTACCTTTTTCCTTCATTCAACCTCGTCTTCCTTACCATTAGTACATTCCACAATAGATGGGATTCGCTTACTTTCCACCTTTACCAATAGATTCCTTGTGCGAGCAAAATGCACACTTATTTCCTTAAGTCTTGATGCCCCTTACCTTCTCCCTCTTAAGTGCATAAACACAAAAATTTACCTATAGCCTAACTTGAACCCGGAACTTCCTAGAAGCCTCGTAACTTTCTAAAATCACCTTCTTAATAAGTCCAACTCGAAATAATGTTGTTCTTTTGTTCTAAAAAATTTTAAACACTCCTACGCCTAAGGCCCGTTGGGCCCAATTCTACTAGGCCCAATTTCAAGTTGTTACAATTCTACCCCCTTAAAGAAATTTTGTCCTCGAAATTTCCAACCAACTACTAAATGCACCGCTCAAATCACACCACTATGCTTTCGCTGCGCACTCTAATCTTAATAACACTAATGTACTTTTAACTTAATCTTGAATCCTCCTTCACACAACCAAATATCTAACCACAGAAGCAAGCAATCATCTACCACTTATACCTAAAATTTTCTACATTCAATCAACTAGTCCAACCAAAACAAACCTGACTTGATGGTGATGAAACAATCCCGAGCCTTATGCTCCTTAGACCTGCATCTCAAGCATGCTCCTGACCTCATCTAGCATTCTCCAGGATGACGCCTTCTGCAATAATCACAAGTTGGAAAGTTTGGACGTGCCTTAACACGCTTCACAGAATGAGATTGTGACCCAAAAGAACCGCGATCTCTTTTCTTATTACAGTCCATGCACCCAACTCGAAGTGTTTCACCGAGTCCTTTAACCTCCTCCAATACCTCCTTAACTATCTCAGTCAGCTCATCAACCCCAGTTCGATCATGAGATCCTGTCTCAACCATTGGCGATGCCAACACCTCCCTTTTGAAAACATGCCCCGATGCTGAAGATCTAGCCCTAGCACCTCGGCCTCTACCACGTCCACATCCTCTAGCGCTCATGTTTGCTAAGTCAATTTAATCAGATTGCGAGTGTTATGAATCAGTATACTATTCAATGTTTATTAAACAATGTTTTATGGAGTATAGGAAGTAAAGTTCTTTTGCAAAACGTATTCTAAAGTCTAAATCTCTATAGTTTCAGCTCCTAAAGTGAAAAGTTCTAGAGTATTTCTACGATCATACCACAATAATCATAAATTGAAAACATAAACTTACTTGACTTGGTGCCGGATACCCGTGGTGCCATACTTCCTCTAAAACATGCATTTGTAAATTAAAATTTTAAACATCATTAGAAAACGTTTTTGAACCCAACCCATAACCGAGTTTTGCAACCAGACTCTGATACCATAAAATATAACATCCCAAACCTGGCCCATGCGTTATGACCAGATCTGACATTTCACATGAGAACAAATATGTTAAATCTTTTTATTTGAAATGAAATATGTGTTATTAAATTATAACCTTTGAAAATATTGTTGATAATTTGAGAGAAAATTTTCGAGTTAAAATATTTATATAAGTTTGTTATGGAATCCATTTATTAGTCTATTTTAGAAAACCTTTATTTTAGTTTTTAGAAAATTTCCCATTTAAAGCGATTTAAGCAAAATAATAAGTACGTCAAACATAAAGCAAAAGTAAAATATTCTAGAGGCCTTATTACAACATAAAACCCCAAAATAGTAAAGTAAACGAGAATATAAATCTGAAGTTCAATAAAAACCATTTCTGAAGTATGGCCTCCACCGAGTCGTCCATAGCCTAAGTCCACATTACTAAGCCTTACCTACAAGGATTAAGAAAGAAAAGGAGTGAGTTACAAGAACTCAGTGTATAATCCCCTTACCATCATCCACTGGGTCTGAACTCGAAAAGCAACATCTTGGGCCTAAGCCCATTTACAAAGTAATAAATAAATGAAATGAATGCAACCCATCCCATCCAGCCAATCTCTCCTCCGACCAGACAATCTCTCCTGTGGGGATCAAGTCAACCCACCCCGCCAGTCTTTCAAATTTGCAGTCAAGCTGTCATTTATAATATATTTGTGGCTGAGCCACCAAAGTATCATATATGGTAATATAATCGGCACACAGCATTGGGTAAATACGTTTGGCACATAGCCCTAATCACGATGGGGCAGAGCCATATTTGGGTTGGCACATAGCCATTATCAGAATTTGTGGCAGAGCTACCAGGCTACACTTCTCTTCATTCAATTTTCCCATCCCATGCAATATGTAGAGATGCAACATACATAATAACATAAAATATCCACATACAAATAACAACCATTAATCTATTGAATACTTTTAATGAGTTGGCCCATTAAAGCAATATAATAATTCAGCCCACTAAGGCATTTTAACAAATCGACCCATAGAGGCATTTCGGTAAATCAGCCCATATGGGCATTTCGGTAAATCGCCCCATAGAGGCATTTCGTTAAATCGGTAATTTTGCCCACTAAGGGTAATTCGATAATCTCGCAACCCAGGGGTATTTTGGTAATTTATCATCCAAGGGTATTTTGGTAATTTTGCAACCCATACTTAACTACTATTTTGGGGCATAAAAATTGAAACTGTCTATCTGCGTCATACTAACTAAACTTACTATAACTCGAGTAGGAAACTCAAAATTTAGGTCCGTAAATTTTCCTTGAAATTAGACTCATATATCTTCTTACTACAATTTTTCCAGAATTTTTGGCTTGGCCATTTAGTACAGTTTATTCATTAAAAATTCCCTTGTTTCACTGACCAACGATTCTGACCTCTCTTACCCTAAATCCAAATATCTCACTATACTGTTTTCATATGTTGTTCCAACTTGTTTCTATTGAAAATAGGCTCACTAAGGAATCTATACATATAAATTATAACTCATAATTCACTTTTTATAATTTTGAATGATTTTTCCAAGACAGAACAGGGAACCACGAAGTCATTCGGAACCAGTCTTACTAAAATTAAAATATCACAGAATATAAAATTCCTCTTCCTCCTCTGTTTCTTTCATATAAAACTAGACACAGTAAGCTTTAATTCGATATCTTATTCACTCTCTAATTCATGTTCTATTATGTTTCGTGATTTTTCAAAATCATGTCACTGCTGCTAACCAAAAATTGTTTCATTGCAAAATACGGTTACCACTAGAACATACGCACGCCCGAGTGGTCACAGATGCCGGTTTCTGATTTCCTTTGGTATTTTGATCGAATCACAGAACATTTCATGTAAACATTTGGAGAGGTGTGAGATTACACACCATTTCAAACATGTATTTGGAAGGGTACGAGATTACACACCTTATTCGGAATCCGTGACACGATACTCTCCGTGGCATCTAAAGGTACAATCGGTAAACAATTAGTCCAATGCCCAATTTACAACTTCAACCAAGTATTGCGATTGATTAACAATCTATATCACTTACCAACAATCCGAGTCTCTTATTACGAGGGATAGGTGATCGATTGGCCCTCTGATAAAGTACTTCGAGATTCTACTTACCAACCCTCTTCCGAAAGCCAAAGGCTAGAAAGGGGAAAAGAGTGTAAGCTAACACTCTACTGATTCGGCCAAGGAAGAGAGAGTGTCCAACTCCCAAAAGAAAGAAAAAGAAGAAAGGATATAGTTTTATGTGGTTCGGCTATTTGAGAAAAAGAACAAGGATGATTCGGCCTCTATGTAAAATCGATTAAAGAAAAATGAGAGAAGGGTTGGAGAAATAGTGAGGAAGGAAAAGAAGAGATGGTCATAAGAAGTATCAAAATTTTGGCTAATACCATGAAGGAGATGACAACAAGAGGGACTTGTTTTTCGGTAACCAAGGGAAAAGATTGGAAGGTAAGCACCAAAATGTTAAAAGAATAAAGATAGCTATGGCAAAGATGAAAAAAAGAAAGGAGAATTGCTCTCAAATGGTCTTGGTTATAGGCAAGGAAAAAGAGGTACCAAATGAACAAAGAAAAGACTTACAAAAAGAAATCAAAAGCTCCTCAAAATGCCTAACAAAATTCGGCACACCCACCCCTTACCAAAACTAATTTAATCTTTGCCAAAAAGATGCATGTTGACCAAAAAAATTCCTTCCGTTGGCAACTCCTAAAATTCAACCAACATGTTGCCTTCTCTCACCTTTTTCCTTCATTTCTTTCCTTCATTTTCCTCAGTCTTCCTCCTTACCATATTCCATAGCCATCTTTCCATCAATAAAAAGTCTTCCTTACCATAGTAAAGTCATGACCGACACATGGAAGAGAAGCACAAAAATTTACTCAAAAATGCAATAGATGGGATTCGAACCTCAGACCATTAGTACATTCCACACACCACTTTCCACCTTTACCAATAGATTCCTTGTGCTAGCAAAATGCACACTTATTTCCTTAACTCTTGATGCCCCTTACCTTCTCCCCCTTAAGTGAATAAACACAAAAATTTACCTATAGTGTAACTTAAACCCGGAACTTCCTAGAAGCCTCGTAACTTTTCAAAATCACCTTCTTAATAAGTCCAACTCGAAATAATGCCGTTCTTTTATTCTCAAAAATTTTGAACACTCCTATGCCCAAGACCCATAGGGCCCAATTCTACTAGGCCCAATTTCAGGTCATTATAATTCTACCCCAAAGAAATTTCGTCCTCGAAATTTCCAACCAACTACTAAATGCACCGCTTAAATCACACCACTATGCTCTCGCTGTGCATTCTAATCTTAATAACACTAATGCACTTTTAACTTAATCTTGAATCCTCCTTCACACAACCAAACATCTAACCACAGAAGCAAGCAGTCATCTACCACTTATACCTAAAATATTATACATTCAATCATCTCGTCCAACCAAAACATACCTGACTTGATAGTGATGAAGCAATCCCGAGCCTTATGCTCCTTGAACCCGAAACTTCCTAGAAGCCTCGTAACTTTCCAAAGTCACCTTTTTAATACGTCTAACTCGAAATAATACCGTTCTTTTTTTCTCAAAAATTTTAAACACTCCTACGCCCAAGGCCCATTGGGCCTAATTCTACTAGGCCCAATTTTAGGTCGTTACAATTCTACCCCCTTAAATAAATTTCATCCTCAAAATTTCCAACCAACTACTAAATGCGACTGCTCAAATCACACCACTATGCTTTCGTTACACACTCTAATCTTAATAACACTAATGTACTTTTAACTTAATATTGAATCCTTCTTCACACAACCAAACATCTAACCACAGAAGCAAGCAATCATCTACCACTTATACCTAAAATTTTCTACATTCAATCATCACGTCCAACCAAAACATACCTGACTTGATGGCGATGAAACAATCCCAAGCCTTATGCTCCTTCGACCCACATCTCAAGCATGCTCCTAACCTTCTCCAGCATTCTCACAGATGACGCCTTCTGCAATAATCGCAAGCCAAAAGTTTGGACGTGCCTTAACACGCTTCACAGAACGAGACTACGACCCAAAACAACCGCGATCTCTTTTCTTCTTACAGTCCACACACCCAAATCGAAGTGCTTCATCGATTCCTTTAGCCTCCTCCAATACCTCCTTAACTATCTAAGTCAGCTCATCAACCCCAGTTCGATCATGAGATCCTGTCTTAGCCATTGGCGATGCCAACACCTCTCTTTCGAAAACATGCCCCGATGCTGAAGATCTAGCCCTAGCACCTCGGCCTCTACCATGTCCACATTCTCTAGCGCTCATGTTTGCTAAGTCGATTTAATCAGATTACGAGTCTTATGAATCAGTATACTATTCAATGTTTATTAAACAATGTTTTATGGATTATAGGAAGTAAAGTTGTATTCGAAAAACGTATTCTAAAGTCTCAATCTCTATAGTTCCAGCTCCTAAAGCTAAAAGTTCTAGAGTATTTATACGGTCATACCACAATAATCATAAATTGAAAACATAAACTTACTTGACTTGGTTCCGGATACGCGTGGTGCCATACTTCCTCTAAAACATGCATTTGTAAATTAAAATTTTAAACAGCTTTGGAAAATGTTTTTGAACCCAACCCACAATCGAGTTTTGCAATCGGGATCTGATACCATAAAATATAACACCTCAAACCCGGCCCATGCGTTATGACCGAATCTGACATGTCACATGAGAAAAAACATGTTAAATCCTTTTTATTCGGAATAAAATATGTATTATTACATTATAATCAAGAAAACAAGTTTAATTTGAAATATGTGATAAAATACTACTTACCTCGAAAGTTGATTGATAAATAAAAATCAACTAATGATCTTATAAAACCAATAATCTTTGAAAATATTATTTATAATTTGAGAGAAAATATCCGAGTTAAAATATTTATATAAGTTTGTTATGAAATCCATTTGTTAGTCTATTTTAGAAAACCTTTATTTTAGTTTTAGAAAATTTCCCATTTAAAGCGATTTAAGCAAAATAATAAGTACATCAAATATAAAGTAAAAGTAAAATATTGCAGAGCCCTTATTACAACATAAAAACCCAAAATAGTAAAGTAAACGGGAATAGAAATCTAAAGTTTAATACAAACTATTTCTGAAGTATGGACTCCACCGAGTCATCCATAGCCCAAGTCCACATTACTGAGTATTACCTACAAGGATTAAGAAAGAATGGGGTGAGTTACAATAACTCAGTGTATAATCCCCTTACCGTCATCCACTAGGTCTGAACCCGAAAAGCAACATCTTGGGCCTAAGCCCATTTACAAAGTAATAAATAAATGAAATGAATGCAACCCATCCCGACCAGCCAATCTCTCCCCCGACCAGCCAATCTCTCCTGTGGGGATCAAGTCAACCCACCCTGCCAGTCTTTCCAATTTGTAGTCAAGCTGCCATTTATAATATATTTGTGCCTGATCCACCAGAGTATTATATACGATAATATAATCGACACACAGCCTTGGATAAATACGTTTGGAACATAGCCATAATCACGATGGCACAGAGCCATATTTGGGTTGGCACATAGCCATTATCAAAATTTGTGGCAAAGCCCCCAGGCTACACTTCTCTTCATTCAATTTTCCCATCCTATGCAATATGTAGAGATGCAACATACATAATAACATAAAATATCCACATATAAATAACAACCATTAATCTATTGAATACTTTTAATGAATCGGCCCATTAAAGCAATATAATAATTCGGTCCACAAAGGAATTTTAACAAATTGACCCATGGGCCATTTTGGTAAATCACCCCATAGGGGCATTTCGATAAATTGGTAATTTTACCCACTAAGGGTGATTCGGTAATCTCGCCGCCCAGGGGAATTTCAGTAATTTATCATCCAAGGGTATTTTGGTAATTTCGCAACCTAGACTTAACTACTAATTTGGGGCATAAAAATTGAAATTGTCTATCTGCGTCATACTAACTAAACTGACTATAACTTGAGTTAGGAAACTCGAAATTTAGATCCGTAAATTTTCATTAAAAATAGGCTCATATATCTTTTTACTAAAAGTTTTCCAAAATTTTTGGCTTGGCCATTTAGTACAGTTTATTCATTAAAGATTCCCTTGTTTCACTGACCAATGATTCTGACCTCTCTTACCCTAAATCCAAATATCTCACTGCACGATTTTCATATGTTGTTTCCATTTTTATATTGAAAATAGGCTCACTAAGGAATCTATACATATAAATTATAACTCATAATTCACTTTTTACAATTTTGAATGATTTTTCCAAGACAGAACAGTGAACCACGAAGTCATTCAAAACCAGTCTTACTAAAATTAAAATATCACAGAATATAAAATTCTTCTTCCTTCTCTGTTACTTTCATATAAAACTAGACACAATAAGCTTTAATTCGATATCTTATTCATTCTCTACTTACTTTTTTCCTATTTTTTGTGATTTTTCAAAATCACATCACTGCTGCTAACCAAAAACTGTTTCATTGCAAAATACGGTTACCACTACGAACATACGCACGCCCGAGTGGTCATTGATGCCAGTTTCCAATTTCCTTTGGTATTTCGACCGAAAAATAGAACATTTCATGCAACCATTCAGAGAGGTGTGAGATTACACACCATTTAAAACATGTATTCGGAAGGGTACGGGATTACACATCTTATTCGAAATCTATAACACAATACTCTCCGCGGCACCTAAAGGTACAATCGGTCAACAATTAGTCCAAAGCCCAATTTACAACTTCAACCAAGTATTGTGATTGATTAACAATCTATATCACTTACCAACAATTCGAGTCTCTTATTACGAGGGATTGGTGATCGATTGGCCCTCTGATAAACTACTTCGAGATTCTACTTACCAACCCTCTTCCGAAAGCCAAAGGCTAGAAAGATGACAAGAGTGTAAGCTAACACTCTACTGATTCGGCCAAGGAAGAGAGAGTGTCCAACACCCAAAACAAAAAAAAAAGAAAGAAAAAGGGATATAGTGTTATGTGGTTCAGCTATTGGATAAAAAGAACAAGGATGATTTGGCCTCTATGTAAAATCGATTAAAGAAAAATGAGAAAAGGGTTTGAGAAATAGTGGGGAAGGAAAAGAAGAGATGGTCATAAGAAGTATCAAAATTTTGGCTAATATCATGAAGGAGATGAACAACAAGAGGGACTTGTTTTTCGGTAACTAAGGGAAAAGATTAGAAGGTAAGCACCAAAATGTTAAAAGAATAAAGATAACTATGGCAAAGATGAAAAGAAGAAGGAAGAATTGCTCTCAAATGGTCTCAGTTATAGGCAAAGAAAAAGAGGTACCAAATGAACAAAGAAAAGACTTTCAAAAAGAAACCAAAAGCTCCTCAAAATGCCGAACAAAATTCTGTACACCCCCTTACCAAAACCGATTTAATCTTTGCCAAAAAGATGCATGTTGACCAAAAAAATTCCTTCCGTTGGCAACTCCTAAAATTCAGCCAACATGTTCCCTTCTCTTACCTTTTTCCTTCATTTTTTTCCTTCATTTTCCCTATTCTTCCTCCTTACCATATTCCTTAACCATCTTTCCATCAATAAAAAGTCTTCCTTACCATAATAAAGTCATGACCGACACATTGAAGAGAAGCATAAAAATTTACTCAAAAATACAATAGATGGGATTCGAACCTCAGACCATTAGTACATTCCACACACCACTTTCCACCTTTGCCAATAGACTCCTTGTGCTAGCAAAATGCACACTTATTTCCTTAAGTCTTGATGCCCCTTACCTTCTCCCCCTTAAGTGCATAAACACAAAAATTTACCTATAGCCTAACTTGAACTCGAAACTTCCTAGAAGCCTCGTAACTTTCCAAAATCACCTTCTTAATAAGTCCAACTCGAAATAATGTCGTTCTTTTGTTCTTAAAAATTTTAAACACTCCTACGCCCAAGGCCCATTGGGCTCAATTCTACTAGGCCCAATTTTAGGTCGTTACAGTCACCAATCCACACTGTAAGTTTTCTGATTGCTACTTGAATTCTTATGAAATATTATGATAGATAGTTTTGAGAAATACAACTTTAAGGATAGAGACCTTTAGAAATATTACTTGCGACAAACTACTTCTAATGCTATTTCCATAAGATTGTCAAGTAATAAACAGTGGAAGAAATACTAATTCATAAGTTTTTTTTTTAAAATTATGTTGAATTAGTGATCATGAGCACTAGAGGACGTGGACGTGGTATATGTGGTCGTGGTAGAGGCCAGGGTGTTGAGGCTGAACCCTCGAAATTAGGGCATGGGCCGGAGGGTGAAGTACCAGCATCACCAGTAGCGAAAATGGGATTTCACGACCAAACTGGTGGAGTCGATGCTGTGTCTCAAGCTATGTTACGTGTTTTGGAGCGGGTTGCTGGAGCAACCATGGGATTAGTAGCTGAAAAATCAATTTCGAGCGACTCCGAGCTAATGGGGTTTAGATATTTAGGGGCATTTCTGGTGTGGCTCCTAACGTACCTGAGTACTGGCTAGAAGCGGTGGAACAAATTATGGACGATCTTGACTGTACCGCGAAAGAGAAGTTGAAAGGGATAGTGTCTCTCCTTCGAGATGAGGCATACCAATGGTGGCTCACTGTAAGGGATGGTACAACAACTGACCGTATTACCTGGGACTTCTTTAAGACAGCGTTCTAGGGAAAGTATATTGGGGCGAGCTATGTGGATGCTCAAAGGAAGGCATTTCTGAACTTGGTCTAGGGGAATAAGTCAGCGGCTGAGTATGAGGCAAAATTCCAACGTTTAAGCTGTTATTCATGAGGTATCATTGCAATAGATCATGATCGTTGTGTCTGATTTGAGGATGGTCTGAGGGACGAGCTGCAGTACTAATAGTTCCGCAACGGAAAAGAGAATTTTCTGTTCTAGTTTAGAAGGTTAAGATAGCCGAAGAGCTGAAGCGGTCTAAAAGGCAGAATCAGGATAGGGACCGGGGTAGGAATAAAAAAATTTAAGGTCGTAAGGATCTGCTGGGAGTTTCCAAAAGAGGCCTAGGTTTGATGGGCCGAGTCGAGTTACGAAGCCTGTTGTCGTTGGTCGATCTCAACCATGTGCTAGATGTGGAAATTTTCATTCAGGGGAGTGTTAGGTAAGAAAAAAAGGATGCTTCAGGTGTGGGTCTATAGATCATCTGATAAGGGACTGTCCACGGGAGCCAAACAGGGCACGGTTAGTTGATCAGGGTTATGTACAGTCTAGAAGAGGTGGTCAGCAACCACCGAGAGGTCATGGTCCAGCCAGAGGAGGAAATGGCTTTGGTTGAGGGCGTGGAGCACCGAGCAGAGGTGCTAGGAATATAGATGCGAGACAGCCTGGGTTGGTTTATGCAGCTAGAATCGAGAGGACGAAGATGCACTGGACGTCATAATCGGTACGTTTCTTATTTTTGGTTAGCCCTTTACAGCACTGATTGATATTGGGTCTACACATTTGTATGTTACTAGTACTGTTTTGAAAATTTGAACATAGAACCAGAGGTTACTTCTAGAGAAATGAATGTGGTTAGCCCTTTAAGACAATCTGTAGTGGTAAACAGACTTTTTAGGAGTGTGCCTTTAGAAGTTCAAGGGATAGTTTTTCCTGTTGACTTGATGGAACTACTGTTCGGGGAGTTCGATTTGATTTTAGGCATGGACTGGTTAGTCAAGTATCGTGCAAACTTGGATTGTGCTGCTAAGCACATGATGTTGAAGACTCTTGAGGATAAGGAGGTGTTGGTGTTTTGTGAAAAAAGAATTATTTGTCGAATGTTGTGTCTGCTTTAAAGGCTGAAAGGATGGTGCAGAAAGGGTGTGAGGCATTCTTAACTTTCGTTAGTGCTTTGGAAGCCAAGGAGTTGTCTGTAGGAGACGTTAGAATGACGAAAGAGTTTTCAGATGTTTTTCTAGAAGAACTTCCAGGGTTACCTCTGGATCGCGAGGTGGAGTTCAGTATTGATCTTCTTCCAAGAATAGCTTCAGTGTCCATTGCCCCGTATAGGATAGACCCAAAGGAGCTGGTGGAACTTAAAGCCCATATTCAGGAGTTGTTGGACCGTGGTTTTATTCGACCAAGTGTGTCACCGTGGGGAGCTCCGGTGTTATTTGTCAATAAAAAAGATGGGTCGATGCGATGTGCATTGACTATAGGCAGCTGAACAAGTTGACGATTAAAAACAAGTACTCGTTACCAAGGATTGACGATCTGTTCGATCAGCTACGAGGCACTTCAGTTTTCTCAAAGATAGACTTGAGGTCAGGGTATCATCAGCTTAAGGTCAAGGAGGGGGGTATTCATAAGACAGCTTTTTGAACTTGTTATGGTCACTACGAGTTCTTAGTGATGCCATTTGGGTTGATGAATGCACTAGCTGCGTTTATGGATATGATGACCCGAGTATTCCAACCCTATTTGGATCGGTTTGTCGTAGTGTTCATAGACGATATTTTGGTATATTCAAGGACATAAGAGGAGCATGATTCGCATCTTTGGACTGTTCTGCAGATTTTGAGAGAGAAGCAATTGTATGCCAAATTCAGCAAGTGTGAATTTTGGTTCAGGGAAGTTACTTTTCTGGGGCATGTTGTGTTTGCTGAAGGGATTAGGGTTGATCCCCGAAAGATTGAAGCTGTTTTGGATTGGAAACCATCAAAGTCAGTGGCAAAATTGAAGTTTTCTGGGATTAGCTGGGTACCACAGAAGGTTCATTGAGGGATTCTCATTGATAGCTGCACCTTTAACCAAGTTGTTACGAAAAGGGGTTCCATTTGTTTGGGCTGATAAGCAGCAGGAAAGCTCTGAGAAGCTAAAGAAGATTTTGACAGAGGCACCAGTGTTGATTCAGCCTGAGAAGGCTGGGAAAGAGTTTGTCGTCTTTTGTGATGCGTCACACACAGGGTTAGGATGTATGTTGATGCAAGAAGGGAAAGTTGTAGCATTTGCGTCTCGACAATTAAGACCACATGAAGTGAACTATCCCACGTATGATCTAGAGTTAGCTGTGGTAGTGTTTGCTTTGAAGATTTGGAGGCACTACTTGTATGGAGAGAAGTCTATTATCTACACAGATCACAAGAGCCTAAAATATCTCCTTACCCAGAAAGAGTTGAATTTAAGGCAGCGGAGGTGGATTGAATTGTTGAAGGATTATAACTGCTCGATTGAGTATCACCCTAGTAAAGCTAACATAGTGGCGGATGCATTGTGTCGTAAAGTGATATCTGATTTTAGGGCAATGTTAGCTCATCTCAATTTGTATGATGATGGAAGCTTGTTAGCTGAACTTCAAGTGAAGCCTTCATGGGTAAGTTAGATTAAAGAGAAGTAGTTTTTAGATGAATCATTGAGTTCTAGATTTCAGCAAGTGGAAGGTGGTGAGACAGAAGATCTTAGTTTGAACAGTGATGGGGTATTGTGCTTTCAGAGAAAGGCTTGTATTCCGAGGGATTCTGAGTTGAGGCAAAGGATTCTGCAGGAAGCGCACAGTAGTCCATACACAATGCATCCTGGTGGGAGTAAAATGTATCGAGATTTGCGAGAACAATTTTGGTGGCCAGGTCTGAAGCAAAAAGTTACCGAGTTTATGAGTAAGTGCTTGACGTGTCAGCAGGTGAAGGCGAAAGTCGGTAAAGATTCCACTTTGGAAGTGGGAAAGGATAACTATGGACTTTGTTAGTGGGCTACCCCTTACGCCTACTAAGAATGATTAAGTGTTGGTGATTGTCGATCAGTTGACGAAGTATGCTCACTTCATACTCGTTCGTGTCGACTACTCGTTGTAGAAGTTAGCTAAGTTGTACGTAGCAGAGATTGTCAGGTTTCATGGGGTACCTGTGTCGATCATATTAGACAGAGACCCCAGGTTTACATCGCGATTCTGGAAGGCATTACATCAAGCGTTGGGTACAAGACTGGATTTTAGAACGGCATTTCATCCACAGTCTGATGGTCAGTCAGATAGGGTAATTCAGATTCTGGAAGACATGTTGAGAGGCTGTGTTATTGACTTCAGAGGTAGTTGGGAAGATTTTCTACCATTGGCAAAGTTTGCATACAACAATAGCTATCAATCCAGTATTCAGATGGCACCCTACGAAGTGTTGTATGGCCGTAAGTGTTGTACCCCTATCTGCTAGATAGAGTTGGGTAAGCGACAGTTGTTGGGTCCGAAATTGGTTTCAGAGACTGAGGAAAAGGTTCAGTTGATTCGGACACGGTTGAAGGAAGCTTCCGATAGGCAAAAATCGTATGCGAATCTGAAACGTAAGGAAATAGAATTTTTAGTGGGTGATTGGGTTTTTCTGAAAGTTTCACCTTGGAAGAAGGTTTTTGTATCACCCCTTACTCAAGACCGTTGCCAGAGTCGAGTACGAGACATTACTAGACTTAACTTACTAGATCAGGGCATAAAAATTGAAACTGTCCATCTGCATCATGTTCACTAAATTAACTATAACTGGAGTTAAAAAACTCAAAATATAGATCTGTAAATTTTCCTTGAAACTACACTCATAAATCTTCTTACTATAATTTTTCTAGAATTTTTGGTGTGGCCAATTAGTACAGTTTATTAGTTAAAGTTTCCCCTATTACACAGTTTGACACTTCTGACCTCTCTTCACTAAAAATCAATTATATCATAATATACAATTCTTTTTTCTACACCCCTTTTTTATATAAAAATACACTCAATAAGATTTAATTCTATATCTCATGCACAACCTAATCCCATTTCTACTATTTTTGGTGATTTTTCAAAATCACGTCACTGCTGCTGTCCAAACTGTTCCCCTACATATAATTACATAATTTCTTAAAATAACTATCAACTAGGCATTGCATAACATCCAAAACATGTTCTTAATTAACCATTTTAATAGCTAATCATTAACAAGCATTTACAATCCAATATTAAGCCATATCATAAGGTCATACACACAAAATGACTAAGCCCCTATACATGCCATAACTTAAAACATTCGAGTCACAAAATACCAATATAATCCTTTGATAGTGTGTAACGATCTCCGACGTCCTTACGATCCCCGAGTTGGCTTGTATAACTATGAAAAGAAAGAAAGGAATGGGAGTCAGCATTAAGCTTAGTAAGTTTGCATGTAAATAAATAACAACATTCTTAATGCATTATCATATTCTTTTCTTACCAAAATTATTTAAGCCTTTAACTTAATATACTTAAGTCTTAAATTCTTACCTGTACCTTTTTAGCTTGAACTTGTGATAAACCATAAAAGCAACATATTTTAACCCCATATTTGGTATGCTTTTGGATGATGTAGCCCTTGATTTATGTAAAAAGATGTTTTTAATCCTTTCTTTTCATGTTTATTCTCAGGAAAGCACTTGAGGATAAAAGAACCCAAAGCGGGCTTAAAATGGAGTAATTGGGCCTTAGCAAGAAACCAACATGGCCTGGCCCAAAACCTGCAGGACCGTGTCTCGACGATTACCTAGAGCACGGCCCAACTTACGAGTTGCACAGCCGTGCATCATCTCATTACCACACACGGGCGTGCCTGGTGATCTACATGGCCGTGCCCAAAATGACAGAATCAAGGCACGGCCCAACCCTGAAATTACACGGACGTGTGCCATGGGTGTGCCCCTGCCGCGGGAATGAGCAATTTCACTCGAAATTGGATGCTTGAAGCCAAAGAAACATACTCTTAAGTCAACTCAAACACCCTAATAGTAATTCTACTTGAAGGAGATACTTAGGAGCCAAGTATAGCATCCCAAAGCCTATATAAACAACCCAAGGCAGACATTAAAGGGAGCTTTTTGGGGGCAGACGCTTTTTGGCTGAAGCATTCATCTTTTAGGGAGTCACTTGAAGATAGCCAGTTGATCCAGCTCAAGAAGTCAGAACTTCATTCAAGACGGAGGATCTCTTCTTCAATTCCTTTAGGGGTTTTAGGGAGTTCTTATGTTTTGTTTATTCTTTACTCTTGAGATGTTTTCATATTTAGTTATGAACTAAACCCTTCAGATACCTGAAGAGGATGAAACCTATGATGGAATTTGTTATTTGATTTCTAAATTATATGATAAGTACTTGGTTTGTTCTTAATTATGTTGCTTAATTAAATCTAATGTGCTTAGGTGGAGGAGGAATAGACCCTACCTAAGAGTAAATCTAGTATAATTGAGCGGAGTTGATCGGGCGCCTAAAGATAGGGTTACGAGATTTTATCGGATTAGGGTGAAACCTAATATGGGAATCCATTGCTCGATTTACTGCTTCCTTAGGGGGTTATTATAAGAGAATGAGAGTTCCACTAATTAACCTAAGGTTAGGCGTTATTCACCTCGAGAGAGGGTTTAATATAGGTTAGGGAGTCTCACAGATCAAGCTAAATAAAGAAATCATATGGTTTAGGGAATAAATAATAAGTGAAGTCATAGGTGGATTCTTCCTGTAACATCCGAGATTTAGGGGTCTGGCATTTTAAGTCATATTTATGTGCTAGTATGCTCTGTATGTTGTTTGAGTGCATTTAGGGGCTTCGGGAAGCCTTGGGGTTAGGTAGAAGCCTTAGTAAAATTTTAGGTTCCAAGCTTTTAAGGGAGAGCTAGTGGCGTTAGGCCTTAAGAGGTTTATGGGGGGTTTATGGCACAAAGAAAAGAGGTGGTGGAGTGGCAAGGGACGCTACCTAGGGTGCTTGGAGTTTGCGTCACAAGGGGTCCAAAGGGGGAGAGGTTCGAATCACGCCAGCTGCAAGGGAGCTTTGTTTTTTTTTTTATTTGGTGTTTGCGTCTAAATGGGAGGTGTTGTGGATGGCATGGGCACTTGGAAGGTGGAAGTGGACTTGGTCAAGTTTTTTGAATAGGTGGTGGAGAGTCAATTGAGGGGTTTGAATGAGTCAAACCCATTTGAATGAGTGTGGTAGAGGGAATTTAGGAGAAAAACATGGAGGGTGTTGGCTAGTTGGATGATAGCCGAATTCTTGAAGGGTTGAGAGGGGGAGCATTCGGTTTTGAGCCTAAGAAGGGGGGTGCCAAATTTTGGTAGCCATTTGGGAGCATTCACCTTATTTTCTTTGCATTTCACCAAAGCCGAATTCTCTACCACTTTTTCTTTTTTTCTTTCTTTTGACAACCCTCTTTTCTCCTCTTTTTCTCCTAAGGTCGAATCTTTCTCTTCATTTATCACTATTACTGAAACACCATAAACCATAACCCTTTTCCTTATTTTCATCAAGTACTTCATTTTCAAAAGTTGAACAACTCATCTCTCCTTTCTTTGTTGTAGCTGAACAATCTTCTCCCATCTGCTGAGCTATAGCCAAACCTTTTAGTTATTTGCACCTCAGGAGTGCCGTCTCTCTTAGTTGCTAAGTTCCAATTGGTTAGTGGTGGTAAGGGGCTCTCTTCTTCTTTAATCTTCCTTTTTATTTCTTTGGTTGTCGAAACCAAAAGTTAACCCTGTTTCTTGTATGGCCGAATCTTTAGAGGGCTAGGATTCTGGACTTCTACTTTTAAGCCAACGTTAAGAGTGCTAGGGATCTCTCGGGATTCGTTTAAAGGTATAGAGGGTGTGGTATTCGGCCAAAGGCCATCTGTGTTAGGCAGTAATTGTTAGGCCGAAAGCCATTTCATGCGTTCATTTGACATTAGAGCCGAATCTAACATGGCTTATGTAGGAATTTTGGCAGACTTGTACATTCAAGAGTATAGCTCTGGGAATTGGTCAATTTCGATAAGGAAGATTCCACTCTAGTATTTGTTAAGCCTTGCTAATCATTTTTATTTAACGTGTGTTAACCCGAGTATTCTGATTAAGTTGTTATTCGATGGAACCCAATACCAGCCAAGTGGAGAAAGGGGTCAGACATATAGTCCCTACCCCTAAGTTCAAGAAACAATCGGCCAATTGTTCGAGATTGGCCTTGGTACGTGGGCCAACATCCGACATTGAGAAGCAGATCACTGTGATCTCTTCGAGCGAGGACGTTAGGGAGTCGATAGTTTAGTACTTCAGGTTCTCAAGTGTGTAATTAACACACTGTTTACATATTTACTTTAATTATAATATAAATTATGTGTGATAGCCAAAATAATGGCTGTGGTGATGCTACTACCCATAATGGGGTAATCCGGTACCAGGTTAGTAACTTTCTAATATTGAAATTTTGGATGGATATATGTATATAAATGTGGAATTATGGTAAGCATGTTATGTATGCATGATTGACAGGTTCATAATATTTATATTGTCATTTCATCATATTATGTACTGTATGTGCATGGGATCAGGATATGTTTAAAGAAGGAAAGGGTGTGCATTTATGTACGTGGTTGATGTTAGCCTTAAGCTACATCGTGGTTTGATGTTGGCTTCATGCCTCATCATGGATTGGTGATGACCTTGAGTCACACTGTGGATAATTATGATTTAATCATGTGGATCAGTGGCTAGACCACTAAATGAACTTTGAGCAGCATGACTGCCAAAGAGGTGTGTAGTGGATGGAGGGTCGATTTAGTAATCCCCTGGTGTGTGGTGGCAGGATACGGGGGTGTGTAGCGGTTGGATACTAGGTTGGGGTGGGTTAACATGTTGCATCTTTATGTGTGGTATGTGGATTAGTATGGTTATGGGCCAAGCCCATTTGTGGAAACATGTGGAATAATTGCACACTGAGTCGGTTTGACTCACTCTATTTTCCTAAAACAATGCAGGTGATACATGATTCTTTGACCGGGCTGGAAGGGACTCGAGGTGGCCATGCAGAAGCTGCTTTTATTTTTTTAAGTTTATATTTTAGATTTTCAAGTACTTTTTGGAATAGATTTTATTGTAATAAGGCCACTTCAATTGTTTTGGGATTTTATTTATGGTTTTAAGTTGGAGTTACTATTAAAATATTAACTAAAAATAACTATAAAGCTTTTATGACTCAAACATCGAAATAAAGTTTTCAAGTCTGGATTTCTCATAAACAACTCATTTCCCACGGAACTTTCGTTTCCAAATACAGACTTAAACGTATTTAAGACCTTTGTTTTAAAACCCCTAAGTTGTTTTTACTTCCAAATTTAATTCTTCTTTTTAGCAACTACTCCAATGACATTTCGAATTCGGCCGTGGTATTTTGGGCTGGGTTTGGGGTGTTATAGTTGGTATCAGAGCGAGGTTCAAAACTCGATTTTGAGGGTTTTAGGGCTCAAAACATTTTTTTCCAAAGACGGGTTTTTCTAAAACATGGATTTCTATAAACCATTTCAGGTTTATTCTGGCATGGCACCTGCGTCTCTGGCCCAAAGTCCACTAGGTAAGTACTTCAAACTACTGTGTGATTTATATGGGTATTGTGGGATTGTAGATTAGTAAGTTAGGAATTATTGAACCTTAGGATTAGCTTACTCCAACACTAAACTTTATAAAACTTAACTTATTTCACCAAACCCGGGAATAAGTCGTAGAGTTCAGGTGTCTTAACAAGCATGCGCATGTTTAGGCATGGATTCAGAATGAGCTTGGTATTTAAGCAGTCCTAGTGACTCACCTCCTCATTTCGGGAACCCTACCTGGTGTGTAGTGACTGTTCACCTTAACCGTGAGGACTTGTTAACGGGCTAAAATTTATAACTAAAACCCGAAAGGGACCGAATACCCAGCCTTGTAAAATTATCAAATTACTTATGAACTCTGAAATTGTCTCTTGGAAGATGACTGTGCTTAGCCCTTTAGGGAAATCTGTAGTGGTAGACAAACTCTTTAGGGTTGTGCCTTTAGAGGTTCAGGGAGTAGTGTTTCCAGCGAATTTGATGGAGCTGCCATTCGATGAATTTGATGTGATACTAGGAATGGACTGGTTAGTAAGGTATCATGCAAATTTGGACTGTGCTGCTAAGCGTATGACGTTGAGGTCTCCCGAGGACAATGAGGTTGTGGTGATAGGTAAGAGGAGAGACTACTTCACTAATGTAGTGTCTGCTCTTAAGGTGGAGAAGATGGTGAAGAAGGGATGCTTGGCTTTCCTGATGCTTGTTAGTGCTTTGGATGCTAAGGAAGCAGTTGTGGGGGAGGTCAGGACAGTGAAGGAGTTTGTGGATGTTTCTCCAGAAGAACTTCCAGGGTTACCTCCAGATCGGGAGGTGGGGTTTGGAATTGACTTGTTGTCGGGTACAGCGCCAGTGTCCATCGCTCTTTATAAGATGGCACCAAAGGAGTTGGTCGAGCTGAAAGCCCAAATCTAAGAGTTGCTAGATCACGATTTTATTCTACCCAGTATGTCTCCATGGGGAGCATCGGTGTTGTTCGTAAAGAAGAAGGACGGATCTATGCATATGTGCATAGATTACCACCAGTTGAATAAGCTGACGATCAAGAACAAGTACCCGCTGTCGAGAATAAACGACTTGTTTGACCAGCTCAAAGGGGCTGCGATCTTTTCGAAGATAGATCTGAGGTCGGGGTATCACTAGCTTAAGGTGAAGGAGGCTGATATCCATAAAATAGCATTTTAACTTGATACGGGCACTACGAATTCCTAGTAATACCGTTCGGGTTGACTAACGCACCGGCTGCGCTCATAGATATGATGAACCGGGTTTTTCAACCTTACTTAGATCAATTCGTCGTGGTGTTTATAGATGACATCCTGGTATATTTCAAGTCTAAGGAAGAGCATGATGCACATCTTCGGGTGGTGCTGCGAATTTTAAGGGAAAAGAAGTTGTACACCAAGTTTAGTAAGTGCAAATTCGGTTGAGTGAAGTCACTTTTCTAGGTCATGTGGTATCCGCAGAGGGAATAAGAGTGGATTCTCGGAAGATTGAGGCAGTATTGGATTGGAAACCACCTAAGTCGGTAGCGGAGATTCGCAGCTTCTTAGGGTTAGTGGGCTATTATAGAAGATTTGTCGAGGGTTTCTCTTCAATAGTAGCACCTTTGACTAAGTTGTTGAGAAAGAGGGTACCTTCACCTTTTGTATGGTCGGATAAGTAGCAGTAGAGTTTCGAGAAGCTAAAAAGAGTTTTGACAGAAGCACTGATTTTGATTTAGCCTGTGGTGGGGAAAGATTTTGTGGTGTATTGTGATGCTTCTCATACGGGGTTAGGTTGTGTACTGATGCAGGAAGGGAAGGTGGTTGCTTATGCATCTCAGCAATTGAGACTGCATGAAGTCAACTACTCAACGCACGATCTGGAGTTGGCAGCGGTAGTTTTCGCTTTGAAAATGTGGAGGCATTATCTGTATGGAGAGAAGTCAGTGATCTACATGGACCACAAGAGCCTGACGTATCTATTGACTCAGAAGAAGCTGAACTTGAGACAGTGAAGGTGGGTAGAGTTGTTAAAGGATTACGACTGTTCGATTGAATACCACCTGGGTAAAGCAAATGTGGTGGCAGATGCCCTAAGTCGAAAGGTAGTATCGAATCTGAGGGCTATGTTCGCACATCTTAGTCTCTATGACGACGGGAGTTTGTTAGCAGAGCTATAGGTAAAGCCGACGTGGTTAAGTTAGGTAAAAGAGAAACAGTTGGTGGATGAGGTTTTGAGTGCTCGACTTCAGCAAGTTAAGAGTGGGGAGTTAGAGGACTATAGTGTGAACAGTGACAGAGTTTTGTGTTTTCGTGGTAGGGTGTGTATGCCGAAAGATATGGAATTGAGGCCGAAGATTCTTCGCGATTCGCATAGTAGCCCTTACGCTATGCATCCTGGAGGAAGTAAGTTGTATAAGGATCTACGGGAACAGTTTTGGTGGCCTGGATTGAAGCAAGAAGTTATAGAATTTGTGGGGAAGTGTTTAACGTGTCAGCAGGTCAAAGCTGAACACCAAGTACCTTCGGGGTTGCTGTAATCAGTGAAGATTTCGCAGTGGAAGTGGGAGAGAATCACCATGGATTTCGTTAGTAGGCTTCCTCTTACGCCTACTAAGAAAGACTCGGTATGGGTGATTGTGGGCCGATAGACAAAGTCCGCTCATTTTATACCTGTTCGTGTTGATTACTCTCTGCAGAGATTAGCGAAGCTATATGTAGCAGAAATTGTGAGACTGCATGGAGTGCCGGTGTCGATCATATCGGATAGGGATCCTAGATTTACGTCGAGGTTTTGAAGGGCGTTGCATCAGGCTTTGGGTACCAGGTTGGACTTTAGTACAGCATTTCATCTGCAGACGGATGGCCAGTCTGAAAGGGTGATTCAGGTGTTAGAAGATATACTAAGGGGATGTCTTATCGACTTCAGGGGTAGTTGGGAAGAATTCTTGCCTTTAGCAGAATTCACTTGTAACAATAGTTATCAAGCTAGTATTTGGATGGCGCCATATGAAGCATTGTATGGGCGGAAGTGTCGGACTCCTACTTGTTGGATGGAACTAGGAGAACGTCATGTTTTGGGTCCAGAGATAGTGGCAGAGTCAGAGGACAAGGTTAAGGTAATTCGGGCGCGGTTGGAAGAGGCATCTGATAGACAAAAGTCGTATGCAGATCTTAAGTGGAAAGAAATAGAGTTTGCAGTGGGTGATTGAGTGTTCCTGAAAGTTTTGCCGTGGAAGAAGGTGATGAGATTTGGACAAAAGGGTAAACTGAGTCCCAGGTTTATAGGGCCTTATCGGGTTTTGAAGCGAGTTGGACCAGTGGCTTATCAGTTAGAGTTGCCTTCGAAATTGAAACAGATGCATGATGTGTTCCACATGTCGATGCCACGTCGTTATCAATCGGATCCGTCTCACGTGGTGCCAATGGAGAAAGTTGAGCTGAGGGTAGACTTGTCCTATGAAGAAGAGCCGATTCAGATTCTGGAGCGAGATGTGAAGGTGCTTCGGAAGAAATCAGTTCCTCTAGTCAAAGTGTTATGGCGGAACCATGGTTCAGAAGAAGCTTCATGGGAGCCGGAAGCAATACCCTCACTTATTTTGATCAAGTAATTTTGAGGCCGAAATTATTTTTAAGGGGGTGGAACTGTAACATCCGGGATTTAGGGGTCTGGCATTTTAAGCCATATTTATGTGCTAGCATGCTCTGTATGTTGTTTGAGTGCGTTTGGAGGCTTCGGGAAACCTTGGGGTTAGGTAGAAGCCTTAGTAAAATTTTGGGTTCCAAGCTTTTAAGGGAAAGCTAGTGGCGTTAGGCCTTAAGAGGTTTATGAGGGGGGTTATGGCACAAAGAAAGGAGGTGGTGGAGTGACAAGGGATGCTACCTAGGGTGCTTGGAGTTTACGTCACAAAGGGTCCAAGGGGGGAGAGGTTCGAATCACGCCAGCTGCAAAGGAGCTTTTTTTTTATTTGGTGTTTGCGTCTAAAGGGGAGGTGTTGGGGGCGGCATGGGCACTTGGAAGGTGGAAGTGGACTTGGTCAAGTTTTTTGAATAGGTGATGGAGAGTCAATTGAGGGGTTTGAATGAGTCAAACTCATTTGAATTAGTGTGGTAGAGGGAATTTAGGAGAAAAACGTGTAGGGTGTTGGCTAGTTGGTTGATAGCCGAATTCTTGAAGGGTTGAGAGGGGGAGCATTCGATTTTGAGCCTAAGAAGGGGGTGCCGAATTTTGGTAGCCATTTGGGAGCATTCACCTTATTTCTTTGCATTTCACCAAAGCCGAATTCTCTACCATTTTTTCTTCTACCACTTTTTCTTCTTTTTTTTCTTTTGACAACCCTCTTTTCTCCTCTTTTTCTCCTAAGGCCGAATCTTTCTCTTCATTTATCACCATTTCTGAAACACCATAAACCATATCCCTTTTCCTTATTTTCATCAAGTACTTCATTTTAAAATGCCGAACAACTCATCTCTTCTTTCTTTGTTGTAGCCAAATAATCTTCTCCCATATTCTGAGCTATAGCTGAACCTTCTAGTCATCCGCACCTCAGGAGTCCGTCTCTCTTAGTTGCTAAGTTCCAATCGGTTAGTGGTGGTAGGGGCACTCTTCTTCTTTAATATTTCTTTTTATTTCTTTGGTTGCTGAAACCAAAAGTTAACCCTGTTTCTTGTATGGCTAAATCTATGGAGGGCTAGGTTTCGGGACTTCTTCTTTTAAGCCAACATTAAGGGTGCTAGGGATCTATCGAGATTTGTTTAAAGGTATGGAGGGTGTGGTATTCGGCCAAAGGCCATCTGTGTTAGGCAGTAATCGTTAGGCCGAAGGCCATTTCATGTGTTCATTTGGCGTTAGAGTCGAATCTAACATGGGTTATATAGGGATTTCGGCAGACTTGTAGGTTCAAGCGTATAGCTCCGGGAATTGGTCGATTTCGGTAAGGAATATTCCACTCTAGTATTTGTTAAGCCTTGCTAATCATTTTGATTTAACGTGTATTAACCCAGGTATTCTGATTAAGTTGTTATTCGATTGAACCCAATACCAGCCAAGTGGAGAAAGGGGTCAGACATATAGTCCCAACCCTTAAGTTCAAGAAATGGTCAGATTCAGCGGTTCGGGATTGGCCTCTGGGCTATGGGCCAACATCCGACACTGAGAAGCAGGTCACTGTGATCTCTTCGAGCGAGGACATTAGGGAGGTCGATAGTTTAGTGATTCAGGTTCTCAGGTTATTTACATATTTACTTTAATTATAATATGAATTATGTGTGATAGCCGAAATAGTGGCTGTGGTGATGCTACTACCATAATGGGGTAATCCGGTACCAGGTTAGTAACTTTCTGATATTGAAATTTTGGATGGATATATGTATATAAATGTGGAATTGTGGTAAGCATGTTATGTATGCATGATTGACAGGTTCATAATGTTTATATTGTCATTTCATCATAATATGTACTGTATGTGCATGGGATCGTGATATGTTTAAAGAAGGAAAGGGTGTACATTTATGTACGTGGTTGATGTTAGCCTTGAGCTACATCGTGGTTTGATGTTGGCTTCATGCCTCATCATGAATTGCTGATGACCTTGAGTCACACTATGGATAATTGTGATTTAATCACATGGATCAGTGGCTAGACCACTAAATGAACTTTGAGCAGCATGATTGCCAAAGAGGTGTGTAGCGGATGGAGGGTCGATTTAGTAATCCCCTGGTGTGTGGTGGCAGGATACGGGGGTGTGTAGCGGTTGGATACTAGGTTGGGGTGGGTTAACATGTTGCATCTTTATGTGTGGTAGGTGGATTAGTGTGGTTGTGGGCCAAGCCCATTTGTGGAAACATGTGGAATAATTGCGGTCGAGTTGGTTTGACTCACTCTATTTTCCTAAAACAATGCAGTGATACATGATTCTTGGACCAAATGGAAGGGACTCGAGGTGGCCATGCAGAAGCTACTTTTATTTCTTTAAGTTTATATTTTAGATTTTCAAGTTCTTTTTGGAATAGATTTTATTGTAATAAGGTCACTTCAATTGTTTTGGGATTTTATTTATGGTTTTAAGTTGGAGTTACTATTAAAATATTAACTAAAAATAACTATAAAGCTTTTATGACTCAAACATCGAAATTAAGTTTTCAAGTCTGGATTTCTCATAAACAACTCATTTCCCATGGAACATCCGTTTCCAAATACCGACTTAAACGTATTTAAGACCTTTGTTTTAAAACCCCTAATTTGTTTTTACTTCCAAATTTAATTCTTCTTTTTAGCAACTACTCCAGTGACATTCCGGATTCGGCCATGGTGTTTTGGGCCGGGTTTGGGGCGTTACACTTCCTGAGGGTATCGTCTTTATCAACTGAGTTTTCTTAATGTCTTTCTCCAATTCATTCTTTTGTCTTTGCATTCAGTTTAAGTATTTTGTTAGTTTAATAATCCAATCACTCCATATTTTAGGCTAAATAATAGAAAGAAAGTGAGTAGTAGTACTTTTAGGTTCCCTTGGGATCGATAAGATATTCTTGCCTGCCATACTTGTAACACCCCAAACTCGGCCTAGAAGTTAGGCCCGAATCCGGTGTGTCACACTAAAAAGTGCTTCGATAACGTATAAAGAAATCATGTCAAATGAGAAAAACATGTTAAATCCTTTTTATTCGTACAAAAGTTGGTGTTGATTGGTTAAAATCAAGGAAAAACAAATTTGATTTGAAACATTTGATAAAATATTACTAACTTTGAAGTAATGATCTTATAAAACTGTGACTTTTGAAAATATCGTTGATAGATCGAGAGAAAATTTCCGTGTTAAATATAATTGTAAAAACTTTATTTGAAATTCATATGTTAATCGATTTTGGAAAACTTATATTTAAGATTCTAGAAAATCCCATTTTAAAGTAATTTAAGCAAAATATAAGTAAATCAAACATAAAGCAAATAATAAAATACTCCAGAGGTCTTATTACAAATAAAACCTATAATAGTAAAAGTAATAAAACGGAATATGTAATTTAATAAAGCTCGAAACACCAATTTCTAAAATATGGCCTCCATCGAGTCATCCATGGCCCCAAGTCCTCGTCACTGAGCATTACCTACAAGGGTTAAGAGAAAAAGGGGGTGAGTTGCAAGAACTTAGTGTGTAACCCATACCATTGTCCACTGGGCCAAAAATCCATTTATGCATTTATTGGACCAAAGCCCATTTACAATTATAACATAATAACTGTATTTAATATGCATGTGATATGCAATTCCCAAACCAAACCTAGTTTTCCATCCACTACACACCACCCGTACCAACCAACACGCCTGTGGGGAGCTTTAGTCACCAACCCCGCCAACACACCAAACTGGGCATTAAGCCATATATCAAACTGGGCACTAAGCCATATATCAAATTGTGGCAGAGCCACCGGTAATTTATTGTGGCAGAGCCATCGGTAATTTATTGTGGCCGAGCCACCGGTAATTTGTAGCAAAGCTACCAGAACTTCTCTTCATCAAAATCCCAACCCATGCAAATCATGTATATAATGTATAACAATTCACAATGATGTATTCAGATATTCATTACAAATTTTATGGCCCATTATAATAATTTATCAAAGTTGGCCCATTAAGCAAATATCATCTTGGCCCATTTTCCATATTTTCAGATCGACCCATATAATCATATATCAATTTGGCCCACATAACCAAATATATCAGATTGGCCCACATAATCATATATCAATTTGGCCCACAAAACAAAATATATTAGATTGGCCCATTAATCAATATGTCCATTCGGCCCATAAGGCAATATGTCAATTCAGCCCATTAAGCAAATATCATCTTGGCCCATTAACACTTTACAAATCAGCCCAAAAGCGGCATTTCCATAATTCGGCCCATAAGGACATTTTCGTAATTTGGCAATCGTACCAGCTAAGGGTAATTCGATAATCTTACCCACTAAGTGTATTATGGTAATTTCATAACCAAGGCTTAACTACTAATTTGGGGCATAAAAGTTTGAAACTGTCCATCTGCGTCATACTGACTAAATTGACCATAACTCGAGTGAGGAATCTCAAAATCTAAATCCATAAATTTTTATTGAAACTAGACTCATATATCTCCTTACTACAAATTTTCCAGAATTTTTGGCTTAACCATTTAGTACAGTTTATTCCTTAAAATTTCCCTTGTTTCACTGTCCAACAATTTTGACCTCTCTTACCCAAAATTCAAATATCTCACTGTACAATTTTCATATGCTGCTCTCACTCGTTTCTATTGAAAATAGGCTCACTAAGGAATCCATACATATAAATTATATCCCATAATTTACTTTATACAATTTTATACGATTTTTCCAAGACAGATTAGGGAACCACAAAATCATTCAGAACCAGACTCACTAAAATTAACATATCTCAGAATATAAAATTTCTTTTCCTTCTTTGTTTCTTCCTTATCAAAATAGACACAGTAAGATTTGATTTGATATCTTATTCACTTATTAATTCCCTTTCTCCTATTTTTCATGATTTTTCGAAATCACATCACTGCCACTGACCAAAACTATTTTATTACAAAAACATGGTAACCACTATGAACCTACGCGCGCCCGAATGATCCCAAATGCCGATTTTTTATTTTCTTTGGTATTTCGACCAAATCACAGAACATATCATACAAACTTTCAGAGAAGTGTGAGATCACACACCATTTCAAGCATGTATTCAGAAAATACAGGATTACACACCTTGATTACGAGTCGTGCTTTCTACCGATTTCAACACCACGAATGTGATCTCCCTCAATACACCATGAATCAATCCTACCCTTTGGCTACTGAAATCCCGTCCCCACTTGCTTGACGAGTCGATGATAATGATTTGGTTAATACAAATAACTTGTGCTTCTTCACCTTGTTGAAAGTCCGATTGTACTTATGGCTACGAGCGAATCAAATGAGATAGATTCGGCCTTCCCACTTAGAACATGATTGATCAAAGGAGTGAGTGTTAATACGGATGAGAAGAATGATAAAGAAGAGATGAAGATTCGGTTTTAGAGGAAAATATATGTTGATATTCGGCTATAGGGAAAAATCAAACAAGAATATGTGATTTAATGGTGGTGTTGGTTTAGAGAAGAGAAAAGATTAGAGGAATGATTAGAAGAATGGATGGAAGGTTGGATGGGTAATAGGTTGTTCGACTATCCAAGAAAGATGAACAAAGGATGAAGGTTTTGGCCAAACAAAAATGGAGGAAAATGCACAATTGTGCTAATATATTTCGGCAAGGAAAGTTGCAAAATTGGGAGAGAATGACTCCAAGTTGTCAAAGGAATTTTTGGCCAAAACAAAACTAAGACTTAACCAAATGCCAAAATAAAATTCAGCTACCTATCTTCCCCCAAAACCGTCCACATGCATCCCCCCTAGGATAAGAGTTTGGCTACCCAAACTTTCCAAAACACCATCCTCAAAATAAGCCCTTGTCCCACTTACTTACCTATTTCTCATGATTCCTTTCCCCAACTTCAACCTTGCCTTATTCTTTTAGCCACCTTACCAAAATAATGAAGTCCACCCTTGCCATATTTATTCCTTGACCGACACATAAGAAAGGGAAGCAAAAATAAAAGTCAAATTGCACACAAAGTGATTCGAACTCCTTCCCTCAAGGTGCTACAAGTGGTGCCATATCCTCTCTACTAATAGCTCTTTTATGCTAGCTATTTAATCAATTATTTCCATATGCTTTAAGGTCACTTACTCCATCTCCTTAAAGTGCAAAAATACCAAATTTTTCCTAAGGCCCAATTAAACCCGAGACTTCATAGAAACCTCGTAGCCTTCCAAATTCACTTAACTAATAGTCCAATTTGCAATAATGCAATTCTCTTATTCTCAGAATTTTAAACATTCCTACGCCCAAGGCCTAATGGGCCCAATCCTACTAGGCCCAATTTCGGGATGTTACAATAATACTGTTCGATAGGTGCACTTGCCTCTATTGTTGTCACAATCGGTCTACAGGTTTGATCATTCTTTATAAATATTAAAACTCAATTGTTTGACATGATCAAGTTTTTGGCATCGTTGCCGGGGAACTCTAAAATATTAAGAAAGCTCTATTTCTATTACTTTAGCTATTATTTTTATTTTTAAATTTCTCTTTCATACATATATTTTTTGTTCTTGTTTTTCTAAATTTTTTTCTTTCTTTGCATATCAGGTACCTCTAGTTTATGACTAGAAGAAATCCGAGAGGACCATTAGAATACGAAAATGACATTGAGGCTACCGCTCGCAGAAATCGCAGAGAAATAAGATGAGCCCTAGACTATCAAAGAGAAGAACAGCAAAGATTCAATCCTAATGAAGGGATGGACGAGAACAATCCACCAAATATGCAAGAACAGAATGCTCCGCATACTATGTATGATTATGCTAAACCTAATTTGACAGGAGTAGAATCTAGTATTGTTAGGCCCACTATAGCTGCTAATAATTTTGAATTAAAGCCTAACACAATACAAATGATTCAACAATTCATTCAATTTGATGGTTTGCAGGATGAGGATCCAAACACTCGTATATCTAATTTTTTTGAATTCTGTGATACCTTCCAAATAAATGGCATTTTTGACGATGCCATACGTCTTCGGTTATTTCTTTTTTCATTAAGGAACAAAGCAAAGTGGTGGTTGAACTCGTTACCACGAGGGTCAATCACCACATGGGATCAAATGACCGAAAAGTTTCTTTTAAAATATTTTCCACCAGCCAAAACGGCTAAATTTAGGAATGATATATCTTCTTTTGTGCAGAATGACGCAGAAAACATTATATGATGCATGGGAAAGATATAAGGATCTCCTAAGGAGATGCCTATACCACGGATTACCTTTTTGGCTTCAAGTCCAAACTTTCTACAATGGTGTGAATTCTCCAATTAGGCAAATGATTGATTCATCAGCCGGTGTAACTCTGAATAATAAAACTCCTGAAGCAGCTTACGATTTTATTGAGGAGATGTCATTGAACACCTATCAATGGCAAATTACAACGGCTAAACCGACAAAATCAGCCGGAGTTTTTAACATAAACGCAGTGACAATGTTGTCAACACAAATAGAGTCAATGAATAAAAAGCTTGATAATTTATGTTCTTCACAGGTACATCCAGTCATGCAATGCGAAGCGAGTGGGAATGTGGTGAATTCTGAGTAACCACCTTACCAACCAGAGCGTAAAACGAAAGGACAAACTATATAGGTAACAATTTCAGATCTAATAATAATCATTATAGTAACACTTACAATCCAGGTTGGAAGAACCACCCAAATTTTTCATGGGGAGGACAAGGAAATTAAAGGCAGCAACCTCTTCCAAATTACCAAAATCAACCTTATCCACCGGAAAAGAAGCCGAGTCTTGAAGAGATGCTGAAAAAGTTCATGGCAGCTATAGATTCTCGTCTCCAAATGACGGAAGCAACACTTGATGAACTGCAAATCTTACTTAAGGAAATCAAGACTCAGGTGGGAGAGCTCATTACGTCAGTGGGAATACTTACTAAAATAGTATGTGAATTAAGGACGGAAATTTCTTCCAAAGAAACAGAGCAAGTAAGGGTAGTCACACTGAGAAGTGGCAAAGAGCTAGTGTGACCACAAAGAAAGACACCACATGATGTCATCAAAAAAATGTAGAAGTTGAGAATGACAATACATTTCATAGAGAGAATAGAACACAAATTCCATATCCAGAAAAATTGAAGAAAGAAAAATTGGATGCTCAATACGGTAAGTTCCTTGAACTCTTTAAACAGATACATATTAACTTACCTTTCGTTGAAGCTATTTCCTAGATGCCCAAATATGCAAAATTCTTAAAGGAACTTCTCACAAACAAAAGGAAGCTTGAGGAAGTATCAAAGGTGGAGCTTAATGAAGAATGTTTAGCCCTTCTCCAAAATAGACTACCACGGAAGTTAAAAGATCCAGGGAGCTTCACTATTCCCTACTTAATTGGTAGTTTAAACATCACGAAAGCCTTAGCAGATCTAGGCGCTAGTACCAACTTAATGCCTTATCGATTATTTAAACGACTAGATCTTGGGGAACCAAAACCCACTAGGATGAGCATTCAATTAGCATATAGATCTATTAAATATCCTAGAGGGGTTATTGAAGAGGTCTTGGTAAAAATTGATAAATTTATTTTTCCCATTGATTTCGTTGTGTTAGACATGGATAAGGACATTAATGTTCCTTTAATCTTAGGGCGTCCTTTTTTTGCCACTGCTAAAGCTATTATTGATGTAGGGCATGGCAAACTAGCATTAATGATAGGTGATGAAGAAATTATTTTCCAAATTTATGATGCCATGCGATATTCTAAAGAGCAAGATGATTCCTGTTATTTTGTTGACACTATTGATCATATTATTAAAAATTCATTACAGGAAATCCTGCAGGATGACACGATGGAATTGTGTCCGCCTCAAGGAGAGGGGGAAGAGGACGAAGGTAATGAGATTAGTTTGAATACATCATCATTCAAACAAATGAAAGAAGAGAACATTGAAGAAGATGACGTATTAAAACAAAAACCCTCCATCGAAGAGCCGTCTAATTTGGAATTAAAATAGTTACCAAAACATTTAGAATATGCATTCCTTGGGGACAATTCTACATTACCAGTAATCATCTCTTCATAACTAGACCCCAAGGAAAAGGAGGAGCTGATAAAGGTACTAGGAGAACACAAGAAAGCCATAGCTTGGAAAATTTCAGACATCAAGGAAATAAGCCCCGCGTTCTGGACTCATAAAATTTTAATGGAAGAAGAATATGAACCGTGTTTGCAACCTCATAGACGATTAAACCTTAGAGTGCCGAATTTTTTCCCCAAAACACTTAGGCCCAAACGACAACTCTTGGCCCAACTCCCTCCTTAGTGCCGCCACCTACATGCCCCTTACAGCATCACTAAATTTTGGGCCACAAGCCCAACTTGCTATTGAACATGGATACCTCACTTAAATTATGTCCTGTAGCTCTTTAGTAGAAAAGTCAAACCCAAGCCCAAACCTGAGCCCAATACACAAAGCTCTAGCCAACTCGACACTCAAAGTGCATGACCCACCTAATCGGGATGTTACAGTCAATTTCCTTAAAATAAATTTTGACCTCTAAATTTACATGGTCAGAAGAGTTGAGGGTATTGCTGCCGCATGACATCCTCCGGCTCCCATGTCGCTTCTTCTGATCCATGGTTCCGCCATAATACCTTTGCCAAAGGGATTGATTTCCTACGCAAAACTTTCACATCTCGATCTAGGATCTGCACTGGTTCCTCCTCAAAAGATAAGTCTGGGCTCACCTCAATTTCCTCTATTGGCATAACATGAGACGGATCTGAGCGATAGAGTCTAAGCATGGAAACGTGAAACACATTATGGATTTGACTCAACTCTGGTGGCAACTCGAGCTGGTAAGCTACTGGTCCCACTCACTTCGACACCCGATAAGGCCTGATAAATCTAGGGCTTAACTTGCCTTTCCTACCAAACCTCAAAACCTTCTTCCACGGCGACACCTTCAAGAGAACCCTGTCACCTTCTGCAAACTCTATATCCTTCCATTTAAGATCGGCATAAGACTTCTGCCTATCCGAAGCCTCTTTCAAACGAGCTCGAATCTCGTTCACCTTATCTTCTATTTCAGCAACCAACTCCGGACCCAACAACTGCCTTTCCCCCAACTCCGTCCAACATGTAGGGGTACGACACTTTCGTCCATATAACGCTTCGTATGGTGCCATTTGAATACTTTCCTGATAACTATTGTTGTACGCGAATTCAGCCAATGGTAAAAATTCTTCCCAATTACCTTTGAAATCCAAAACACAGCCCCTTAGCATGTCTTCCAAAACTTGAATCACCCTCTCCGATTGTCCATCTGACTGGGGATGGAATGTCGTACTAAAATCCAACCTTGTACCCAATGCCTGGTGCAAAGCCTTCCAGAACCTTGACATAAATCTAGGGTCCCTATCTGAAATAATCGACACTGGTACCCCATGCAACCTCACAATCTCTGCCATGTATAGTCTCGCTAACTTCTGAAGAGAATAATCCATACGTACGGGTATGAAATGAGCAGGCTTCGTCAGACGATCCACAATTACCCGAACAAAATCCTTTTTAGTGGGTGTGAGGGGTAGCCCACTAACAAAATCCATCGTGATCCTTTCCCACTTCCACTGTGGAATTTTTATCCGTTGCAACAAACCCGACGGAATCGATGTTCACCTTGACTTGTCGACATGTCGACACTTACCCACAAATTCGCCACCACACGCTTTAGGCTGGCCACCAAAATCGCTCCAAAGAAATCTCAAGACATCTTACTACCTCCCGGATGCATAGCATATGGACTGCTATGTGCCTCTCAAAGAATTTTCTGTCTTAACTCCTCGTCTTTAGGCATACACACTTTTCCCTGAAAACACAACACTCCATCGCTGCTCAAGCTATACCCTTCCAATCCACCATTTTACACTTGCAAACATCGCGCGCTCAAAACTTCATCCACCAATTATTTCTCCTTAACCTGTTCTACCCACATTGGCTTCACTTGCAATTCCGCTAATGCACTTCCGTCATCATACGACTAAGGTGGGCAAACATGGTTTTAATTCGCCACCACCTTATGGCTCAAGGCGTCCGCTACCACATTAGCCTTTCCCGGGTGGTACTCAATCGAGCAGTCATAGCCCTTCAACAACTCGATCCACCTCCTCTGCCTTAAATTTAACTCCTTCTGTGTAAGAAGGTACTTCAAACTCTTGTGATCCGTATACATAATAGACTTCTCTCCATACAAATAATGTCTCCAAATTTTTAGGGCAAAAACCCCTGCAGCCAATTCCAGATCATGCGTCGGGTAGTTCACCTCGTAAGGTCTCAACTGTCGAGAAGCATATGCTACTACTTTCCCTTCTTGCATTAGCACACATCCTAATCCCGTATGCGACGCATCACAATAAATCAGAACTCTTTCCCCGCTTCAAAGTTGAATCAAGATCGAGCTTAGTCAAAATCCTCTTTAACCTCTCAAAACTTTCTTGTTGCATGTCTGACCATACAAACGGAACTCCTTTCCTTAGCAACTTGGTTAATGGGCTGCAATTAGAGAAAACCCTTCCACAAACCTTTGGTAATATCCTACTAAACCCAGAAAACTCTGAATCTCCGCCACAGACTTCAGTGGTTTCCAATCTAATACAGCCTCAATCTTCCGAGGGTCCGCTCTAATCCCCTCAGCTGACACCACATGGCCCAAGAAGGTAACTTCCTTCAACCAAAACTCACACTTACTAAACTTTACGTATAAACGCTTTTCCCTTAAAATCTGCAACACCACCCACAAATGCGCGTCGTGCTCCTCTTCCGATTTAAAAATATACCAGAATATCATCTATAAATACTACAACGAATCGATCCAAATACGGCTGAAACACCCATTTGTCATATCCATAAACGCGGCTGGTGCGTTCGTTAACCAAAACGGTATTACCAAAAATTCATAGTGCCGTATCGAGTACGAAACACTATCTTATGGATATCTGTCTCCTTCTCATTAAGTTGCTGATATCCCGACCTCAAATCTATCTTGGAGAAGACCGATGCTCCCTTAAGCTGGTCGAATAAGTCGTCTATCCTTGGCAACGAATACTTGTTCTTAATTGTCAATTTATTCAACTAACAGTAGTCTATGCACATTCGCATGGACCCGTCCTTCTTCTTAACAAAGAGTACAGGCGCTCTCCAAGGTGATACACTTGGCCGGATGAAACCCCTATCCAACAACTCCTGTATCTGTGCTTTCAACTCCACCAACTCCTTTGGCACCATCCTATATGGGGCAATAGACACTGGCGCAGTTCCCGGTAGAAGATCTATACCAAACTCCACTTCGAGGTCCGTGGGCAAACCCGGAAGCCCTTTCGAGAAAACATTGATAAATATTTTCACCTTTCGGACACTTCCTATAGCCGATTCCTTAACTTCCAAGGCACAAACATAAACCACAAAAACCTCACAACCTTTCCTTACCATCTTCTCCGCCTTTAGCGCGGACACCACATTAGAGAGGTAATTCTTTCTCTCACCTATCATCACTACTTCTTCACCCTCGACCAATTTCAGTACCATGCGCTTAGCTGCACAGTCCAGTTCTTCCTGGTGCTTAACCAACCAATCCATTTCTAAGATCAAATCGAACTCCCCGAAGGGTAGTTCCATCAAATCAGCTTGAAACACTACCCCTTGAAGTTCTAGGGTACATCCTTATATAGTTTGTCTACTACCATAGAGTGTCCCAAAGGGCTTATTTCCGACATTTTCCTAGCAGAAATCTCATAAGCTAAGTTCAACATTTCCATTATACCACTAGCAACATAAGAGTGGGTTGAACCAATATCAATCAAAGCAGTATAAGGCAACCCAAAAATTAAAAACGTACCGGATTATAATGTCCGGTGCGTTGCCCTCCTCTCAACGTTTCGCTGCATAGACCAACCCAGGCTGTCTTGCATTAGCACCTCCAGCACCTCGACCAGGTGCTCCATGGCCTCGACCGTTATCATTACCACCCCTAGCTATGCCTCGACCCCTCTGTGGTTGGTGGCCATCTCTCCTGAACTGAGCACGTGCTTAACCCTCAGCCTGTGCCCTAGCTGACTTCTATGGACAATCCCTTATCTGGTGCTCCATCGACCCACACTCAAAGCACCCTCTATTACCAGCCCAACACTCTCCCGAATGAGACTTCCCACATCGAGCACACTGAGGTGGCTACTGAGCAAAGAAGAAGAGCCGACCAGCAACTCGATCCGTCCACCAAATCTAGCCCTCTTCTGAGAACTCCCAAAAGACCCTGATGGCCCAAAATTTCTCTTATCCCTACCTCTGTCCTGATTTTGTTTCTTGGTTCGCTACACCTCCTCAGCTATTTTGGCCTTTTACACGAGAATGATAAATTCCCTTTCTCGCTGTGGTGCAATCAACACCTGCAACTCATCTCTTAGCCCGTCCTCAAACCTAACACAGCGCTCATGCTCTGTAGCCACCATACCCTGAGTATACCTACTCAACCTCAAGAATTTTACCTCGTACTCGGGTACCGACTTACTCTCCTGAACAAAATTCAAGAACGCCCTACATTGCACATCAGTATAACTAGCTCCCACATACTTCCTCTGATAGGCCGCCTTAAAGAAATCCCAGGTGATATCATCAGCCACTGTACCATCCCTGACTGTGAGCCACCACTGATACGACTCATCCCGGAGAAGAGACATTATCCCCTTCAACTTCTCCTTAACCGAGAAGTCTAAATCATCCATTATTCACTATGTCAACTCTAACTAGTACTCAGTAGTGTTGGGAGCTACACTAGAAACTCCCCTAAACACTTCTGCTCCGTTAGCCCAGAGTCGCTCAGCCACAGATTTTCGGGCTCCTAAACTCGCACCTGCCCTGGCAACTCTCTCCAAAACTCGCAGTACTGCTTGAGATACTATATCATCACCACCAGCTTGGTCTTGAAACTCTGTTTCCGCTGTCGGCAAATTCGGCATCACGTTTCCTGACCCATGGCCAGACCCTACTGGCTCTGACGCGGTCATCCTACCACTACCACGACCTCTTGTACTCATTCTTCTCGTTCGCGCTTATCTGGTTAAGAATTTTATGAATTATTAACTCTGTTCACTTTTTATCCACGAACAAATTTATGAAAGATAGTTTTAAAAGTGATTCTTTTGAGTTCGAACCTATTTACAGTTTCAGTTCCATGCTTATCTCCTAATTTTGAATACCACATACATTCATCACACAACAACCTCCATGAACTCACATTCAACATGTAGGGATATTTTCATAATTTTCCAAAATAAAGTTTTAGGTGATTTTTCAAAATACAGGTATTTTGGTAATTTTCGTGAAGTAGGGGTATTTTGGTAATTTTACAACTCGGGGGTATTTTGGTAAATCTATAAGTCAGGGGTAATTTGGTAATTTTACAAACCAAGGGTACTTTGGTCATTTTTCAAATCCAGGGTAGTTATTACAAATCAATGGGTAATTTGGTAATTTTACAACTAGGGTTTACAGGGTGGTTGGTCCCTTTCGGGTTTTAATTATAAGGTTTAGCCTGTGAACAAATCCTCATGGTTAGAGTGAATAAATACTATGCACTGTAGGATTTCAAATAAGAGAAGGTGAGTCACTAGACCGCTTAAATACCGTGCTCTCCCTAAATCCAATCCTAGACATGCGCATGCTTGTTGCCACACCCTAGCTCTCACGACTTACTCACGTGTTTGTTTGATTAAACTTAAGTCTTATGCAATTAAGGAGTTGTGTAAACTAGCCCTATGGTTCATCAGTACTATCATGCTTGTCTAGGTCTAAAACCCACGAAGCCCAACATATAAACATCACATCAAAGGTGAGGGTACTTACCTGGGTAGATCGACGCCAGAGACTCAGGTGCCATGCTTTTTGGGATATTCATCTCCCTAAAAATCATTTTACAAACTATTAAAACACATTTTGGGCCTTAAACCCACAACCGAGCTTTTGAATCAGACTCTGATACAAAAATGTAACACCCCAAACCCGATCAAAACACTACAACTGAATCTGGCGTGCCACGGAAAGAAAACATTTTGAAAACCGATATGTCGACTTGTTTAAAGAAAATTCTGTTGTAACATTTTAAAGAATACGTCGTTGGTTCTTGTGATGTTTAAAACATGTTGAAACTTGTTTCAGAAAAACTTAGTTGCTTTATAGTTACTCCGTACTTATTACTTAATCATTGTATATTTCAGAAAACGAGTATTTGTTTAAAGTTTTGAAAACACCCAATTCATAGTTTAACCAGCATGCTTAATAGAACCTTTAAGAAAAAACTAAATAAAATGTCCCAAAATAACACTTAAGCGGCCTTATTACAAAACTGAAAACCCAAATTAAAGAAAATAGCTAAGTCCATATAGAAAACATTAAAATAAAACGAATGTTGAGCATGGCCACCTCGAGTCCATTTCGGCTCGATATCCATGATCTATGGTTTATCTGCAAAATATAATGGAAGGGGTGAGTCACCTAGACTTAGTGTGTAAATCCCCATCCCAAAAGAAGTTATGCTCTGACACAAGTTCATATACAAATATGCATGTCATGCATCCCATCAACCTAGATATCCATCCGTGTCTCCCAAATCAACTCCTTGTGGTACCAAACAACTGGTGGTGCCAAACCACTGGTAACTAAAGTTACAGAAGTAAACATATGTGGTACCAAACCACTGGTGGTGCCAAACCACTGAGGCATAGTCACAATATTACAATAAGTGGGGCCAACCCACTGTGTGGTACCTAACCACTGGTGACAGTCTGATAGATCATACTTCCCCCTCCACTCATCACCCATATCACATGTTCGTGCTCACAATACAAGTATGATCATGCTTTAACATGTACAATATTGTATAAAGAGTGGCATGCACTTGTAGATCACATTATAATTAACGCTAGCAACCATAACAACTTACCAGGCATCCTCGTTTTTACCTACAAGGGTAACTTAGTAATCACTGCCATCACTTCGGCTTTTATCATCACATGACATTTAACATATTAAGTAAAGAAAGTGTGTAAAAGTTACACACCTAGTTCTCGTACTAACGCTCTCACTGCTTCTACGCTATTATCACACGAGACTACCACTATTGGCCTACGATCTTTTCCTGACGTCGACCCACACCTCGATGGCCAGTCTCGCACTCCTGATACTGATCGTTTCTTGTATTTAGGCGTTGGGTTTACAGATCAAACCCCTCCTATTGCTTGGCTATTATTTGAATCCAAAATAATCTTTGGTCACTAAACCAATTAAACGATGAGATCTAATAGGTAATCATAATGCTTACAATGAAACCCTTACCTAGTTATCGAATCCCAAAAGTCTTTAAGAAAGTGTCTCCACCCTACCTACATTCGGCCACCACCAAAGTATCAAACCAAACTGATAATCACAACCCATCTAGTACCTTATGGCATTCGGCCAACGATAAAGGAACAAGAAAGTGGCCATTTGCCCGAACCCATACCACCACCTTTAGCTTCCTTCACAAATCGGCACCACAGATCACAGCAAGACAAGATTCAGCTCCTAAGGGTAGAGAGTGAAACTGATAGGGCCATAGAAAAAAAATGATTCGAGTTAGGAACTTAATGAAAAAGAGAGAAATCGCAGAGAATAAAACCCTGAAAAAACTCACTGATCCCTTGAAGACTATTCGGCTATAGTGCACCTTCAGGAAAAAGAAATCAAATTCAAGATTCGGCTATGGGAGATAGGAATATGAGCAGGAAGAATTCGGCTTTTAGAAAGATTTTGAAGAGGAGAAGAAAACTAGGGAGTTTTTGTTTTGATAAAAAGCAGAGGCACCCAAAAGAGAAAAGAATTTCGCTTTTTCAGAGAATAGGTGAGAAAGAAAGAACAAAAATGAAAGAAAAGATGATCACTTGCTACTAATTTTGGCAACACACACACACTCTCAGAGTTGGAGTTTCGGCCAACTCTCCTTTCTCCTGATAGCTTTTATCCACCCTTATCAGCTTCATCTTTATCTTTCCCTTAGATGAGACCTCCTTAAAACCAACTCTTCACTTTCTTATTATCAGCTTTTTATTAACAAAAATAAAAGAACTTAAACTCCCAAATTATAGCACATGTGCCGTCCCTTCTCCCTCCCCCTTGGAGTGCCGAATTTTTGCCCCAAAACACTTAGGCCCAAACGGCAACTCTTGGCCTAACTCCTTCATTAGTGCCGCCACCTACATGCCCCTTACAGCATCACTAAATTTTGGGCCACAAGCCAAACTTGCTACTGAACATGGATACCTCACTTCAATTATGTCATGTAGCTCTTTATTAGAAAAGTTAACCCAGGTTTAAGCCCAAACCTGAGCCCAATACACACTTCCAAAGCTCTAGCTAACCCTGGCACTCAAAGTGCACATACCCACCTAATCAGGATGTTACACCTTCTGATCCCTGTGGCGTCACTCCCTTGTGCCTTAAGTGGCACCTTCTTGCCACTTTACTAAGGCATTTCCTTCCGCCACATCTAGCTACCAATTACCCTTAACACCTAACTCCTTCAGCTCCCCCTTCTAAAAGCCCAAAAATAAATTTTTTCTCAAGGCTCTAGCCTATCCCCGGCCTAAGCCTAGACCCCCAAAACACCCTAAACTAGCATCACATTCATACCATTCACATGCAAACAATTAAAAAAGCAAAAGCCCCGATTTAAGGTTGTTACAGTTTTACCCCCCTTAAAAAATAATTTTGGCCTCGAAACTACCTGATCAAAAGAGTTGGGGGTATTGCTGCCAAATCACATTCTATGGCTCCCACATGGCCTCTTTAGTTCCATGATTCCACCATAGAACCTTCACCAAAGGAACTGACTTTCTACGCAGAACCTTCATATCCCGATCCAAAATTTGCACTGGTTCCTCTTCAAAAGAGAAATTTGGACTCACCTCAATCTCTTCCACTGGTACAATATCGACGGTCCGAAGATAGCGCTCAAAGATGGAAACATGAAACACGCCATGGATCGACTCAATTACATATAACTAGAGCTAAGACGCTACTGGTCCCACACGCTTCAACACCTTATAAGGCCCGATGAACCTAGGGCTCAGCTTGCCCTTCTGACCAAATCTCAGTACATTCTTCCATGGCGATAGTTTCAGGAAAACTTTGTCACCCACTGCAAACTCTATACCCCTCCGCTTAAGATCAGCATAAGACTTCTGCCTATCCGAAGCTTCTTTCAGACGAGCTCAAATTAGCTTAACCTTATCCTCTGTCTCAGTAACCAACTCAGGACCCAACAGCTGACGCTCTCCCAACTCTGTCCAACATGTAGGGGTTCGACACTTCCACCCATAAAGTGCTTCATACGATGCCATCTTAATACTTGCCTGGTAACTGTTGTTATATGCGAACTTGCCCAACGGTAGAAATTCTTCCCAACTACCCCTGAAGTCTAAGACACAACCCCTCAACATATACTCTAAAATTTGAATTACCCTCTCAGATTGCCCATCTAACTGCGGATGAAACGCCTGTGCTGAAATCCAGCCTAGTACCTAATGCTTGATGCAATGCTTTCCAGAATCTTGATGTGAATCTAGGGTCCCTATCTGAAATAATCGACACTGGCACTCCATGTAGTCGCACGATTTCTGCCACAAACAACTTAGCCAACGTTTGAAGTGAGTAGTCAACTCGAACCGAAATAAAATGAGCTAACTTTGTTAAATGATCAACAATTACCCAAACCGAATCCTTCTTGCTAGGTGTGAGGGGTAGCCCACTGGCGAAATCCATTGTAATCCTTTCCCATTTCCACCGAGAATCTTTATTGGTTGCAACAGACCCGAAGGTACCTAATGTTCGACTTTGACTTGCTAACATGTCAAACACTTACCCATAAATTTTGTTACTTCTCGCTTCAGATCTGGCCACCAAAACTGCTCCCGCAGATCTCAGTACATCTTACTACCTCTAGGATGCACAGCGTATGGACTGCTATGTGCCTCCTGAAGAATCTTTTGCCTTAACTACATTTCCTTCAGCATGCAGACCTTACCTTGAAAACACAACACACCCTCACCGCTTAAACTATACCCCTCTAATCGACCATTCTGCACTTGCAAATACGGAGTACATAAGTCTTCATCCATTAGCTGTTTCTCCTTAACCTGATTTACCCATGTTGGCTTCACTTGCAATTCTGCTAGCAGACTTCTGTCATCATACAGACTAAGATGAGAGAACATTGCCCTCAAGTCTGCTACCACCTTGCGGCTCAACACGTCAGCCACCCTTAGTCCTACCCGGATGGTATTCAATCGAGCAGTCGTAGTCTTTCAACAACTCAACCCACCTACGTTGTCTCAAATATAGTTCCTTTTGAGTCAAGAGGTACTTCAAACTCTTGTGGTCCGTGTAGATGATAGACTTCTACCCATACAAGTAATGCCTCCAAATCTTCAAAGCGAAAACTATTGCAGCTAACTCCGAGTCATGCGTCGAATAATTCACTTCGTGAGGTCTCAGCTGACGAGGAGCATACGCCATCACTTTCCCTTCTTGCATCAGCACACATCCTAATCCAGTATGCGATGCATCACAGTAAACCGTAAACTCTTTTCCTGCTTAAGGCTGAATCAAAACTGGAGCTTTTGTCAAAATCTTCTTTAACTTCTCGAAACTCTCTTGTTGCGTGTCTGACCACACAAACGGAACCCCTTTCCTTAGCAACTTGGTTAATAGTGCTGCAATCAAAGAAAAACCTTCCACGAACCTTCTATAATATCCTGCCAAACCCAGAAAACTTCAAATCTCTGCCACAGACTTAGGTGGTTTCCATTCTAATATCGCTTCAATCTTCCGAGGGTCCACCCTAATCCCCTCAACTGACACCACATGACCCAAGAAATTTACCTCCGTCAACCAGAACTCGCACTTCCTAAACTTCACGAACAGTTGCTTTTCTCTCAGAATCCACAGAACCACACAGAGATACTCATCATGCTCTTCCTCAGACTTCAAGTAGACTAGAATATCATCTATAAATACCATGATGAATCGATCTAAATACGGCTGAAAAACCCGATTCATCATGTCCATGAATACTGCTGGTGTGTTAGTTAACCCAAATGGCATTACCAAGAACTCGTAGTGCCCATAACGCATGGGAAACACCTTTTTATGGATATCGGCCTCCTTTACTCTAAGATGGTGATACCCCGACCTCAAATCAATCATAGGAAAATTGACACTCCCTTCAGCTGATCAAATAATTCGTCAATCCTCGGGAATGGATACTTATTCTTAATCGTCAACTTATTCAGTTGACGGTAATCTATGCACATCTGCATTGTTACATCATTCTTCTTAATAAAAAGCACGGGCGCTCCCCAAGACGATACACTCGACTGGATAAAACCTCGATCCAGCAATTCCTGAATCTATGCTTTCAGCTCCACCAACTCCTTTGGCGCCATCCTATATGGGGCAATAGACACTAGCGCGATTCCTGGTAGCAGATCTATCCCAAACTTAACTTCACGATCTAGAGGCAGACCCGGAAGCTCTTCCAAAAATACATCAGTAAATTCCTTCACCGTTTGGACGTTTTTTACAACTATTTCCTTAGCCTCCAATGCACAAACATGAACCATAAATGCCTCACATCCCTTTCTCACCATCTTCTCGGCCTTCAACGCGGATACCACTTTTGATAGAAAATTCCTTCTATTACCTATCATCACCACCTCCTCACCCTCAACAGTTCTCAATATCATGCGCTTAGTTTTGCAGTCCAAACTTGCTCAGTACTCCACTAGCCAGTCTATCCCTAGGATCAAATCGAACTCCCCGAATGGCAGTTCCATCAAATCAGTCGGAAACACTACCCCTTGAAGTTCTAGGGGTACATCCCTATACAGTTTGTTCACTTCTACAGAGTGACCTAGAGGACTAATTACAATCATCTCCCTAGAAGAAATGTCATAGTCTAAATCCATAGTTCCCACTATACTACTAGTAACATAGGAGTGCGTCGATCCGACATCTATCAAAGCAGTATAAGGCAATCCAAAAATTAAGAACGTATCGGTTATCACATCCGGTGCGTCACCCTTCTCTCGACGCCTCGCTACATACACCAACCCAGGCTATCTTGTATCAGTATTCTCGACATCCTTGCTCGGTGTTCCACGTCCTCAACCAGAACCATTACCTCCCCTGGCTGGACTGTGACCCCTCTGTGGTTGCTGGCCATCCCTCCTGAATTGTGTACGTCCTTGACTCACAGACTGGATTCTAGCTGATCTCTAAGGACAATCCCTTACTCGATGCCCCATTGACCCACACTCAAAGCACCCTCTGTTTCTTGTCCAATACTGTCCCGAATGAGACTTCCCACATCGAACACACCGTGGTGGCCACTGAGTGGTGGTAATAGGCTCTACAGCTTGGCTCGACCCGCCAAATCTAGCCCTTTTTTGCGAATTCCTGACAGACTCTGACAACCCAGAACTCCTCTTACTCCAGCATCTATCCTAATTTTGTCTCACCGACTGATTCACCCCTTCAGCTATCTTGGCCTTCTCCACTAAGACAGCAAATTCTCTTTCCCTCTACGAGGCAATCAACATCCGTAGCTCATCTCTCAGCCCGTCCTCAAATCTGACACAGTGCTCGTGTTTCATTGCCATGATACCCCTAGCATAATGACTCACCGAAGGAACTCCGCCTCATATTCCGATACTGACTTATTCCCCTGAATCAGATTCAAGAATGCCTTCTGCTACGCATCTAAATAACTAGACCCGATGTATTTCCTCTAATAAGCTGCTTAAGAAATCCCAAGTGATGTCATCAACTGTCGCACCATCCCGGACCATGAGCCACCACTGATAAGATTCATCCCGAGAAAAGACACTATCCCCTTCAAGTTTTCCTCAACCGTAAGGTCTAAGTCATCCATTATACGTTCAATCGCCTCTAGCCAGTATTCCATTGTATTGGGAGCTACACCAAAAACACCCCAGAATACTTCTGCCCTATTGGCTCGGAGTTGTTCAAACATAGATTTTCGAGCCCCTGTACCTCCACCTACTCCAGCTACTCTCTCTAAAACCCGCAGCATCGCCTGTGACACCGCATTGTCACCACTCGTCTGATCTTGGAACTCAGCACCCACAACTAGTGGTGGCGGTACCTCATTCTCTGACCCATGGCCAGACTCTGCCGGTTCTGATACAGTCATCCTACCTCTACCACGCCCGCGTGTATTATGCCCCCGTCCTCGAGTGCTCATGTCTACCGTTCCCAAATTAATCTGATTTAAGAATCTTATACATTAGCTTTCTTCCACTATTATTACAGTAAAATTTTATGAATAACTTAGAGTTGTTCTCGTAAGTTCATACAATCCTATGGGCTTCAGTCTCTAAAGTGGATTCCTATTACTAGCATCCATAACACAACAATTTAAGCCATGCAATCAACAGTTAGGGGACTTACCATTGCAGATTGGTGCCGGAGACTCAGGTGCCATGCTTCCCAAAACATGCATTTTCCTTCAAAGTTATTTTGAAAACCCTTTATTAAAAACGTTTTGGGCCTCGGGCCCACAGCTGAGCTTTTGAACCTAGCTCTGATACCAAAATTGTAACACCCCAAACCCAGTCAAAACATTACGATCGAATTCGGCATGTCACAAAGAAAGATCATTTTGATATAACCAGTTGTTGACTTAAGTTGAAAAGAACATGTTTTGTTTGATGGAAATCGAAGTTAGTTTGAATCAGTTGCTTAAACCGTTTCGAGATTTGTTCAAAAGAAAACCGAGTTAACTTGTTGATGTTACTCACTTTTTAGTCGATGGTAGATTTTGGAAAATCTTAAAAATTCATAAAGGTCTGTGAAAACATTCATTTTATTGATCCTTTGCCATTTTAAACGTGCTTTAGTGGTTAACCCAAATGCAATGATATTCAACGAAGTAAATAATCCCAAAATAACAATTTAAATGGCCTTATTACAACCAAAAACCAAATTTAATGAAAATTAAGTTCGAAGTAATAATTTAAAACAGAACCCGAAATATCATGCATGGCCACCTCAAGTCCGTCCCGGCTCCACATTCGCGATCTAAGAATCATCTGCAAAATGCAAAAGGGAGAGGTGAGTCACCAAGGCTCAGTGTATAAATCCCCATCCCACAGATATAAGCCCTTACATAGTTTCATAAGTAATTAAGTATGCCATGCAACCCAAACCTAACCATCCAAACTCCTGTGTCTACCCCGTGTGGTCAAAACCACTGGTGACCGAAGTCACAATCAATATATGAGTGGTCAAAACCACTGGTGACCGAGGTCACAAATAATGTATGTGTGGTCAAAACCACTGGTGGTCAAAACCATTGAGACTTTATCACAATATCATAATAAGCGGGGCCAACCCACTGTGTGGTCAAAACCACTGGTGACAGTCTGAAATCATATTTTTCCCTTCCTTTCATCACCCATTTTTATGAACATGCTTTTCATGGCAAAATAATCATGCTTAATATTCAGAAATAACATAACCTGGCATGTGCAACCTTAAACGAGGCATTTAATGTTAACCAAATCAGAATGGACTTACCCGAAGTCCTCGCTTATACCCACAAGGGTAACACATCGATTTCTACAATTATTCCGGCTTTTGTTAAATCATAAAATAATAACAAATTAACTTACGAAGTGTGTAGGATTTACACACCTGATTACTCGTAAGACTATGCTTTCTACGTTGACACTGTCGTTAATCGACACTACCGCTATCTGTCTACTCTCCTATTCCGATGCTAGTCCACACCTTGGTGGCCAATCACGAACCGCAGATACATCCCTTTTCTTGAATTTAGGGGCTGGGTTCTCTGATCCAACCCCTCCTACTGCTTGACTAGCCATCGAGTCCCTGAACACACCTTAGTTACTAACTCAGGTTAAAACAAAGAAATAAATCGTAAAGAACTAGGACCCGAAGTTAGATCCATTACCTAGATTGATAAAAACCCGAGACTTAAAATGTGACACACCACCCAACGAATCTCGAAAATCTCCACAAGATGGCGTCACCACTCCCCCTGCATTCGGCCAAGCATCAAATAACTCTGGATCTCTGTCTTTGGCATTTAACGTAATAAAAGATGTCAAACAACAAAGAACACTTACCACACACTAGCAGAATCAATTGAAAATAATGGCAACCCAATGTTAATGATCCACTGCAATAAAAGTCAAACAAGAAAGACTTGAGTGCCAGAGATTTTGGCTTTTCTTACCATAGAAATCGGAATAGAGAAGGGAATAGAGAAGGGAATAGAGATGCCACAAAGAAACGATAGGGATCTTACCAATGAAATGATTCAGCTATGGAGAAACTTTGAGAAAAGAGGCTAATCTTTGGAGACTTTGACTGTATGAGGGGATGAGAGTATGGTTCGGCTATGGTCAAAAGATAAGAAAGAAAAGAAGCACAAAAAGCACAAAGAAAGGGAGGAGTGGTGGTTTTGGTTCTTACTAACACGAATGGAATAAAAGAAGAAGAATGATATGGTTGGTTTTGGGAAGATTCGGCTACAGAGAGTTTTCAGCTACCAAAGTGTCTCAAAAGGGATTTGGTGATTCGGTTTTGAAAAGGAGAAGAAAAGATGAACAAAAGTGACCCTAATGGTCCCCTAGATTTTGGCTATGGATTCAAAAGAAGAGAAAGAAAAGAAGTCAATAGAGAGGGATGGGTAATGGTTTCGATTTTGACACAAAATGAGAGGAAGAGTAGAAGAATTCAGCTATGGCTCTTTGAGGGGAAAGAAAATGAGAAATCACTCAAAAGAAGATGGGAGAAAAGAGTTCTAAACACCTCCCCTAACTAGCCGAATATACACACTCCCTAAAGCACATTCGGCCACCCCCCAAAGCACCCAACCAATTGCTCCTATCCCAACCAGAGTTCATGTTTCGGCCAACTCTAAGCTCCCCATGTCCATCCCCACAAATTCCTCCTGACCACTCATTCAAATCTGTTTCAATGATTCAAGTCCCTACATTTTCTCTTCTCCAACAATTCAAATGTGTTGACTCCTTCAACACATATCCACCAGAGTCCATCTTGAGCACAACTCCCCCTTGGTCTTGACGTCAAAAAGAACAAGCAGAAAGGGATCTTCGCAGCTCGAACCAAGGCTCCTTCTGCTCTCTGTGGCGTCACTCCCTTGTGCCTTAAGTGGCACCTTCTTGCCACTTTACTAAGGCATTTCCTTGTGCCACATCTAGTTACCAATTACCCTTAACACCTAACTCCTTCAGCTCTCCCTTCCAGAAGCCCAAAAATAAAATTTTTGTCAAGGCTCTAGCCTATCCTCAGCCTAAGCCTAGACCCCCAAAACACCCTAAACTAGTCTCACATTCATACCATTCACATGTAAATAATTAAAAAGCAAAAGCCCCGATTTAAGGATCTTACAGTTCTAAAAAAATCCAAGTATATTCAATACTAGTAGTAAATAAAAGAGCTCAGAGCATTTAAAACTCCAATTGTTAAAGAAAAAGCTCATATAAAAGTATTTTCAAAATTAGAGTGATGAAAAAACTCTTATTATAGAGTAATTATCAATAGTAGATATTGTTAGTTTTTCATTCGATGTAAATATTCATATTTAGTTCATTATTTTTAGATTAGGTAATTAGTCAATTCAATCTCAATTATAACCTATAATTCAGCCTGTATCCACACCTTTTAACCCTAGCCCCATTACAACCTTGATTAAAGACCTTTTGATCTGTGTATCATCTTATATAAAGTGGTGGAGATTTGATTTCCAGGCAAGCTTATGGGATTAACTTTTCAGGTTCAACTTAGAGCGCTTATTCTTGAACCTTAAACACTTTTGAGTGATTTGAGTGAATCTTCTGTAAGGATGTCAATCCTTGTCGGCTTTGAATTAAAGGTAATCACTTAGATAAGGGGAGATACCTATGTTTTCATGCCATAAAAATGTGACTTATCGTAATTGAATCTTTAGGGTTCTTTGAGTTGAATTATCCATGTATAAATTATCTATGAATTATGATGAGACATTGTCGATATGAATTATGAATTATGGAAAGTTTGTTTTAATTGTAAGTTGAGAATTTTGCTTGAGGACAAGCAAAAGCTTAAATGTGGGGCTATTTGATAAATCGTAAAAGCAACATATTTTAACCCCATATTTGGTATGCTTTTGGATGATTTAGCCCTTGATTTATGTAAAAAGGTGCTTTTAATACTTTCTTTTCATGTTTATACTTAGGAAAGCACCAGAGGATAAAAAGAACACAAAACGGGCTTAAAATAGAGTAATTGGGCCTTAGCAAGAAACCAACATGGCCTGGCCCAAAGCCTGCACGACCGTGTCTTGACGATTACCTAGAGCACGACCCAACTCACGAGTTGCATGGCCATGCCTCATCTCATTACCACACATGGGTGTGCCTGGGGATCTACATGGTCGTGTCCAAAACGATAGAATCAAGGCATGGCCCAACCCTAAAATTACATGGGCGTATGCCATGGGCGTGCCCCTGCCGCGGGAATGAGCAATTTCACTCGGAATTGGATGCTTGAAGCCAAAGAAACATACTCCTAAGCCTACTGAAACACCCTAATAGTAATTCTACTTGAAGGAGATACTTAGGAGCCAAGTATAGCATCCCAAAGCCTATATAAACAACCCAAGGCAGACATGAAAGAGAGCTTTTTGGGGGCAGAGGCTTTTTGGCCGAAGCATTCATCTTTTAGGGAGTCACTTGAAGATAGCCAGTTGATCCATCTCAAGAAGTCGAACTTCATTCAAGACAGAGGATCTCTTCTTCAATTCCTTCAGAGGGTTTTAGGGAGTTCTTATGTTTTGTTTATTCTTTTCTCTTGAGATGTTTTCATATTTAGTTATGAACTAAACCCTTCAGATACCTGAAGGGGATGAAACCTATGATGGATTTTGTTATTTGATTTCTAAATTATATGATAAGTACTTGGTTTGTTCTTAATTATGTTGCTTAATTCAATCTGATGTGCTTAGGTGGAGGAGGAATAGACCCTACCTAAGAGTAGATCTAGCATAATTGAGCGGAGTTGATTGGGCGCCTAGAGATAGGGTTATGAGATTTTACTAGATTAGGGTGAAACCTAATATGGGAATCCACTGATCGATTTACTGCTTCCTTAGGGGGTTATTATAAGAGAACGAAAGTTTCACTAATTAACCTAAGGTTAGACGTTATTTGCCTCGAGAGAGGGTTTAATATAGGTTAGGGAGTCTCACGGATCAAGCTAAGTAAAGAAATCATATGGTTTGGGGAATAAATAATAAGTGAAGTCATAAGTGGATTCTTCTTGAGGGTATCGTCTTTATCAACTGAGTTTTCTTAATTTCTTTCTCCAATTCATTCTTTTAACTTTGCATTTAGTTTAAGTATTTCGTTAGTTTAATAATATAATCACTCCATATTTTAGGCTAAATAATAGAAAAAAAGTGAGTAGTAGTACTTTTAGGTTCCATTGGGTTCGATAAGATATTCTTGCCTGAGCTATACTACTATTCGATAGGTGCACTTGCCTCAATTGTTGTCCCAGTCAGTCTACAGGTTTGATCATTCTTTATAAATATTAAAACTCGACTGTTTGACATGATCAACTTGTCTTACCTTTCCTTTGGTATGCTCTTTAAATTTTCCCATTGAACCACTTGGAATACTAAGGATACGCGGGTACCTTTCTTTGTGAAACTTAACCATTGCCATGTCTTGACATGGTCTTACGTGGTATCCTTGCCTTCACCAATGCCATGCCTTGGCATGGTCTTACATGGGACCTTTGCCTTATAAATTCACCAATGCCATGCCGTGGCATGGTCTTACATGGGACCTTTTCCTTAGAGTAACTTATCAATGCCATGTCTTCTTTAAACCCTAATGTCATGACATTTGTATCCTACACATTCCTAAGGTTCAACCGGGACATTCTGAGATTGCTTCTTCATCAATTCATGCTTGTGTCTTTAAATGATAAATTTACAGAATAAATATGTAAATACTGGAATTTAATAGTATCAAATGTAAAATAATAGAATATTACATTTATTTACCGCAAACTTACCTCGAAACAAAATACGATAAACTATATCGATTTAGTCCACTATCATTTTCTTTCCCCGATCTAACTCTGAATTTCATTCTTCTTGATCTATAATAGCAAATTTAGCTTATTTAATACTCACATTTATCAAAACAGTCCTTAAGTCTAACTTTGGAAAAAATGCAATTTTGCCCCTAAACTTTTACATATTTACACATTTGCCCCAAAGCTCAGAAATTATACTTTATCCCTTATTCTTATTTTTTATGACATACTGATCATTTTTCCCTTCTATGACAACATCAAATTCTCACTCTAACATGTACTTATGAACATTAGGTATTTTTACCGATTAAGCCATTTTACTCGTTTTCACTTAAAATCACTTAGCAAAAGTTGTTTAACATAATTTCAGACTTCATATTCTATCATAAAACATCAAAATAAACACATTTCACCTATGGGTATTTTTCCAAATATGAACCCTAGCATGAATTATTGATAGAATAAGCTAAACCGAGCTACTGGGGCTTCAAAAATGTAAAGAACATTAAAAATGGGGCTTGGGATCACTTACTATGGAGCTTGGAAGCTTGAAACAAACCCTAGCTATGGTGAACACTTGAAAATTCGGCCTCATGAAGAAGATGACCATATTTTGCCATCTTTTTCCCTTTTTAATTTACCAAATGACTAAATTACCCTTCATTAAAAACTTTGGTTCTTTCTACCTATATATGTCCATTTTTGTCCATGAAAATATAATGGTCTAATTACCATTTAAGGACTCCTACTTCAAACCCCCATTTCAATCAAGTAATCTATAAATTAGAACCCCTATTTAGCAAATTTTGCAAACAAGTCCTAATAGGCAATTTAAGCATGAAATCAATAAAATTTCTTATCAATACTTTAACACATGTATTTAATCACTCGGTAAATCATAATAATTAATTGTAATAAACTTTTATAGCTCGGATTCATGGTTTCGCAACCACTGTTCCCTTTAGGCCCTATTTTGGGATGTTACATTTCTCCCCCCTTTAGGGATTTTCGTCCCCAAAAATCTTACCTGTAAAGAGATTTGGGTATTGTTTTACTATAGTCTCTTCGGGCTCCCATGTAGCCTTCTCTATCCCATGCCTATTCCATAATACTTTCACGAGTGCAATACTTTTTTCCTTAATTGTTTAACCTCCCGAGCTAGAATTTTTATCGGTTCCTCATTGTAAGTCATATCTGGTTGAATCTCAGCCTCTGTTTGCGAAATCACATGCGATGGATCTGAACGACAATGACGTAGCATAGACACATGAAACACATTATTAATCTTCTCTAACTCAGTCGACAAAGCTAACTGATATGCCAATGGCCCAACTCTCTCGATCACCTCAAATGGTCCAATAAAACGGGGACTTAATTTGCCTTTCTTGCCAAATCTGATAACTTTCTTCCAAGGGGATACTTTCAAGAATACCCTATCACCAACTTGAAATTCAATTTCTTTTCTTTTCAAATTTGCATACGATTTCTGTCTATCTGAAGCTGCTTTCAAGCAATCTCTGATGACTTTTACTTTCTCTTCTATTTCTTTGACTAGATCAACCCCATAAATTTGATTTTCCTTAAGCTTTGTCCAATACAAAGGTGTACGGCATTTACGTCCATACAAAGCTTCATAAGGTGCCATCTTCAAACTCGATTGAAAACTATTATTATAGGCAAACTCTATTAACTGCAAATATTTCTCCCAACTACCTTGAAATTCCAATACACAACATCTAAGCATATCTTCAAGTTCCTGAATAACTCTTTCTGACTGACCATCAGTTTGAGGATGGAAAGCTGTACTAAAACTCAACTTTGTACCTAAAGCTTCCTGCAATTTCTTCCAAAACTGTGAAGTAAATCTTGGATCTCTATCTGAGATAATCGATAACGGTACTCTATGTAGTCTCACAATCTCTGAAATATACAACTCGGCCAACTTATTAAGTGAATAATCCATACGAACTAGGATAAAATGAGCCGACTTCGTTAGCTTATCAATCACAACCCCTATTGCATCTTTCTTTCTCGGTGTCGAATGTAATCCTGTTACAAAATCCATAGTCACTCGGTCCCATTTCCACTTAGGAACTAATACAGGCTGTAATAAACCTGAAGGTACCTGATGTTCGGCCTTTACCTGTTGATAGATCAAACATCTAGAAACAAACTTTGATATATCTCTTTTCATTCCTGTCCACCAATACATTTTCTTCAAATCATTATACATATTTGTACTACCTGGGTGAATAGACAAAGAACTACTATGTGCTTCCCGTAAGATCTTTCGAATAAGTGCATTGTTCTTTGGTACACATACCCTGTCTCTGAACATCAAACAATTGTCAGAACTGATCTGAAAATCAGACTCTACACCTAGCTTGCACTGAACTCTTTTGGCTTCCAACTCACCATCATCCTTCTAAGCTTCACAAATTTCTTCAAGAAACATTGGTTTAGATCTCAACTCAGCTAAAATAGAACCATCATCTGATAAGGCCAAACTAGTATGCAAAGCTCTCAAGGAAAATAACGATTTTCTACTCAAAGCATTAGCAACAACATTTGCCTTACCCGGGTGATAATCGATCACTAGCTCATAATCTTTAATCAACTTTAGCCATCTTCTTTGCCTCAAGTTTAGATCTTTCTTAGTCATCAAGTATTTCAAACTTTTGTGATCAGTGAATATTCGACACTTTTCACCATACAAGTGATGTCTCCAAATTTTTAATGCAAATACAATAGCAGCTAGCTCTAAATCATGTGTCAGATAATTTTTCTCATGTGATTTTAACTGTCTAGAGGCATAAGCAATTACCCTTCCTTCATGCATAAATACACAACCTAGTCCATTTAAGGATGCATCACTATAAATCACAAACTATTTATCCGGTTCTGGTTGTACTAAAATAGGAGCTTTAATCAACAAGGCCTTTAACTTTTCGAAACTCTGCTGACACTTCTCAGTCCATTCAAACTTGACATCTTTGTGTAGTAATTTTGTCAATGGAGTAGATATCATGGAAAATCCCTCTACAAATCATCTATAATAACCGGCAAGACCAAGAAAACTTCAGACTTCTGATATATTCCTGGGAGGTTTCCAATCAACAATGGCTGAAATCTTGCTCGGATCAACTTTAATACCTTCACCTGAGACAATATGTCAAAGAAAACAAACTTTCCGTAACCAGAACTCACTTTTGCTAAACTTGGCATAAAGCTGATTATCTCTTGAAATCTGTAAAACTGTTCTCAAATGCTCTGTATGCTCAGTCTTATCATGAGAATACATCAAGATGTCATCAATGAACACAACTACAAACTTGTCCAAGTAAGGTCTAAAATTCGATTCATTAAATCCATGAAAATGGCAGGAGCATTGGTTAAGCCAAATGGCATCACAAGAAATTCATAGTGACTATACCTAGTTCGAAAAGCAGTTTTCGGAACATTTGACTCTTTAACTCGCAACTGATAGTATCCAGATCTCAAATCTATCTTAGAGAACATAGTGGCTCTTTTCAATTGGTCAAACAAATCATCTATTCTAGGCAATGGATATTTGTTCTTGATGGTTACCTTGTTAAGCTGCCGATAGTTTATGCACAATCTCATGGAACCGTCCTTCTTTTCATAAATAACACTGGTGCTCTCCATGGTGAATAACTAGGTCTTACAAAGCCTTTATCAGTTAATTCCTGCAACTGAGCTTTCAATTTTTTCAATTCTATTGAACCAATTCTATAAGGAGTAATAGAAATAGGTGTGGTACCTGGAATCAATTCAATACCAAACTCAACTTCTCTGATAGGAGGCAAACCTGGTAGTTCTTCTAGAAACACATCAGGAAACTCATTTGCCACAGGCACTAATTCAATTTTCAACTCTAGATCTTTAGCATTCAACACAAAAGCAAGATAAGGTTCACATCCTTTCCTTAAACATTTCTGAGCAGACATAACAGAAATCATGGAAATTGAACTACTTGATTCATCTGAATTAACCCGAAGGATCTCACTATTTTCACATTTCAACTCAATGAATTTCTTTCCACAATTCACTACATATCATGTGCAGTTAACCAATCCATACCAAGAATCACATCAAACTCATCAAATGGCAATAGCATGAGATCAGCCAGAAAATAGTAACCTCTAATCATCAAAGGGCAATTTTTACATACTTTATTTACTAGCAAGTGCTGACCTAATGGATTCGATACTTTAATCACAAATTCTGTAAACTCTATGGGCATGTTCATACTAGGCATTAATTTCATGCAAACATAGGAATGGGTTGAACCTGGATCAATCAAAGTAATAACATTAACATCATGAAGAGAAAATGTACCCGTAATTACGTCGGGGGAAAATGCCTCTTCATGAGCACGGATAGCATAAGTCCTTGCGGGTGCTCTAACATCTGATCTCATTGCTGTGTCTCTAAATGTACCTCTACCTACCCTTACTCTGGGATTTCTCTAAGATCTGCCTCTAACAGGGGCATTGCCTGATCTTGCACTTGGTATTACTTCTCTTTTAACCATTTCGAGACACTCCTGAATGAAATGATCCGGTGCACCACATCAGAAACAACCACTCTCAGTTGCTCGACATTGACCTGGATGACGTCGACCACATTGAGGACACTCGGATCTATCAGTCTGAATACTACCAACACTCGCAATCGTAGTGGTTTGAGCTTTTGAATCCATAAATCTTCCACCTCTGTTTCGGCTAGAATACCCGGCTAAAAAATAAGATCTCGTAGAGAAATCTCTAGGCCTCTTGGATGTAGACTGAAATGACTTGCTCATCTATCTTTTCTTCGTGTCTTGCATCTCAATTTCAGCTTTACCCTTCCTTTTTAATAACTCTTCTGCCTTACAGGTTCGTTCAACTAAAACAACAAACTCTTTTATCTCTAATACACCAACTGATAGTCAGATATCATCATTGAGTCCATCCTCAAATCTTTTACATATGATAGCCTTTGTAGACACACACTCTTGAGTGCTGAGTCAGACAAATTCACATTCATAGTCAGTCACAGTCATCTTACCTTGTTTTAACTCAAGGAACTCTTTTCTTTTCTGGTCAATAACCTCTGACTTATGTATTTCTTACGGAACTCCTCTTGAAAGAAATCCCAGGTAACTCTTTCTTTTGGTACTACTGACACAAGCGTCCTCCACCACTGGTAGGACGAATCTCTAAGAAGTGACACCACACACTTAATACATTCTTTCGGTGTGCAGGATAACTCATCAAAGACTCTGATAGTGTTCTCAAGCCAAAATTTAGCTTTCTCTGCATCATCATCTTTGGTAGCCCAAAACTCTTAGGCCCCTTGTTTTCTGATCTTGTTAATGGGTGGTTTATCTCTTCTGACTGTATCTGCAATTGGGGAAGCTACATGAGTGGTCTGAGGATCGTGAGGGGGTGGAGGTCTAAAAGTCGGGTTCGTACGAACGAACTCAGCAAACCATTCATTCATAGCTTGGAAGAAGGCTTCTCGAGCCCCTCCTCCCTGACTAACTGTAATGGGCCTTTCACTACTATCTGGTGGCACCGTCCCTTCTATGGGAGCGGGCGCATTACTCTCTACATCATCTGCACCAGCTTGTTCGGGATCCATAACTATAAAAGAAAAACATTTTAAAATCGTCAGGAGTCATCACACTATCAAAATATAAGTATGGCATGTATAGTTAGACTCTTACTCATACTGAATATTTCAAGAATCGACTAAACTATCGCTCTGATACCAATAAATGTAACACCCCTTACCCGAGATCGTTGTCGGAGTCGAGAACAAGGCATTACTAGACTTAACTTACTAGATCAGGGCATAAAAATTAAAACTGTCCATCTACATCATGTTCACTAAATTAACTACAACTCGAGTTACAAAACTCGAAATATAGATCCATAAATTTTCCTTGAAACTAGACTCATATATCTTCTTACTATAATTTTTCCAGAATTTTTGGTGTGGCCAATTAGTACAGTTTATTAGTTAAAGTCTCCCCTATTACACAGTTCGACAATTCTGACCTCTATTCACTAAAAATCAATTATCTCATTAATATACAATTCTTTTTCCTACACCCCTTTTTTATATAAAAATAGACTCAATAAGATTTAATTATATAACTCATGCACAACCTAATCCCATTTCTACTATTTTTGGTGATTTTTCAAAATCACGTCACTGCTGCTGTCCAAACTGTTCCCCTGCATATAATTACATAATTTCTTAAAATAACTATCAACTAGGCATTACATAACATCCAAAACATGTTCTTAATTAACCATTTTAATAGCTAATCATTACCAAACATTTACAAGCCAATATTAAGCCATATCATAAGGTCATACACACAAAATGGCTAAGTCTCTATACATGCCATAACTTAAAACATTCGAGTTACAAAATACCAATATAATCCTTTGATAGTGTGTAAGGATCTCCGACGTCCTTACGAATCCCGAGTTGGCTTATAAAACTATGAGAAGAAAGAAAGGAATAGGAGTAAGCATTAAGCTTAGTAAGTTTGCATGTAAATAAATAACAACATTCTTAATGCATTATCATATTCTTTTCTTACCAAAATTATTTAAGCCTTTAACTTAATATACTTCAGTCTTAAATTCTTACATGTACCTTTTTAGCTTGAACTTGTCTTACCTTTCCTTTGGTATACTCTTTAAATTTTCCCGTTGAACCACTTGGAATACTAAGGATACGCGGGTACCTTTCCTTGTGAAACATAACCATTGCCATGTCTTGACATGGTCTTACGGGTATCAATGCCATGTCTTGACATGGTCTTACATGATTTCCTTAAACCCTAATGTCATGACATTTGTATCCTACACATTCCTAAGGTTCAACTGGGACATTCTGAGATTGCTTCTTCGTCAATTCATGCTTTAGTATTTAAATGATAAATTTATAATTATAAATATGTTAATGCTAGAATTTAATAGTATCAAATGTAAAATAATAGAATATTGCATTTATTTACTGCAAACTTACCTCGAAACAAAATACGATAAACTATATCGATTTAGTCCACTATCTTTTTCTTTCCCCGATCTAACTCTGGATTTTGTTCTTCTTGATTTATAATAGCAAATTTAGCTTATTTAATACTCGCATTTATCAAAACAGTCCTTAAGTCTAACTTTGGAAAAATTAAAATTTTGCCCCTAAACTTTTACATATTTACACATTTTTCCCCAAAGCTCGGAAATTATACTTTATCCCTTATTCTTATATTTTATGACATGCTGATCATTTTTCTCTTCTATGACAACATCAAATTCTCACTCTAACATTTACTTATGAACATTAGGTATTTTTACCGATTAAGCCGTTTTACTCGTTTTCACTTAAAATCACTTAGCAAAAGTTGTTTAACATAATTTCAGACTTCATATTCTATCATAAAACATCAAAATAAACACATTTCACCTATGGTTATTTTTCCAAATATGAACCCTAGCATGAGTTATTGATAGAATAAGCTAAACCGAGCTACTGGGGCTTTAAAAATGTAAAGAACATTAAAAACGGGGCTTGGAATCACTTACTATGGAGGTTGGAAGCTTGAAACAAACCCTAGATATGGTGAACACTTGAAAACTCGGCCTAATGAAGAAGATGAGCATATTTTGCCATCTTTTCCCCTTTTTAATTTCTTTTTATTACCAAATGACTAAATTACCATTCATTAAAAACTTTGGTTCTTTCTACCTATATATGCCCATTTTTGTCCATGAAAATATAATGGTCTAATTACCATTTAAGGATTCATACTTCAAACCCCCATTTCAATCAAGTACTCTATAAATTACAACCCTTATTTAGCAATTTTTGCAAACAAGTCCTAATAGGCAATTTAAGCATGAAATCAATAAAACTTCTTATCAATACTTTAACACGTGTATTTAATCACTTGATAAATCATAATAATTAATCGTAATAAACTTTTATAGCTTGGATTCATGGTTTTACAACCATTGTTTCGTTTAGGCCCTATTTCGGGATGTTACAGTTTTAAGGTTCGGAAGAAAGGGCAAGTTGAGCCCCAAATTCATCTGGCCTTATCGGGTATTCAAACGTGTGGGCCAAGTGGCATATCAGCTTGAGTTACCTCTTGAATTGAGACAGATACATGATGTATTTCATGTCTCAATGTTAAGGCACTTTCGTTCGGATCCATCTCACATATTGCTGGTGGAAGAAATTGAAGTAATATCTGATGTATCTTTTGAAGAAGAACCAGTTCAGATTTTAGATCGAGATGTTAAACTATTGAGAAGGAAGGCAATTTCATTGGTTAAAGTTTTGTGGCAGAATCACGGTTCAGAGGAAGCCACGTGGGAGCCAGAGGATGTGATGAAACAACAATACCCTCACCTCTTTTGATCAGGTAAATTTCGAGGCCGAAATTTCTTTAAAGGGGTAGAACTGTAACATCCTAGAATTAAAGGTTCTGTATTTTGCATTATTTATTATGTTTGGCTCATTAAACATGTTATTTTGATATGTTTAGGGGTCTTAGGGAGGCTCGAGGTCAAGCTAGAGCCTTGGTAAAATTTTACTTTCTAGGCACTTTAGGGGGGAGAGCTGGTTGAAGTAGGCTTTAAGAAAATTTTGTGTGTGTTGTTTGACACAAAGGAGCTTGTGTACAAGTGGCGGTGGAGTCATTAGCAGTGCAAGGGGAAGGCGTCATTTGTAGGAGCAGAAGGGGGAGGAGTTGAATCCCCTCTATTGCAGCATGGGACTTTTTTTTTGGGCTTAGGGAGGTAAGGTGTTGGCATTCGTCTGGACTCTTCTTGGTGGAGGTTTGAATGAATTTGATCATGTCAAACAGTCGAGTTTTAATATTTATAAAGAATGATCGAACCTGTAGACTAACTAAGACAATGATTGAGGCAAGTGCACCTGTCGAACAATAGTATAGTTTAGGCAAGATTATTTTATCGAACCCAAATGAACCTAAAAGTACTACTACTCACTTTCTTTCTATTATTTAGCCTAAAATATGGAGTGATTGGTTTATTTAAACTAATGAAAAACTAAACTAGATGCAAAGACAAAAGAATGAAACTTTGGGAAAAGACTGTGGAAAAACTCAGTTGATTATGATGATACCCTCAGGAAGAATCCACCTATGACTTCTCTTGTTATCTAACTTTTAATTCGTATGACTTCTTTACTTAGCTTGATTCGTGAGACTCCCTAACCTATATTAAACCCTCTCTCAAGGCAAATAATGTCTAACCTTTGGTTAATTAGTGGAACTCTCGTTCTCTTATAATAACCCCTAAGGAAGCAGTACATCGATCAATGGACTCCCATATTAGGTTTCACCCTAATCTGGCAAAATCTCGTCACCTTATCTCTAGGCATGCGATCAACTCCGCTTAATTATGCTAGATCTACTCTAAGGCAAGGTCTATTCCTCCTCCACCTAAGCACATTGGATTAAATTAAGCAACATAATTAAGAACAAACTAAGTACTTATCATATAATTTAGAAATCAAATAACAAAATCCATTATAGGTTTCATCCCCTTCAGGTATCTGAAGGGTTTAGTTCATAACAAAATAAGAAAACATCTCAAGAGAAAAGATAAAACAAAATGTAAGAAATCCCTAAAACCCCCTAAAGGAATTGAAGAGGAGATCCTCTGTCTTGAGTAGAACTCCGGCTTCTTGAGATGGATCAACTGGCAATCTTCAAGTAATTCCCTGAATAAAAGCTCTGGCAGAAAACTCTGACCAAAACTTCCTCTTTAGAAGGCTTCCTTGGGTTGTTTATATAGGCTCCTTAGATGCTTTACTTGGCTTTTAAGTACCTCATTCAAGTAGAATTACTATCAAGGTGTTTAAGTAGACTTAGGAGTATGTTTTTTGGCTTCAAGCATCCAAATTCGAGTGAAATTGCTCATTCCCGTGTCAGGGGCACGCCCATGGAACACACCCATGTAAATCGTCTTCAGGCCATGTCTCAATTCTGTCGATTGGGGCATGGCCGTGTAAATCATGGCATGGCCGTGTGAAGTAATTTGACGAGGCACAGTCGTGTGGCTTGAAGTCCAGGCCGTGTCGATTTCTTGGGTTGTCCCAATTTGGCCCATTTTAAGCCCGTTTCTCGTTCTTTTTATCCTTAGGTGCTTTCCTGAGTATAAACATGAAAAGAAAGGATTAAAAGCACCTTTTTACATAAATCAAGGGCTAAATCACCCAAAAGAATACTAAATGTGGGATTAAAATATGTTACTTTTACGGTTTATCAAATACCCCCACACTTAAGCTTTTGCTTGTCCTCAAGCAAAATTCTCAACTTACAATTAAAACGAACTTTCCATAATTCATAATTCTGATCGACAATGTCTCAATCATAATTCATAGATAATTTATACATGTATAATTTAACTCAAAGAACCCTAAAGATTCAATCAAGATAAGTCATACCTTTGTAGTACGAAAACATAGGTGTCTCCCCTTATCTAAGTAATTACCTTTAATTCAAAATCGACAATGATTGACATCCTCACAAAAGATTCACTCAAATCACTCAAAGTGTTTAAAGTTCAAGAATAAGCACTCATAAGTCGAACCTGAAAAGTTAATCCCATAGGCTTGCCTGAAAATCAAATCTCCACCACTGTATATGAGATGATACATAGATCAAAAGGTCTTTATCAGGGTTGTAGCGGGGCTAAGGTTAAGGGTGTGGATATAGGCTGAATCAGAGAGCTAGAATCGAGATTGACTTGACAAATTACCTAACTAGAAACAATGAACTAAATATGAATATTTTCATCGAATGAAAACCAATAATACCACTATTGATAATTACTCTATAATAAAGAGTATTTTCATCACTTAAAATTTGATAATACTTTAATACGAGCTTTTTTTTCAACAATAGGAATTTAAATGCTCCAAGCTTCTTTTTTTTTATTAAGAACAAACTAAAATATTACATCATAAATGATAAATATAACTACTGAACTAATATAATTTGGTAACTTAATCAAATCAAACCATAATAAAGGGTAGTCAAAAGAAAGGGTGATAACAAATACAAAGGGATTTTGGGTTAAGATTAGTGGGTGAGTCAATAAAAAGGTTGTTAGGATTCAACGGGGTTCACTAGGGGTTAATTTGTGAAGGTAGGCTTTTTATGTAGTAAGTGTAACATCCTAAATAATTGAGTACCATGATGTTGCTAAATGTTAGTTCGGGTTTACTTGGAGTTAGAATAAAATATTAGTTAAGTGTATTTTTTTTAAGTAAAGAAATTATGTGACATTGAGACTTAAATTAATTAAGTACCAAAAAGATGGCATAAGATGAGTTAATGGCATAGTGGTGATTGCGCCATGTGTTGGACATGAGGGAAGAGGTTCGAATCACCTAGCATGCAACTAAGAATTTTTATTTTTTTGCTTTAGCTTGAGCATGTGTCGGCAAAGAGATAAGCTAGGATGAGTTGGGATGTTTTATTTTTGGTAAGAACACTAAGTATTTGGAAAGCTAAGGATAAGGGCTTGAAATAGGGGATTGTGTTTCATCAACTTAAGGAAAAATGAGGGGAAAAAGGCTTAAGAGTAGGAAGATGTTTTGGAAACTTCCTAATGGCCATTTGACCCATGTATTTGGACGGCAATGAGGTAAAAGGGGGTGGTCGGTTTTGGTTGAGAGTATGGTAGCTTGAATCTTAGAAGAAACTCTTTCATTTTGGTCATTTTCTTAACAAAGCATTTTTTCCTCCACCCATATTCTCTTTAGCCGAAAATTTCCAACATATTTGAGTACACAATTCATTTTTCTTCTTCTTTGAGCCATTCTCTTGTGACCATTTCGGTTTGAAACTCTTTCTCTCCCGAATCCTTTTCTCTTTGTGACCGAAAGTACATAGACAAGCAAATATTTTTCTTCCTTTCATTTTCTCATTTTCTCCTCCTATGTCGAATGCATTTTCTTCTAAACTAAGTATCTTTTTCTTCTCTTTCCTTTCTCCTTTCTTTTTCTTTCTTTCTCTCTTTCTCTCTTGAAACCGAACCATACCATTCTATTTCCCTATTCTTCATTTTTTTTCTTCATTACAATTTTCTTCAAATTTCATCCATGGCCGAATGTAATTTGCTCTTGTGACAAAATCTCTTCATTTTCTCTTACCACAATCGATTTCAAGAATCAAGGTAAGGGGATTTTATTTTAAGGATTCTTATTCATTTAGTATAGTTAGTTATTAATTGATTCGTTTGTAGGATCACAATCTTTCGATTGATTCTCGTGGAACGAAGACAAATCGTGGTAAGTCAAATCCCAAATCTTATAAACGTTAATCATATTTCGATATTAATAAGTCGAACTAATAATCTTATGTCTTTAGAGACATTCAAGATAGGGCAGAAAAGGGCAGTCCATAGTCTACGTAAGAGGGGCGGTTCCACTATTCCCCCTAAATATAAACGAAGGGCCGTTTCTAGAGTCCAGGATTTTCCACCGGGTTGCAGACCATCAACCGAGGAGAATCAATTATTTGAAGTAGTTCGTAATCCCGGACCTTTGTACGTTAGTGGATTCTCATCGGGTAACGAATCATCGAACGAGGAGAAACCAAAGATAGAAGTGGTTCAAAATCAAAGGGGTAAGGATTTAGATCGTATATCAATAGTAAATTTTTGATAAAAGATAATGTCCTAATGGTTCGTATTATGATTAGGTGTTGACGAGCGGGAAGGTTTAGTATTCACGATATCAAGGTGTGTAACTTCACACTTTTCTCGGGTTGGATGTCATTCGAGGTATTGAGTAAAATCATAAAAAATGACAAAATCGATAAAATACGAAAAATTGGTATTTTGGTGAAATTTCATAAAAATTGTTAAAAATGTGAAAATTACGAAAACGCCCTCGATGAGTAGGTAGTAAAATGAATACAAAAATCTCATGTGTAAATGGGCCAAAGATGTGTTAGATCGAAAAATGGGCCGATAAGTTTGCTAGTTAGTAAATGGGCCGAAAAATATGCTAGTTAGTAAAATGGGCCAAAATTTTGGACAGATAGTTAAATGGGTCGAAATCCCTGATAAATAATAAATGGACCGAAATCTTTGTTAGATCATAAATGGACCGTAATCTCTGTTAAATTGATAAATGGGCCGAAATCTCTGTTAGATTGAAAATAGGCCAAAATCTCTGTTAGATCGTAAATGGGCCGTAATCTCTATTAAATTGATAAATGGGCCAAAATCTCTGTTAGATCGAAAAGGGGCCGTAATCTCTGTTAAATTGTTAAATGGGCCAAAATCTATGCTAGATCGCTAAATGGGTCAGAAAATTGGCTAGATCGCTAAATGGGCCAAAGTTGCTAAATAGTTAAATGGAACAAATGAAATATTGTATTATGGGCCTTAATAAAAACCTGAATTATTGACTTGGGCCTTTTTGATAAAATCATCACATGTACATAAACTATTTTGCATACATGTTGCATGGGTTGGGATTAACGATGAAGAGAAGAAAGGCCTGTTGCCAAAAATCTAGTTCGGTGGCTTTGCCACAAAATAATTAAACGGCTGATTGCCTCTAGTTCGGTGGCTATGCCACAAATATTTTAATTGCTCAATGCCTCTAGTTCAGTGACTTTGTCACAATCTAGTTCGGTGGCTCTGCCACAAAAATATAATAGCTTAATGCCTACGATTGGTGTGATGGCGGGGTGGGTTGACTTGATCCCCACAGGTGTGATGGTTGGTACGGGTGGTGTGTAGCGGATGGAAATTAGGTTTGGGTGGGAAATTTCATTAATTACATGCATCTCATTATTTATATTGTTAAACCTGTTGACGGGCTCAAGCCCAAAATAATGATTTGATGATCTGGCCCAATGAATAAGTAAGTGAGTTATACATTGAGTTCTAAGTAACTCACTCCCTCAAATTTTTCATCTCAGGTAATGGAATTTGGCGTGGACTTGGGCCGAGGATGACTTCGTGGAGGTCATACTACAAATAAGGGTTACTTAAACTTTGAACTTTTATTAAAGGCTTTCTATAATTTATTATTATGGGTTTGATGTAATAAGGCCTCTATAAATGTTTTACGGATTTTATGTGTGGATGGATTTAAATTATGTTTTGGACTATCAATATGGGCTTATTATATAATGTTTACTTAAAATAAATTGGGTTTTTAAACATATGAGAAATTTTTAACTATTCTTATTTCTCAAATACATCAAACTTAAAATACCCTTTTTGGTTTTTATTAAACCTTATTAATAAAATGATTTTGAAATTTCCAATTCACCTTAATTATTAAGATAGTTTGATCTATGTAACAAACCAAATCTCGTCTTTACGCATAGACCGGGTTTGGGGTGTTACATTTAATAGTATCAGAGCCAGGTTCAAAAACTCGGTTGTGGTTGGGTTCACAAATAATTTCTATATGAAATCATTCAATTATGTTTTAAAGATCAGTATGACACTACAAGCATCCGGCAACAAGTCAAGTAAGTATTTATTACTTAATAATTATTATGATGATATGATCATAGGAACACTCTAGAACTTCTAGTTTTAGATGTTGAAAGTTGTAGAGATTGAGACTATAGGATGTGTTGCAAAAATAACTTTAACTCTCAAATCTCATAAAACATCGTTAATAAACACTGAAACAATTTTTTTATTCATAAAACTTGTAATCAGATTAAATCGAATTAGTCATCATGAGCACTAGAGGACGTGGTCGTGGACGCGGTAGACGTGGCCGTGGTAGAGGACGAGGTGCTGCAACTGAAGTACCAAATCATATGCCAGAAATGGATGCATCTATGTCAATTGAGAGCGAGACGGGATCACGCTATCATATAGAAGAAGATAATGCTTTGACACAAGCAATGCTGCGAGTCCTAGAAAGGGTCGCTGGAACTAGAATTGGGCCAACAACTCGTGGGTCAATTTCGGAACAACTCAAGTCAAATAACGCAGAAGTTTTTAGAGGGTTTCGTGTAGCTCGAATGTGGTGAATATTGGCTCAAGTCGTGGAGCGATTATGGATGATATGGAATGCAATCGTTGAGCGTAAACCGAAAGGAGCTGTGTCCTTGTTAAGAGACGAGGCGTGTCGGTGGTGGCTTACTGTTCGAGAAGGCACCGAAGCTGCATTGATTACTTGGGAATTCTTTAAAGCTGCCTTCCAAGGTAAATATGTTGGAACGAGTTATGTAGACGCCCGAAGGAAGGAACTTCTAAATCTTGTCCAAGGGAGTAAGACAGTGGCAGCGTATGAGCCGAGTTTCTACGCTTAAGTCACTATGCTCGGAAAATAGTGTCAATAGATCACGAACGTTGTGTGCATTTCGAGGATGGGCTAAATGATGAGTTGAGGGTTCTGATTGCCCCACAACAAGTTAGGAATTTTTCCACGCTTGTGGAGAAGGCCAAGATAGCTGAAGAGGCTAAGAACTCAGAACGAGAGAATCGGGAAAGATTTAGAAATAAGAGAGATATACAGTAGTCGGGTTCCTCAAAAAGGTTTCAGAAGAGGCCTCAAAATGATGAACCAGCTCAAGGTAGAGCACCTGTAACTAATAATCGAGGTTGAGATTATACTAATTGTAGAAAAAGGCATTCTGGAGAGTGTTGGAGGAAAACGGGCGCTTGTTACAAATACGGTTCAATGGATCACCAGTATAGAAACTGCCCTCGACGTATGGATACGACTCAGGAAGTTCGTAATAATGATGCACAGCCGGCCAGAGGTACTCAGTAGCCACCGAGAGGTCGTGGTGGTAATGGGGCTGGACAGGACAAGGTGCACCGGGTCGAGGTAATGGTCCCAGAGAAAACACGGATGCAAGACAGCCAGGACTGGTCTATGCAGTTAGACACCTCGAGGATGGCAATGCACCTGATGTAATAACTGGTACGTTCTTCATATTCAATGTACCTATTACTGCCTTAATAGATATTGGTTCTACCCATTTGTATGTGGCTAGCACCATATCTGGAAACCTAAATCTAGAATCTGAAATTACCGATAATGATATGACAGTAATTAGTCCTTTAGGACAGTCGGTAATTGTAAATAAAATGTTTAAAGACGTGCCCTTAGAAATTCAAGAGGAGGTATTTTTGGTGAATTTGATGGAATTGCCTTTCGGCGAGTTCGATCTCATTCTGGGCATGGATTGGTTGGTTAAACATCGAGCGTATTTAGATTGTGCTGAAAAATAGATTTTAATAAGAACCTCGGATGATAAGGAAGTCATAATGATTGGTGAACGAAGGAACTACTTGGTAAACGTGGTATCGGCATTGAAGGCAGAAAAGTTGGTGCGGTAAGGGTATGGAGCATTCCTAGCCTTTATTTGTGCTTTGGATGCCAAAGAGTTATCTATGGATGATGTGAGAACGGTGAAGGAATTTTTAGATGTATTTCCCGATAAACTTCCTGGTATACCTCCAGATCGGGAAGTAGAATTTGGTATCGAGCTTATGCAGATGCAGACTCCGGTGTCCATTGCTCCTTATAGAATGGCACCAAGGAGTTGGTGAGCTTAAAGCTCAAATTCAAGAATTGCTGGATCGAGGATTTATACGACCGAGTGTGTCTCCGTGGGGAGCACCAGTTTTGTTCGTCAAGAAGAAGGATGGATCGATGCGTATATACATTGATTACAGACAATTGAATAAATTGACGATCAAGAATAGGTATCCTTTGCCGAGAATTGATGACCTGTTTGATCAATTGAAGGGAGCTTCAGTTTTCTCCAAAATTGATTTGAGATCAGGCTATCACCAGCTTAAGGTGAAAGAAGCTGATATTTTTAAGAGGCCTTTCGAACTCGTTATGGACATTATGAGTTTGTAGTGATGCCGTTTGGATTAACCAATGCACCAGCCGTATTTATGGACATGATGAACCGAGTCTTTCAACCATACTTAGACCGGTTTGTGGTATTGTTCATAGATGACATTTTGGTTTATTCAAGAAATGATGAGGAGCATGACACGCATTTGCGTATTGTATTGCAGTTACTTTGTGATAAGCAACTTTATGCCAAATTCAGTAAATGCAAATTTTGGCTAAAGGAAGTGACTTTCTTGGGTCATGTGGTATCAGCTGAAGGAATAAGGGTGGATCCTCGGAAGATTGAGGCTATTTTGGATTGGAAACCACCAACATTGGTAGCTAAAATTTAGAGTTTCTTGAGATTGGCTGGTTATTATAGACGTTTTGTTGAGGGGTTCTCGTTGATTACTGCACCCCTAACTAAACTGTTGCGGAAGGGAGTTCTGTATAATTGAACTGAAAAACAACAAGAGAGTTTCGAGAAATTGAAGAAGATTCTGACGGAAGCTCCAGTTTTAATTTAGCCGAAGGTTGAAAAAGAATTTACTATTTATTGTGATGCGTCTCACACGGGTCTGGGTTGTGTGCTGATGCAAAATGGAAAGGTGGTGGCTTATGCTTCTCGTTAATTGAGACCGCACGAAGTAAACTACCCTACTCATGATTTGGAGTTAGCTGCAGTGGTTTTTGCTTTAAAGATTTGGAGGCACTATCTCTACGGTGAGAAGTCTATTATCTACACAGATCACAAGAGTCTTAAGTACCTCATTACCCAAAAGGAGTTGAATTTGAGACAAAGAAGATGGGTGGAATTATTAAAGGACTATGATTTCTCAATCGAATATCATCCTGGAATGGCTAACGTGGTAGCTGACGCGTTAAGTCGTAAGGCGATATCTGATTTAAGAGCAATGTTTGCTCATTTAAGTTTGTATGAGGATGGTAGTTTGTTAGCAGAACTTCAGGTGAAGCCTCTGTGGCTGGAACAAATCAAGGAAAAGCGGACATCGATATAAAAGTTGGGACTTTTATTTCAGCAGGTTGAAAGGGTGAAATAGAGGATTTTAGTATAAACAAATGGAGTGTTGTGTTTTCGTGGAAGGGTTTGTATGCCTAAAGACCCAGAATTGAGGCAAATGATTCTACGGGAGGTGCATAGTAGCCCTTATGCTATGCACCCCAGAGGAAATAAGATGTATCGAGATCTCCGTGAACAGTATTGGTGGCCAGGGTTAAAGCGGGAGATTTCTGAGTTTGTAGGAAAATGTTTGACTTGTCAGCAAGTGAAGGCGGAGCAACAATTACCGTCAGGTTTGTTACAACCAGTAAAGATTCCTCTTTGGAAATGGGAGCGGATAACTATGGATTTTGTTAGTGGGTTACCTTTAACACCTACTAAGAAAAATTCTGTATGGGTAATAGTTGATCATTTGACTAAGACCTCATTTTCTTCCGGTTAAATGCAGATTATTCGTTGCGAAATTGGCTAAGTCAGTATGTATCCAAAATCATGAGGTTGCATGGGGTACCAGTGTCTATTATTTTAGACAGGGATCTTAGATTTACGTCACGATTTTGGAAAGCTCAGTATGAAGCCTTGGGGACAAAGTTGAATTTTAGTAGGCTTTTCATCCTCAGTCTGATGGACAGTCAGAAAGAATAATTCAGATATTGGAAGACATGTTAAGGGGATGTGTGATCTACTTCAGAGGTAGTTGGGAGGATTTTCTACCATTGGCAGAATTCACGTATAATAATCAGTCTAGCATTCAGATGGCACCCTATGAGGCATTGTATGGTCGTAGGTGCCGTACTCCTACCTATTGGACTGAATTGGGCGAACGACAGATGTTGGGTCCTGATTTGATTTCTGAAACAGAGGAAAAGATAAAAGTTATTCGAGCATGGTTAAAGGAAGCTTCAGATAGACAGAAATCGTATGCTGATTTGAAGTGAAAGGATATCAAGTTTGCTGTGGGAGAGCAAGTCTTCTTGATGGTCTCACCTTGGAAGAAGATTTTCAGATTTGGAAAGAAGGGTAAGCTAAGCCCTAGGTTCATCGGACCATATCGTGTGATGAAGCATGTTGGTCCAGTGGCTTATCAGATTAAATTACCTCCAGAGTTAGGTCAAATTCATAATGTTTTCCATGTTTCCATGCTGAGACGCTATAGATCAGATCCATCTCATATAGTATCGGTTGAGGAAGTGGAATTAAATGCAGACTTGTCTTTTGAAGAAGAACCAGTGGAAATTTTAGACCGAGATGTTAAGGTGCTAAGAAAGAAGACTGTGCCGTTGGTCAAAGTTTTATGGCGTAATCATGGAGCGGATGAACTACGTGGGAACCTGAGGAAGCTATTCGACAGCAATATCCTCACCTCTTTTAATCAGGTAAATTTCGAGGACGAAATTTTATTTAAGAGGGGTAGAATTGTAACATCCTAAATAATTGAGTACCATGATGTTGCTAAATGTTAGTTCGGGTTTACTTGGAGTTAGAATAAAATATTAGTTAAGTGTATTTTTTTTAAGTAAAGAAATTAGGTGACATTGAGACTTAAATTAATTAAGTACCAAAAGATGGCATAAGATGAGTTAATGGCATAGTGGTGATGGCGCCATGAGTTGGACATGAGGGAAGAGGTTCGAATCACCTAGCATGCAACTAGGAATTTTTATTTTTTGCTTTAGCTTGAGCATGTGTCGGAAAGAGATAAGCTAGGATGAGTTGGGATGTTTTATTTTTGGTAAAAACACTAAGTATTTGGAAAGCTAAGGATAAGAGCTTGAAATGGGGGATTGTGTTTCATCAACTTAAGGAAAAAGGAGGGGAAAAAGGCTTAAGAGTAGGAAGATGTTTTGGAAACTTCCTAATGGCCATTTGACCCATGTATTTGGACGGCAATGAGGCAAAAGGGGGTGGCTAATTTTGGTTGAGAGTATGGTAGCTTGAATGTTAGAAGAAACTCTTTCATTTTGGTCATTTTCTTAACAAAGCATTTTTTCCTCCACCCATATTCTCTCTAGCCAAAAATTTCCAACATATTTGAGTACACAATTCATTTTTCTTCTTCTTTGAGCCATTCCCTTGTGAACATTTCGGTTTGAAACTCTTTCTCTCCCAAATCCTTTTCTCTTTGTGACCGAAAGTACATAGACAAGCAAATATTTTTCTTCCTTTCATTTTCTCATTTTCTTCTCCTATGCCGAATGCATTTTCTTCTAAACTAATTATCTTTTTCTTCTCTTTCCTTTATCCTTTCTTTTTCTTTCTTTCTCTCTTTCTCTCTTGAAACCAAACCATACCATTCTATTTCCCTATTCTTCATTTTTTTTCTTCATTACAATTTTCTTCAAATTTCATCCATGGCCGAATGTAATTTGCTCTTGTGGAAAAATCTCTTCATTTTCTCTTACCACAATCGATTTCAAGAATCAAGGTAAGGGGATTTTATTTTAAGGATTCTTATTCATTTAGTATAGTTAGTTATTAATCGATTCATTTGTAGGATCACAATCTTTCGATTGATTCTCGTGGAACAAAGACAAATCGTGGTAAGTCAAATCCCAAATCTTATAAACGTTAATCATATTTCGATATTAATAAGTCGAACTAATAATCTTATGTCTTTAGAGACATTCAAGATAGGGTAGAAAAGGGCAGTCCATAGTCTTCGTAAGAGGGGCGGTTCCACTATTCCCCCTAAATATAAACGAAGGGCTATTTCTGGAGTCCAAGATTTTCCACCGGGTTGCGGACCATCAACCGAGGAGAATCAATTATTTGAAGCATTTTGTAATCCCGAACCTTTGTACGTTAGTGGATTCTCATCGGGTAACGAATCATCGAATGAGGAGAAACCAAAGATAGAAGTGGTTCAAAATCAAAGGGGTAAGGATTTAGATCGTATATCAATAGTAAATTTTTGATAAAAGATAATGTCCTAATGGTTCGTATTATGATTAGGTGTTGATGACCGGGAAGGTTTAGTACTCACAATATCAAGGTGTGTAACTTCACACTTTTCTCGGGTTGGATGTCATTTGTGGTATTGAGTAAAATCATAAAAACGACAAAATCGGTAAAATACGAAATAATTGGTATTTTGGTGAAATTTCATAAAAATTGTTAAAAATGTGAAAATTATGAAAACACCCTCGATGAGTAGGTAGTAAAATGAATACTAAAAATCTCATGTGTAAATGGGCCAAAGATGTGTTAGATCGAAAAATGGGCCGATAAGTTTGCTAGTTAGTAAATGGGCCGAAAAATATGCTAGTTAGTAAAATGGGCCGAAATTTTGAATAGATGGTTAAATGGGCCGAAATCCCTGATAAATAATAAATGGGCCGAAATCTCTGTTAGATTGTAAATGGACCGTAATCTCTGTTAAATTGATAAATGGGCCGAAATCTCTGTTAGATCGAAAATGGGCTGAAATCTCTGTTAGATCGTAAATGGGCCGTAATCTCTGTTAAATTGATAAATGGGCCGAAATCTCTGTTAGATCGAAAAGGGGCCGTAATCTCTGTTAAATTGTTAAATGGGCCAAAATCTATGCTAGCTCACTAAATGGCTCAGAAAATTGGCTAGATCGCTAAATGGGCCAAAGTTGCTAAATAGTTAAATGGAACAAATGAAATATTGTATTATGGGCCTTAATAAAAACCTGAATTTTTGACTTGGGCCTTTTTGATAAAATCATCATATGTACATAAGCTATTTTGCATACATGTTGCATGGGTTGGGATTAACGATGAAGAGAAGAAAGGCCTGTTGCCAAAAATCTAGTTCGGTGGCTTTGCCACAAAATAATTAAACGGCTAATTGCCTCTAGTTCAGTGGCGATGCCACAAATATTTTAATGGCTAAATGCCTCTAGTTCGGTGACTTTGTCACAATCTAGTTCGGTGGCTCTGCCACAAAAATATAATGGCTTAATGCCTACGATTGGTGTGATGGCGGGGTGGGTTAATTTGATCCCCACAGGTGTGATGGTTGGTACGGGTGGTGTGTAGCGGATGGAAATTAGGTTTGGGTGGGAAATTTCATTAATTACGTGCATCTCATTATTTATATTGTTAAACCTGTTGACGGGCTCAAGCCCAAAATAATGATTTGATGATCTGGCCCAATGAATAAGTAAGTGAGTTATACACTGAGTTCTAAGTAACTCACTCCCTCAAATTTTTCATCTCAGGTAATGGAATTTGGCGTGGACTTGGGCCGAGGATGTCTTCGTGGAGGCCATACTACAAATAAGGGTTACTTAAACTTTGAACTTTTATTAAAGACTTTCTATAATTTACTATTATGGGTTTGATGTAATAAGGCCTCTATAAATGTTTTACGGATTTTATGTGTGGATGGATTTAAATTATGTTTTGGACTATCAATATGGGCTTATTATATAATGTTTACTTAAAATAAAACATATGAGAAATTTTTAACTATTCTTATTTCTCAAATACATCAAACTTAAAATACCCTTTTTGGTTTTTATTAAACCTTATTAATAAAATGATTTTGAAATTTCTGATTCACCTTAATTATTAAGATAGTTCGATCCATGTAACAAACCAAATCTCGTCTTTACGCATAGACTAGGTTTGGGGTGTTACAGTAAGTGGGTTAAATCCTAGGTGCCTTTATCATTTCTGTATATCAAATCAAAAGTGTGGTCTCGACATGTATAAACGAGGCATGTTCTAGAATAACAGTTCAAAGTTGACACACTCATAATCAATAAAGTGAGCATGAAAAAGAATATATGCTCTATAAGGCTCAAAATCTCACAAAAATTATGGGTGTTTTTGACATCAATCCTTATAAAATCCAAAATTCATGGTAATACTCAAATTTAGTTCAACGACCCATCAATTTTAATTTTTAGAAAGTAGACTTATCATGCTTGATTCTCTAGTATTCTTCAAGTTTAATCATCAATGCACAATTAACTATGACTTATTCAAGAGCTTATCAATAAAAATCATAAATCATCAAAAATTTCACCCTAATTAATAATATGAGAAGATTTCTTATGGACAAGACTAAAATTCAGGATTTGAGAATAATGCAAAAAGTTAGGTACTTTTACCCCCCACACTTAAGTTGTAGATTGTCCTCAATGTACAAAGATAGATAAACAATTATGTAATAAAAAGAGGAGGGGAGAAGTAACACTTCCTGAATTTTAGATGATTCCGGGAGTTGGCAGTGGTGGTGATGGTGTTTTCTCTAGGTCCGGTGGGGTGGCTACCGAAAAGTATTTTGCTAGATGAGGAAATTGGGTAGCCTGGGAAGATATAGCCAAGAGATCTAAAGAAACATTAAGAATATACTAATAATATAATCAAGAAAAATAAAGAGAAGTAGACTAAGAAGAAAACTAAAGTTAAAATAAATTACTAATGGACTGAATAGTCCTTATTGACAGATGGTTCGCGAAATAGGAGTGATTTATAAGGCTGCGGATTGTTGGTGATGGTGAAGTGGCGTGATTCCCTAGCAGCCTTTAGAACCTAAAACCAAGAAACTAAATTAAAATAAACTAAACTAAGCATAAGATTGTTAAAGAGAAGGAAATTGAAGCAAAAGAGAAAAAGAAAATAAAAACTATATGGTCTCAAAGACCCTTGGCTTGCTGTTTGAATGAAGCGGCAACATGAACATATGTAGATCGGTCTCCCATAGAGAGATTATGCTTGCCTTCTTTCACTTCTTCGGCATGGTTGTGGTGTTGCTAAAGAGTCTTGACACTTTTTCTAAAGGAAGAAATAAAATTTTGAAGAAAAATGAAAGAAGAAAGAAGAAATTGAATGGGAAGAAGAGGAAGGGCTGTGGGGTTTAAATAGTATTTCAAATTTGGCACGTTCCCACGTCCGTAGTCCAAGGGTGTGTCGATTCACACAGCCACCTCGCGTGGCTGTGGTGTGGAGCGTGTTGCATTACCCACGCCCGTTCTTGGTGTGCCATGCCCGTGTCTGAGTAGTCAGTGTCGACCAAGGCCACGTCGCACGGCCGTGGGTATAGGCGTGTTGAGTCTCCCAAGCCCGTTTGTTAGTCGGCCTGATTTTTAGGGGCACAGCCGTGCTGATTTTTTGGTGCCAGTGGGCAAGGGTGGTTGGGCCCGTGACGTCTGATAGTGGTTGGCCTGAATTACACGGCCTTTGCTCTGTCAGTGTGGTGGTCCAGTGGTCCACACAGCCAAGGACACGGCCGTGTGTAAGGCCGTGTGGCCTGGAAATCTACACTTTTGTGTTAGTTTACAACTAATTATTTAGAAAAGAAGGATGGAAAGAAAAGAAACTGAAAATGCATTTGAAAATAAATTAAGTTAGTGCTCGGGTTACCTCCCGAGAAGCGCTCGTTTATAGTCTTAAGCAAGACTGTCCTTGTATTTTAAAATTTTAGGGAGGTTTAAAGGTTTGAATATCTTCCCTCATGCTCACAGTTCTAATTTTTTGACAAAGTTGAAGTCGAGAAGCGTTTACCTTGAAATTTCCAAATATTGGATTGCTTACCTCGACTATTTCATGTGGGAAGACATCGTGTACCTTAAGAAGAATTTCTCCCTTTGCCCTCATGTCTGTTGAAGTGATGTGGGGATCAGCTTTGTCTAATAGTACCTGGTCACCTATTTTAAAATGATTTGATGTCCCTATGAGCTTTTCTAGTGGTTCCTCTGGTTTTACTTTGTGTAGATTTGGCTTTTCTTTGACTTGTATCTTTTGTTCTTCTAAATCGTTGACTTTAGGGTTTTGTTTCTTGTATGATTTTTCTTTGTTGACTTGGGGGCTATGAGTTGGCTCAGGGTTTATGCTTTGTGATGTTTCCTATAGTGAAGGTTGAACAATTTGATTATCTATTGAAATGACTTTCTTACCTTCATCATCTGTTCTCCTGGTCGAGTCGAGAGCTTGAAGATTAATCAATTCATCTCATCGATTCATCTCCTACACGAAGTATGAGTTCATATGTGGCGACATCAATTTTAGTTCTAGCGGTTGCTAGGAAAGGTCTTCCTAGAATTAAGGGGATTGAATTATCTTCATCCATGTCTAAAAAAACAAAATCTATCGGGAAAACAAATTTATCGATTTTTACAAGCACATCTTCAATAATGCCCTTAGGAATTCTAATAGTTTTATCAGCTAGTTGAATACTCATCCTAGTTTGTTTGGGCTTCCCTAGACCTAGTCATTTAAACAATGCATAAGGCATGACATTTATACTTGCCCTTAGATCAGCTAACGCATTATCAATAGTTAAACTACCAATTAAGCATGGAATCATAAAACTCCCTGGATCTTTTTGTTTCTGCGGTAGTCTATTCTGTACCATTGCTGAGCATGTTGCGTTTAGTTCCACGTGGTGCTCTTCGTCTATTTTGCATTTGTTTGTCAATAGCTGTCTTAAAAATTTCCTCGAGTCTAGTATCTGGAAGAGAGCTTCAAGAAGGGGTAAGTTAATATGTAATTTCTTTAAAAGTTTAAGAAACTTACCAAACTATTCCTCTGAATTATCTCCTTTCAATACTTCGGGATAAGGTATGCGAGGTTTGTATTATTTGATTATTGGTTTTGGCTTTTCATGTGCTACCTCTATTTTACCTTTTTCTTCCTTGGTTTCTTATGCCGTGGTGGGCTCGTCTACCTTTGTACCCTCTTGAGCTGTGATGGCTTGGATCAGTTCTTTTAGGTTTATTTCTGTGTTGCTTGGTAGACGTCCTTGTTGACGTTCAGAAATTAGCTTTGTGAGATGTCCCACTGACCTAGTAAGTTCTCCAACTTGATTCCCGATCCCTTTGATCGATTTTTGTTGTTCATCAAGTGCTGCTTCAGTCTTTTGGAAACGAGAATCTGTGGCTACCATGAATTTCGTCAGCATCTCTTCGAGGTTTGATTTATTCTCTTGTGGATATGGCTGATTTTGATAATTTGGGGGAGGTTGTTGCCTTTAATTTCCTTGATTTCCTTGTCCTCTCCACGAAAAATTTGGGTGGTTCCTCCAACCTGCATTATAATTGTTACTATAAGGATTATTATTGGATCTGAAATTGTTACCTATATAGCTTGTCTGCTCATGTTCTGCTCCTGGTTGGTAGGGTGGGTACGAAGGATTCGCCATATTCCCACTCATTTCGCATTGCATTACTGGATGTACCTGTGAAGAACATAAATTATTAATCTTTTTATTCATCATCTCCACCTGTGTTGACAGCATTGTTACTGCGTCTATGTTAAAAACTCCGACTAATTTTGTCGGTTTGGCCCTAGTAATTTGCCATTGATAGGTATTCAACGACATTTTTTCAATAAAGTCGTAAACCACTTTAGGAGTTTTGTTATTCAAAGTTCCACCGGCTGATGAGTCAATCATTTGCCTCGTTAAAGAATTCACACCGTTGTAAAAAGTTTGGACTTGAAGCCATAAATGTAATCTGTGGTGTGGACATCATCTCAAGAGATCGTTATATCTTTCCCATGTATCATATAATGTTTCTGCATCATTCTGCAGAAAAAGAAGATATGTCATTCCTAAATTTGGTCGTTTTGGCTGGTGGAAAGTATTTTAAAAGAAATTTTTTGGTCATTTGATCCCATGTGGTGATTGACCCTTGTAACACCCCGCACCCAAGACCAGTACTGGGTCTGGATACAAGACATTACTATCTTGAACTCACTTAAACATGTATTTAAGGGCTATAAAATTTCGTTCCAACCTAAAAACTTCACTTTCTTAGTCAACACTTATAACAAGGGCCTACGAGGCCTTTAACTCATGTCAGAAAACTTTCAAATTAAAATCAAATAACTCATTTTTGAAGCAGGGTTCACACGCCCGTGTGACTTGGAACACGCCCGTGTACCCTTAAGCACGCCTATGCCCTCAAACCGTGTAGGGCTACTGACTATTTCCACACGGCTTAGACACGCCCGTGTCTACCAACCGTAAGAGGTTACTGACTAATTTCACATGGCCATAACACGCCCGTGGGCTTAGACCGTGTGCTAATCCTTGATATGCTGACTAGATCAACACGGTCTGGGAACACGCCCATGTCCAAACTATGTGTCTTACACGGTACACACACACGGCCGTGGGATTTGCCCGTGGCCTATTATGATTAATAATACTAAGGTGCGGGTTAACACAGTCTTGACACACGCCCGTGTGTCCAACCGTGTGAGCACTTACAGTTACTTACCAAGCCTTTAGCCACCCTGAAATGAAGATAACCATACACAATTCAACGATGCAATAACAACCCAATTTTAAGAATAATACTACATGCTTCATTAATCTCAACAAACATACATGCTTAGTCAAATTTGGCCAATCACTTAGCCATATACAAAAGAATAATAAACTTGATAGCCTTTACAAAGGCCCTTCTTAAAACATGTCCACAAAATGAATGTTTCCTATACATTCCGTACTTAGTAAAGTAACTTGGCTATACCAAAATAAGAGTTGATAGTGTGTTGCGAGCTCTGACTTTAATGATCCACGAGTTTGCTTGGCGGGATTGCATAGAAAGAAAGAATCATAACGTAAGCATATAGCTTAGTAAGTTTGCATGTAACGACTCATAGCATTATCATTGCTTAATATAAACCATTTCACAAAAACAATGGTATCATGAATTTCAGCTAAAGAGCTTTCTTACTCATATAGATTCTTACATGTCTCATGACACTTACTATTATCATACTTATAAGGTAACCATGATACCTGTATCACTTGATCACATTGATCAGTATACTATAATAACAATAATCATGATATCTACTTTCTCATTCACAACATGAATATTACTTAACTCTATCTAACTTCATCTTGTTACTAACTTTACTTTCTTAGCTTTCTTGCTATCTTCTTTTAGCTTACTCATTTGCCCAATGAATTTCTGTGAATAGCCGAGGATACTAAATCTCTTCCCACATAATATGATGCTAAAGCCATATCCTAGACATGATCTTACATGGGTTATCTCATCTTGGTTTCAAGGCCTTGTCATGACATGGACTTATGTGAAGTCTTGCTCTTGATAACATACCCAATGCCAAGCTTGAGTCATTAGACTTACATGATAACTTGCTTGCTAACTTGATCAATGCCAAGCTTGCCTTGGACTTACATGATATCTCGCTTGCTAACTTGATCAATGCTAAGCTTGCCTTGGACTTACATGATAACTTGATCAATGCCAAGCTTGCCTTGGACTTACATGATAACTTGATCAATGCCAAGCTTGCCTTGGACTTACTTGATAACTTACTTGCTAACTTGATCAATGCCAAGCTTGCCTTGGACTTACATGATAACTTGATCAATGCCAAGCTTGCCTTGGACTTACATGATAGCTTGCTTGAACATAACATGATCATTTCATACAATTATTGTACATTATATTAGGCAATTTAATGATAATAATCATAAAGCTTCAAAATCATACAAACTTACCTCAATATGCAAAATGTATGTAGATGTGCAATTTAGTCCTCGACTTTGTTCTTGCCTCTATTTCGATCCGGGCTTCTTCTTGATCTATAATCATAAATAGATCATTTAAAAACCATATTGACTAAGTCTGCGTTCGCATTGCTTTTCAAAAGCACTTACGCTCCAAAAGCACTTTTGGAAGAAAAGTCAGTAAACAAGTCGCTTTTTAATGAAATTTTAGCTTTTAAGTGCTTTTCAAAGCACTTACAAACAAACTAAAATTTTAGCTTTTCCATTCAAAAGCACTTTTAGTGCTTAATTACTTTTTCACCCTCTAATAACATAGTACTTTCATTTTTTCGTGGGGTTTAATTACAAATGTGTTAAAATCATTAATTAAAATAAAAAATATTTTAAAATATTAATTACAAATATTTAATGATTATATTTAAATATTTAAAATGTAGTTTATATATTCTAATTAAATTTTATAACTAATTAATATTTATTACTTACAAATATTTAAAATTAAAATTTATATTTCATATATTAAAATATTAACAAATTATAGTAATTTTTTATATTCTTACTAAAATATAATAATATTAACTAATTTAAATTTTATTTAAATGTATATTTGTTACTTGATAATAACATGTCTAAAATGGACATTTTATTTCTCAAAAGCACTTTTTGACAGCAATGCTAAACACTCAAATTTTAAAACAAACTTTTCAAAAGCACTTCTCAAAAGCACTTTTCAAAAGCACTTCTCAAAAGCACTTTTCAAAAGCATTGCCAAACTAGCCCTAAATTGACTCATAACTATACTTTGACAAAATTACTATTTTTCCCCTATACTTTTTAATATTTGTACTTTTGCCCCAATTCTCGTAAAATGATTTTCATGCAACTTTCTTAAACTTCATGCCCAACTGAATCATTTTCTCTTCTATAACAATCATCAATTCTCACTATTTCTAGTAGGTATGACCAATTTTATAATTGTTACAAAATGGTCCCTACTACCATTTTTCATGAAATTCATTAAGGGAAAGATGTTTATCTAACATCAAACTCTCTTAAACTTCCATAAAACATCATTTAACAAGCATGTCATTCAAGGGTAGATTTTTGAACATGCATCTTAGCTCATTTTATAGCTAAAATTAGATAATTCATAATATAGGAACTTCAAAAATACGAAGAATATTAAAAACGGGGCTAAGATGAACTTACTATGAGCTTGAAAAAAATGAAGAACCCTAGCTATTGTGTTTCCAAATTTTTGATAGCCACAAGGAAGAAGATGAGTGAATTTTTCTCATCTTTATCCTATTTTAATCACTAATTAGGCCAAATGACCAAAATGCCCTTCTTCTTAAAAATTTCCATAATAGTCTCTTAAGGCTAATTTTGTCCAAAAATTAAATTTTGGGAAAATTTCTACTTAAGGACTCACAATTATTATTCTAAAGCTATTTCATGCAAAAAGCTTCTAGAAACTCATATATTGCAACTTTTGCAATTTAGTCCTTTTTGGACCAATTGACCTCAACTTAATAAAATTGCTTTACAAAACTTTCATACTAGCATGTAAACATGGCATAAACCTGGAAAACTCATAATTTCACCTCGAGTTCGTGGCCTCGCACCACTATCCCGACTAAGCCCTAAATCGAGCTGTTACAACCCTTGTGGTAATGAGTTCAACCACTGCTTTGCATTATTCCTTAATGAAAAAGTAAATAATCGAAGACGTATAGCATCATCAGAAATGCCATTTATTTTGGAAGTATCACAGAACTCTAAAAAATTTTCTATATGAGTGTTCGGGTCTTCGTCCTGTAAACCATCAAATTGAATAAATTGTTGAATCATTTGTATTGTATTAGGCTTTAATTCAAAATTATTAGCAGTTATAGCAGGCCTAACAATACTAGATTTTGCTCCTGTCAAATTAGGTTTAGCATAATCATACATAGTACGCGGAGCATTCTATTCTTGAACATTCGGTGGTGGATTGTTTTCGTCCATCCCTTCAATAGGATTGGATATGTCATGTTGTTCTTCTCTTTAGTAATCTAGAGCTCGTCTAGTTTCTCTACGATTCCTACGAGCGGTAGCTTCAATGTCACTTTCGTACGCTAAAGGTCCTCTCGGGTTCCTTCTAGTCATAAACTAGAGGTACCTGCTAGGAGAAGAAAGAAAGAAGCCTAGTGTAAATAAAAATTTAACCTAAACTAAAAATAAAAGTAAATTGTGAAAAAATAATAAAATAGTGGCTAAAGTAATAGAAATAGAGCTTTCTTAATATTTTAGTGTTCCCCAGCAACTGCGCCAAAAACTTGATCGTGTCAAGCAGTTGATTTTTAATATTTATAAAGAATGATCGAACCTGTAGACTAACTATGACAACGATTGAGGCAAGTGCACTTGTCGAACAATAGTATAGTTTAGGCAAGATTATTTTATCGAACCCAAAGGAACCTAAAAGTACTACTACTCACTTTCTTTCTATTATTTAGCCTAAAATACGGAGTGATTAGTTTATTTAAACTAATGAAAAACTAAACTAGATGCAAAGGCAAAAGAATGAAACTTTGGGAAAAGACTGTGGAAAAACTCAGTTGATTACGACGATACCCTCAGGAAGAATCCACCTATGACTTCTCTTGTTATCTAACTTTTAATTCGTATGACTTCTTTACTTAGCTTGATCCGTGAGACTCCCTAACCTATATTAAACCTTCTCTCGAGGTGAATAACGTATAACCTTAGGTTAATTAGTGGAACTCTTGTTCTCTTATAATAACCCTCTGAGGAAGCAGTAAATCGATCAATAGACTCCCATATTAGGTTTCACCCTAATCTAGCAAAATCTTGTCACCCTTTCTCTAGGCGTGCGATCAACTCCGCTTAATTATGCTAGATCTACTCTTAGGCAGGGTCTATTCCTCCACCTAAGCACATCAGATTAAATTAAGCAACATAATTAAGAACAAACTAAGAACTTATCATATAATTTAGAAATCAAATAACAAAATCAATTATAGGTTTCATCCCCTTCAGGTATCTGAAGGGTTTAGTTCATAACAAAATAAGAAAACATCTTAAGAGAAAATATAAAACAAAAAATAAGAAATCCCTAAAACTCCCTGAAGGAATTGAAGAGGAGATCATCTGTCTTGAGTAGAACTCTGGCTTCTTGAGATGGATCAATTGGCTATCTTCAAGTAATTCCCTGAATAAAAGCTCTGGCAGAAAACTTTGCCCAAAACCTCCTCTTTAGAATGGCTGCCTTGGGTTGTTTATATAGGCTCCTTAGATCCTTTACTTGGCTCCTAAGTACCTCCTTCAAGTAGAATCACTATTAAGGTGTTTAAATAGACTTAGGAGTATGTTTCTTTGGCTTCAAGCATCCAAATTCGAGTGAAATTGCTCATTCCCGTGGCAGGGACATGCCCATGGGACACGCCCGTGTAAATCGTCTTCAAGTCGTGTCTCGCTTCTATCGATTGGGACATGGCCGTGTAAATCATGGCATGGCCATGTGAAGTAATTTGACGAGGCACAGTCGTATGGCTTGAAGTCCAGGCTGTGTCGATTTCTTGGGTTGGCCTAATTTGGCCCGTTTTAGGCTTGTTTCTCATTCTTTTTATCCTTAGGTGCTTTCCTGAGTATAAACATGAAAAGAAAATATTAAAAGCACCTTTTTACATAAATCAAGGGCTAAATCATCCAAAACAATACTAAATGTGGGATTAAAATATGTTACTCTTACGGTTTATGAAAATCAAATTATTTTGAATGGAAGGTGTGGAGGAGTTTGTGGAGGAAGACTTGATCTTCTAGTTCAAATGGTGGGTAGGGAGTAAAGCAAGGAGAAAAATAAGGGATTTGGAGTTGGTGGAGGTGTTGGCCAAATGTGGGGAGCTTAAGGGGGGATTTCAATTTAGTGCTAGGATAGGTGAGTGTGCCGAAAATTCCATAGGTCTTAGGCAATTGTTTCATTTCATTTTAGAATATTCGGTCATTAAGGGGGGTGAGAGCATATTTTTGCAAGTCTCCTTGAGTTCTCTCTTTTCTCTCAGATGGTTTCCCTATTTTTCTGTGCCGAAATAGTCAGTTTTTCTATTCATCTCTTTTGCTCCTTTGACTCTAGCCGAAAGTGGTGTGACCATTCGGGCATTTCTTCTTCACCTTTTCTTTCTACTTCTTTTGTTTTTTTAGCCGAACCCTCTTTCATATCTTCCACCTTTTCTTTCCTTCTTTTCAAAAGCTAAAACCTTCCCTAATATCATCTCTTCTTTAGCTGAACTTTGGGTGTCTCCTATTATTTCTACCAGTGCTGAATTTCTTTTGTTACCATTAAGCTCTTTTGTGGAATCAAGGTAAGACTCTTTTCTTTTTATCTTTATTTATGACCATTCTTCTCACTCCCTTTCTTACAAAAAGAAGTCGAAATCCTCCTGAGGATAATTAAATTTGCTTCTTCCAACCTGTGTTTTTAGCCGAACCTCAGGAAAAAAGGGCTTGTTGGATTGCCGAAAGTCTCCTCTTCAGTTGGGTCCTATCGTGCAAGGTAAGGGAGACTCTCTCATTTCTTTCTCATTCTTTTTCGATTCTGTGTAATAGCCCATTTACGACCCTAAATGGAATGGTGGTTTCGGGACCACAAATCCAGGTTAGATAAATATTTTTACATTTAAATTGATATCTATGTTATGTGTTTGAGCATGTCCTAAAATATGGTAGGTTAATTTGTTTGTTTGGATGCTTAATTTTAGATAAGGGATTAAATTGCATAAGTGGTAAAGTAGCTAATCATTAAATAGAGTAATTAAATTAAATTGTTTTCTTTTACATGGGGATTTAAATTGCAAATTTACCTTGTTGGAAGGTAGTGGACGGCATTGATTTGAAATAGTTAGTGGGGAGTGTTTAATTATATTATATGATAAATAAAATGATATGTAATAATATTATAATAAAATGATATCATTATAATAAAAAAGACAAAAGAAAAACATCATCATTTTTCATCTCTCAACACCGAAAATAGCAGAGAAGAGAAGAGTTCAAGCTCTCCACATTTTGGCATTTGCATGTTCTAATAAGATCAAGAACAAAAGGAAACGAGATTGGATCGTGGAAAAAACAAAGTTAAACGAATAGCTGGGAAGTTTAATCTGTCAATTTCTGAGGTAAGCTTTAAGCAATTGGATTAATTTGAATTATCTATATATTAATGTTCATGTTTAAGTGACATAAATACTTTTAAATTTCAAATTTGCCGAATAAGGTATAAGGAGTATTATACATGATAGTTGATGTGAATTTATAAATACATGCATATATGCAACTGTTGTAACACCCTGAAAATGGGCCTATGCATTTCTTTTGATTATGCAAAATGGCATGTCTTATGTGTTATGAATGTATTATGAACATTTTTGGAAACTTGGAAATGTAAGAAATGATTTACAAATGTTAAGTTTCAAAAAGAGGAAAGTGAACATTTTGGAAAGTTGGAAATGTTAAGTTAAAAGAGGAAAGTGAACATTTTGGAAACTTAAGTTAAAAGAGGAAAGTGAACATTTTGGGAACTTAAGTTAAAAGAGGAAAGTGAACAATTTGGAAACCTGGAAATGTATGAAAATGTTAAGTTTAAAAAGAGGAAACTAAGGCAAGGTGGCCTTAAGAAAATTAATATGAGGAATTTGACACACAAACAGGCTTGGAAAAGTGGCTCAAGATATCACTTGAGGCCGAGGTAGATGAGGCCACAAACAAGGGTATTGGGCCTAGGTTCGAGTCACTTGGGGAGCAAATAAAGGAGTTTTATTTTTGCTACAAAGAGCAAGGAAGTGGACGGCACTATGGAACCCAAGGGAAGAGTTTTATTCTCTTTAAATTTCGTCTAAATAGGAGATAAATAATAGATTTATTTATCATTATTTTTAGGAGATAATTGTTGGATTAATTCTTTTAATAAAGTGATAATTCAAAGGATAAAGTTATCAAAATAGAAGAGTGGTGGCCAAGTAAGGGATTCTGAGTAGTAATTTCGGCGAAGAGGGAAAAAAAAAAGGGCTACTCAACAATTTTTTTTCCTCCTCTTCTCTCTGCCGAATTTCTTAGTGCTCTCCTCTCTTCTCTTCTCTTTCATTTGTTAAGCTGAATCTATAGTCCACCATTGCCAAAATTCTCAAGTCTTCTTTTCTTTTTTTTTTGTGGAAATCGAATACCCCAAGAGAACCCCTAGCCGACTTCTCCATTAAATCCCAAAAGCCGAAACCTTATCATCTAGACATCAAGGCCAATTCTTTAAGGGGCTTTTAACAAGGGTGCTGCCGATTTCTTAAAAGGGTAAGATCCAAAATTGGTTTCAATTCTTTTATATTTTAGACCTATCGAAAATTTAGGGACTAATCTCTATTATTGATTTTGGCCGAATTATGGAAGGGTGCATTCGGGATTTAAGAATTGTCAACTACAAGAAGGTATCTTTCGGGATTTCAGTGAATTGTTAAGCGAATCAGGTGTGTACCCTACCCTAAGTTTTAATACGTTCATGGCTATGTTTTAAATTAAATATGTTATTAAGAATGTGAAAAGCATGGCTAAGGTACCATACAATGGTACAAAGTACTAAGGTACGTATCCTACTCCTACTAGGAATATGAATATATGTTATTTTTAACATAGTGATAAGAATGTGAATTAAGGCATGATTTTGCATATTGTGTATGAAATATGGGGGCATATGGGTTATATGAAAAGGGGAAGTTAATGTGGTGACCTAAGACCACGAAATCTGAATGTGGTGACCTAAGACCACGATAACTGAATGTGGTGACCTAAGACCACGAATTTTTATAAGGGCGATGAGCACGTCATTGCAATGACGCCTTGATGGTGTGTAGCGGATGGAGGGTTGACTTAGTAGTCCCCACGGTGTGCCAGATGGTATGGGTGGTGTGTAGCGGATGGCATATAGGTTTGGGTTCGGGTTGCATCATATTGTTTAAATGCTTTATGAACATGTATGATACTTGTATGCCTGAAATATTAAATTTTATTGTTGGTTACACTCCGTTGTGGGATTACTTTTCAAGTGACGACCAGTGATGGACCGGGCCGGCAGATGCTTAGTGGAGGCCATGTGAAGTTCAGTTTTCTTTTATTTGGACTATTTTACTTTAAGTATTTTGAATCTAAATTTTGGGAATTATTTGATGTAATAAGGCCTTAGTAGAATTATTTTATTCTGTTTTTATTTTACAAACTTTTATTTATTAAAAGATTAAGTAAATCTGTTTTTTTTTAAACAAAGCCCAAACGTTTTGTCACCTAAAGTAAAGGATTTTTAATAATGAAATAAACTTGTTTTCATCTCAAGCCCAACCCAAAATGATCTTTCTTCCAAATCACACAAGTTTTTCCTAAGTAACAAAAGAATTTGAAACGGTTTACACCGAGGAACATACCAGATCCGGTCAAGGCTCGTGGGCTGGGTTTGGGGTGTATCAATTTGGTATCAGAGCCCAGTTTTAAACTCTCGACCTTGTGTTTAAGGCCCAAAACGTTTTCAAAGTTAAGCCCAAAAGGGATTTTGTGAATTAAGCAGGTTTTTCTGGCATGGCCCTTTAAGTCTCCGACCCGAAGTCCACCAGATAAGTACTTCTATCCATTGTGTGATTTATAGTATGACTTGTAGAGGGGTAGAAATGGAATGGAACGTAGAATAGAGATTAAGTACATTGAACCCTAGGACTAGTATACCCCAACAAAAGCATAAGACTTAAGTGCCTAACTAAACAAACCTGTGGTTAAGTCGCCGAGCTAGGGTGTGGCAACCATGGTGCGCATGTCTAGGATTGGTTTCGGTGGGAGCTTGGTATTTAAGCAGTCCTAGTGACTCACCTCCTCTCCACTCGAATCCTACCTAGTGCGTAGCCTCGGTTCACCCTAAGCAAGAGGACTTATACACGGGCTAAACCCCTAACTAAAACCAGAAAGGGACTAGCCGTATTTTTATGGAAACCCTAGTTTTAAAATTTCTAAATTACCCTCTTGATTTGAAAAGATTATTTTATAAATTTTCTTGAAATATTTTGATTTACAAATTTACTAAAATACCCTAGTGGTAAAATTACAAAATGCCCTTGGTTTATGGAAATTTTCAAAATACCCACAGTTCTTATCAAAATTTCACTACTTTTGCTTAAAGGAACCCTAAATTTACAAAATATCAAAATACCTTGATTATGGAAAGAAAAATTTTATTTACGAAATTACCCCTACCCTGCAAATTACCGACATACCTCCGAGTTACAAAATTACCAGAATGACCCCCGATCTTTAAAAACTTTTTGCAACAACGCTGATTTGGAAAACAAATTCTCAAAAACAACCTTCAAGTTTCGTAAATTCTAAAATATCCTTGATTTATTAAGATTTATAAATTTACCCGGGATAATTACCAAAATACCCTCGGATTACAAAATGTTCCAAAAACCCCGAATGAAAAATTACCAAAATACCCTTATTGACAAAATCACCAAGGAACCTTATTTTGACAAATTACGAAAATACCCCTATAGGGCAAATTACGAAAATACCCCTAAGTAGTGGAAAAACAACAACAATGAAAACTACAATATTTCTCTGAATGAACAAAAGTTCATAATTATTTGATGGATGTATAAATGTAAAGATTGTGTGCATGTATGAATACGAAGGAACCACTCCTAAAATTCTTTTCATAAAACTTCTTCGCGGTTAATCAGTGAAATAAAAACTAATTCATAAAAATTTCTTATACAGATTAAAACGCATCGTTAGATATGAGTTCTAGAGGACGCGGTCATCATGGACGCGGTAGAGAAAGAATGACTGTGTCAGAACCCGCTAGATCGGGTCAAGGGTCTGACAATGAGTTACCACCGCCACCACCACCCCCAGCTGTTGGTGTCGAGCAACAAGCTCAAACGGGGGATGATGCGGTATCGCAGGCTATGTTGCAGGTTCTTGAAATGGTGGCTGGTGCTGGAGGGAATACGGGAGCTCAAAAATCTGTACTCGAGCAACTCTGAGCCAACGGAGCCGAAGTGTTCTGTGGAGTATCCGGTGTGGCACCCAGTACAGCTGAATACTGGTTGGAGGCAATCGAGCACATTATGGATAAGCTCGATCTAACCTCTGAGGAGAAGTTGAAATGAATGGTGGCACTGTTATGCGATGAAGCGTATCAATGGTGGTTAATAGTTTGGGATGGTGCCACAGCTAAGGATTTGACCTGGGAGTATGCTAAGGAGGCATATTAGAAAAAGTATGTGGGAACTAGATATATCGATGAGCAGAGGAAGGCTTTTCTAGGACTGGTTCAAGGGAACAAGTCTGTAGCAGCATATGAAGCTAAATTTGTGAGGTTAAGCTGATATGCTCGAGGAGTAGTGGCTACGGAGCATGAGCGGTGTGTTCGGTTCGAAGATGGTCTAAGGGATGACCTAAGGTTATTGATAGCTCCACATCAGGAGCGGGAGTTTTTCGCGTTAGTAGAAAAGGCTAAGGTTGCCAAGGGAATTAAGGACTCGGTTAAGCAGAGCTCTGATAGGAATAGGCCAAAAGGATGTTTTGGATCGTCTAGATCGTCCGAGAATAAGAGGCCTAGAGTTGATGGACCGCGAGGTCAGCAAGTTGGTACAAGAGGGCAGTATCATCCTTGTGATCAGTGCGGGAAGAAACACTTAGGTGAATACTGGAAGAAGACAGGTGGGTGTCTCAGATATGGGTCAAAGGACCATATGATCAAAGACTATTCTCAGGATCTGAATAAAGCTTAGACAGTAGGCCAAGGTTATGAGTAGCCGGATAGAGGTGGTCAGTAAGCGACAAGGAGTCGTGGTCCGAACTATGGAGGAAATGGTTCAGGCCAAGGTCGTGGAGCACCAAGCAGAGATGCTGGAGGTGCAGACGCAAGGCAGCCAAGGTTGGTTTATGTAGTCGGCTGTCGCAAGGATAGTGATGCGCCAGATGTGACAACGGGTAAGTTTCTTATTTTTGGATTATCCTTCATTGCTTTGTTCGCTATAAGGTTAGTTCGTTCTTATGTTACTAATGAAGTGTATGGAACCTTGATTGGGAACTTAGAGAATGTGCCCAGAAGGTATGATAGATCTTTAAGACCAGAGTGCGCAGCAGTAGCGTAGTGTGGTAAGTTAAGATGTACGACTGTTCGTTAGTAGGTAATTACGAGGACGAAATTATTTTTAAGGGGGGTAGAACTGTAACACCCTGAAAATGGGCCTATGCATTTCTTTTGATTATGCGAAATGGCATGTCTTATGTGTTATGAATGTATTATGAACATTTTTGGAAACTTGGAAATGTAAGAAATGATTTAGAAATATTAAGTTTCAAAAGAGGAAAGTGAACATTTTGGAAACTTGGAAATGTTAAGTTAAAAGAGGAAAGTGAACATTTTGGAAACTTAAGTTAAAAGAGGAAAGTGAACATTTTGGAAACTTAAGTTAAAAGAGGAAAGTGAACATTTTGGAAACACAGAAATGTATGGAAATGTTAAGTTTAAAAGAGGAAACTAAGGCAAGGTGGCCTTAAGAAAATTAATAGGAGGAATTTGACACACAAACAGGCTTGGAAAATTGGCTCAAGATATCACTTGAGGCCCGGTAGGTGACGCCACATACAAGGGTATTGGGCCTAGGTTCGAGTCACTTGGGGAGCAAATAATGGAGTTTTATTTTTGCTACAAAGAGCAGGAAGTGGATCGTACTAAGGAACCCAAGGGAAGAGTTTTATTCTCTTTAAATTTCGTCTAAATAGGAGATAAATAATAGATTTATTTATCATTATTTTAGGAGATAATTGTTGGATTAATTCTTTTAATAAAGTGATAATTCAAAGGATAAACTTATCAAAATAGAAGAGTGTTGGCCAAGTAAGGGATTCTGAGTAGTAATTTCGGCTAAGAGGGAAAAAAAAAAGGGCTACTCAATAATTTTTTTTCCTCCTTTTCTCTCTGCCGAATTTCTTAGTGCTCTCCTCTATTCTCTTCTCTTTCATTTGTTAAGCCGAATCTATAGTCCACCATTGCCAAAATTTTCAAGTCTTCTTTTCTTTATTTTTTTTTTTGTGGAAACCGAATACTCCAAGAGAACCCCTAGCCGACTTCTCCATTAAATCCCAAAAGCCGAAACCTTATCATCTAGTCATCAAGGCCGATTCTTTAAGGGCTTTTAACAAAGGTCTTGTCGATTTCTTAAAAGGGTAAGATCCAAAATTGGTTTCAATTCTTTTATATGTTAGACCTATCAAAAATTTAGGGACTAATCTCTATTATTGATTTTGGCCGAATTATGGAAGGGTGTATTCGGGATTTAAGAATTGTCAACTACAAGAAGGTATCTTTTGGGATTTCAGTGAATTGTTAAGCGAATCAGGTGTGTACCCTACCCTAAGTTTTAATACGTTCATGGCTATGTTTTAAATTAAATATGTTATTAAGAATGTGAAAAGCATGGCTAAGGTACCATACAATGGTACAAAGTACTAAGGTACGTATCCTACTCCTACTAGGAATATGAATATATGTTATTTTTAACATAGTGATAAGAATGTGAATTAAGGCATGATTTTGCATATTGTGTATGAAATATGGGGGCATATGGGTTATATGAAATGGGGAAGTTAATGTGGTGACCTAAGACCACGAAATCTAAATGTGGTGACCTAAGACCACGAATTTTTATAAGGGCGATGAGCACGTCGACTGCAGCGACTGCCTTCGATGGTGTGTAGCGGATGGAGGGTTGACTTAGTAGTCCCCACGGTGTGCAGGATGGTACGGGTGGTGTGTAGCGGATGGCATGTAGGTTTGGGTTCGGGTTGCATCATATTGTTTAAATGCTTTATGAACATGTATGATACTTGTATGCCTGAAATATTAAATTTTAGTGTTGGTTACACATTGAGTCTGTTGACTCACCCCGTTGTGGGATTACTTTTCAGGTGACGACCAGTGATGGACCGGGCTGGCAGATGCTTAGTGGAGGCCATGTGAAGTTCAGTTTTCTTTTATTTGAACTATTTTACTTTAAGTATTTTGAATCTAAATTTTGGGAATTATTTGATGTAATAAGGCCTTAGTAGAATTATTTTATTCTGTTTTTATTTTACAAACTTTTATTTATTAAAAGATAAAGTAAATCTATTTTTTTTTAAACAAAGCCCAAACGTTTTGTCACCTAAAGTAAAGGATTTTTAATAATGAAATAAACTTGTTTTCATCTCAAGCCCAACCCAAAACGATCTTTCTTCCAAATCACACAAGTTTTTCCTAAGTAACAAAAGAATTTGAAACGGTTTACACCGGGGAACATACCAGATCCGGTCAAGACTCGTGGGCCTGGTTTGGGGTGTTTCAATTGTGTCAAAGAATTTGATATATATCATTATATATATGGAAAAGGGAATATTCGGATATTTGTGCATGTAAGTATATCCTTGATGATGTCAAATGTGATAGATGACTTTGAATGTGGTTGCCGAATGTGTTAGTAACATGAACATGTATTTATATAAATATATCGAAATACTTTGGATGGTTGAATATGTATAAAGATATGTTTGCAATAAGTATGAAAGGTGGATATGTTTGGACTGGATAAATAATTATGGGTTGAGTTGTAGTTAATTGAGAAACATGAAATGAGTGATGGTGGTGAATGAATGAATAAATCAGTGTTTAATTGTGTAAGGCCGAATGTAATGGTAATTATAAGAAGAAAGATTCGGGTTGAATGTGCGTATTTAGGTATGTCATATTTATAATATGTGAATTTATAAGTTATGTTTAAGTGGAGGTTGTTAATGAGCATTGTGTGTGCGGAAATGTTAAGTAACGGCTCTATGTGAGTGATACGTTATGGAAAGTTGGCATTGTGTGTGCGGAAATGTTAAGTAACGGCTCTATGTGAGCGATACATTACGAAAAGTTGGCACTGTGTGTGCGGAAACGTCAAGTAACGGCTCTGTGTGAGCAATACGTTACGGGATTTGTACTAAGTGTACGGATTTTCGATTTTCATAAAAAGACGAAAACAATTAGTGGAGGTAAACAAGGGTGAAAGGTAAGAATGTTTTATATGATAGTTCATTATCTTGGTATAAACTAGGTAAGCCATTCCGGTTTGATAGTTTAGCACACAGACATTCGGTTTTGCGTGGAAACCAAGTAAGTATGATATTGGTTAATGGCGATCTATTATATGTATGGATAATGCAAACTAATAAATGATTGAGTTGAGTTAGTTAGAAGCTATTAAAAATGCTTGGTTATATGTATGCTACCTTTTGCTTATGACTTACTAAGCTTTACATAGCTTACCATTTGTATTTTGGTTATTGTTGGTGTAGATTTTTGGAGTTGAAGCTTGCACTAGGTGATCCTTGTTGAAGTCAAGCACATTATCACTTACTCTTGGTATTATTATTAGCTTCAAACCTTAGAAATTATGGCATGTAATAGCTTGGATACTTTATGGTCTCTTTTGGGTTGGAATGTATATAAAAGCCATGCAAAAATGGCTATACTTTTGTGTATAAGTATGGTTGATGTATGGAGTTTAAATGAAATGGAGTAAGGATGTTATAAACTAGTTAACCATAGTTTGCAATGAAACAGTTTTTGGTTAACAACAGTAATGTGATTTTAAAAAATCATCAAAAATAGGAGAAATGGAATTAGAGAGTGAATAAGATATAGAATTAAATCTTGTTGTGTCTATTTTTATATGAAAGGAACATAGTTGGCAAATGAATTTTATATTATGAGATAATTAAATTGTAGTGAGACTGATCTTGAATGACTTTGTGATTCACTGTTCTGTCTTGTAAAAAGTGTTATAAATTGTAAAAAATAATCATGGAGCATAGTTTATATTCTTAGAATTCTTAATGAGTCTATTTTTTTATTGGAATAAACAAGAACATTATTAGAATTCTGTAGAATGAGATAACTTAGTTTTTGTAAAGATAGGTCAAAACCATCAAACAGTGAAACAAGGGAAAATTTAATGAATAAACTGTACTAATTGGCCATATGAAAAATTTTGGAAAAATTATGGTAATAAGATACATGAGTCTATTTTCAAGAAAAATTTACGGATCTAAATTTTGAGTTTCGTAACTCGAGTTATGGTCAATTTAGTCAACATGATGCAATTAGACAGTTTAAATTTTTATCCTCGAGTTAGTAGTCAAGTCTAGTAATGCCTCATACTCGACTCCGGCAACAGTCTCGGGTAAGGGGTGTTACATTTTGTTGGTATCAGAGCTACAGTTTAGTCGGTTCTCGAACCAACGCAGCGTGTGTGAGTCTAGCTATACATGCCATATTTTATAATGTGATAGTGTGATGACTTCTGATAGTGAAATGTGTTTTCTTCTTTCATATAGTAAATTGATCCTGATCTCGAGCGAGCTATAGCTGACGATGTCGAGAGTGTGGCGCCCGTTCCCACTCAAGGGACCGCACCGAAGGAATCTCGACCAGCTGCGAGTAATCCCGATGAGGGGGTTAAACAAGCCTTTTATAGCATGATGAATGATTGGTTTAGTCAGTATATACGAACCAATCCGACTATTCAACAACCCCTGAATCCGAATACTCCCCCTGTAGTACCGGTGGTACCCCCAATTGTAAATCCTGAGAGAGCTAGTAAACCCCCGGTTGATCGCATTAGAAAACACGGGCTCAAGAATTAAGAGCTGTAACATCCCGAAAATGGGGTTATTTGGAATTTAATCATTTTTTCTTATGTATGAATTGTTGAGACATTATTTATGGAATAATAGAGTTTAATTAAAGGCCTTGAGTTGGCTCGGAATGGTAGAAATAAATATATTATTTATGTAAAAGGTGGATAGCCTTAGTGAGTAGGGGTTATAAGAATAAATAACGAGCTTTTGTCATAAAAGAGCCTAGAATAAGTGGCAAAGGGAGGGCCACTTGGGAGCTACACTTGACGCCATCAAGGAACAAGGAGAACCTTGGTTCGAGTCACAATTTTCCCTTTTGGCATTATGTTGGATGGCACTTGAGGAGAGTCCTCTCCCTTTAAACTCTTTAATTATTATTAATAGATAATATGAGCATTTTATTTTAAGGATAATCAAGAAGATCATGAAGATTAAAAGAATTATTATTGGATTATTATTAGAGTATTCAAATTATTTGAATGGTTTTAAATTAAGTGGCTTGGAGTGATTCAAGGAAGATTGATGGATTTTGGACTCTTGGTTGAAGAGTTGGACGGCAAGGCTACTAGGGGGTGCCAATGCTTATAAAACACCCACTTGATCACTTGTTTTCTTTTTCCAAGTTTGCTAGCCAATCTCCAAACCCTCTCTTCTTATATTTTTCCTTTCCATCCTCCCAAAACTTTGGTCAAACCCTCTTTGCTTCTTCCATTGCCGAATTTCCATCCTCAAATCCCTACTTCTTTTATTTCCTACTAATGAATCAACTATTCCCTTTACCTTTCTTCTTTTCCTCACTAAAAGTCCAAATTTATTTAGGCGACCATAGCAGAATCTAATACCTATCAAAGTGCCGAAATTACTTCTCTTTTCTTTAAACTCTACTTGGCCAAATAGTATAGTGGTTTCGGGATTTCTCCTATATTCGATTGTTGCGAAGGTAAGTGATGGCCGAACACTCTTTTCATATTTTCCTTTCTCTGTCGACTTGTGGGTTGGAGAAAAGCCAAAATTTCGCATTTGCAAGCGCAGAACTAACCACTCTTTGGAACCGATTTCATCTAGGGACTCAAGGATTCTAGCGAGATCTAACCCTCCTTTCTCTGCTATTTGGTTGGTAAGTAATGGTAAGATCTACTTTAGTTAAGTAGTTGTTAATCGATTAAGCAAGGCTACTAATTTAGTTAAGTCCGATTTTAGGGTGGTGAAGCAAAAGGTTGATACTCAAGACTTTCGGGTAAGGATTCGGGTTCAAAAGGAGAACCCTTTAAATTGTTTAATTTGGCGAATAGGCCATAGGGCTAACCCCATGGTTGGCGAATGTAGGTACAAAGAAATCTAAGGTGGTCGACTCCTTCATTCGGGATTTAGATCACTCGGTGGTGACAGTGTGTACATACACACTTATAGCGCTAATATGTGTGATAAATTGTATTGCTTGTAAACGCTTGATGTAGATATGGATTTAGTACCTTAAAAGGTACAAGCAAGGACCTCTGTAAGTCTCTATTTATATGAGATTATTATGATGCTTTTGGGAAGCATGATTTATTTAATACATGTGATAAATGTATGATCTCTCGTTATGATTGTGATATGGGTTGATGAGTGGAGGGGCAGATTAATCGTGCCGACGGGCACCAAGAGTTTTGGTAACACACCGTGACTATATGTCACCGTGAGGTTTGGTACCTCAATAGCGACTTATCCTCGTGGTTAACACCACCGTGGGTTGGCCCCACTTGAGATATGGGATCGCTGCGCCGTTGATTTGGTATCACACGATGGGTTGGCCCCATCAAATGATCTCGTGTCTACTGACACCGTGTTTTGGTAACACATTGTGACTATATGTCACCAAGGGTTTGGCACCACCAAGGGTTTGGTACCACAACGGGGTATAAAGATGGGCGTTCGGATGGCTAGGTCAGAATTAAATATTCTCGCATATTAATTGTTATGTGTTGTGTATGAAAAATGTTTTAAAACGGGAAGGGTTACATCATCGAGTCTTGGTGACTCACCTTCTCCATTATTTTTTCGTGTGATGCTTAGATCATGGACATGGAGCCGAGGGACTTGAGGAGGCCATGCGGTGGATTTAAAATTAAATGGACTTTAATTTTAGTTATTTTAAATTTGGTTATTGGGTTGTTTTATTTTGGATGTAATAAGGCCTCATTATACTCTACTTTAGTTATTTTCTTATATGTTGGATATTTTTATTTTTACTATAAATTTGAATCACGCGTTTTTTTAAAATTAACACTAAAATGTTTTATCGTGCCATCTAAGAACATCTCAAGTTTGTATAATAACTTGACTTAATTAAATTTTCGAATTTAGTCCAAGAAGATTTTCAACAAGATAACCAAAACGAGTTGTTTTCAACAAAACTTAAATTGGATTTTCAAATGGGTTTCAAAAGTTTTCCAGAACGACCCATATTCGGTCCTAACGCAAGGTTCGAAAATGATGTACCACCGCCACCACCACCTCCGACTTTTGGAGAAGAGGAGCAGATCGACGGAGGAGAGGCGATCGCAAGTCGTGTTGTGAGTCCTTGAATTGGTGGTCAATGGTGGAAATTTAGGAGCTCGAAACTGCTTCTCGAGCGAATTCGGTCCAACTGAGCCGAGGTGTTTCGGGTGTGTCAGAGTGGATCCCCGCAAGATTGAAGCGGTGTTGGAGTGGAAACCGCCTAAGTCGGGTGGTAGATATCTGAAGCTTCGGGTTTAGCGGGTATTATCGAGGTTTGTGGAAGGGTTCTCTCCGATCGCGTACCGCTGACTAAGTTGCTAAGAAAAGGTGTTCCATTTGTATGGATGGAAAAGCAAGAAGAAAGTTTTGATAAGTCGAGGAAGATTCTCGACTAAGCTCTTGCTTCTAGTACAACCCGAGGTGAAAATTATTCACGTTTATTGTGATGCATCTCACACCGGTTTGGGGTGTGTGTTGATGCAGGATGGGAAGGTAGTAGCCTATGCGTCCGGCCACCGAGACCGCATGAGGTTAACTACCCAACTCACGACACAGGAGTTAGCAAAGCGTGCTTCGCCTCAAGATATGGAGACATTATCTTTATGGGGAGAAGTCGGTAATTTACACGGACCACAAAAGTTTGAGGTATCTTTTGACTCGTAAAGATTTGAATCGAGACAAGACCGATGGATTGAACTGTTGAAGGACTACGATGCTCCATCGAATATCATCCTGTAAGGCTAACGTGGTGGTACGCGTTACGCGGAAGGTTGTGGCGGATTTAAGACCAATGTTTGCTCGGCTTGAGCCTATATGACGACGGAAGCCTTTTGGCGTAACTTCACGTTAAGCCAACGTGGATCGAGGAGATTAAGAACAAGCGGTTAGTGGATGAAGGGTTAAATGCGAAGAGAATACAAGTTCAGGATGGTGGTTTAGAGGGGTATAGTGTGACTGGTGATGGTGTGCTATGTTTTCAAGGACGGCCTTGTATGCCAAAAGATATGGAGTTGAGGCGGAAAATTCTCCGTGATGCTCATAGCAATTTCATACGCTATGCATCCGGAGGAAGCAAGATGTATGGAGATCTACGGAAATAGTTCGTGGCCCGGTTGAAGCGTGAGATAACGGAATTGTGGGGAAGTGTTTAACGTGTCGCCAGGTTAAGGTCGAACACCGCTTGCCATCGTGGCTACTTCAACCGTAAAGATTCCTCAATGGAAATGGGAGAGGATCACTATGGATTTCGTCGATGGTCTACCCCTTACGCCCAAAGAAGAAAGATACGCTTTGGGTAATTGTAGACCGTCGACTAAATCACCACTTCATACCGTGAGAATGGATTACTCACCCGAAGCTAGCAAAGTTGTATGTGGTCGAGATAGTCGATTGCATGGTGTACCCGTGTCGCTTATCTCGTATAGGGACCCAAGGTTCACTTGAGGTTTTGAAAGCGTTACATCAAGCGTTGGTACGCTGATTGATTTCAAAGACGCCTTTCCATCCTCAATCGACGGGCAATTCGAAAGGGTCATCTGAGATCTTAGAAGATATGCCGAGGGTTGTGTCTTGGAATTCGAGGTAGTTGGGAGGAATTCTTACCCCAGCCGAGTTCGCCTACAACAATAGCTACCAAGCGAGTATTCGATGGCACCATACGGCAATCAGATGGATTTGAATGCCGAACTCCGACGTGTTGGACGGAGTTGGGTGAACGACAAGTTTTGGGCCCGAAATGGTAGCAGATCAAGACAAAGTCAAAGTGATTCTGTCTCGCCTCAAGGAAGCATCGACAGGCATAAGTCTTATGCCGACCTCAAACGCAAGGAAATGGAGTATGTTTGGAGATAAGGTCTTCCGAAGGTGTCGCCTTGGGAGAAGGTACTAAGATTTGGGCGAAAAGGGAAGTGAGCCCAAGATTCATTGGCCCATATACAAGATCTTGAGCGAGTAGGACCGGTAGCTTATCGCCTTGAATCACGGCGAGTTAAGTCGATACATGACGCCTTTCACGTATCAATGCCGAGACGGATCGATCGGATCCATCACATGTGATGCTTGTGATGTAAATCGAGGTTAACGCAGACTTATCTTTTGAGGAGGAACCTGCTCAGATCTTGGATAGAGATATAAAGGTTCTACGTAGGAAGTCGCGCCCTTAGTGAAAGTGCTATGGCGGAACCATGGTGCCGAGGAAGCTACGGGAACCCGAGGATGTGATACGGCGGCAATACCCTCATCTGTTTTAGTTATGTAATTTCGGATGAAATTTATTTTAAGGGTAGAATCTGAACATCCCAAAAATAGGTTATTTGGAATTTAATCATTTTTTCTTATGTATGAATTGTTGAGACATTATTTATGGAATAATAGAGTTTAATTAAAGGCCTTGAGTTGGCTCTTGAATGGTAGAAATAAATATATTATTTGCGTAAAAGGTGGATAGCCTTAGTGAGTAGGGGTTATAAGAATAAATAAGGGAGCATTTGTCATAAAAGAGCCTAGAATAAGTGGCAAAGGAGGGCCACTTGGGAGCTACACTTGACGCCATCAAGGAACAAGGAGAACCTTGGTTCGAGTCACAATTTTCCCTTTTGGCATTATGTTGATTAAGCACTTGAGGAGAGTCCTCTCTCCTTTAAACTCTTTAATTATTATTAATAGATAATATGAGCATTTTATTTTAAGGATAATCAAGAAGATCATGAAGATTAAAAGAATTATTATTGGATTATTATTAGAGTATTCAAATTATTTGAATGGTTTTAAATTAAGTGGCTTGGAGTGATTCAAGGAAGATTGATGGATTTTGGACTCTTGGTTGAAGAGTTGGACTGCAAGGCTACTAGGGGGTGCCAATGCTTATAAAAACACCCACTTGATCACTTGTTTTCTTTTTTCCAAGTTTGCTAGCCAATCTCCAAACCCTCTCTTCTTATATTTTTCCTTTCCATCCTCCCAAAACTTTGGTCAAACCCTCTTTGCTTCTTCCATTGTCAATTTCCATCCTCAAATCCTACTTCTTTTATTTCCTACTAGCCAATCAACTATTCCCTTTACCTTTCTTCTTTTCCTCACTAAAAGTCCAAATTTTATTTAGGCAACCATAGCCGAATCTAATACCTATCAAAGTGCCAAATTCCTTCTCTTTCTTTAAACTCTACTTGGCGAATAGTATAGTGGTTTTGGATTTCTCCTATATTCGATTGTTGCGAAGGTAAGTGATGGCGAACACTCTTTTCATATTTTCCTTTCTCTGTCGACTTGTGGGTTGGAGAAAAGCGAAATTTCGGCATTTGCAAGCGAGAACTAACCACTCTTTGGAACCGATTTCATCTAGGGACTCGGATTCACAAGCGATAGATCTAACCCTCCTTTCTCGATATTTGGTTGGTAAGTAATGGTAAGATCTACTTTAGTTAAGTAGTTGTTAATCGATTGTCAAGGCTACTAATTTGGTTAAGTGCCGATTTTAGGGTGGTGAAGCAAAAGGTTGATACTCAAGACTTTCGGTAAGGATTCGGGTTCAAAAGGAGAACCCTTTAAATTGTTTAATTTGGTTAATAGGCCATAGGCTAACCCCATGGTTGGCCGAATGTAGGTACAAAGAAATCTAAGGTGGTCACTCCTTCATTCGGGATTTAGATCACTCGGTGGTGACAGTGTGTACATACACACTTATAGCAGCTTAATATGTGTGATAAATTGTATTGCTTGTAAATCGCTTGATGTAGATATGGATTTAGTACCTTAAAAGGTACAAGCAAGGACCTCGGTAAGTCTCTATTTATATGAGATTATTATGATGCTTTTGGGAAGCATGATTTATTTAATACATGTGATAAATGTATGATCTCCGTTATGATTGTGATATGGGTTGATGAGTGGAGGGGGTAGATTAATCGTGTCGACGGGCACCAAGAGTTTTGGTAACACACCGTGACTATATGTCACCAGAGGTTTGGTACCTCCAGAGGTTTGGTACCTCAATAGCGACTTATCCTCGTGGTTAACACCACCGTGGGTTGGCCCCACTTGAGATATGGGATCGCCTCGCCGTTGATTTGGTATCACACGATGGGTTGGCCCCATCAAATGATCTGTGTTCACGGACACCAAGTTTTGGTAACACATTGTGACTATATGTCACCAGTGGTTTGGCACCACCAAGGTTTGGTACCACAACGGGTAGATAAAGCATGCTCGGATGGCTAGGTCAGAATTAAATATTCTCATATTAATTGTTATGTGTTGTGTATGAAAAATGTTTTAAAACGGGAAGGGTTACATATCGAGTCTTGGTGACTCACCTTCTCCATTATTTTTTCAGTGATGCTTAGATCGCGACATGGAGCCGAGGGACTTGAGGAGGCCATGCGGTGGATTTAAAATTAAATGGACTTTAATTTTAGTTATTTTAAATTTGGTTATTGGGTTGTTTTATTTTGGATGTAATAAGGCCTCATTATACTCTACTTTAGTTATTTTCTTATATGTTGGATATTTTTATTTTTACTATAAATTTGAATCACGCTGCTTTTTTAAAATTAACATGAAAATGTTTTATCGTGCCATCAGCACATCCAAGTTTGTATAATAACTTGACTTAATTAAATTTTCAATTTAGTCCAAGAAGGTTTTCAACAAGATAACCAAAACGAGTTGTTTTCAACAAAACTTAAATTGGATTTTCAAATGGGTTTCAAAAGTTTTCCAGAATCGACCCATATTCGGTCCTAACGCTTGGGCGGGTTTGAATGTTACAAGAGCCAAGATGATGATGATGCAGATTGAGTTGAACTTTGGCTCGATAATACTATTCGTGTTTTCGATGAGCTATCTTGCACACCCGATGAGTGCCTGAAGTGTGTCGTATCACTATTTCGGGATTCTGCCTACTATTGGTGGAATACTCTTGTATCAGTTGTTCCTAATGAATGAGTTACTTGGGACTTCTTTCAGACAGTGTTTCGAAAGAAATACATCAGCCAGCGATTCATAGATTTGAAACGCAAAGAGTTTCTCGAGCTTAAGCAGGGTCGTATGGATGTATCCAAATACGAGCGCAAGTTTGTGAGACTTAGTCGCTACACTCGTAAATGTGTTTCCTCTGAGGCTGCTATGTGCTGGAGATTTGAAGAAGGCTTAAATGAAGATATAAAACTTCTGGTTGGCATCCTAGAAATAAAAGAGTTTGTAGTACTAGTTGAACGAGCTTGTAAAATTGAAGAGCTAGGAAAAGAAAAGTGAAAAGCCGAGTTTGAAGTTAGAGACTTCCGAAAGAGATCTACAGGTAAATTTCCTCAAGCATCAACGAAGAAATTCAAGAATGATGGTAACCGGTCCAAATCTAACACAGGGATCTCTATACAAGAACGACCACCAATGAGTTCTTGGGCTACATCAGTTGCTAGTGTTGGCAATACCTGAACGAGTGGGCCTGAGTGTCAACAGTGCGGTAGACGGTATATTGGCGAGTGTTGGGATAAATCTATTAATTGAACTTGTTATAAGTGTGGTTCACAAGATCATTTCGTTCGGGATTGCCTAGAGACAACTGAAAAAGGCGTTGTTCAGAGCGCGAGACCGAGCAGCACTACAGCTAGAGGTAGACCATCTCGTAATATGAGAGGTAGGAGTGGCACTCAGAGAGGAATGCCAGATGTGGCTATTCGATCAGAGGCTCGTGCACCGGCTAGAGCTTATGCCATTTGAGCCAGAGAGAAGGCTTCATCACCAGACATCATTACCGGTATATTGACTCTCTTTGATACTAGTGTAATTGCTTTGATAGATCCCAGCTCAACTCATTCACATGTGTGTGAAACGTTAGTATCCAGTAAGACTCTACCTGTTGAGTCTACTGAGTTTGAAATTCGGGTTTTGAACCCCTAGGTCGGTGTGTGTTAATTGATAGAGTGTACAAGAATTGCCCTTTAATAATTCGAGACTCATGTTTTTCGACTGATTTGACTCATGTTTTCTGACTGATTTGATGTTGCTACCATTTGACGAGTTTGATATTATCCTTGGTATGGATTGGTTAACTGTACACGATGCAGTAGTAAATTACAGATGAAAGACTATTGATTTGAGGTGCTAGAATAACAAGATAATTCGAATTGAATCTACAGATTTGAATGGGTTACCAGTTGTGATATCTCCAATGTTGGCTCGATAGTAATTGAGAAAGGGTTGCGAAGCTTATCTTGCGTATGTGATTGATAGCAAGGTAACTGAAAGGAAGATTGATTCGGTACTGATTGTTGGTGAGTATCCAGATGTGTTTCCGGAGGAATTACCGGGATTGCCATCGTTCGAGAGGTAGAGTTTGGTATTAAGCTAGTGTCAGGGACAACTCCGATTTCGATAGCTCTGTATAGAATGGCACTGACTGAATTAAAATAATTAAAGGCTCAGTTGCAAGAATTGACAAACAGAGGTTTCGCCCGATTGAGTTTCTCACCCTGGGGTGCGCCAGTTCTGTTTGTGAAAAAGAAGGATATAACTTTGCGAATGTGCATCGATTATCGACAACTCAATAAGGTGACTGTAAAGAACAAATATCTGTTGCTACATATCGATGATTTATTTGATCAGCTTAAGGGAGCCTCGGTGTTCTCAAAAATTGATTTGAGGTTAGGACATTATCAGTTGTGAGTTTTGGTTGAGTGAAGTTAGCTTTCTGGGGCATGTTGTTTTAGCATCGGGTATTCGGTTTGACCCGAGTAAAATCTCGGTATACTGGATTAGAAACCTCCACGAAATGTTTCTGAGTTACGTAGCTTTCTGGGACTTGCCGAATATTATAGACGCTTCATAAAAGGGTTTTCTATGATAGCATCACTGATGACAAAGCTATTACAGAAAGATGTTAAATTTGAATGGTTAGAAAAGTGTCAGAAGAGTTTCGGTCAGCTGAAAGCTTTGTTAATGGAAGCTCCGGTACTCATTCAGCCATAATCGAGTAAAGAATTTGTGATTTTTAGCGATGCACTTAGCCAAAAATCACTATTTGCTCTACGCACAATGAATGCGGATATAGCTATGACTGAGGATGGTGCGCTATTGCTGAGTTGAGGGTAAGACCATTATTTGAACAGCAGATTTGAGAAGCTCAAGAATTCGATGATGATTTAAAAACAAAGAAAAGTCATTGTTGCTTATGTGCGGATTTAGAATTTCAGATAGATGCTGAAGGATACTTACGGTTTAAGAATCGGATCTCTATACCGAAGAACCCTAAATTAATTAGAAAGATTTGTGATGAAGCTCATAGTAGATTGTCAATTCATCCGGGTAGTACGAAAATGTATAACGACCTGAAATAACATTACTAGTGGCATGGCATGAAATAAGACATCTCAGAATATGTGTCAAAATGTTTAGTATGCCAACAAGTGAAAGCTGAGCATCAAGTGCCATCGGGACTTCTTCAGCCGATTATGATACCTGAGTGGAAGTAGGATCGAGTCATTATGGATTTCGTATTAGGTTTGCCATTGACGCCAAGTAAGAAAGATTCAATCTGGGGTATCGTAGATAGATTGATGAAATTTGCTCATTTTATCCCAGTGCATACGGATTTCTCACTTGATAAACTAGCTGAGTTATACATATCACAGATTATACGATTGCACGGGGTGCCTGTCTCTATTGTTTCAGACAGAGATCCGAGATTCACATCGCGGTTTTGGAAGAAACTACAGGATGCTGTGGGTACCAAGTTACTCTTCAGTACGGCTTTTCACCCTCAAACGGATGGTCAATCCAAATGTGTTATTCAGATACTCGAGGATAGTTGGGATGTTGTGTTCTTGAGTTTGAGGGTACATAGGAACGATATTTGCCTTTGATTGAATTTGCTTATAATAACAATTTTCAATCAAGTATTAAAATGGCATCCTATGAAGCATTGTATGGTAGAAAATACCGTACACCTTTATATTGGACCGAGCTAAGTGAAGGCAAGTTACACGGGGTTGATTTGATTAGAGAGACGGAGCAGAAAGTTAAGGTAAGTAGAGAAAATTTGAAAGCCGCATCAGATCGTCAGAAATCGTACGCAGATTTGAAATGAAAGGATATAAAATTCCAAGTGGGTGATCGTGTGTTCTTGAAAGTATCGCCATGGAAAAAAAACACTGAGATTTGGTCGTAAGGGAAAACTGAGTCCGATATTTATTGGGCCGTATGAGGTTATCGAGCGTATTGGGCCAGTTGCGTACCGATTGAGGTTACCATTTGACTTAGACAATATTCATAATGTTTTCCATGTGTCAATGTTACGACGATATAGATCTGATCCTTCTCATGTGATAAGCCAATCCGAAATTGAAATTCAACCCGATTTGACTTATGTGGAAGAACCTATTCGCATATTAGCTCGTGAAGTGAAAGAATTGTGAAATAAAAAGATATCATTGGTTAAAGTGATGTGGTATAAACACGGGGTAGAAGAACCAACTTGGGAAACCGAATAATCAATGAAAGAATGATACCCATATTTATTCGCGGGTAACATTTTCGGGGACGAAAATTCCTTAAGGAGGGGGGAGTTGTAACAGCCCAATTACGACCCTAAATGGAACGGTAGTTTTGGGACCACGAATCCGGGTTAGATAAATATTTTTACATTTAAATTGATATCTATGTTATGTGTTTGAGCATGTCCTAAAATATGGTAGGTTAATTTGTTTGTTTGGATGCTTAATTTTAGATAAGGGATTAAATTGCATAAGTGGTAAAGTAGCTAATCATTAAATAGAGTAATTAAATTAAATTGTTTTCTTTTACATGGGGATTTAAATTGCAAATTTACCTTGTTGGAAGGTAGTGGACGGCATTGATTTGAAATAGTTAGGGGGAGTGTTTAATTATATTATATGATAAATAAAATGATATGTAATAATATTATAATAAAATGATATCATTATAATAAAAAAGACAAAAGAAAAACATCATCATTTTTCATCTCTCAACACCGAAAATAGCAGAGAAGAGAAGAGTTCAAGCTCTCCACATTTCGACATTTGCATGTTCTAATAAGATCAAGAGCAAAAGGAAACGAGATTGGATTGTGGAAAAAACAAAGTTAAACGAATAGCCGGGAAGTTTAATCTGTCAATTTTCGAGGTAAGTTTTAAGCAATTGGATTAATTTGAATTATCTATATATTAATGTTCATGTTTAAGTGACATAAATACTTTTAAATTTCAAATTTGCCGAATAAGGCATAAGGAGTATTATACATGATAGTTGATGTGAATTTGTAAATACATGTATATATGCAACTGTGACAAAGAATTTGATATATATCATTATATATATGGAAAAAGGAATATTCAGATATTTGTGCATGTAAGTATATCCTTGATGATGTCGAATGTGATAGGATGACTTTGAATGTGGTTGTCGAATGTGTTAGTACCATGAACATGTATTTATATAAATATATCAAAATACTTTGGATGGTTGAATATGTATAAAGATATGTTTGGCATAAGTATGAAAGGTGGATATGTTTGGACTGGATAAATAATTATGGGTTGAGTTGTAGTTAATTGAGGAACATGAAATGAGTGATGGTGGTGAATGAATGAATAAATAAGTGTTTAATTGTGTAAGGCCGAATGTAATGGTAATTATAAGAAGAAAGATTCGGGTTGAATGTGCGTATTTAGGTATGTCATATTTATAATATGTGAATTTATAAGTTATGTTTAAGTGGAGGTTGTTAATGAGCACCGTAAAAGGAAATGTTAAGTAATGGCTCTATGTGAGTGATACGTTACGGAAAGTTAGCACTGTGTGTGCGGAAATGTTAAGTAACGGCTCTATGTGAGCGATACGTTACGGAAAGTTGGCACTGTGTGTGCGAAAACGTCAAGTAATGGCTCTGTGTGAGCGATACATTACGGGATTTGTACTAAGTGTACGGATTTTCGGATTTTCTTAAAAAGATGAAAACAATTAGTGGAGGTAAACAAGGGTGAAAGGTAAGAATGTTTTATATGATAGTTCATTATCTTGGTATAAACTAGGTAAGCCATTCCGGTTTGATAGTTTAGCATACAGACATTTGGTTTTGCATGGAAACCAAGTAAGTATGATATTGGTTAATGGCGATCTATTATATGTATGGATAATGCAAACTAATAAATGATTGAGTTGAGTTAGTTAGAAGCTATTAAAAATGCTTGGTTATATGTATGCTACCTTTTGCTTATGACTTACTAAGCTTTACATAGCTTACCATTTGTATTTTGGTTATTGTTGGTGTAGATTTTTGGAGTTGAAGCTTGCACTCTGTGATGCTTGTCGAAGTCAAGCACATTATCACTTACTCTTGGTATTATTATTAGCTTCAAACCTTAGAAATTATGGCATGTAATAGCTTGGATACTTTATGGTCTCTTTTGGGTTGGAATGTATATAAAAGCCATGCGAAAATGGCTATACTTTTGTGTATAAGAATGGTTGATGTATGGAGTTTAAATGAAATGGCGTAAGGATGTTATAAACTAGTTAACCATAGTTTGCAATGAAACAGTTTTTGGTTAACAACAGTAATGTGATTTTAAAAAATCATCAAAAATATAAGAAATTGAATTAGAGAGTGAATAAGATATAGAATTAAATCTTGTTGTGTCTATTTTTATATGAAAGAAACATCGTAGGCAAATGAATTTTATATTATGAGATATTTAAATTGTAGTGAGACTGATCTTGAATGACTTCGTGATTCACTGTTCTGTCTTGTAAAAATTGTTATAAATTGTAAAAAATAATCATGGAGCATATCTTATATTAATAGAATCCTTAATGAGTCTATTTTTTATTGGAATAAACAAGAACATTATTGGAATTCTGTAGAATGAGATAAATTAGTTTTTGTAAAGATAGGTCAGAACCATCAAACAGTGAAACAAGGGAAAATTTAATGAATAAACTGTACTAATTGGCCACATGAAAAATTCTGGAAAACTTATGGTAATAAGATACATGAGTCTAGTTTCAAGAAAAATTTACGGATATAAATTTTGAGTTTCATAACTCGAGTTATGGTCAATTTAGTTAACATGACGCAGTTAGACAGTTTAAATTTTTATCCCCGAATTAGTAGTCAAGTCTAGTAATGCCTCATACTTGACTTCGGCAACAGTCTTGGGTAAGGGGTGTTACATTCTATGTGGCCATAGTCGAATGGCTATTTTGTTTTGATGGTTAGATTTCGGCTAACTGCTTCTCTTCTCTCTTTTTTTGGAACGCTTACTTTGGGAAACTCCATTAGCCGAACAATTGTAATCCGAAGCTAAAGGACTGTTGGTTGCCGAACCTGACCATTCCGTTCGGGTTCTTGAGGTAAGGAGATTCTCTTTATTTTGGGTTGTCTACTTCCCATTTCCCTTTTCGTTGCCATAACCAATTTTCTTTGTTAGACTACCAAAAGTTTTCTCTAAGTATTGATCAAGACTCTTATCATGGATATGAGTGCTAGCCGATCCAAGGAGGGTGCGTCTAAGGGGTCTGAGGAGAGCGAACCCATGGTCTCTACTCCTAAGTTTAAAAGAAGTGTTGTGTAGGCGGTTTGGGACTTTCCATCGGGGTGTGGTAGAGAGCTGACGTTTTCCTGGGATAGGCAAATCGTTGTTATCCCTGCTAGTGAGAGCGTCAACGTAGAGAGTCTAGTTTTACGCGTAATCAGGTGTGTAACGCTCACACTCTTCTTTAAGTATTATGTGTTAATAACTATGATAGCTGAAAGCCAAAACGACTGTTTAGATAGTTGATATACCCTTGTGGGTAATATTGGAGGGACCAGGTAAGTTCGTCATAATTTCTTTCCATATAGTATGGTTATGTATGACTTGGATAACTTTGGTAAACTGATAACATACTTTCATGGGTTTTGAGAGATGATGAAAGGGGAAGTGTTATTCAATGACTTCTGTCACAGTGGTCTGGTACCACAATGGTTTGGAACCACATATACTAATCGTGTCAAACAGTTGAGTTTTAATATTTATAAAGAATGATCGAACCTGTAGACTAACTATGACAACGATTGAGGCCAATGCACCTATCCAACAATAGTATAGTTTAGGCAAAATTATTTTATCGAACCCAAAGGAACCTAAAAGTACTACTACTCACTTTCTTTCTATTATTTAGCCTAAAATATGGAGTGATTGGTTTATTAATCTAAAACTAATGAAAAACTAAACTAGATGCAAAGACAAAAGAATGAAACTTTAGGAAAAGACTGTGGAAAAACTCAGTTGATTATGACGATACCCTCAGGAAGAATACGCCTATGACTTCTCTTATTATCTAACTTTTAATTCATATGACTTCTTTACTTGGCTTGATCCGTGAGACTCTCTAACCTATATTAAACACTCTCTCGAGGCGAATAACGTCTAACCTTAGGTTAATTAGTGGAACTCTCATTCTCTTATAATAACCCCCTAAGGAAGTCATAAATCAATCAATGGACTCCCATATTAGGTTTCACCCTAATCCGACAAAATCTCGTCACCCTATCTCTAGGCCTGCGATCAACTCCACTTAATTAAGCTAGATCTACTCTTAGGCAGGGTCTATTCCTCCTCCACCTAAGCACATCAAATTAAATTAAGCAACATAGTTAAGAACAAACTATGTACTTATCATATAATTTAGAAATCAAATAACAAAATCCATCATAGGTTTCATCCCCTTCAGGTATCTGAAGAGTTTAGCTCATAACGAAATAAGAAAACATCTTGAGAGAAAAGATAAAACAAAACATAAGAAATCCCTAAAACCCCCTGAAGGAATTGAAGAGGAGATCCCCTGTCTTGAGTAGAACTCTGGCTTCTTGAGATGGATCATGTAACATCCTTAAAATAGGGCCTCTGCATTTTGCATGTGTTTGCATGTGATGGTATGTCTGCTGTGCTAGTTTTGCATGTTTTGGGGTCCAGGCATGACCTCGGTTAGGCCTAAGTCATGGCCAAAATTTTTGTTTTGGTGCCTAGGAAGAGGGAGCTAAGAAAGTTAGGGGTTAAAAGAAATTATGGAAGGATTTAGACACAAGGAATTGCCTTGGTAAAGTGGCAAGGAGGCGCCACTTAAGGCCTTAAGCAGTGACGCCACATACAGAGAAGAGAGCTCAGGTTCGAGCAGTAGAAATCCCTTTCTACTTATTCTTTTTCATGCCAGAGCAAGGAAGAGGTGTGCTCAGGTAGGACTATGTTGGAGGGATATGGATTAGGCTAACTTTAAGTGATAGGTGTAGGACTCATTCAATCTTGTTTGAATGAGTGGATGAGAGGAATTCAAGGAAGGATGAGGGGGACGGCTATGAGTGGGAATCTTGAAGTGTTGGCCGAAAGTTGGACTGTGGGAGGAGGAGTGCAATCGGTTGGGTTAGCAAAAGGGTGTGCCGAATGTTCTTAGTGAATTTAGGGAGCGTTTCAGCTAGTTGAGAGAGAGGTTCCTTTCTTTTTTGTTCTGGGTCAAGCCAAAACCTCATTTGCATCTTTTCTTTCTCTCAATCCCCTTGTGCCGAAAATTCTTTCATTCTCCTTTGACGAATCCTCCTCATTCCCATTCCTTTTTTCTTCTTCATCTCTAACATCTTCAAAGCCGAAACTTTGTTGAGTTTTCTTCTTCTTCTCTTTTCTCTAGTGATTGGCCAAATACTCTGCTCATAAATCCCTCTCTTCTTGCATTTTTCTTCAGTATTCTAAGTGCCGAAACCCATCTCTTCCTTGGTTCTTAAAATCAAACCTCAAACCTTGGTGTGGTGCTAGGGCCGAATCTTGGCAAAAGCCGGAGAGATCTCTTGCGTTTTCTCCTCCTTGACCGAATCTATCTTCTTCTTTTTGAGGCAAGCCGAATCCCTTGGTAAGTGATTTCCCCTCTATCCTCCCCTCTATTAAAGATCCATATACTAAACTCCATCCCTGTTTATGTTGATAGCTGAAACCTCTAAGATCACTAGGGTGTGCCGATATTTTGGTGATTGGTGACTGAATCTATCGACTAAGGTAAGGATGTGTCAAACTCTTTTGGTTTCGAGATTCCTATTATGGCCGAATGGCCTTTAGATTTCTAATGATGTGTTTAAGACCGATTGTAGGAGGGGAAAGTAGTCGAATACAGTGGATTTTAAGATCTGGTTGCCGATTAAGGGCTTGGCCGATTGTAAGGGAGATCCTTCGTGTAGTTTCGGGATTTGGTTGGAAACCAAATCGGCATCAAGGTAAGTGTGCCTTTGTGTGACACATCTTTGGGATTATGGTGTTTAGCCGAATGGCTTTAAACTTAAAAACTGTGTGTTGGCCGATTGTAGGGTAGAGTGAAGGCTAACATTTTGGGACTTCGTTTAGATCTACAAATAGTCAGGTGTGTAACGCTTACACACTTTGTTGGTTTGGCATGTTTATTGTGTTTCGTTATAGCCATTAAAATCGTGAGTTATGCCTTGTGGGCATGAGCATGGACTCCGCAAGTCCCCGATTATAAATCTCAGATATGCTATCATGTCACTGTTAAATGTATGCCATGTGTTATTTGCATCATTATATGTTATTATGCCATGATTAATATGGACATGATGGTGGGATTGTTGAGAGGAGGGGGAAGAGATATTTGGACTGTCACCAGTGGTTTTGACCACACGACGGGTTGGCCCCTTCTTGATATTATATTTTGTGACTAAGTCCCAGTGGTTTTGACCACCAGTGGTTTTGACCACATATGAATATTGTGACTCGTCCCAGTGGTTTTGTACCACAGTGGGTTGGCCCCACATGTTGATTACGGGATTGTCATCAGTGGTTTTGACCACACGATGGGTTGGCCCTATCACTTGATTTGTGACTTCGGTCATCAGTGGTTTTGACCACACCATTATATATTTGTGACTACGGTCACTAGTGGTTTTGACCACACAGGGTAGATAAAGGAGATTGGATGGTTAGGTTATGGGGTTGCATGATTTGCATGTTTTACTAATGATTTGTGTAAGTGCTTGCACTACCGGGTTGGGGATTTATACACTGAGTCTTGGTGACTCACCCTTCCCTTATATTTTACAGATGAGGCGTAGATTGCGGATATGGAGCCGGGAAGGACTCAAGGCGGCCATGCATGCTCGTTTGGGTTTTGATTTCTTTTAGTTACTATTTCAATTTTATCTATTTACCTAAAGTTGGTTTTGGTTTGTAATAAGGCCGTTAAGTATTAGTTTGGGTTTTTTTTAAATTTCCTGCATATGTTTAATAACCTGATTTGCTTAAATAACTGAAATTAAAATGGGGTTTACAAAACTATACTCTGTATCGGGTTTTTACAATGTTACCATCGGGTGACAGTATTCACAAAGTAATGACAAAATTAATGATGTTGATTTCAAACTTAAATTTTCAACGTCACTTTATATAAGGTTTTTTTTTTCTAAACTTTAAGATCAATAAAAGGGTTTTCAGTAAAAATAATAATAAACTGAGAAACTTGTTTATTCAAACTACTTCACCCCGTAGCATGCTAGATTCAGTTGTGGTGTGTTGACTGGGTTTGGGGTGTTACAATTTTGGCATCAGAGCCAAGTTCAAAAGCTCGACTGTGGGCCCGAGGCCCAAAATGTTTTAAAGTAGGGTTTTGAAAAGTTTTGTGGAAAAGGTACATGGGTTGAACAAAGATGGCACCGAGTCTCCAGCACCAATCCGCCTGTAAGTATCCCTAATCTATGCGTGAATTATATGTGGGGAAATGGGTATTTTGATCGAGATTAGTAGAATAGGAGTTATTGAACTCTAGGAATAGCTTACTCCAACACAAATTACATAAGACTTAAAGATCCACTAAACAAACCTGTGAGTATGTCGCTAAGTTAAGGGTGTGGCAACCGTTGTGCGCATGTCTAGGAATGGATTCGGGGGGAGCTTGGTATTTAAGCAGTCCTACTGACTCACCTCCTCTTCACTTGAATCCTACCTGGTGCGTAGTGACGGTTCGCCCTAACTAAGACAACTTATTCACAGGCTTAATTCAATAACTAAAACCCGAAAGGGACCGGCCACCTTGATTTGAAAATAACCAAAATACCCTTAATTTGAAAATGACCAAAATACCCTTGATTTGGAAATGACCAAAATACCCCTAATTTGAAAAATGACCAGATTACCCCTGACTTGTAAAATTACCAAAATACCCTCAGTATGGAAATTGTCGAAGTACCCCCGAATTGAAAATTTTCAAAATACCCTTATTTTGTAGAATCACCTAGAACCATATTTTGGGAAAATTACAAAAATACCCCTAGTTTATGAAATTACAAAAATAGCCCCGATTTCTAAAATTTCTAAAATACCTACGATTTGCAAAGGTTTCCAAATTAACCCTGATTTATTACTAAAATACCCCAATAGGTTAAATTACAAAAATACCCCTGATAGTAAAATGACGAGAATACCCCTACATGTGGAGTATGGGTGCAGGAGGTTGTTGATGAGTAAATGTGATTCACTGTATTAGGGTAGGAAATTGAAATGAAAACTTTGTGATGATCGAAAGAACCACTACCAAATTTCTTTACATAAAACTTATTCGTGGGTAATCAGTGGAACAGAAGCTAATTCATAAAAATTTCTTTAAGTAGATAAATCGTGATTATAGACATGAGTACTAGGGGATGTGGTCGTAATGTGTGAGGATGCGGTAGAGGCGGAATGACCGTATCAGAACCCATTAGGTCTGGTCAAGGGTCCGAGAATGAGATGCCACCACCACCAGCTGCTGGTGTAGAGTATCAAGATCAAACGGGGGAAGATGCAGTGTCGCAGGCGATACTGCGAGTGCCGGAGAGAGTGGCTAAAACAGGTGAGGTACGAGAGCTCGAAAATCTGTATCTGAGCGACTCTAAACCAATGGAGCTGAGGTATTCCGAGGTGTATCTGGTGTGGCACCCAATACGACTGAGTATTGGTTGGAGGCGACAGAACGAATCATGGACGATTTGGATCTGACGGCTGAGGAGAAACTAAAGAGAGTAGTGTCGCTTCTCCGAGATTAGTCATACCAGTGGTGGCTCACGGTTCGGGATGGTGCTGCAGCGGATGATCTCACTTGGGATTATTTCAAGGCAGCTTATCAGAAGAAGTATGTTGGGACCAGTTATATTGATGCGCAGAGGAAGGCGTTTCTGAGGTTGGTTCAGGGGAGTAAGTCCGTATCGGAGTATAAGGCAGAATTCTTAAGGTTGAGCCGATATGCTCAGGGCATTATAGCTACGGAGCATGAGCGATGTGTCAGATTCGAAGATGGATTAAGGGATGACCTGAGGTTACTGATTGCTCCACAGCAGGAAAGAGAGTTTGCGGTCTTAGTTGAAAAGGCCAAAGTTACAGAGGAAGTGAAACAGTGGCTAGACGGAATCAGGACAAGGGTTGGAATAAGAGGAATTCTTGATCATCTGGGTCTACCGGGAATCAGTAGAAATGGGGTAGATATAGTGGGTCGAATCAAGCTGCTAGGCCTACTACTGCTGATACTCAGTGGCCGCCACGATGTGCTCAATGTGAAAAGTCTCACACGGAGAATGTTGGACTGGAAATAGGGGATGCTTTGAGCGTGGATCGATGGGGCACTGAGTGAGGGATTGTCCATAGAGGTCAGCTAAGTTGCAGTCGGGGGATCAAAATTGTACTCAAAACAGGAGGGATGGTCAGTAGCCACAAAAGGGCCGTGGTGCTGCTAGGGGAGGTAATGGCTCTAGCAGAGGCCGGGGAGCACCGGGCAGAGGTGCAGGTGGAACAGAGGTGAGATAGCCTAGATTAGTCTACACAGCGAGGCATCGAGAGGAGGGTGACGTACCGGACATCATAACCGGTACGTTCTTAATCTTTGGACTACCTTATAATGTTTTGATAGATGTGGGTTCAACGATACTCATATGTAGCCAATAGCATAGTGGAAACTATGAACTTGAACTCTGAGATTACTTCTAGGAAGATGACTATGATAAGCCCTTTAGGTCACTCTGTAGAAGTAAGTAAACTATATAGGGATGTACCCCTAGAACTTCAAGGGGTCGTGTTTTTGGATGATTTGATGGAACTGCCATTTGGGGAGTTCGATCTGATTCTCGGGATGGATTGGCTGGTGAAGTACCAGGCCAGTTTGGATTGCACGGCCAAGCGCATGGTATTGAGGACGATGGAAGGTAGGGAGGTGGTGATGATAGGTAATAGAAGGGATTACTTATCTAAAGTGGTCTCTGCACTGAAGGTAGAGAAAATGGTAAGAAAGGGTTGTGAGGCATTCATAGTGCATGTTTGTGCTTTGAGAGCCAAGGATGCAAATTGTGGAGAGTGTCCGAATCGTAGGGAATTTATGATGTGTTCCTGTAAGAACTTCCGTGTCTGCCTCCAGATAGGGAAGTTGAATTCAAGATAGACACATTATCCTAATCGCGCCAAAGTGTATAGCCCGTGATCGAATGGCGCCAAAGGAATTGGTGGGGTTGAAGGCCCAAATCTAGGAGTTGTTAGACCGAGGTTTCATTCGACCAAGTATATCTCCTTGGGAAGCACCTGTGCTTTTGTTAAGAAAAAGACGGCACAATGCGGATGTGTATAGACTACCGCCAATTTGAACAAGTTGACGATCAAAAACAAGTATCCGTTGCCCAGGATTGACGACTTGTTTGATCAACTTAAGGGTGCATCAATTTTCTCGAAGATAGATCTTAGGTCGGGGTGCCATCAACTCAAAGTGAAGGAGGCTGATGTTTATAAGACGGCATTCCGTACTCGGTATGGGCATTACGAGTTTTGGTGATGCCGTTCGGGTTAACCAATGCACCGACAGCATTCATGGACTTGATGAATCGGGTGTTTTAGCAGTACTTGGACCAGTTTGTTATAGTATTTATAGACGACATATTTGTGTACTCAAGGACTGAGGAGAACCATGATATGCACCTGCGGGTGGTTTTGCAAATTCTAAGGGAAAAATAGCTATTTACCAAATTCAGTAAGTGTGAATTCTAGCTTAGGGAAGTGACTTTCTTAGGTCACGTAGTGTCCACTGAAGGGATTAGAGTGGACCCTCGCAAGATTGAGGCGGTGTTGGATTGGAAATCGCCTAGGTTGGTTGCAGAAATTTAGAGTTTTCTAGGTCTGGCAGGGTATTACTGAAGATTTGTGGAAGGATTTTCTCTGATCACAGTGCCATTGACCAAGTTATTAAGGAAAGGAGTTTCATTTGTGTGGTTGGAGAAACAACAGGAAAGTTTCGACAAGTTGAGAAAGATTCTCGACTAAGCTCCTGCTCGCATGTACCGAGGCGTAAAAGGTATTCACGGTCTACTGTGATGCATCACATACTGGCTTGGGATGTGTGCTGATGCAAGAAGGGAAAGTGGTGGCTTATGCGTCTCGACAATTGAGACCGCATGAGGTTAACTATCGACACATGATCTGGAGTTGGCTGCAGTGGTGTTCGCCCTGAAAATATGGAAACACTATTTATACAGAGAGAAGTCGATAGTCTATATGGATCACAAGAGTCTGAAGTATCTGTTGACGCAGAAAAACTTAAATTTGAGACAGTGAAGGTGGATTGAGTTGTTGAAGGACTACGACTGTTCGATTGAGTACCATCTGGGTAAGGCTAACGTAGTAGCTAATGCGTTGAGCCGTAAGGTGATCGCAGACCTGCGAGCGATGTTTGCTCACCTTAGTCTGTATGACGATGGGAGTTTGCTGGCGGAATTACAAGTAAAGCCGACTTGGGTAGAGCAGATTAAAGAGAAACAGTTAGTGGATGAGGGCCTAAATGCTCGGAGGTTGCAAGTTCAGAGTAATGGGTTGAAAGGTTACACTTGACTCACGATGGAGTGTTGTGTTTTCAAGGAGAGCTTGTATGTCAAGGACGCCGAGTTGAGGCAAAGGATTCTTCAGATGCACATAGCAGCCCATACGCTTATGCATCCCGGAGGCGCAAGATGTACCGGATTTACGAAAGCGCCTCGTGGCTGTATCAAGCGAGAAGTGACCGAGTTTGTGGGTAAGTGTCCGACGTGTCAAGAAGTCAAAGTCGAACATCAATCGCGCCAGTTTACTTCAAATTGAAGATTCCTCAAGGAAGTGAGGAAGGATTACCATGGACTTTGTCAAGAGGCTACCCTTACGCCTAGCAAGAAGGACTCACCGGGTGATTGTGGACCGCTTGACTAAATCACTCATTTCATACCAAAGGAGGGTTGATTATTCGCCTGGTTAGCTAAGTTGTATGTGGTGAGATAGTAAGGTTGCATGGTGTGCCAATGTCAATTATCTCGGATAGGGATTCGAGGTTCACGCCGAGGTTCGAGAGCTTTGCATCGTGCTTTGGGAACGAGGTTGGATTTCAAGATAACTTTTCACCCGCAATCCGATGGACATCGAAAGAGTAATTCGATTTTAGAGGATATGCTAAGGGTCGGTTCGATTTCAGCAGTAGTTGGGAGGAGTATCTACCATTGGCAGAATTCGCTTATAACAATAGTGATCAAGCGAGTATCCAGATGGCACCATATGAGGCAATCAGATGGACGAAAATGTCGACTCCTACCGCTGGATGAGTTGGGTGAATGGCAGATATTAGGTCTGGAGTTGGTGGTAGAAACTGAGGATAAGGTTAAGGTGATTTGGGCTCATCTTAAGGAAGCGCTTGACAGTGTAAGTCCTACGCCGATCTTAAGCGCAGGGATATAGAGTATGCAATGGGTGATAAGGTTTTTCCAAGGTATCGCCATGGAAGAAAGTCTTGAGATTTGGCCAGAAAGGGAAGTTAAGCCCTAGGTTTATCGGGCCGTACACGGTGTTGAGGCGAGTGGGACCGATAGCTTATCAGCTCGAGTTGCCAGCAGAGTTAAGTCAGATTCACAACGTCTTTCATGTTTCAATGCTTAGGCGCTATCGATCAGATCCGTCACACGTTGTGCCGGTTGTAGAAATTGAGGTGAGCTCAGACTTATCTTTCGAAGAGGAACCGGTACAGATTTTGGATCGGGATGTCAAGGTCTTGCGTAGGAAGTTAGTTCCCTTAGTGAAAGTGCTATGGCAGAACCATGGTACGGGGGAGGCCACGGGGAACCAGAGGATGTGATGCGCAAAGAATACCCTCAACTCTTCCGACCAAGTAATTTCGAGGTCAAAATTATTTTTAAGGGGTAGAATCAGAACATCCTTAAAATGGGGTCTCTGATTTTGCATGTGTTTGCATGTGACTGGTATGTCTCACGTGCTAGTTTTGCATGTTTTGGGGTCCGTGCATGACCTCGGGTTAGGCCTGAGTCATGGCTAAAATTTTTGTTTTGGTGCCTAGGAAGAGGGAGCTAAGAAAGTTAGGGGTTAAAAGAAATTATGGAAGGATTTAGACACAATGAATTGCCTTGGTAAAGTGGCAAGGAGGTGCCACTTAAGGCCTTAAGCAGTGACGCCACATGCAGAGAAGGGAGCTCAGGTTCGAGCAGCAGAAATCCCTTTCTGCTTATTCTTTTTCACACCAGGAGCAAGGAAGAGGTGTGCTCAGGTAGGACTCTGTTGGAGGGATATGGATTAGACTAACTTTAAGTGATAGGTGTAGGACTCATTCAAACAAGTTTGAATGAGTGGATGAGAGGAATTCAAGGAAGGATGAGGGGGACGCTATGAGTGGAAGTCTTGAAGTGTTGGCCGAAAGTTGGACTGTGGGGAGGAGAAGTGCAATCGGTTGGGTTAGCAAAAGGGTGTGCCAAATGTTCTTAGTGAATTTGGGGAGCATTTTGGCTAGTTGAGAGAGAGGTTCCTTTCTTTTTTGTTCTGGGTCAAGCCGAAACCTTATTTGCATCTTTTCTTTCTCTCAAACCCCTTGTGCCGAAAATTCTTTCATTCTCTTTTGACAAATCCTCCTCATTCCCATTCCCTTTTTCTTCTTCATCTCTAACATCTTCAAAGCCGAAACTTTGTTGAGTTTTCTTCTTCTCTTTTCTAGTGATTGGTCAATACTCTGCTCATAAATCCCTCTCTTCTTGCGTTTTTCTTTAGTATTCTAAGTGCCAAACCCATCTCTTCCTTGGTTCTTAAAATCGAACCTCAAACCTTGGTATGGTGCTAAGGCCGAATCTTGGTAAAAGCCGGAGAGATTTCTTGCGTTTTCTCCTCCTTGACCGAATCTATCTTCTTCTTTTTGAGGCAAGCCGAATCCCTTGGTAAGTGATTTCCCCTCTATCCTCCCCTCTATTAAAGATCTGTGTACTAAACTCCATCCCTGTTATTGTTGATAGCCAAAACCTCTAAGATCTCTAGGGTGTGCCGATATTTTGGTGATTGGTGGCTGAATCTGTCGACTAAGGTAAGGATGTGTTAAACTCTTTTGGTTTCGAGATTCTTGTTATGGCCGAATGGCCTTTAGATTTTTAATGATGTGTTTAAGACCGATTGTAAGAGGGGGAAAGTAGCCGAATATAGTGGATTTTAAGATCTGGTTGCCGATTAAGGGCTTGGCCGATTGTAAGGGAGATCCTTCGTGCAGTTTTGGGATTTGGTTGGAAACCAAATCGGCATCAAGGTGAGTGTGCCTTTGTGTGACGCATCTTCGGGATTATAGTGTTTAACCGAATGGCTTTAAACTTAAAAACTGTGTGTTGGCCGATTGTAGGGTAGAGTGAAGGCTAACATTTTGGGACTTCGTTTAGATCTACAAATAGTCAGGTGTGTAACACTTACACACTTTGTTGGTTTGGCATGTTTATTGTGTTTCTGTTATAGCCACTTAATCAGTAGTTATGCCTTGTGGGCATGAGCATGGACTCTGGGTAAGTCCCCTGATTATAAATCTCGGTATATGCTATCATGTCACTGTTAAATGTATGCCATGTGTTATTTACATTATTATATGTTATTATGCCATGATTAATATGGACATGATGGTGGGATTGTTGAGAGGAGGGGAAGAGATATTTGACCGTCACCGTGGTTTTGACCACACGACGGTTGGCCCTCCTTGATATTATATTTTGTGACTAAGTCCCAGTGGTTTTGACCACCAGTGGTTTTGACCACATATGAATATTGTGACTCGTCCCAGTGGTTTGGTACCACAGTAGGTTGGCCCCACATGTTGATTATGGGATTGTCATCAGTGGTTTTGACCACACGATGGGTTGGCCCCATCACTTGATTTGTGACTTCGGTCATTAGTGGTTTTGACCACACCGTTATATATTTGTGACTACGGTCACCAGTGGTTTTGACCACCAGTGGGTTTGACCACACGGGGTAGATAAAGGAGATTGGATGGTTAGGTTATGGGGTTGCATGATTTGTATGTTTTACTGATGATTTGTGCAAGTGCTAGCACTATCGGGTTGGGGATTTATACACTGAGTCTTGGTGACTCACTCCTTCCCTTATATTTTGCAGATGAGGCGGAGATTGCGGATATGAAGCCGAGAAGGACTCGAGGCGGCCATGCATGCTCGTTTGGGTTTTGATTTCTTTTAGTTACTATTTCAATTTTATCTATTTACCTAAAGTTGGTTTTAGTTTGTAATAAGGCCGCTAAGTATTAGTTTGGGTTTTTTTTTTTTTTTTTAAATTTCCTGCATATGTTTAATAACATGATTTGCTTAAATAACTGAAATTAAAATGGGATTTACAGAACTATACTTTGTTTCGGGTTTTTACAATGTTACCATCGGGTGACATTATTCACAAAGTAATGACAAAATTAATGAAGTTGATTTCAAACTTAAATTTTCAACATCACTTTATATAAGGTTTTTTTCTAAACTTTAAGATCGATAAAAGGGTTTTCAGTAAAAAATAATAATAAACTGAGAAACTTGTTTATTCAAACTACTTCACCCCGTAGCATGCCAGATTCGGTTGTAGTGTGTTGACCGGGTTTGGGGTGTTACAGATCAACTGGCTATCTTCGAGTAATTCCCTGAATAAAAGCTCCAGCAGAAAACTCTACCTTCTGTTTCGGCTTCTGCTGAACTCCCCTTTTTAGTTGCTACCTTGGGTTTTTATATAGGCTTTGAGATGCTTTACTTGTCTCCTAAGTATCCTAATTCAAGTAGAATTCCTCCTAGCATGTTTAAGTAAACTTAGGAATGTGTGTCTTTGCCTCCAAGCATCCAAATCTGAGTGAAATTGCTCTTTGTCGCGACAGGGGCACGGCCATGGTACACGCCCGTGTAAATCATCTTCAGGTCATGTCTCGATTCTATCGATTGGGGCACGACCGTGTAAATCATGACATGGCCGTGTGAAGTAATTTGACGAGGCACGACCGTATGGCTTGATGTCCAGGCTGTGTCGATTTCTTGGGTTGACCCAATTTGGTTCGTTAAGCCCGTTTTACATTCTTTTTATCCTTAGGTGCTTTTTGAGTCTAAACATGAAAAGAAAGGATTAAAAGCACCTTTTTACATAAATCATAGGGATAAATCATCCAAAAGCATACTAAATGTGGGATTAAAATATGTTACTTTTACGGTTTATCATATACATATGTTTATCAGTGACTTGTCTCAGTGGTCTGGGACCACAGTGGGTTGGCCCCACGTATACTTATCAAAGATCATCACAGTGGTTTGGGACCACAATGGGTTGGCCCCACATTTATATATTCTGTGACTCTTCACATGTGGTCTGGGACCACAGTGGCTTGATAGCACGGGTGTTTGGTTGAATCAGGTGACCTAGAGGATGGAAAACTAGGTTGGGCTGGGGCTGCATTGCATACATTTTTAATGTTGTTATATTATGTGGGCTGAGGCCCAATGTGTATCTGTGGTCTTAAGGCTGATTGCATTGTAAGGGGAATTACACATTGAGTCTCGTGACTCACCCCTCTGCTTAATTTTGCAGGTAATCGCTAGAACGCGGATTTGGAGCCGGCGTGGACTCGAGGTGTCCATGCGTTACTACTTCTTTTGTAAACTCGTTTCTTTTATTTAAACTTATTTTAATTTGGGATTTTATTATGTAATAAGGCCACTATAACTTTAATTTGGGTTTTGATTTAATGCTATACTATATTATTATACTTCAAATATGGGGTTTTTCTAAAGTTAAAAAAAACAACATAAACAAAGAGTTTTCAAAGTGTTAACAAAAGATGGCTTGTGAATAACCAATTAATTCGGAGATTTCATTAAAATGCAACATTGATTTCAAATTTCACGTTTATGGAATCCTTTGATTTCGGCTTTTTATAAAAATAAATTTCTTTACAACCTTTTAGATCAATTTAAGTCGGTACGAAACGTTCAAGTAGAATTTTTAAATCAACTTTAAGATGGAGAAACCAAACAAAATGTTTTCTAAGTTACGATGTTTCGTTAAAAATGCCAAACCACCCTTCATGTAACATGCCAGATTTGGTCATAGCATATAGACTGGGTTTGGGGTGTTACAACATCTCTTCAATAAACTCATAGGCTGCTTCAAGAGTTCTGTAACATCCTAAATTAGGGGCTTTGCATTTGATGTGCTTGTATGTGTTATGCCTAACACATTAGTTTAGGGTACTTTAGGGTCAAGAAATGACTTAGGGGTAACCGGAGCCATAGTAAAAATTTTACTTTTGGGGCACTTCAAAGGAGAGCTGAATGGGATCGGACTTAAGGGGGACTAGTTGAATGGTTAGATGCAGGAAGTGCTTTAGTAAAGTGGCAAGGGGCGCCACTTAAAGCTCAGGAAGGTGACGCCTCAGAGAAACTGGCAGAGAGTAGGTTCGAGCTGCGTGGATTCCCTTTTGGGGATTTCTTTTTGACGCCAAGGTGGGGGAGAGTTGCTCTCAGCTTAGACTCTGGTGGATGAGTGTTGAAAGGGTCAACACATTTGAATGAAGGGAAGAGAGCAATTCAAGGAGGAGGAATCGGTCAACATGTTTGAATGGGGAGTGGAAAGTGTTCGGTGGAGAGAATCAGGGGATTGGGAGAGAGGGAGAAAGAGTTTGGTCGAATGTGGGGTATGTAAATGTGTAGGTTCGATTTAGTGGTGTTAAGGGGGGTGGCCGAATGTTTAATGATAGCTTAAGGGGAGGAGTGTTGAGCATTTTCGGCAAGCTAGTAGGAACCAAAAGCTTTCTTTAGTTCATTTCTTTTGGTCAAAACTGAAACACCCTCATACCACTTGGTACATTTTCTCTTTTTCTCTCAAACACCAAAACCAAAACACATTCTAATCCTTTTCTCTCTTATTCGTCTTTTGTGCTTGGCTGAAACCTACATTGCCCTTCACTCATCATTCATTTTCTTTGCCCTTAATCATCAAAGCCGAAACCCTCTGAAGCCACACCTTTTTACCGAAACTTTGTCATTCTCCTCTTTTTTCCTTTCGAACACCTTGACCGAATCTCTCTTGGTTGATAGCACCTCTCTTCTCTATCTCTTTCTTTTCAGGAATAGAACAACTTCAGCATTTGGTAAGTTCTTTTTTGTATATCTGAATCTCCCTAGTCATCTTTGCATTCATTTTTTCCCTTGATTTTTAAAGGAAGCCAAAACTTATTCTTGTTTAGGCAGTTTTTATTTTGATTGGATAGTCGAAACCCTCTGACTTCTTACTCTCTTCTTTTGGCTCTTGTTTTAGTTGATTGTTGTTACCTATTTTCTCCCTTTCTCAATCGGTTCCTCTAGTGCTTGGGGTAAGTGTTTCCTTTTCAGTACAATCATCTCTTCTCATGGTGCAGTGCTGAAGGTAGTAACGACATTCGTTAACTCTTGGCCTATTGTAAGGGGGTTTGATCTTCATGTTCTTTCGGCTTTTGGTCTGCATTTAGAGTGTTTAAAGGGATAATCGATTCTAGTCGATTAAAGTATTTGAGTGGTGCAGGATTCGAACCTTCTTGATCTCCGGGATTTGTTTATATAGGTAAGGACCCTTAACCCTGAGTGTTATTCTCTCTTCTTTGATTTCACTGCTTTAATCCGGTCTAGTGACCAGGGTTTAATTCATGGACTCGAATGTCAGCCAAGCGAAAGGTGGGGTTGGACCCGTAGTCCCAGCCCTTAAGTTCAAGAAGCGTGTAGTATCTGCTGTTCGAGATTGGCCATAGGGTTGTAGGCCGGCTTCTGAGCAAAATAGGGGGTAGATAGTAGTAGTCTCCAAAAATGATAGTGTTGGCATAGATAGCATAGTGTTACGGGTAACCATGTGTGTAAAATTCACACTTTAATATTATTATGTGTTATTAAATATCTGGGCTGAAAAGCCAAAATGGTTAGAAAGATCGACGTTATGCCACAATGGGCATGACCGAAATACCAGGTAAGTACCCTGTTGTTTATGTATGCGCTAATGATTGTATGCCATAATGATATTATGCACCTAACAGCTTGCTGCATTCATTTGACACTTATATGCATGGGTTGGATTTGATGTTTAAAGGGAAGTGTAAGACTGTCACTAGTGGTTTGGTACCACACGTGGGTTGGCCCCACATTCTTGATTCGTGACTAAGTCTCAGTGGTTTGAAACCACCAGTGGTTTGGTACCACATAATGATGATTTCATGTCTCGTCCCAATGGTTTGGTACCACAGTGGGTTCGCCCCACATATATGATTACTCGAGATTGTCACTAGTGGTTTGGTAACACAGGTGGGTTGGCCCCACATATAATATTTTGTGACTCTGTCACCAGTGGCTAGGTGCCACATATGGAGTGTAGCGAATGGAGGGTTGATTGTAGAAATCCCCACGTAGAGGATGTAAATCTAGGGTTGGTTCGGGTACATTGCACCCATACTTGTACATGCTATCTTTGAGTGGGCTAGGCCCAATTATGGCTGTGGCATGGAGCCATTTATGTGTTTAAGGGGGGATTTACACACCGAGTCTTGGTGACTCACACCCTCTGCTTAACCTTGCAGGTGATCAGTAAGACGTGGACTTGGGAGCCGGAGAGACTCGAGGAGGCCATAGCTTGTTATTTTAGTAAACTTAGCTTCTTTTTAAGATGTTTTAATTTGGGGAATTTAATTGTTTTAATAAGGCCTCTTAAATTACTATTGGGTTTTACATCTCGTATTTAGTTATAACATGACATTATTACACGTTTTAAAACATGATTGTTAAAATAGGTTTTCAAAATAGAAGTAACATAAAATAACTATTTTCCCAAATGCTAACAAAGATAACCAAATAACGATAAATTAAACTCGAAACTTTCTTTTTCTTAAGTTACAAACCTTGATCTTCAAAACTTCACCTGAAACAAGGAAAAAAATATATACTTCAAACTTACAGATTCTGTCAGGATTTCAAAGTTTCTTTTCAAAACCTTTTTCCCTGTGACATACCAGATCTGGTCGTAACGTTTAGACCGAGTTTGGGGTGTTACAATTTTGGTATCAAAGCCTAGGTTGCAAAACTTGTGCTGTGAAAATGGGCTTATCAAAGTTTTATTAAGTTGGTTTAAATGATTTTTGGAAGGAATGGTTTGGTTGGAGCATGGCATTCGAGTCTAACGGCACCCAGTTCACCCAAGTAAGTGTTTCAAAATTTCTGGTGGTGTATGCATGAGATGATTATTAGTGTAAGAGAATATGGTTGTTTGCTCTAAGAGACTCAGATTATAGAAACTAAAACTTTGATATGTGTTGCTGAAACTACTCTCTGAGACTATTCTCCCATAAAATTTCTCGGTACTAAAAAGTGAAAGAAATAACTAACTCATAAAAATTTTAATCAGATTAAGTCACAAATGTTAGTCATGAGCACACGAGGTCGTGGATGTAATGTACGTGGTCGTGGTAGGGACAGGACTACTGTTTTAGAACCAGTAGGATCTGGTCATAGGTCAGAAAGTGAGATACCAATGCCACCAGCGGTGGAAGCAGAATTTCAAGACCAAACAGGCGGGGATAATGCGGTGTCTCAAGCAATGTTACGGGTCTTGGAAAGAGTTACTGGGGTAGGCATAGGTACTGGGGCTTGAAAATCTATGTCTGAGAGACTCCGAGCCAACGGAGCAGAAATATTTAGGGGTGTTTCTAGCGTAGCCCCTAATACAATTGAGAATTGGTTAGAAGCAAGTGAGTGTATAATGGATGATCTGGACTTCACGGTGAAGGAAAAGTTGAAAGGGGTGGTGTCTCTCCTGCGAGACGAGGCGTATTAATGGTGGCTCATGGTTAGGGATGGTTCAGTGGCTTAGCATATCACCTGGGATTTCTTTAAGACAGCATTCCAGGGGAAGTACGTCAGATCAAGTTATGTGGATGCGCAGCGTAAGGCATTTCTAAATCTGATTCAAGGGAGTAAGTTGGTGTCCGAGTATGAGGCAGAATTCCTACGGTTAAGCCGTTATGTCCGGGGTATTGTGGCCACGAATCACGAGCGCTGTGGTCTGTTTGAAGATGGGTTGAGAGTTGATCTGCGTGTACTGATAGCCTCACGGTGAGAAAGGGAATTTGTTGTTCTTGTGGAAAAGGCTAAGATAGCTGAGGAGGTAAAGCGGTCCGAAAAGCAAAATCAGGAGAGGAATAAGAGCAAGAGGAATTTTGGTTCGTCAGGATCAGTTGGGCTATTTCAGACGAGGCCTAGGGTTGAGGGGCCGAATCGTGTTGTGATACCTACTGTTGATAGTCGGCCTTCAAGGTGTGCTCAATGTGATAAATTTCATTTTGTGAGTGTTGGGTTGGTAAAAGGGGTTGTTTCAAGTGTGGGTCTATAGAGCATCGAATAAGGGATTGTCCACAAGAGAGGGGCAGAGCGTAATTAATGGGTCAAGGTTATGTTCAGTCAGGTAGAGGTGGTCAGCAACCACAGAGAGTCTAAGGCCCGGTCAGAGGAGGTAATGCTTTTAGTTGTGGACGTGGGGCACCAGGCAGAGGTGCTGGGGGCAGTGATGCAAGGAGACTTGGGCTGGTCTATGTAGCCAGACGTCGAGAAGAGGGTGATGCACCTGATGTCATAACCGGTACGTTTCTTATTTATAGGTTGCCTTATACTGCCTTGATTGATATAGGATCAACACATTCATATGTTGCTAGTGGGATATCTGGAACTTTAAGAATAGACTCTGAGATTGCCTCTAGGGAGATGACCGTAGTTAGCCCACTAAGACAATTGGTAGTGGTGAATAGACTTTATAGGGATGTACCTTTAGAAGTTCAAGGGATGGTTTTGTCGGCTGATCTGATGGAACTATCGTTCGGAGAGTTTGACCTGATTTTAGGCATGGATTGGCTAGGGAGGTATCGAGCAAATCTAGACTGTGTTGCCAGGCGCATGGTATTGAGAACTCTCGAGGATGAAAAAGTAGTGGTAATAGGTGAGAGGAGAAACTATTTATCTAATTTGATATCTGTTATAAAGGCTGAGCGAATGGTGAAGAAGGGTTGTGAGGCGTTCATAGCTCTGGTTCGTGGCTTGGAGGCAAGGATTCGACCGTGGAGAATGTTAGAATAGTAAAAGAGTTTTCTGATGTTTTTCCAGAAGAGCTTCCGGGATTGCCTCCGAATCGAGAGGTGGAATTTAGTATTGATCTTTATCCAGGGATATTGTCTGTATCGATTGCTTCATATAGGATGGCGCCCAAGGAATTGGTGGAATTAAAGGTTCAGATTCAAGAACTATTAGATCGGGGTTGTATCCGACTAAGTGTATCACCTTGGGAAGCGTCGGTGCTATTTGTTAAGAAGAAGGACGGATCAATGCGTATGTACATTGACTACCGTCAGTTGAACAATTTGACCATCAAGAACAGGTATCCGCTATCGAGGATTGATGACTTATTCCATCAACTAAAGGGGGCCTCAGTCTTTTCGAAGATAGACCTACGGTCAGGTTACCATCAACTTAAGGTCAAGGAGGCAGACATTCATACGACGGCATTTCGAACTCATTATGGCCACTATGGATTTCTGATGACGCCTTTTGGTTTGACCAATGCACGGGCAGCGTTTATGGACATGATAAACTGGGTTTTCCAACCCTATCTAGACCGATTCATTGTAGTATTCATAGGCGATATCTTGGTCTATTCCAGATTGGAAGAGGAGCATGATTTGCATCTTCGTGTGGTCTTACAAACTCTAAGGGAGAAGCAACTGTTTTCCAAATTCAGTAAGTGTGAGTTTTGGCTAAAAGAAGTTACCTTTTTGGGTCATGTTGTGTCTGCTGAGGGGATTAGGGTTGATCCCTGGAAGATCAAAGCGGTGCTGGATTGGAAGCCACCTAGGTCGTGGCAAAAATTTAGGAGTTTTCTTGGTCTAGCTGGGTATTATAGAAGATTCGTTGAGGGGTTCTCCTTGATCGCGGCTCCATTAACCAAGTTGTTGCGGAAAGGGGTTCCGTTTGTTTGGTCTGACCAACAGCAGGAAAGTTTTGAGAAGCTAAAGAGGATTCTAATGGAAGCTCCGGTGTTGATTCAGCCAGAGGCTGGAAAGGAGTTCGTGGTTTATTGTGATGCGTCATACACGGGTCTGGGATGTGTGTTGATGCAAGACAGAAAGGTTGTTGCATATGCGTCTCGACAGTTAAGACCGCATGAGTTGAATTATCCCACGCATAATTTGGAGTTGGTGGCGGTGGTTTTTGCTCTGAAAATCTAGAGACATTATCTGGATGGGGAGAAGTCCGTCATTTATGCAGATCATAAGAGCTTAAAGTATCTCCTTACCCAGAAGGAATTGAATTTAAGACAGAGGCGATGGATAGAGATGTTAAAGGATTACGATTGTTCGATCGAATACCATCTGGTAAAGCTAACGTGATGGCTGATACATTCAGCCGTAGGGTAATCTCAGATCTGAGGGTGATGTTTCACATCTTAGCTTGTATAATGATTGGAGTTTGTTAGCTAAGCTTCAAGAGAAACCGACATGGATAAATCAGATTAAAGAAAAATAGTTGTTAGATGATGTCTTGGGTGCTAGACTAATTCAGGTGCAAAATGGTGAGGTAGAGGATTATAATATGAGTAGTGAGGGAGTTCTATGTTTCCGAGGAAGGATTTCTATGCTGAGGGATTTGGAGTTGAGGAGTAAGATTTTGCAAGAAGCACATAGCAGCCCATACGTTATGCACCCTGGAGGAAGTAAGATGTATCAGGATTTGCGGGAACAGTTTTGGTGGCCTAGTCTGAAGCAAGAAATAACCGAATATATGAGTAAGTGTTTGACGTGTCAACAGGTGAAAGTAGAACATCAGTTGCCTTCAGGATTGTTGCAGCCGGTGAAGATTTCGCAGTGGAAGTGGTAAAGGATCACAATGGATTTCGTTGGTGGGCTTCCCCTTACACCTACTAAAAAGGATTCGATTTGGGTAGTGGTTGATCATTTGACGAAGTCTGCTCATTTCATGCCGGTGCGAGTAGACTACTCTCTTCAGAAGTTGGATAAATTATATATAGCAGAGATTGTAAGGTTGCATGGGGTGCCAGTGTCGATTATCTTGGACAGAGACCCTATATTTATGTCAAGATTTTGGAGGGTGTTGCATCAAGCGTTGGGTACAAAGTTAGATTTTAGTATAGCATTTCATCCACAGTCAGACGGACAGTCAGAGAGGGTAATCCAAATCTTAGAGGATATGTTGAGAGGCTGTGTCATGGACTTCATGGGTAGTTGGGAAGAGTTCTTACCATTGGCGGAATTCGCATACAATAATAGCTACCAATCGAGTATCCAGATGGCACCGTATAAGGCGTTGTATGGTCGAAAATGTCGCACTCCTACTTGTTGGACAACCTTAGGTGAACGTCAGATGTTGGGTCCAGAATTGGTCTCTGAAACGGAAGACAAGGTTAAGCTAATTATAGCTCAATTGAAGGAAACTTCGGACAGACAGAAGTCCTATACGGATCTAAAGCGTAAGGACATTGAGTTTGGGGTAGGTGACCAGGTGTTCTTAAAGGTGTCACCATGGAAGAAAGTGCTTAGGTTTGGACGGAAGGGTAAGCTAAACCCCAGGTTTATCAGGCCTTATTGGATAGTGAAGCATGTGGGACCAGTAGCCTATCAACTCGAGTTGCCTGCAGAGTTAAGTTAGATTCACTATGTGTTTCACGTGTCGATGCTGGGACGTTATCGTTCGGATCCATCTCATGTGGTGTCAGTGGAGGAGATCGAAGTGAGACCTGATCTATCCTTTGAGGAGGAACCAGTTCAGATTTTGGATCGCGATGTCAAAGTATTACGTAGAAAGACGGTTTCGTTGGTTAAGGTTTTATGGCGTAGTCACGATTTTGAGGAAGCTACATGGGAACCCGAGCAATCAATGCGACAGTAATACCCTCATCTCTTTTGACCATGTAATTTCGAGGCCGAAATTATTTTAAAGGGGTAGAACTGTAACATCCTAAATTAGGGGCTTTGCATTTGATGTGCTTGTGTGTGTGTGTGCTATGTCTAACACGTTAGTTTAGGGTACTTTATGGTCCAGGAATGACTTAGGGGTAAGTCAGAGCCTTAGTAGAAATTTTACTTTTGCAGCACTTTAAGGGAGAGCTGAATGGGATAGGACTTAAGGGTGAATGGTTGAATGGTTAGACGCAAGAAGTGCTTTAGTAAAGTGGCAAGGGGTCCCAGGTAAAGCTCAGGAAGGTGACGCCTCAGGGAAGCTGGCACGGAGCATGTTCGAGCTACGTCGATTCCCTCTTAGGGATTTCTTTTTGACGCCAAGGTGGGGGAGAGTTGCTCTCAGTTTGGACTCCGGTGGATGAGTGTTGAAAGGGTCAACACATTTGAATGAAGGGAAGAGAGCAATTCAAGGAGGAGGAATCGGTCAACAGGTTTGAATGTGGGGTGTGTGAGTGTGTAGGTTCAGTTTAGTGGTGTTAAGGGGGTGGTGAATGTTTAATGATAGCTTAAGGGGGTGATCGGCTGGTACGATTGGTGTGTAGAGGATGGAAATCTAGGATTGTTTCGGGTTCATTGCATCCATACTTGTACATGCTATCTTTGAGTGGGCTAGGGCCCAATGTGTGGCTATGGCTTGGAGCCATTTATGTGTTTAAGGGGGGGATTTACACACTGAGTCTTGGTGACTCACCCCCTCTGCTTAACCTTGCAGGTGATCAGTAAGACGTGGACTTGGGAGCCAGAGAGATTCGAGGAGGCCATAGCTTGTTATTTCAATAAACTTAGCTTCTTTATAAGATGTTTTAATTTGGGGATTTTAATTGTTGTAATAAGGCCTCTTAAATTACTATTGGGTTTTACATCTCGTATTTAGTTATGACACTGACGTTATTACACGTTTTAAAACATGATTGTTAAAGTGGAGTTTTCAAAATAGAGTAACATAAAACAACCGTTTTCCCAAATGCTAACAAAGATAACCAAATAACGATAAATTAAACTCGAAACTTTCTTTTTCTTAAGTTACAAACCATGATCTTCAAAACTTCACCTGAAACAAGGAACAAAAAATATACTTCAAACTTACGGTTTCTGTTAGGATTTCAAAGTTTCTTTTCAAAATCATTTTCCCTGTGACATACCAGATCTAGTCGTAACGTTTAGACCGGGTTTGGTGTGTTACAAGTTCTATTGTTCAGGGTTCCACCGGTGGCTGAATCAATTAGTTTCCTCGTTGAGGGGTTTACACTGTTATAGAAAGTTTGGACTTGGAGCCATAAGGGTAAACCATGGTGCGGACACCTTCTCAAGAGATTCTTGTATCTCTCCCATGCGTCGTATAATGTCTCTAAATCCATCTGCGCAAAAAAAGAAATATCATTCCGTAATTTGGCCGTTTTGGCCGTTGGGAAATATTTTAATAAAAATTTATCGATCATTTGATCCCATGTGGTTATTGACCCTCGTGGTAACGAGTTTAACCATTGTTTAGCTTTATTCCTTAATAAAAAGGGGAATAACCGAAGTTGTATGGCATCATCAGAAATTCCATTTATTTTAAAGGTATCACAGATCTCTAAAAAATAGCTATATGAGTATTCGGGTCTTCGTCCTGCAAACCATCAAATTGAACAAATTGTTGAATCATTTGTATAGTGTTAGGCTTTAATTCAAAATTATTAGCAGCTATAGCAGGCCTAACAATACTCGATTCTGCTCCTGTTAAATGAGGTTTAGTATAATATACATAGTACGCAGAGCATTGTTTTCTGCCACATCTTGTGGTTGTAGATTATTCTCATCCATCCCTTCAGTAGGATTGGATTTGCCTTGTTGTTCTTCTTCTCTTTAATTTAGGGCTCACCTAATTTCTCTGCGATTCCTGCGAGTGGTAGCTTCGATATCACTATCGTATATTAGAGGTCCTGTCGGGTTCCTTCTAGTCATAAACTAGAGGTACCTGTGTTGGAAAGGAAAGAAATAAAATTAGCAAAAGCAATAAAATAAAATAAATCGTGAAAAATAAAAAATAATGGCTAAAGTAATAAAAATAGAGTTTTCTTAATATTTTAATTCCTCAACAACGGCACCAAAAAACTTGATCGTCTAGAATTGTCGAGTTTTACAATTTATAAAGAGAATGATCGAACCTGGAAACTAACTCTGACAACGACTTAAGGCAAGTGCACCTATCAAACAGTAGTATAGTTTAGGCAAGATCGGATTGTTGAACCCAAGGGAATTAAAAGTACTAATACTCACTTTCTTTGTATTATTTAGCCTAAATATTAAGTGATTGGTTGATTAAACTCACTGTCTACTAAGCTAAAGACACAAAGACAAAAAGAACAAATTGAAGAAATAACTTTTAGAAAAACTCAGTTGATCAACGATACCCTAGAAGGAATGCACCTAGACTTCACTTGTTATCTAACACTGAACCAGATGATTTATTCACTTAGCTTGATCCATAAGACTCCCTAATTTATATTAAACCCTCTCTCGAGGTGAATAATGTCTAACCCTAGGTTGATTAATTGAAATATCTTTCTAATTAAAACCCCTAGAATCACATTAACTCGATCTATGGACTCCCATATTAGGTTTCACCCTAATCCGGAAAAATCTCATCACCCTATCTTTAGGCACGCGATCAACTCCGCTTAATTATGCTAGATCTACTCTTAGGCAGGGACTTTTGCTCCACCACATAAGCACATTCAACTCTTAGGCAGGGACTTTTGCTCCACCACCACCTAAGCGAATAATGTCTCTTCTTTCCGCTTTTATTTTCAACATGGCCGAAATGTTGCTTCTCCTTCATTGCCTTTCGGTTTATTTTTCTTTTCCTTTAAGCTGAATACTTCCCCTTTCGTTCCAAGTGAATCAGTTGGCCTCCATTTTGTCGTTAGCTGAATACTTGTAGCTACAGGTGGGGGCATTCTTTTGACCATCGAATCCGTCTTACATTCTCGAATCATCTGTAATCGCAAGGCAATGAAAATTCTTTCGCTCTTTTCTTTTCTTTTCGATCTTATGTTGCTCATAGCCGAAGTGGCTTTTTCTCTTAATTTTGGTTCATGGCTAATCCCTTCTTTTCTTCTCTCAATGTGGTATGTTCACTTCGGTTAAAATCTATAGCCGAATCTGTCTGTGTTTGGTTCTCCTTTGTCAAGGTAGGGAGTTTTCCCTCTGATTTCTGTTCGTCTTGTCTCTTTTCATTCTCTCTGTTATAACTGAATCTTCATCTTTGCCTAGGCCGATTGTATTAAGGATCACGTAACTCACTTCTCTGCTCATTAATCATTCGGACTTCGGGAGGTGGTGGTAAGAGCCAAAATTCCTTGTTAGACAGCCACTATTTCTCACTGTAGTACGTTTCTGATCGAGGCTTTCTTCATAAAGAAGAGTGATAGCCGGTCTGAGGGGGTATCGTTAAGGGAGTTCAAGGAGAGTGGACTCGTAGACCCTGCCCTCAAGTTCAAACGGCAAAAGGTGTCAGCGATTCAAGATTTTTCGCCGGGTTGTGGAAGGGAGCCGACATTTGTTTGGGATAGGCAAATTGTTGTTGTTCGTGCTAGTGAGGGTGATAGCGATCAGGAGGGTATAGTTCTTCGCGTAATTAGGTGTGTAATCTCACACCTTTATTCATTCGTTTTGTATTATATGTTAAATTAAATGCTGAAATACCCTTAATTGGGCAAGCAGTTGAGATACCATTGGTGGGTAAGGTTGGTGATAAACCAGGTGAGTAAAGTTACGGTTGTACCCTCTTGGGTAGATTAGCATGACTGCATGTATTCTTATTATCTGACATATCGGTATATTTATGCATACATTATAATATTATGACAAGATATGTTGCATGGGATCGGGACATTAATTATTGGGAAAGTGAAATCCGGTGGCTTTGCCACATATTTTGGTGACTCTATCATATTCTGTTAGGTGGCACTGCCACGTATATTCAGTTAGTCTGGTGGCACTGCCACAAATTCAGCGATGAGCAGCGTGACTGCCATCGAGGTGTTGAGCGGATGGAGGGTTGATTGTAGAAATCCTCACAGGTGTGTTTTGGCTGGTACGGGCGGTGTGTAGCGGATTGATTACTAGGCTATGATAGGTTGCATTGCATACATTATCTGTTATACCATGCAAATAGGGCTCAGGCCCAGTTCGCTTCTATATGGGCTAAGGCCCAATCTACTTCTCTGGGCTTAGGCCTAATGATGACCGAATGGGGAATTACATAATGAGTTCTCGTAACTCACCCCTTCTGCTTTAACTTTGTAGGTAATTCCCAGCTTTGAGGATTTGGAGCCGAGGAGGACTCTGTGGTTGCCATACATCGTAACTCTAGTAAATTCCATTTCATTTTGCAATAATCATTATTTTAATTTGGGTTTATGTTTTGTAATAAGGCCTTTGGGATTTATTTTGGTTTTAACTTTTAAATTGGGTTAATTTCTTTAAAGTATTCCTTAATGACCACTAGATTTATAAATACATAGTTTTGTTAAAAAGACAACAACTGGTTTCAAAATATCACATCCTCGTAACCCGATGAAATTGGTTTCTTTAATAATCAAAGTTTTCAAATAATGGTAATAACAACATTTCTATGTTAACGTCTTAAAAGCCAATTTTAAAAACAATGAAGCTCGAAATTTTCAAAAATAATGCAGACTTTTTAACGAACACGAAGCATCTTTAACAACCCTTTCATGTGACATGCCAGATTTGGTCGTAACTTCTAGGCCGGGTTTGAGGTGTTACATCCTTAAAACCCCAAAACCTGTCTTTTATTTTTCTTCTTATTTTGCTACAATTATTCTCCCTTTCCTTGTGTTTTTATTTGGTGTAGGTTAAACTCTCCACATTAACAAGGAGTTTTCAACAAGCTTTCGCAAGGAATCAATAACTTCTAAATCAAGGTTAAGGGTTCCTAACTTTACTATTCCATTACATTATCCCTTGACTATTTTGAAATATATTTTTTAATTTAGATTCGTCTTCTAGTTATAAGATTATTGAAAACTCATCCAAGAAAATCTAGAAGAACTAGGGATCAAGAACCATTGAAGGTTACAAATCCCGTAAATTTTCCAAACCTAACTGCCTCTAGACTTACTAACATCTAGAGTGTGAATACCATAATAAAAGATATATAAATGAGGTGGTATCCACAAGCATATTGGTCCATTTGTAATATAGTTACAACATAATAGGTGATTACTCCCAAGATTGTACCCAAGGAAGGCTAGTGCTAGACAATTTTAACCTAAACATTGAACGATATAATTAGTACTCAAAATAAGTTGTAGCATGAAAGGAAAAAATAAAAGGAGTTTTTAAGATTTTTATAATAATAAAATATATAAAGTAGAGTAATAAATATCAAGATATTAAAAAGTAGTATTAATCAAATCCAGTTATGGGAGATTAGCTCGCTTTAGTAATCTTCATTAATTATTGCTTTGGGTTCCTCATCAATCAACTATTCGCTATCTCAGCAGGATCTTTCGATCTTTCACTAAAATTATGAGTTAGCAAAGACTACATATCATCTGACCTTACAGTCCAGACTAGCTCAAGGTTAAGGCATTCATGGATGGGCCATACCAATTTTGGGTTAATTCACACTTTGATAACTTCATAGGCACATCAAACCTAGGGTTTGTTTCACATTCTTCTTTTCTCTAATAGTTGATCCATTGAGTAACCCTATAAAACAGTCAATTAATCATACCTCCACTCACTAATCCCCCATAGAGGGATTAGTTCCTCATGGTTTTCGTAAATAAAATAAAGTCAATATAGAAGATAAAGATAACGAGCGATTCCACAGCATCTGATCGCATTCAAAAATTGGATCTTTCGAAATAAAACAAAGACAAAACGGAAGTAAACTAAAACCTAAGAAGAAAAAAGAAAAACTAAACTAAACTTAAGAGAGATACTCGAAGCTAAGGAATTGGTGTCCATAATGTGTGACAAGTGAGCCTATTTATAGATTTCAGGTGGTGTTCGTCTTTAACCCTAGGTTAGCTAACATTCACAAGCTTTAAGTTTTATTGTGTGGACCAAAACACCCCCTGGCTCATGATAATTTTTGTCCACAGTCGATGTCGTGACACATCAAGACCTGTGCCGCAACATAGGAGTCAGTATACTCCTCTTGGGATGCCTTTAGGGGTGTAACACCCTGGTTTAGGGGCTAGGTAATTTAAGTATAATTCAGGTGTTGGTGGGTTTTTGGGTGTGTTTGGAGGTGTTTTAGAGGTTTTAAGAATGCTCGGGTAAAAGGGGAAAACTTTAGAAAATTTTAGATATTTAGTGTAAAAAGGGGAATCAGGGCAAGTAGGCTTTAAAATAAATTGGTGGAATTTAGGACACAAGAAAGGAGTTGGCAAAGTGGCATGAAGGCGTTGCTTGGGGCTTGGGAAGGTGACGCCTAAGGGGTCAAGGTTCGAGCTGCTAAGGCAGCAATTTTGTTTTATCTTTATGCTAGTTAGGGACCTCGCCAGTATGCTTATAAATAAATGGCCACGTTATTGGACATGAAAGACCAATTGGCGAGTGGCTCTTAGCGCTACTTGGGCACCTGGAGGAAGGAGGTCGCGGTTTTAGATTTGGCAAAGCATTTTGGGCGTGTTTTCTTTTATATGCTTATGGGCTGGAGTAGGAAGGGTTTAAGAATAAATGTTGGGGCCTTATAGCATAAAATCAAGGTGGCCGAATGGCCTGGGCGCCGCTTGATGTTGGCTACCCCTGTGTCCCGTGTTCGAACCAGGTGGTGCAATTGAATTTTATGTTTTTGGTCTTTTGGCAAAGAGTTGGTGGCGTGAAGGTGGAGGGCACCGTGGAGTCATTGCTTTTTTTTCTTTAAATTCGTGGAAGATAAGGATGAGTTTTATTTTTATTTTGTATTTTAAGTTGAAGGAGTGATAAGGGTTGGTTATTTTAATTATTTTAGATAGTGGTAGGATAATTGTAGGACTATTTTATTTAGTTTAAATTAGTTTTTATTGGTTTATTTTGATTGTGATAAGGAGGAATTTTATTAAGGAATAAATTGTGGCAAATTGGACTCTTGGGGAAGAGCCATTCGGCCTTGAAGCTTATAAGGAGAAGTCATTAAAAGTTTGTTTTCTTTTTACATTTTGTGTGCCGAAATTCCTTTTAATTAAGCATTCATCTCTTTATTTTCTTTCCTTAAGTTACTTTGCCGAATTTGCACCTTATTTTCTCTTTGACAAAAGCCGAAGTCTCCTAAGCCTTCTCCATTCTTTTATTTCTTTTTCTTCAAACTCCAAACCTGTTCTTTCATAGCCGAACGTGCCATCACCATTTGTTGAGCCATAGCCGAATATTTATTTGGAGTCCCTTGTCACTTCTTTTCTTCTTTTGTTCTCTTCAAAGCCAAAAGTTGGAGATATCACTCTATTTCTTGGTTGTACGAACCTAGGAGGGTGATTCGGAAGTTGTTCATACGTGATAAGCAACGTGCGAAGGTGCATTAAGGAAATCTCTGGATTCGATTCCTCAAGGTAAGCCTATGTAGTTTCGCCAAGGGCCAATTTCATGGACTAATGTGCTTAAGTTTATTTCAATGTGGTTTCATTTAGGATTTCGACAACAGTGGCGTAAGCTTTCGGATTCGATTCGCTGGTAAGAATGTTAGTAAGTGACTTAGATTCAATAATGGTAAATTATGACTTGTTGATTAATGGTGTGATTCGATTTAAGTGTCGATGGATACAAGTGCCACCAAGAGGAGAAAGGAAAGCTCCCATCCCAAGTTCAAAGAGATCGATTTACAGACGAGATTGGCCAACGGGTGGGCGGCAAATGTAAAATGATAAGCAAATAACAGTAGTCTCGCTAAACGATAGCGCCGGATCGAGGTTTAGAGCTTCAGTTATAAGGTGTGTGATTAACCCATCGATTTCCGGAATATGATATGTATGCGATAGGTGTATGTGTTAATAAGTGCAGTGACTATGTGAACCGGATACCTTAAAGGGTATGTCGATAAACAAAGTTAGTATCAAATGTGTTGAGATGTGGTTATTAATACGCGTATGTGAGTATGTCTATGAATATGAATGTATGCCCAATATCATGTACATGCTTTATTCGTTATGTCATTATATTATGTTACATGTGCATGGGTGGGTTTTTGAAAGAAGGTACGTGTACTTCGAGTACGTGGTTGATGTCGCCTTTGTGCTACATCGGGATTGGCTACGATCGAGGTCGCGTTGTGGATTTTTGCATTTAGTTCGTGGTTACCTTGATTGATATCGGCTTTATGCCATATCGTGGCTTGATGGATTGCCGTGTGCTCCATCGTGGTTCGATGTTAGCTACGTGCTACATCGTGGATGGCATTGGTTGCCTTTTTGGAGGGAAAAGGAGAGGTGACTCGATAGTCCCCCGTGTGTGGTAGGTGTTAAGGGGTGTGTAGCGGATGGACCTTAGGATTGGGTTGGGTTTCATATTGCATGGTTTTGTTACAAATTGATATGGAAATGGGCCAAGCCCAATATGGAATATGAATAGGTATGTTTTAAGAACATACGTGGAAATGGGCCAAGCCCAATGAATCGATGAATTAATGAGAAAAGGGCCAGCCCTGTGCTTGAATATGATTTGATTGTGGGCCAAGCCCGCATTATGGTAATGTTTAAATGATTATATTTTTACATGTTGCATTTGATAATTGGGATGTTATGTGGCTAGCATGTGGGTGGATTTCGATGGTTTTTAATTACACACCGAGTCCGTGTGACTCACCCAATTATTTTCCTAACATGTCGTGACTCTTGAGATTGGACCGGATCGGAGAGGACACATGGTGGCCCATGCGTATGGAAGAGTTTAAATATTTTAAAGCTTATTTATATTAAGTTTGGTTTAAATATTGGTTGTAATAAAAGGCCTCTTTATTTATTGTTGGGATCATTTTATTATCTTTTAATTAGGGTTTATATTATACTTAGATTTATTTCCTTCAAATGATTTATAATATAGTAAATTATAATAAAGTTTTAATTCACATATTTTATATCGGCTTATAGTATTAAATAATTTTTAATGGAATTACTTCCTAAAATAAACAAAATTTTCGAGTTTTTCCTAAAGACAAAGATTTTCAACATTTTTCCGCAGATGGCATAGCCAGATCCGGCCAAGGCTCGTGGGCCGGGTTTGGGGATGTTATGATTGGTATCGAGTCCGGTTCAAAACTCGGCTTTGAGGGTTTTGGGCCCAAAACATTTTCAAATGGGCTTTTCAAAATATGGGCTTTTAAGAAATTTTTCAGTTTTTTCATGGCATGGCACCTGCATCTCCTACCGAGTCCACTGTAAGTACTTAATTGTGAAGTAATTTGATATATGAACTGTTATGGGCTTTGTTGGGCTCAGAGATTAGTGAATTAGGATCAGTTTGAACCCTAAGGCTAGTCTACTCAAACATGTGCATAAGACTTAAGGTTACTAAACAAACCTGTGAAGTAAGTCATGTTAAGGTGTGGCAACTGTGCAAGCGCATGTTCAGGAGTGGTATTCAGTGGGAGCTTGGTATTTAAGCAATCCGCGTGACTCACCTCCTCCACTTGAATCCTACCTGCGTGAGCTACTGGCTCACCTTAACCAAGAGGACTTGTTCACAGTGAACCAATTATTAAAACCCGAAAGGATTAGCCTTGTTGCTTTAAAATTCTTGGTTTTAAAATTTTCAAATTTATCCTTTTGGTTTGTAAACCCTAAATGGGTTTTGAAAAAAAAAGTGTTTTTCTCGATTTTCCCAAAATTACCAAAATGCCCTTAGAGGCAAAATTACAAAATGCCCCTCAGATTATAAAATTACCACATACCCTCAACTTTTGTTAAAATGATTTTACTTTGCAAAATATTAAAATCTCTAGCTTTTAAAATATCAATATACCCCGATTTGGGAAAATTTACTAAAATACCCTCATGTTGAAAATTACTAAAATGCCCCGACTTTCAAAATTTTGAGTTAACCCCAACTTTAATAAAATTCTCTCACTTTGCAAAAGTATCCAAATTTTGTATTTCAAAATAATACCCTAACTCTTGAAATTTACAAAGTTACCTCTGTTGACAAAATTACTAAAATACCTCTGTTTCCAAAATTTCATCATTTAATTTGACAAATTTACGTAAACACCCTCCCGATGTGGAAATTTCAAAATGTTCGGTTTGTTAAGTTTTAAAATTTCTCCGGTTTATTACGGAAATGTCCTCGTAGGACAAAATGACGTAAATACCCACAGGGTAGAAACGCGTAAATGTCTCGAATAGTGAATGGGTGGTAGATACCACCGAATGTGCCTCTGCGAGGAATGAATGTGTTTGATGATGAATGAATGTGTCCCTAGCGAGGAACGAAGGTGATTCTCTCAATTAGGGTAGTAAATTTGAATCGAACCCTTGTGTGAGCGAAAAGAACTACTTTTAAAATCTTTCATTCATAAAATATGCTCATGGTTAAATAGTGGAACAATTACTAATGCATAAAACTTCTTAATCGATAAATCAAGACGATAGAGATGGGTTCTAGGGACGCAGAGAGGTAGAATGGCGACATCGTAACCGATAGGGTCCGCCATGGGTCGAATGAAGTGCCGCTAGCGAGGGTCATGAGGAACAAGATCGACCGAGAAGATGACGCAGATCGCGGCCATGTTATGAAAAGCTAGAGCGAGTAGCGGAGTTAGTAGAGAAATGGAACTCAAAGTCAGATTCGGAAAGGCTTAGATCGAACGAGTGAGATCTTTAGAGGAGTGTCGGGAGTAGCTCCTAACGAATGAGTATTGGCTAGAAGCGATCGAAAGAATCATGGACGATTTGGATTGCACCAATGAAGAAAAGTCAAAGTATTGCTTCGTTGCTTTCGCGAAGCTTATCGTTGGTGGCTCACCGTCAAACAAGGTGTACCGCAGATCGATGGATTGGGATTTCTTTAAGGCCAAGTTTGAAGGGAAGTGCGTAGGAGCCGCTTATTTGACTCGCAAAGGAAAGCGTTTAAATCTAGTACAAGGAAGTAAGTCGATATTGAGTAATGCGCGAATTTGTGCGGTTAAGCCAAGATGCCAAAGGAATCGTGGCTACCGATTACGAAAAGAAGTGTTCGATTCAAGATGGGCTACGAGATGAGTTATGGAGTTGATCGCTCGCACAGAGAGAGAGAGACTTTGCCACTTTAGTGGAGAAAGCTCTGATCGTCAAGAGGTTAAGAAGACTATCGTGAGAACCAAGAGAAGAATAGGAACGAGAATAAGAGGAACGTTGGACCATCGGTATCGTTGGGTAATGTCCAGAAAAGACCAAGGACCGAGAACCTTGTAATGCACTTGTACCAAATGATCGGAATCATTCATGTGTTAAGTGTGGGAGAAACCATTTAGGAGAGTGTTGGGGAAATAGTAAAGAATGCTTTGGTGTGGATCTAAGGCACATCCGGTTAATAATTGTCCTCGGCGACGAGGGTCGGGTTCAAGTCATGGAAGGAATGGTTTTAGTCGAGTCAACCAAGATGTGATATCGGGTAAGCTCCTTTGTTTTGGAATATTCTTTAATTGCTTTCCTTGTTTGTAAGTTAGCTCTTTCTTGTATGATCTGGATCTTGAGAGAGAACTTAAAGACCGTGGTTTGGGAGTATGATAGACTAAGATCGAGTCTTGACGGAGAAGTAGAATAATGAGTTATAATTATTCGGTAATAAGTAATTTCGAGGACTAAATTATTTTAAGGAGGGTAGAATTGTAACACCTCGGTTTAGGGGCTAGGTAATTTAAGTATAATTCTGTGTTGGTGGGTTTTGGGTGTGTTTGGAGGTGTTTTAGAGGTTTTAAGAATGCTCTCGGGTAAGGGGAAGACTTTAGAAAATTTTAGATATTTAGTGTAAAAAGGGAATCGTGGCAAGTAGGCTTTAAAATAAATTGGTGGAATTTAGGACACAAGAAAGGAGTTGGCAAAGTGGCATGAAGGCGTTGTTGGGGCTTGGGAAGGTGACGCCTAAGGGTCAAGGTTCTGAAATGCTAAGGCAGCAATTTTGTTTTATCTTTGCGCTTGTTAGGGACTCGGCCAGTATGCTTATAAATAAATGGCCACGTTATTGGACATGAAAGACCAATTGGCGAGTGGCTCTTAGGCACTACTTGGTATTTGGAGGGAAGGAGGTCGCGGTTTTAGGGCAAAGCAGATTTTGGGCGTGTTTTCTTTTATATGCTATGGGCTGGAGTAGGAAGGGTTTAAGAATAAATGTTGGGGCCTTATAGCATAAAATCAAGGTGGCCGAATGGCCTGGGCGCTTGATGATTTGCTACCCCTGTGTCCCGTGTTCGAACCAGGGGTGGTGCAATTGGAATTTTATGTTTTTGGTCTTTTGCAAAGAGTTGGTGGCGTGAAGGTGGAGGCACCGGAGCTGCTCTTGTTTTTTTTTTAAATTGATGGAAGATAAGGATGAGTTTTATTTTATTTTGTATTTTAAGTTGAAGGAGTGATAAGGGTTGGTTATTTTAATTATTTTAGATAGTGGTAGGATAATTGTAGGACTATTTTATTTAGTTTAAATTAGTTTTATTGGTTTATTTTGATTGTGATAAGGAGGAATTTTATTAAGGAATAAATTGTGGCAAATTGGACTCTTGGGAAGAGCCATTCTACCTTGAAGCTTATAAGGAGAAGTCTTGAAAAGTTTGTTTTCTTTTTACATTTTGTGTGCCAAATTCCTTTTAATTAAGCATTCATCTCTTTATTTTCTTTCCTTAAGTTACTTTGCGAATTTGCACCTTATTTTCTCTTTGACAAAAGTCAAGTCTCCTAAGCCTTCTCCATTCTTTTATTTCTTTTCTTCAAACTCCAAACTGTTTTTTCATAGCCGAACGTGCCATCACCATTTGTTGAGCCATAGCCAATATTTATTTGGAGTCCCTTGTTACTTCTTTTCTTCTTTTGTTCTCTTCAAAGCCAAAATTTGGAGATATCACTCTATTTCTTGGTTGTGGCGAACCTAGGAGGTGATTCGGAAGTTGTTCATACGTGATAAGCAACGTGTGCGAGTGGTGCATTAAGGAAATCTCTCGGGATTCGATTCCTCAAGGTAAGCCTATGTAGTTTCGGCCAAGGGCCAATTTCATGGACTAATGTGCTTAAGCCGATTTCAATGTGGTTTCATTTAGGGATTTCGACAAGGGTAAGCAGAAGCTTTCGGGATTCGATTCGTTGGTAAGAATGTTAGTAAGTGACTTAGATTCAATAATGGTAAATTATGACTTGTTGATTAATGGTGTGATTCTGATTTAAGTGTCGATGGATGCAAGTGCCAGTCAAGAGGGGAAAGGGAAAGCTCCCATCCTGAAGTTCAAAAAGAGATCGATTTCTGCTGTACGAGATTGGCCACCGGGGTGTGGGCGTGCAACAGAAAACGATAAGCAAATAACGGTAGTCTCGCTAAACGATAGCATCGGGATCGAGGGTTTAGAGCTTCAGGTTATAAGGTGTGTGATTAACCCATCGATTTCCGGGAATATGATATGTATGCGATAGGTGTATGTGTTAATAAGTGCAGTGACTATGTGAACCGGATACCCTTAAAGGGTATGTCGATAAACAGGTTAGTATCAAATGTGTTGAGATGTGGTTATTAATACGTGTATGTGAGTATGTCTATGAATATGAATGTATGCACGAATATCATGTACATGCTTTATTCATTATGTCATTATATTATGTTACATGTGCATGGGTGGGTTTTGAAAGAAGGTGCAGTGTACTTGAGTGCGTGGTTGATGTCACTTTGTGCTACATCGTGGATTGGCGCCGATCGAGGTCGCGTTGTGGATTTTTTGCGATTTAGTTCGCGTGGTTACCTTGATTGATATCGGCTTTATGCCATATCGTGGCTTGATGGATTGCTGTGTGCTCCATCGTGGTTCGATGTTAGCTACGTGCTACATCGTGGATGGTATTGGTTGCCTTTTTGGAGGGAAAAGGAGAGGGTGACTCGATAGTCCCCTGGTGTGTGGTAGGCTGGTTAAGGGGGTGTGTAGCGGATGGACCTTAGGATTGGGTTGGGTTTCATATTGCATGGTTTTGTTACAAATTGATATGGAAATGGGCCAAGCCCAATATGGAATATGAATAGGTATGTTTTAAGAACATACGTGAAATGGGCCAAGCCCAATGAATCGCTGAATTAATGAGAAAAGGGCCTAGCCCTGCTTGAATATGATTTGATTGTGGGCCAAGCCCAGTTATGGTAATGTTTAAATGATTATATTTTTACATGTTGCATTTGATAATTGGGATGTTATGTGGCTAGCATGTGGGTGGATTTCGATGGTTTTAATTACACAATCGAGTCCGTGTGACTCACCCAATTATTTTCCTAACATGTCGGTGACTCTTGAGATTGGACCGGATCGGAGAGGACACATGGTGGCCCATGCGAAGGAAGAGTTTAAATATTTTAAAGCTTATTTATATTAAGTTTGGTTTAAATATTGGTTGTAATAAAAGGCCTCTTTATTTATTGTTGGGATCATTTTATTATCTTTTAATTAGGGTTTATATTATACTTAGATTTATTTCCTTCAAATGATTTATAATATAATAAATTATAATAAAGTTTTAATTCACATATTTTATATCGGGCTTATAGTATTAAATAATTTTAATGGAATTACTTCCTAAAATAAACAAAAATTTTCGAGTTTTTCCTAAAGACAAAGATTTTCAACATTTTTCCGCAGTGGCATAACCAGATCCGGTCAAGGCTCGTGGGCCGGGTTTGGGGATGTTACAAGGGGTATGTCACGACAGCCTTCGGCTGTGTCGCGCATCGAAGGTAGTCTCGTAATTTTTCTATTCTGCTCCATATGTTGCGACATTGATCATTCTGTTTTGCGACATAGCGACCATTATAGGTTTAGTATGTAACAACCCTTAACCCTTATTTGTCGCCAAAACAAGGTTACGGAGCATTACTAAATATTTCAGAACAAATACGAACAATCATATAATAATATAATAAATACATCATAATTTAATCATAATGTCCCTTTATTGAGTCCTTGAGGCCCAAATCATGTGTTAAAAACAAATCGAGACTTAATCGGTAGTTCAAAAAATTTTTCGTGGAATTTCAAAATTTTTCCTAAATACAGGGCTCACATGTCCGTGCGGCCCAGGGACACGCTCGTGTCACTTTAAACATGCCGGTGCTTCAGGCCATTTCTGACTCCGTGTAACTCTCTGACTTAGGTCACACAGCCAGCCACACGTCCGTGTGCAATTTTCTGGACATTCTGTTTAAATTTTTAAGATGCAAGGAACACACGGCTTATCCACACGCCTATGTGTAAGCCGTGTGTCTCACACGTTCTGGTCACACGCTCGTGTGCCAGGCCGTGTGGACTCAAAATGAGTCTTACACATCAAGTTTACCAACCCTGCAAATCTTGAACACCAAGAAATTCAAAATTCAATTGTTCAACCAGTAACACCCCAAACCCGGCCTAGAAGTTAGACCCTAATCCGGTGTATCACACTAAAAAGTTTTTCGATAACATATAAAGAAAACATGTCAAATGAGATAAAAAAAATGTTAGATCCTTTTCTATTCGTACAAAAATAGATGTTGATTTGTTAAAATCAAGAAAATCAAGTTTGACTTGAGATATTTAATAAAATACTACTAATTTCAAGATTGATCGATTAAATTTGAAGTAATAATTTTATAAAATTATGTCTTTTGGAAATATCGTTGATAGTTTGAGGAAATTTTCAGATTAAAATATTTGTAAAAGTTTATTTTGAAATTCATTTGTTAATTGATTTTGGAAAACCTTTATTATGATTTTAGAAAATCCCATTTAAAATAATTTGAGTAAAATATAAACACGCCAAAATAAAGCAAAATAAAATAATCCAGAGGCCTTATTACAACACATAACCCAAAATAGTAAAGTAATAAAGTAAACGAAGTAAGAAACTAATGTCCAAATAAAACCATTTCTGAAGTATGGCCTACACCGAGTCATCCATGGCTCCAAGTCCTCATCACTGAGCATTACCTACAAGGGTTAAGAGAAAAGGGGGTGAGTTACAAGAACTTAGTGTATAATCCCCTTACCATCATCCACTGGCTTGAATCCAATTAGCAAAAACTTGGGCCTGAGCCCATAAAGCAAAATCTTGGGCCGAAGCCCATTTATACAATAGAACATATTTATGAATGTGCAATGTATGCAATTCCCAAGCCAAACCTAGTAATTCATCCGCTACACACCACCCGTACCAACAAACACACCTGTGGGGATCATCAGTCAACCCACCCTGCTAACACACCAATCGTAGGCATTAAGCCATTTATAATAATAATTCATAGGCCAGTGGCCATTTATAATCGCAAGCATTTAGCCATTTATAACAATAATTCGCAGGCCAGTGGCCATTTATAATCGCAGCATTTAGCCATTTCTAATATCAGAATTTTTGGCGAAGCCACTAGAATAACAGAATATATGCGGCATAGCCACCAGACAGATTGTGACAGAGTCACCAAAATATATGGCAGAGCGACCAAATATCTTCCTCCAATCATCAAAATCCAAAACCCGTGCAGAATTATGTGAATGCAACATTTATAGCAAATTATGATATTCATAATATAACAACGATAATTAACAACTTCAGAGATTTATTACAAATAATTTGACCCATTAACACTTTGCAAAATCAGCCCATTATGCCATATATCAAATTGGCCCATTAAGGCAATCTATCAAATCGGCCCATTAAGGCAATCTATCAAATCGGCCCATTAAGGGCATTTTCGTAATTCGACTCATAAGGGTATTTTCGTAATTCGACACATAATGGAAATTTCGTAATTTGAAAATTTTACCCACTAAGGGTAATTCAGTAATCTCACAACCCAGGGGTATTTCGGTAATTTACCCTCCAAGGGTATTATGGTAATTTCCTAACCTAGGCTTAACTACTAATTTGGGGCATAAAAGTTTGAAACTGTCCATCTGCGTCATACAAACTAAATTGACTATAACTAATGTTAGAAATCTCGAAACCTAAATCCGTAAATTTTACATGAAACTAGACTCATATTTCTTCTTACTACAATTTTTCCAGAATTTTTACCTTGACCATTTAGTACAGTTTATTCCTTAAAATTTCCCTTGTTTCACTGTCCAATGATTATGACCTCTCTTAACCAAAATCCAAATATCTCACTGTACAGTTTTCATATACAGCTCCCACTTGTCTCTATTAATAATAGGCTCACTAAGGAATCCGTACATATAAATTATGTCCCATAATTCACCTTTTACAATTTTATATGATTTTTCCAATACATAATAGAATACTCTGAAGTCATTCAGAACGAGTCTCACTAAAATTAACATATCTCAGAATATAATATTCCTTTTCCTTCTCCGTTCCTTCCATATTAAAGTAGACACAGTAAGATTTTATCTTATTTCTTACTCACTTTGTAATTTCTTTTATCCGATTTTTTGTGATTTTTCAAATACACGTCACTGTTTCTGATCGAAACTGTTTTATTACAAACATGATTACTACTACGATCATACGCACGCCCGAGTGATTACGGATGCCGGTTTCTGGTTTTTCCTTGGTATTTTGACCGAATCACAGAATATTTCATGCAAGCCTTCAGAGAAGTGTGAGATCATACACCATTTCAAATATATATTTGAAAAGTAGGGATTACACACCTTGATTACGAGTTGTGCTTTCTACCGATTTCAACACCACGACTGTGATCTCCCTCGATGCACAAAAAATCGATCCTTAATCGATTATAATCTCATTTCTCATGATCGTCCTATGACTAAAGATGATTAGGCGATGTTGTGGTATTCGGCCTCCCTCTATATCATGATTGCTTAAGGAATGAGAAAGAAAGAACGATGGAAAGGTTTCGGTTATGGAGGAGAATGAATAATGATATTCAGCTATCAAGGAGATTAGACAAAAGATGAATATGTGACCAATTCAAAAGAAGAGAAAATGCACCATTGTGCTAATATGTTTCAGCAAGGAGAGTTGCAAAATGGGAGAGATGACACAAAGTTGTCAAAGGAAAATTTTGCCCAAAACAAAACCAAGACCTTACCAAATGCCAAGGTAAAATTTTCAGCCACCTATCTACCTCAAAACCATCCACATGCATCCCCCCTTAGGATTAGAGTTTGGCCACCCAAGCTTTCCAAAACACCATCCACAAAATAAGCCTCTTGTCCCCCTTACTTATCTATTTCTCTTGATTCTTTTCCCCAACTTCAACCTTTCCTTATTCTTATAGCCACCTTACCAAAAATAATGAAGTCCACCCTTGCCATAAATAGTCCTTGGCCGACACTTAAGGAAAGAGTGTAAAAATATTAGCCAAACATTGCACACAAAGGGATTTGAACCTCTTCCCTCAAGGTACTTCACTTAATGCCATAACCTTTTTACTAATTGCTCACTTTTGCTAACCATTTATTTATTTATTTCAATAAGCATTGAAGCTACTTACCATCTCTCCTTAAAGTGCTAAAATACCAAATTTTTCATAAGGCCCAATTAAACCCGAGACTTCATAGAAACCCCATAAACTCCAAATTCACTTAACTAATAAGTCCAATTTGTAATAATGCCATTCTCTTGTTCTCAAAATTTTAAACATTCCTACGCCCAAGGGCCATTGGGCTTAATCCTACTAGGCCCAATTCTGGGATGTTACAATTCCACCCTCCTTAAAAAAAATTTTGTCCTCGAAATTTCCAACCAACTACTAACACACCGCTCAAATCACACCACTATGCTTTCGCTGCGCACTTTGACCTTAAAAACCACAATGTACTTTTAACAAAATCTTGAATCCTCTTTCGCACAACCAAACATCTAACCACAAAAGCAAACAGTTGTCTACCATTTATACTTAGAATTTTCTACATTCAATCATCACGTCCAACCAAAACGTACCTGACTTGATGGTGATGAAACAATTCTGAGCCTTGTGCTCCTTAGACCCGCATCTCAAACATGCTCCTGACCTCCTCCAGCATTCACCCAAATGACACCTTCTGCAATAATCGCAAGCCGAAAAGTGTGGACGTGCCTTAACATGCTTCACAAAACGAGACTGCAATCCAAAAGAACCACGATCTCCTTTCTTCTTACAGTCCACAGACCCAACTCGAAGTGCTTCACTGATTCCCTTAACCTCCTTCAATACCTTCTTAATTATCTAAGTCAGCTCATCAACCCCAACTCGATCATGAGATCCCATCTTAGCCACTAACGATGTCCGCCTCCCTTTCGAGCACATGCCTTGGTGCCGAAGATCTAGCCTTAGCACCTAGGCCTCTACCACATCCATGTCTACGGCGTCCGCGTCTTCTAGCGCTCATGTTCACTAAGTAGATATAATCAAATTACGAGTTTTATGAATCATCATACTATTCAATGTTTATTAACTGATGTTTTATGAAGTGTGAGTAGGAAAGTTGTTTTCAAATCCGCATCCTAGAGTCTCAATCTCTATAGTTTCAACTCTTAAGACTAACAATTCTAGAGTATTCTATTTTGTGAAATTTTCTTACCACAATAATCATAAAATGAAAACAAATACTTACTTGACTTGGTGCCGGATACTCGTGGTGCCATACTTCATTTAGAACATATAATAATAAATCAAAATTTTAAACAGCTTTAGAAAACGCTTTTGAACCCAAACCACGGTGAGTTTTGTAACTGGGCTCTGATACCATAAAATGTAACACCCCAAACCCGGCCTAGAAGTTAGGCCCGAATCCGGTGTGTCACACTAAAAAGTTTTTTCGATAACATATAAAGAAAACATGTCAAATGAGATAAAAAATGTTAGATCCTTTTCTATTCGTACAAAAATAGATGTTGATTTGTTAAAATCAAGAAAATCAAATTTGACTTGAGATATTTAATAAAATACTACTAATTTCGAAGATTGATCGATTAAATTTGAAGTAATAATTTTATAAAATTGTGTCTTTTGGAAATATCGTTGATAGTTTGAGGGAAATTTTCATATTAAAAATATTTGTAAAAGTTTATTTTGAAATTCATTTGTTAATCAATTTTGGAAAACCTTTATTATGATTTTAGAAAATCCCATTTAAAATAATTTGAGTAAAATATAAACACGTCAAAAATAAAGCAAAATAAAATAATCCAGAGGCCTTATTACAACACATAACCCAAAATAGTAAAGTAATAAAGTAAACGAAGTAAGAAACTAAAGTCCAAATAAAACCATTTCTGAAGTATGGCCTACATCGAGTCATCCATAGCTCTAAGTCCTCGTCACTGACCATTACCTACAAGGGTTAAGAGAAAAGGGGGGTGAGTTATAAGAACTCAATGTATAATCCCCTCACCGTCATCCACTGGCTTGAATCCAATTAGCAAAAACTTGGGCCTGAGCCCATAAAGCAAAATCTTGGGCCGAAGCCCATTTACACAACAGAACATATTTATGTATGTGCACTGTATGCAATTCCCAAGTCAAACCTAGTAATCCATTCGCTACACACCACCCGCACCAACCAACACACCTGTGGGGATCATCAGTCAACCCACCCCGCTAACACACCAATCACACGCATTAAGCCATTTATAACAATAATTCGCATGCCAGTGGCCATTTATAACAATAATTTGCAGGCCAGTGGCCATTTATAATCGCAGGCATTTAGCCATTTATAATATCAGAATTTTTGGCGAAGCCACTAGAATAACAGAATATACGTGGCATAGTCACCAAACAGATTGTGACAGAGTCACCAAAATATGTGGCAGAGCCACCAAATAGCTTCCTCCAATCATCAAAATCCCAAACCCCTGCAGAATTATGTGAATGCAACATCATAGCAAATTATGATATTTACAATATAACAATGATAATTAATAACATTAGAGATTTATTACAAACAATTTGACCCATTAACACGTTGCAAAATCAGCCCATTATGAAATATATCAAATTGGCCCATTTAGCCATATATCAAATTGGCCCATTAAGGCAATCTATCAAATCGACCCATTAGGGGCGTTTTTGTAATTCGACTCATAAGGGTATTTTCGTAATTCGGCACATAAGGGCAATTTCATAATTCAATAATTTTACCCACTAAGGGTAATTCGATAATCTTGCAACCCAGGGGTTTTTCGGTAATTTACCCTCCAAGGGTATTATGGTAATTTCGTAACCTAGGCTTAACTACTAATTTGGGGCATAAAAGTTTGAAATTGTCCATCTTTGTCATACTGACTAAATTGACTATAACTCATGTTATAAATCCCGAAATCTAAATCCGTAAATTTTCCATGAAATTAGACTCATATTTCTTCTTACTACGATTTTTCCAGAATTTTTACCTTAACCATTTAGTATAGTTTATTCCTTAAAATTTCCCTTCTTTCATTGTCCAAAGATTCTGAGCTCTCTTACCCAAAATCCAAATATCTCACTATACAATTTTCATATACTTCTCTCACTTGTCTCTATTAATAATAGGCTCACTAAGGAATCCGTACATATAAATTATATCCCATAATTCACTTTTTAAAATTTTATACGATTTTTCCAAGACAGAATAGAGTACCTTGAAGTCATTCAGAACAAGTCTCACTAAAATTAACATATCTCAGAATATACTATTTTTTTCCTTCTTCGTTTCTTCCATATTAAAGTAGACACAGTAAGATTTAATCTGATATCTTACTCACTTTGTAATTCCTTTTGTCAAGTTTTTCGTGATTTTTCAAATACACATCACTGTTTCTAACCGAAACTATTTTATTACAAAACATGATTACCACTACGATCATATGCACGCCCGAGTGATTACGGATGCCGGTTTCTGATTTTTCTTCGGTATTTCGACCGAATCACAGAATATTTCATGCACGCCTTCAGAGAAGTGTGAGATCACACACCATTTCAAATATATATTCGGAAAGTAGGGATTACACACCTTAATTACTAGTTGTTCTTTCTACTGATTTCAACACCACGACTTTGATCTCCCTCGATGCACCAAAAATCGATGCTTAATTAATTATAATCCCATTTCTCATTATCGTCCTGTGACTAAAGATGATTAGGCGATGTTGTGGTATTCGGCCTCCCTCTATATCATGTTTGCTTAAGGAATGAGAGAGAAAGAACGATGGAAAGTTTTCGGTTATGGAGGAGAATGAACAATGATATTTGGCTATCAAGGAGATTAGATAAAAGATGAATATGTGACCAATTCAAGAGAAGAGAAAATGCACTATTGTGCTAATATGTTTCAGCAAGGATAGTTGCAAAATGGGAGAGATGACACAAAGTTGTCAAAAGGAAATTTTGCTCAAAACAAAACCAAGACCTTACCCCAAGGTAAAATTTTCAGCCACCAATCTACCTCAAAACCGTCCACATGCATCCCCCCTTAGGATAAGAGTTTGGCCACCCAAGCTTTCCAAAACACCATCCACAAAATAAGCCTCTTGTCCTCCTTACTTACCTATTTCTCTTGATTCCTTTCCCCAACTTAAACCTTGCCTTATTCTTATAGCCACATTACAAAAAATAATGAAGTCCACCCTTGCCATAAATAGTCCTTGGCCGACACTTAAGGAAAGAGTGCAAAAATATTAGCCAAACATTTCACACAAAAGGATTTGAACCTCTTCCCTCAGGGTACTTCACTTAATGCCATAACCTCTTTACTAATTGCTCACTTGTGCTAACCATTTATTCATTTATTTCAATAAGCATTAAAGCTACTGACCATCTCTCCTTAAAGAGCTAAAATACCAAATTTTTCCTAAGGCCCAATTAAACCCGAGACTTCATAGAAACCCCGTAAACTCCAAATTCACTTAACTAACAAGTCCAATTTCTAATAATGTCATTCTCTTGTTCTCAAATTTTTAAACATTCCTATGCCCAAGGCCCATTGGGCCCAATCCTACTAGGCCTAATTTTAGGATGTTACACAACCAGTCCAAAATACATTCAAATACATCTAAAACATGTTAAAAATATCAATCTATTGACCTATCTAACATATATTCATAAGTATTTCACATATTTTATCCAAACTAATTTAATTAACTTCTTTCAAGCCAAATCTAATTTTATACCAAAACATACTATTTTATAATTTTAATATAACTTATAAACTTATATATAAGTAACCAATAATATTTTATAACATATTTTAAAAACACTTTCCAAAATAACAAACACAAACATCCTAGGTACATGCCATTACCAAAAAGAAATATACTTCACCACTTTGAGTTCTAGATCGGCTTTGGATGCTGATTCAACATTCAGACTTTAACCTAACCTGCGAATGGAAATAAACCGTATGCTGAGTATAAAACTTAGTGGTATTTCTATAATCCGAATACTTTAAATAAATGATAAAACATAAACATTTTAATCATCTAAAATTGTTAATCATTCAATTAATCAATTCATAGATAAATCATTATCATATATTCAATTTTCATCAATAGCTATCTCAATAGCTTTTCTCAACTTGATTTCCACAATCATTTATCAATATCAATAATCTTTCCATTAATTCATGATTCATGTTTTCGATTTGAACAATTCAATTCAATATTTATTTCAATTTCATGATCAAAATCATTCAATATCATTCATATTTCCCATTTATTTATTCACCCCTATTAACATGACTTGGACTTTGGCGGATACAGATCCAACCAAAACACACCAGTATGGCACCCAATGCCTCATCAGATAATTCGAAGTAATAGATTGACACCCAGTGTCTCATCGGCCATGCCGAAGTAAGTTGGTACCCAGTACCACATCGAATTTATCTAAATTAATAATTTGACACCTAGTGTCTCATCGACTAGTAGTCAAGTATCCCGAAACACTTCCAATCCTAAGGCATGCCAACTATATCCGACTCAGCCCGATACAGTTAATAGGGTTTTCAATTCAGTTTTCAACAACAATCAATATTCAATATTCAATTATCATAAAATTTACATAAATCTCTATTCAATATTTTCACATTTCAACAACAATAAATATTTTCATCAATCACAAATTCATATAATCTCAATTCAATATCAAGGTAATAACAAACGATACTCACCTTAATTACTTACCATAAACATTAATGTAACACCCCAAACTCGACCCAAAACACCACGGCCAAATTCGGAATGCTACAAGGGAAAAATATTTGGAAAGAATTTGATTTAATGGGTGAAAACAGTTTTGAGTTTAAAATATTTACTTAGTTTATAAGAGAACGAAAACCATGAAGGTCGTGTGTATTTTAAAACATTGAACGTTCAGAAATTTCAAGAGAAATCGAGTTATTTAAAATATTCAGGTTAAAAACTCAAGTTTAATCTTTAAGTTGTAAATTGTTTCCAAAATTGTTCTCATTTTTTAATCGATAATCCATCTGACTCACAATAAAATAAAAATCCCCAAATATTTAAATGGCCTTATTACATTCAAAAGAAATCAATCCAAATGTAACTAGGAATTTAAGTGCATAAAACATTAAACAATTTCTGCATGGCCACCACGAATCTACTCCTGCCCGGTCCATGTATCACACATCACCTGCATTGTTTAAGGAAAAAAATAGGCGAGCCGAACAGACTCAGTGTGCAATTATTCTACATGTTTCCCAAATGGGCCTGGCCCAAATCATACAATCCACATACCATACATGATGGTGCAAATATGTTACCCAACCCAACCTAGAATCCATCCTCTACAAACCCCCGTACCAACCATTACACACCAAAGGATTACTAAATTGACCTTCCAACCACTACACACCTCTTTGGTAGTCAAGCTGCCCAAAGTCGTGGTATAGCCACCAATCACCATGTGACCAAATATAACGTGGTCTAGCCACTGATCACCTATGTGACCAAATAGAACGTGGCATAGCCACCGATCACTATGTGACCAAATCTCGATATCCACGATATGACCCATGGTCATCATCAAACCGTGATGAAGCACAAAGCAAGCATCAATCCCTTGATGTGGCACATAGCCGACATCAAGTCGTGATTTGGCACATAGCCAATCACCACACGTACATAAATGTACACCATGTCCTTCATTTGACATATAAATCTCGATCCCATACATATGCAACATGCTATAATGATATGATAGAATAATGCATGGATATTGAAACACCCCAAACCCGGCTCATGAGCCTTGATCGGATCTGGTATGTTCCCCGGTGTAAACCGATTCAAAATTCTTTTGTACTTAGGAAAAACTTGTGTGTTTTGTAAGAAAGATTGGTTTGAGTTGGCCTTGAATTGAAAACAAGTTCATTTTATTAAAAATCTCTTACTTTAGGTGACAAAACATTTAGGGTTTGTTTTAAAAATAAATTTACTTAATCTTTAATTGATAAAAATTCGTAAAATAATAATTAAAAGAAAAATAAAGTAGTTCAACTATGGCCTTATTACATTAAAATAATTCCCAAAATTTAAATTCAAAATACTTAAAATAAAATAGTCCGAATAAAAATGAATTTCTTGCTGAGCATGGCCATCCCTAAGCTCCTGCCGACCCGGTCCCTTACTGATCATCACCTGAAAAATGTTCCCACAACGGGGTGAGTCAAACAGACTCAATGTGTACACGAACACTAAGTCTTAACAATTTCAGGCATTTCAAATCATACTTGTACATAAAGCATTTAAACAATATGATGCAACTCGAACCCAAACCTAGATGCCATCCGCTACACATCCCCCGTACCAACCTGTACACCGTGGGGACTACTAAGTCAACCCTCCATCTGCTACACACCATCGAAGGCAGTCGCTGCAGTCGACGTGCTCAACGCCCTTATAAAATTCGTGGTCTTAGGTCACCACATTTAGATATCGTGGTCTTAGGTCACCACATTCAGATATTGTGGTCTTAGGTCACCACATTCAGTTATCGTGGTCTTACGTCACCACATTCAGAAATCGTGGTCTTAGGTCACCACATTCACTTCCCCTTTTCATATAACCCATATGCCCCATATCATACATATCATGCATTAAGATGGCAAATTCTTATTTCACATTCTTATAATGTCATATGTGTGTCGTAATAGATATCTAACATAATCCTAGTAGGAGTAGGAAACGTACCTGAGTACTTTGTACCATAACATGGTACCTTAGCCATATTCACATTCTTATACACATACTTATATTAAACATTGCCATAAAACTTATTAAGAAATAGTGTGGGGTACACACCTGATTCGCTTAACAATTTCACTTGAAATCCCAAAATTCGATCTACTACCTTAGATCTTTAACTCCCTACATTCATCCCATATTAAAGGTTTAATGAAAAACTCATTCGGTCATAAAACCAAATCCTAGTAGGATTTGTGCACTAAAACTTACCTTGTTGCCTGATTGAATTAAAAATCAAATCCCGAAAACTTGTATTCGTCCCCTTTGAAATCGACTACTCACTAGATCCCTTGAATCAGTTAGTTTTCGGTTAAAACAAATAGATCTAAGTACTTAAGATAGGGCCTTGGCCGAATATGTAAGTACACTTACCTTGAAATTCTCAAATCCCAAAACTTTGCTTATGCCCCTTCCTTGTATTCGGCCAACTCTAGATCCTTTTAACATATTAGTTTTCGACTTTTAAGATAATAAAAGATAGATCCAAACACTAAAATAAGCCTTGGCCGAATGCTATAGGTACTTACCTTTGAATTTTAAATTCTGAAACTCACCGAATAACTAGGGAATACGCGGCCTATGGTGTGCCTTCGGGAAAAGAGCTTCTCCTTCTTGTAGTTGACTTAAACAAATCCTGAAAGATCTCGTCAAACTTTCGGCAACAAGATATTAATGGGGTTAGTTCTAGATTTTGGTAAATCTTAAAAGAAAAAAGTATGAAAATCAAATGATAACTAGTTCTTACCCTTAATATAGAAGTCGACAACCCCTTGTTTGAAGTCTCAAAACTATTCTGCTTTTGGAAGATTATGAAAGAAGAAGAGAAAAGAGTTTGAGCAATTTGGTAATGAAGTTTTGGCTACACAAGGTGTATTTTCAACAGCAAAATGATGAAGAAAGGAGATATTTGCTAGAGAGAATTCAGAGAGAGAGAGTTAGAAGAAAGAATGAATGGCCCTCTTTTCCTTTTATAGCAAAAATTACTAACTTAGAATCCTTACTTGGCCATCACTCTTCTATTTTGATAGCTTTATCTCTTTATCTCTTCACTTAAAATTATTAAGAATAATCCATCACTTATCCATCTTATTTGCAATTTTAACAAAAATAAAACACCTCCCTTTTAGTGCCTTATTGCCGTCCACTTCTACCTATCTTGTAGCAAAAATAAAACTTCTTTTTGCTTTCCCTGTGGCTCGAACACAAGCCCAATTGCATATGTAGGCGGCGTCACTTACTTGGGCCTTAGGTGGTGCCTCCTAGCCACTTCTCCAAGCCCGTTCTTGTGTCATATTTCTTCTATTAATTTTCTTAAGGCCACCTTATTTTAGTTTCCTCTTTTAAGCTTAACATTTCTAAAAGATTTCCTTACATTTCCAGGACATTTCCCTATATTTCCAAGACAAGACATTTCCTTACATTTCCAGGACATTTCTTTACATTTCCAGGACATTTCCCTACATTTTCAAGACAAGACATTTCCTTACATTTCCAGGACATTTCCTTACATTTCCAAGTTTCCAAAATGTTCACTTTCCTCTTTTTGAAACTTAACATTTCTAAATCATTTCTTACATTTCCAAGTTTCCAAAAAATGTTCATAATACATTCATAACACATAAGACATGCCATTTCAGTATAATTAAATCAAAATGCATAGGCCCATTTTCGGGATGTTACTGTTCTACCCCTTAAAATAATTTAGTCCTCGAAATTACTCACTAACGAACAATCGTACAATCGAACTCACCACACTATATTATTGCTGCGCACTCTGATCTTAATAGAGCCATCATACTTCCTAGGCACAATTTTTTTTTAAGTTCACGCTCCCGAGAACTCATTTCTAACGTCGCGATTTAATCTGATTAAGAAATTTTATGAATTAGCCTTTATTCCACTGATTAACCGCGAAGAAGTTTTATGAAAAGAATTTTAGGAGTGGTTCTTTCGTATTCATATATGCACACAGTCTTTACATACATACATCCATCAATCAATTATGAACTTTCGTTCATTTAGAGAAATGTTGTAGTTTTCATTGTTGTTGTTTTTCCATTACCCAGGGGTATTTTCGTAATTTGCCCTATAGGGGTATTTTCATAATTTGTCAAAATAAGGTTTCTTGGTGATTTTGTTAATAAGGGTATTTTGGTATGTTTTGAAATCCCGGGGGTATTTCAAAAATTTTGAAATTACAGGGGTATTTCAGTAATAAACCAGGGTAAATTTATAAATCTTAATAAATCAAGGATATTTTGGAATTTACAAAACTTGAGGGTTGTTTCTGAGAATTTGTTTTCCAAATCAGTGTTGTTGCAAAAATTTTTGAAGATCGGGGGTCGTTCTGGTAATTTTATAACTCGGGGTATTTTGGTAATTTGCAAGGTAGGGGTAATTTCGTAATTTTTTCTAAAATCAAGGTATTTTGATGTTTTGCAAATTAGGGTTTTTGAACATCTTATAAAATAATAAAATTTTGATAAGAACTGTGGATATTTGGAAATTTCATAAACCAAGGGCATTTTGTAATTTTACCACTAGGGGTATTTTAGTAAATTTGTAAATCGAAATATTTCGGAAAATTTATAAAATAATCTTTTCAAATCAAGAGGTAATTTAGAAATTTTAAAACTAGGGTTTCCATAAAAATACGGCTAGTCCTTTCGGGTTTTAGTTAAGGGTTTAGCCCGTAGCTAAGTCCTCTTGGTTAGGGTGAACCGTAGCTACGCACCAGGTAGGATTCGAGTGGAAAGGAGGTGAGTCACGCGGACTGCTTAAAGACCAAGCTCCCATCGAAACCAATCCTAGACATGCGCACCATGGTTACACACCCTAACTCAGCTACTTAACCACAGGTTTGTCTAATGGTCCTTAAGTCTTATGTACTTGTGTTTTTGAGTAGACTAGTCCTAGGGTTCAACAGATCCTAGTTCATTAATCTACGTTGCCATAAAAGCCCATACAATTCACATATTCAAATCACTTCAGAAGTCAGAAGTACTTACCTGGTGGACTGCGGGTCGGAGACTTAGGTGCCATGTCAAAAAAACTTGAAAATTTTTCAGAAAATCCCTTTTGGGCTTAACTTTGAAAACGTTTTGGACCTTAAACCCAAGGCCGAGAGTTTAAAACTGGGCTCTGATACCAAATTGAAACACCCCAAACCTGGCCCATGAGCCTTGACCGGATCTGGTATGTTCCCCGGTGTAAACCGATTCAAAATTCTTTTGTACTTAGGAAAAACTTGTGTGTTTTGTAAGAAAGATTGGTTTGAGTTGGCCTTGAATTGAAAACAAGTTCATTTTATTAAAAATCTCTTACTTTAGGTGACAAAACATTTAGGGTTTGTTTTAAAAATAAATTTACTTAATCTTTAATTGATAAAAATTCGTAAAATAACAATTAAAAGAAAAATAAAGTAGTTTAACTATGGCCTTATTACATCAAAATAATTCCCAAAATTTAAATTCAAAATACTTAAAATAAAATTGTCTGAATAAAAATGAATTTCTTCTTGAGCATGGCTATCCCTAAGCTCCTGCCAATCGGTCCCTTCTTCGATCATCACTTGAAAATGTTCCCTAACGGGTGAGTCAAACAGACTCAATGTGTACACGAACACTAAGTCTTAACAATTTCGGGCATTTCAAATCATACTTGTACATAAAGCATTTAAACAATATGATGCAACCCAAACCCAAACCTAGATGCCATCCGCTACACATCCCCTGTACCAACTTTGTGCACCGTGGGGACCACTAAGTCAACCCTCCATCCGCTACACACCATCGGGCGTTCATTGCAATCGGCGTGCTCATCGCCTCTTATAAAATTCGTGGTTTTAGGTCACCACATTCGGATATCGTGGTCTTAGGTCACCACATTCGAGATATCGTGGTCTTAGGTCACCACATTCGATTATCGTGGTCTTAGGTCACCACATTCAGATATCGTGGTCTTAGGTCACCACATTCAGATATCGTGGTCATATAACCAGATGCCCCATATCATACATATCATGCATTAAGATGGCAAATTCTTATTTCACATTCTTATAATGTCATATGTGTGTTGTAACAGATATTTAACATAATCCTAGTAGGAGTAGGAAACGTACCCGAGTACTTTGTACCATAACATGGTACCTTAGCCATATTCACATTCTTATACACATACTTATATTAAACATTGCCATAAAACTTATTAAGAAATAGTGTGGGGTACACACCTGATTCGCTTAACAATTTCACTTGAAATCCCGAAATTCGATCTATTGCCTTAGATATTTAACTCCCTACATTCGGCCCATATTAAAGGTTTAATGAAAAATTCATTCGGTCATAAAACCAAATCCTAGTAGGATTTGTGCACTAAAACTTACCTTGTTGCCTGATTGAATTAAAAATCAAATCCCGAAAACTTGTATTCGTCCCCTTTGAAATTGGCTACTCACTAGATCCCTTGAATCAATTAGTTTTCGGTTAAAACAAATAGATCTAAGTACTTAAGATAGGGCCTTGGCCGAATATGTAAGTACACTTACTTTGAAATTCACGAATCCCGAAACTTTACTTATGCCCCTTCCTTGTATTCGGCCAACTCTAGATCCTTTTAACATATTAGTTTTCGGCTTTTAAGATAATAAAAGATAGATCCAAACACTAAAATAAGCCTTGGCCGAATGCTATAGGTACTTACCTTGTGAATTTTAAATCCCGAAACTCACCGAATAACTAAGGAATACGCGGCCTATGGTGTGCCTTCGGGAAAAGAACTTCTCCTTCTTGTAGTTGACTTAAACAAATCCTGAAAGATCTCTTCAAAGTTTCGGCAACAAGATATTAATGGGGTTAGTTCTAGATTTCGACAAATCTTAAAAGAAAAAAGGATGAAAATCAAATGATAACTAGTTCTTACCCTTAATACAGAAGTCAACAACCCCTTGTTTGAAGTCTCAAAACTATTCTGCTTTTGGAAGATTATGAAAGAAGAAGAGAAAAGAGTTTGAGCAATTTGGTAATGAAGTTTCGACTACACAAGGTGTATTTTCGGCTTGGCAAAACGATGAAGAAAGGAGATATTTGCTAGAGAGAATTCGACAGAGAGAGAGTTAGAAGAAAGAATGAATGGCCCTCTTTCCCTTTTATAGCCGAAATTACTAACTTAGAATCCCTTACTTGGCCATCACTCTTCTATTTTGATAGCTTTATCTCTTTATCTCTTCACTTAAAATTATTAAGAATAATCCATCACTTATCCATCTTATTTGCCGAATTTTAACAAAAATAAAACACCTCCCTTTTAGTGCCTTATTGCCGTCCACTTCTACCTATCTTGTAGCAAAATAAAACTTCTATTTGCTTTTCCTGTGGCTCAAACACAAGCCCAATTGCATATGTAGGTGGCGTCACTTACCTGGGCCTTAAGTGGTGCCTCCTAGCCACTTTTCCAAGCCCGTTCTTGTGTCATATTTCTTCTATTAATTTTCTTAAGGCCACCTTGTTTTAGTTTCCTCTTTTAAGCTTAACATTTCTAAAAGATTTCCTTACATTTCCAGGACATTTCTCTACATTTCCAAGACAAGACATTTCCTTACATTTCCAGGACATTTCCTTACATTTCCAGGACATTTCCCTACATTTCCAAGACAAGACATTTCCTTACATTTCCAAGTTTCCAAAAAATGTTCATAATACATTCATAACACATAAGACATGCCATTTCGTATAATTAAATCAAAAATGCATAGTCCCATTTTCAGGATGTTACAGTTCTACCCCCTTAAAATAATTTCGTCCTCGAAATTACTCACTAACGAACAATCGTACAATCTAACTCACCACACTACGCTATTGCTGCGCACTCTAATCTTAATAGAGCCATCATACTTCCTAGGCACAATTTTTTTTTAAGTTCACGTTCTCGAGAACTCATTTCTAACGTCGCGATTTAATCTGATTAAGAAATTTTATGAATTAGCCTTTATTCCACTGATTAACCGCGAAGAAGTTTTATGAAAAGAATTTTAGGAGTGGTTCTTTCGTCTTCATACATGCACACAGTCTTTACATTCATACATCCATCAATCAATTATGAACTTTCGTTCATTTAGAGAAATGTTGTAGTTTTCATTGTTGTTGTTTTTCCACTACCCAGGGGTATTTTCATAATTTGCCCTACAGGGGTATTTTCGTAATTTGTCAAAATAAGGTTTCTTGGTGATTTTGTCAATAAGGGTATTTTGGTAATTTTTGAAATCCTGGGGGTATTTCAAAATTTTGAAATTATAGGGGTATTTTAGTAATAAACCAGGGTAAATTTATAAATCTTAATAAATCAAGGATATTTTGGAATTTACAAAACTTGAGGGTTGTTTCTGAGAATTTGTTTTCCAAATCAGTGTTGTTGCAAAAATTTTTGAAGATCGGGGGTCGTTCTGGTAATTTTGTAACTCGGGGTATTTCGGTAATTTGTAGGGTAGGGGTAATTTCATAATTTTTTTTCTAAAATCAAGGTATTTTGATGTTTTGCAAATTAGGGTTTATGAACATTTTATAAAATAATAAAATTTTGATAAGAACTGTGGGTATTTGGAAATTTCATAAACCAAGGGCATTTTTGTAATTTTACCACTAGAGGTATTTTAGTAAATTTGTATATCAGAAATATTTCAGGAAAATTTATAAAAATAATCTTTTCAAATCAAGAGGGTAATTTAGAAATTTTAAAACTAGGGTTTCCATAAAAATACGACTAGTCCCTTTCGGGTTTTAGTTAGGGGTTTAGCCCGTAGCTATGTCCTCTTGGTTAGGGTGAACCGTAGCTACGCACCAGGTAGGATTTGAGTGGAGAGGAGGTGAGTCACGTGGACTGCTTAAATACCAAGCTCCCACCAAACCAATCCTAGACATGCGCACCATGGTTACCACACCCTAACTCAACGACTTAACCACAGGTTTGTCTAATGGTCCTTAAGTCTTATGTACTTGTGTTTTTGAGTAGACTAGTCCTAGGGTTCAACAGATCCTAGTTCACTAATCTACGTTGCCATAAATGCCCATACAATTCACATATTCAAATCACTTCAGAAGTCAGAAGTACTTACCTGGTGGACTGCGGGTCGGAGACTTAGGTGCCATGCCAAAAAAACCTAAAAATTTTTCAGAAAATCCCTTTTGGGCTTAACTTTGAAAACATTTTGGGCCTTAAACCCAAGGTCGAGAGTTTAAAACTGGGCTCTGATACCAAATTGAAACACGCCAAACCCGGTCCATGAGCCTTGACCAGATCTGGTCTGTTCCCCGGTGTAAACCGATTCAAAATTCTTTTGTACTTAGGAAAAACTTGTGTGTTTTGTAAGAAAGATTGGTTTGAGTTGGGCTTGAATTGAAAACAAGTTCATTTTATTAAAAATCTCTTACTTTAGGTGACAAAACGTTTAGGGTTTGTTTTAAGAATAAATTTACTTAATATTTAATTGATAAAAATTAGTAAAATAATAATTAAAAGAAAAATAAAGTAGTTCAACTATGGCCTTATTACATCAAAATAATTCCCAAAATTTAAATTCAAAATACTTAAAATAAAATAGTCCAAATAAAATGAATTTCTTCTTGAGCATGGCCATCCCTAAGCTCCTGAGCCAGGTCCCTTCTCGATCATCACCGAAAAATGTTCCCTAGCAGGGTGAGTCAAGCAGACTCAATGTGTACACGAACACTAAGTCTTAACAATTTCGGGCATTTCAAATCATACATGTACATAAAGCATTTAAACAATATGATGCAACCCAACCCAAACCTAGATGCCATCGCTACACATCCCTCGTACCAACATGTACACCGTGGGGACTACTAAGTCAACCCTCCATCCGCTACACACCATCGAAGGCGTCATTGCGGTCGGCGTGCTCATCGCCTCTTATGAAATTCGTGGTCTTAGGTCACCACATTCGGATATCGTGGTCTTAGGTCACCACATTCGATATATCGTTGTCTTAGGTCACCACATTCGATTATCGTGGTCTTAGGTCACCACATTCAGATATCGTGGTCTTAGGTCACCACATTCACTTCCCTTTTCATATAACCTATATGCCCCATATCATACGTATCATACATTAAGATGCCAAATTCTTATTTCACATTCTTATAATGTCATATGTGTGTAATGTATATTTAACATAATCCTAGTAGGAGTAGGAAGCGTGCACAGTACTTTGTACCATAACATGGTACCTTATCCATATTCACATTCTTATACACATACTTATATTAAACATTGCCATAAAACTTATTAAGAAATAGTGTAGGTACACACACGATTAAACTTAACAATTTCACTTGAAATCACGAAATTGATCTCGCCTTAGATCTTTAACTCCCTACATTCGCCCATATTAAAGGTTTAATGAAAAACTCATTCGGTCATAAAACCAAATCCTAGTAGGATTTGTGCACTAAAACTTACCTTGTTGCCTGATTGAATTAAAAATCAAATCCCGAAAACTTTTATTCTTCCCCTTTGAAATCGACTACTCACTAGATCCCTTGAATCAGTTAGTTTTCGATTAAAACAAATAGATCTAAGTACTTAAGATAGGGCCTTGGCCGAATATGTAAGTACACTTACCTTGAAATTCTCAAATCCCAAAACTTTGCTTATGCTCCTTCCTTGTATTCGGCCAACTCTAGATCCTTTTAACATATTAGTTTTCAGCTTTTAAGATAATAAAAGATAGATCCAAACACTAAAATAAGCCTTGGCCGAATGCTATAGGTACTTACCTTGTGAATTTTAAATCCCAAAACTCACCGAATAACTAGGGAATACGCGGCCTATGGTGTACCTTCGGGAAAAGAACTTCTCCTTCTTGTAGTTGACTTAAACAAATCCCGAAAGATCTTTTCAAAGTTTCGGCAACAAGATATTAATGGGGTTAGTTCTAGATTTTGGCAAATCTTAAAAAAAAAAGGATGAAAATCGAATGAAAACTAGTTTTTACCCTTAATTCAAAAGTCAACAACCCCTTGTTTGAAGTCTCAAAACTATTCTGCTTTTGGAAGATTATGAAAGAAGAAGAGAAAAGAGTTTGAGCAATTTGGTAATGAAGTTTCAGCTACACAAGGTGTATTTTCGGCTTGGCAAAACGATGAAGAAAGGAGATATTTGCTAGAGAGAATTCGGCAGAGAGAGAGTTAGAAGAAAGAATGAATGGCCCTCTTTTCCTTTTATAGCCGAAATTACTAACTTAGAATCCCTTACTTGGCCATCACTCTTCTATTTTGATAGCTTTATCTCTTTATCTCTTCACTTAAAATTATTAAGAATAATCCATCACTTATCCATCTTATTTGCCAAATTTTAACAAAAATAAAACACCTCCCTTTTAATGCCTTATTGCCGTCCACTTCTACCTATCTTGTAGCAAAAATAAAACTTCTTTTTGCTTTCCCTGTGGCTCGAACACAAGCCCAATTGCATATGTAGGGCCTTAAGTGGTTCCTCTTAGCCACTTCTCCAAGCCCGTTCTTGTGTCATATTTCTTCTATTAATTTTCTTAAGGCCACTTGTTTTAGTTTCCTCTTTTAAGCTTAACATTTCTAAAAGATTTTCTTACATTTCCAGGACATTTCCCTACATTTCCAAGACAAGACATTTCCTTACATTTCCAGGACATTTCCTTATGTTTCCAGGACATTTCCCTACATTTCCAAGGCAAGACATTTCCTTACATTTCCAGGACACTTCCTTACATTTCCAAGTTTCCAAAATGTTCACTTTCCTCTTTTTGAAACTTAACATTTCTAAATCATTTCTTACATTTCCAAGTTTCCAAAAAATGTTCATAATACATTCATAACACATAAGACATGCCATTTCGTATAATTAAATCAAAAATGCATACGCCCATTTTTAGGATGTTATAGATATATTAGGTAGGCATTCAGCATGCTCAAAATATCCACAATAATCAACCATCCACACCTTAGATAAAGTACTAACCTGGTTACCGTGATACCCAATTAAGGGTAACAAATCCACCACTATCAACATGCATCGATTATCACCACATATAATTAAATGACTAATTATGGAAACAACGAATTAACCACACACCTGATAACCTGAAGCACTAGACTCTCAACGTCAACACTGTCCCTAAATGAGACTACCGCTATCTACCTACGATCCTGCTCCGACGCTGGCCCACACCCGGTGGCCAATCCCGAATCGCAGAAACTGAACATTTCTTGAACTTAGGGGTAGGGACAACCCCTTTCTCTCCTTGGCTGGTATTCAGCTCTATGAAACAAAGTCTTGGTCAGAAGACCTGGTTAACACATTAAATCAATCTAAATGAGAAAACACCAAATCTTAATCGAATACCCTTACCAATATAAATTCAAATCCCGAAAGCTCCTACTTGATTATGAGAGTTGCCGAAATCCCTACATGACTTATGTTAGATTCGGCCTAACATCTTGTGTGGTCCAAACGAGCTGGCCTTCGGCCGAATGAAAGTTATAGTCCCCCTTACCTTGATTAATTGAAACCAATGGATCCCTACTACTCCTCACCACGCTGGCTACGACAAAGAAACAAGAATCAAGCCCTTCACATGTTCGGCCAATACACAAGAACTAAGTTCGGCATTTAACTTTCGGCAACCAAAAGAGAAAGAAGAAAATTGAAATAGAAGAAACCCTTACCAACTATTAAATTCGATGGAATAGAGTCTGACAGATTCGGCCAAGACCCAAGGAGATAGAAGGGTTATTCGACTCCTTAACAACTGAAAATGCTTAGAAGAGGTTTCAGTTGAGAGAACAAAACAAGAGAAAACTAATGCCAAAAGGTGGTATAAGTGATTTGCCACATAGAAAAAGAGCAAAAGATGCTCCTAAATCTACTAAGCAAATTCGGCACATGCTCACCTAGTCCCCAAATCGAAAGCTCCCCCTTACACCAAGCCTCATTCGATCAACAACCCCCCAACAAGCCACCAAATCCTTTGATTGTCTCCTATACTCACTCTCCTCCCACCATTTGAATCGGTTGAAAGATTCAAATCCCACCTTTCTCTCATGTCCACCCATTTCAAACAATTTGACCAATTCAACTCCCACACTTTAAGGTCCCAAATCAAAACCATCACCTCCCCACCCCAACGCCAAAATGAACTCCAAAAAGGCAGATTGTGCGACTCGAACCTGCTCCCACCTACTCTAAGCTCCCCTTGAGGCGTCATCCCCCCTTGCTTCCTAGGCGACACCTTGCCACTCTTTCATACCCCTTCTTGTGTCATAAACTCAAAATAAGAACCCTTAAGGCCTAACTCCCCTTGCTCTCCTCTAACGGCTCTAAATCAAAAATTTGCCCATGGTCAAAACTTAGCCTCATGATTTCTCGGAACCCCCAAACACATATAAACAACATATAGAGCACACTACCACATTAATATGACCTAAGAAGTAAGAATAAATGCATGACCCCTAAATCTCGGATGTTACAGTTCTGCCCCCTTTAAAAATAATTTTGACCCCGAAATTACCTAATCAAAATAAGTGAGGGTATTGCTATCATATCGCTTCTTTCGGTTCCCACGAAGCTTCTTCTGTCCCATGATTACGCCATAATACTTTAACTAGAGGAACTGATTTCTTTCAAAGTACCTTCACATCTCGCTCCAGAGTCTGAATCAGTTCTTCTTCGTAGGACAAATCTGGTTTCAACTCAACTTCCTCAACTGACACTACGTGAGATGGGTCCGATCGATAACGACGTAGCATTGATACGTGAAACACATCATGCATCTGCTTCAATTCTGACGGCAATTCCAACTGGTAAGCCACTGGCCCCACTCGCTTCAAAATCTTATAAGGTCCTATAAACCTGGGACTCAGTTTACCCTACGTCCAAATCTCATCACCCTCTTCCCTGGCGAAACTTTCAGGAACACACTATCACCCACAGTAAATTCTATCTCTTTCTGCTTCAGATCTGCATATGACTTCTGTCTGTCAGATGCCTTTTTCAACCGTGCTCGGATTACCTTAACCTTTTCCTCTGATTCTGCCACTATCTTTGGACCCAAAACATGACGTTCGTCCAATTCTGTCCAACACGTAGGAGTGCGACACTTTCATCCATACAATGCTTCATACGGTGCCATCCGAATACTTGTCTGGTAATTGTTGTTGTATGCAAACTCCACCAAAGGCAAGAACTCCTCCCAACTACCCCTGAAGTCGATAACGCAACCCTTTAACATATCTTCTAATACCTGAATCACCCTTTCAGACTGGCCGTCCGACTGTGGATGAAATGCCGTGCTAAAGTCCAACTTGGTACCCAAAGCCTGATGCAACGCCCTCCAGAACCTCAACATAAATCTAGGATCCCTATCCGATATGATCGACATCGGCACCCCATGCAATCTCACAATTTCTGCTACATACAGCTTCGTTAACCTCTGTAAAGAGTAATCAACCTGAACTGGTATGAAATGCGCAGATTTTGTCAATCGATCCACAACTACCCATACCGAGTCCTTCTTAGTAGGTGTAAAGGGAAGCCCACTCACGAAATCCATTATGATCCTCTCCCACTTCCATAGTGGAATCTTTACTGGTTGTAGCAACCCCGAAGGTACTTGATGTTCCGCTTTAACCTACTGACATGTCAAGCACTTCCCCACAAATTCTGTAACTTCTTGCTTTAATCTAGGCCACCAGAATTGTTCCCGTAGGTCTTTATACAACTTACTTCCTCAAGGATGCATAGCGTAAAGGCTACTATGCGAATCCCGAAGAATTTTCTGTCTCAATTTCTCATCCTTCGGCATACACACCCTACCACGAAAACACAGAACTCCGTCACTGTTCACACTATAATCCTCTAACTCCCCACTCTGAACTTGCTGAAGTCGAGTACTCAGAACCTCATCCACTAACTGTTCTCTCTTACCTGACTTAACCACGTCGGCCTTACCTGCAATTCTGCTAACAAACTCCCGTCATCGTAGAGACTAAGATGTGCGAACATAGCCCTCAAATTCGATACCACCTTCTGACTTAATGCATCCGCCACCACATTTGCTTTACCCAGGTGATACTCAATCGAATAGTCGTAATCCTTTAAAAGCTCCACCCACCTTCGTTGTCTCAAGTTCAGCTCCTTCTGAGTCACCAGATACTTCAGGCTCTTGTGGTCTGTGTAGATCACTGACTTCTCTCCCTACAGATAATGCCTCCACACTTTCAAAGTAAAAACTACTGCTGCCAATTCTAGATCGTGCGTAGGATAATTAAGTTCATGTGGTCTCAGCTGCCGACACATAAGCAACCACCTTCCCTTCCTGCATCAGAACACAACTTAACCCCGTGTGAGAAGCATCACAATACACTACAAAATCTTTCCCCGCCACCGACTAGATCAAAATCGAGGCTTCTATCAAGACTCTCTTTAGCTTCTCGAAGCTTTCCTGCTGCTTATCCGACCAGGACAAAGGTACCTCCTTCCTCAACAGCTTAGTCAAAGGTTCCGCTATCGAGGAGAACCCTTCAACAAACCTCCTATAGTACCCTGCTAGCCCCAAGAAACTACGAACTTCAGCTACTGACTTAGGTGGTTTCCACTCTAGTACTGCCTCAACCTTCTGGGGATCCACCCTTATCCCTTCCGTGGATACCACGTGACCCAGAAAAGCAACTTCACTCAACCAAAATTTGCAATTGGTAAACTTGGCGTACAACTTCTTTTCCCTTAAATTTTGCAGCACCACCCGTAGATGTGCATCATGTTCTTCCTCCAACTTTGAATATACCAGGATGTCGTCTATGAACACCATGACGAATTGATCCAAGTAAGGTTGGAAAACTCGATTCATCATGTCCATAAATGCAGCCGGTGCATTAGTCAATCCGAACGGCATTACCAGGAATTCGTAGTGCCTATATCGAGTCCAAAATGTCGTCTTATGGATATCAGCCTTCTTTACCTTAAGCTGGTGATATCCCGACCTCAAATCTATCTTCGAAAAGATCGCAGCTCCCTTGAGCTGGTCAAACAAGTCGTCTATCCTCGGCAGCGGGTATTTATTCTTGATCGTTAGTTTATTCAACTGGCGGTAATCTATGCACATACGCATAGACCCGTCTTTCTTCTTTACAAATAATACCGGTGCTCCTCATAGAGACATACTGGGTCGAATAAACCCGCGATCTAGCAACTACTGGATTTGGGCCTTCAGTTCAACCAACTCCTTTGATGCCATCCTATAAGGAGCGATGGACACCGGCGCTGTTTCTGGCAACAGGTCAATTCCAAATTCCACCTCCCGATCCAGTGGTAACCCTGAATGTTCTTCTGGAAAAACATCCACAAACTCCTTTACTGTTCTGACCTCTCCCACAGCCGCCTCCTTAGCATCCAAGGCACTAACAAACATCAAAAAAGCCAAGCACCCCTTATTCACCATCTTCACCGCCTTAAGAGCAAACACTACGTTAGACAAGTTGTCACTCCTTTCACCTATCACTACAACCTCATAATTCTCGGGAGTCCTTATTGACATGCGCTTAGCAGTACAGTCTAGGTTTGCACGATATCTTACTAACCAATCCATCCTAAGGATCTGGTCAAATTCCCCGAATGGTAGCTCCATCAAATCAGCTGGGAATACCACCCCCTGAACCTCTAAAGGCACGTCTCTAAAGAGTTTATCTACTACCAAAGATTGCCCTAAAGGACTAAGTACGGTCATCTGCCTAGGGACAGTCTCAGAGTTCACATTCAAGGTCCCAGACACCATGCTAGCAATGTACGGATGTGTTGACCCAACATCAATTAATATAGTAAATGGTAATCCATAAATAAGGAACATACCCGTGATAACATCTGGTGCGTCCCCCTCCTCACGACGTCTGGCCGCATACACTAACCCTGGCTGCCTTGCATCTGAGCTCTCGAGCACCTCTACCCGATGCTCCATGACCTCGGCCAAAACCATTTCCTCCTTGGCTCGGCCCACGACCTCTCAGCTCGGCCCACGACCTATCGACCCACGACCCACTGACTGAGCCCTATCCGCAATCTGAGGGCAATTCCTCACAAAGTGAGTCTTAGACCCACACCTGAAACATTCCCTAATCCTTCCCCAGCACTCGCCTATATGCATCCTCCGATACTGAGCACATGGACGGACTTGATTCCCAGCAGCCGGCATAACAGTACGAGTAGAATTATCCACCCTAGGCTTTTTCTGGAAACTCCCCGAAGATCCTGACAATCCAAAACTCCTCTTGTTCCGGCCTCTATCTCTATCTCTATTCTGCCTTTCAGCTCGCTTAACTTCCTCGACAATCTGAGATTTCTCCACCAAAGTGGCAAAGTCCCTCTCACGTTGAGGAGCTATCAACACCAGCAGTTCATCTCGTAGCCCATCCTCAAACCTCACACAGCGCTCGTAATCAGTAGCGACAATCCCTTTGGCATACCGACTTAACCTCAAGAATTCTACCTCACACTCCGCCACTGACTTACCCCCTTGCACCAGATTCAAGAACGCCTTCCTCTGTGAATCCACGTAACTAGCTCCAACGTACTTCCCCTCAAACTTTACCTTGAAGTAACTCCAATCTACTCAGTCCGCTGGAGTACCCTCTTTGACGGTAAGTCACCATTGATAGGCCTCATCCCGTAGTAAAGACACAGTGCCTTTCAGCTTTTCCTCAGTATTGCAGTCCAAATCATCCATGATCCTCTTGACTGCCTCCAACCAATACTCCATCGCATTTGGAGCCATCCCCGAGACACTTCTGAATATCTCAGCTCCATTCGCCCGAAGTCTCTCAGAAACGGACTTCCTGGCCCCGGCACCCACATTCGCTCCCGTAACTCTTTCCAAGACTCGCAGCATAGCCTGAGATACTGCGTCGTCTCCACCTGTCTAATCTTGGAACTCAACTTCTACCGTAGGCGGTGTCATTTCATTCCTCGATCTATGACCAGACTCAACTGGTTCCGATATTGACATTCTGCCCCTACCACGTCTACGCGTGTTACGACCTCGTCCCCTAGAACTCATGTCTATCGCTGCGTTTTAATCTGTTTAAGAAATTTTATGCATTATTTATTGCTCCACTGATTACCCACAAGCAATTTTATGCAAAGACACTTGATAGTAGTTCTTTCGGTCATTCAAAGTTTTGTCTCAAGTCCTCCACCCTAACTCAGAAAATCTCATTCATTCATCAATACTATCCACTACACACGTTCACCACTTTGAACATTTTCGTCCGTTCCCAACCCAGGGGTATTTTGGTAAAAATCGAGGGTAGTATGGTAATTTCATAAACTTGGGGTATTTTAGTAATTTTCATAAATCGGGGTACTTCAGTAATTTTATAAATCGGGGTAATTTGATTATTTTCCAAAATCGAGTATCTGGTCCCTTTCGGGTTTTATTTATAGATTTGGCCCATTAACAAGTCCTCGCGGTTGAGGTGAACAATCACTGCGCACTAGGTAAGATTCCATAAAAGAGGAGGTGAGTCGCTAGGACTGCTTAAATACCAAGCTCATTTGAAATCCATGCCTAGACATGCACATGTTTGTTACCATACCTGAACTCCACGACTTATTCCCGGGTTTGGTGAAATAAGTTAAGTCTTATGAAATTTAGTGTTGGGGTACGCTAATCCTAGAGTTCAATAGTTCCTAACTTACTAATCTACGATCCCATATCACCCTTCACCTTACATACAAATCATGCAACGGTTTGAAGTACTTACCTGGTGGACATCGGGCCGAAGACTCAGGTGCCATGCCAGAAAACTTGAACAGCTTGTGAAAATGCATGTTTTAGTAAAACTCACTTTCGAAAGACGTTTTGGGCCCAAAAGCCCTCAAAGCTGAGTTTTGAACCGGGCTATGATACCAAACTGTAACACCCCAAACCCAGCCCAAAACACCATGGCCGAATTCGAAATGCTACAAGGGAAAAATATTTGGAAAGAATTTGATTTAATGGGTGAAAAAAGTTTTGAGTTTAAAATATTTACTTAGCTTATAAGAGAACGAAAACCTTGAAGGTCGTGTGTAATTTAAAACATTGAACGTTCGAAAATTTCAAGAGAAATCGAGTTATTTAAAATATTCAGGTTAAAAACTCAAGTTTAATCTTTAAGTTGTAAATTGTTTCCAAAATTGTTCTCAGTTTTTAATCGATAATCCATCTGACTCACAATAAAATAAAAATCCCCAAATATTTAAATGGCCTTATTACATTCAAAAGAAATTAACCCAAACGTAACTAGGAATTTAAGTGCATAAAACATTAAACCATTTCTGCATGGCCACCACGAATCTACTCCAGCCCGGTCCATGTATCACACATCACCTGCATTGTTTAAGGAAAAAAAAAAGGGTGAGTCGAACAGACTCAGTGTGCAATTATTCCACATGTTTCCCAAATGGGCTTGGCCCAAATCATACAATCCACATACCACACATGATGGTGCAAATATGTTACCCAACCCATCACCAAGCACCCCAAGGCGCAATGAAATAAAATTAATCCGTGATCCAAACCATGAATCCATGTGAGAGGAACGAATCGGGGTGAAATAAAGGTTTGAAATTACCAAGGTTTCAATCGTAGATAGCGGCGCCTCGGCGACAAGATATCTGATCACCAAGCCACAACCTTTACGATGTCGGCCTCTATAATCCACCGGTTTGACTATGAGAAAATCTCCAAAAACTATTTTTTTTAGAGAGGTGTTTTGCTTGACTACTGAGACCTTTTTTAAGCAAAATTCTTAGGGTTTTTCTTCACTTATTACCCTTTTATAATCAGTATTAAATAAATATAATAATGTTTTAACCGAAAATTATAATTACATTAATTATACCCAAAAGTTATAATTACATTAATTATAACATGGATTCGATAAACTATATTTATTTAAATTTATATAGGAACCAAATTCATATATTAATTCTCATTATGTGTACAACATCCTTGTACATATAATATATTCAATATTTGATTGTCGAATTAAATTAATTCTTTAATTAATTTAATTCATGTGACAATCAAACACAATACCAACTATGTTTCATTCCGTTCATTTCAACCATAGGGTGTGACCAATTATTCTTGTAACGTTAGTAGTAATACTAGAACGATTCTAATGTCACAAACAATGAGTGGCATCTAGCAATGCATCATTGCTACCTAAGATACAAGAAGTCATGATTCCATAACTTTTGTGATTAACTTTTCATGCATTAATGTCCTTTATCTCCTAATAGATACAAGTCATGGAATAGTCACACTTGTATAGTCCATCCCATGTTTCTTGATATCTTGAGTAGACTATGATATACAAATTAGTATGACATCTCATGTCAACTTATTTGAGCATGGCCATGCATTTCTAGTCTCACTCAATCAAGTGGCCTAAGATATTACTCCCATTATGTGGGAGGGACTTATCTATATTGATCAACAATATCCCTCTACATTGATTGTGATATATCCAACATCGACCTTTATAGAACAACCGATTCTGATTATACGTTTGGTAGTATCAAAATATCGACTCACGATGTTGGGATAATGATTATCTCAAGTCTAAGGATCATATACATATTAATCACTATGAGTAATGTTGTGACAATTACATAATAATCCAAGAAACATACTCATAGCGGGTCAGTCCAATATGTTGTTCTCTAACACACATATTCATGCATTGATTTTGACACTCCATATCAATGATAACTCTTTATCATCAATCAACTACATGTTAGTCTTAATGCATTATTGTTGTCCTAGTCAACAATAATACTTGACTAAGGATATTTTAAGAATAATCATATTATTCTCAGGACATTATTATAAAACAGTTTATTTGTACACACAGAAGGAAAAACTGAAATAATAATGACAACGCTTTATTTTAATAAACATGGTAAATCAAGTATGTTATTACAACCATCTCATGATTGATCTTTGGGCATACTCTTACAATCTCCCACTAGCACTAAGACCAATCAATCATATATCTAATACCAAGAGACTTAGTGTGACGATCATGCTTCTGCTGTGTCAGAGGCTTGGTCAAGGGATCAGCAATGTTATCATCTGTAGGTACTCTACATATCTCAACATCTCCTCGATCGATAATCTCCCGAATAAGATGATAGCGCCTAAGTATATGTTTGGATCGCTGGTGAGATCTAGGTTCTTTAGCTTGTGCAATAGCTCCATTGTTATCACATCGGAGTTCTATAGCATCTGATATGCTAGGCACAACCCCTAGTCCAGTAATGAACTTCTTGATCCAAACCGCTTCTTTTCTTTGCCTCACTTTGGTACGCAATATACTCGACCTCTAGAATCACTCTTCGTGCTTTGCTTTGAACTCTTCCACTCACACACCACCATTAAGGCAAAACACAAATCGATTGCGATCGAGAATCGTCCTTGTCGGTTTGGAAGGCGGCATCGGTGTAACCTTTACACTTAACTCTTCCTCACCTCCATATATTAGGAACGTATCCTTAGTTCTTCTCAAGTACTTAAGGATATTCTTGATCGTGGTCCATGACCTTCACCGGATCTACTTGGTACCGCTCGTCATACTTAAGGCATCTGAGACATCCGGGCGGGTACATAACATGGCATACATGATAGATCCAATAGCGAAGCATATGGAATTTTACTCATGCGTTCTCTCTCTTGTGGAGTTGAAGGACACATTTCCTTGAGAGTGAAATACCATGTCTCATAGGTAGAAATCCTCTTTAGATTCTTCCATACCAAACCTTTTCAAGATTTATCTATGTATGTACTTTGGCTTAGACCTAGTAGTCGTCTTGATCTATCTCTATAGATCTTGACTCCTAAGATGTAAGTAACTTCGCCAAGTCCTTCATAGAAAAACAACTTCCTAACCAAGTCTTAATAGACGCAAGGTAGGTATGTCATTTCCCATGATAAGTATGTCATCCACATATAGTACCAAGAATGTGATAGTGCTCCCACTAACTTTCTTGTAAACACATGGTTCATCTTCATTTTTGATAAAACCAAACTCTTTAATTGCATCGTTAAAACGAAGATTCCAACTTCGAGAAGCTTGCTTTAATCCATAAATGGATCTTTGTAGCTTACAAATCTTTCCAGCATCCTTTGGATTGACAAAACCTTCAGGTTGTGTCATGTACACATCCTCTTCAAGTTTCCCGTTAAGGAAAGTCGTTTTTGGCGTCCATCGCGATTTCATAATCATGAAATGCACTATGGCGAGCAAGATCTGATGGATTTAAACATAGCTCTGGAGAAAAGGTTTCATCATAGTCAACACCATGAATTTGGCGAAAACCTTTAGCGACTAATCGCCCCTTGTATGTTTGTACGTTACCATCCATGTCGGTTTTCTTTTTGAAAACCCACTTGCACCCTATAGGTTTAACCCCTTCGGGTGGGTCAATCAAAGTCCATACTTGATTTTCATACATGGAATCCATCTCAGATCTCATGGCCTCAAGCCATTTCTCAGAGTCTGGGCTCGTCACCGCTTCTTGATAAGTCCTAGGCTCATCTTGATCTATAAGAAGAACGTCACCATGTGTTGTAATGAGAAATCCATATCTCTCAGGTGCATGGCGTTCTCTTAAAGATCTTCATGGTGGTTGTGTTTCTCAAAGATTACTTGTTCCATAATTTCTTGTGGAATTTCTTGTTGTTCTATCACCGTTCAAGGGTATCTTGTGATTCTCAATTTCTTCAAGTTCAATCTTTCTCCCACTTCCTTTTCTAGAAATAAATTCTCTCTCTAGGAAGACACCGATTCGAGCAACAAACATTTTGTTCTCGGTGGGATTAAAGAAATAATAACCTTTGGTTTCTTTGGATACCCACAAAATACACTTTTCAGATTTGGGTTCAAGCTTAGTAGGCGTCGGCGTTTAACATAAGCTTCACAACCCCAAATTTTCATAAAAGACATATCTTGGGACGTTTTCCAGTCCACATCTCATATGGCGTCTTTTGAACCGATTTAGATGGAACACGATTTAGTGTGAAAGCAGCTGTCTCAATTGCATGTCCCCAAAAAGAAGTCGGTAGATCAGCATGACTCATCATGGATCGAACCATGTCTAATAAAGTTCGATTTCTTCTCTCAGAAACTCCATTCCATTGAGGAGTAGCGGGAGGAGTAAGTTGTGAGACAATCCCACATTCCTTCAATAGATCATCAAACTCTAGGCTCAAATACTCTCCGCCTCGATCAGATCGAAGTGACTTGATAGTTTTGCCTAGTTGATTTTGTACTTCATTTTTGAATTCCTTGAACTTTTCAAGAGACTCAGACTTATGGCGCATGAGATAAACATACCCATATCTACTGAAATCATCAGTGAAAGTAATGAAGTATTGAAATCCACCTCGGCTCGTGTATTTATTGGTCCACATACATCGAATGTATTAGGCCCAATAAATCACTAGCTCGCTCACTTTTACCAAAGGAAAGGAGATTTAGTCATTTTTCCCAATAAGCAAGATTCACATACTTCAAATTGTTCAAAAACAAATGAATCTAAGAAACCATCTTTATGGAGTATGGATATCGTCTCTCACTTATGTGGCCCAAACGACAATGCCAAAGATAAGTTTGATTTGAGTCATTTATTTTAGATCTTTTAGTATTTATGTTGTAAATAGGGTTCATTTGATCTAAAATATAGAGGCCATTAATCAATTGTGCCGAGCCATAGAAAACATTATTGAGATAAAAGGAACAACAATTATTCTTAATAATTATCTCAAAACCAATTTTGTCTAAACAAGAAACCTGAAATAATGTTTTTAGTCAAGCTGGGCACAAAATAACAATCCTCTAAAATTAAATCAAGTCCACTAGGCAAAGATAAAGTATATGTTCCCACACTAATGCAAAGAACCTTTGCTCCATTTCCAACTCGTAGGTCCACATCTCCTCTAGCCAACGTCCTACTCCTTTGTAGTCCCCATGCACGGAAGTACAAATATGAGAACCACAACCAAGTATCTAATACCCAAGAAGTAGTAGTTGATAAATTAATATCAATAACATAAATACCAGGCAGACGTTCGCTTGTTTTGGCTTTCTTGACTTCCTCAAGATAGATAGGGCGATTCCGCTTCAATGTCCAATCACACCACAATGAAAGCGCTTCCTTCCTTAGACACTCCACCTTTAGGTTTCATTGCAGCCTTTCCTTTGCCGTGCTTGGGCTTACCTTTACCCTTGGGCTTTGTCTGAACTTTGGCCTTTCCCTTGCCCTTGTTGTTACGGACCATCAGTATGGGCTTGGGTCCAACCTTTTTCATGTTACCTTCAGCAGTTCGTAACATACTAAGTAACTGTGGCAGAGTCTTGTCAATTTCATTCATATTGAAATTAAGGACAAACTGGCTGTAGCTATCCGGCAACGATTGCAGAATAACATCAGTGGCCAACTCTTGGCCCAATGGAAAACCAAGCTTAGACAGACTTTCAATATAGCCAATCATCTTAAGGACATGAGGTCCTACTAGGCTTCCTTCAGCCAACTTACATTGGAATAAGGCTTTAGAGATATCGAACCTCTCTTGCCGTGCTTGCCCCTGATAAAGTTCTTTCAAGTGCTCGATCATATCATGAGCAACCATGTCCTCATGTTGCTTCTGAAGCTCAGGATTCATAGTGGCAAGCATAAGGCATCCAACATCTACCATGTCATCGAGATACTTCTTGTAAGCATCTTTATCGCTTCTCGAGGCATTAATAGGTGGTTCATTAGGAAGTGGTTGTTCAATGACATACAATTTCCGTTCTTGTTTGAGGACAATCCTCAAGTTCTGAACCGATCAAGAAAATTCAAACCATTCAATTTGTCCTTCTCAAGGATCGATCGCAATGATAGTGTGCTAGTATTTGCGACCATAATATATCTACAACAATTAAATATGCGTGTGAGTAAATTTACCAAGTTTATATAAATCATTAAAAAGACTTTATTAAATGATGATCCCACTATTTTATTTCAAAATTAATAACCCCATATATTAATTTCGAAAAACTTTCTCCAAAGTATTTCTAGTGGGTTAAGGACCCATATTTCACCTCCTCTTAAGTCACTTTGGCTTTACTCTCAAGACTATGGTTATTTAGGTAAGCAACCTTTGCTAATTACATCATATGTAACTCCTAATATTTGATGAACAACTCTTGTTCTAATCATCTTATGATTTATCCAATTTAATTGCCTCTAGGTTTCTAATCCTATTAGAGTAACCTAGTTAAGTCATTAACCAATTTTTAACCAAATAATATCACTTGTTTATTCTTCGCGTTTAACCAAGATAAATACTAGTACTTTGCTTTGGCATAACCTACATAGTATTGATCGAGGCCTTAACGAGGGCAAAATTGGAAGGCCATGTTGACTTAATATTTTAATAGAGGATTTTATTAAGGATGTTCCATCTCACCAATTATGGTCTAATTTAGTCCATTTAGTCTTTTAATTGATCTCATCAATTAATTGGGTTTATTATTAAATTTTAATATATAAAATTGGCATGCTTTAAACATCCATAGCATCTCATACATGAATAAATAAAGCAATAAATAAATGCAATAGTTATAGCCCATAAACTAAGGTGATTCAACCCAAGCCAATGGGAGAACCAAAGGAAACCTAAAGGTGTAAGCGGTTTCATAAACTATCATTCTTCAATAGTTGTCCCAACTTCCTTCTCGTCGGCCCACAAGAACTTTTGCAAATTACAATATGCGTAAACTTCGTTTTACATACGAGGGAGTAAGATGAGAAGAGAAATACAAGAGAATAGTAGTAAGGCACGACACGCAGGCCGTATTTATAAAATTACAACCTTTTATCAAATGGGTCATCGGGCTATAACTATGCATTTCAAACACCGTGCATGTCAAAAATAGCATACATAATTCAATGCTCTTTTGCTAAGGTGAATTATAAAATATCCTTTCAACCTTATGTGGCCCATCAAGTTTATATATATTTCTTTTATTAACAAAATATACTATAATAAGAAAATGGGGTGCGAGGCGGTCGGAGGAAGCGGGTCAAGGCCCAGCAGTGGAGTCCCTCGATCCCCATCCTCAAAATATGAGAGGGATGTTATGGTTGGATGCGGGGGTGCGGGCGGAGCCCATATGTATGGACCAGTGGTACAAATCGCATACCCCAAATAAATGAAACCTCACGATTTGATAACTTTTATCAACGGAATCGTGTTTTCGGATTTTAATCCTTGAGGTTCATATCGAACAACCCTTGTTCCACAAGCCGATTAACCTCATCGAAACTGTAAATTCCATCGTCATAATATTACAGTTTGTTAATAATTAACGATAATAACATAAGATCGAATAGGCCACAACACCATGATTAACATTTAATCAATTATCGAAAAGAACGATTATCGTGTTATGCTTAAACGATTTAAACAACCGAAACGTAATAAAATAAAAGCATGCATCTCATACAATTGCATCACCCAAGTATTTAAACCCGAGTCCAGTATCACACAAGTGGCTCGATACCATTGTTGGATCACGGCACCCCCAAGGCGCAATGAATAAAATTAATCCCGTGATCCAAACCATGAATCCATGTGTGAGAACGAATCGGGGTGAAATAAAGGTTTCAAATTACCAAGGTTTCAATCGAGTAGATAGCGACGCCTCGGCGACAAGATATCGATCTCTTGTCGACCAAGCCACAACCTTTACGATGTCGGCCTCTACGTAATCCACCCGGTTTGACTATGAACGGCAGAAATCTCCAAAAACTATTTTTTTTTAGAGAGAGGTGTTTTGCTTGACGGCTGCTAGACCTTTTTTAAGCAAAATTCTTAGGGTTTTTCTTCACTTATTACCCTTTTATAATCAGTATTAAATAAATATAATAATGTTTTAACCGAAAATTATAATTACATTAATTATACCCAAAAAGTTATAATTACATTAATTATAACATGGATTTCGGTAAACTATATTTATTTAAATTTATATAGGAACCAAATTCATATATTAATTCTCATTATGTGTACAACATCCTTGTACATATAATATATTCAATATTTGATTGCCGAATTAAATTAATTCTTTAATTAATTTAATTCATGTGACAATCAAACACAATACCAACTATGTTTCATTCCGTTCATTTCAACCATAGGGTGTGACCACAGAGGTTCTTGTAACGTTAGTAGTAATACTAGAACGATTCTAATGTCACAAACAATGAGTGGCATCTAGCAATGCATCATTGCTACCTAAGATACAAGAAGTCATGATTCACATAACTTTTGTGATTAACTTTTCATGCATTAATCCTTAAGTCCTTTATCTCCTGAATAGATACAAGTCATGGAATAGTCACACTTGTATAGTCCATCCCATGTTTCTTGATATCTTGAGTAGACTATGATATACAAATTAGTATGACATCTCATGTCAACTTATTTGAGCATGGCCATGCATTTCTAGTCTCACTCAATCAAGTGGCCTAAATATTACTCCCATTATGTGGGAGGGACTTATCCTATATTGATCAACAATATCCCTCTACATTGATTGTGATATATCCAACATCAATTTGATCAAAATATACGACTCACGATGTTGGGATAATGATTATCTCAAGTCTAAGGATCATATAATATAATCACTATGAGTAATGTTGTGACAATTACATAATAATCCAAGCCACCATATCACCAATATGTTGTTCTCTAACACACATATTCATGCATTGATTTTGACACTCCATATCAATGATAACTCATCATCAATCAACTACATGTTAGTCTTAATGCATTATTGTTGTCCTAGTCAACAATAATACTTGACTAAGGATATTTTAAGAATAATCATATTATTCCATTATTATAAAGCAGTTTATTTGTACCACGTAAAATAATAATGACAACGCTGGTAAATCATAGCCAACCATCTCATGACCACTATGTGACCAAAACTCGATATCACACGATGTGACCCATGGTCATCATCAAACCGCGATATAACGAAGCACATAGCAAGCATCAATCCCTTGATGCGGCACATAGCCGACATCAAGTCATGATTTGGCACATAGCCAATCACCACACGTACATAAATATACACCCAGTCCTTCATTTAACATATACATCCCGATCCCATGTATATGCAACATGCTATAATGATATGATAGAATAATGCATGGACATATTAGGTAGGCATTCAACATGCTCAAAATATCCACAATAATCAACCATCCACACCTTAGATAACGTACTAACCTAGTTACCGTGATACCCAATTAAGGGTAACAAATCCACCACTATCACTGTACCGATTATCACCACATATAATTAAATGACTAATTATGGAAACAACGAATTAACCACACACCTGATAACCTGAAGCACTAGACTCTCAATATCAACACTGTCCCTAAATGAGACTACCGCTATCTGCCTACGATCCTACTCTGACGCTGGCCCACACCCCAGTGGCCAATCTCGAATCACAGAGACCGAACGTTTCTTGAACTTAGGGGTAGGGACAACCCCTTTCTCTCCTTAGCTGGTATTTGGCTCCATGAAATAAAGTCTTGGTCAGAAGACCCGGTTAACACATTAAGTTAATCTAAATGAGAAAACACCAAATCCTAATCGAATACCCTTACTGAAATAGATTCAAATCCCGAAAGCTCCTACTTGATTATGAGAGTTGCCGAAATCCCTACATGACTTATGTTAGATTCGACCTAACATCTTGTGGTCCAAACAAAATGGCCTTCGGTCGAATGAAAGTTATAGTCCCCCTTACCTTGATTAATCGAAACCAATGGATCCCTACTACCCTTCACCACGCTGGCTACGACAAAGAAACAAGAATCAAGCCCTTCACATGTTCGGCCAATACACAAGAACTAAGTTAGGCATCTAACTATCGGCAACCAAAAGAGAAAGAAGAAAATTGAAATAGAAGAAACCCTTACCAACTATTAAATCTGATGGAATAGAGTCTGACAGATTCGACCAAGACTCAAGGAGATAGAAGGGTTATTCGGCTCCTTAACAACTGAAAAGAAAAGAAAGGGGTGAAGGTTTATGGATGTTTCGGCTATGGTGACAATGGCATGTGTTTCGGCTTTTTGAGTGAGAGAATGGGAAAGAGGAGAAGAGATTGTAAAGGAAAGAAAAGAAGAGAGGGGGAAGAATGCTTAGAAGAGGTTTCGGTTAAGAGAACAAAATAAGAGAAAACTAATGCCAAAAGGTGGTATAAGTGGTTTGCCAAAGAGAAAAGAGCAAAAGATGCTCCTAAATCTACTAAGCAAATTCGGCACATGCTCACCTAGCCCCCAAACCGAAAGCTCCCCCCTTACACCAAGCCTCATTCGATCAACAACCCCCCAACAAGCCACCAAATCCCTTGATTGTCTCATATACTCACTCTCCTCCCACCAATTTGAATCGGTTGAAAGATTCAAACCCCACCTTTCTCTCATGTCCGCCCATTTCAAATAATTTGACCAATTCAACTCCCATACTTTAAGGTCCCAAACCGAAACCATCACCTCCCCACCCCAACGCCAAAATGAACTCCAAAAAGGCAGATTGTGCGACTCAAACCTGCTCCCACTTGATCCAAGCTCCCCTTGAGGCATCACCCCCTTGCTTCCTAGACGACACGTTGCCACTCTTCCACACCCCTTATTGTGTCATAAACTCAAAATAAGAACCCTTAAGGCCTAACTCCCCTGGCTCTCCTCTAAAGGCTCTAAATCAAAAATTTACCCAAGGTCAAAACTTAGCCTCAATATTTCCCGGAACCCCCAAACACATACAAACAGCATATAGAGCACACTACCACATTAATATGACTTAAGAAGTAAGAATAAATGCATGACCCCTAAATCCCGGATGTTACAATTAATTTAAAATACAACAAATAAAAATTATTAAATCCAGATTATAGAAATACAAACCGTAATTCTCGAGTTACTCCTCGATAATCTTGTCTCTTCCTTTCTTAGCCGAGGTCTCCGACTCAACGTTAGCTACGAAATCAAACAATTAAATTTATCAATACACTACAATTTAACATTGAATGTTTTAATTTATACACAACTTTTGCCTAAATTCCAATTTAGTCCCTAACCAAAACTAACTTTATTTTCTTCACAATTTATTCTTTATTTTCATTCAATTAACACTTAAAACTAAATTTAGCTCTCTAATTTCACCATAAATCCCTAATTTTAAAATTCTCTCAATTTAGTCCCTATTACTTTAAAACATATAGTTTATTTCACAATTTAATCCCTTTCCACTTCTAACTTAAAATTCTATCAATTTAAACCCTAATACTTCAAATTATTCAACATGAACAACATCTAAAAATTCACTAATTTTCAAAATTTCAACATAAATCAAGTAGTATTTTGTTCTAGGATTCCAAAAAAATCAAAATTACAAGAAAATGGGCTAAATTGAGTTACCACTTAAGCTTGAAACCTTTAAACCCTAATTTTTCTTTTTCTTTTTCTGTCCCATTTTTTTCCCTATTTCGTTCTCCCTATCATGTTTATTATTTCTATTTCTTTTGTTTCTTTATTTGTTTAATTCTTTTATGTGCTTTATGTTTATTATATTAAATTAATATTGCATTAACATAATAATAATTATTTCTTAAATAATAAGTAAATACTATATGAATTACAAATGTATGTATGTATTTATTACACATGTATTTTATATTTACCACAAAATTGTTACAAATTGGTTTATTTATTTATTTATTTAGTCCCTTGACATTTCTCTATTCTATAATTAAGCTTTCGCACTTTATTCAATTTAATCCTTATGTAATGCTGAATTTTATATTTCTATTTCTGTAAAAATGTGACACAAATATCTGTCTGCTTCAGTGGTTAAGTGTCCTAGATGTGTGTGAGACGTCCCAAGTTCAAGCCCTACCTTTAGCAATTTTTTTTTAATTTTTGGAATCAAGCCCTATCTCTGTTCAGTGGGCTTATATTAGATTGCCTGTAAATCCACATCAGGATAAGCCTGCTAGTTCGAGTGGTAAGGGTGTTGGTGTGTTGGAAGTCCTGTGTTCGAATACCTACATTGGTGTGGGTATTTATTTTTGTTCAGTAGTCTGGAAGAGTTTCAAGTGAGTTAAAATTTTGATAGTGGATATAGTGGGATTTAGGTAAAACTCAGTTTTCCCCAAAATTTCTCCCTCTTGAAATTGACGTTCCTGCTTCCTCTTCCTGCATTTTTCCTTTTTCTCTCTTTTCCCCTTTTTCTTCTTGCTTTTTCTTCTTTTGGGCATAATTATCTCTCATTATCGGTGTTTGATTCGAAGGGGGTGTGCATTGGGGGTAAGAGTTAATGTATTCTGATCGATTAGGGAGATACCCTTTAAATCTGTATATTGTGTTCTTGATTTTGTGCTTTGGACTTAAAATTCTGTTCTGGTCAGCAGCGTTTCATGAAGAAAGGGACTTGTAATAGCCCGGTTTAGATCCTAGTAGGAACAGTGGTTTCGAGACCACAAATTCGAGGTCAGAATAATATTTTAATGTTATCTTTGGTGTTGATTCTATGTCACATAGCCTCTGTGTGAAAATTCTGTGTGATAATTTTATCGATTGTGTGTCGAATTAAGAGAAAATAATTAATCACGTAAAGAGTAGATGCTATGTGCTAATTTATAAGTACCTAACCGTGGTTGTCTTTATAAAGAGGAGGCCTTATGTTACAAATAGTCCATTAATTAAGAAAGTGGGTAGCAATGGTCAAGAATGACCTTATATCATATGTTATATGCATTTTATGCTAAAGGTTAGTTTTGTAATTTAATAATTATGTTCATTATAATAAAACAAAGCATGAAATAGTTATCATCTTATTCACTGTTCACCAAAAATAAAAAAGAAAAGATGGAAGAAAAGCTTTGAAATTCGGCTAGGGTTAAGCTTGATTCAAGGTATGTTTGAGCTCGATTTTGATAATTTCTACGTTTTTGTAATCGTTGATTTGTGCTTTACAAAACCCATGCTTAAATTTTGCAAATTGATGATGGTTATGAAATGTACCATTGATGAAATGGTGAGCTTTTTGATGAGTGTTGGTGTTAAATGAAAGATATGTGTTTAATTAACATGTTTTGTCCTTGGAGTTTTGATGAATTTAGCTAATTAGGGCTAAAATTGAGAAAAAATCATTTTGAAGGATTAAAGTGTGAAATAAATGAAATGTGTGGACTTGTATGAGTATAGTGATAATTCGGTTAGGCATGGGTGTGATCATTGTTTTGTCGAGTTTTAAAATTTATAAAGAGAATGATCAAACGTGGAAACTAACTCTGACAATGACTTAAGGCAAGTGCACCTATCGAACAGTAGTATAGCTTAGGCAAGACCGGATTGTCGACCCCAAAGGAACTAAAAGTACTAATACTAATCTTCTTTCTATTATTTAGCCTAAATATTAAGTGATTGGTTGTTTAACTAAAAGTAACTGACTACTAAGCTAAGGTTCAAAGACAAAAAAAATGAATTGAAGAAATAACTTTAGGAAAACTCAGTTGAATAAGACGATACCCTTAGGAAGAATCCACCTAGACTTCACTTGTTATCTAACACTGAACCAGATGATTTATTCACTTGACTTGATCTGTAAGAGTCCCCAATTTATATTAAACCCTCTCTCGAGGCGAATAACGTCTAACCCTAGGTTGATTAATTGAAATCTATTTCTAATTGAAACCCCTAGAATCATATAAACTCGATCTATGGACTCCCATATTAGGTTTCACCCTAATCTAACAAAATCTCGTCACCCTATCTCTAGGCACGCGATCAACTCCGCTTAATTATGCTAGATCTACTCTTTGACAGGGACTTTTGCTCCACCACCTAAGCACATTCAACTTGAATCAATATCCTAAAAATATTAACAAAAGAATTAAGCTCACATAATTAAGAACAAATCAAATATTTATCATATAGTTCAGAAAACAATAACAAGATCTGTCTTAGGTTTCATCCCTTTCAAGTGTCTGAAGGGTTTAGTTCATAATAATAAAAGAAAACATCTCAGAATAAAAGATAAAATAAAACATAAGAAATCCCGAAAACTCCTTGAAGTTATTGAAGGAGAGATTCACCGTCTTGAGTAGAATTTTGACTTCTTGAGATGGATCAACTAGCTATCTTCGAGTGATTCCCACAAATTTGGCCTTTCTGGCTTAGCTCCCTAGCCTAGCTAACCGCCCTTGAACGTCAAAAGCCCTGGCAGAAGGCTTCTACCGAACTCTTTTCTTAAGTTGCCCCATTGGATATTTATATAGACTTTGAGATGCCTTTCTTTGCCCCTAAGTATCCTAATTCAAGTAGAATTCCTACTAGGGTGTTTGAATAGGCTTTGGAATGTGTTTCTTTGCTTCCAAGTATCCTATTCCGAGTAAAATTCCTCTTGGCCGCGGTAGGGACATGCCCATGGCACATGTCCATGTGAATCGATTTCAAGCCGTGGTCGAGTCTACTGAAGAGACACGCCCGTGTGTTTCGAGATTCAGGCCGTGTTAGAGTAAATTAGGGAGGCATAACAGTGTGGTATTGGGCCCAATTTGGTCCGTTTTAGGCCCATTTCTCATTCTTTTCATCCTCCGGTGCTCTCCCGAGTATAAAACATGAAAAAAAAGGATTATGAGCACCTTTTTACATAAATCAAGGGATAAATCATCCAAAAGTATGCTAAATGTGGGATTAAAATATGCTACTTTTACGGTTTATCAAATACCCCCACACTTAAGCTTTTGCTTGTGCTTGTACTCAAGCAAAATTCTCAACTTACAATTAAAGCGAACTTTCCACAATTCATAATTCTCATTAACAATGCCTCATCATAATTCATATATAATTTATACATGGATAATTTAACTCAAAGAAGCCTAAAGATTCAAACAATTCTGAGTCATATATTTGTAGCATGAAAACATAGGTGTCTCCCTTTATCTAAATAATTACCTCTGATTCAAAAATGACAAGGATTCATATCCTCACTAAAGATTCACTCAAAGAACCCGAAATGTTTAAGATTCAAGAATAAGCACTCATAAGTCGAACCTGAAAAGTTAATCCCATAGGCTTGCCTGAAAATCAAATCTCCACCACTGTAATATGAGATGATACACAAATCAAAAGGTCTTTAACAGGGTTGTAATGGGGCTTAGGTTAAAGGTGTGGATAAAGGCTGAAATAAAAGGTTAGAATCGAGATTGACTTGACAAATTACCTAACTTTAGAAAAATAAATGAACAAACAATCTTAATAATTACACCACATGAAAAATTAAAATACTAATAATATGAGTCGCTTCTTCAAGATATTGAAATTAAACATATAAGCTCACTTAATTACAGAACTAATAATGAATATACTTCGATTTATTATTACTATTATTATTATTATTATTATTATTATTATTATTATTTCAGAACAAATCAATAAATACATAATATAAGAAAGAACTTTATCAACTAAAATAAAGTAATTAGGCAACTGATCAAATCAACTATCGATAGAAGGGTAGTCAAAGGAATGGTGATAACAAATACGAGCGGGTTTTGGGTTAATATTAGTGAGTGAATCAATAAAAGGGTTGTTAGGATCAAAGGGTTCACTAAGGGTTATTTGTGAAGGTAGGCTTTTTAGTAGAGTGAGTGGATTAAAACCTTGGTGCCTTTATCATCTCAGTATATCAAATAAAAAATGTGGTCTTGACATGTATAATTGAGGCAAGTTCTAGAATAACAATTCAGTGTTGACACACTCATAATTAATAAAGTGAGCATGAAAAGGAGTATATGCTCTATAAGGCTCAAATATCACGAAAATTATGGATTTTTGATATCAATCCCTGTAAATTTCAAACTTCAAGGTAATATTCAAATTTAGTTCAACAACCTAGAAATTTTTTGATTCTTGAAAATTGGACTTATCATGCTTGATTCTCTAGTATCTTAAATTTTAAATCATCAATACACAATTAAATATGACTTAATCCAAAAACATATCAATAAAAATCATAAATCAAATAAATTTCATCCTAATTATAATATGAGAAACTTTACTTTTGAACAAGGCATAATTCTGGGATTTTCAAATAATACTATAGTTAACCTCCACACTTAAGTTGTACATTGCCCTCAATGTACAAAGATAGATAATAGTAATTCCGTAATCATAAGATAGGGAGAGAAGTGAAACTTCCTGAATTTTGGATGAAGTCAATGAAAAGAAACCGGATAGGATTGGAGGTGAACGTGGGGAAGTGTCTTGAACGATTTGAAATTGAATCCTCGAAGTAGACGGCTTGGTTTTATTGTATCCTAAGCTAAATCTAAATGGCATGAAGAATAAGAAGAAAATAATAAAGAAAATAAAAATAAAGATAAAAATAAAAATAAAAATAAAAGTAAAAGTAAATAATGGAAAATGAAAGAAGAAAGATAATTGGAAAATAAAAAGTAAGAAAGGGGTTTAAATAGAGATACGTCCCATGTTGTAAGGAAAATTTTGTCTTGTTGCCACACATCTACGGTCACGCCCTTTTACCTACCTGTGGTGCCCACGCGACCACGGTCACGGCCGTGTGCAAGGTCGTGTGGTCTGGAAATCTGCAGTTTTGGTTTATTTGAATGCTAAAAAGGGAAAATAAAAGTAAAAATAAAAATAAAATAAAAATAGGGTTAGTGCTCGGGTTTCCTCCCAAGAAGCGCTCGTTTAAAGTCTTGAGCTAGACTTACCTGTTATTTGTATGGTCATGGTGGTTTAAGGAGGTGAAAATCCTTTCTCATGCGATCAACTCGATTTTTGATATAAAGTTTAAGTCGAGTAGTGTTTACCTTAAAAGTGATGAATTAGGATTGCTTACCTCGATTGTCCCATATAGGAAGACATTAAGTACTTTAAAGGTGATTTCTTTGGTTGTTTTAATGTCTGAAGTGGTGATTCGAGGGTCTTCCTTATTCATCAATACTTGATCCCCTATTTTGAAGTGATTTGTTGTTCCTATCAGCTCGTCTAGGGGTTCATTCAGTTTTTCTTCGTGCAGTTTCAGTTTCTCTTTAAAGTGTGTCTTCCACTCTTCTAGTTTGTCGACCTTAAGGCTTCGTTCCTCATGCAATTCTTCTTTATTGGCACGAGGTCTATGATTCAGCTCAGGTTTGTGGCTTCATGGTGTTTCCTGTGATGAAGCTTGAGCAAATTTTTTATCAACTGAATTTACTTTCTCACCTTCATCAGTCAATGTTCTAGTCGAGTCAAGAGCTTGTAGGCTGATTGATTCATCACCTATATGAAGAATGAGTTCTCTTGTACCAACATCAATTTTAGTCTTGGCAGTTGCTAGAAAGGGTCTTCCTAAAATTAAAGGAATCGAATTGTCCTCATCCATGTCTAAAACGAAAAAGTCTACTGGGAATACGAATTTATCAATTTTGATTAGAACATTTTCTATTATACCCCTAGGAATCCTGATAGTGATCACTGAAATCAAAGCTTTAAAATTTATAAATAAAATGATCAAACCTAGAAACTAACTCTGGCAACGGCTTAAAGGCAAGTGTACCTATCGAACAGTAGGATAGCTTAGTGATAAACAGTAAAAGTAACATATTTTAATCCCACATTTAGTATGCTTTTGGATGAATTTATCCTTAATTTATGTAAAAAAGTGCTCTTCATCCTTTCTTTTCGTGTCTTATACTCAGGAAAGCACCCAAGGATAAAAAGAACACAAAACAGGCTTAAAATGAACCAATGTGGGCCGACCCAAGAAGTCAGTATGGCCTGGACTTCATACCACACGGCCGTGCCCCAATATTTAGATTGCACACGGTCACACCCTGATTTACACGACCGTGCCTCGTCGACAAAAATCCCAACACGGCCTGGACTTCATGCCACATGGCCGTGCCCCAATTGGCAGACCCGAGACACGGGTTGGACCCAGATATTGCACGGGCATGTCATAGCTGTGCCTTAATTGACAAGATGGAGACACGGGCTGGACCACGATTTGCACGGCATGTCAAGGCCGTGCCCCTGCCGCAGAAAAGAGCAATTTCACTCGGAATTGGATGCTTGGAGCCCAAGAACGCAATCCTAAGTCCACTCAAACACTTAGGATGAATTTCACTTGAATTACGAGTACTTAGGAGCCAAGTAAAGCATCCCAAACGTCTATATAAACAAATCCAAGGCAGCAATTTGGGGGCGTCAAGGTTTTAGCAGAGCTTTCTGCCAGAGCTTTACTCGTTTAGGGAATTACTCGAAGATAGCCAATTGATCCATCTCGAAGAGCCGAAATTCTACTCAAGACGGTGGATCTCTCATTCAATTCCTTCAGGGGGTTTTATGGATTTCTTATGTTTCGTTTTATCTTTTCTCTTGAGATGTTTTCTTATTTTATTATGAACTAAATCGATCAGATACCTGAAGGGGATGAAACCTATGATGGATTTTGTTATTTAATTCTTTCAGTTTATATGATAAATACTTAGTTTGTTCTTAATTATATTGCTCAATTTAATCTAATGTGCTTAGGTGGAGGAGGAATAGACCCTGCCTAAGAGAAGATCTAGCATAATTAAGCTGAGCTGATCGAGTGCCTAGAGATAGGGTTACGAAATTTTTCCAGAATAGGGTGAAACCTAATATGGGGGTCCATTGATCGATTTACTGCTTCCTTAGGGGGTTATTACAAGAGAGCGAGAGTTCCACTAATTAACCTAAGGTTAGACGTTATTCGCTTCGAGAGAAGGTTTAATATAGGTTATGGAATCTCATGGATCAAGCTAAGTAAAAGAAATCATATGAATTGAAAGTTGGATAATAAGTGAAGTCATAGGTGGATTCTTCCCGAAGGTATCGTCTTTATCAATTGAGTTTTTTCAAAGTCTTTTCCCAAAGTTTATTCTTTTGACTTTGCATTTAAAGTTTAAGTATTTCATTTGTTTTAGATTAATAAACCAATCACTCCATATTTTAGGCTAGATAATAGAAAGAAAGTGAGTAATAGTACTTTTAGGTTCCTTGGGTTCGATAAAGATATTCTTGCTTGAGCTATACTACTGTTCGATAGGTGCGCTTGCCTCTATCATTATCGCAGTCAGTCTACAAGTTCGATCACTCTTTTATAAATATTAAAACTAGACTGTCTTGTAGCGATCAAGTTTTTGGCGCCGTTGCCGGGGACTCTAAAATATTACGAAAGCTCTATTTTTATTACTTTAGCCATTATCTCTAGTTTTTGTTTTTATTAAATTTCTAATTTTACTAATCCTCTTTCTTTATTAAACTTGCAAGGTACCTCTACTTTATGACTAGAAGAAACCCTAGAGGACCATTAGAATACGACAGTGATATTGAAGCTACCGCTCGTAGAAATCGCAGAGAAACTAGACGAGCTCTAGACTACCAAAGAGGAGAACAACAAAATAGATCCAATCCTACTGAAGGGATGGCCGAAAATAATCAGCGTAATGGGCAAGAATAGAATGCCCCGCGTACTATGTATGATTATGCTAAACCTAATTTGATAGGAGTAGAATCTAGTATTGTTAGGCCTGCTATAGCCGCTGATAATTTTGAATTAAAACCTAACACAATACAAATGATTCAACAGTTTGTTCAATTTGATGGATTGCAGGACGAAGATCCAAATAATCATATAGCTAATTTCTTAGAGTTCTGTGATACTTTCAAAATAAATGGCATTTCTGATGATGCCATACGTCTTCGGTTATTTCCTTTTTCATTAAGGAATAAAGCAAAGCAGTGGTTGAACTCGTTACCACGAGGGTCAATCACCACATGGGACCAAATGACCGAAAAATTTCTTTTAAAGTATTTTTCACCAGCCAAAACGGCCAAATTTAGGAATGACATATCTTCTTTTGTGTAGAATGATGTAGAAACATTGTATGATGCATGGGAATGATACAAGGATCTCCTAAGAAGATGCCCACACCATGGATTACCTTTGCGGCTTCAAGTCCAAACTTTCTACAATGGTGTGAATTCTTCAACAAGGCAAATGATTGATTCATCACCCGGTGGAACTCTGAACAACAAAACTCCTGAAGCGGCCTACGATTTTATTGAAGAGATGTCATTGAACACTTATCAATGGCAAAACACAAGGGCAAAGCTGACAAAATCAACCGGAGTTTTCAACATATACGCAGTGACAATGCTATCAACATAGGTAGAGTTAATGAATAAAAAGCTTGATAATTTATGTTCTTAGCAGGTACATCCAGTAATGCAATGCGAAGCAAGCGGGAATGTGGCGAATGCTGAGTACCCACCTACCAACTAGGGGCAGAAAACATGCAGCCAAACTATATAGGTAACAATTTCAGATCCAATAATAATCCTTATAGTAATACTTATAACCCAGGTTAGAGGAATCACCCAAATTTTTCATGGGGAGGACAAGGAAATCAAGGAATTCAAAGGCAGAACCTCCTCCAAATTATCAAAATCAGCCCTACCCACAGGAAAAAAAATCAAGCCTTGAAGAGATGCTGACAAAATTCATGGCAGGCACAGAATCTCGCCTTCAAAAGACTGATACAAACCTTGATGAACAACAGAATTCGATGAAAGGACTTGAGAATCAAGTTGGAGAACTTACTAAGTCAGTGGGACACCTCACAAAGCTAATTTCTGAACGCCAACAAGGACGTCTACCAAGCAACACAGAAATAAACCCAAAAGAACAAATCCAAGCCGTTTGAAACACCCCAAACCCAGCCCACGAGCCTGGACCAAATTTTGTATGTTCCTCGATGTAACCCGGTTCAAAATTCTTTTGTTAATTTGAAAACTGTGTGTTTTTGAAGATAGTTTGTTAGTGGGTTGGGCTTGAGTTGAAAATAAGTTTCTTTCGTTATTAAAAAAATCCTTTTGATTTAGGTGACAAAACGTTTGGGCTTTGTTTTAAAAATAGAATTTACTTAATCTTTTAATAAATAAAAGTTTGTAAGCTTAATAAATAAAAACAGAATAAAATAATTCTACTAAGGCCTTATTACATCAAATAATTCCCAAAATATATATTCAAAATACTTAAAATAAAATAGTCCGAATAAAAATGAATTTCTTGCCGAGCATGGCCATCCCTAAGCTTCTGCCGGCCCGGTCCATCACTGATCGTCACCTGGAAAATAATCCCACAACGGGGTGAGTCAACAGACTCAATGTGTAACCAACACTAAAATTTAATATTTCAGGCATACCATACAAGTATCATACATGTTCATAAAGCATTCAAACAATATGATGCAACCCGAACCCAAACCTATATGCCATCCGCTATACTCCACCCGTACCATCCTGCACACCGTGGGGACTACTAAGTCAACCCTCCATCCGCTACACACCATCGAAGGCAGTCGCTGTAGTCGACGTGCTCATCGCCCTTATAAATTTCGTGGCATAGCCACCATATAATTGTGTCATGAGAGACCACATTCAGATAATGTAATCGAGGTTACCACATTCAGATAATGTGACCGAAGTCACCACATTCAGATAATGTGACCGAAGTCACCACATTCAGATAGTGAGACCGAAGTCATCACATTCACTTCCCCTTTCTCAAATAACCCGAATGCCCCATATTATTCATATCATGCATATCATACTTAAATTCACATTCATGTCACTTTTCACATGTTAAGTATAACATATTTCGTAACCCTAGTAGGAGTAGAAAAACGTACCTGAGTACTTTGTACCATAACATGGTACTTTAGCTACATTCTTACACTTTCATATTAACACATATATCAAGTTTAAGCCATAAATCTATTAAGATTAGTGTGGGGTACACACGATAGCTTAGCCATATTCTTACACTTTCATATTAACACATTTAATTTAAAACATAGCCATGAACATATTAAAACTTAGAGTAGGGTACACACCTGATTCACTTAACGATTTCACTTGAAATCCCGAATTCTGATCTTAGATATTTAACTCCCTACATTCGGCCCATATTAAATATTTAATGAAAAACTTATTCGTCCATAAAACCAAATCCTAGTAGGATTTGTGTACTAAAACTTACCTTAATATCGATTTGCTTATTACTCAAATCCCAAAAACTTTGTTATTCTTCTTCTTGTATTCAACCAAACACTGGATCTCTACATAGGTTAGTTTCGGCTTTTCAACAATTATGAAATAGATCTAGATATCCAAAATAGTCCTTGGCCGAACATACCTATGTGCTTACCCTGTGGATTTTAAATCCCGAAATTCACCGAATAACTAAGGAACACGCGGCCTATGGTTTACCTTCGGGAAAAGAACTTCTTCTTCTTGTAGTTGACTTAAACAAATCCCGAAAAGATCTTTGAAGAAATCAGTTGCACCTTCACTTCAACCTTCATAGATTCGACTATGGCTAAATGATGCTCTCACAACTTTCGGCTTTTGGAGGGATTGGAAAGAAAAGAGAAGGAAGAATAAAACTGTAGGAATTTCGGCAGAGAGAGGAGAATCTGCTTAAGAAATTCGACAAAGGAAGAATGAATGAATGAATGAATGAATGGCCTTCTCTTCCTTTTATAGCCGAAATTACTAGCTAGAGTCCTTAACTTGGCCACCACTCTTCCTATGTGATAATTATCACTTTATCAAAAGAATTAATCCAACAATTATCTCCTAATTAGCCGAAATCCTAAAGGAAATAAAACTCCTCTTTTAAGAGCCCACATGCCGTCCACCTCTCTGCTCTTTGTAGCAAAATAAAACTTCTTTTATTTGCTTCCTAAGTGACTCGATCCCTAGCCCAAATACACTTGCATGTGGCGCCATTTCCAGAGGCCCTAAGTGGCATCTTCAGGCCACTTTTCCAAGCTTGTTTGTGTGTCAATTTTCACATACTTTTTTCTCTTAAGGCCACCTTGCCTTAATTTCCTCTTTTAAACTTTAAAACTCAACATTTCTAGGTTATTTCTAAGTTTCCAAAAATTTTCGTTTGGCTCTTTAAACTTGACATTTCCTTACATTTCCTAGTTTCAAGAAATGTTCACTTTCCCCTTTTGAATCATTTCTAAATCATTTTCCTAGTTTCCATAAATGTTCACTTTCCTCTTTTGAATCATTTCTAAATCATTTTCCTAGTTTCCATAAATGTTCACTTTCCTCTTTTAACTTAACATTTCTAAATCATTTCTTACATTTCCAGGACATTTCTCTACATTTCCTTACATTTCCCTACATTTCCTTACATTTCCATACATTTCCTTACATTTCCATACATTTCCATACATTTCCATACATTTCCTTACATTTCCATATATTTCCATACATTTCCATACATTTCCATACATTTCCATACATTTCCATACATTTCCTTACATTTCCAAGGTTCTAAAATGTACACCACACATCCATATCACAAGAAACATGCTATTTCATAAAATTAAGCAAAATGCACACAATGGGAGTCTAACCTCTTCCTCAAAGTACTTCACTTGATGCCATAACCCTTGCACCTTAGGTGGCGTCCCTTGCCACTTTTCCACATCACTTCTTATTTTTAACTTAAAACCAATAATTGTCCAAAGCTTTCTTCCATCCTAGGATTTTAAAACCCTTAATTCACTTCCAAACACTGCCAAAATCTACTACTCATGAATTATGCACAAACGCATAACCCCTAATCTAGGATGTTGCACCGTTACAACTCAAGAGGGTACAGAAGTAGATAGACCCACATCAGCGCAAGAAAAGAAGGATAAGACCGAGTTAGCTCAAGAAAAAACAAAATTGATAATCAAAGAATACCAATCTCGCACACCTTATCCCGAAGCATTGAAAAAAGAAGATTCAGAGGAACAATTTAGTAAGTTTCTAAAACTCTTGAAAAAATTACATGTTAACTTACCTCTTCTTGAAGCTCTTTTTCATATGCCCAATGCACGAAAATTCTTAAGCAAGCTCTTGACGAACAAAAGCAAAATAGATGAAGAGCACCATGTGGAATTAAACGCAACATGCTCAAAGAATGCTACGTAGCAGTGCTACCACAAAACTAAAAGATCCAGGGAGTTTTACGATTCCATGCTTAATTGGTAGTTTGACTATTGATAATGCGTTAGCTGATTTAGGGGCAAGTATAAATGTTATGCCTTATGCACTTTTTAAACAACTAGGTCTAGGGAAGCCCAAACAAACTAGGATGAGTATTCAACTAGCTGATAAAACTGTTAGAATCCCTAAGGGCATTATTGAAGATGTTTTAGTCAAAATCGATAAATTTGTTTTCCCAGTAAATTTTGTTGTTTTAGACATGGATGAGGAAAATTCAATCCCATTAATTTTAGAAAGACCTCTTCTAGCAACTGCTAGAACTAAGATTGATGTTGCCACAGGAGAACTCATACTTCGCGTGGGAGATGAATCAATAAATCTTCAAGCTCTCAACTCAGGCAGAGCCATGAATGATGAAAGTACGGAAATTACTCTAGTCGATAATTAAATTATTCAACCTTCATTGCAGGAAACACCACACGACATCAAATCTGAGTCAAAACAATGCATCTTAGTCGACACAAAAGAATCACGTACACTTAAGATCAACAAATTAGAAGAGTAGAAGACACAAGCAAAGACGGATCCACATGAAGTAAAGTCAGAGGGACCGCCAGAATAGCTCATAGGGACATCGAATCACTTTAAAATAAAAGATGAGGTACACAAAATCTTCCCCCACAACACGGTCGATGTAAGCAATCCAATGATCAGAAATTCTAAGGTAAACCCTTCTCGACCCCAATTTTTTCATGAAAGAAGAACTATAGACATGAGGGAAGATATTCAAATCTTTAAACCCCCTTGAAATCTTCAACACAAGGATAGTCTAGCTTAAGACTATAAATGAGCGCTTTTCGGGAGGCAACCCAACACTAACAATTTTTATTTTCGCTTCGTTTTTCCATTTTCTCGTCCTAATTATTTCATTGAAAACTAACATAAAAAGTGCAGATTTCTAGGCCACACGGTCTTACACACAGTCGTGTCCGTGGCCGTGGGGACCACCAGAACCACCACACTAACAGGAGCAGGACCGTACAAGTCAGCCCAACCACTCCCCGATGTCACGAGCCCAACAAACCTTAAAGCACGGGTATCGACAAAAATAGCACGGCCGTGCCCTACAGTCGTGCTAAGATACTGACTTAGTTAGCACGGGCAGACCACGCCCGTGCATTCCAATCGTGCTCCTATACTACTTTTTAGGAACAGGCGTGAAAACCAACAAAACGGGAGTGGAAGGACAACATAGCCCATAACACGGTCGTGCGACACGGTCGTGTGAATCGACACACCCTCGGTACACGGGCGTGGGAACGTGCCAAAATTGAAATCCTATTGAAATCCCCACAGCCCGTCCTCTTTGTCCCGTCTTCTTTCTTATTCCTTCTTTCTCTTTTCTTTTAAATTTTTCTCTCTATTCATAAGAAAGATCCAAGACACTTGAGCAACACGAAGATCATGCCGAAGAAACGTAAGCATGATCTCCTTAGAGGAGATTTCAACATGAGTTCATGCCGGTAGCTTCACTTAATTGACATGCCAAGCGTCTTGGAAACCTTTTTGGTTCTATTTTTCTTTTCTCGTTTCCTTTATTTTCCTTATATATACTTCGTTTCTGCTTAATTTAATTTATTTCATATTAGTTTCTTGGTTTTAGGTTCTAAAGGCTGCTATGGAATCACACACTACAGCCTTAGAGGTCACACCCACTTCGCAAACCATCCAACAATAAGGACTCCTTAGTCCATTAGTCTTTTCTTTCAATTTCAGTTTTCTTCTTAGTCTTCTTCATTTTATTTCCTTAATCTTTAATTATATTATTAGTATAGTATTATTATTTCCCTAGATCTCTTGGCTATATCTTCAAAGACTACCCAATTTCTTTATCTAGAAATTCGCTTCCCGGTAGCCACTCTACCAGGCCCATAGAAAATGCCATCACTGCCACCAGAGACGTCAAGGATCATCCAGATTTCAGGGAGTATTACTTTCCCCACTTATCTTTTTGATTTGGCACATAAAATTTATTATCTATCTTTGTACATTGAGGGCAATGTACATCTTAAATGTGGGGGTAATAGTGCCTAACTTTTTGCATAATTCTCAAAACCCTAAAATTAGTCTTGATCTTAAGAATTATTGTCATATTATTAATTAGGATGAAATTTCTAATGATTTATGATTTTTATTGATATGTTTTAGAGTAAGTCATAGTTAATTGTGCATTAAGGATTAAATTTGAAGGATACTAGAGAATCAAGCATGATAAGTTTATTTTTCAAAAATAAAAATTGATAGGTTGTTGAACTGAATTTGAGTATTACCTTGAAGTTTGAAATTTACAGGGATTGATGTCAAAAACACCCATAATTTGTGGTGAGATTTTGAGCCTTATAAAGCATATATTCTTTTTCTTGCTCACTTAATTGATTATGAGTGTGTCAACTTTGAATTGTTATTCTAGAACTTGCCTCGTTTATACATGTCAAGACCACAATAATGATTTGATAAACTGAGATGATAAAGGCACCTAGGTTTTAACCTGTTCACTTCACTAAAAAGCCTACCTACATAAATAACTCCTAGTGAACCCTGTTGAATCCTAATAACCTTTTTATTGACTCACCCACTAATATTAAACCAAAATCCATTTGTATTTGTTATCAACATTCCTTTGACTACCCCTCTATCGAGAATTGGCTTGATCAATTGCCAAATTAGGTTATTTCAATTATCAAAGTTCCTTTTATTATGCTTTACTTAGTTTGTTCTTAAAAAAATCCAAGTATATTCAATATTGGTAGTATATAAAAGAGCTTAGAGCATTTCAACTCCAATTGGTAAAGAAAAAGATCGTATTAAAGTAGTATCAAAATACTCCTTATTATGGAGTAATTATCAAAAGTGATATTATTAGTTTTCATTCGAAGTAAATATTCATATTTAGTTCAGTGTTTCTAGTTAGGTAATTTGTTAAGTTAATCTCGATTCCAACCCTTCTAATTCAGCCTTTTTCAACACCTTTAACCCTAGCCTCGTTATAACATTGTTTAAAGACCTTTTGATCTATGTATCAACTCATATACAGTGGTGGAGATTTGATTTCCAGGCAAGTCTATGGAATTAACTTTTCAGGTTTGACTTATAGTGTTTATTCTTGAACCTTGAACACCTTTGAGTGACTTGAGTGAATCTATTGTGAGGACGTCAATCCTTGTCGGCTTTGAATTAAAGGTAATTACTTAGATAAGGGGAAACACCTATGTTTTCATACTACAAAGGTATGACTTATCGTAATTGAATCTTTAGGACTATTTGAATTGAATTATCCATGTATAAATTATCTATGAATTATGATGAGACAATATCGATAGGAATTAAGAATTATGGAAAGTTCGTTTTAATTGTAAGTTGAGAATTTTGCTTGAGGACAAGCAAAAGCTTAAGTGTGGGGGTATTTGATAAACCGTAAAATTAACATTTTTTAATCCCACATTTAGTATACTTTTGGATGAATTTATCCTTAATTTATGTAAAAAGGTGCTCTTAATCATTTCTTTTCATGTCTTATACTCAGGAAAGCACCCAGGGATAAAAAGAATGCAAAACGGGTTTAAAACGAACCAAATTGAGCTGACCTAAGAAGTCAGCACGGCCTGGACTTCATTCCACACGGTCGTGCTCCAATATTTAGATTGCACACGGTCACACCCTAATTTACACGACCGTGCCTCATCGATAAAAAGCCCAACACGGCCTGGACTTCATGCCATATGGCCGTGCCCCAATTGGCAGACTCGAGACATGGGCTGGACCCAGATATTGCATGGGCATGTCATAGTCGTGCCAAAATCGACAGGATGGAGATGCGGGCTGGACCACAATTTGCACGGGTGTGTCAAGGCCGTGCCTCTGTCACAGAAAAGAGCAATTTCACTCGAAATTATGTGCTTAGAGCCCAAGAATGCAATCCTAAGTCCACTCAAACACTTAAGATGAATTTCGCTTGAATTACGAGTACTTAGGAGCCAAGTAAAGCATCCCAACCATCTATATAAACAAATCCAAGGCAGTAATTCAGGGGCGTCAAGGTTTTAGCAGAGCTTTCTACCAGAGCTTTACTCGCTTAGTGAATTACTTGAAGATAGCCAATTGATCCATCTCGAAGAGCCAGAATTCTACTCAAGACGGAGGATCTCTCCTTCAATTCCTTCAGGGGGTTTTAGGGATTTCTTATGTTTTGTTTTATCTTTTCTCTTGAAATGTTTTCTTATTTTATTATGAACTAAACCCCTCAGATACCTGAAGGGGATGAAACCTATGATGGATTTTGTTATTTAATTCTTTCGATTTATATGATAAATACTTAGTTTGTTCTTAATTATGTTGCTCAATTTAATCTGATGTGCTTAGGTGGAGGAGGAATAGACCCTACCTAAGAGAAGATCTAGCATAATTAAGCGGAGTTGATCGGGCGCCTAGAGATAGGGTTACGAGATTTTACCAAATTAGGGTGAAACCTAATATGGGGGTCCATTGATTGATTTACTGCTTCCTTAGGGAGTTATTATAAGAGAATGAGAGTTTCACTAATTAACCTAAGGTTAGACGTTATTCGCTTCGAGAGAAGGTTTAATATAGGTTAGGGAGTCTCACGGATCAAGTTAAGTAAAAGAAATCATATGAATTGAAAGTTAGATAATAAGTGAAGTCATAGGTGGATTCTTCCCGAATGTATCGTCTTTATCATTTGAGTTTTCTTCAAAGTCTTTTCCCAAAGTTTATTCTTTTGCCTTTGCATTTAAAGTTTAAGCATTTCATTTGTTTTAGATTAATAAACTAATCACCCCATATTTTAGGCTAAATAATAGAAAGAAAGTGAGTAATACTACTTTAAGGTTCCTTGGGTTCGATAAAGATATTCTTGCCTGAGCTATACTACTGTTCGATAGGTGCACTTGCCTCTATCGTTATCGTAGCCAGTCTACAAGTTCGATCACTCTTTTATAAATATTAAAACTAAACTATTTTGCAGCGACCACTTAGGCAAGACCAGATTATCGAACCCAAAGGAACTAAAAGTACTAATACACACTTTCTTTTTATTATTTAGCCTAAAATGTGGAGTGCTTGGTTGATTTAATCTAGTTTAACTGTAACATCCTGAAAAGGACCTATGCATTTTCGGTTTAATTGTACGAAATGACATGTCTTATGTGTTATGAATGTATTTTGAATATTTTTGGAAACCTGGAAATGTAAGGAAATGATTTAGAAATGATTCAAAAGAGGGAAGTGAACATTTCTGGAAACTTGGAAATGTAAGAAATGACTTAGATATTGTCAAGTTTTAAAGTTAAAAGAGGAAACTGAGGCAAGGTGGCCTTAAGAGAAAAGGTATGTGAAATTTGACACACAAACAAGTTTGGAAAAGTGGCTTGAAGATGCCACTTAGGGCCTCTAGAAATGGCGCCACATACAAGGGAATTGGGCCTAAGTTCGAGTTACATGGGAAGCAAATAAAAGAAGTTTTATTTTTGCTTCCAGAAGCAGAGAGGTGGACGACATTAAGGCTCTTAAAAGAGGAGTTTTATTCTCTTTAAATTTTGGCTAAATAGGGGATAAATAATAGATTTATTTTAGATTATTTTCAAGAGATAAATAAGGATTATTCTTTAATTTTTTTTAAATTAAGGAGATAAAGCGATCAAAATAAGGAAGAGTAGTGGCCAAGTAAGGGACTCTAGCTAGTAATTTCGGCTACTAGAGGAGAAGAGGCCATTCATCCATTCACTTTGCCAAATTTCTCAAGAAAATTCCTCTCTCTCTGCCAAATTTTCCTTGGCCAAGTAACCTCTCTTTCATCGATTCTTTTCTTCTCCAAAATCCTTCTTTTCTTCTTTTCTTCTTTTCTCTTCTACTGTCAAAGCCGAAACCTTTTATCCCTGTCTAAGTCTCCATAGCCGAACCTTGGTGGGACTTCAAACAAGGGTGTGTCGACTTCTTCAAGTAAGGGTAAGGATCTATTACTATTATTTTCTTTCTTCTTTAAACCGAAAGTCAAGGTTCTAATGCCATATACATGTTGGCCGAAACTTTGAAGGAAAGCTTCGGGATTCTGTGACTGTCGACTACAAGGAGGGAAGTTTCAGGATTTCTAAGATCTAAGGTAAGGCAAGTGTTGGCCAAGGGCCATTTATTATATTTTAATGTTAGAAATTGGTCTAACATGTGACAATGTGATTTTGACAGATACCAAGGGTATATAGCACTTTTCGGGATTTGAAAATCACAAGGTATGTGTTTAAGACATTCGACCAAGGCCTATTTTAAGTGTTTGGATTTATTCTCAAAAGCTGAAAAATTAACAAGTAAGTGACATAGTAGTGGATCAATTTCAAAGGGAACATAACAAGGTCTCGGGATTTGGCTAGCAATCTAATCGACAGTAAGGTAAGGGTTTTTCCTTTAGGATTTAGTTTTAAAGCCGAATAGGTTTATTAATATGTTTAAATGATTGGATGAATATAGGAGTTAACGGATCTAAAAGCATAGATCGATTTTTTTTCAAGATTTCAGGTGTGTATTCCACACTAATTCTTAATATGTTTTATGGAAATATTTAATATGTGCATGTTTATAAGAATGTGAATATGGCTAAGGTACCGTGTTACGTTACGAAGTACTCAGGTACGTTTCCTACTCCTACTAGGATTATGAAATATGTTATATTTAACATGTGAAAAGTGACATGAATGTGAATTTAAGTATGATATGCATGATATGAATAATATGGGGCATTCAAGTTATATGAAAAGGGAAGTGAAAGTGGTGATTTCGGTCTCACTATTTGAATGTGGTGACTTCGGTCACATTATCTGAATGTGGTAACTTCGGTTACATTATCTGAATGTGGTGTCTCATGACACAATTATTTAATCTGGTGGCTATGCCACAAATTTTATATGGGCGATGAGCACGTCGACTGCAGCGACTACCTTCGATGGTGTGTAGCGGATGGAGGGTTGACTTAGTAGTCCCCACGGTGTGCAGGTTGGTACGGGGATGTGTAGTGGATGGCATCTAGGTTTGGGTTCGGGATTGCATCATTATCTTGAATTATTATGTGAACATGATACGTATGGTATGCCTAAATCTATTAAATTTTAGTGTTGGTTACACATTGAGTCTGTTGACTCACCCCATTGTGGGAACATGTTTCAGGTGATGAACAGTGATGGACCGGGACGGCAGAACTTGTGGTGCCCATGCTCAGCTTAAAGTTTTATTTAATTTGGACATTTTATTTTATTTAAGTACTCTAAAATTTTATTTTGGGTTTTGTTTTATGTAATAAGGCCATAGTGATGATTTTATTGTTGTTTTAATTACTATGTTGCGAATTTATGTTATTTAAAGATTAAGTCAATTTAATTTAAAATAAACTTTAAATATTTTGTCACCTGAAATAAATGGGTTTTCAATATAAAAAATAAACTTGTTTTCAACTCGAGCCCAACCCACAAATAAACTATCTTCAAAACACACAGTTTTCAAAGTAACAAAAGAATTTTGAACCGATTTACATCGAGGAACATACCAGATCCGATCTAGGCTCGTGGGCTGGGTGTGGGGTGTTTCAGTTTGGTATCAGAGCCCAGTTTTAAACTCTCAGCCTATGGTCTAAGGCCCAAAATGTTTTCAAATAGAGCCCAAATGAGTTTTATGGAAGTATTTCTGAAAATAGGCAGGTTTGATGGCATGGCACCTAAGTCTCCCACCCGCAGTCCACCAGGTAAGTACCCCTAACCATCTGTGTGATTATGTGATTTATAGAAGGGTAGAAAAGGAATGGAACGTAGAATAGAATGATAGGTACTTGAACCCTAGGACTAGTCTACCCCAACTACTACATAAGACTTAAATGCCTAACTAAACAAACCTATGGCTAAGTCAACCGAGTTAGGGTGTGGTAACCCCTGTGCGCATGTCTAGGATTGGATCCGGAAGAGCCTGGTATTTAAGCAGTCCTAGTGACTCACCTCCTCTTTGCAGGAATCCTATCTGGTGTGTAGCTTCGGTTCACCCTAACCCAGAGGACTTAGTGGGTGTGGCAACCCCTATGCGCATGCCTAGGAATGGTTTCAGTGGGAGCTTGGTACTTAAGCAGTCTGTGTGACTCACCTCCTCTCCACTCGAATCCTACCTGGTGCGTAGCTTTGGTTCACCCTCACCAAGAAGACTCGGTCATAGGCTAAACCCAACCCGAAAGGGAACTAGCCATGTTTTTTGTATAAGAACCCTAATTTTTAAACTCTTAAAATCATTTTTCTTTAATTTATGAAAACTATTTTTTCTACACAACTTTCCTAAAAATTTCTAATTTATAAAATTACAAAAATACCCCTAGTGGTAAAATTACAAAAATGCCCTTAGTTTATAAAAATGTCTAAAATACCCACAGTTCTAATCAACATTTTCATTATTTTATAACAAGTCCAAAACCCTTATTTGCAAATTATCAAAATACCTTGATTTTGGAAAATTACAAAATTGCCCCTAACTTACCAAAATTTCCAAAATGACCCTGATTTCCAAAATTTTTGCAACTTTATCGTTTTGGAAAATAAATTTCTCAAAAAGAACCCTCAAAGTTTTGCAAATTTTGAAATATCCCTGAATTATTAAACTTTACAAATTTACCCTGGTTTAATACCAAGATACCCCCGAAATTCAAAATTATCGAAATACCCCTAAAATTTCCAAATTTATCGAAAAGCCCCGAGATTTTAAAACTTCCAAAATACTTTTTGACAAAATCACCAAGGAATTTTTTTCTTTTGAAAAAATTATGAAAATACCCCTGTAGGACAAATTACGAAAATACCTCTAGGTAGTGGAAAAACAACAACAATGCGAACTACAACATTTCTCTGAATGAACGAAAGTTCATAATTGTTTGATGGAGGTATGTATGAATGTAAAGACTGTGTGCATGTGTGAATACGAAAGAACCACTCCTAAAATTCCTTTCATAAAACTTCTTCGCAGGTAATCAAGTGAAACAAGGACTAATCCATAAAACTTCTTAATCAGATCGCGGCGTTAGAAATGAGCTCTAGAGGACGTGGTCATCGTGGACGAGGTAGAGGAAGGATGATCGTGTCAGAACCTATTAGATCGGGGCAAGGGTCTGACAATGAAATACAACCGCCACCACCACCCCCAGCTGTTGGTGTTGAGCAGCAAGCTCGACGGGAAGATATCGTCGCAGATCAGTCTTTGTGAGTTCTTGAGTTGGTGGCTAGTGCAGGAGGAAATTCGGGAGCTCAAAGTTTGTGCCTGAAGGGCTCCGCGCTAATGGAGCTGAAGTGTTTCATTGCATATCTGGTGTAGCACCCAGTACGGCCGAATATTGGTTGGAAGCAACCGAGCGCATTATGGATGAGATTGATCTGACCCCTGAGGAGAAGTTAAAAGGAATGGTGGCACTGCTACGCGATGAAGCGTACCAATGGTGGTTAACTGTTCGGGATGGTGCCACAGCTGAGGATCTGACCTGGGATTATGTTAAGGAAGCATATCAGAAGAAATATGTCGGCACAAGGTATGCTGATGAGCAAAGGACGGCTTTTCTGGGGCTGGTTCAAGGGAACAAGTCCGTTGTAGAATATGAAGCTGAATTCCTAAGGTTGAGTCGATATGCTCGAGGAGTAGTAGCAACTGAGCATGAACGCTATGTCCATTTTGAGGACGGACTAAGGGATGATTTGAGATTGTTGATAGCACCGCATCAGGAGCGGGAGTTTTCTGCTTTAGTAGAAAAGGCCAAGGTAGCCGAGGGAATTAAGGATACTACAAAGCAGACTATGGATTAGAATAGGCTAAAAAGAGGTTTTAGATCGTCTGGGAAGGTTCAAAAGAGGCCTAGAGTTGATGGGCCGTGAAATCGGCATGCTGGTACAGGATGGCAGTATCGTCCTTGTGATTATTGTGGAAAGAAGCACTTAGGGGAGTGTTGGAAAAAGACAGGAGGATGTTTTAGGTATGGGTCCAAGGACCATATGCTCAAAGATTCTCCTAAGAAACCAGATGAAAGTCGATCAGAAGCTCAGTATGTTAATCAGGCTGGTAGAGGAGGACAGTAGCCTCAACGAGGTCATGGTTTGAATAACGAGGTAATGGTGCTGGCAGAGGATGTAGAACACAACGCAGAGGTGCTACTAACACTAAGGCAAGGCAGCCGGGTTTGGTTTATGCAGTTCATCGGAAGGAGGATGGTGACGCACCGGATGTTATAACCATTACGTTCCTTATTTATGGCAAGCCTTATTATGCCTTAATTGATGTGGGCTCGACCCATTCTTATGTTGCATGTAGTGTAGTGGAAACACTAGGCCTAGACTCTGAACTTTTTGATAGGCAGATGACTGTAGTAAGCCTATTAGGCCAAACTGTAGTGGTGGATAAGATCTTTCGGAGTGTACCTTTAGAGATTCAGGGAGTGAACTTTCAGGCTAACTTAATGGAACTACCCTTTGGGGAGTTTAAACTCATACTTGGAATGGACTGGCTAGTAAAGCACCGAGCCGTGTTGAATTGTGTAGCTAAACGAATGGAATTAAGGACCCCGAAGGATGAAGTAGTGGTAATGATTGGAGAAAGAAGAAACTACCTGTCTAACGTAGTTTCGGCATTGAAGGCTGAGAAAATGGTTAGGAAAGGGTACAAGGCATTTCTGGCTTTCATCAGTGATGTAGTCACAAAAGAAGGGGGAGTTAGTGGAGTTAGAACAGTAAAGGACTTTAAAGACATATTTCCGGAGGAATTACCAGGATACCCCCAGATAGGGAGGTGGAATTTGGAATAGATTTGCTACCGGAAACAGCTCCTGTGTCAATCGCTCCATACCGAATGGCGCCACAGGAGTTAGTGGAGCTCAAGGCTTAAATCCAAGAATTAATAGATCGTGGGTTCATTCGACCCAGTGTGTCTCCATGGGGAGCACCGTCTGCTTAGAAGAAGAAGGACGAAACTATGCGTATGTGCATAGATTACCGTCAGTTAAATAAGTCGACCATTAAGAACAAGTATCCTTTGCCAAGGATTGATGACTTGTTTGATCACCGAAAGGGCCCATGATATTCTCAAAGATAAACTTGAGGTCGGGATATCATCAGTTGAAGGTGAAGGAGGCAGATATCCATAAGACAGCTTTTAGGACAAGATACGGCCATTTTGAGTTTATAGTAATGCCGTTTGGGTTAAAAAACTCTCCAGCCGCGTTCATGGATATGATGAACTGAGTTTTCCAACCTTACTTGGATAGGTTCATCGTTGTGTTCATCGACGATATTTTGGTGTACTCCAAGTCCGAAGAGGAGCTTGATGAGCATCTCCGAGTTGTCCGCAAGTGTTAAGGAGAAGAGCTCATGCCAAATTCAACAAGTGTGAATTTTGGCTCAAGGAGGTGGCGTTCTTAGGGCATGTGGTATCTGCAGAGGGAATAAGAGTGGATCCTAGGAAGATCGAGCGGTGTTGAATTGGAAACCACCTAGGTCCCCGGTGAGATCCAAGTTTCTTAGGTTTGACAAAGCTATTATGTAAGGTTTGTGAAAGGGTTCTCGCCAATAGCCGCGCCTTTGACAAAGTTATTGAGGAAGGAAGTACCCTTTGAATGGACGGATAAGCAGGAGAGCTTCAAAAGCTTAAGAGGGTATTGACTAAGCTCCAGTGTTAATTCAAATGAGGGTGGAAGGATTTTGTGGTGTATTGTGACGCTTCAGACACGGGATTAGGATGTGTTCTAATGCAAGATGGAAAAGTAGTCGCTATGCGTCTCGGCGATTAAGGCGCATGAGGTTAACTACCCAACCCATGACTTGGAATTGGCGGAGTGGTTTTGCCCTTAAGGTGTGGAGGCACTATCTCAATGGAGAAAGGTCAGTGATCTACACAGACCACAAGAGCCTTAAGTATCTGTTGACTCAGAAGGAGTTGAACTTGAGGCAGTGAAGGTGGGTAGAGTTATTGAAAGATTATGATTGCTCGATAGAGAACCACCCGGGCAAGGTGAATGTGGTAGCTGATGCCCTAAGTCGGAAGGTTGTGTCGGATCTAAGGGCTATATTTTCTCACTTAAGTTTGTATGATGATGGAAGCCTGTTGGCAGAGTTGCAAGTCAAACCCACATGGCTGAATGAGGTGAAAAGGGGACAGTTGACTGATAAGGACCTAAGTGCTAAGTTACTGACAAGTACGTAATGTAGATTTAGAGGATTATGGCGTTAATGATGAAGGAGTATTGTACTACAAAGGAAAAGTCTGTTTGCCAAAGGACGAGGAGTTAAGACAGAGGATTCTTTGGGAAGTGCATAGTAGCCCTTATGCTATGCATCCCGGAGGCATTAAGTTGTACAGAGATCTAAGAGAACAATTTTGGTGGCCTGATCTTAAATGGGAAGTTACTGAATTCGTGGGAAAATGTCTGACGTGTCAGTAAGTTAAGGCTGAACACAAAGTTCCATCGGGATTGCTTCAGCCAATCGAGATTCCGCAGTGGAAGTGGGAAAGAATTACCATGGACTTCATTAGTGGGCTTCCCTTACGCCTACTAAGGACTCGGTATGGGTAATAGTGGACCGTTTGACTAAGTCCGCACACTTCATCCCGGTAAGAGTGGATTATTCCCTTCAGAAGTTAGCCAAATTATACGTGGCGGAGATTGTAAGGTTACACGGAGTGCCGGTGTCAATTATTTTGGATAGAGACCCAAGGTTCACGTCTCGATTTTAGAGGGCACTTCATCAAACTTTAGGCACTAAGTTGGACTTCACTACGGCTTTTCATCCACAATCAGACGGGCAGTCTGAACGGGTAATACAAGTGTTAGAGGATATGTTGAGAGGTTGTGTGATGGATTTTCGAGGAAGTTGGGAGGATTACTTGCCTTTAGCGGAGTTCGCCTACAACAACAGTTATTAGGCTAGCATTCGGATGGCACCATATGAAGCATTGTATGATCGGAAGTGTCGAACTCCTACTTGTTGGACTGAGTTAGGAGAACGTCTAGTTTTGGGACCAGAGTTGGTGGCAGAAACTGAAGAGAAGGTTGAGATAATCCGAGCACGGTTAAAGGAAGCCTCTGATAGGTAGAAGTCTTACGCCGACCTCAAGCGGAAGGAAATAGAGTTTAAAGTGGGAGACCAAGTGTTTCTGAAAGTCTCGCCTTGGAAGAAGGTGATGAGGTTTGGTCGAAAAGGGAAGCTAAGCCCAAGGTTTATAGGGCCCTATCGAGTACTAAAGCGAGTTGGGCGATGGCATATCGCCTAGAGTTGCCACCAGAGTGTAGCGGATGCACGTATTCCATGTATCCATGCTACGTCGCTACCGATCAGATCCATCTCAGGTGGTACCAGTTGAAGAAGTGGAGCTAAGCCCAGACTTATCTTACGAGGAAGAGCCGATTTAGATATTGGAACGTGATGTGAAAGTGTTACGGAGGAAGTCAGTTCCTCTAGTCAAAGTGTTATGGCGCAATCATGGATCGGAGGAAGCTTCGTGGGAACTAGAGGAGGCAATGCGACAGCAATACCCTCAATTATTTTAGCTAGGAAATTTCAAGGACGAAATTATTTTAAGGGGGGTAGAACTGTAACACCTGAAAAGGGCCTATGCATTTTCGGTTTAATTGTACGAAATGACATGTCTTATATGTTATGAATGTATTTTGAACATTTTTGGAAACCTCGAAATGTAAGGAAATGATTTAGAAATTATTCAAAAGAGGGAAGTGAACATTTTTGGAAACTTGGAAATGTAAGAAATGACTTAGAAATTGTCAAGTTTTAAAGTAAAAAGAGGAAAATGAGGCAAGGTGGCCTTAAGAGAAAAGGTATGTGAAATTTGACACACAAACAGGCTTGGAAAAGTGGCCTGGAGATGCCACTTAGGGCCTCTGGAAATGGCGCCACATACAAGGGAATTGGGCCTAAGTTCGAGTCACATGGGAAGCAAATAAAAGAAGTTTTATTTTTGCTTCCGTAAGCAGAGAGGTGGACGGCATTAAGGCTCTTCTCTTTAAATTTCAGCTAAATAGGGGATAAATAATAGATTTATTTTAGATTATTTTCAAGAGATAAATAAGGATCATTCTTTAATTTTTTTTTTAAATTAAGGAGATAAAGCTATCAAAATACGGAAGAGTGGTGGCCAAGTAAGGGACTCTAGCTAGTAATTTCAGCTACTAGAGGAGAAGAGGCCATTCATCCATTCACTTTGCCGAATTTCTCAAGAGAATTCGTCTCTCTCTCTGCCGAATTTGCCTTGGCCAAGTAGCCTCTCTTTCATCGATTCTTTTCCTCTCCAAAATCCTTCTTTTCTTTTTTTCTTCTTTTCTCTTCTACTGTCAAAGCCGAAACCTTTTATCCCTGTCTAAGTCTCCATAGCCGAACCTTGGTGGGACTTCAAACAAGGGTGTGTTGACTTCTTCAAGTAAGGGTAAGGATCTATTACTATTATTTTCTTTCTTCTTTAAACCGAAAGTCAAGGTTCTAATGCCATATACATGTTGGCCGAAACTTTGAAGGAAAGCTTCGGGATTCTGTGACTGTTGACTACAAGGAGGGAAGTTTCGGGATTTCTAAGATCTAAGGTAAGGCAAGTGTTGGCCAAGGGCCATTTATTATATTTTAATGTTAGAAATTGGTCTAACATGTGACAATGTGATTTCGATAGATACCAAGGGTATATAGCACTTTTCGGGATTTGAAAATCACAAGGTATGTGTTTAAGACATTCGGCCAAGGCCTATTTTAAGTGTTTGGATTTATTCTCAAAAGTCAAAAAATTAACAAGTAAGTGACATAGTAGTGGATCGATTTCAAAGGGAGCATAACAAGGTATCGGGATTTGGCTGGCAATCAAATCGATAGCAAGGTAAGGGTTTTTCCTTTAGGATTTAGTTTTAAAGTCGAATAGGTTTATTAATATGTTTAAATGATTGGCCGAATATAGGAGTTAACGGATCTAAAAGCATAGATCGATTTTTTTCAGGATTTCAAGGAATTCGTTAAGCAAATCAGGTGTGTATTCCACACTAATTCTTAATATGTTTTATGGAAATATTTAATATGTGCATGTTTATAAGAATGTGAATATGGCTAAGGTACCGTGTTACGGTACAAAGTACTCAAGTACGTTTCCTACTCCTACTAGGATTACGAAATATGTTATATTTAACATGTGAAAAGTGACATGAATGTGAATTTAAGTATGATATGCATGATATGAATAATATGGGGCATTCGGGTTATATGAAAAAGGGGAAGTGAAAGTGGTGACTTTGGTCTCACTATTTGAATGTGGTGACTTCGGTCACATTATCTGAATATGGTAACTTACATTATCTGAATGTGGTGTCTCATGACACAATTATTTAATCTGGTGGCTATGCCACGAATTTTATATGGGCAATGAGCACGTCAACTGCAACGACTGCCTTCGATGGTGTGTAGCGGATGGAGGGTTGACTTAGTAGTCCCCACGGTGTGCAGGTTGGTACGGGGATGTGTAGTAGATGGCATCTAGGTTTGGGTTCGGGATTGCATCATTATCTTGAATTATTATGTGAACATGATACGTATGGTATGCCTAAATCTATTAAATTTTAGTGTTGGTTACACATTGAGTCTGTGACTCACCCGTTGTCTTGACATGTTTGGTGATGAGCAAATGATGGACCGAGACTACAGAACTTGTGGTGGCCATGCTCACTTAAAGTTTTATTTAATTTGGACATTTTATTTTATTTAAGTACTCTACAATTTTATTTTGGGTTTTGTTTTATGTAATAAGGCCATAGTGATGATTTTATTGTTGTTTTAATTACTATGTTACTTAATTTATGTTATTTAAAGATTAAGTCAATTTAATTTAAATAAACTTTAAATATTTTGGCACCTGAAATAAATGGGTTTTCAATATAAAAAATAAACTTGTTTTCAACTCGAGCCCAACCCACAAACAAACTATCTTCAAAACACACAGTTTTTAAAGTAACAAAAGAATTTTGAACCGGTTTACATCGAGAAACATACCAGATCTGGTCTAGGCTCGTGGGCCCGGTGTGGGGTGTTTCATTAACGACTACTAAGCTAAATACGCAATTAAAAAAGAACGAATTGGGAAATAACTTGAAGAAACTCAATTGATTACAACGATACCCTCTGGAAGAATCCACCTAGACTTCACTTGTTACTTTTTACTGAATCATATGATTTCTTTACTTAGCTTGATCCATAGGACTCCCTAACCTATATTAAACCCTCTATCGAGGCGAATAACGTCTAACCCTAGGTTAATTAGTGGAACTCTCGTTCACTTATAATAACCCCCTAGAATAGCAGTAAATCGATCAATGGATTCCTATAATAGGTTTCACCCTAATCTAGCAAAATCTCGTAACCCTATCTCTAGGCGTTCGATCAACTCCGCTTAATTATGCTAGATCTACTCTTAAGAAGGGTCTATTCCTCCTCCACCTAAGCACATCAGATTTGGATTAAGCAACATAATTAAGAACAAACTAAGTATTTATCATATAATTCCGAAAATAATAACAAAATGCATCTATGTTTCATCCCCTTCAGGTATCTGAAGGGTTTAGTTCATAATGAATAAAAACATCTCATGAGAAAAGATAAAACAAAACATAAGAAATCCCTAAAACCCCCTAGAGGAATTGAAGGAGAAATCAGCCGTCTTTAGTAGATTTTCGGCTCTTCAAGATGGATCTTCTGGCTATCTTCGAGTGATTCCCAAAATGTGATCCTTCTGGCTCGGCTCCTTGGCCTAGCTCACCGCCCCCTTTTAGGATACACATAGGGTGTTTATATAGGCTCTTGGAATGCTTTACTTAGCCTCTAAGTGTCCTAATTTAAGTCTGCTTCTTACTCGATATTTGAATAAGCTTTGAAAAGTGTTTCTTTGGCTCTAAGTATCCAAATCGAGTGAAATTGCTCTCTCCCGTAACAGGGGCACGACCATGGCACACGCCCGTGTAAATCGTGGTTGGGCTGTGTCTCGATTCTGTCGGTTGGGGTATGGCTATGTAAATCATGGCCTGGACGTTTCTTAGTTAATTGTCGAAGCACGGCCATGTGGCTTGGAGTCCAAGCCGTGTCTATTTTCTTATTTGGCCCAAATTGGCCCGTTTTTTATTCTTTTCGTCCTCAGGCGCTTTCCTAAGTAGAAATATGAAAAGAAAGGATTAAAAGCACCTTTTTACATAAATCAGGGCTAAATCATCCTAAAAGCATACTAAATATGAGGTTAAAATATGTTACTTTTACGGTTTATCAAATACCCCCACACTTAAGCTTTTGCTTGTCCTCAAGCAAAATTCTCAACTTACAATTAAAATGAACTTTTTGTAATTCACAATTCCTATAAAAAATTCTTCATCATAATTCACAGACAATTTATACATGGATAATTTAACTCAAAGAGTCTTAAAGATTCAAACAATATAAGTCATGAATTTTGTAGTACGAAAACATAGGCATCTCCCCTTATCTAAAAGATTACCTTTTAATTTGAAACCGACAAGGATTGACATCCTCACTAAGTTTTCACTCAAAGCACTCGAAGTGTTTAAGTTTCAAGAAAAAGCACTCATAAGTCGAACCTGAAAAGTTAATCCCATAGGCTTGCTTGAAAATCAAATCTCCACCACTGTAGTATGAGATGATACACAAATGAAAAGGTCTTTGACAGGGTTGTAATGGGGCTTGGGTTAAAGGTGTGGATAAAGGCTGAATTAGAGGGTTTAGAATATAGATTGACCTGACCAATTACTTAACTAAAAATAATAAATGGTTACATCAATTGAAAATTTGAAACTAATAATACTACTATTGATAATACTTTTGATACAAGCTCTTCTTCAACAATTGGAATTTAAATGCATAAGCTCCTTTAATCATATACTAAAACTTGAATATACTTTGGTTTTTTTTTAAGAAAAAACTAAATATATAATTCAATAAATAAAGAACTTTATCAAATAAACTAATTCGGTAACTTGATCAATTCAATTCTCGATAGAAGGGTGGCCAAAAGAATGGTGATAACAAATACAAAGGGTTTTAGGTTAATATTAAGCGGGTAATTCAATAAAAAGGTTGTTGGGATCAAATGGGTTCACTAAGGGTTAATTATGTAGGTAAGCTTTTTAGTGGAATGAATGGGTTAAAACTTAGGTGCCTTTATTATCTCTGTATATCAAATCATTAATGTGGTCTCGACATGTATAATCGAGGCAAGTTCTAGAATAACAATTCAGTGTTGACACACTCATAATTAATAAAGTGAGTATGAAAAAAAATATATGCTCTATAAGGCTCAAATCTCACAGAAAATTATGGGTATTTGACATCAATCCTGTAAATTTCAAGCTCCAAGGTAATATTCAAATTCAGTTCAACAACCTAGGAAATTTTTTATTCTTGAAAAATAGAATTCTCATGCTTGATTCTCTAGTATTCTTCACGTATAAATCATCAATGCACAATTATCAATGACTTATTCAAGAGCTTATCAATAAAAATCATAAATCATCAGAAATTTCACCCTAATTAATAATATGAAAAAATTTCTTAGGGACAAGACTAAAATTCAGGATTTTAGAATAATGCAAAAAGTTAGGTACTTTTACCCCCCAAACTTAAGATGTACATTGCCCTCAATGTACAAAGATAGATAAATAATTATGTGATAAAATAATCAAAAGAGAATGGGAGAAGTAACACTTCCTGAATTTTGGATGATTCTAGGAGTTGGCGTCTTTGGTGGTAGAAAGTAGGTGGAGGAGGCAGTGGTGGCGTTTTTTATGGGCCTGGTGGGGTGTCTGTCGATGATCTTTGTGCTAGATAAAGAAATTGGGTAGCCTGCAAAGATATAGCCAAGAAATCTAAAGAAACATTAATAATATACTAATACTTTAATTAAAGACAAAGGAAATAAAGAGAAGGAGACTAAGAAGAAAACTGAAATTGAAAGAAAAGACTAATGGACTAAGGAGTCCTTATTGTTGGTTGGTTCATGAGGTGGGTGTGACCTCTAAGGTCAGGTGCGTGATTCCCAAGCACCTTTAGAACCTAAAACCAAAAAACTAAAAGAATTTAAAATATATTAGCAGAAGAGAAATATAGATAAGTAGGAAAAAGGGGAAAATAAACATAAAGAATAATTTAAATGGTCTAAAAGACCCTTGGTTTGGTTTTTGAATGAAGCGGTCGGCATGAACTTATGTGTTGGGGTCTCCTTTAAGGAGACAATGCTTGCCTTCTTACGCTTCTTCGGCATGATTCTAGTGTAGCTCAAGAGTCTGGACACTTTTGTAAGGAAAGAAATAAAAAGAAAGAAGAAAAATGATGGGAGAAGGAGGAGGGCTATGGGGTTTAAATAGGGTCTCAAATCTGGCACGTTCCCACGCCCGTGGAACGAGGGTGTGTTGAATGACATGGCTGCATCGCACGGCCGTGTGTCTAGGTGTGTTTGGACACCCACGCCCGTTTCTTTGACACCATGCCCGTGCCTAAAAAGGCAGTGTGTTGGCAAGATTGGACAGCATGGGCGTGTTTGTCCCGTGTCTGATAAGTCCGTGGCTTCACACGATTGTGGAGCATGGCCGTGCCAATTTACTGGTGCCCATGGGGGAGTGGCTGGATCCGTGACATCGTGGGGTGGTTGGGGCTGATTCACACGGCCTCTGTTGTGTCAGTTCGATGGTTCTAGTGGTCCACATGGTCACAAATACGACCGTATATAAGGCCGTGTGGCCTTGAAGTTCTGCACTTCTGGTTAGTTTAAGAGGAAATAAAGAAGGAAGGGAAAGAAACTAAAAATAAATTTGAAAGTAAATAGTGTTATTATTCGGGTTGCCTTCGGAGAAGCGCTCGTTTATAGTCTTAAGCTAGACTTTCCTCGAATTAGTAGGGAGGTTTAAAGGTTTGAATATCTTCCTTCTTGCTTAAAATTTTATTTTCTTGATGAGTTTCAAGTCGAGAAACGTTTACCTTAAAAGTTCCGAATGTTGGATTGCTTACCTCGACTGTTCCACGGGGGAAGATATCTTGTACCTTAAGAAGTATTTCTCCCTTTGTCTTCAGGTCTGTTGTGGTGATGTGTGGATCTGCTTTGTCTAACAGTACCTGGTCTCTTATTTTGTAATGGTTTGATGTTCCTACGAGCTCTTCTTGTGATTCCTTTGGTTTTACTTCATGCTGTTCTTCTTTGACGTGTGTCCTCTGCTCTTCAAACTTGTCAATCCTAAGGTATTGTCCCTTGTAGGATTCTTCTTTGTTGTTTTGGGACTTATAAGTCGGCTCAGGGTTATCGTTATGTGGTGTTTCCTGCGATGAAAGTTGAACAATTTGATTATCATCTATATTTACTTTCTCACCTTCATCGATTATTATTCTGGCCGAGTCAAGAGCTTGAAGACTAATTGATTCGTCTCCTATACAAAGTATGAGTTCTCCTGTGGCAACATCAATTTTAATCTTGGTAGTTGCTAGAAAAGGTCTTCCTAAAATTAAGGGGATGGTATTATCCTCATCCATATTTAAAACAACAAAATTTACTGGGAAAACACATTTATCTATTTTGACAAGAACATCTTCAATAATGCCCCTAGGAATTCTAACAGTTTTATCAGCTAATTGTATACTATTCCTAGTTTTTTTTGGGCTTCCCTAGACTAGTCGTTTAAATAATGAATAAGGCATGGCATTTATGCTTGCTCCTAAATCAGCTAATGCATTATTAATAGTTAGACTGCCAATTAAACATGGAATTGTAAAACTCCCTGGATCTTTTAGCATTTGTGGTAGTCTATTTTGTAACATTGCTGAGCATGTTGCGTTTAATTCCACATGGTGTTCTTCATCTAATTAGCGTTTGTTAGTCATGAGCTGTCTTAAGAATTTCCTCGTGTCTGGCATCTGAAAAAGAGCTTCAATAAGAGGTAAGTTAATATGTATTTTCTTTAAGAGTTTAAGAAACTTACCGAACTGTTCCTCTGAATCGTCTCTTTTTATTGCTTCGAGATAAGGTATGCGAGGTTGGTATTCCTTGATTACCGGTTTTGGCTTTTCTTGTGTTACCTCTATCTTACCTTTGTCTACCTTATTTTCTTGTATTGATTTTGGTTCATCTAACTCCTTACTGTCTTGAGCTGAGATAGCTTGAATTTGCTCCTTTGGGTTAATCTCGGTGTTACTTGGTAGACGTCCTAGTGGCCGTTTTGACATTAGCTTTGCGAGTTGTTCGACTGCATTCGTGGCTTCTTTGACTGACTTCGCAAGTTCCCCCATTCGATTCTCATTGCTCTTAGTTGTTTTCTCAGTTTCTTGGAAGCGCTTTTATGTGGCTGACATAAATTTTGTCAGCATCTCTTCGAGGGTTGGCTTCTTTTCTTGCGGATATGGCTGATTTTAAAAATTTGAAGGAGGTTGTTGTCTTTAATTTCCTTGAATTCCTTGGCCTCCCAATGAAAAATTTGAGTGGTTCCTCCAACCTGGATTGTAAGTATTACTATAAGGATTATTATTGGATCTAAAATTATTATCTATATAGTTTGTCTGTTCGCTCTTTGCGTCCGATTGGTAGGGTGGATACTCAGGATTCGCCACAGTTTCACTTGCGTTGCATCGCATGACTAGGTGTACCTACGAAGAACATAAATTGTCAAGCTTTTTATTCATCATCTCTACCTGATTTGATAGCATGGTTACTGCATCAATGCTGTAGAATCCGGTTGATTTTGTCAGTTTTGTCCTTGTAACCTACCACTGATAATTATTCAACGACATCTCTTCAATGAATTCGTAGGCTACTTCAGGAGTTTTATTATTCAAGGTTCCACCGGCAGCTGAATCAATTAATTGTCTCGTTGAGGGATTTACACCATTGTAGAAGGTTTGGACTTGAAGCCATAATGGTAATCCGTGGTGTGGACATCTCCTCAAGAGACCTTTGTATCTCTCCCATGTATTGTATAATGTCTCTAAATCCATCTGCTCAAAAGAAGAAATATCATTTCATAATTCAGCCGTTTTGGCCGGTGGAAAATATTTTAATAAAAATTTTTCGGCCATTTATTCCCATGTAGTGATTGACCCACGTGGTAACGAGTTCAACCACTACTTGGCTTTATTCTTTAATGAAAAGGGAAATAATCGAAGACGAATGGCATCATCAGAAACGCCATTTATTTTGAAAGTATCACAAAACTCTAAAAATTTGCTATATGAGTGTTTGGGTCTTTGGTCCTGCAAACCATCAAATTGAACAAATTGTTGAATCATTTGTATAGTGTTAGGCTTTAATTTAAAATTATTAGCAGCTATAGCAGGCCTAATAATACTAGATTCTGCTCCTATCAAATTGGGTTTAGCATAATCATACATAGTGCGTGGAGCATCCACCACATCTCGTGGTGGATTATTCTCGTCCATCCCTTCAGTAGGATTGGATCTGTCTTCTCGCTCTTCTTCTGTGAAATTTAGAACTCGCCTAATTTCTCTACGATTTCTCTAAGTGGTAGCTTCAATTTCACTATCGTATACTAGAGGTCCTGTCGGGTTCCGTCTAGTCATAAGCTAGAGGTACCGGTAGGAAAAAGAAAGAAAATAAAATTTAGAAAAAAATAATGGAATAAAATAAATTTGAAATAAAATAATGGCTAAAGTAATAAAATAGAGTTTTCTTAATATTTTAGTTCCCGAAGAATGGCGCCAAAAACTTGGTCATTTGAAATTAGAGCTTTAAAATTTATAAATAAAATGATCAAACACGAAACTAACTCGACAACGACTTAAAGGCAAGTGTACCTATCGAACAGTAGTATAGCTTAGGCAAGACCGAGTTATCGAACCAAAAGGAACTAAAAGTACTAATACTCACTTTCTTTTTATTATTTAGCCTAAAATATGGAGTGATTGGTTGATTTAATCTAGTTTAACGACTACTAAGCTAAAGAAGCAAAGACAAAAAGAACGAATTGGGAAATAACTTGAAGAAACTCAATTGATTACGACGATACCCTCAAGAAGAATCCACCTAGACTTCACTTGTTACTTATTACTGAATCATACGATTTCTTTACTTAGCTTGATCCGTAAGACTCCCTAACCTATATTAAACCCTCTCTCGAGGCGAATACATCTAACCCTAGTTTAATTAGTGGAACTCTTGTTCACTTATAATAACCCCCTAGAATAGTAGTAAATCGATCAATGGATTCCCATATTAGGTTTCACCCTAATTCGAGAAAATCTAGTAACCCTATCTCTAGGTGTTCGATCAACTCCGCTTAATTATGCTAGATCTACTCTTAAGCAGGGTCTATTCCTCCTCCACCTAAGCACATCAGATTTGGATTAAGCAACATAATTAAGAACAACCTAAGTATTTATCATATAATTCAGAAACTAATAACAAAATTCATCTAGGTTTCATCCCCTTCAGGTATCTGAAGGGTTTAGTTCTTAATGAATAAAAACATCTCAAGAGAAAAGATAAAACAAAACATAAGAAATCTCTAAAACCCCCTAGAGGAATTGAAGGAGAAATTCACCGTCTTAAGTAGATTTTCGGCTCTTCGAGGATTTTCTGGCTATCTTCGAGTGATTCCCACAAATGTGATCCTTCTGGCTCGGCTCCTTGGCCTAGCTCACTGCCCCCTTTTAGGATACACTTAAGGTGTTTATATAGGCTCTTGGAATGCTTTACTTGGCCTCTAAGTGTCCTAATTTAAGTCTGCTTCTTCCTTGGTATTTGAATAAGCTTTGGAAAGTGTTTTTTGGCTCTAAGTATCCAAATCTGAGTGAAATTGCTCTCTCCCGTAACAGGGGCACGACCATGGCACATGTCCGTGTAAATCATGGTTAGGCTGTGTCTCGATTCTGTCGATTGGGGCACGGCCATGTAAATCATGGCATGGCCGTGTCTTAGTTATTTTTGAAGCACAGCCGTGTGGCTTGGAGTCCAGGCCGTGTCCATTTTCTTCTTTGGCCCAAATTGGCCCGTTTTAAGCCCGTTTCTTATTCTTTTTATCCTCGGGTGTTTTCCTAAGTAGAAATATGAAAAGAAAGGATTAAAAGCACCTTTTTACATAAATCTGGGCTAAATCATCCTAAAAGCATACTAAATATGGGGTTAAAATATGTTACTTTTACAGTTTATCAGATAGTTTTATTAGTTAATTGAATACTCATCCTAGTTTGTTTTGGTTTCCCTAGACCTAGCTGCTTAAACATTTTATAAGGCATGACATTTATACTTGCCCCTAAATTAGCCAAAGCATTATCAACTGTTATTCTACCAATTGAACATGGAATTGTAAAACTCCCTGGATCTTTTAGCTTCCGTGGTAGTCTATTTTGTAGAATTGCTGAGCACATTATGTTTAATTCCACATGTGGCTCCTTGTCTAACTTACGCTTATTCGTCAAGAGTTGTTTTAAAAATTTCGTCAAATCTGGCATCTGTGAATGAGCGTTCAAGAAACGGTAAGTTAATATGTAATTTCTTTAAGAGTTTAAGAAACTTACCGAACTGTTCCTTTATATCGTCTCTCTTCAACGCTTTGGGATAAGGTATGCGAGGTTGGTACTCTTTGATTACCGGTTTTGGATTTTCTTATGTTACCTCAACTTTACCTTCTTCTACCTTACTTTCTTGTATTGAATTGGGTTCATCTAACCTTACATTTCCTTGAGCTGTTATGGCTTGGATTTGCTCATTTGGGTTAATATCAGTGTTTCTTGGTAGACGCCCTTGCGGTCGTTCGGAAATTAACTTTGCAAGTTGTATAACTGACTTAGTAATTTCCCTAACTAACTTAGTAAGTTTCCCAAATTGGTTCTTGATCCCTTCAATTGATGTTTGTTGCTTTATAAGTGTTGTCTCAGTGTCTTGGAAATTGTTTTCTGTGGCTGCCATGAATTTTTTCAGCATCTCTTCGAGGTTCGGCTTCTTTTCTTGTGCATATGGCTGATGTTGGAAATTTTGAGGAGGTTGTTGTCTTTGATTTCCTTGATTTCCTTGACCTCCCTACGAAAAATTTGGGTGGTTCCTCCAACCTAGATTATAAGTATTACTATAAGGGTTATTATTAGATCTGAAACTATTACCTATATAGTTCATCTTTTCGCTTTCTGTGCTCGATTGGTAAGGTGGGTACTCAGGATTCGCCACAGTTCCACTTGCATCACACTGCATTACTAGATGTACCTGCGAAGAACACAAACTATCAACCATTTTATTCATCATTTCTACCTGCATTGATAGCATGGTTACTACGTCGAGGTTGAAAACTCCGGTTGATTTTGTTGGTTTTGTCCTTGTAACCTACCACTGATAGTTATTCAGTGACATCTCTTCAATAAACTCGTAGGCTGCTTCAGGAGTTCTATTATTCAGGGTTCCACCGGCAGCTGAATCAATTAGTTACCTTGTTGAAGGGTTTACACCATTATAGAAAGTTTGGACTTGGACCCATAAGGGCAAACCATGGTGTGGACACCTTCTCAAGGGATCCTTGTATCTCTCCCATGTGTCGTATAATGTCTCTAAATCCATCTGCACAATAGAAGAGATATCATTTCATAATTTATCCGTTTTGGCCGGTGGGAAATATTTTAATAAATAATTTTCGGTCATTTGATCCCATATGGTGATTGACCCTCATGGTAACGAGTCTAACCACTATTTGTCTTTATTCCTTAATGAAAAGGGAAATAACCGAAGACGTATGGCATTATCAGAAACATCATTTATTTTGAAGGTATCATAGAACTCTAAAAAATTAGCTATATGAGTATTTGGGTCTTTGTCCTGCAAACCATCAAATTGAACAAATTGTTAAATCATTTGTATAGTGTTAGGCTTTAATTCAAAATTATTAGCAGCTATAGCAGGCCTAACAATACTCGATTCTGCTCCTGTTAAATGAGGTTTAGCATAATCATACATATTACGTGGAGCATTATTTTCTTCTACATCTTGTGGTGGTGGATTATTCTCGTCCATCCCTTCAGTAGGATTGGATTCGCCTTGTTTTTCTTCTTCTCTTTAATTTAGGGCTCGCCTAATTTCTCTGCGATTCCTGCGAGCGGTAGCTTCAATATCACCGTTGTATACTAGTGGTCCTTTCAGGTTCCTTCTAGTTATAAACTAGAGGTACCTGTGTTGGAAAAGAAAGAAAGAAAATTAGCAAGGTTAAAACTAAAATAAAAATAAAATAAAAAAATAAAATGCGAAAAAATAATGGCTAAATTAATAAAATTTATGTTTTCTTAATATTTTAGCTCCCGGCAACGGCGCCAAAAACTTGTTCGTTATTTTGTCGAGTTTTAAAATTTATAAAGAGAATGATCGAACCTGGAAACTAACTCTGACAACGACTTAAGGCAAGTGCACCTATCGAACAGTAGTATAGCTTAGGCAAGACCGGATTGTCGAACCCAAAGGAGCTAAAAGTACTAATACTAATCTTATTTCTATTATTTAGCTTAAATATTAAGTGATTGGTTGTTTAATCTAAAAGTAACTGACTACTAAGCTAAGGTTCAAAGACAAAAAGAATGAATTGAAGAAATAACTTCAGGAAAACTCAGTTGACTAAGACGATACCCTTAGGAAGAATCCACCTAGACTTCACTTGTTATCTAACATTGAACCAGACGATTTATTCACTTGACTTGATCCGTAAGATTCCCTAATTTATATTAAACCCTTTCTCAAGGCGAATAACGTCTAACCCTAGGTTGATTAATTGAAATCTCTTTCTAATTAAAACCCCCAGAATCACATTAACTCGATCTATGGACTCCCATATTAGGTTTCACCCTAATCCAGAAAAATCTCGCCACCTTATCTTTAGGCACGCGATCAACTCCGCTTAATTTTGCTAGATCTACTCTTAGGCAGGGACTTTTGCTCCACCACCTAAGCACATTCAACTTGAATCAATATCCCGAAAAAATTACCACAAGAATTAAGCTCACATAATTTAGAACAAATCAAATATTTATCATATAGTTCAGAAAATAATAACAAGATCCATCTTAGGTTGCATCCCCTTCAGGTATCTAAAGGGTTTAGTTCATAACAATAAAAGAAAACATCTCAGAAGAAAAGATAAAACAAAACATAAGAAATCCCTAAAATTCCCTGAAGGAATTGAAGGAGAGATCCACCGTCTTGAGTAGAATTCCAGCTTCTTGATATGGATCAACTGGCTATCTTCGAGAGATTCCCACAAATTTGGCCTTTCTGGCTCGGTTCCTTGGCCTAGCTAACCTCTGTCGAATGACAAAAGCCTTGACAGAAGGCTTCTGCCAAACTCCTCGCTTAAGTTGCCCTTTTGGGTGTTTATATAGACTTTGAGATACCTTACTCGGCCCTTAAGTATCCTAATTCAAGTAGAATTCCTATTGGGGTGTTTGAATAGGCTTTGGAATGTGTTTCTTTGCTTCCAAGTATCCTATTCCAAATAAAACTCCTCTTGCCCGTGGCAGGGACACGCACATGGAACACGCCCTTGTGAATCAATTTCAAGCCGTGGTCGAGCCTGCTGAAGAGACACGCCCGTGTGTCTCGGGGTTCAGGCCATGTTAGAGTAAATTAAGGAGGCACGGTCGTGTGGTCTTGGGCCCAGGCTATGTCGATTTCCACTTTGTCCCAATTTGGTCCATTTTAGGCCCGTTTCTCGTTCTTTTCATCCTCCGGTGCTCTCCTTAGTATAAAACATGAAAAGAAAGGATTAAGAGCACCTTTTTACATAAATTAAGGGATAAATTATCCAAAATTATGCTAAATGTGGGATTAAAATATGTTACTTTTACGGTTTATCAGGGTGCAAGCTAATTATGTGCATTTGATAATTTTATGGCTAAAGGACTAAAGTGTCGAAATGTGAAAATGTGATGGCTATTTTGTAAAATGCCTTAAACATGTGTGTCTGGACTAAAATGAATGATTTGGTGATTGAATGGACTGAATTTGAATGTATATAGACCAAGAGAGGAGAGGTTCGAATCGAGATCGAGGCAAAGATAAAGTGCTCGATTAATTGACTGTTTCAATAGTTTGACATCCGAGGTAAGTTCGGATATAATACATGCTATTAAGATATGTTTTAGTGTTATGGAATGAATATGTATATGATTATGAGATTTGAGATGCTATGTGCAAAATTGAATTAGATGGCACTAAGTGTGCATAATTGAAATCGAAACAGAGATGAATAGCACTGTGTATGCGGTGTTATGAAAGCTTCGGCTTATTGATTTGGCACTGCGTGTGTGATACCGAGATAAGTCGATTAAAAGAATAGGCACTAAGTGTGGGATGACGAATATTCTTTGGTTATGTATATGGCACTGAGTGTGCGATTAAATTAAACGAATATCAGAGGATGATCGAAATGTAATATTGAGTAGCTTGGAAGTTGAATAACTATGTGTTAGCTAAGGCATGTATTGAACCTTTTTGGTTGATGAGTTTATAGATAAAGCTATGAATGGTTGAATGAGTATTTGAGCTATGCATGATATGGTATGAGTATGAGAGAATTGATCTATGTGATGGTTTAATATATACATTGGTTTTATTTGATGAGATAATTGTATTGTAATCTGAACTTACTAAGCTTTTGAAAGCTTACTGTGTGATTGTTTCTTTGTTTTACAGTATCAGTAAAGCTAGCTCGGATTCGGGATTTGTCAGCATCTCAATCACAATATTAGCAATCTATTTTGGGTACTTTTGGAAAGATGTACATAGTTGAAATATGACATGTATAGGGTTTTTTTTTTTTTGAGTAAGGCATGTATAGGTTAGATATGTGAATTATGTTTGAGATGTGTAAATAGCCATGTGATATGGCTAGACAAGATATTGGTAAAATGCTTGAATAGTTGTAGTATGTGATGTATATTTTGGCATGGCTTGATAGTATATGAAATGTCTTTTAAATGATGAGTTTTGTGATGAATTTAAGTCATTGTATCCAATATAAATATGGATGAATCATGCTTGGCTATGTATGTGATTTAGTTAAGTAAAATGGTTTATAAGTTGACATGATTTGAAATGAGACTGTATGAGATGATTTGATGATTATTTGACATAAAATTGGTTGCCATTATGTGTGTGGAATTATGCTCTAATGTGCTTGTAGGTTTGACCTTTGTGTGGGTGGCAAATTGGCCTTGCAAATGGCCTGTTTTGCCTACAAGGTTATGGCACACGGGCGTGCTTAGTGACCGTGGGGTAAAGCCAGTAGCTAGCTTAAGAGAAGATGGCTATGGCACACGGGCGTGCCTAGTAGCCATGTGAATAAGTCAGCATATGGCCTAAGAGCACACGAACTTAGCACACGGGCGTGCTTAGTGGCCGTGTGGAGAAGTCAGAGTACTTGTTCTGTTTTGGCACGACTTGGACACATGGGGGTGTCTGGTGACCGTGTGAGGCACACGGCCTGGTGGCACGGGCGTGTGGCCTCAACAGACTTGTTGAATATTTGAAATTTTAAAAATTTTCGTAAGGCCCCTAACCCCTCTCTAGCATGGGTTAAGGGTCTTGTGGGTCTTAATAAAGGACTATTTTATTATATTTTGATATAATTTGATAATGATTGACTTTGTGTCGTAAATTGAATGTGAAATGTTTTCATTGTTTGGTAATGCCTCTTAACCCTATTCTGATGACGGTTTTGGGTTATGGGTGTTACATTTTATTGGTATTAGAGCTACGGTTTAGTTGATTCTCGGACTAACGTAGCGTGTGTAAGTCTACCTATACATGCCATATATGAAATTGCGATAGTGTGATGAATTCTAATAGATATAAATGTGTTTTCATATAGTAATGGATCTCGATCGAGAAGTTGCTAACGACGTAGAGAGTAACACGCCTGCTCCGCTCAAGGGAAAGTGCCGGCCACATCTAGGCCGAATGATAGTGGTGAAGGAGGAGAGGCTAAGCAAGCCTTCTTTCGAATGATGAGCGAGTGGTTTATGGAGTTTGTTCGAACGAATTCGGCTGCTCCAAAACCTCCACCCCCACAACTACCTGCTGTGTCACAAGTTATAGATCCGATCAGATTCAATAAACCTCCCATGGATAAGATTCATAAGTATGGTGCCGAAGAATTTAGGGCCACAGCTGGTGATGATGCTGAGTGAGCTGAGTTTTGGCTCAAGAATACAATCTGAGTATTCGATGAGATGTCATTGACACCTGATGAATGTATAAAATGTGTTGTTTTGTTATTGAGGGATACTGCATATAACTGGTGGAAAACATTGATATTTGTGGTTCCGAGAGAAAGAATCACCTGGGATTTCTTTTAAGCCAAATTCAAAAAGAAGGATATTAGTCAACGCTTCATTAATCAGAAACGTAAAGAGTTTTTAGAGCTGAAATAGGGCCGTTTGTCCGTTACTGAGTACGAGCGAGAATTCATAAGATTGAGTCAATATGCGAGAGAATGTATTTCAATTGAAGCAAATATGTGCAAACGCTTCATAGAGGGATTGAATGAAGACATTAAATTTTTGGTTGGGATACTTAATATAAATGAATTTGTTATGTTAGTTGAAAGAGCATGCAAAGCTGAGGAGCTCAGTAAAGAAAAGAAGAAAGTTGATTTTGAAGCTTGTGATGAAAGAAAAAGATCGATGAGTAAGTTTTCTCAACCTTTTACAAAGAGACTTAGAGATACAAGCAACATATCAAATACTTCATTTGAACATCTGAGTAGAGATCGTACAAGACAAAGTGTTGGTTCGAGAAATCAAGCTCCAATTGAATCAAGTGTTGCTAGTGCTAAAAGTAACAAACCTGAGTGCAGACAGTGTGGAAGATGACATGTGGGAGAATGTTGGGGCAAGTACAACAATAGAGTTTGTTATAAATGTGGATCCCGAGATCATTTTATTCGAGATTGCCCAAAGATGGTCGAAGAGGAAAATGTTCAGAATGTGAGATCAAGTAATGTATCGACTCCGAGAATGTAAGTGGAAGTCAAAGAGGGACTACTAACATAGCTGTGAGGTCAAAGGCGAGAGCACCTGCCCGAGCTTATGCTATATGTGACGAGAGGAAGCATCATCTCCAGACGTCATAATTAGTACTTTTACTCTATTCGATATTGATGTGATTGCATTAATAGAACAAGGTTCAACTCATTCCTATGTGTGTTTGAATCTAGTATTGAATAAGACTCTACCTGTTGCGTCTACTGAATTTGTGGTTAGAGTATCAAATCCTTTAGGCAAGTGTGTCTTGGTGGATAAGGTTTGCAAGAATTGCCCATTAATGGTTCATGATGTATGTTTTCTGACTAATTTGATGTTGCTACCGTTTAATGAATTCGATATAATTTTGAGTATAAATTGGCTCACTCTTTATAATGCCATTGTGAATTGTAAAAGGAAGAGTATTGAATTGAAAAGTTAAAATGGTGAGATAGTTTGAATTGAATCCAGTGATATGAAAGGGTTATCAGTTATTGTATCCGCGATGAAAGCTTTGAACTATGTGAGAAAGGGTTGCGAAGCCTATCTGGCATATGTGGTTGATACAAAAGTGTTAGAAAAGAAAGTTGAATTTGTGCCTGTGGTTTGTGAATTTCCAGATGTGTTTCCTAAAGAGTTATCGAGATTTCCTCCGATTCGAGAAGTTGAATTTGGTAGTGACTTGGTACCGGGAACAACTCCTATTTCAATAGCACCGTATAGAATGGCACCAACAGAATTGAAAGAGTTGAAATCTCAGTTGCAAGAGTTGACTGATAGAGGATTTGCATGACCAAGTTTTTCGCCCTGTGGAGCTCCTATGTTATTTGTTAAAAAGACGGGCGGTACTATGAGAATGTATATTGATTATCGACAATTGAACAAGGTGACGATAAAGAACAAATATCCGTTGCCTCGTATTGATGATTTGTTTGATCAGTTGAGAGGAGCTACAGTGTTTTCTAAGATAGATTTGAGATCGGGCTGCTATCAGTTGAGAGTTAAAGAATCCGATGTACCAAAAACTACTTTCAGAACGAGGTACGGACATTACGAATTCTTAGTGATGCCTTTTGGACTAACAAATGCTCCTGCAGTGTTTATGGATCTGATGAATCGGATATTTAGATCGTATTTGGATCGTTTCGTTGTGGTGTTCATTGATGATATTTTGATCTACTCATGTGATGAGATGTTGCATGTCGAGCATTTGAGAATTGTACTACAAACTCAGCATGAGAAACAATTGTATGCAAAGTTTACCAAATGCGAATTTTGGTTACGTGAGTTTGGTTTTCTCGGGCATATTGTGTCAGCTGCGGGAATATGAATTGATCCGAGTAAAGTCTTAGCTATTTTAGAATGGAAGCCTTCAAGAAATGTATCTGAAGTTCATAGTTTTCTAGGACTAGTGGGATATTATAGACGGTTTGTGAAAGGCTTCTCGTTGATTGCGATTCCATTGACAAATTTGCTACAGAAAGATGTTAAATTTGAGTGGTCAGAAAAGTGTCAACAAAGTTTTGAACAGTTGAAAGTATTGTTGACAGAGGCGCCAGTGTTAGTTCAACCTGAGTCGGGTAAAGAGTTTATAGTTTATAGTGATGCATCGTTAAATGGCTTGGGTTGTGTACTGATGCAAGAAGGTAAAGTCATTGCTTATGATTCGAGGCAACTAACACTGCACGAAAAGAACTACCCAACGCACGACCTTGAATTGGCCGCGATTGTGTTCGCATTGAAAATATGGCGTCATTATTTTATTTGGTGAGAAGTGTCATATCTTTATAGATCACAAGAGTTTGAAATACTTGATGACTCAAAAAGACTTGAATTTGCGGCAAAGAAGATGGTTAGAATTGTTGAAAGATTACGAATTGTGATAGATTACCACCTGGGTAAAGCTAATGTTGTAGCTGATGCCTTGAGTCGGAAATCGTTATGTGCCTTGCGAGCTATGAGTATTCTGACAGATCTATGTGATGATTGAACGCTGCAAAATAGTCTAGTTTTAATATTTATAAAAGACTGATCGAACACAGATCGATCATGACAACGATAGAGGCAAGCGCACCTATCGAGCGATAGAGTATAGCTCGAGCAAGAATATCTTATCGAACCCAAGGATCCTAAAAGTACTACTACTCACTTTCTTCCTATTATTTAGCCTTAAATATGGAGTGATTAATTAACTTATCTAAGACTAATGAAATACTTAAACTAAATGCAAAGACAAAAGAATAAACTGGGAAAAGACTTTAGAAAACTCAGTTGATAAAGACGATACCCTCGGGAAGAATCCACCTATGACTTCACTTATTATCTAACATTCAATTCATATGATTTCTTTTACTTAGCTTGATCTGTGAGACTCCCTAACCTATATTAAACCTTCTCTCGAAGCGAATAATGTCTAACCTTAGGTTAATTAGTGGAACTCTCGTTCTCTTATAATAACCCCATAAAGAAGCAGTAAATCGATCAATGGACTCCCATATTAGGTTTCACCCTAATCCGGCAAAACCTCGTAACCCTATCTCTAGGCGCCTGATCAACTCTGCTTAATTATGCTAGATCTACTCTTAAGCAGGGTCTATTTCTCCTCCACCTAAGCACATCAGATTAAATTAAGCCACATAATTAAGAACAAACTAAGTATTTATCATATAAACCAATAAATCAAATAATAAAATCAATCATAGGTTTCATCCCCTTTAGGTATCTGAAGGGTTTAGTTCATAATAAAATAAGAAAACATCTCAAGAGAAAAGATAAAACAAAACATAAGAAATCCCTAAAGCCCCCTGAAGGAATTGAAGGAGAGATCCTCCATCTTGAGTAGAATTCTGACTCTTCGAGATGGATCAATTGGCTATCTTCGAGTAATTCCCTAAACGAGTAAAGCTCTGGCAGAAAATTTTGCTAAAACCTGATGCCCTTGAATTGCTACCTTGGATTGTTTATATAGACGTTTGGGATGCTTTACTTGGCTCCTAAGTACTCGTAAGTCAGGTATAATTCGTCCTAGGTGTTTGAGTATACTTAGGATTGAGTTTCTAGAGCTCCAAGCATCCTATTCCGAGTGAAATTTCTCTTTTTGGTGGCAGGGGCACTGCCTTGACACGCCCGTGTAAATTGAGGCTCAACCCGTGTCTCTATTCTATTGGTTTAGGCATGACCGTGACACACCCGTGCAAGTCGAGGGTCAAGCCGTGCTTCGGGTCTGTCAATTGGGGCACAGCCATGCAGATCGAGGATAGGCCGTGTTGGGCTTTTTGTCGATGAGACACGGTCGTGTGAATTGGTAATAGGCCGTGTTATAGGTGGATAACAAGGCACGACCATGTGGAATAAAGCCCAGGCTGTGTCGACTTCTTGGGTTGGCCCAATTTGGTCCGTATTAAGCTCGTTTTATGTTCTTTTTATCCTTAGGTGTTCTCCTGAGTATAAGACATGAAAAGAAAGGATTAAGAGCACCTTTTTACATAAATTGTGGGCTAAATCATCCAAAAGCATACTAAATATGGGGTTAAAATATATTACTTTTACGGTTTATCAAATACCCCCACACTTAAGCTTTTGCTTGTCTTCAAGCAAAATTCTCAACTTACAATTAAACCAAACTTTCCATAATTCATAATTCTTATCGACAATGTCTCACCATAATTCCTAGATAATTTATACATGGATAATTCAACTCAAAGAACCCTAAAGATTCAATTACGATAAGTCGTACCTTTATAGCATGAAACCGTAGGTGTCTCCCCTTATCTAAGTAATTAACTTTGATTCAAAACCGACAAGGATCGACATCCTCACTAAAGATTCATTCAAATCACTCAAAAGTGTTTAAGGTTCAAGAATAAGGACTCTAAGTCAAACTTAAAAATTTAATCCCATAAGCTTGCCTGAAAATCAAATCTCTACCGCTATATATGAGATGATGCACAGATCAAAAGGTCTTTAATCAATGTTGTAACGGGGCTAGGGTTAAAAGGTGTGGATAAAGGCTAAATTAGAGGTTAGAATCGAGACTGACTTGATAAATTACCAAACTAGAAACAATGAACTAAATATGAATATTTACATCGAATGAAAACTAATAATACCACTATTGATAATTATTCTATAATAAAGAGTATTTTCATCACTTGAAATTTGATAATACTTTAATACTGAGCTTTTTATTCAACAATTGGAGTTTAAATGCTCTAAGCTCTTTTATATACTACTAATATTGAATTTACTTGGATATTTTTCTTAAGAACAAACTAAAATATTACATCTTAAATGATAAATGTAACTACTAAACTAATATAATTCGGTAATTTAATCAAATCAAACCTCGATTAAAGATTAGTCAAAAGAATGGTGATAACAAATACAAAGGGATTCTGGGTTAATATTAGTGGGTGAGTCAATAAAAAGGTTATTAGGATTCAACGGGGTTTACTAGGGGTTAATTTGTGAAGGTAGGCTTTTTAGTGGAGTGAATGGGTTAAACCTAGGTGCCTTTATCATCTCAGTGTATCAAATCATTAATGTGGCCTCGACATGTATAAATGAGGCAAGTTCTAGAATAACAATTCAAAGTTGACACACTCATAATCAATTAAAGTGAGCATGAAAAAGGGTATATGCTCTATAAAGCTCAAAATATGACAAAAAATTATGGGTGCTTTGACATCAATCCTTATAAATTTTGAAATTCAATATGATACTCAAATTAGGTTCAAAAACCTATCAATTTTTTTAGAAAGTAGACTTATCATGCTCAATTCTCTAGTATCCTTCAAATTTAATCCTCAATGCACAATTAACTATGATTTAATTAGAGACATATCAATAAAGATCATAAATCATCAAAAATTTCACCCTAATTAATAATATGAGAAATTTGCTTAAAAACAAGACTAAATTCAAGGATTTTCAAATAGTACCATAGTTAACCCCCCGCTCTTAAGATATACATTGCCCTCAATGTTCAAAGATAGATAATGACAGTTATGAGATAAATCGAAAGAGAAGGGGGAAAGTGATACTTCCCGAATTTATGGATGAAGTCCAAAATACATTCCTCGGGTGACTTTTATGTGAATGTGTGTTTATGCGTCGTGTAATTGATTCTGCAAAGTCACTTAGTTAAATTTTTTTTTTTTTGAATATGGATTGCTTATGAGGTTAGATAGCCAATGGTAGGAAAATAAAATAATAATAAATAAAAAAAATGAAATACTAATGAAAGTTTAAATTGAAAACAACGTTCGATGATAAAAATAATAAATTTAAAATTCAGAAAAGTGGATGCCAAATAGCAATTTATGAGGACTCAGAGGTCCTCATCGTCAATTGGATCATGTGGAGGTGTTGGTGGGGATATATGAAAGTGATGGCAGATTTGTTGCAGGGTAGCCTCGATCCCATCAAAGCGTTGAGCGATGTCGATGGCGATGGGCACGATCTTGCCGAATTGTGTGAGGCGTGTCGAGATATCAGCCAATGAAGTTGCTGAAGATGATGGTTGCTAGCTCGGAACTTGTGGGACATCATCAGTAATGTCTGCGGGTATCTCCTCCTCTGTTGCTAGTCTGAATTGAGGGGGGTCCATCCCTCGACGATGCTTGATCATCTTCATGTGTAACATCGTCTGGATCCCCTGAGGTGTCATATGTTCGATTAGTGTAAGCGAGGACCTCTGATGATCGGTGTTGAGGAGTCTAAAGTGCCGTGCCAATCGCGTTATGTACGGTCCCATTGATAGGATTCCCTTTCTATGCGCCTCAGTCTGATGCTGTATTGCACATGCAATAAAATATGCGACATAGAAAACATGTATCATAAGAAGTAGACATCTTGTTTATTAACGATGCCGATGCTCTCTTTGCGGCTTGTAATGCTATGAGCAAGGATAGCATGAATGTACCTGAGAGCTGGGGAAAGGGCGGTTGCCTTAGAACGACTGGGATTATAGGTTTTTGTAGTGGGTTGTAATTTTTGCCAGCATTTGAGTGGTTCACAGTGGAGCTCTCGATTTAAATTGTCCAATGGGTTTTCTTCTATGAATTCGGGTGTGTAAAGTCTGAGTGCCGTTCCGAATTGAGGTATGCTTAGTTAACGAACTGTGCCTCCCAGGCAGAATTGGATGGTGTCGGCATCGTCAAAGTGCATCATTACTGTCTGAAGTGTGAATGTAACACAGAATTCAAGGGTAAGTTCCAAAAATGTGGGTTCATCGATGGCGAAGAAGTTTCCCCAAGGGTCGGTTGAGAGAAGTGCCTCAATATCAGTTCGAGTCCGACTTGCCCCACTGCATTCCAGTCAATGCGTCTACCAGTGCCAATAGGTCTCTTCCGGATCTTTAAATAGCGCTCTTCTTGTGTTGCTTGAGGGAATTTGAGGAAAGGATGTCGAAGTTTGGTAGAGGCACTTGCAGAGGACGATCCAGATATTTTTCTCTTCTTACTTGGAACGGATCGTTTAATACGTGATGACGACATAATTCCTGAAAAGTAATCAAAAGAGAACCACTTCCTTTAGATAGCCAGGAATTTACCTAAGCAAAATCAATTAGTATTATTATAATTGCTTCTTCAAGAAAATATCAGCAACCATAATTTAATTATTCATTTAGAATAATTCCTCACTAAAATCATACTAAATAAAATAATAAGGCTATACAATGAATTCATTGGAACCAGACATGTTGCATTATGATTTAAAGGCTAACTATGTTTTGCAATATAGCATCAATTCGTCATTGATGAGAGCCAATAAAAGCATCGTGTAAAAGTGCTGCAGTAGAGAATTTATCAACAAGAGAAATAGGAGGAAGCACTTAATAAACAACCAAGAAGAAAATTAAAGAAAATGTACTGAACCAAATTGAATAAACTAAAAATGAATCAGATTCTTTTGAAATCTAAGATCAAACAGAACTTTAAATAAGGAGAAAAAATGCAAAAAAAAAATAAATAAAAAGAAACCAGGAACGGTGGTATTTGATGAGCACGGGTGGAGGTATGACGGTGTAGCTGGGTTCCGCAGTGTGAGCACGGCCTGGTAGGGGCGTGTTGATTGCGGGCACAGTGGTGTTGCAGTCGTGTGGGTGGTTTGTGGTTGCTTCTTTGAGAAAAAATGGTTGGAAGGCGGTGGGTTGGGGGAAGGGGAATGATTTGGTGGCTGGATTGAAGAAAAGGGGTTTGGAAACTGAGTTTTAGGGTTTGGGATTGGGGAAGTGGACGGCTATTTTAATATATAGGGAAGGTAGCACGGCCTTCCGCCACAGCCATGTTTAATTTGAAATGCCCATGCTTTTCGTGATTTTTTTTTTAAAAATTTGAGCACAATTTACGGTTTTTAGCACGCCTGTCTCAAATTGGCATGCCCGTGCTTGGTAAGTTAGTATGTTCACATGGTCGTGGTGCGCGACCATGTTCTAGACGTGCTTAATAATTCAATATCTTCACACGGTCATGAGGCACGGTCGTGCAATGCCCGTGTTAGACAAGTCAGTAGCCTCACATGGATATTTCGCACGACTGTGTTCTGGTGTTGCAATCCGTGTTTGAGAAGTCAGTGTCTTCACACGGTCACGAGGCATGGCCGTGTCTTTTTGTCGCAGCCTGTGTGTAACACCCCAAACCCGTCAACACAATACAACCGAATCTGGCATGCTACGGGGTGAAGTAGTTTGAATAAACAAGTTTCTTGGTTTATTTATTTTTTACTGAAAACCCTTTTATCGATCTTAAAGTTTAGAAAAAAAACCTTATATAAAGTGATGTTGAAAATTTAAGTTTGAAATCAACTTCATTAATTTTGTCATTACTTTGTGAATAATGTCACCCGATGGTAATGTTGTAAAAACCCGATAAAGAGTATAGTTTTGTAAATCCCATTTTAATTTCAGTTATTTAAGCAAATCAGGCTATTAAACATATGTAGGACATTTAAAAAAAACAAAAAAAAACCCAAACTAATACTTAGCGGCCTTGTTACAAACCAAAACCAACTTTAGGTCAATAGATAAAATTGAAATAGTAACTAAAAGAAATCAAAACCCAAACGAGCATGCATGGTCGCCTCGAGTCCTTCCCGGCTCCATATCCGTAATCTACGCCTCATCGGCAAAATATAAGGGAAGGGGTGAGTCACCAAGACTCAGTGTATAAATCCCCAACCCGATAGTGCAAGCACTTACACAAATCATCAGTAAAACATGCAAATCATGCAACCCCATAACCTAACCATCCAATCTCCTTTGTCTACCCCGTGTGGTCAAAACCACTGGTGGTCAAAACCACTGGTGACCGTATTCACAAATATATAACGGTGTGGTCAAAACCACTGATGATCGAAGTCACAAATCAAGTGATGGGGCCAACCCATCGTGTGGTCAAAACCACTGATGACAACCCCGTAATCAACATGTGGGGCCAACCCACTATGGTACCAAACCACTGGGACGAGTCACAATATTCATATGTGGTCAAAACCACTGGTGGTCAAAACAACTAGGACTTAGTCAGAAAATATAATATCAAGACGGGGCCAACCCGTCGTGTGGTCAAAACCACTGGTGACAGTCCAAATATCTCTTCCCCCTCCTCTCAATAATCCCACCATCATGTCCATATTAATCATGGCATAATAACATATAATGATGCAAATAACACATGGCATATATTTAACAGTGACATGATAGCATATACCGAGATTTATAATCAGGGGACTTACCCAGAGTCCATGCTCATGCCCACAAGGCATAACTACTGATTTTAATGGCTATAACAGAAACACAATAAACATGTCAAACCAACAAAGTGTGTAAGCGTTACACACCTGACTATTTTTAGATCTAAACGAAGTCCCAAAATGTTAGCCTTCACTCTACCCTACAATCGGCCAACACACAGTTTTTAAGTTTAAAGCCATTCGGCTAAACACCATAATCCCAAAGATGCGTCACACAAAGGCACACTCACCTTGATGCCGATTTGGTTTCCAACCAAATCCCGAAACTACACGAAGTATCTCCCTTACAATCGGCCAAGCCCTTAATCAGCAACCAGATCTTAAAATCCACTGTATTCGACTACTTTCCCCCTCCTACAATCGGTCTTAAACACATCATTAGAAATCTAAAGGCCATTTAGCCATAACAGGATTCTCGAAACAAAAAGAGTTTGACACATCCTTCCCTTAGTCGACAGATTCGGCCACCAATCATCAAAATATCGTCACACCCTAGTGATCTTAGAGGTTTCGGCTATCAACATAAACAGGGATGGAGTTTAGTATACGGATCTTTAATAGAGGGGAGGATAGAGGGGAAATCACTTACCAAGGGATTCGGCTTGCCTAAAAAAGAAGAAGATAGATTCGGTCAAGGAGGAGAAAACGCAAGATATCTCTTCGGCTTTTGCCAAGATTCAGCCCTAGCACCACACAAAGGTTCGAGGTTCGATTTTAAGAATCAAGGAAGAGATGGGTTTTGGCACTTAGAATACTGAAGAAAAACACAAGAAGAGAGGGATTTATGAGCAGAGTATTCGGCCAATTACTAGAGAAAAGAGAAGAAGAAGAAAACTCAACAAAGTTTCGGCTTTGAAGATGTTAAGGATGAAGAAGAAAAAGGAATAGGAATGAGGAGGATTCGTCAAAGGAGAATGAAAGAATTTTCGGCACAAGGGGTTTGAGAGAAAGAAAAGATGCAAATGAGGTTTCGGCTTGACCCAGAACAAAAAAGAAAGGAACCTCTCTCTCAACTAGCCGAGATGCTCCCCAAATTCACTAAGAACATTCGGCACGCCCTTTTGCTAACCCAACCGATTGCACTCCTCCTCCCCACAGTCCAACTTTTGGCCAACACTTCAAGACTCCCACTCATAGCCGTCCCCCTCATCTTTCCTTGAATTCCTCTCATCCACTTATTCAAACAAGTTTGAGTGAGTCCTACACCTATCACATAAAGTTAGCCTAATCCATATCCCTCCAACAGAGTCCTACCTGAGCACACCTCTTCCTTGCTCTTGGCGTGAAAAAGAATAATCAGAAAGGGATTTCTGCTGCTCGAACCTGAGCTCCCTTCCTTTCATGTGGCGTCACTGCTTAAGGCCTTAAGTGGCGCCTCCTTGCCACTTTACCAAGGCAATTCCTTGTGTCTAAATCCTTCCATAATTTCTTTTAACCCCTAACTTTCTTAGCTCCCTCTTCCTAGGCACCAAAACAAAAATTTTTGCCATGACTCAGGCCTAACCCGAGGTCATGCCTGGACCCGAAAACATGCAAAACTATCACAGCAGACATAAGTCACATGCAAACACATGCAAAATGCAGAGACCCTATTTTAAGGATGTTACAGTTCTACCCCTTAAAAATAATTTCGACCTCGAAATTACCTGGTCAGAAGTGTTGAGGGTATTACTGCCACATCACATCCTCTGGTTCCCACGTCGCCTCCCCCGTACCATGGTTCCGCCATAGCACTTTCACCAAGGGAACTGACTTTCTACGCAAGTGACATCCCAATCCAAAATCTGTACCGGTTCCTCTTCGAAAGACAAGTCCGAGCTCACTTCAATCTCTGCAACTGGCACAACGTGTGACGGATCTGATCGATAGCGCCTAAGTATCGAAACATGAAAGACATCGTGAATCTGACTTAACTCTGTCAGAAACTCGAGCTGATAAGCTACCGATCTTACTCCCCACAACACCGTGTACGACCCGATAAACCTAGGGCTTAGCTTCCCTTTCTGCCCAAATCTCGGCACTTTCTTCCATGGCGATACCTTTAGAAAAACCTTATAACCCACTACATACTCTATATCCCTGCGCTTAAGATTGGTATAGGACTTCTGCTGGTCCGACGCTTCCTTAAGACGAGCCTGAATCACCTTAACCTTATCCTCAATTTCTGCCACCAACTCCGGACCTAATATCTGCCGTTCACCCAACTCTGTCCAACAGGTAGGAGTACAACATTTTCGTCCATACAGTGCCTCATATGGTGCCATTTGGATACTCGCTTGATAACTATTGTTATAAGCGAACTCTACCAATGGTAGATACTCCTCCCAACTACCACTGAAATCTAGAACACAGCCCCTTAGCACATCCTCTAAAATCTGAATTACTCTTTCAGACTGTCCATCGGGTTGCGGGTGAAAAGCTGTGCTAAAATCCAACCTCATTCCCAAAGCCTGATGTAAAGCTCTCCAGAACCTCGACATGAACCTCGGATCCCTATCCGAGATAATTGACACTGCAACACCATGCAACCTTACTATCTCGGCCGCATACAACTTAGCTAACTTCTGAAGCGGATAATCAACCCTCACTGGTATGAAATGAGCTGATTTAGTCAAACGGTCCACAATCACCCAGACTGAGTCCTTATTGCTAGGCGTAAGGGGTAGCCCACTGACAAAGTCCATGGTAATCCTTTCCCACTTCCACTGAGAATCTTCACCGGCTGAAGTAAACCTGACGGCAACTGATGTTCAACTTTGACCTACTGACACGTTAGGCACTTACCTACAAACTCAGTCACTTCCGCTTCATACAGCCACCGCGCTCGTAGAATCTTGGTACATCTTGCTACCTCCAGGATGCATAGCGTATGGGCTGCTATGTGCATCCTGAAGAATCCTTTGCCTCAACTCGACGTCTTTCGGCGTACAAGCTCTCCCTTGAAAACACAACACTCCATTGTGAGTCAAGTTGTAACCTTCCAACCTATTACTCTGAACTTGCAACCTCCGAGCATTCAGGCCCTCATCCACTAACTGTTTCTCTTTAATCTGCTCTACCCAAGTCGCCTTTACTTGCAATTCTGCCAACAAACTCCCATCGTCATACAGACTAAGGTGAGAAAACATCACTCGCAAGTCTGCGACCACCTTGCGGCTCAACGCATCAGCTACTACATTAGCCTTACCCGGATGGTACTCAATCGAGCAGTCGTAGTCCTTCAACAACTAAATTCACCTTCGCTGTCTCAAATTTAAATCCTTCTACGTCAACAGATACTTCAGACTATTGTGATCTGTGTAGACTATCGACTTCCTCTATATAAATAGTGTCTCCATATTTTCAGGGCGAACACCACTGCAGCCAACTCCAGATCATGTGTCAGATAGTTAACCTCATGCGGTCTGAGTTGTCGAGAGGCATACGTCACCACTTTCCCTTCCTGCATTAGCACACATCCCAAGCCAGTATGTGATGCATCACAGTAGACTGTGAATACCTTTCCTGCCTCAAGCTGTACCAGAACCGGAGCTTCCGTCAGAATTTTCCTCAACTTGTCAAAACTTTCCTGCTGTTTCTCTAACCACACAAATGAAACTCCTTTCCTTAATAACTTGGTCAATGACGCCGCGATTAGAGAAAATCCTTCCACAAATCTCCAATAATACCCCCCCAGACCTAGAAAACTCTGAATTTCTGCAACCGACCTAGGCGATTTCCAATCCAACACCGCATCAATCTTGCGAGAGTCCACTCTAATCCCTTCAGTGGACACTACGTGACCTAAGAAAGTCACTTCCCTAAGCCAGAATTCACACTTACTGAATTTGGCAAATAGCTGCTTTACCCTTAGAATTTGCAAAACCACCCGCAGGTGCGTATCATGGTCCTCCTCAGTCCTTTAGTACACCAATATGTCGTCTATAAATACTATGACAAACTGGTCCAAGTACTGCTGAAACACCCGATTCATCAAGTCCGTGAATGCTACCGGTGCATTGGTTAACCCGAACGGCATCACTAAAAACTCGTAATGTCCATACCGAGTACGGAATGCCGTCTTATGAACATCAGCCTCCTTCACTTTGAGTTGATGGTACCCCGTCTTGAGATCTATCTTCGAGAAAACCGATGCACCCTTAAGTTGATCAAACAAGTCGTCAATCCTAGGCAACGGATACTTATTTTTGATCGTCAACTTGTTCAGCTGGCGGTAGTCTATACACATCCGCATTGTGCCATTTTTTTTCTTAACAAAGAGCACAGGTGCTCCCTAAGGAGATATACTTGGTATAATGAAACCTCGGTCCAACAACTCCTGGATTTGGGTGTTCAACTCCACCAATTCCTTTGGCGCCATTCGATACGGGGCTATAGACACTGGTGCAGTTCCGGGTAACAGGTCTATACCGAATTCAACTTCCCTATCCGGAGGCAGACCCGAAAGTTCTTTTGGGAACACATCCACAAATTCCCCTACAGTTCGGACACTCTCCACAGCTACATCCTTGGCTCCCAAAGCACAAACATGCACCATGAATGCCTCATAACCCTTTCTTACCATTTTCTCCGCCTTCAGTGTAGAGACCACATTAGATAAGTAATCCCTTCTATTACGTATCATCACCACCTCTCTACTTTCCATCATCCTCAATACCATGCGCTTGGCCGCGCAATCCAAACTTGCCTGGTACTTCACTAGCCAATCCATCCCGAGAATCAAATCTAACTCCCCAAATGGTAGTTCCATCAAATCAGCCAAAAACACGACCCCTTGAAGTTCTAGGGGTACATCCCTATATAGTTTACTTACTTCTACAGAGTGACCTAAAGAGCTTATCATAGTCATCTTCCTAGAAGTAATCTCGGAGTTCAAGTTCATAGTTTCCACTATGCTACTGGCTACATATGAGCGCGTTGAACCCACATCTATCAAAACATTATAAGGTAGTCCAAAGATTAAGAACGTACCGGTTATGACGTCCGGTGCGTCACCCTCCTCTTGACGGCTCACCGTAGACTAATCCAGACTGTCTCACCTCTATTCCACCTGCACCTCTGCCCAGTGCTCCCCGGCCTTTGCCAGAGCCATTACTTCCCCTAGCAGCACCACGGCCCCTCTGTGGCTGCTGACTATCCCTCCTATTTTGAGTATGATTCTGATCCCCAGACTGTAACCTAGCTGACCTCTATGGACAATCCCTCACTCGGTGCCCCATCGATCCACACTCAAAGTATCCCCTATTTCCAGTCCAACATTCTCCCGTGTGAGACTTTTTACATCGAGCACATCATGACGTCCACTGAGTATCAGCCGCAGTAGGCATAGCAGCTTGATTCGACCCACTATATCTACCCTATTTTTGCTAATTCCCGGTAGACCCAGATGATCCAGAATTCCTCTTATTCCAACCCTTGTCCTAATTCCGTCTAGCTGACTGTTTCACTTCTTCCGCAACTTTGGCCTTTTCCACTAAAACCACAAACTCTCCTTCATGCTGTGGAGCAATCAGCAACCTCAGATCATCCCTTAATCCATCCTTGAATCTGACACATCGCTCATGCTCTGTAGCTATAATGCTCCGAGCATATCGGCTCAACCTTAAGAATTCTGCCTCGTACTCCGATACGGACTTACTCCCCTGAACTAGCCTCAAAAACGCCTTCCTCTGCATATCAATATAACTGGTCCCAACATACTTCTTCTGATAAGCTACCTGGAAATAATCCCAAGTGAGATCATCCGCTGCAGCACCATCCCGAACTGTGAGCCACCACTGGTATGACTCATCTCGGAGAAGCGACACTACTCCCTTTAGTTTCTCCTCAGCTGTCAGATCCAAATCGTCCATGATTCATTCTGTCGCCTCCAACCAATACTCACCGTATTGGTTTCGCACCAGATACACCTCGAAATACCTCAGCTCCATTGGTTCGGAGTCGCTAAGATATCGATTTCTGAGCTCCCGTGCCTCCACGTACTCCAGCCACTCTTTCCAGAACTCGCAGCATCGCCTGCGACACTGCATCTTCCCCTGTTTGATCTTGATACTCTACACCAGCAGCTGGTGGTGGTATCTCATTCTCAGACCCTTGACCAGACCTAACGGGTTTCGATACGGTCATTCTGCCTCTACAGCGTCCTCGCACATTACAACCACGTCCCCTAGTACTCATGTCTATAATCGCGATTTATCTACTTAAAGAAATTTTTATGAATTAGCTTCTGTTCCACTGATTACCCATGAATAAGTTTTATGTAAAGAAATTTGTAGTGGTTCTTTCGATCATCATAAAGTTTTCATTTCAATTTCCTACCCTAATACAGTGTATCACATTTACTCATCAACAACCTCCTCCACCCATACTCCACATGTAGGGGTATTCTCGTCATTTCACTACCCGGGGGTATTTTCATAATTTAACCTATCAGGATATTTTAGTAATAAATCAGGGTTAATTCAAAACCTTTACAAATCGTAGGTATTTCAGAAATTTTAGAAATCTAGGCTATTTTCGTAATTTCATAAACCAGGGGTATTTTCGTAATTTTCCAAAAATATGGTTCCAGGTGATTATACAAAATAAGGGTATTTTGAAAATTTTCATTTCGGGGGTACTTCGATAATTTCCATACTGAGGGTATTTTGGTAATTTTACAAGTCAGGGGTAATCTGGTCATTTTTCAAATTAGGGGTATTTTGGTCATTTCCAAATCAAGGGTATTTTAGTCATTTTCAAATCAAGGGTATTTTGGTCATTTTCAAATCAAGGTGGCCGGTCCCTTTCGGGTTTTAGTTATTGAATTTAGCCTGTGAATAAGTTGTCTTAGTTAGGGCGAACCATCACTACGCACCAGGTAGGATTCAAGTGAAGAAGAGGTGAGTCACTAGGACTGCTTAAATACTAAGCTCCCCCGAATCCATTCCTAGACATGCGCACAATGGTTGCCACACCCTTAACTTAGCGACGTACACGCAGGTTTGTTTAGTGGATCTTTAAGTCTTATGTAATTTGTGTTAGAGTAAGCTATTCCTAGGGTTCAATAACTCATATTCTACTAATCTACGATCCCGAAATGCCCATTTTCCCCACATATAATTCACGCAACAGTTAAGGATACTTACCTGGGCGGATTGGTGCTGGAGACTCGGTGCCATGCTGTTCAACCCATGTGCCTTTTCCACAAAACATTTCAAAACCCTACTTTAAAACATTTTGGGCCTCAGGCCCACAGTCGAGCTTTTGAACTTGGCTCTGATACTAAAATTGTAACACCCCAAACCCGGTCAACACACCACAACTGAATCTGGCATGCTACGGGTTGAAGTAGTTTGAATAAACAAGTTTCTCGGTTTATTTTTTTTACTGAAACCCCTTTTATCGATCTTAAAGTTTAGAAAAAATCCTTATATAAAGTGATGTTGAAAATTTAAGTTTGAAATCAACTTCATTAATTTTGTCATTACTTTGTGAATAATGTCACCCGATGGTAACGTTGTAAAAACCCGATACACAATATAGTTTTGTTAATCCCATTTTAATTTCAGTTATTTAAGCAAATCAGGTTATTAAAAATATGCAAGAAATTAAAAAAAAAACCCAAACTAATACTTAGCGGCCTTATTACAAACCAAAACCAACTTTAGGTAAATAGATAAAATTGAAATAGTATCTAAAAGAAATCAAAACCCAAACGAGCATGGATGGCTGCCTCGAGTCCTTCCTGGCTCCATATCCACAATATACACCTCATCTGCAAAATATAAGGGAAGGGGTGAGTCACCAAGACTCAGTGTATAAATCCCCAACCCGATAATGCAAGCACTTACACAAATCATCAGTAAAACATGCAAATCATGCAACCCCATAACATAACCATCCAATCTCCTTTATCTACCCCGTGTGGTCAAAACCACTGGTGGTCAAAACCACTGGTGACCGTAGTCACAAATACATAGTGGTGTGGTCAAAACCACTGATGACCGAAGTCACAAATCAAGTGATGGGGCCAACCCACTGTGGTACCAAACCACTGGGACGAGTCACAATATTCATATATGGTCAAAACCACTGGTGGCCAAAACCATTGGGACTTAGTCATAAAATATAATGTCAAGACGGGGCCAACCCGTCGTGTGGTCAAACCACTGGTGATAGTCCAAATATCTCTTCCCCCTTCTCTCAACAATCCCACCATCATGTCCATATTAATCATAGCATAATAACATATAATCATGCAAATAACACATGGCATACATTTAACAGTGACATGATAGCATATGCCGAGATTTATAATCAGGGGACTTACCCAGAGTCCATGCTCATGCCCACAAGGCATAACTACTGATTTTAATGGCTATAACAGAAACACAATAAACATGTCAAACCAACAAAGTGTGTAAGCATTACACACCTGACTATTTCTCGATCTAAATGAAGTCCCAAAACATTAGCCTTCACTCTACCCTACAATCGGCCAATGCATAGTTTTTAAGTTTAAATCCATTCGGCTAAACACCATAATCCCGAAGATGCGTCACACAAAGGCACACTCACCTTGATGCCAATTTGGTTTCCAACCAAATCCCAAAACTACATGAAGGATCTCCCTTATAATCGGTCAAGCCCTTAATCGGCAACCGGATCTTAAAATCCACTGTATTCGGCTACTTTCCCCTCCTACAATTGGTCTTAAACACATCATTAGAAATCTAAAGGCCATTCGGCCATAACAGGAATCTCAAAACCAAAAGAGTTTGACACATCCTTACCTTAGTCGATAGATTCGGCCACCAATCACCAAAATATCGGCACACCCTAGATCGTAGAGGTTTTGGCTATCAACATAAACAGGGATGGAGATTAGTATACGGATCTTTAATAGAGGGGAGGATAGAGGGGAAATCACTTACAAGGGATTCGGCTTGCCTCAAAAAGAATAAGATAGATGCGGTCAAGGAGGAGAAAATGCAAGAGATCTCTCCGGCTTTTGCCAAGATTCGGCCCGAGCACCACACAAAGGTTTAAGGTTTGATTTTAAGAACCAAGGAAGAGATGGGTTTTGACACTTAGAATACTAAAGAAAAATACAAGAAGAAAGGGATTTATGAGCAGAGTATTTGGCCAATCACTAGAGAAAGGAGAAGAAGAAGAAAACTCAACAATGTTTCGGCTTTGAAGATGTTAGAGATGAGGAAGAAAAAGGGAATAGGAATGAGGAGGATTCATCAGAGGAGAATGAAAGAACTTTCTGCACAAGGGGTTTGAGAGAAAGAAAAGATGCAAATGAGGTTTCAGCTTGACCCAAAACAAAAAAGAAAGGAACCTCTCTCTCAACTAGCTGAATTGCTCCCCAAATTCACTAAAAAGATTCGGCACACCCTTTTACTAACCCAACCAATTGCACTCCTCCTCCCCACAGTCCAACTTTCAGCCAACACTTCAAGACTCCCACTCATAGCCGTCCCCCTCATCCTTCCTTGAATTCCTCTCATCCACTCATTCAAACAAGTTTGAATGAGTCCTACACCTATCACTTAAAGTTAGCCTAATCCATATCCCTCCAACAGAGTCCTACCTGGGCACACCTCTTCCTTGCTTCTGGCATGAAAAAGAATAAGCAGAAAGGGATTTCTGCTGCTCGAACCTGAGCTCCCTTCTCTGCATGTGGCGTCACTGCTTAAGGCCTTAAGTGGTGCCTCCTTGCCACTTTACCAAGGCAATTCCTTGTGTCTAAATCCTTCCATAATTTCTTTTAATCCCTAACTTTCTTAGCTCCCTCTTCCTAGGCACCAAAACAAAAATTTTGGCCATGACTCAGGCCTAACTCGAGGTCATGCCTGGACCCGAAAACATGCAAAACTAGCACAGCAGACATACAGTTACATGCAAACACATGCAAAATGCAGAGACCCCATTTTAAGGATGTTACACTGTGTTGAAGAAGAGAGGTTTTCCCTGTTTGTACACGGTCATTGGTACGCCCATGTTATAGGCCGTGTTAATGATCCTGCATTTTTGTTAGACTTTTACAAAACAATGTTAATGCGATTAACGTTCGGGTTGTCTCCCGAAAAGCGCTTGTTTATAGTCTTAACCTAGACTCTCCTTGTTTTTCAGTTCTAAAGGAAGGCTCATGGAGCATAAACTCCTCTCTCGTATCTCTAAAATCTGCACCATTATAAATTTTAAGTCGGTGACCATTTACCTTGAACGTGCCTTTAGTGGGATGAGTTACCTCAATGGTGCCATATGAAAATATTATTTTGATCATGAATGATCTTGACCATCTGGATTTTAGCTTCCCAGGGAATAGTTTAAACCTTGAATTGTATAGTAGGACTAGGTCCCCTACTTCGAAATGTTTTGATCGCTTGAGACGAGCATCGTGACATCGCTTTGTTGATTCCTTATATAGCTTTAAGTTCTCATAAGCTTCCATTCTCCATTCATCCAGCTCATTTATCTGCATCATTCGCTTCTTTCCTGCAAGTTTGAGGTCAGTATTTAAAAATTTTGTTACCCAGAAAGCTTTATGTTCTAACTCGAATGGTAGATGACAGCTTTTCCCGTATACGAGCTTGTATGGGGATGTCCCTAGAAGTGTTTTGAATGCTGTTCTGTAAGCCCATAAAGCATCATCTACTTTAACTGCCCAATCTTTTCTATTTGATTCAACCATTTTTTCTAGAATATGCTTAAGCTCTCGGTTTGCTACCTCAACTTGCCCACTAGTTTGAGGATGATATAGGGTGGCTGTTTTGTCGTATACTCCATATTTCTTTAGAACTTTTTCAAATTGTGTATTACAGAAATGAGTACCCCTATCACTAATATGGCTCTGAGTGTCCCGAATCAAGAAAATAGTTTCTTGAGAAATTTAATTACTACCCTAGCATCATTGGTAGGTAAGGCTTCCGCTTCTACCCATTTTGACATGTAATCAACTGCTACTAAGATGTATTTATGTCCAAAGGAACTAGGGAATGGTCCCATAAAATCTATACCGCATACATCAAATATTTCACATGACAGTATATATGTTTGAGGCATTTCATCACGTTTAGAGATATTACCTATTCTTTGGCATTTGTCACACGAGGTAGCATACCTGTTGGCATCTTTAAATAGAATGGGCCAAGAAAACTGATTCAAGTATTTTCACATCTTTGTCTTAATACCACCGTAGTGTCCTCCTGATGGTCCTGAATGACAATGTTCCAGGATTTTGCTTGCCTCTGTCCTTATAACGCATCTTCAAATTACTTGATCTGCACATATGTGGAAAAGAAAGGGATCCTCCCAAAAATAAATTTTCACATCAGCAAAGAATCGCTTCTTTTAGTGATGTGTCAATTTTCATGGTAGGATGTTAGCTGCTAGATAGTTTGCAATATTTGCAAACTAGGGTACTTTAGAATGTGTTATAGAAAAGAGCTATTCTTCGGGAAACAATTCATTTATTTCATGTTCATCAAGTTCTTTGGTGTGTGGATTTTTGAGTCTTGAAAGATGATCTACTGCAAGATTCTCAACTCCCCTCTTATCCTGTATTTCGAAGTCAAATTCCTTTAAGAGTAAAATCCATCGTATTAGTCTAGGTTTTGCATCAAGTCTGTTTAAAAGATAACGAAGAGCAGAATGATCAGTGTAAACAACAACTTTAGATAATATTAGATATTATCTAAATTTGTCAAAAGCAAAAACTATAGCTAGCAATTCTTTCTCAGTCATGGTGTAATTTTCTTGAACGGGTGTTAATGTTCTGCTAGCGTAGTAGATTGGCTGAAAATGCTTGTCTCTTCGTTGTCCCAAAACTGCACCTACTGTAAAGTCACTTGCATCACACATTAATTTGAAGGGTAAGTTCCAATCAAGTGCAATTACAATCGGTGCATTTACTAATTTATCCTTAAGGACATTGAATGCATCTAAACATTCCTGATTGAAATTAAAAGGAACATCTTTTTCTAGTAACTTTGTCAAAGGCTTAGCTATTTTAGAAAAATCCTTAATAAATCTTCTATAAAAACCTGCGTGTCCTAAAAACCTTCTAATAGGACTGAGCTAGGGGGAGGTAATTTTTTTATAGTTTCAACTTTTGCTTTATCTATCTTAATTCCTTTACTAGAAATCTTATGTCCTAATACAATCCCTTCTCTAACCATAAAATGGCATTTCTCCCAATTTAAAATAAGGTTTGTTTCTTCACATCTCGTTAGAACTCATTTTAAATTTTTAAGGCAAAGATGGAAAGAATTACTGAATACTAAGAAATCATCCATAAATACCTCCATGATGTCCTCCACGAGTTCGTCGAATATTGCTAACATGCAACCCTGAAAAGTAGCAGGAGCATTACATAATCCAAAAGGCATTCTATGATAAGCAAACATACCGTATGGGCATGTAAATGTTATTTTTTCTTGGTCTTCAAGAGCTATGGGGATTTGAAAGTATTCAGAGAGTCCATCCAGGGAGCAGTAGTACATATGCCCAGATAATCTTTCTAGCATTTGATCTATGAAAGGCAAGGGAAAATGATCTTTTCTGGTGGCATCATTCAACTTTCTATAGTCTATGCAGACTTTACATCCTATAACTATTCTTGTGGGAATTAACTCATTTTTTTCATTGGGTACTACCGTCATTCCTCCTTTCTTTGGGACTACCTGCACAGGACTTACCCAAGTGCTGTCAGAAATAGGATAGATTATTCCTGCATCTAGAAGTTTAATTACCTCAGCTTTGACCACTTCTTTCATGTTGGGGTTTAAACGTCTCTAAGGTTACACACATGGTTTATATTCTTCTTCCATCAAAATTTTGTAGGTGCAGAATGTGTGGCTTATTCCCTTGATATCGAAAATTTTCCAAGCTATGGCTTTCTTGTGTTATTTTAGGACTTTTATCAGTTCCTCCTTTTCTTTAGATTTTAATTCTGAGGAGATGATTACTGGTAGTGTAGAATTGTCTCCAAGGTATGCGTATTCTAGGTGTTTTGGTAATTGTTTGAGTTCCAATTTGGGTGGCTCTCCGATGGAGATTTTTTGTTTTATTTCATTATCATCCTCGATGCTTTCTTCTCTCCGTTGTTCATATGATGACATTTTTAGATTCGACTTATTGTCTTCATCTTCTTCTCCCTCTTCTTGAGTTGGACACAATTCCAATGTGTCACCTTGTATAATTTCCTGTAATGAATTTTTTATAATATGATCGAGAGTGTCGATTTAAATAACAGAATCATCTTGTTCTTTAGAATATCGCATGGCATCATAGAGTTGAAAGATAATTTCTTCATCATCTATTGTCAGAGCTAGTTTACCATGACCTACATCAATAATACCTCTAGTAATGGCTAAAAAGGGACGCCCTAAGATTAAAGGAACATTAATGTCTTTATCCATGTCTAACACAACAAAATCAACAGGAAAAATAAATTTATCAATTTTGACCAAGACATCTTCAATAATTCCCCTAGGATATTTGATAGATCTATCGGCTAATTGAATACTTATCCTAGTGGGATTTGGTTCCCCAAGATTTAGCCGTTTAAATAATTTGTAAGGCATTAAATTAATACTAGCGCCTAAGTCTGCTAATGCTTTCTTGATGTTTAAACTACCAATTAAGCAAGGAATAGTGAAACTCCCTGGATCTTTTAATTTTCGTGGTAGTCTATTTTGGAGAAGTGCTGAACATTCTTCATTAAACTCCACTATGGATACCTCCTCAAGCTTCCTTTTGTTTGTAAGAAGTTCCTTTAAGAATTTTGCATACTTCGGCATCTGTGAAATAGCTTCAACGAAAGGTAAATTGGTATGTATTTGTTTAAAAAGTTCGAGGAACTTACCATACTGAGCATCCAATTGTTCTTCAATTTTACTAGATATGGAATTTTTGTTTTATTCTCTGTAGGCAATGGATTATCGTTCTCACCTTCTATAGTATTTTTCTTGATAATTTAATGTGGTGTCTTTCTTTGTAGTTCAATTAACTCTTTGCCACTCCTTAGTGTAACTCCTTTTACCTGCTGTGTGCCTTTGGAAAAAATCTATGTACGTATTTCACATAATATCTTAATAAGTAGTCCAACCGACGTGATGATTTCTCTTATCTAAATTTTGATTCCCTCGATTGATCTTTGTTGTTCATCGAGTGTTTCTTCAGCCTTTTGAAGACGAGAGTTTGTAGCTGTCACCAATTTTGTCAAAATCTCTTCGAGGTTTGATTCCCTTTCCTTTGGTTAAGATTGTTGAAAATTTAGAAGAAAATCCTATCTTTGATCATTCCACGAGAAGTCGGGATGGTACCTCTATCCTGTAGTATAAGTGTCACTATAAAAATTATTTTGACATCTAGAGTAGTTACCTATATAGTGGACTTGTTCGTTTTTCATGCCATATCCGTAGGGTGGGTACTCAGGATTCGCCACGCCTCTTAGATTCGAGTTATACTGCATTACTGGGTGTACCTACGAGAGATTATTCAACCTATCAATCTTTTTATTCATTATTTCGAACTGATTAGATAACTTGGTGACCACGTCGAGGTTGAAAATACTGGTTGCCTCAGTAGGAATTGTCCCCATGCCTTGCCGCTGATAATTATTCAGTGCCATCTTTTCCGTAGACTAAAATTTTCTATTAAAAGAAAAATAGAGGAAAAAATTAGCAAAATAAAAATAAAAATAAAATAATAATAATAAAAATTTGTAATAAAATAAATAAAAAAATTGGCTAAAGTAATAAACATCGAGCTTTCATAATATTTTAGAAGTCCTCAAGAAGGCGCCAAAAACATCATCGCTGCAAAATAGTCTAGTTTTAATATTTAGAAATGAGTGATCGAACACAGAGACTAATCTGCGACAATGATAGAGGTAAGCGCACCTATCGAGCAAAGAGTATAGCTCATGCAAGAATATCTTATCGAACCCAAGGAACCTAAAAGTACTACTACTCACTTTCTTCCTATTATTTAGCCTTAAATATGGAGTGATTAATTAACTTATCTAAGACTATTGAAATAATTAAACTAAATGCAAAGACAAAAGAATAAACGGGAAAAGACTTTGAAAACTCGGTTGATAAAGACGATACCTGGGAAGAATCCACCTATGACTTCACTTATTATCTAACTTTCGCTTCATATGATTTCTTTTACTTAGCTTGATCCGTGAGACTCCCTAACCTATATTAAACCTTCTCTCGAAGCGAATAATGTCTAACCTTAGGTTAATTAGTGGAATTCTTGTTCTCTTATAATAACCCCCTAAGGAAGCAGTAAGTCGATCAATGGACTCTAATATTAGGTTTCACCCTAATCCAGAAAAATCTTGTAACCCTATCTCTAGGCGTCCGATCAACTCCGTATAATTATGCTAGATCTACTCTTAAGCAGGGTCTATTGCTCCTCCACCTAAGCACATCAGATTAAATTAAGCCACATAATTAAGAACAAACTAAGTATTTATCATATAAACCAATAAATCAAATAACAAAATCCATCATAAGTTTCATCCCCTTCAGGTATCTGAGGGGTTTAGTTCATAATAAAATAAGAAAACATCTCAAGAGAAAAGATAAAACAAAACATAAGAAATCCCTAAAACCCCCTAAAGGAATTGAAGGAGAGATCCTCTGTCTTGAGTAGAATTCCAACTCTTCGAGATGGATCAACTGGCTATCTTTGAGTAATTCCCTAAATGAGTAAAGATGTGGTAGAAAACTCTGCTAAAACCTGATGCCCTTGAATTGCTGCCTTGGATTGTTTATATAGACGTTTGGGATGCTTTACTTGGCTCCTAAGTACTCATAATTCAGGTATTATTCGTCCTAGGTGTTTGAGTAGACTTAGGATTACGTTTCTTGAGCTCTAAGCATCCTATTCCAAGTGGAACTGCTCTTTCCCGTGGCAGGGGCATGGCCTTGACACGCCCGTGTAAATTGAGGCTCAACCCGTGTCTCTATTCTGTTGTTTTAGGCACGGCCGTGGCACACCTGTGCAAGTCGAGGGTCAGGTCGTGCTTCGGGTCTGTCAATTGGGGCACAGCCATGCAGGTCGTGGATAGGCCGTGTTGGGCTTTTTGTCGATGAGACACGGCCGTGTGAATTGGTGATAGGCCGTGTTCTAGGTGGATAACAAGGCACGATCGTGTGGAATAAAGCCCAGGCCGTGTTGACTTCTTGGGTTGGCCCAATTTGGTCCTTATTAAGCCCGTTTTATGTTCTTTTTATCCTTAGGTGTTCTCCCGAGTATAAGACATGAAAAGAACAGATTAAGAGCACCTTTTTACATAAATTGAGGGCTAAATCATCCAAAAGCATACTAAATATGGGGTTAAAATATGTTACTTTTATGGTTTATCAATGATAGTATGGTTTTAGCCGAGTTGAAAGTAAAATCGATGTTTGTACGTCAAATTTGTGATGCTTAGAAAACTGATGTTGAAATGGCAGCTAAATGAACTCAGTGTGAATTAAATGTTGATTCAGAATTCTGAGTGGATAGTGATGATTGTTTGAGATTTAGAGATCGGATTTGTGTTCCAAGAAATTTAGAGTTGATTCAAACGATTTTGAAAGAAGCTCATAATAGTCGATTAATAATCGTCTGAATTGTCGAGTTTTAAAATTTACAAAGGGAATGATCGAACCTGAAAACTAACTCTGACAATGACTTAAGGCAAGTGCACCTATCGAACAGTAGTATAGCTTAGGCAAGACCGGATTGTGGAACCCAAGGGAATTAAAAGTACTAATACTCACTTTCTTTCTATTATTCAGCCTAAATATGAAGTGATTGATTGATTAAACTAAAAACTAACTAATTACTAAACTAAGTTCCAAAGAAAAAAGGAACAAATTGAAGAAATATCTTTTAGAAAAACTCAGTTGATTACGACGATACCCTAGAGGGAATCCACCTAGACTTCACTTGTTATCTAACACTGAACTAGACGATTTATTCACTTAGCTTGATCTGTTAGACTCTCTAATTTATATTAAACCCTCTCTCGAGGCGAATAACGTCTAACCCTATGTTGATTAATTAAAATCTCTTTCTAATTAAAACCCCTAAAATCGCATTAACTCGATCTATGGACTCCCATATTAGGTTTCACCCTAATTTGGCAAAATCTCGTCACCCTATCTTTAGGTGCGTGATCAAATCCGCTTAATTATGCTAGATCTACTCTTAAGCAGGGACTTTTGCTCACCACCTAAGCACATTCAACTTGAATCAATATACTGGAAATATCAACACAAGAATTAATCACACATAATTAAGAACAAACTAAGTATTTATCATATAGTTCAAAAAACAATAACAAGATTCATCTAGGTTTCATCCCCTTCAGGTATCTGAAGGGTTTAGTTCATAATGATAAAAGAAAACATCTCAAGAGAAAAGATAAAACAAAACATAAGAAATCTCTAAAACCCTCAGAAGGAATTGAAGGAGAGATTCGCTGTCTTGAGTAGAATTTTGGCTTCTTGAGATGGATCAACTGGCTATCTTCGAGAGATTCCCACGAATCTAGCCTTCTGGCTCAGCTCCTTGGCCTAGCTGACTGCCTAACTGACCCCAAAAGCCTTGGCAGAAGGCTTCTACCGAACTCCAAACCCCCTAAAGGTTGGCTTCTAGGGTCTTTATAGGCTTTGAGATGCCTTACTTAGCCTCTAAGTATCCTAATTCAAGTATAATTCCTACTCAGGTGTTTGAATAGGCTTTGGAATGTATTTTTTTGCCTCAAAGTATCCTATTCCGAGTAAAATTACTCTTTTTTGCGGTAGGGACACACCCTAGGGCACACGCCCGTGTTAATCGACTTTAGGCCGTGTTCGGGTCTGTTGATGGAGGCATGGCTGTGTGAATCATGGTTAGGTCGTGTTCTAGTTAACTGTAATATCCTAGATTTAGGGGTTATGCGTTTAACACATAATTCAAGTGATAGCATGCCTCAGTGTATGGTTGGATGAGTTTTAGGGGTTCTTAAAACCCTAGGGTATAGGAGAGTGCTTTAGGGAAATTTTATTTTTAAGTGTTAGTTAAGGGGGAGCTAAGTTAAGGAGGCTTTAAGGAAATTTGTGGGGGAGTATATGACATAAATAGCCGAGTGGTAAAGTGGCATGGGACGCCACCTAGGGTGCAAGAAAGCTTGCGTCAAAGGGAGCTCAGGAGGGAGGAGGTTCGAGCTGCAGAAATTGCATTGTGGGCATTTGTTTTTGGCGTCAAGAGGGGGAAGTGTTGGACAGCTTTGGGGCTTTGGAAAGATGAGGATAAGCTTGGTTTATTTTAAATTTTTGTTAAAGATAGGAGAAAGTTGTGACTTTATTTTATTTATTTTAAATGATAGGTTAACAGATAAATGAGGAGAGAATAAGGGACATGATAGGGAAGAATTAAGGGATATGATAGGAAAGAATTAAAGGATATGATAGGAAAGAATTAAGGGATATGATAGGAAAGAATTAAGGGATATGATAGGAGAAGGAAATGGGATTTGAGAGGGGGATGAGCAATGGCCGAATGTGGGACTCTTTAGCTTGTGAATTTTGGGTTTTGAAGAGAGTAGGAAATAGGTGTGCCGAAATTGTGTAGTATAAATAGGGGTGACCATCTTTGGCTATTCTTTTCTTCATTTTTTATTTTCTTTTGCCAAAAATTCTTCCTCACATTTTCTCTTTGTGCCGAATTTCCTCTCACTCTCTCTACCTATTCTTTTCTTTCTTTCAACCCCAATTGTACACCCTTTCTTGCATAGCTGAATATCCCTTGCCATTTAGAACCATAGCCAAAAATTGTATTTACTTGTGAAGCCATAGCCGAATCTCAAGGGGGACTCTATTCTCTTCTCTTGGTCGCAAGTCTATTAACCCGAAGTAGAAAGCCGAAACCTCTCCACCTTTGTTCTTCATTGCCGAATTCTCCTAACTTTCATCTATACTTCTTTTCTTCTTCTCAACCTCGGTTCTATACCTATTTTGTGATAGCCGATTATCCCATCTCCATTTGGGAGTTCTTGCCGAATATTTTAGAACCTTTAGGGGGGAGGTGTCGACATTCCTTTTCATCAATCTTCCAATCGATTTCGAGTATAGTAAGTATTTTCTTAGCAATCGAATTCTCTTCTTCATCATTTAGTATGCCGAAACCAATGGTTGGCCTTGGTTTCTAAGGGATGGTCGAATGTATGAAGAGTCATAATATTGTGTTTCTTTTGTGTAGCCAACGGTAAAGAGCCTTAAGGAGGATTGTAAGGATTCGATTCATCAAGGTAAGTGTTATGTGGTGATTTGGGATTTAGTTAAGCAAAGTAGGTGGTTTGTAGTATTCGGCCATAGGCCATTTTATGAGTTTAAGTGATGACCGATTTCTAACTTTGGTTCTTAGGAGCAAATCGACAAGAATAAGAGAGTTTCGGGATTGAGTAGACTGTACCAAAAAGGTGCGTAGTTATCGCACTGTTCTCTTGTTGTGTATATGTGTTATATATATAAATATGTATATGATATGCATGGTAGCCGAAATAATGGCTAAAAAGGTGGATACCCATGGTGGGTAATCGATTAAACAGGTCAGTACTTTATGACAATAAGTTTCCTATGGTATACAAATGAAATTGTGATAGCATGTGATGTATGCTTATTTTAATGATATTGTGGCATGATACATGGGGCTTGGGATGTGACTATTGAAGGACAGGGAGTACATTTATGTACGTGGTCTGATGTTAGCCTTGTGCTACATTGGCGCTTGATGTTAGCTATGTGTTTCATCAAGGTGGGATGTTGGCTGTGTGCCTCACCCTGGCAGATGATAGCTGTGTGTATCACCGTGGATTGAGGATGACCTAGGGTCACCTCGAGGATATTGATATGTGGGGTCACTTAGGTGATCGATGGCTTAGCCACGGCCTCGGGCAGCAGGTCTGCCATGGTAGGTGTGTAACGGATGGATACTAGGTTGGGCTGGGCTTCATGATGCATATGTATTTATGTGGACTGTGTGGATATGGGCCAAGCCCATATATGGAGACATGTGAAATAACTATACACTGAGTCTGTTTGACTCACCCAATTTTTTTTATCAAACCTTACAGGTGATGCATAAAGCTCGGACCGGGTTGGAGTGGATGCAAGGTGGCCCATGCAAAAGAAGTTGTTTTCCCTATTTAATAAAATTTATATTTTCAAGATTTTCAGATCCATTTATTGTAATAAGGGCTTTATAGTATTTGGTATTATTTTTATTATGGATTGATGATTAAACTACTATGTGGAAATGAGTTTATGATTTAGCAACTTACACTTTAAAATATATGTTAAAGTTTTTAATCGGAGAAATTGTAATAACTTAGTTTTATTTGGAATTTTAAAATACACGAGGTTTTACAAACAACCACAAATTTTTAAGTTTTACTTTTAAGTCAAAAATTTTTCGAACGTTTTCCGCAGTGGCATTCTAAATTCGACCGTGGTTCGTGTGCTCGGGTTGGGGTGTTACATTAATTGTCAAGGCACGGCCATGTGGCTTAAAGTCCAGGCCATGTCGATTTCCACATTAGCCCAAATTGGCCCATTTTAAGCTCGTTTCTCGTTCTTTTCGTCCCTAGGTGCTTTCCTAAGTATAAAACATGAAAAGAAAGGATTAAGAGCACCTTTTTACATAAATCAAGGAATAAATCATCCAAAAGTATGCTAAATATGGGATTAAAATATGTTACTTTTAAGGTTTATCAATTAACTATCCATCCTAGGAGTACGAAAATGTACAATGATTTGAAACAGTTTTATTTGTGGCATGGTATGTAATGAGATATATCTGACTTTTGTGTCAAATTGTCTAGTTTGTTAGTAAGTTAAAGCTGAACATCAAGTTCTGCCTAGTTTGTTGCAGCCGATTATGATTCCTGAGTGGAAATGGGAAAGAATCAAGATGGACTTTGTGTCGGGATTGCCTTTATCTCCAGGAAAGAAAGATGCAATATGGGTAATATTTGATAGATTGACGAAATCAACTCATTCCGTTCTGGTGAGAATAGATTCTTCACTCGATAAATTAACTGAATTATATATTGCTAAGATTGTGATGATGTACCACTATCTATTGTTTCTGATAGAGATCTGAGATTTACCTCGCGATTTTAGAAGAAATTGCAAGAGGCTTTAGGCACAAAATTACATTTTAGTACTGTGTTTCATCCGCAAACGGATGGTCAGTCCGAGCAGGTCATTCAGGTTCTTAAAGAAATGTTGAGATGCTGTATTCTTGAATTCGATAGTGCGTGGGAAAATCATTTACCGTTAATTGAGTTTGCGTACAATAAAACTTTTCAATCTAGTATCAAAATGGCGCCATATGAGGCTCTTTGCGATCAAAAGTGTCAACCTCCATTGTATTGGACCGAGCTGAGTGAGGATAAGATTCACGGGGTTGATCTTATTAAAAAAACTGAACATAAAGTGAAATTAATTTGTGACAGCTTGAAAGAGACCTCAGATCATCAGAAGTCTTATGCAAACTTAAAATGGAAGGATATTGAGTTTGAATTTGGTGACAAAGTGTTTTTGAAAGTATCTCCGTGGAAGAAAATACTTCGACTTAGTAGAAAATGCAAGTTGAGTCTGAGGTTTATCGGACATGAGATCATCGAGCGTGTTGGGCTAGTTGCATATAGATTGTTGTTGCCATCTGAGTTAGAAAATATTCATAACATGTTTCATGTGTCAATGCTTTGACGGTACAGATCAGACCCGTCTCATGTCGGACTTGTCGTATAGTGAAGAACCGATCCAAATTTTGGCACGAGAGATCAAAGAGTTGAGAAATAAAAGAATTTCCTTAATTAAAGTATTGTGGCATAAACACGGAGTTGAAGAGGCTACGTGGGAACCTGTGAACATTATGAGAGAGCAATATCCACAACTATTCACTGGTAAGATTTTTGGGGATGAAAATCCCCAAGGGGGAGAGTTGTAACAGCCAGTTTAGACCCTATTTGGAACAGTAGTTTTGAGACCAAAAATTTGAGGTTGAAATAATATATTAATGTTATCTTTGGTGTTGATTCTATGTGACAGTCTGTGTGAAAATTCAGTGTGATAATTTTATCGATTGTGTGCCGAATTAAGAGAAAGGAATTAATCGCGTAAATAGTAGATGCTATGTGCTGATTTATAAGTACCTAAGTGTGGTTGTCTTTATAAAGTCTTTATAAAGAAGAGGCCTTATGTTGCAAATAGTCCATTAATTAAGAAAGTGGGTGGCAATGGTCAAGAATGACCTTATATCATATGTTATATGCATTTTATGCTAAAGGTTAGTTTTGTAATTTAATAATTATGTTCATTATAATAAAACAAAGCATGAAATAGTTACCATCTTATTTATTTTTGACCAAAAAATACAAAAGAAAAGAAGGAAGAAAAGCTTTGAAATTCGGCTAGGGTTAAGCTTGATTCAAGGTATGTTTAAGCTCGATTTTTGATAATTTCTACATTTTTGTAATCGTTGATTTGTGCTCTACTAAACCCATTCTTAACTTTTGTGAATTAATGATGGTTATGAAATGTTCCATTGATGAAATGGTGAGCTTTGTGATGAGTGTTGGTGTTAAAAGAAAGATATGTGTTTAATGAACATGTTTTGTCCTTGGAGTTTTGATGAATTTAGCTAATGAGGGCTAAAATTGAGAAAATAGCTTTTTGAAGGATTAAAGTGTGAAACAAATGAAATGTGTAGACTTTTATGAGTACAGTGAGAATCCGGTTAGGCATGGGTGCAAGCTAATTATGTGTATTTGTTGATTTTATGAATAAAGGACTAAAGAGGCAAAATATGAAAATGTGAGGGTTATTTTGTAAAATGCCCTAAATATGTGTGTCTGGACTAAAATGAATGATTTGGTGATTGGATGGACTAAATTTGAATGTGTATAGACTAAGACAAGAGAGGTTCAGATCGAGATCGAGGCAAAGATAAAGTGCTCGATTAATTTACCGTTTCGATAGTTCGACGTCCGAGGTAAGTTCGGATATAATACATGCTATTAAGATATGTTTTAGTATTATGGAATGAATATGTATATGATTATGAGATTTGAGATGCTATGTGCAAAATTGAATTAGATGGCACTAAGTGTTCGTAATTGAAATCGAAATAGAGATGAATAGCACTGTGTGTGCGATGTTATGAAAGCTTCGGCTTATTGATTTGACACTGTGATAAACCATAATATACACATATTTTAATACCATATTTAGCATACTTTTGGATGATTTATCCCTTTAATTATGGAAATACGTGCTCCTAATTCTTTATTTTAATGTTTTATACTCAAGAGCACTGGAGGATAAAAAGAATGAGAAACGGGTGAAAATAGGAAAAATATGCCAAAGTATGAAATCCACAATGCCTGGCCCCGAATCACACGAGCGTGGCACACGGGCGCGTCCCTGCTGTAGAAAAGAAGAGTTCCATTCAGATTAGGGTACTTAGAGGCAAAGAAAGACATTCCAAAAGCCTATATAAACGCCCTAGAGGCCAACCTTCAAGAGGGCGTTCAGCTAGGCCAATGAGCCAAGCTAGAGGGGCTGAATTGTGGGATTCACTCGAAGAAAGCCTGTTGATTCATCTCAAGAAGCCGGAATCATACTCAAGACTGAGGATCTCTCCTTCAATTCCTTTAGGGGTTTTAGGGTTTTCTTTATGTTTTGTTTTATATTTTCTTTTGAGATGTATTCTTTTATGATTATGAACTAAACCCCTCAAATACCTGAGGGGGATAAAACTTAAAACGGATCTTGTTATTGTTTTCTGAGCTGTATGCTAAATACTTGATTTGTTCTTAACTATGTGTTCTTAATTCTTGTTTTGATATTTTAGGATATTGATTCAAGCATTTATGCTCTTAGGCAGGGGAGGAATAGACCCTATTTAATAGTAGATCTAGCATAGTTAAGCGGAGTTGATCGCAACCCTAGAGATAGGATGACGAAAATCTACAGGATTAGGGTCAAACCTAATATGAGAGTCCATAGATCGAGTTAATGCAATACTAGGGGTTTTAATTAGAAAGAGATTTCAATTAATCAACCTAGGGTTAGACGTTAGTAGCCTCGAGAGAGGTATTAATATAAATTAGGGAATCCTACGGATCAAGTCAAGTGAATAAATCATCTAGTTCAGAGTTAAATAATAAGTGAAGTCTAGGTGGATTCTTCCTCAGGTAATGTCTCAATCAATTGGTTTTTCCCTCAAGTATTTTCCCCAATTCCTTATCTATGTCTTAACATCTTTAGTTTAGTAGTTAGTTAATTTTAGATTAAACAATAATTCCTTTAATTCTTATGTTAAATAATAAAAAGAAAGTTAGTCTTAGTACTTTTGGTTCCTTACTACTGTTCGATAAGTGCGCTTGCCTTAAGTTGTTGTCACAATTAGTTTTAGGCTAGATCATTCATATTATAAATTTTTAAGACTCTGACACACGATCAAGTTTTTGGCACCATTGCTGGGGAATAGAAATATTAAGAAAGCTCAATTTTTATTACTTTATCCATATTTTATTTTATTTTTGCAATTAAATTTATTCTTACTTTTTGATTTTTCTTTTTCTTTCTTTTCCTGGTAGGTGCCTCTAGTTTATGACTAGAAGGAACCTGACGGGACCCTTGATTTATGACAGTGATATTGAAGGTATAGTTCACAGAAATCGCAGAGAAATAAGGAAAAGCTTAAACTACATACAAGAATAGCAAGAGAATGAAATTAATACTACCGAAGAGATGGCTGAGAATAATCCGCTACCTCTAGAGGTGGCCGAAAATCATGCTCCTCGAACTATGTATGATTATGCTAAACTTAATTTAAGAGGACTGAGTCAAGTATTGTTAGACCTGCTATAGCTGCTAATAATTTTGAACTGAAACCTAACACTATACAAATGATACATTAATTTGTTCAGTTTGATGGTTTGCAGGATGAAGATCCAAATAATCGAAATTTCCTAGAATTTTATGATGCTTTCAAAATTAATGGCGTTTCTGATGATGCCATCCTCTTCTCGGTTATTTCCCTTCTCTTTGAGGAATAAAGCTAAACAGTGGCTGAATTCTCTTCCACGAGGATCAATCACTACATGGGAACAAATGACCGAAAAATTTTTATTAAAATATTTTTCGCTGGCCAAAACGGCCAAATTAAGGAATGATATCTCTTCTTTTGTGCAGATGGATTTAGAAACAATATACGATGCATGGGAGAGATACAAAGATCTATTGAGAAGGTGCCCACACCATGGATTACCCATGTGGCTATAGGTCCAAACCTTTTACAACGGTGTGAACACTTTAATGAGACAACTAATTGATTTAGCAGCCGGTGGAACCCTAAATAACAAAACTCCTGAGGCAGCTTATGAGTTTATCAAGGAGATGTCACTGAACAACTATCAGTGGCAAGTTACAAGGACAAGACCAACAAAAACAGTCAGAGTTTTAAACCTCGACACAGTCACCATGCTATCAAATCAAGTAGAGATGTTAAATAAAATGATTGATGGTTTGTGTGGTTCTTCGCAGGTTCACCCAGTAATGCAATGTGATTCAAATCTAGGAGGTGTGGCAAATTCTGAGTACTCACCCTACAATCCTGGCATGAAAAACAAACAGATAAACTATATGGGTAACAATTTTAGATTTCAAAATAACCCTTATAGTAATACTTATAATCCAGGTTGGAGGAATCACCCCAATTTCTCATGGGGTGGTCAAGGAAATCAGAGACAACAACTTCCTCCAAACTTCCAACAACAGCCCTACCCATAGGAAAAGAAGGCTAATCTTGAGGAGATGCTGACAAAATTCATAGCGGTGTCAGAAACTCATTTCCAAAACACCAAAACAACACTTAAAAATCAACAAGCATCGATTAAAGGAATTGAGAACCAGTTAGGGCAACTCGCTAAGCTGATCTCCGAACGACCACAAGGTAGCTTGCCAAGTAACACTAAGACTAACTCAAAAGAGCAACTTCAAGCCATAACCGCTTAGAATAGTGAAGGTTAGTAGATTCTAAACATGAGCCAAGGCAAGAACCTGTGGTAAGTGAAGGTAAGGTTGATGTAAGCCAAGAAAAGCCAAAATCGATAATTAAAGAATACGAACCTCGTATACCATATCCCGATGCGATGAAGAAAGACAATTCAGATGAACAGTTCGGTAAGTTTCTTAAACTTTTAAAGAAATTACATATTAACTTACCGTTTCTTGAAGCTCTTTCGCAGATGCCAGATTCAAGGAAATTTTTAAAAGAGCTTTTGAGAAATAAGTGAAAGTTAGATGAGGAGTCGCATGTGGAATTAAATGCAATCTGCTCTGCAATGTTGCAAAACAAGCTACCATGAAAATTAAAAGATCCAGGGAGTTTTACAATTCCATATTTAATTGGTAGTTTAACTATTAATAATGCGTTAGCTAATTTAGGGGAAAGCATAAATGTTATGCCTTATAAAATGTTTAAACAACTAGGTCTAGGAAACCCAAACAAACTAAAATGAGTATTCAATTAGCTAATAAGACTATTCGAATTCCTAGGGGTATAATTGAAGATGTACTCGTTAAAATTGACAAATTCACATTCCCGTAGACTTTGTTGTTTTAGATATGGATGAGGATAATATGGTTTCTTTAATTTTAGGAAGGCCCTTTGTAGCAACTGCCAGATCTAAAATTGATGTTAGTACAGGTGAACTCACATTTCGTGTAGGTGACGAATCAATCAATCTTCAAGCTCTCGACTTAGCTAGGACATCAAGTGACAACGGTGAGAACATAAATTCTATTGATAATCATTTGGTTCAACCTTCTTTACAGGAAGCACCACGATACTACATATCTGAGCCAGTTCATAAACCTCGTGCCATTAAAGAAGAAATTTATGAGGAACGAAGGCTTCAGATTGATGAATTAGACGAGTGGAAGGCACATTTCAAGGAGGAATCAAAACCACACGAAGTGAAACAAAAGAAACCCCCAGACGAGCTTTTAGGAATGTCAAATCACATCAAAATAGGAGATCAGGTACTGTTAGATAAAATAGACCCTCGAATCACCATATCAAACCACAATACAAATGAAGAGATCCCTTATAAGGTACTCAATGTCTTCTCATACGGCATTGTCGAGGTAAGCAATTCTACATTCGGCACTTTTAAGGTAAATGCTACTTGACTCAAACTATATAATGATAGCATGAGAAAGGATTTTTCACTCCTCAAACTACCATGAATTTGCGAATGAGAGGTAAGTCTAGCTTAAGACTTTAAACGAGCACTTCTCGTGAGGCAACCCGAACACTAACCCCATTTATTTTTTTCTTTCTTTTAGCACCTAACTACAAACTAACCGAGTTAATATAGCGTAGATTTTTGTACCGCATGGCCTTACACATGGCCACGGCTATGGCTGTGTGGATATTACGGATTTTTGTACTAGCATGACAAAGATAGTACGAAACATGATGAAATATATCTTTAAGGCACGGGCTCTGACTAAACACCACGGCCGTGCAACACAGCCGTGGCCGACATTATTTTATCAACACGAGCGAGACGACTTGAATAACAGGCGTGGGAGAAACGAATGAACCACCGCATGGTCGTGTGATATGTGTGACACGACATGCCCATGAAACACAGGTGTGGGGATGTACCAGAGCTAAAAATTTTATTTAAAACACCTACTCCCCTTCTCACCTACTCTCCATTCCCTTCTTCCACAACCTTTACACTTTCCTCCCTTTTCATTTCCTCCTTCTTCATTTTCCAAACTCTTGATCTACAATTTATCCATGTTGATGAAACGGAAGGATCCTATCCTAGTCTTCTTGTGCAAGACCGATCTACATAAGTTCATGCCGACCACTTCATTAACTCAATAGGAAAAGGAGCTTTGAGTCCATTTATTTTCTCTTTTTCTTTTCTCGTCTCTTTTAATTTCCTTCTCTTTATCTCTTTTGTGCTAAATCTATATTACTATATTTTTATTTTGTATATTTAGGTTCTAAAGGCTGCTAAGGAGTCACCACATCAAGCCTTAGATATCACTCCCACCTCGCGAACCATCTAACAATAAGGACTTTTCAGTCCATTAATCTTTTCTTTTAGTCTTATTTCACTTTTTACACTCTTTCTTTTTATTTTTCTTTTCTTTAAATATATAATTAGTATATTTAAAATTATACTTATTATTTCCTGGCTAACTCTTAACGAGATTCCCAATTTCTTCATCGAGCGTAGGAATTAGAGGCGCCCCCTCCAACTTATCTTTCACCTCCGAATCAAGTTTCCACACTTCCAACTCAAGGAATCCATTCAAATATTCATGAAGTTTCACTTCTCTCCCTCTCTTTTAATTTTCTTAATATATGATTATTATATATCTTTGTACATTGAGGGCAATGTACATCTTAAATGTAGGGGGTGAAAATTTATTTAGAAAAGTTCCTAACTTTTTGCATTATTCTCAAATCCCTAAATGATATCTTGTCTTAAGTAATTTTCTCATATCACTAATTAGAATGAAATTCTTGTTGATTTATGATTTTTATTGATATGTTTCGGATTAAGTCATTGATAATTGTACAGTGATGATTTAAACTTTAAGATACTAGAGAATCAAGCATGATGCATGTATTTTCAAAAATTAAAATTTTGTTAGGTTGTCTACGTGAATCTAATTATTACCTTGAAGTTTGAAATTTACAAGGTTGTCATCAAAAACCCATAATTTTTGTGAGATTTTGAACCTTTTAGAGCATACATTCTTTTCGTTCTCATTTTATTAATTATGAGTGTGTCAACATTGATTTGTTATTCTAGAACTTGCTTTGATTATATAGGTCGAGACCATATCATTGATTTGATATACAGAGATGATAAAGGCACTTAGGATTTAACCCACTTACTCCACTAAAAGCCTACCTTCACAATTAACCCCTAGTGAACCCCTTTGATCCTACCAACCCTTTCATTGACTCACCCACTAATAATAACCCAAAACCCATCTTATATTTGTTATCACCATTTATCTTGACTACCCTTCTATCGAGACTTGATTTGATCAGTTACCTAATTATTTTATTTCATTAGTTGAATTCATCTTATATTATATACTTACTTGATTTGTTCTTATAAAAAATTTTTAAAGTATATTCATTATTAGTTCTGTAATTAAGTGAGCATATACATTTAAATTCAACATCGTGAAGAATAAGCTCGTACTATTAGTATTTCAAGTTTTCAATTGATGTAATTATTCAGGATTAGTTCATTTTTCTAGTTAGGTAAATTGTCAATTCAATCTCGATTCTAACCCTCTAAATCAGCCTGTATCCACACATTTAACCTAAGCCCCGTTAAAACCCTTTTAAAGAACTTTTGATCTGTGTATCATCTCATTTTATAGTGTGGAGATTTAATTTTCATGCAAGCCTATGGTAATAACTTTTCATGTTCGACTTTTGAGAGCTTAATTTTGAACCTTAAACACCTTAAGTGTTTTAAGTAAATCTTTAGTGAGGATGTCAATCCTTGTCAGTTTTGAATCAAGGGTAATTATTTAAATAAGGGGAAACACCTATATTTTTCGTGCTACAAACTTGTGACTTTGATTGTTTGAATCTTTAGGACTCTTTGATTTAAATTATCCATGTGTAAATTATCTATGAATTATGATGAAACACTATTGATTAATATTATGAATTGACGAAGTTCATTTTAATTGTAAGTGGAGAATTTTGCTTGAGGACAAGCAAAAGCTTAAGTGTGGGGGTATTTGATAAACCATAATATACACATATTTTAATCCCACATTTAGCATACTTTTGGATGATTTATCCCTTTAATTAGGGAAATAGGTGCTCCTAATCTTTTATTTTCATGTATTATACTCAAGAGAGCATCGGAGGATGAAAAGAACAAGAAATAGGCCGAAAATGGGGAAAATGGGCCAAAGTACAAAATCCACACGGCCTGGACCCCGAGTCACACGGTCGTGCCTCCTTAGCAGATCCGACCACGGCCTGGCCTCGAATCACATGGGCGTGGCACACGAGCGTGTCCCCGCTATAGCAAAGAAGAGGTCAATTCAGTTTAGGATACTTAGAGGCAAAGAAAGACATTCCAACAGCCTATATAAACACCCTAGAGGCCAACCTTCAAGAGGGTGTTCAACTAGGCCAAGGAGCCAAGCTAGAGGGGCCGAATTGTAGGATTCACTCAAGAAAGCCAGTTGATTCATCTCAAGAAGCTGGAATCATACTCAAGACTGAGAATCTCTCTTTCAATTCCTTTAGGGGGTTTTAGGCTTTTCTTTATGTTTTATTTTATATTTTCTTCTGAGATGTATTCTTTTATGATTATGAACTAAACCCCTCAAATACCTGAGGGGGATGAAACCTAAGACAGATCTTGTTATTATTTTCTGAGCTGTATGATAAATACTTAATTTGTTCTTAACTATGTGTTCTTAATTCTTATTTTGATATTTCAGGATATTGATTCAAGCATTTATGCTCTTAGATAGAGGAGGAATAGACCTTGTTTAAGAGTAAATCTAGCATAGTTAAGTGGAGTTGATCGCAACCCTAGAGATAGGATGACAAAAATCTGTCGGATTAGGGCCAAACCTAATATAGGAGTCCATAGATCGAGTTAATACAATTCTAGAGGCTTTAATTAGAAAGAGATTTCAATTAATCAACCTAGGGTTAGTGATCACGCCAAACAATTGAGTTTTAATATTTAAAAAGAGTGATCGAACCTATAGACTAATTATGACAACGATAGAGGCAAGTGCACCTATCGAATAGTAGTTAGCTTAGGCAAGAATATCGTATTGAACCCAAGGGAACCTATAAGTACTACTACTCACTTTCTTTCTATTATTTAGCCTGAAATATGAAGTGATTGGATTATTAAACTAATGAAATACTTAAACTAAATGCAAAGACAAAAGAATGAATGGGAGAAAGACTTTAGGAAAACTCAGTTGATGAAGATGATATCCTTAGGAAGAATCCACCTATGGCTTCACCTATTATTTATTCCCTAAGCCATATGATTTCTTAACTTAGCTTGATCAGTGAGACTCCCTAACCTATATTAAACCCTCTCTCGTGGCGAATAACGTCTAACCTTAGGTTAATTAGTGGAACTCTCGCTCTCTTATAATAACCCCCTAAAGAAGCAGTAAATCGATCAATGGATTCCCATATTAGGTTTCACCCTAATCCAAAGAAAATCTCGTAACCCTATCTTTAGGCACCGATCAACTCCGCTCAATTATGCTAGATCTACTCTTAGGTAGGGTCTATTCCTCCTCCACCTAAGCACATCAGATTAAATTAAGCAACATAATTAAGATCAAACTAAGTACTTTATCATATAATTTAGATATCAAATAACAAAATCCATCATAGGTTTCATCCCCTTCAGGTATCTGAAGGGTTTAGTTCATAACTAAATACAAAAACATCTCAAGAGAAAAGAATAAACAAAACATAAGAAATCCCTAAAACCCCCTGAAGGAATTAAAGGGGAGATCCTCCGTCTTGAATGGAGTTCCGGCTTCTTGAGATGGATCAACTGGCTATCTTCAAGTGATTCCCTAAAAGATGAAAGCTTCGGCAAAAGCATTTGCTAAAAAGCTCTCTGTTTTGGCTTCTGCTGAACTCCCCTTTTTAGTTGCTACCTTGGGTGTTTATATAGGCTTTGAGATGCTTTACTTGGCTCCTAAGTATCCTAATTCAAGTAGAATTCCTCCTAGGATGCTTAAGTAGACTTAGGAATTTGTTTCTTTGCCTCTAAGCATCGAAATTCGGGTGAAATTACTCATCTCCGTGGTAGGGGCACGCCCATGGCACACATCCGTGTAAGTAGTCTTCAGGCCGTGTCTTGATTCTGTCGATTTGGGCACAGCCGTGTAAATCGTGGCATGGCCGTGTAAAGTGAGTGGCAAGGCACGGCCATGTGGCTTGAAGTCTAGGCCATGTTGAATTCTTGGTTTGCCCAATTTGGTCCGTTTTAAGCCCGTTTTATGTTCTTTTCATCCTCGGGTGATTTCCTGAGTATAAACATGAAAAGAAAGGATTAAAAGCACCTTTTTACATAAATCAAGGGCTAAATCATCCAAAAGCACACTAAATATAGGGTTAAAATATGTTACTTTTACGGTTTATCAGTTAGACGTTAGTAGCCTTGAGAGTGGTATACGGATCAGGTCAAGTGAATAAATCATCTGGTTTAGAGTTAAATAACAAGTGAAGTCTAGGTGGATTCTTCCCCGGGTATTGTCTTAATCAATTGGTTTTTCCCTCAAGTATTTTCCCCAATTCCTTCTCTGTGTCTTAGCATCTTTAGTTTAATAGTTAGTTAATTTTAAATTAAACAACAATTCCTTTAATTTATAGGTTAAATAATAAAAAAAAGTTAGTAGTAGTACTTTTGGTTCCTTTGGGTTTGACAATCCGGTCTTGCCACTAAACTATACTACTATTCAATAGGTGCGCTTGCCTCGAGTCATTGTCACAGTTAGTTTTAGGCTAGATCATTCATATTATAGATTTTTAAGACTCTGACACACGATCACGCTGTGTGTACGATATCAAGGTAAGTCGGTTAAAAGAATAGGCACTAAGTGTACGATGACGAATATGCTTTGGTTATGTATATGGCACTGAGTGTGTGATTAAATTAAACGAATATCAGAGGATGATCGAAATGTAATACTGAGCATTGAGTAGCTTGGAAGTTGAATAACTATATGTTAGCTAAGGTATGTATTGAACCTTTGTGGTTGATGAGTTTATAGATAAAGCTATGAATGGAAATGAGTATTTTAGCTATGGATGATATGGTATGAATATGAGAGAATTGATTTATGTGATGGTTTAATATATACATTGGTTCGATTTGATGAGATAATTGTATTGTAATTCGAACTTACTAAGCTTTTAAAAGCTTACTGTATGATTGTTTCTCTGTTTTACAGTGTCAGTAAAGCTAGCTTAGATTCGGGAATCATCAGCATTTCAATCACACTATCGGCAATCTATTTTGGTACTTTTAGAAAGATGTACATAGTTGAAATATGGCATGTATAGGTTAGATATGTGAATTATGTTTGAGATGTGTAAAGCCATGTGATATGGCTAGACAAGATATTGGTAAAATGCTTGAATAGTTGTGGTATGTGATGTATATTTTGGCATGGCTTGATAGTATATGAAATGTCTTTTGTGATGAATTTAAGTCATTGTACCCAATATAAATATGGATGAATCATGCTTGGCTATGTATGTGATTTAGTTGAGCAAAATGGTTTATAAGTTGACATGAATAGAAATGAGACTGTATGAGATGATTTGATGATTATTTGACATGAAATTGGTTGCCAATTTATGTGTGGAATTATGCTCTAATGTGCTTGTAGGTTTGACCCTTGTGTGGGTGGCAAATTGGCCTTGCAAATGGCCTATTTTGCCTACACGATTATGGCACACGAACGTGCCTAGTGAGCATGGGGTAAAGTCAGTAGCTAGCTTAAGAGCACACGGCTATGGTACACGGGCATGCCTAGCAGCCGTGTGAATAAGTCAATGTATGGTCTAAGAGCACACAGCCTTAGCACACGGGTGTGCCTAGTGGCCGTATGGAGAAGCCAGAATACTTGTTCTATTTTAGCATGGCTTGGACACATGGGGGTGTCTAGTGGCCGTGTGAGGCACACGGTTTAGTGGCACGGACATGTGGCCTCAATAGACTTGTTGAATATTTGAAATTTTGAAAATTTTTGTAAGGTTTTAGCTTAGTCCCGACCCCTCTTTAGCATGGGTTAAAGGTCTCGTGGGGTCTTAATAAAGGACTATTTGATTATGTTTTTATATAATTTGATAATGATTGACTTTGTGTTGTAAATTGGATGTGAAATGATTCAATTTTTTAGTAATGCCTCTTAACCTTATTCCGATGACGATTTCAGGTTAGGGGTGTTACAGGACTTACCTCTCATAGAATCATAGTTGGAGACGTTCAAGAGTTTGGGTAAGCTTTGAGTTCTCGATTTTGCCTTGTCTTTTTCAAGGAAGTTCAATTTAATTTGTCATTTTAGGCGATTAATTCAGGGTTTAACTGGTCAATTATAGGTTCTGGTGATCTTGGGTGTGTTATCATATCGAAATCAAAACAGGTGTGTACCCGAAATACAGAAAATGAAGCTTCAGTAAAATCTAAAAAATAAAACTGTCGATGACACATGGGTGTGTGGTCGCCCGTGTGGTAGGCCATGTGTGAGAACACGGGCGTGTGGTCGATGAGGGCATAGCCGTGTAGTGATTCGAACGTGGCCGTATGGGCCACACGAGCTAGGTCTATAACGACTTGAAATTGGGCTTAGTAGAATTGGGCCCATTGGGCCTTGGGTGTGGGAGCGTTTAAAATTTTTGGGAACAAGAGAACGGCCCTAATGCAAGTTGGACCTATTAGGTGAGTGATTTTGGAAGGTTAGGGGGCTTCTATGAAGTCCTGGGATCAAACTTGAGCTTTAGGAAAATTTTGGTTTTAGGTGAGTAAAACCCTGGGAGTTAGTAAGTAGGCTTTAAGAATAAAATGTTGAGAAAAATGACACAAAAAGAGCTTGTGGTGTAGTGGCAAAGTGACGCCACATAAGAGACAAGGAGGTGACGCCACAAGGAAGCAAGGGGTCCAAGGTTCAAGCCTTGGTGCTGGCATTTCATTTTGATTTATTTTCAAGTGAACTTGGACTTTGGCCCATAGGTTTATATTTAGTTGCGCATGATGTTAGACACAAGAGGAGCTGGTGGCTTAGTGGCAAGTGGTGTGAATTGGCTGATGGGAGAGCTTGGGTTCAAATCTCATGACAAGTAGGGGAGCATTTATTTTGCGGGCTAGACGGCCAGAGTTTGTGTTGGATTTAAACTCTACTAAAGAAGGGACCCCACATCGGAAAGCTAGCAAAAGGGAAGGTCGCCCATGGAGCATTCAGAGCGCGGATTAGCTTCAAACTCCTATCAAATGTGTATCTCGCACTACTCTAGCTGTAGAGCGGCAAATGCCGAAATGCCGGTCACATGGCGATGGTAGCCACACCAGCGTGCAGGCGCACATGTGGGAACTTCGACACGTAGTGAAGGCCACCATGAGTATTCTTGTGGGTTGACATTGTTTAGGCCACGATGGGCCGAGTGGGCCCAATGGGCCCGTGGGCCCTTATGAATAAATTGTATGATTGTGTAGTGATAGTGAACTGCCTATGTGAATCTCATATCTGTGGCTAGATTTGGGATAAATGGGCCACACGAACGTGTGGGTCCATTTGGGCCTAAGGCCCATTCGCATCGTTATCTCTGTTTAGAATATCTGGGTTGCGAAATTATCGAAATACCCCTGGTTTGCAAAATTATTAAAATACCCTTAGTTTGCAAAATTAATGAAATACCCCTAGTTTATGAAATTACCGAAATACCCCTGGTTTACAAAATTATAAAAATACCCCTAGTTTGCAAAATTATCGAAATACCTCTAGTTTGAAAAATTATCGAAATACCCTTGGTTTGCAAAATTACCGAAATACCCTCTGTGGGTAAAGTTACCGAAATACCTCGATGGGTAAAATTATCAAAATACCCTTAAGTGGCGAAATAACTATTTTACCCTTAATCGATTAAATGGCCATTGTACCTCGTAGTAGTACTAGTGTCGTATGTGTTAATTGTATAATTGATTATGTTTGAGATGCACTGCATACACGGATTAGCTATGAGTGGAATTATCAAATTACCATGATTACCGGAATACCCTTATAGGGTAAATTGACTATTTTGCCCCTGAGCGTAAACGACTGATTTTGGTGCCATGATTTGATTTTGATTGTATGACTGTGGTTTAACCGACTTGACTGTAGGCGTGTGTATGATTTGCTGTTAATGTGTGTTGAAATGACGGTTACTAAGCATGGCCATTTTGCATACACGTGTAATGATTGAACATGACATACACGACATACTGATTGGGTTGGGTTATGCTTATGGAGGAAGTACTGCACTGGTGGCTATGCCACGTTTTACTAATTTAATGGCTTTGCCACGTATACTGATTCAGTGGCTCAGCCACATATACCGTTATTAGCAGCTTGGCTGCATTATTGGAGACCTTGGCTCTGTGCCATTTTGATTAAGGCTATGTGACGATTATATTACCGTCACTGAGGGCTATGTGCCTAACAGATATCGATGACTCTGTGTCGATCATATTTACCCAAGGATGTGTGCCGATTATATTACTGTCACTGATGGCTATGTGCCAAACATAATACAATTACTGATGGCTTTGTGACAATTATAATACCACTATTAAAGGCTTAAGAGCTGCATATGTTTATACCGGCAGCTCGGCTGCATTCTTGGAGTGTAGGGCTAGGTGGGTTGACTTGGTCCCCACATGGAGAGTAGGGCTGGTGCGGGGTGGGATGCATCCTCATAGTGTTGCATATCTATTCATGAGATCTGTAATTATACTGGGCTTAGGCCACTTGTTCTACTATTGGTTTGGGCTAGGCCCAATTGATTCTGTTATGGGCTGTGCCCCAAATGATATCATGGTGGGCTTTGACTCACGTTTGCGTTGAACTGACTGTACTGTTGAAAGGGCTTTGGCCTAGACTGTTTAGGTTTCTATTTTTGTGTACTGACTATTACTCTGGTAAGGGAATTACACACTGAGTTTTCACAAACTCACCCCGTTTTTAACCATGCAGGTAATCCCCAGCTTTAGAGGATTTGGAGCTGCGAAAAACTCGGAGGTGGCCATACATCAGATTTTCTTCTTTCGAAACTTAGTAAATTTAGTTTAAATTTATTTTATGTTATTATTTTGCATTAATATTTTGTATAATAAGGCCATTAGATTTTTCTTCTAAAATTTCGTATAGTAATTTTGCTAGTTAATAATTATTAATCGGTTAATCACGAATTTTTAAGCAATAACAACTGTTTTCAAAGTAACACGTTTTCGCAATTCTTTGAGTTAAATTTCAGCAATAAACAAAATTTTCGAAAATAATAACAACATCTTTACAAGGAAACATTTTAAGCAAACCTTGTTTTCACAAGCAACAAAGTTCAAAGTTTCAAAAAGGATACAAAGTTATTTTAATGAATGCATAGCTTTTAAACAACCTTTTGATGTGACATGCTAGATCCGGTTATAACGTCTAGGCTGGGTTTGAGGTGTTACAAGGTCAAGTTGGGCGTATGGGCCTACACGAGTATGACACAAAGGCTAGGCCAAGTTGGGCGTGTGGACCCACACGGGTATGACACACAGGCATGTGGATTTTGGCTAGGCTGTGTGGGCCACACGGGCGTGTGGGCCCACACGGGCAAGCCACATGGGCGTATGGGCCAATTATATTGAAATTTTCCCTAGGGTCGCACAGGTTGCTCCAATCAATTATGGGCCTACCGTAGGGTCGGTAAGGGCTAATTAAATCCTAATTTGTATGCTATGTGATTCAAATAGACTGATGTAAGTAGGATATTAATGTATGCATGTTTATACTGATACATGTGAACCTGTTATTTATATTAAGCATGTGGAGTATGTGTTGTCTAAAAAATTTGTATCTGATTTCTGTATTTGTTATGGGGTGGGTTTTATATTCATGTAGAGGAAGTGTTCTGTATGGCGATCATCGCATATTTTTCTAGCAGCTTGGCTGCACTATATCTGATACATGTCGTAATGACACAATGTGGTGTGTAGGGATGGGTGGGTGATTATGACCCCACATATGGTGTGATAGGATGGTCGGAGCTGGTGTGAAGAGGATAGGGGTAGGACTTCACTTATCCGTTATCTGATCTGTACATCCTTATCTGTAACTATATCTAAGATGGGAAAAAGCCCGTTCTGTATCTGATTGTCTAAAATTTTCTGTATGTTTGCTTGCTTAATTCTGATGGATTACACACTGAGTTTATGTAAACTCACATCTGTTTGTTTGTCTTGTCAGGTAATCCACAGTCTTAGGCGGATTGGTGCAGTCGGGACTTAGCGATGACCACATTTTCATAAAACTATTTAAAATTCATTAAATTATGGTTTTATTTATGTTTTGGTAATTATTTAAGAGTTTGTAATTTTTGGGACTCTTTGGACTATTTGGTTTTAACTGGTTTTTTGGATTATCTGACTATTTAATTGCTTTGGCAAAATGTTTTATTAAAAACTACAGCTTTTATGGAAACGAATGTTTTTCTGAAAAACAAAAACTAGAGTCTTGAACTAAAATGTTTGGTAAGCTTCAGCTGTAATTCACGTTTAAGGAAAAATAATTAACTAAATAACGTTTTAATAAGGGAAGTAAGCAACTATGGGTTGAATTGCTAAATGACTTTGTTGTGTTGACTACGTTTTTCAAAACCATTCCTTGTGACACTTGCAGATTCGGCCATAACGTCTAGGCCTGGTTTGGGGTGTTACATTTAATGGTATCAGAGACATGTTACAAAACTAGGCTGTGAATTTTAGGTTCCAAAATTTTGTTTTTAAAGGATTGGTTTTCAATTTATTTGAATAGTTGAAGTAGTGTGTGATTCACCGAGTCTCCGGTGCCGATCCTATAAATATTTTTGAAATTTTGATAGAAAAAACTGAAAACATTGTAGTTAGTACTCTCTGAAACTGAATTGAATAGTTAGAGACTAAAACTTCTGACAACAATTCTAAACTTCTAATCATTTATGCATAAAACATCTATTGTTAATAAACTGAAAAGGATGCATAGAATTTTTAATGTAGATAAAACTATAATTAGGCAATGAGCGCTCATGGAACTCGCGGATGTGGTACTCATGGCCGTGGAAGGGGACGTAGGGGGCCTCGAGCTGAGTCCTCCTCATTAGGTAGAATGCCACATCTGGATAGAAGTGAGACACCGGCCACCTACCATCGAGATCGGATCTCAAAGCCGCTCTACTGGGATGACAAACCGCCTGTGCCACGCTGAGGATTTTAGAGAGGGTCGTTGAACCCCATTCTAGATCTGGAGGCCAAGGGTCGATAATGAATGACTCAATCTAATGGAGCTGAGTTGTTTAGGGGTGTCACTAGAGTCACCCCTAGTGTGGCCGAGTACTGGTTGGAGGCCACAGAGAGGACTATGAATGACTTAGACTGCACTCCCGAGCATAAATTTAAAAGTGCAGTCTCCCTACTTTGCGACGAGGTGTATCAGTGGTGGTTCACAGTTGAGTAGGGTACTTAGCCTGATTGTTTGACTTGAGATTTGTTTAAGACCACATTTCAAGGTAAGTATGTAGGAGCGAGCTATGTGGATGCTCATAGGAGTGAGTTCATGAATCACACGCAAGGGGACAGATCTGTGGCCGAATTTCTGAGGTTGAGCCGCTATGCTTGAGGCATAGTGGCGTTTGAGTATGAGAGGCGCGTTCGGTTTGAGGATGGGCTGAGGGATAATCTAAGGGTAATGATTACTCTCAACAAGAAGCGTGAGTTTTTAGATCTAGTTGAGACACAAAATGATGTGTAGGAACCTATGTCTATAAGAGCGCAAGAATGGAGACTGTGAGAGAGGAAAGAATAAGAGGGATTCGGAGCCCTCTAATTATGTTCTGAGACCTAAGAAAATATCGACAAGTGGACCTCGCCTAGAGTCTCGATTAGCTTCATCTATCCACCATGCTTCTCTTCCCACAAGGCGCCATTACTTTTCTAGCCTTTCCAGAAAGATTAGGGGTTGTCTAAGGTGTGCCTCGTTAGAGTACAGACGTAGAATGATGTTGACGCTCGATGCATCCGATCCGCCATCGTGGACATTCTCTCGACAGCTCAAAGAACGACCCACACCTTAGACAAGCTAGAATCTAATGGTTTACTTTTCCGGGATGGCGCCTTACCACAAGCCATCGATGGTGCTATCCCAAGAGAAGAAACGGGTAACCCCTACTTAATCTATGTCCATCGATGACCAAGAGGATAGAGATCTCCAAATGCCATCAATTAGAGGTTTCAATTTCCTGTACCTCTTTCCTCTCTCATAGGTTCTACATTCTTTTGTGTAGCTAACATCCTCGTATCTCAAAACTTGGGGTTCTCAACTAGAACTATGAACTCACGATCATTGTACCGAGTCCGCTAAGGCATCGCTCGGGTTAGTAAACTCTTTAGGGATGTTCCGTTAGAGGTGCAAGGGATGGTTTTTCTGGAAAATCTGATAAAGCTTCCATTTGGGGAGTTTGACTTACTTCTGGGCATGGATTGGTTGGTCAAGTACTGGGTTGTTTGAACTACACGACTAAGAGGGTCGTTCTGAGGACTAAAGATGATAGGGAAGTGGTCGTAATCGACGGGCGCTGAGATCATCTGTCCAATGTGATCTCCACTCTTGTGGCTAATAAACTGGTTCGAAAAGGGTGTGAGGCGTACTTGGCTTACGTTAGTGTTTCTAAGTCTGGGGACTTTTCTATTGGGAATATCAGAACTGTAAGGGATTTTTCAGATGATTTTCCTGAGGAGTTACCGGGTCTACCTCCGAATCGAGAGGTTGAGTTTGGGATTGAGATTTTTTCGGGTACAGCTCTGGTGTCTATCGCTTCCTACTATATGGCACCGAAAGAGCTTACTGAGCTTAAAGCTTAACTCAAGAGCTTCTGAACTGTGGTTTCATCCGTCCTAGTGTGTCTCCGTGGGGTGCACCAGTTCTATTTGTTAAGAAGAAGTATGGGACCATAAGGATGTGCATTGATTATTGGTAGCTGAATAAGTTGACCGTAAAGAATAAGTATCCGCTTCCGAGGATCGACGACCTTTTTGATCAGCTCTGAGGGACTTCTGTGTTCTCCAAGATTGATCTTCGATCAAGGTATCATCAGTTGAGGGTTAAGAAAGTTGATATTCATAAGACTACATTTAAGACTCGATATAGACATTACAAGTCCCTAATTATGCCTTTTGGTTTGATGAATGCTTCGACTGTATTTATGAATCTGATGAATCGAGTGTTTCAGCCTTATCTTGATCAATTTTTCGTGGTCTTCATTGATGATATTCTGGTTTACTCTAAGACCAAGGATTAGCATGATTAGAGTAGTGCTTTAGATTCTCCGAGAAAAGTAACTCTACGCTAAGTTGAGTAAGTGCGAGTTCTGGTTGCGAGAGGTAACCTTCTCGGGGCATATGATTTCTGCTGAGGGGATTTGTGCAATCCGAGGAAGAATGTGTCTGAGATCCACAAATTTCTGGGTTTGGCGGGTTATTATCGTCAGTTTGTTGAGGGATTCTCTCTGATTGCAGCTCCCTTGGCTAAGATTCTGTGTAAGGGTGTTTCGTTTGTCTAGACTGATGTACAACCATTGAGCTTTGAGAAGCTCAAGTTTGTTCTGACTCTGACTCCTGTTTTGAAATAGCCTGAATCTGGTAAGGTGTTTGTGGTATATAGCGATGCGTCACACGTTGGTTTGGGTTGTGTTTTGATGTAGGATGGTAAGGTTCTGGCTTATGCGTCCCGTCAACTTAAGACACACGAAGGGAACTATCCGACGCATGATCTCGAGTTGGATGCAGGGGTCTTTATGTTGAAAATCTGGAAGCACTATCTTTATGGTGAGAGGATTATCATCTACACTGATCACAAGAGCCTCAAGTATCTCTTCACTCAAAATGAGTTGAATCTTAGGCAGCGGCGTTGGATTGAACTGCTCAAAGATTATCATTATACTATAGAGTACCATCCTGGTAAGGTCAATGCGGTGGCCGATGCTCTCAGTCGAAAAGTGATGTCTGATTTGAGGGCAATGTTTACTCGCCTTAGTTTGTTCGATGATGAGAGTTTGTTAGCCGAGTTTCAAGTTAAGCCGACTTGGGTTGAAGAAATTCGAGATAAACAATTAAGGGATGAGATTTTGCGTGTGTGGTTCTATCAGGTTCAGAGTGGTAGTTCAGAGTGGTACTACTTCTGATTTTGGGTTAAATAATGATAGTGTTCTATGTTTCCGAGGGCAGATCTGTGTGCCAAATGATTCTGATTTGAGATAGTTGATTCTGAGGGAGGCGTATAGTAGCCCTCATGCTATGCATCCCAGTGATAATAAGATGTATTGGGATCTCCGTGAACAGTACTGGTGGTCAGGTTTGAAGAATGAGGTTATTGAATTTATTTCTCATTGTCTGACGTGCTAGCAAATTAAGGCTAAGCACCAGTTTCCTTTGGGATTGTTACAGCCAGTTAAGACTCCCTTATGGAAATGGGAACGAGGGACGATGGACTTCGTTAGTGGGTTACCCTTGACACCCACTAAGAAGGATTCTGTTCGGGTCATCGTGGATCGGTTGACCAAGTTTGCTAACTTTATTCCGGTTCAGACGGACTATTCTCTGCAGAAGTTAAAAAAACTTTACATCTCTGAGATAGTTAGACTGCATGGGGTTTCAGTGTCGATTATTTCTGATATAGATCTTCGTTTCACTTCTCAGTTCTAGAAAAAATTACACGAGGCTCTAGGTTCGATATTGGACTTTAGTACTGCGTTCCATCCCCAAACCGATGGTCAATCTTAGAGGGTGATTCAGATATTGGAGGATATGCTTCGGAGTTGCGTGATTGATTTCCAAGGTAGTTAGGAGGATTATCTACCGTTAGCAAAGTTTGCCTATAATAATAGTTTCCAATCTAGCATTTAGATGGAACTTTACGAGGCTTTGTATAGTCAAAAGTGTCGTACATAGCTATGTTGGACTGAGTTGGGTGAACGTCGGGTTTCGGGTCTTGAGTTGTTTTCTGAGAGTGAGGATAAGGTTCGACTGATTCAGGATCATCTAAAAGCGGTTTCTAATAGACAAAACTCTTATACGGATCTGAAAAAGAGATATATTGAGTACTCTGTGGGGGACTTTGTCCTTCTTAAGGTTTCTCCATGAAGAAAGTCCTGAGATTCGATCGTAAGGGCAAGTTGAGGCCTAGGTTTATTAGGTCGTATCAGATTCTGAAGCATGTGGGACCGGTTGCTTATTGTAAACTGAAAAATATATAGGATTTTTCCTATGTAATTTATCACCTTTTTATTTAAATTCGTTGTTAAAACTAAGTAATTGTTTAATAAATTAATGAAATGTGTGAAAATATGAAATTAGGACATAGAAATTATTAAAATGTGATTTTATGCTTTATTATATAGATTTCATGCATAAAATGGCTTATTTTATATATGTTTGAACATATTATATTTTGAAGACATAAATGGACCATGCATGATTAAATTAAATAATAAAATATAAAATTATATTTAATAATTCATTTTAAAATATTTCTTTAATAATTTGGGTTGTAATCAATTATTTAAATTGGATAAATTTTATTCTTTGGTCTTGATCATCAGAATTAGAGTTTTAAAATTTATAAAGAGAATGATTGAACCTGTAAACTAACTCTGACAACAATTATAGGCAAGTGTACCTATCGAACAGTAGTATAGCTTAGGCAAGACCAGATTTTCGAACCCAAAGGAACTAAAAGTACTAATACTAACTTTCTTTTTATTATTTAGCCTTAAAAATATAGTGAAGTTGCTTTAAACTAAATTAAACTAACAACTACTACTCTAAAGACACAAAGACAAAAGAGTGAATTGGGAAATAACTTTAGGAAAAACTCAATTGATCACGACGATACCCTCAAGAAGAATCCACCTAGACTTCACTTGTTATTTAACCCCTAAATCATATGATTTCTTTACTTAGCTTGATCAGTAAGACTCCCTAACCTATATTAAACCCTCTCTCGAGGTGGATAATATCTAACCCTAGGTTAATTAGTGGAACTCTAGTTCTCTTATAATAACCCCCTAGAATAGCAGTAAATCGACAAATGGACTCCCATATTAGGTTTCGCCCTAATCCGACAAAATCTCGTCACCCTATCTCTAGGCGTGCGATCAACTCCACTTAATTATGCTGGATCTACTCTTAAGCAGGGTCTATTCCTCCTCTACCTAAGCACATCAGATTAGATTAAGGCAATATAATTAAGAACAAACTAAGTACTTATCATATAAATCAAAAAAATCAAATAACAAGATTCATCTAGGTTTCATCCCCTTCAGGTATCTGAAGGGTTTAGTTCATAACAAAATAAGAAAACATCTCAAGAGAAAAGATAAAACAAAACATAAGAAATCCCTAAAACTCCTTAAAGGAATTGAAGGAGAGATCCTCCGTCTTGAGTAGAACTCCGGCTTCTTGAGATGAATCAACTGGCTATCTTCGAGTAATTCCCTGAATGAAAGCTCAGGCAGAAGCCTTCTGCCAAACTGTGACTCCCTAGAATAGCTGCCTTGGGGTGTTTATATAGGCCTTGAGATGCTTTACTTGGCTTCTAAGTATCTCCTTTAAGTAGAATTACTATTAGGGTGTTTAATTAGACTTAGGAGTATGTTTCTTTGCCTTCAAGCATCCAATTCCGTGTGAAATTGCTCTTTCTTGTGGCAGGGGCACACCCATGGCACACGCCCGTGTAAGTCATAGCCAGGCTGTATTCAGACTTGTTGGTTGGGGCACGGCCGTGTAAATTAGGGTTGAGGCGGTGTCCTAGATGATTGGCGAGGCACGGCCGTGTGGCTTGTAGTCTAGGCCATGCTGATTTCGTAAGTTGGCCCAATTTGGTCCATTTTAAGCCCGTTTTGCGTTATTTTTATTCTTGGGTGCTTTTCTGAGTATAAGACATGAAAAGAAAGGATTAAGAGCACCTTTTTACATAAATAAAGGATAAATCATCCAAAAGCATACTAAATGTGAGATTAAAATATGTTACTTTTACGGTTTATCAAATACACCCACACTTAAGCTTTTGCTTGTCCTAGAGTAAAATTCTCAACTTACAATTAAAACGAACTTTCCATAATTCATAATTCCTATTGACAATGTCTCATCATAATTCATAGATAATTTATACATGGATAATTTAACTCAAAGAACCTTAAAGATTCAATCAAGATAAGTCATACCTTTGTAGTACGAAAACATAGGTGTCTCCCCTTATCTAAGTAATTACCTTTAATTCAAAACCGACAAAGGATTGACATCCTCACAAAAGATTCACTCAAATCACTTGAAGTGTTTAAGGTTCAAGAATAAGCACTCATAAGTTGAACCTAAAAAAGTTAATCCCATAGGCTTGCCTGAAAATCAAATCTCCACCACTGTATATGAGATGATACACAAATCAAAAGGTCTTTATCAGGGTTGTAACGGGCTAGGGTTAAAGGTGTGGATACAGGCTGAATTAGAAGGTTAGAATCGAGACTTGACCTGACAAATTTCCTACTAGAAATATGTAATAATATGAGTGATTACATCAATTGAAAACTAATAATACTATTACCGATAATTCTATAATACGAGCTCTTCTTCAACAATTGGAATTTAAACGTATGAGCTCAATTAATCATGTAACTTAATACTGAATATACTTTGAATTTTTTTTTAAGAACAAACTAAGTATTACATAATAAATGGTAAATGTAACTACTGAACTAATATATTTCAGTAACTTAATCAAATCAAACCTTGATTAAAGGGTAGTCAAAAAGGAAGGGTGATAGAAATACAAAGGGTCTTTGGGTTAATGTTAGTGGTTAAGTCAATAAAAAGGGTTGTTAGGATTCAACGGGGTTCACTAGGGGTTAATTGTGAAGGTAGCCTTTTTAGTGGAGTAAGTGGGTTAAATCCTAGGTGCCTTTATCATCTCTATATATCAAATAAAAAATGTGGTCTCAATATGTATAAACGAGGCAAGTTCTAAAATAACAGTTCAAAGTTGACACACTCATAATCAATAAAGTGAGCAAGAAAAAGAATATATGCTCTATCAGGCTCAAAATCTCACAAAAATTATGAGTGTTTTTGACATCAATCCCTATAAATTTCAAACTTCAAAGTAATACTCAAATTCAGTTCAACAACCTATTAATTTTAATTTTTAGAAAAATAGACTTATCATGCTTGATTCTCTAGTTTTATTCACGTATAAATCCTCAATTATCAATGACTTACTCAAAAACATATTAATAAAAATCATAAATCATTAAAAATTTGACCCTAATTAGTAATATGAGAAAAATACTTAGGGACAAGACTAAAATTCATGATTTTAGAATAACGCAAAAAGTTAGGTACTTTTACCTCCCCCACACTTAAGATATACATTGTCCTCAATGTACAAAGATAAATAGTAACAGTTAATATAAAATCAAAAGAGAGGGAGAGAGTGCCACTTCCTGAATTACGGATAAGATCCTTGGAGGATGTGGAAAGTGTGTGGCGTTAGGTGACTTATTGAATTTTTCCTAGTTGTGCGTTTGTGTATGTGGAGTGTGTAATTTGTTCTGCAAAGTCACTGGTTAATGATCTTGTTAGGGATGCTTGAATAGTTAGATAGCCAATGGTAAAATTTTGTAATACTAATAAAAGTTCAAATTAAAAACAACTCAAAATAAAAACTTAAAATAAAGAAAAGAAAATGAAAGATAACGAATTAAAAGGACTCAGAGGTCTTCATCATTGGTTGGGTCTGGTGGTGGTGCTGGAAAATTTGTTGATGAGTTGCCTCTAGTCTATCAAAGCGCTGAGTGTTTTCAGCGAAGTACAACTCGAACCGGTCGAGTCGTGCAGATATGTTTGCTAGTGATGATGCTACTCGGTACTGATGCTGGCTCGGATTCTGTGCCTCTTCTGATGGTGGTGGGACATCGTCAGGAATGTCCTGGTCCTCCCCTCGTTTGTGGGTGTATTTAGTGTGTACTGAGGGGGGTCAGTCCCTCGACGTTGTTTGATCATTCTCATGTGTAACATCGTCTGGATGCCTTGAGGTACCATGTTGCCCATCAGTGTGAGAGAGGTGATCTGAGCTTCAGTGTCAAGAAGGTTGAAGTGTCGAGCTAGCCTTGTGATGTACGGCCCCATTGATAAAATCCCATTCCTGTGTTGGTCTGTCTGATGCTGAATTATGCATGCAATGAAATATGCCAAGTTGAAAACATGTCCTCCAGACATGCATGATAGGAAGTAAATGTCTTGCTTATTTATGATGCCGTGTTTCTACGTCCTGTGATGGTGTGCGCGAGAATGGCGTGAATATACCTTAGAACTGGGGGAAGTGCCGTCGCCTTAGAGCGACTAGGGTCGTAGTTGCTTGTAGTGGGACGTAGGTTGTGCCAGCATTCACGTGGGGTGCAGTGGAGTTCACAGTTTAGTTCAAATAGTGGGTTTCTTCCATGAATTCTGGCGTATACAGTCCAAGAGTCTCGCCAATTTGTGGTACACTCATTCGACATACTGAGCCTCCTAGCTGAAATTGGATAGCACCTGGGTCATCGAACTGAGTCGTCACTATTTGTGGTGTGAAGGTGGTGCAAAATTCTAATGTAAGCTCCAAGTATGTGGGCTCGTTGATTGAGAAGAAGTGTTCCCATGGTTCAGTTGAGAGAAGGGCTCTTGATATCGCCAGAGCCCAACTTGTCGTGACCGCGTTCTCTAGTCAATGCGCCTACAGGTGCCTAGGGGTCTATCCTGAATTACTTTGTACCGTTCTTCCTGAGTTGCTCGCAGAAATCTGAGGAATGGGTGTCGAAGCTAGGTAGAGGCACTTGCGAGGATGATCCGGGCCCCTTTCTTTTCTTGCTTAGGGCTAATCGTTTGATTCGGGATGTTGACATGGTTCTTGAAATTTTGTAATCACATATAAAGCAATTTATTTTTATCAAGCTTCATCAATAGCATAGCTATCATATGCCACACTAAGTCAAGTAAAATTTGAGAATTTATAATTGTGAGCATGTTAATTCGCAGGAGAAAAATTTTCTCGGACAATAGTAGGCAGAGCAATGTATGAGTTTTAAATTCAAGAGTAATATAAAATCTAACAACCAATAAATATCATGGGGACTAAAAAAAATTTTCCTAAATAAAATCATGCTTTTAAACTAAATCTAAACAAAATCTAAAAATAACGAAGAATGCCATAATGTTTATCAGAGATTAAGTTAAGAACAGGGAATTAGGGATGGTGTGAGATTGTCAACACGGGCAGAGCACGGAGGTGGTGTGGGCTCTACTACACGAACATGGCGGTGGTGTGGGCATGGCACTTGGTAGCACGGTTGTGGTGCAAGCGTGTGGATGGTTCTCGAGTGGTTTTTGGAGAAAAATGGTAAGGGTAGGTGGTTTTAGGTGGAGGGGAATTGTTGTGCGATCAATTTGGGGAAAATGGGGGTTAAAACTGATTTTAGGGTTAGGTTTTGGGAGGGATGACGGTTAAATTTTATATATAGGGGAGGGGGCACAGTCCATCACCACGCCCGTGCACATTTGAAAATGCCCGTGCTTTTCGTGATTTCGGGTTTTAGGCGTGTTCAGATGGATTTGCCACGGAAGTGTTGCCCATGACATGCCCGTGTGTTTAGTCACATGATTGGTTTGAACGGGCATGTGTATCCCATGTTTGTCAAGTCAGTGACCTCGCACGGTTGTAAGACATGGGCGTGTTCTTCCCGTTGTGTGTAAGTCAGTAGCTTCACATGGTCGTGGGGCACGGTCGCGTGTATCCTGTGCTTGATAAGTCAGTAACCTCGTACGGTTGGAAACCATGGGAGTTCTTGGTATCGTAGCCCGTGTTGGGAAAGAAATTCTTCTTTTTTATGCACAGTTACTGGCACGTCTGTGGTTTATCCCCTTTCTTTCACACGGCATGGGCACGCCCGTGTTCAAGGCCATGTGAGTTAACACCTGCTCTTTTTATTAGACTAATTTACTATGGAGTTAGATGCTGAATAAAAATAAATGAAAAATAAAATATTAGTAAATTAGTGCTCGGGTTGCCTCCCGAGAAGTGCTTGTTTATAGTCCTAAGCTAGACTTTCCCTATTTTCGGTTTCAAAAGAGGGTTCATAGAGTAGAAGCTCCTCTCTTATATCTCCAAAATTTGCACCATTATAAATTTTGAGTCGGTGACCATTTACCTTAAATGTGCCCCTAGTGGGGTGAGCTACCTCTATTGTGCCGTATGGAAAAATTGTTTTTATCATGAATAGGCCTGACCATCTTGATTTCAGCTTCCCAGGGAATACTTTAAGCTTTGAGTTGTATAGTAGGACCAGGTCCCCTACTTCGAATTGTTTTGACTTCTTTAAATGAGAATTGTGATGTCGCTTTGTTGCTTCTTTGTATAGTTTTGAGTTCTCGTATGCCTCAGCTCTCCATTTGTCTAGCACGTTCATCTGCATCATTTTTTTCCTGCAGTTCTAAGATCAAAATTTAAAAATTTTATGGTCCAAAAAGCTTTGTGTTCTAACTCAAAGGGTAGATGGAAGCTTTTCCCGTATACAAGGTTGTATGGGGATGTCCCTAGAGGTGTTTTAAATACTGTTCTATAGGCCCATAAAGCATCATTTACTTTAACTGCCCAATCTTTTCTATTTGATTCAACCGTTTTTTCTAGAATGCGCTTAAGTTCTCTGTTTACCACATCAACTTGCCCACTAGTTTGAGGATGATATAGAGTGGTTGTCCTGTCATATATTCCATATTTTTTAAGACTTTTTCAAATTGAGTATTACAGAAATAAGTACCCCTATCACTAATGATGGCTCTCGGTGTGCCAAATCGGGAAAATAGTTTCTTGAGAAACTTGACTACTACCCTAGCATCATTGGTAGGTAAAGCTTCTGCTTCTACCCATTTTGACATGTAATCGACCGCTACTAGGATGTACTTATTTCCAAACGAACTAGGGAATGGTCCCATAAAATCTATACCCCATACACCAAATATTTCAGATGACAACATATATGTTTGAGGCATTTCATCACGTTTAGAAATATTACCTGTTCTTTGGCATCTATCACACGAGGTAACATACCTGTTGGCACCTTTAAATATAATGGGCCAATAAAAACCTGATTCGAGAATTTTGTGTGTTGTCTTAATACCACTGTAGTGTCCTCTTGAGGGTCCTGAATGGCAACGCTCTAGGATTTTGCTTGCTTCAGTTTTTTGTAACACATCTTCGAATCACTTGATCTGCACATATGTAGAAAAGAAAAGGATCTTCCCAAAAATAATTTTTCACATCAGCAAAAAATCCCTTCTTTTGGTGATGTGTTAATTTTCTTGGCAATATATTAGCTTCTAAATAATTCGCAATATTTGCAAACCATGGCACCTTAGAATGCGTTATAGAAAAGAGTTGTTCTTCCTAAGCTCTTTGGTGTGTGGATTTTCAAGTCTAGACAGGTGATTCGCTGCAAGATTCTCGACTCCCTTCTTATCTTGTATTTCCAAGTCGAATTCCTGTAAGAGTAAAATCCATCGTATGAGTCTGGGTTTTGCATCAGGTTTGTTTAAAAGATAACGAAGAGCTGAATGGTCAGTGTAAACAACAACTTTAGACAATATTAAATACTATCTAAATTTATCAAAAGCAAGAACTACAGCTAGCAATTCTTTCTCTGTGGTGGTGTAGTTTTCTTGTACGGGTGTTAATGTTCTGCTAGCATAGTAAATTACCTAAAAATGCTTGTCTCTTCGTTGTCCCAAAACTACACCTACTACAAAATCACTTGCATCACACATTAGTTCAAAGGGTAAGTTCCAATCAGATGCAATTATAATTGGAGCATTTATTAATTTTTCCTTAAGGATATTAAAGGCATCTAAACATTCCTGATTGAAATCGAAAGGAACATCTTTTTCTAGTAATTTTGTTAAAGGCTTAGCTATTTTAGAAAAATCTTCAATAAATCTTCTATAGAACCCTGCATGTCCTAAGAAGCTTCTAATATCCTTAGCAGAGCTAGGGGGAGGTAGTTTTTCTATGGCTTCAACCTTTGCTCTATCTACTTCAATCCCTTTACTAAAAATCTTATGTCCTAACACAATTCCTTCTCTAACCATAAAGTGTCATTTTTCCCAATTCAAAACAAGATTTTTTTCCTCACATCTCATTAGAACTCATTTTAAATTTTTAAGGCAAAGAAGGAAAGAATTACCGAATACCAAGAAATCATCCATAAATACCTCCATGATGTCTTCCATGAGTTTGTCAAAAATTGCCAACATGCAACGTTGAAAAGTAGCAGGAGCATTACATAATCCAAACTGTATTCTACGATAAGCAAATGTACCATATGGGCATGTAAATGTCGTATTCTCTTGATCTTCAGGAGCTATGGGGATTTGAAAATAGTCGGAGAGTCCATCCAGGAAGCAGTAGTACATATGCCGAAATAGTCTTTCTAACATTTGATCTATGAAGGGCAGAGGATAGTGATCTTTTCTGCTGGCGTCATTCAGCTTGCTATAGTCTATACAGACTCTCCAACCGGTAACTATTCTTATGGGGATTAACTCATTCTTTTCATTGGGTACCACCGTTATTCCTCCTTTCTTTGGAACTACCTGCACAGGACTTACCCAAGTGCTATCAGAAATAGGATAAATTATTCCTGCATCTAGAAGTTTAACTACCTCAGCTTTGACCACTTCTTTCATGTTGGGGTTTAACCATCTCTGGCGTTGCACACACGGCTTGTATTCTTCTTCCATTAAAATTTTGTGGGTGCAGAATGCTGGGCTTATTCCCTTGATGTCAAAATTTTCCAAGCTATGTCTTTTTATGTTCTTTAGTACCCTTATCAGCTCCTCTTTTTCCTTGGGTTCTAGTTCTAAAGAGATGATTACCAATAGCGTAGAATTGTCTCCAAGGAATGCGTATTCTAAGTGTTTTGGTAACTGATTTAATTCCAATTTGGTTGGCTCTTCGATGGAGGGTTTCTGTTTTATTTTGTTATCATTTTCAATGCTTTCTTCTTTCATTTGTCTGGGTGACGATGTATTCAGATTCAACTCATCGTCTTCATCTTCTCCCCCCTCTTCTTGAGTCAGGCATAGTTCCATCGTGTCGTCATGTATGATTTCCTGTAATGAATTTTGAATGATATGATAAGTAGTATCAACAAAATAACATAAATCATCTTGCTCTTTAGAATATCGCATGGCATCTTAAATTTGAAATTTTATAACATATCTTTAGTGCGAGTTTACCATCACCTACATCAATAACAGCTCTAGCAGTGACTAAAAAAGGACGCCCTAAGATTAAAGGAACATTAATGTCTTCATCCATGTCTAACACAACGAAATCAATAGGGAAGATAAATTTATCAATTTTTACCAAGACATCTTCGATAACTCCTCTAGGATATTTAATGGATCTATCTGCTAACTGAATACTCATCCTAGTGGGTTTTGGTTCCCCAAGATCTAATTGTTTAAACATTTTGTAAGGCAGTAAATTAATACTGGCGCCTAGATCAGCTAATGCTTTCTTAATATTCAAGCTACCAATTAAACAAAGGGTAGTAAAACTTCTTGGGTCTTTTAATCTGGTTGGTAACTTATTTTGGAGGATGGCTGAGCACCCTTCATTAAGTTCCACTGTTGATACTTCTTCAAGCTTTCTTTTATTCGTCAAGAGTTTCTTTAGGAATTTTACGTACTTCGGCATCTATAAAATGGCTCCAACAAAAGGTATGTTAATATGTATTTGTTTAAAAAGTTCAAGAAACTTACCGTATTGGGCATCAATTCGTTCTTTTTTTAACATGGCTGGATATGGGGTTGGTGGTTTGTTTTCGTTGCGTACTGGATTTACATCCTCAATCCCCTCATTGCTTGCCTTGTTATCTTCGTACGGGATTTGTTTCTTTGGGTCGACTAATTCTTTTCCACTTCTTAGTTTGACTACTTTTACCTATTCTGCTCCTTTAGGAAAAATTTTTGCCCGTATTTCATAGATTATCTTAGTAAGTAATCCAACCGTCTTAGTGAGTTCCTCAAATGACTCAGTAAGTTTTTCAACTGATGCTTGTTGATCTTTAAGGGTTCTCTTGGTATCTTGTAGACGTTTTTCTGTGTCTTCCGATTTTGCTAGCATCTCCTCAAGGGTTGGTTTCTTCTCTTGTGATAAGGCTAATTTTGGAAGTTTTGAGGAGGTTGCTGTCTTTGATTTCCTTGATCTCCCCATGAAAAATTTGGGTGGTTCCTCTAACCTGGATTATAAGTGCTACTATAAGAATTATTATTGGATCAAAAATTATTACCTATATAGTTTATCTGTTCGTTCTCTGCTCCTAGTTGGTAGGGTGGGTACTCAGGATTTGCCACAGTTCCACTTGTGTCGCACTGCATGACTGGATGTGCCTGTGAAGGACAACAACTATTTAGCTTTTTATTCATCATCTCTATCTGTGTTGATAGCATGGTTATTGCATCTAGATTGTAGACTCTAGCTGATTTTGTCGGTTTTGTCCTTGTAACCTGCCACAAATAATTATTCAGTGACATCTCTTCAATGAACTCGTATTCTACTTTAGGAATTTTGTTGTTCAGGGTTCCGCTGGCGGCTGAATCGATTAGTTGCCTCGTTGAGGGGTTTACACTGTTATAGAAGGTTTGGACTTGTAGCAACAAGGGTAATCCATGGAGTGGACATGATAAACCGTAAAAGTAACATATTTTAATCCCACATTTAGTATGCTTTTGGGTGAATTTATCCTTAATTTATGTAAAAAGGTTCTTTTAATCCATTCTTTTCATGTCTTATACTCAGGAAAGCACCCAAGGATAAAAAGGACGTAAAATGGGTTTAAAACGGACCAAAATAGGCCAACCCAAGAAGTCGGCACGGCCTGGACTTCATGCCACTCGGCCGTGCTCCAATATTTAGATTTGCACACGGTTACACCCTGATTTGCACGACCGTGCCTCGTCGACAAAAAGCCCAATATAGCCTGACTTCGATGTACACGGTCGCGCCCCAATTGGCAGACCCAAAGCACGGCTTCTACCCAGATATTGAACGAGTGCGTCATAGCCGTGCTTAAATCAACAGAATGGAGACACGGGCTAGACCACGATTTACACGGGCGTGTCAAGGCCGTGCCCCTACCGCGGGAAAGAGAAATTTCACTCGGAATTGGATGCTTGGAGCCCAAGAAATGCAATCCTAAGTCCACTCAAACACTTAGGACGAATTTCACTTGAATTACGAGTACTTAGGAGCCAAGTGAAGCATCCCAAACGTCTATATAAACAATCCAAGGCAGCAATTCAAGGGAGGAGGTTTTAGCGAGTTTTTGCGAGCTTTACTCGCTTAGGGAATTACTCAAAGATAGCCGCTTGATCCATCTCAAGAGTCTAATTCTACTCAAGATGGAGAATCTCTCTTCAATTCCTTCAGGGGGTTTTAGGATTTCTTATGTTTTGTTTTATCTTTTCTCTTGAGATGTTTTCTTATTTTATTATGAATTAAACCCCCAGATACCTGAAGGGGCTGAAACATATGATGGATTTTGTCAGTTGATTTATTGGTTTATATGATAAATACTTAGTTTGTTCTTAATTATGTGGCTTAATTTAATCTGATGTGCTTAGGTGGAGGAGGAATAGACCCTGCCTAAGAGTAGATCTAGCATAATTAAGCGGAGTTGATTGGGCGCCTAGAGATAGGGTTACGAGATTTTGCCAGATTAGGGTGAAACCTAATATGGGAGTCCATTGATTGATTTACTGCTTCCTTAGGGGGTTATTATAAGAGAACGAGAGTTCCACTAATTAACCTAAGGTTAGACGTTATTCACTTCGAGAGAAGGATTAATATAGGTTAGGGAGTCTCACGGATCATGCTAAGTAAAAGAAATCATATGAATTGAAAATTAAATAATAAGTGAAGTCATATGTGGATTCTTCCTGAGGGTATCGTCTTTATCAACTGATTTTTCCAAAGTCTTTTCCCAGTTTATTCTTTTATCTTTGCATTTAGTTAAGTATTTCATTAGTCTTAGATAAGTTAATTAATCACTCCATATTTAAGGCTAAATAATAGAAAGAAAGTGAGAAATAGTACTTTTAGGTTCATTGGGTTCGATAAGATATTCTTGCCCGAGCTATACTACTGTTCGATAGGTGCACTTGCTTCTATCGTTGTCGCAGTCAGTCGACAGGTTCGATCACTCTTTTATAAATATTAAAACTAGGCTATTTCACAACGATCAAGTTTTTGGCGCCGTTGCCGGGGAATTCTAAAATATTACAAAAGCTCTATTTTTATTACTTTAGCTGATAAACCGTAAATGTAACACATTTTAACCCCATATTTAGTATGATTTTGGATGATTTAACCCTCAATTTTTGTAAAAAGATGCTTTTAATCCTTTCTTTTCATGTCTTATACTCAGGAGAACACCTAAGGATAAAAAGAACGTAAAACGGGCTTAATAAGGACCAAAGTGGGCCAACCAAAAAGTCAAGACTACCGACTTCATGCCACACCTGCGTGCCTAATATTTAGATTGCACATGGTCACACCGATTTACACGATCGCGTCTCGTCGACAAAAAAGCCTAGCACGGCTCGGACTTCATGCCACACTACCGTACCTAATTATGCACTGAAGCACGGCTTCTACCCATATATTACACTGCAAGTGTCATAGCCGTGCCTAAATCGATGTGATGGAAACACAGTGGACCACGATTTACACGGCATGTCAAGGCCGTGCCCTCATCATGGAAAGAGCAATTTCACTCGAAATTGGATACTTGGAGCCCAAGAAACGCAATCCTAAGTCCACTCAAACACATGGGACGAATTTCACTTGAATTACGAGTACTTAGGAGCCAAGTAAAGCATCCCAAACGTCTATATAAACAATCCAAGGCAGCAATTCAAGGTCTTCAGGTTTTAGCAAAGTTTTCTGCCAGAGCTTTACTTGTTTAGGAAATTACTCGAAGATAGCCCATTGATCCATCTCGAAGAGTCGAAATTCTACTCAAGATGGACGATCTCCTCTTCAATTCCTTCAGGGGTTTTTAAGGATTTCCTATGTTTTGTTTTATCTTTTCTCTTGAGATGATTTCTTGTTTAATGATGAACTAAACCCCTCAGATACTTGAAGGGGATGAAACTTATGATGGATTTTATTATTTAATTCTTTCGGTTTATATGATAAATACTTAGTTTGTTCTTAATTATGTTGCTTAAATTTATCCGATGTGCTTAGGTGGAGGAGGAATAGACCCTGCCTAAGCGTAGATCTAGCATAATTAAGCGGAGTTGATCAGGCGCCTAGAGATAGGGTTATGAAATTTACTGCTTCCTTAGGGGATTATTATAAGAGAACGAGAGTTCCACTAATTAACCTAAGGTTAGACGTTATTCGCTTCGAGAGAAGGTTTAATATGGGTTAGGGAGTCTCACAGATCAAGCTAAGTAAAAGAAATCATATGAATTAGAAGTTAGATAATAAGTGAAGTCATAGGTGGATTCTTCCCGAAGGTATCGTCTTTATCAATTGAGTTTTCTTCAAAGTCTTTTCCCAAAGTTTATTATTTTTCCTTTGCATTTAAAGTTTAAGTATTTCATTTGTTTTAGTTTAATAAACCAATCACTCCATATTTAGGCTAAATAATAGAAAGATAGTGAGTAATAGTACTTTTAGGTTCCTTGGGTTCGATAAGATATTCTTGCCTGAGCTATACTACTGTTCGATAGGTGCACTTGCCTCTATCGTTGTCGCAGTCAGTCTACAGGTTTGATCACTCTTTTATAAATATTAAAACTAGACTGTTTTACAGTGAACAAGTTTTTGGCGCCGTTGCCAGGGAATTCTAAAATATTACGAAAGATCAATTTTTATTACTTTAGCCATTATTTCTAGTTTTTATTAATTTTACAAATCCTCCTTATTAAACTTGCAAGGTACCTCTAGTTTATGACTAGAAGAAACCCTAAAGGACCATTAGAATACGACAATGATATTGAAGCTACCGCTCGAAGAAATCGCAGAGAAACTAGACAAGCTCTAGACTACCAAAGAGAAGAACAACAAAACAAACCCAATCCTACTGAAGGGATGGCCAAAAATAATTCGCCTGATGCGCAAGATCAGAATGCTCCGGGTACTATGTATGATTATGCTAAACCTAATCTGACAGGAGCAGAATCTAGTATTGTTAGGCCTGCTATAGCTACTAATAATTTTGAGTTAAAACCTAACACAATACAAATGATTCAACAGTTTGTTCAATTTGATGGATTGCAGGACGAAGATCCAAATACTCATGTAGCTAATTTCTTAGAGTTCTGTGATACTTTCAAAATAAATGGCGTTTCTAATGATTCCATACGTCTTTGGTTATTACCTTTTTCATTAAGGAATAAAGAAAAGCAGTGGTTGAACTCGTTACCATGAGGGTCAATCACAACATGGGACCAAATGACCGAAAAATTTCTTTTAAAGTATTTTCCACCAGCCAAAACGGCCAAATTTAGGAATGACATATCTTCTTTTGTGCAGAATGATGCAAAAACATTATATGATGCATAGGAAAGATACAAGGATCTCCTAAGAAGATGCCCACACCACGGATTACCTTTGTGGCTTCAAGTCCAAACTTTCTACAATGGTGTGAATTCTTCAACAAGGCAAATGATTGATTCATCAGCCGATGGAACTCTGAACAACAAAACTCCCAAGCGACCTATGATTTTATTCAGAGATGTCATTGAACACTTATCAATGGCAAATGACAAGGGCGAAGCCAACAAAATCAGCCGTAGTTTTCAACATAGACGCAAAGGACAATGTCACAACACAAGTAGAGTTAATGAATAAAAAGCTTGATAATCTATTTTCTTTGCGGTATATCCAAAGGATGCAATGTGAAGCAAGGTGAATGTGGCGAATATCGAGTACCCACTCTACCAACCAGAGCAAAAACGAGCGCATAAACTATATAGGTAACAATTTCAGATCCAATAATAATCCCTATAGTAATACTTATAACCCAGGTTGGAGGAACTACCCAAATTTTTCGTGGGGAGGACAAGGAAATCAAGGAATTCAAAGGCAGCAACCTCCTCCAAATTATCAAAATCAGCCCTACCCATAGGAAAAAAATCAAGCCTTGAAGAGATACTGACAAAATTCATGGAAGCCACAGAATCTCATCTTCAAAAGATCGATACAAACCTTGGTAAACAATGTAAGTCGATGAAAGGACTCGAGAATCAAGTTGAGAACTTATCGGGTCAAGGACACCGACAAAGTTAATTTCTGAACGCCAACAAGGACGTCTACCAAGCAACACAGAAATAAACCCAAAAGAGCAAATCCAAGCCATTACAACTCAAGAGGGTATAGAAGTAGATAGACCCACATCAGTGCAAGAAAAGAAGGATAAGACCGAGGTAGCTTAAGAAAAGCCAAAATCGGTAATCAAAGAATACCAACCTCGCATACCTTATCCCGAAGCATTGAAAAAAGATGATTCAGAGGAACAATTCGGTAAGTTTCTAAAACTCTTGAAGAAATTACATATTAACTTACCTCTTTTTGAAGCTCTTTTTCAGATGCCCGATGCAAGGAAATTCTTAAGCAAGCTCTTGACGAACAAACGCAAAATAGATGAAGAGCACCATGTGGAATTAAACGCAATATGCTCAGCTATGCTACAGAACAGGCTACCAAAAAAATTAAAAGATCTAGGGAGTTTTACGATTCCATGCTTAATTGGTAGTTTGACTATTGATAATGCGTTAGCTAATTTAGGGGCAAGTATAAATGTTATGCCTTATGCACTGTTTACACGACTAGGTCTAGAGAAGCCCAAACAAACTAGGATGAGTATTCAACTAGCTGATAAAACTGTCAGAATCCCTAGGGGCATTATTGAAGATGTTTTAGTCAAAATCAATAAATTTGTTTTCCCAGTAGATTTTGTTGTTTTAGCCATGGATGAGGAAAATTCAATCCCTTTAATTTTAGGAAGACCTTTTCTTGCAACTACCAGGACTAAAATTGATGTTGCCATAGGAGAACTCATACTTCGTGTAGGAGGTGAATCAGTCAATCTTCAAGCTCTCGACTCAGCCAGAACCACAGAAGATGAAAGTAAGAAAGTCATTTCAATAGATAATCAAATTATTCAACCTCCATTGCAGGAAACATCATGAAGCATCAAAACTGAGCCAACACAGAAGCATATGATCAACAATTTAGAAGAGCAGAAGATATACACCAAAGAAAAGCCAGATCCATACGAAGTAAAACCTAAGGAACCACCAGAAGAGCTCATAGGAACATCCAATCACTTTAAAATAGGAGACCATGTGCTGCTAGACAAAGCCGATCTTCACATCACTTCAATAGACTTGAGGACAAAGGGAGAAATTCTTCCCAAGGTACAGGAAATCTTCCCCCAAAACACAGTCAAGGTAAGTAACCCAAAATTCAATAAATCCAAGGTAAATGCTTCTCGACTCCAACTTTGTCATGAAAATAAAATCGCAAGCATGAGGGAAGATATTCAAACCTTTAAACCTCCCTAAAATTTTCAAACATGAGGACAGTCTAGCTTAATACTATAAACGAGCGCTTCTCAGAAGGCAACCCGAACATTAACACTATTTATTTTCAAATTTGTTGTCAGTTCCTTTTCTGTCCATCTTTCTTTCCTAAGTATTTAGTTGGAAACTAACATAAAAGTGTAGATTTCCAGACCAGACGGCCTTACACACGGTCGTGTCCGTGGCTGTGTAGACCACCAAAACCACCACACTGGCAGGAGCAGGGCCGTGCAAGCCAGCCCAACCACTCCCCGACGTCACGAGCCCAACAACCCTAAAACAAGGGTATCGACAAGAACAGCACGGGCGTGCCTATGAACTGTGTGAAGCTACAGACTCTCTCGAAATGGGCATGGCCGACTACGAAACGGGCATGGCTAAAGCAACACGCCATTAGCCACGGCCGTGCTAGGCAGCCGTGTGAATCAACACATCCTCGGTACACAGACGTGGGAACATGCCAGATTTGAAATCCTATTTAAACCCCCACAGCCCTTCCTCTTTTTCCCATCTTCTTTCTTATTCCTTCTTCCGCTTTTCTTTCAAATTTTTCTTCCTAATCATAGAAAAGATCAAAGAAACTTGAGCAACACAAAGACCATGCTGAAGAAATGTAAGAATCGTATCCTCAAAGGAAACCTCAACATGAGTTCATGCCGGCAGCTTCACTTAATTGACACGCCAAGGGTCTCGAAAACCTTTTCGATTCTAAAGGCTACTAGGGAATCACACAACACAGCCTTCGAAGTCACACCCATTTCGCAAACCATCCAACAATAAGGACTCCTTAGTCCATTAGTTTTTTCTTTCAATTTTAGTTCTCTTCTTAGTCTCCTTCTTTTTATTTTCTTAATCTTTAAATTTAGTATTAGTATATCATTATTATTTCCCTAGATCTCTTGGTTATATCTTCACAGGCTACCCAATTTCTTCATCTAGCAAATTGTTTCTCGATAGCCACTCCACCAGGCCCATAGAAAACACCATCACCGCCACCAAAGACGCCAGGGTTCATCTAGATTTCAAGGAGTATTATTTTCCCCACCTATCTTTTTGATTTGGAACATAAATTTCATTATCTATCTTTGTACATTGAGGGCAATATACATCTTAAGTGTGGGGGTAATAGTGCCTAACTTTTTGCATAACTCTCAAAACCCCGAAATTAGTATTGATCAAAAGTATTTTTATCATATTATTAATTAGGATGAAATTTCTAATGATTTATGATCTTTATTTATATGTCTCTAATTAAATCATAGTTAATTGTGCATTGAGGATTAAATTTGAAGGTTACTAGAGAATCAAGCATGATAAGTCTATTTTTCAAAAATAAAAATTGATAGGTTGTTGAACTGAATTTGAGTATTACCTTGAAGTTTGAAATTTACAAATATTGATGTCAAAAACACCCATAATTTTTTTGTGAGATCTTGAGCCTTATAGAGCATATATTCTTTTTCTTGCTCACTTAATTGATTATGAGTGTGTCAATTTTGAACTGTTATTCTAAAACTCACCTCGTTTATACATGTCGAGACCACATTAATGATTTGATACACTGAGATGATAAAGGCACCTAGGTTTAACCCATTCACTCCACTAAAAAGCCTACCTTCACAAATCAACCCTTAGTGAACCCCGTTGAATCCTAATAACCTTTTTATTGACTCACCCACTAATATTAAACCAAAATCCCTTTGTATTTGTTATCAACATTCCTTTGACTACCCCTCTATTGAGAATTGGCTTGATCAATTGCCAAATTAGGTTATTTCAATTATCAAAGTTCCTTTTATTAAGTTTCACTTAGTTTGTACTAAAAAAAAATTCCAGTATATTCAATATTGGTAGTATATAAAAGAGCTTAGAGCGTTTAAACTCCAATTGGTAAAAAAGAAGCTCGTATTAAAGTAGTATAAAAAATACTCCTTATTATGGAGTAATTATCAAAAGTGATATTATTAGTTTTCATTCGAAGTAAATATTCATATTTAGTTCAGTGTTTCTAGTTAGGTAATTTGTCAAGTCAATCTCGATTCCAACCCTTCTAATTCAGCCTTTTTCCACACCTTTAACCCTAGCCCTCTATAACCTTGATTAAAGACCTTTTGATCTATGTATCAACTCATGTACAAGTGGTGGAGATTTGATTTCGTGCAAGTCTATTGGATTAACTTTCAGGTTCGACTTAGAGTGTTTATTCTTGAACCTTGAACACCTTTGAGTGACTTGAGTGAATCTATTGTGAGGACGTCAATCCTTGTCGGCTTTGAATTAAAGGTAATTACTTATATAAGGGGAAACACCTATGTTTTCGTACTACAAAGGTATGGCTTATCGTAATTGAATCTTTAGGACTCCTTGAGTTGAATTATCCATGTAAAAATTATCTATGAATTATGATGAGACAATATCGATAGGAATTATGAATTTTGGAAAGTTCGTTTTAATTGTAAATTGAAAATTTTGCTCGAGGACAAGAAAAAGCTTAAGTGTGGGGGTATTTGATAAACCGTAAAAGTAACACATTTTAACCCCATATTTAGTATGCTTTTGGATGATTTAGCCCTCAATTTATGTAAAAAGATGCTATTAATCCTTTCTTTTCATGTCTTATACTCAGGAGAACACCTAAGGATAAAAAGAACGCAAAATGTGCTTAATACGGACCAAAGTGGGCCAACCCAAGAAGTCGGTACAGCCTGAACTTCATGCCACGCGGCCGTGCCCCAATATTTAGATTGCACACGGTCACACCCTGATTTACACGACCGTGCCTCATCGACAAAAAAACCCAACACGGCCTGGACTTCATGCCACACGGTCGTGCCCCAATTGGCAGACCCGAAGCACGGCCTCTATCCATATATTACACGGGTGTGTCATAGCCGTGCCTAAATCGACAAGATGGAACCACGGGCTGGACCATGATTTACACGGGCGTGTCAAGGCCGTGCCCCTATCTCAGGAAAGAGCAATTTCACTCAAAATTGGATGCTTGGAGCCCAAAAATGCAATCCTAAGTCCACTCAAACACATAGTATGAATTTCACTTGAATTACGAGTACTTAGGAGCCAAGTAAAGCATCCCAAACGTCTATATAAACAATCCAAGGTAGCAATTCAAGGTCGTCAGGTTCTAGCAGAGTTTTCTGCCAGAGCTTTACTCGTTTAGGGAATTACTCGAAGATAGCCAATTGATCCATCTCGAAGAGTCAGAATTCTACTCAAGACGAAGGATCTCCTCTTAAATTCCTTCAGGGGTTTTTAAGGATTTCCTATGTTTTGTTTTATCTTTTCTCTTGTGATGATTTCTTGTTTAATTATGAACTAAACCCCTTAGATACCTGAAGGGGATAAAACCTATGATGGATTTTGTTATTTAATTCTTTCGGTTTATATGATAAATACTTAGCTTGTTCTTAATTATGTTGCTTAAATTTATCATATGTGCTTAGGTGGAGGAGGAATAGACCCTGCCTAAGAGTAGATCTAGCATAATTAAGCGGAATTGATCGGGCGCCTAGAGAAAGGGTTACGAGATTTTGCCAGATTAGGGTGAAACCTAATATAGGAGTCCATTGATCGATTTACTGCTTCCTTAGGGGTTATTATAAGAGAACGAGAGTTCCACTAATTAACCTAAGGTTAGACGTTATTCGCTTCGAGAGAAGGTTTAATATAGGTTAGGGAGTCTCACGGATCAAGTAATGTAAAAGAATCATATGAATTGGAAGTTAGATAATAAGTGAAGTCATAAGTGGATTCTTCCCTAAGGTATCGTCTTTAACAATTGAGTTTTCTTCAAAGCCTTTTCCCAAAGTTTATTCTTTTGCCTTTGCATTTAAAGTTTAAGTATTTCATTTGTTTTAGTTTAATAAACCAATCACTCCATATTTAGGCTAAATAATAGAAAGACAGTGAGTAATAGGACTTTTAGGTTCCTTGGGTTCGATAAGATATTCTTGCCTGAGCTATACTACTGTTCGATAGGTGCACTTGCCTCTATCGTTGTCGCAGTCAGTCTACAGGTTCGATCACTCTTTTATAAATATTAAAACTAGACTGTTTTGTAGCGAACATTAGCCATTATTTCTAATTTTTATTAAATTTCTAATTTTACTAATCCTCTTTCTTTATTAAACTTGCAAGGTACCTCTAGTTTATGACTACAAGAAACCCTAGAGGACCATTAGAATACGACAGTGATATTGAAGCTACCGCTCGTAAAAATCGCAGAGAAACTAGACGAGCCCTAGACTACCAAAGAGAAGAACAACAAAATGATCGAATCCTCATCAAGGATGGCCAAAAATAATCCACTTTGATCAAAATGCTCATGCGACTATGTATGATTATGCTAAACCTAATTTGACAGGAGTAGAATCTAGTATTGTTAAGCCTACTATAGCTGCTAATAATTTTGAATTAAAACCTAACACAATACAAATGATTCAACAGTTTGTTCAATTTGATGGATTGCAGGACGAAGATCCAAATACTCATATAGCTAATTTCTTAGTATTTTGTGATACTTTCAAAATAAATGGCATTTCTGATGATGTCATACGTCTTTGGTTATTTCCTTTTTCATTGAGGAATAAAGCAAAGCAGTGAAGAACTCGTTACCATGAGGGTCAATCACAACATGGGACCAAATGACCAAAAAAAATTTTTTAAAGTATTTTCTACCAGCCAAAATAGCCAAATTTAGGAATGACATATCTTCTTTTGTGTAAAATGACGCAGAAACATTATATGATGCATAGGAAAGATACAAGGATCTCCTAAGAAGATGCCCACACCACGGGTTACCTTTGTGGCTTCAAGTCCAAACTTTCTACGATGGTGTGAATTCTTTAACAAGGCAAATGATTGATTCATCAGCCGGTGGAACTCTGAACAACAAAATTCCTGAAGCGGCCTACGATTTTATTGAGGAGATGTCATTGAACACTTATTAATGGCAAATTACAAGGGCAAAGCCGACAAAATCAGCCAGAGTTTTCAACATAGACGCAGTGACAATGCTGTCAACACAGGTGGAGTTAATGAATAAAAAGCTTAATAACTTATGTTCTTCGCAGGTACATCCAGTAATGCAATGCGAAGCAAGCAGGAATGTGGCGAATGCTGAGTACCCACCTTACCAACCAGGAGTAGAAAATGGGCAGACAAACTATATAGGTAACAATTACAGATCCAATAATAATCCTTGTAGTAATACTTATAACCCAGGTTGGAGGAACCACCCAAATTTTTTGTGGGGAGGACATGGAAATCAAGGAATTCAAAGGCAACAACCTCCTTCAAATTATCAAAATCAGCCCTACCCACAGGAAAAAAAATCAAGCCCTGAAGAGATGCTGGGAAAACTCATGGCAGCCACAGAATCTCGTCTTCAAAAGACTGATACAAACCTTAATGAACAACATAAGTCGATGAAAGGACTCGAGAATCATGTTGGAGAACTTACTAGGTCAGTGGGACACCTCACAAAACTAATTTCTGAAAGCCAACATGGGCCTCTACCAAGTAACACATAAATAAACCCAAAAGAGCAAATCCAAGCCATTACAACTCAAGAGGGTACAGAAGTAGATAGACCCACATCAGCGCAAGAAAGCAAGGATAAGACCGAGGTAGCTCAAGAAAAGCCAAAACCGGTAATCAAAGAATACCAACCTCGCATACCTTATCCCGAAACATTGAAAAAAGATGATTCAGAGGAACAATTCGGTAAGTTTCTAAAACTCTTGAAGAAATTACATATTAACTTACCTCTTCTTGAAGCTCTTTTTCAGATGCCCGATGCAAGGAAATTCTTAAGCAAGCTCTTGACGAACAAACGGAAAATAGATGAAGAGCACCATGTGGAATTATACGCAGCATGCTCAGCAATGCTACAGAATAAGCTACCACAAAAACTAAAAGATCCAGGAAGTTTTACAATTCCATGCTTAATTGGTAGTTTGACTATTGATAATGTGTTAGCTGATTTAGGGGCAAGTATAAATGTTATGCCTTATTCACTGTTTAAACAACTAGGTCTAGGGAAGCCCAAACAAACTAGGATGAGTATTCAACTAGCTGATAAAATTGTTAGAATCCCTAGGGGCATTATTGAAGATGTTTTAGTCAAAATCAATAAATTTGTTTTCCCATTAGACTTTGTTGTTTTAGACATAGATGAGGATAATTCAATCCCCTTGATTTTAGGAAGGCCTTTTCTAGCAACTGCTAGAACTAAGATTGATGTTGCCACAGGAGAACTCATACTTATCATGAGAGATGAATCAATAAATCTTCAAGCTCTCAACTCAGCCAAACCCATGAATGATGAAGGTACGAAAACTACTCTAGTCGATAATCAAATTATTCAACCTTCATTGCAGGAAGCACCACACGACATCAAATTTGAGTCAAACCATAGCATCTTAGTCGACACAGAAGAATCACGTACACTTAAGGTCGACAAATTAGAAGAGCAGAAGACACAGGCAAAGACGGATCTACACGAAGTAAAGTCAGAAGGATCGCCAGAACAGCTCATAGGGACATTGAATCACTTTAAAATAAAAGATGAGGTACACGAAATCTTCCCCCACAACACGATCGATGTAAGCAATCCAATATTCATAAATCCCAAGGTAAAAAATTCTCGACCCCAATTTTTTCATGAAAGAAGAACTGTAGACATGAGGGAAGATATTCAAACCTTTAAACCTCCTTGAAAACTTCAACACAAGAATAGTCTAGCTTAAGACTATAAACGAGCGCTTTTCGGGAAGCAACCCGAACACTAACAATTTTTATTTTTAGTTTCTTTTCTTTCCATCTTTCTGTCCTAATTATTTCACTGAAAACTAACATAAAAGTGCAGATTTCCAGGCCACACGGCCTTACACACGGCTATGCCTGTGGCCGTGTGGACCACCAAAACTACCACGTTGATAGAGTAGAGCCGCAAGTCACCCAACCCCCCAACGTCATTTAATCCAACCACCCACAAAGACCGCAGATCGACAAAATAGCACGGCCGTACCTCACAGCCGTACTAAGATACTACCTTATTTAGCACGGTAGACCACACCCGTGCATTCCAACCGTGCTTCTATACTGGCTTTTTAGGAACGGGCGTGCAAACCAACAAAACGGGCGTGGAAGGACAACATACCCCACAACACGGCCGTGCAACACGGCCGTGTGAATCGACATACCCTCGGAACATGGGCGTGGGAACGTGCCAGATTTGAAATCCTATTTAAATCCCCACAGCCCATCCTCTTTGCCCCATCTTCTTTCTTATTCCTTCTTTCTCTTTTCTTTCAAATTTTTCTCCCAATTCATAGAAAAGATCCAAGACACTTGAGCAACACAAAGATCATGCCAAAGAAACGTAAGCATTATCTCCTTAGAGGAGACCTCAACATGAGTTCATGCCGGCAGCTTCACTTAATTGACACTCCAAGGGTCTCGAAAAACTTTTTGGTTCTATTTTTCTTTTCTCATCTCCTTTATTTTCCTTATCTATACTTCTTTTCTGCTTAATTTAATTTATTTCGTAGTAGTTTCTTGGTTTTAGGTTCTAAAGGCTACTAGGGAATTACACACCATAGCCTTCGAGGTCACATCCACATCGCGAACCATCCAACAATAAGGACTTCTTAGTCCATTAGTATTTTCTTTCAATTTTAGTTTTCTTCTTAGTCTCCTTCTTTTTATTTCCTTAATCTTTAAATTTATTATTAGTATATTATCATTATTTCTCTAGATCTCTTGGCTTTATCTTCACAGTGCTACCCAATTTCTTCATCTAGAAAATTGGTTCTCGTGAGCTACTCCATCGGGCTCATAGAAAACACCATCACGCCACCAAAGATGCTTGGGATCATCCAGATTTGAGGAAGTATTACTTTCCGACTTATCTTCTTGATTTGGCTGATAAATTTCATTATCTATCTTTATACATTGAGGACAATATACATCTTAAGTGTGGGGTAATAGTGTCTAACTTTTGCATAATTCTTAAAACCCTAAATTAGTCTTAATCTTAAATATTATTCTCATATTATTAATTAGGATGAAATTTCTAATGATTTATGATTTTATTGATATGTTTTAGAACAAATTTTAGTTAATTGTGCATTGATGATTAAATTTGAAGAATACTAGAGAATCAAGCATGATAAGTCTATTTTTCAAAAATAAAAATTGATAGGTTGTTGAACTAAATCTGAGTATTACTTTGAAATTCGAAATCTATAGGGATTGATGTCAAAAACACCCATAATTGCTGTGAGATATTGAGCCTTATAGAGCATATATTATTTTTCATGCTCACTTTTATTGTAACATCCTAGATTAGGGGTTATGCGTTCGTGCATAATTCATGAGATAGTGGGATCAGTGGGTGTGTTGGATGTGTTCTGAAGAGTTTCAAGAACCCTAAGATGAAAGAAAATGAAAGGAAATGTAAGGGAAATGTAAGGAAAATGGAAATGAAAATGAAGATAGAAATGAAAATGGAAATGGAAATGGAAATGAACACTTTTGGAAACTTAGACATTTTTGGAAACCTGAACATTTTGGAAACCCAAACATTTTGGAAACACGAAAATACAGAGTCAAGCTGAAAATTTTAGGAAACTTAAAATGACCTTAATGTCGAATTTTGGAGCCCAAGGGAACTTAGGGCCAAATGACCCTAAAATATAAAGTACGTGAAATTTGACCCAATAATGTACTTGGAAATGTGGCTCAAGATGCCACCTAAGGTTTTAGGAAATGGCCCAAATGCAAGAGGTTTTGGGCCTGAGTTCGAGTCACTTGGGAAGCAAGTAAATAAGTTTAATTTTTGCTTCCGGATAATGAGGTGGACGGCATGGGTTTCTAGAAAAGGAAGAGTTTTATTTGCATAAATATGTGAATAATAAGAGATAAATAAAGGAGTTTTATTCACATAAATATGTGAATAATAAGAGATAAATAAAGGAGTTTTATTCACATAAATATGTGAATAATAAGAGATAAATAAAGGATTATTTTCTAAAGAGATAATATTATCAAAAAGAGGAGTGGTGGCCAAGTCAAGGACTCTTGGCCTAGCAAATTTGGCTATAAAAGGAGAACCCAAGGTCTTTTCTCTCATCTTTCCAAGTAGCCAAAATCCTTTGCTCTCTCCCTCCGTCAATTTTCTTTCTATCTTTTCTTCTTCTCTTTTCTTCATCTGTCAAGCCAAAACCTTTTTCTTTTGATCCCTGATTAAATCTCCACAGCCGAAACCCTGAGACTCTAGGAAGCAATCGGTCAAGGCATTAAGGATCTTTTTACAACTGTCGAATACAAGGGGGAATCTTTCGGGAAATCTAAGGATCCAAGGTAAGATATTTTATTCGATTAAAGGTTATGATGTATATGTTAGATTAGATCTAACATGAAAAATTTCGACAGACATATAGGGCAAGGAATTCTCTTCAGATTTGGAATTTGTATGGTAAGTGATATTCGGCCAAGGCTTAATTTTGGTATTTGGAATTATTTTTCATTATTTCAAAAGCTCGAAACTCACATGGTTACATGATTTAGTATTAGCCGATTTCAAGGAAAAAGGATACTAGTAATTTCGGGATTTGATTTACAATCATCCAATTCGGCATCAAAGGTAAGTCTTTTTACAAATCCTACTAGGATTTGGTTTTGTTTTAAAGCCAAATAGGTTTATTAATGTGACTTGTATGATGACCGAATATAGGAATTAATAGATCCAAGTTAGATCGGGATTTTCGAGATCTCAAGGAACTTTTATTTAAGCGAATAAGGTGTGTACCCTTACTATTCTTCGATATATTATGGTTAAATATTTTAATATACGATATGAATAATAATATGAATGTGGCTATGTACCACACATGTGACAAAAAGTACCAAAGCACGCTTTCCTACTCGATAGGATTGTGATAAAATGTTATTTTAATAACATGCTAATATATGAATATGAACATGAAATTAAGTTATGCTATATATATGTTTTGGGGCATTGGGGATTTATGTTAAAGGGGAGAACAGTGTTGACTTCGGTCTCACCAACTAAATATGTTGACTACGGTCACATTGCGAAATTTAGGTGTTGACTTGGTCTCACCAACTAAATATGTTGACTACGGTCACATTGCGAAATTTTGGTAACTTGTTACAATAGTGTCTAATGACACAACGTGGAGAGTAGCGGATGGAGGGTCGACTTAGTAGTCCCACGGTGTGCAGGTTGGTACTGTGGAGAGTAGCGGATGGCTTATAGGTTTTGGGTTTGGGTTGCATCACAATTTCATTATTATATGGACTTAATGATTTGAACATGAATGCTCAATTATTGATTGATAGTATTGTGCACATTGAGTCTGCATGACTCACCCCATTGTGGGAATTATTTTTTCAAAGCGATGAGCAAGGATTTGACCGGTAGGTAGACCATGAGGAGGCCATGCATCACTTGAAGAATTTATTCGAAATTTGGACATTATTTGATTTTAATACCTCTTTAATTTTATTTTGGGTTTATTTGATGTAATAAGGCCATAAGGCCCAATGGATTATTCTTTGTTTTTACATTACTTTTAATATTTTGCTAAGATCTATTTTGGACACATTACCTCAAATTGGATTTACAAGATTAAATAAATGGGTTTACAACTAAGCCCAACTCAAAACAATAGTTTTTCTAAAATTTACAAATTTTCTCTAAGTAACGAAAATGTTTGAAACCGGTTTACTTTAGGAACATACCGATCCGGTCCATTCTCGTGGGTAGGGTGTGGGTGTTTCGATTTGATATCGAGCCCGCTTTAAACTCTCGGCACAGGGCTCGAGCCCAAAACGCTTTTCAAAGCGAGCCAAATGATTTTCTTTGAACATAAACAGGCTTTTGGCATGGCCCCTAAGTCTCCGACCCGCAGTCCACCAGGTAAGTACCCTTAACTATATGTGTGATTCTGTGATTTATATAAGGGTAGAAAAGGCATGGAACGTAGAATAGAATGATAGGAACTTGAACCCTAGGATTAGTCTACTCAAACACAGATACATAAGACTTAATACACTAGACAAACACGTGATTAAGTCACCGAGCTAGGGTGTGGTAATCACAGCGCATGTCTAGGAGTGGATTCAAGAAGAGCTTGGTATTTAAGCAATCCTAGTGACTCACCTCCTCTTTACTCGAATCCTACAGTGCGTAGTAAACTGCTCACCCTAATCAAGAGGACTTAGTCACTGCCAAACCCAATAACTAAAACCCGAAAGGGACTAGCCGTATTTTTACGGAAACCCTAATTTTAAAATTTCTAAATTACCCTCTTGATTTGAAAAGAATATTTTTTTAAATTTTCCTAAAATATTTCTGATTTACAAATTTACTAAAATGCCCTTAGTGGTAAAATTACAAAAATGCCATTGGTTATAAAATGTCCAACTACTCAATAGTTTTGCCAAAATTTCATTATGTTATAAAAATCCAAAAACCCTAATTTGCAAATTATCAAAAATACCGTGATTTTTGGAAAATTACAAAATTGCCCCTAACTTACAAAATTACCAAAATGACCCTAATTTCCAAAATTTTTGCAACTTCATCGTGCTAGAAAATAAATTTCTCAAAAAGAACCCTCAAAGTTTTGCAACTTCTGAAATATCCCTGATTTATTAAAATTTTACAATTTACCCCGATATGTGGAAAAATTACCAAAATACCCCAATGTCCAAAAATTTTCGAAATACCCTCCGATTTTAAAATTTTCCAAAATACCCTGGAACTTAAAAGGACCAAAAATACCTTGTGACAAAATCACCAAGGAACCTTATTTTGACAAATTACGAAAATACCTCAGAGGACAAATTACGAAAATACCCCGGGTAGTGGAAAAACAACAAATGAAAAAAAACTACAACGCTTTCTCGAATGAACCGAGGTTCATAATTGTTTGATGGATGTGAATGAATGAAAAGACGTGTGCATGCATGAATACGAAAGAACCACTTCTAAAATTCTTTCCATAAAACTTCCTCATGGTAATCAAGTAAAACAAGGACTAATTCATAAAACTTTTTAATTAAATCGCGACGTTAGAAATGAGTTCTAAGGAACGTGAACTTAGAGAATGTGCCTAGAAAGTATGATAGTTCTTTAAGATCGAGTTGCGCGACAATAGCGTAGTGTGGTGAGTTAGATCTGCACGATGAACGATAGTAAGTAATTTCGAGGACGAAATTATTTTTAAGGGGTAGAAGCGTAACATCCTAGATTAGGGGTTATGCGTTCGTGCATAATTCATGAGATAGTGGGATCAGTGGGTGTGTTGGATGTGTTCTGAAGAGTTTCAAGAACCCTAAGATGAAAGAAAATGAAAGGAAATGTAAGGGAAATGTAAGGAAAATGGAAATGAAAATGAAGATAGAAATGAAAATGGAAATGGAAATGGAAATGAACACTTTTGGAAACTTAGACATTTTTGGAAACCTGAACATTTTGGAAACCCAAACATTTTGGAAACCTGGAAAATACAGAGCCGCGCGAAAATTTTAGGAAACTTAAAAATGACCCCGGAATGTCGAATTTTGGAGCCCAAAGGGGAACTTAGGGCCAAATGACCCTAAAATATAAAGTACGTGAAATTTGACCCAATAACAGACTTGGAAATGTGGCCTGAAGATGCCACCTAAGGCCTTAGGAAATGGCCCAAATGCAAGAGGTTTTTGGGCCTGAGTTCGAGTCACTTGGGAAGCAAGTAAATAAGTTTAATTTTTGCTTCCGTAAATCGAGGTGGACGGCATGGGTTTCTAGAAAAGGAAGAGTTTTATTTGCATAAATATGTGAATAATAAGAGATAAATAAAGAGTTTTATTCACATAAATATGTGAATAATAAGAGATAAATAAAGGAGTTTTATTCACATAAATATGTGAATAATAAGAGATAAATAAAGGATTATTTTCTAAAGAGATAATATTATCAAAAGAGGAGTGGTGGCCAAGTCAAGGACTCTTGGCCTAGCAAATTGGCTATAAAAGGAGAACCCAAGGTCTTTTTCTCTCATCTTTCCAAGTAGCGAAAATCCTTTGCTCTCCCCTCCGTCAATTTTCTTTCTATCTTTTCTTCTTCTTTTTCTTCATCCGTCAAGCCAAAACCTTTTCTTTTGATCCCCGATTAAATCTCCACACCAAAACCACGAGACTCTAGGAAGCAATCGGTCAAGGCATTAAGGATCTTTTACAACCGTCGAATACAAGGGGGAATCTTTCGGGAAATCTAAGGATCCAAGGTAAGATATTTTATTCGATTAAAGGTTATGATGTATATGTTAGATTAGATCTAACATGAAAAATTTCGACAGACATATAGGGCAAGGAATTCTCTTCAGATTTGGAATTTGTATGGTAAGTGATATTCGCCAAGGCTTAATTTTGGTATTTGGAATTATTTTCATTATTTCAAAAGTGGAAACTCACATGGTTACATGATTTAGTATTAGCCGATTTCAAGGAAAAGGATACTAGTAATTTGAGTTTGATTTACAATCATCCAATTAAGCATCAAAGGTAAGTCTTTTACAAATCCTACTAGGATTTGGTTTTGTTTAAAGCCAAATAGGTTTATTAATGTGACTTGTATGATGACCGAATATAGGAATTAATAGATCCGAAGTTAGATCGGGATTTTCGAGATCTCAAGGAACTTTTATTTAAGCGAATAAGGTGTGTACCCTTACTATTCTTGATATATTATGGTTAAATATTTTAATATACGATATGAATAATAATATGAATGTGGCTATGTACCACTTTTCTCATCTCCTTTATTTTCCTTATCTATACTTCTTTTCCGCTTAATTTAATTTATTTCGTAGTAGTTTCTTGGTTTTAGGTTCTAAAGGCTACTAGGAATCACACACCATAGCCTTCGAGGTCACATCCACATCGCGAACCATCCAACAATAAGGACTTCTTAGTCCATTAGTATTTTCTTTCAATTTTAGTTTTCTTCTTAGTCTCCTTCTTTTTATTTCCTTAATCTTTAAATTTATTATTAGTATATTATCATTATTTCTCTAGATCTCTTGGCTTTATCTTCACAGGCTACCCAATTTCTTCATCTAGAAAATTGGTTCTCAGTAGCCACTCCACTGGGCTCATAGAAAACACCATCACAGCCACCAAAGATGCTTGGGATCATCCAGATTTGAGGAAGTATTACTTTCCGCACTTATCTTCTTGATTTGGCGGATAAATTTCATTATCTATCTTTATACATTGAGGACAATGTACATCTTAAGTGTGGGGTAATAGTGTCTAACTTTTTGCATAATTCTTAAAACCCCGAAATTAGTCTTGATCTTAAATATTATTCTCATAATATTAATTAGGATGAAATTTCTAATGATTTATGATTTTATTGATATGTTTTAGAACAAATTTTAGTTAATTGTGCATTGATGATTAAATTTGAAGAATACTAGAGAATCAAGCATGATAAGTTTTATTGATATTTAGTGTGTCAACTTTGAACTGTTATTCTAGAACTTCCTCGTTTATGCATGTCGAGACCACAATAAGGATTTGATATACTGAGATGATAAAGGCACCTAGGTTTTAACCCGTTCACTCAAATAAAAAGCCTACTTACACAAATTAACCCCTAGTGAACCTCGTTGAATCCTAACAACCTTTTTATTGACTCACCCACTAATATTAACCCAAACTCCCTTTGTATTTGTTATCAACATTCTTTTGACTTGTAATATCCGAGATCTAGGGGTTAGGCATTTTTAACTTAATTGTATGTGGTAGCGTGCCTATGTGTGGTTTGAGTGTGTTTTGGGAGTTTTGGGAATTTTAGAATGTAAGAGAATGCCTTAGAAAAAATATTAGATTTTTAATTCTTAAAAAGGGAGCTAGTCAAGATAGACCTTAAGAAAATTTGTTGGAGGATTTAATCACAAGAATTCAGTTGGCAAAGTGGTAAGGAGGCGCCACTTAGGGCCTTGGAAAGTGACGCCACAAGCAGTGTGAGGGGGGCTTAGGTTCGAATCCCATGGATAGACTTAAGGTGACTTTTATTTTGTATTTGTATGGCATGTGTTGGTCAAACTTTAATTAAGGTAAGGTTGGACTTTATCTTTTATGGATAGCAGACTAAGGGAATAAGGTAAGTGTTAACTTAAGGTATGGAATCAAGAAAATTTGGTATGATAAGGGGACATAAGGCATGAATCAAGGGCTTTGTGGATAGAATTGCTTGATGTTGGGGATAGAATTTCTTAAACTTTGGGAAAGTAGAGGATTACAAGGCATGTATCAAGGTGGATGTTTTGGGAATTATTTCATGGCCTTTTTGACCATGAATGTGGACGGCATTATGGACAAGGGGGTAGCCGGATTTTGTTGTTGATTTTGGTAAGGATGAGTGGTTGGGTGTATTACCCATTTGGTCATTTTTTGTACTTCCAAAACACCTTTTCTTTTTGTAGCCGATTTTGCATAGAGAGTTTTAGGCATTTCCTTGTGTGATTTCTTTTCCCGAAAGCTTTTGTGTTCTTTTTCTTTTTGAGACCGTAAACCAAGTAAGTGACCCCTTGTGCACCTCTTTCTCTTTTGATCATCTTTCTCCTCTCTTTATTTTGTTTAGGCCAAACCTCTCATCCGCAACTTCTAAGCCTCACACTCTCCCTCTCTATTCTTTTGTTAAGACCGAACGACTCCATCATTCACTTCTTCTTTTCATAGTTCTTTCAAAAGCCGAATCCCCTATCTTGTGGCCATAGTCGATTGCATCTCTACCCCTACCGATTTATTCATTAGACCAAAAGCCTATCATCTTTCTCATCTAAACCGATTTCTCCACTTCAGGTTCTTCTTGTCGATTTCTTGGAGTTTAGTGACCATTTGCGTTTTGGTCATTACTTTTTCGGTAAGAATCTCTTCTAGGCTGATTTCTTTTCCTCTTTCTTTTTCTGACGGTTGAAAAGCAAAACTCTAATCTCTTCTATTCTCTTTGGCCAAAACCATGAAGGAAAGTTTCAGGATTTCTTTTGTAGCCAACGTGAAGAAGCATTAAAGTATTCTTTTGGGTTTGATTACTTAAGGTAAGGGTATAGTGTTCGGCCAAAGGCCACTCTCATGAGTTCTATGTTAGAGCCGAATCTAACATAGTTGTGTAGGAGGGAATTCATCAAATCGCAAGGTGCAAATCGTTTAGGCTTTGGGTTTCGAGATTTAGTCGACTGTGCCGAAAAAGGTGTGTAGTTATCGCACTGATCTCCTATTGTTTGGATTTGTTGTTATGTATATATATACGTATAAGATGTGTATGATAGCCGAAAATAATGGCTGAGATGGTGTCTACCCATAGTGAGTATTAGGTTAACCAGGTCAGTTTTATGATATTATTTTACCATGGTATATGTGTGGAATTGTGGTAAGCATGTGATGTATGCTCATTGGAATTTTTACTATTATTTGGCCATGATACTGACATATACATAGGGATTGGGATATGATTATTGAAGGACAGGGTGTATATTTATGTACGTGGTTTAGTGATGGCTACGAGCCTCACGTGGATTGATGATCGGCTCTGTGCCTCATCGTGGTTGGTATCGGCTTTGTGCCATATCGTGGTTGGAGATGGCTATGTGCCTTATCGTGATTTAATGTTAGGAGTGTAGTTATCGAACTGATCTCCTGTTGTTTGGATTTGTTGTTATGTATATATATATACGTATAAGATGTGTATGATAGCCAAAAATAATGGCTGAGATGGTGGCTACCCATAGTGAGTATTCGGTTAACCAGGTCAGTTTTATGATATTATTTTACCATGGTATATGTGTGGAATTGTGGTAAGCATGTGGTGTATGCTTATTAGAATTTTTACTATTATTTGGCCATGATACTGACATATGCATAGGGATTAGGATATGATTATTGAAGGACAGGGTGTACATTTATGTACGTTGTTTAGTGATGGCTACGGGCCTCACGTGGATTGATGATCGGCTCTGTGCCTCATCGTGGTTGGTATCGGCTTTGTGCCATATCGTGGTTGGTGATGGCTATGTGCATCATCGTGATTTGATGTTAGCTACGAGCTACATCGTGGATTGACGTTGACTGAGGTCGCGTTGTGGATTATACTGTGATTTATTTCACGTGGGCCAGTGGCTTGACCACTTGGTGGATGGCATTGCTTGCCAAATTGGTGTGTAGAGGTTGGAGGGTTGATTTAGTAATCCCCTAGTGTGTGGTGGCTGGATACGAGGGTGTGTAGAGGATGGACCCTAGGCTGGGTTGGGTGCATTTTGCATTATTATTTGATATGTGGATTGGTGTGGTTTAGGCTAAGCCCATGTGTGGAAATTTGTGGACTAATTACACAGTGAGTCGGTTTGACTCACCCAATTTTTTTTACCAAACAATGTAGGTGATACATGATTCTTGGACCCAATGGAGCGGATCGAGGTGGCCATGCGTAAGATGTTTTTTCATTGTTTTATGCACTTTATATTTTCAGATTTTGAGCAAATATTTATTGTAATAAGGGCCATTTAAAGTATTTGGGGCTTTTATTGTGTTTGAGTTGGATTGACGATCGAGATGATATTTGGAATGTTTTATTTTAGAAAGCGATTTACATCATCAAAACTTATATTAAAGTTTTAATTCGAAATTTGTAACAACATAATTTTACTTAGAATTTTAAATATACAATGTTTTTATAAATGATGTAAAATTTTATGTTTTCACCCTTATGACAAATTCTTTTCAAACTTTTTCCTCAGTAGCATTCTAGATTCGGCCGTAGCGTTTGGGCCGGGTTTGGGGTGTTACATGACTACCCCTCTATCGAGAATTGACTTGATCAATTGCCAAATTAGGTTATTTCAATTATCAAATTTCTTTCTATTAAGTTTTTCTTAGTTTGTTCTTCAAAAATATAAAAAATCCAAGTTTATTCAATAAAAGAGCTTAGAGTAATTAAACTCCAATTGTTGAAGAAAAAGCTCGTATTAAAGTGTTATCAAATTTTAAAGTGAAGAAAATACTCTTTATTATAGAGTAATTATCAATAGTGGTATTATTACTTTTCATTTGATGTAAATATTCATATTTAGTTCATTTTTTTATTACGTAATTAGTCAATTCAATCTCGATTTTAACTCTCTAATTCAGCCTTTATCCACACCTTTTAACCCAAGCCCCGTTACAACCCTAATAAAGACCTTTTGATTTGTTTATCATCTCATATACAGTGGTGGAGATTTGATTTTCAGGCAAGCCTATGGGATTAGCTTTTCAGGATCGACTTTTGAGCGCTTTTTCTTGATCCTTAAACACTTTGAGTGCTTTGAGTGAATCTTTAGTGAGGATGTCAATCCTTGTCGGTTTTGAATCAAAGGTAATTATTTAAATAGGGGGAGACACCTATGTTTTCATACTACAAAATCATGACTTCTCTCGTTTGAATCTTTAGGGCACTTCGAGCTAAATTATCCATGTATAAATTATCTATGAATTATGATGAGGCATTGTCAATGGGAATTATGAATTTTGGAAAGTTCATTTTAATTGTAAACTGAGAATTTTGCTTGAGGACAAGCAAAAGCTTAAGTGTGAGGGTATTTGATAAACCGTAAAAGTAACATATTTTAATCCCACATTTAGTATGCTTGTGGGTGAATTTATCCTTAATTTATGCAAAAAGTGCTATTGATCCTTTCTTTTCATGTCCTATACTCAGGAAAGCACCCAAGGATAAAAACGACACAAAATGGGTTTAAAATGGACCAAAATAGGCCAACCCAAGAAGTCGACACGGCCTAGACTTCATGCCACACGGCCGTGCCCCAATATTTAGATTTGCACACGGTTACACCCTGATTTACACGACCGTGCCTTATCGACAAAAAGCCCAACACGGCCTGACCCTGATGTACACGGTCGTGCCCCAATTGGCAGACTCGAAGCACGGCCTCTACCCAGATATTGCACGGGCATGTCATAGCCGTGCCTAAATCAACAGAATGGAGACACGGGCTGGACCATAATTTACACGGACGTGTCAAGGCCGTGCTCCTGCCGCGGGAAAGAGCAATTTCACTCAGAATTGGATGCTTGGAGCCCAAGAAATGCAATCCTAAGCCCACTCAAACACTTAGGATGAATTTCACTTGAGTTACGAGTACTTAGGAGCCAAGTGAAGCATCCCAAACGTCTATATAAATAATCCAAGGAAGCAATTCAAGGGGACGAGGTTTTAATAGAGTTTTCTACCAGAGCTTTACTTGTTTAGGGAATTACTCGATGATAGCCAGTTGATCCATCTCGAAGAGTCAGAATTCTACTCAAGACAGAGGATCTCTCCTTCAATTCCTTCAGGGGTTTTAGGGATTTCTTATGTTTTATTTTATCTTTTCTCTTGAGATGTTTTCTTATTTTATTATGAACTAAACCCCTCAGATACCTGAAGTGGATGAAACCTATGATGGATTTTGTTATTTGATTTATTGATTTATATGATAAATACTTAGTTTGTTCTTAATTATGTGGCTTAATTTAATCTGATGTGCTTTGGTGGAAGAGGAATAGACCCTGTCTAGGAGTAGATCTAGCATAATCAAGCAGAGTTGATCGGGCACCTAGAGATAGGGTTACGAGATTTTGTCGGATTAGGGTGAAACCTAATGTGGGAGTCCATTGATCAATTTACTGCTTCCTTAGGGGGTTATTATAAGAGAACGAGAGTTCCACTAATTAACCTAAAGTTAGACGTTATTCGCTTCGAGAGAAGGTTTAATATAGGTTAGGGAGTCTCATGGATCAAGCTAAGTAAAAGAAATCATATTAATTGAAAATTAAATAATAAGTGAAGTCATAGGTGGATTCTTCCCGAGGGTATCGTCTTTATCAACTGATTTTTCCAAAGTCTTTTCCCAGTTTATTCTTTTGTCTTTGCATTTAGTTAAGTATTGCATTAGTCATAGATAAGTTAATTAATCGCACCATATTTAAGGCTAAATAATAGAAATAAAGTGAGAAATAGTACTTTTAGGTTCCTTGGGTTCGATAAGATATTCTTGCTTGAGCTATACTACTGTTCGATAGGTGCGCTTGCCTCTATTGTTGTCGCAGTCAGTCTACAGGTTCGGTCACTCTTTTATAAATATTAAAACTAGACTGTTTTGCAGCGATCAGGACACCTTTTCAAGAGATCCTTGTATCTCTCCCATGCGTCGTATAGCGTCTCTAAATCCATTTGCACAAAAGAAGAGATATCATTCCGTAATTTGGCCTTTTTGGTCGGTAGGAAATATTTTAAGAAAAACTTTTCTGTCATCTACTCCCATGTAGTGATTGACCCTCGTGGTAATGAGTTTAACCACTGTTTGGCTTTATTCCTTAATGAAAAAAGGAATAGCTAAAGACGTATGGTATCGTCAGAAATGCCATTTATTTTGAAGGTATCACATAACTCTAGAAAATTAGCTATCTGAGTATTAGGGTCTCCGTCCTGTAAACCATCAAATTGAACAAATTTTTGAATCATTTATATTGTGTTAGGCTTTAATTCAAAATTGTTAACAGCTATAGCAGGCCTAACAATACTTGATTCTGCTCCTGTTAAATGCGGTTTAACATAATCAAACATAGTGCGTAGAGCATTGATATCCCCCGCATCTTGTGGTTGTGGATTATTTTTGTCCATCCCTTCAGTAGGCTTGGATCTGCATTCTTGATTTTCTTCTGTGTAATTTAGGGCTCGCTTAATTTCTCTACGATTTCTCCGAGCGGTAGCTTCAATATCACTGTTGTATACCAAAGGTCCTCTCGGGCTCCTTCTAGTCATAAAATAGAGGTACCTTGTAAGTAAAGAAAGAAAGAAAGAAAATCAGTGAAAATAAATAAAAATAAAAATAAAAGTAAATTGCAAAAATAATGAAAAAATAATGGCTAAAGTAATAAAAATAGAGCTTTCTTAATATTTTAGTTCACCGGCAACGGCACCAAAAACTTGATCGCTGTAAATCAGAGTTTTAAAATTTATATAGAGAATGATCGAACCTGGAAACTAACTCTGACAATGATTAAAGGCAAGTGTACCTATCGAACAATAGTATAGCTTAGGCAAGACCGGATTGTCGAACCCAAAGGAGCTAGAAGTACTAATACTAACTTTTTTTATTATTTAGCCTTAAAAATATAATGAAGTTGCTTTAAACTAAATTAAACTAACAACTACTACTCTAAAGACACAAAGACAAAAGAGTGAATTGGGAAATAACTTTGGGAAAAACTCAGTTGATCACGACGATGCCCTCAGGAAGAATCTACCTAGACTTCACTTGTTATTTAACCCCTGAATCATATGATTTCTTTGCTTAGCTTGATCCGTAAGACTCCCTAACCTATATTAAACCCTCTCTCGAGGCAAATAACGTCTAACCCTAGGTTAATTAGTGGAACTCTCGTTCGCTTATAATAACCCCCTAGAATAGCAGTAAATCGATCAATAGACTCCTATATTAGGTTTCACCCTAATCCGATAAAATCTCGTCACCCTATCTTTAGGCTTGAGATCAAGTCCACTTAATTATGCTAGATCTACTCTTAGGCAGGGTCTATTCCTCCTTTACCTAAGCACATCAGATTAGATTAAACAACATAATTAAGAACAAACTAAGTACTTATCATATAAATAAAAAAAAATCAAATAACAAGATTCATCTAGGTTTCATCCCCTTCAAGTATTGAAGGGTTTAGTTCATAACAAAATAAGAAAACATCTCAAGAGAAAAGATAAAATAAAACATAAGAAATCCCTAAAACTCCCTAAAGGAATTGAAAGAGAGATCCTCCATCTTGAGTAGAACTCCGACTTCTTGAGATGGATCAACTGGCTATCTTCAAGTAATTCCCTAAATGAAAGCTCTGGCAGAAGGATTCTGCCAAATTACGGCTCCTTAGAACAGCTACCTTGGGGTGTTTATATAGGCCTTGAGATGCTTTACTTGGCTTCTAAGTATCTCCTTCAACTAGAATTACTATTACGGTGTTTAAGTAGACTTAGGAGTATGCTTCTTTGCCTTCAAGCATCCAATTTCGTGTGAAATTGCTCTTTCCTGCAGGAGGGGCACGCCCATGGCACACGCCCATGTAAGTCGTGGCCAGGCCGTGTTCGGACTTGTCGGTTGGGGCACGGCCATGTAAATCGGGGTTGAGGCTGTGTCCTAGATGATTGGCGAGGCACGACCGTATGACTTGTAGTCCAGGCCGTGTCGATTTCGTAAGTTGGCCCAATTTGGTCTGTTTTAAGCCCATTTTGGTTTCTTTTTATTCTTGGGTGCTTTCCTGAGTATAAGACATGAAAAGAAAGGATTAAGAGCACCTTTTTACATAAATCAAGGATAAATCATCCAAAAGCATACTAAATGTGGGATTAAAATATGTTACTTTTACGATTTATCAAGTCCACTAGCTTATTAATTTATTTTGGAAAGGTCGATATCTTTGATTGATTGCAAAAATCGTCCAAATTGGAGACCAAGTCAACCCAAATTCGGCTACACATGGCTATCCTCTTAAATTATTTTGTGGTTTAATTACACAAGGTCCTTGCATTGTTGAATAAATTAGAGATTTGCCTTTAGATTTACAGTGGATCGAGCCTCAGTCCTGAGTTATTATGGCATTTAAATTGCTTAAAAATCAAGCAAAAATTAGCTCAAATTCCACTAATTGTGGCTGGCCACACATGGAAGAAGTTTGAAGAGACTAAACCCAACTATTTTTAGCAAACTACCCACCTCTCTTCAATTATAAATATGGCCCCCTTTATTCCCTCGTTCATCATCCCTCATTCCTCATCAGCAAAGGAGCAAAGCCTCTTAAAGAGCCCTTGGTCAGCCATCTTGGAGAGCCATCAGCAAAGGAGCAAAGCGAAGGAGCCTCGTCGATCAGTGTCTTGGGTGACAGCCACTTTTATTTGGGTTTAATCTTTCTTTTCTTTGATTTAAACTGAAAATATTTTCTATGTGTTCTTTGTTCTTGTTTACAACAATGTTAGCTTAATTTTATTTAAGCTAGGATGATTGCTTTGATTAAATAATATTTATTTGATTCATGCTTACAATGTTTGTGCCTCAATCGATCATGTTTTCAATTAAAATCAAGTCTGTATTTCGTTCATACATGATTGAAATGCACCTGAACTAGATAAGTGATCCTAACCAAACGACGGCTAGTGGACAAATAATTAAAATGTGCATGCTCAATGTAGATCCTAACCTGATTAAATTGCAAGTTGCATAACAACTCTAACCAAGCTCTGTTATCTGCATAGTTTTTAGATATGTGTGATTAAATTGTTTCAAACCTAACATGTCCCTGTTACCTCACAAGAATACCAAGAAAACCTTAGTAAATAAGGATCAGTAAAATGCGTATTTACTAAGTAAAGGATTTCCAAAGGACCTAATGTGGTTTCCAAAGTCATGAAAGATCGAGTTGCCATAGAATGTTTTTCTGAATATTATTAAGCATGCTGATAATAAATTGTGTTTAATTAAAGTAATTGTCCTAGTTTATTTATGTTATAGTTGTTGCAAATTGTGTTTAATTTTGCTAAAATATATTTCATTCATATAGTTTTCATATTTAGGATAATTTACATTAGGGATCATTGCATTTAGTTTAATATATTTAATTTTAATCATCACTTCTCAATCATATTGTGTTTTTATTTACCAAGTTGTTAATATAATTTTACAAATTAAGTGACTTATCACAAATACAATCCCTATGGAGACGATAACTTGATACTTACTTATTACTTGATAACGGCTGTGTACACTTGCACTAACCTACGCGTTACAAGTTTTTTGGCGCCGTTGCCAGGGATTGTTAACTATTGCCATAGTCACCTTTTTTGTGAAATTATTTACTTCCAATTTGGTTTATTTCTACAATTACTAACTTTTTTTTTTAATTTTGTGACTTTCTTTTGAGGTGTTTATAAGCATAGATCGGATTATCGATTTACTCCCTATAGACTCTAAAATTGGGTGAACTTTTAGACAAAGAAGACGTGAATGAACAGCTCAAAGACAAGTTGAGATGGACTTTGGAAATCAGAATAAAGACCAAGGTAATATAGCCGATCGTGTACGAAATCCCATCCTCATTGCCGATGATAGGGATCGATGCATCAGATAATATGTTGTGCCACTTTTTAGTGAGTTAAATCCAGGAATTGGAAGGCCAGAAATTAAGGCAACCCAATTTGAATTGAAACAGTGATGTTTCAAATGCTCCAAACGATGGGCCAATTCAATGGTATGCCCACAGAAGATCCACATCTCCACCTTCGATTGTTTATGGAGGTGCGTGATTCATTCAAGATAGCAAGTCTGACTGAAGACACATTGAGGTTGAAGTTGTTTCCGTACTCGTTGTGAGATCGAGCATGAGCATGGCTCAATTAATTGCCACCAAGTTCCATATCTACATGGCAAGAATTAGCAGAGAGATTTTTGGTTAAGTAGTTCCAGCCTAGAAAAAATGTTAAGTTGAGGAACGAGATCACAACTTTCCAACAATTAGATGACGAGTCTTTGTATGAGGCTTGGGAGCGATTCAAGGAGTTACTTCGTAAGTGTCCTCATCATGGGATTCCTCATTGTATCCAGTTGGATACATTCTATAATGGTCTCAATGCACATACAAGATTAATGGTAGATGCTTCTACGAATGGTGAAATTTTTTCTAAGTCTTATAATGAGGCTTATAAGATCATCGAGAGGATTGCGAGTAATAACAATCAATAGCCACCAAATCAAACAACTTCAGGAAAATGTGTAGTTAGAGTTCATAAAGTTGGCTGCACTATATTTGATACGTATCATAACAACACAGTGTGGTGTAGGGATGGGTGGGTGATTATGACCCCACATATGGTGTGATGGGATAGTCGAAGCTGGTGTGTAGAGGATGGGGTAGGACTTTGCATATTTATTATCTGATCTGTACATCTGTATCTGTAATTGTCTTTGAGATGGGCAAAAGCCCGATTCTATATCTGAATGTCTAAAATTTTCTGTTTGTTTGCTTGCTTAATTCTGCTGGGTTACACACTGAGTTTATGTAAAGTAACATCTATTTGTCTGTTCTTCAGGTAATCCACAGTCTTAGGTAGATCGGTTCAGCCGAAACTCAGCGGTGACCACTTTTTCATAAAACTGTTTAAAAGTCATTAAATTATGGTTTTATTTATGTTTTGGTAATTATTTGAGAGTTTGTAATTATTGGGACTTTGGTTTGTTTGGTTTTAACTGGGTATTTTGGATTATTTGACTATTCAATTGCTTTGGCAAAATGTTTTATTAAAAATGACGAATTTTATGCAAATGAAGGTTTTTCTGAAAAAACAAAAACTAGACTCTTGAACTAAAATGATTTCGTTAGCTTTCGCTATAATTCACGTTTAAGGCAAAATAATTAACTAAATAATGTTTTAATAAGGGAAGTAAGCAACTATGGGTTGAATTGCTAAATGACTTTGTTGTGTTGACTACGTTTTTCAAAACCATTCGTTATGGCACTTGCGGATTCAGCCATAACGTCTAGGCCAGGTTTGGGGTGTTACACCTTATACCTAATTAATCTTAATTCAAACTAATTCACCTAACCAAAACCTAATTAACCACACAATAAACTTCGTAAATATTTTTAATAAATGTTTACAAATTCATTTTACGAAAATATTGACTCAAAATGCATTTTTCTGATACCCATAAATTTTGGGTCGTTACATAGTACGCTTTCTAATGGTCTCCTGCAGTACGCTTTCTAATGGTCTTATGCACACTTACAAAGTTCATTAGCTCACCCTTAGGCCTCATTCGGCTTTTAAGGTCAATAAAAGACTCAACTTGCACATTTATTGAATTTAATTAAACTTGCTAAAACATAATTACAACTTAATGATAATTCTTGTTTTCAAGCTCCTAAAGTGCGAAAATTAGTTTAATCTGCTACACCATATTACAGCAGATCAAACTTCCCCACACTTAAGTCATTCCCTGTCCTCCAGTAATGTAAGCATATAATTAAAATAAACAAAAAAGAAGGTAAAAGACAAAAAGAAAAAAATTAGTTGTAAATAAAAGTACACCAAATGACAAAATGTAAATAAAAAATAGACTTGGTTTCTTTCTTTAAACAAGCTAGAATTAATGAAGATAGATGTAAATAAGAACCTCACACCTAGACTCTCCCACACTTAACTTTTTTGTTACCCTCAAGTAAACCAAGTCTAGACACGTAGCATGCAATTAAAAGATGTTCCGTGGACTTTATTACTACTAAGAACATGATTGTCAAATATTAAAGGTATAATAATTCTTATTGCATAAGTAACTTAATCTTTATAGTTCGATGCCTTACAATTTTTTAAAGCAAATCATGATAAGTTTAGAAAGTTACATTACTAACAAATTAGAAGTAATTCCCATGACCAAATATTTAACAATATCACCATTAACATAAATCAAACAGATATGTAGTAAACACAATCATGTGAATCAAAAAAAATATTCATTGAGTATAATTGTTCGCAATTATGGAATATTATCCAAAGAGAATGCTTAAGTCACATTGGTTTTTTGCTTGTAGTGTTCTAAGGCTTAGGACAATATGTGTTCAAAGAAAGATATGGCTTAAAATGGTTCAAACACTAGAAATAGTTAGGCACATGACATTGTTCCCTTTCTTCCCCATAATGTCCCATCCAAGCTCACTGCCTTTTGTCTCCCTCTCTCACATACCTTATCTCTCCATGTACGAAGATACAATATAATACTAGTAATTATGGTCAAATTAACGAGTTTTGGTGCACTAATGACTGAGTTTTCTCAGTTTTGTGACTTTTTCTTTATCACTTGAACTTTTACTCTGTAACATCTCTAACACGTATCCGTTGTCAGAATAGGGTTACAGAGCATTACCAGAGATTACACTTCAAAACTAACCAAAATTATAAAACAATTACTTCACAAAATCAATTAATGCAAAACCAATCATACATATTGTCCCTTATACAAGCCCTCGAGGCCCTAAAAACACATTAGAAACTAGTTGGGACTAAATTAGAAACATATAAAAAATTTCAGAAAAAAGATGAAAATTTTCAAACTGCAGGGGTCACACGACCGTGTGGCCAGGATGTGTGACTCACGTAGTTGGGAGACACGCCCGTGTCTCAAGCTGTTTAGACATTCGAAGTAGGGACATACGGTCCTATCCCAGCTTGTGTAACTCTCTAACTTGGGTCACAAGGCCATGCCACCCACCAGTGTTCCAGGCCGTGTACCCTTCAAAATAACCTCACTCACCCATGTCCTAGGCCGTGTGCTATGCCGTGTAATAGATTGACTTGTTACCCTTCGAAAGCTACAGGTGACAAATGGCTGTGTCACATGACACACGACTGAGACACATGCCCGTGTCTCTACCCGTGTGGATGAAAAATAAGCCATTTCAATGCCAATTTTCTCACCCATTCATGCATATACCCACAACTAAATTTTCACATGTGTACAAGCCTTCAAATTGTAGTAAAAACATGCATAATCAAGCTATCCAAATAAGGTATATAAGCATCCAATATGCCCCAAAAGGCACCTCAAACACAACATTTAAAGATGTATAATCATATGCATAATTTAAACAGAACTTACCACTTTCCTCACATGTCAAATTCACATCCACAAGTACCAAATTTACTAATTAACATCTAGCACCATTAGCCATATATGTCATCTATAACCAATATGCAAAACACCACATCCAAACATATCAAAGGATCATTTAACACATACACTCTAACTACCATTTTAACTTTCATCATTTAGTTACCACAAACACCCAAAATAATAACCATTGTAAGGACAAATATATATATGCCAACTTAACACCATTTCATCATTCGAAACACCAAAAACACAAGCCAAAACAAATGGCTACATCATCAATCAAAATACTTATACATACATGTTAATATAACAATTATCTCATTACCCAAATTACCATATTTACAAGCCAAACATAATGTCTAATATCATCAAACAAGGACATCTATACATGTCATTATAACCACTAACAAAGCATAAAAATCTTCTAATAAAGTCTCTGGATAGTGTGATGAATCTCTGACTAGATTCCAAACCGATCGAGTTTCTAATAATCTGTAAAATAAGAGAAAGAAAACCACATAAGCAATGAATGCTTAGTAAGGTCATATAAACTTTAAAATTCAATAATCCATTTCAATAAAACTTTATAAGTTGTAAATAACCATGTACCAATGCCTCAAGATTTATCAACTATATAACTATCAATTCCCAAATGAATAAGTTCATTAACATTCTGAATACTTTCCGTTTATATCATAATGTGGTCTCATAAGTTGAATTACATAATCATCGGTATTTTCTTAAAATAATAAACCATTTCCTTTACTTACTTACCAATCCATTTACTTAGCATAAATTTAATTATGTTATTAACTCACGAATTAGTGTATTTATTCATGACATAAGTAAATTCACATATAACATAAGTAAATTTCCTTCCTTACGAATAATCTTTTAACTTGACAATTATTTTATTTCATCACATTACATCTCAACTATGCACTTATCATTTCATTACCTATTCTCACCCGTTTCATTTTCATTCACATAAGACATAAACATAACATTAACTATAACCACCAGTTAGTGCGTTTAAACATAACCCTTTTAGAATCAACTTCATGATAAGCCATTTCATAATAAATTACATACTTTGATTCTTACCCCATTTTTCATGAACATAAGCATCTTTCCATTTGGCCATTTATTATTTCAATGATTAACTTTAAAACTAACATAATTTAATTCAACTACTAGCTTAGCACAAACCTTAGAATTATTAACACAAGGTAGTGATCAAACTCACAGCTTAGCACTATCATCACAGGCAAGATAAGATACATAAACATAGCATCACATAAATCATACTTTTCATAATCATGAATATTCATACTTTGATCATCGAAAATTCATATAGGTTATTAACTTATCTTTAGATAAACTTACCATTCTTTCCCTTTTTATGCCTGTTGAACTAGTAACTTGACTCGGTTAATTGGCTAACTACACTATATCAAGGGCATCATAAATGCATAATAGATGCACCAAAGTGCAATCAGGTGCACGAATATGCGATCAGGGGCATCGAAGTGCAAACAGGGGCACGTAAGTGTAATCAGGGGTACCAAAGTACAAATAAGGGCACGTAAGTGCAATCAAGGGTGCAGAAGTATAAAAAGGGGTACGTAAGTGCAATAATTCAACAATTAACTATGAACATTTGATTAAAGAATTATATTATAAACATGTAAGTAGAAATTTATTTATTGATCATGATAAGTCTTAATATTTATAAAATGAATGATCGAGCCTAGAAACTAACTATCACCACAATTGAGGCAAGCACACTTATCGAATAGTAGTATAGCTTAGTGGCAAGACCGGAATGTCGAACCCAAAGGAACTAAAAGTACTAGGACTGACTCTATTTTTATTATCTAGCCTAAAATAAAGTGGATTAATGTTATTTAACTAATTACTAAGCTAAAGATACTAAGACACAGAGAATGAATAGGGAAAATACTTTTAGGAAAAATCAATTGATCAAAACAATACCCGAGGAAGAATCCACCTAGACTCCACTTGTTATTTAACTCTGAACCAGACAATTTATTCACTTGACTTGATCCGTAGGATTCCCTAATTTATATTAATATCTCTTTCGAGGCTACTGACGTCTAACCCTAGGTTGATTAATTGAAATTTCTTTCTAATTAAAACCCCTAAGATTGCATTAACTCGATCTATGGACTCCCATATTAGGTTTGACCCTAGTCCGATAGATTTTTGTCGTCCTATTTTTAGAGTGCGATCAACTCCACTTAACTATGCTAGATCCACTCTTAAACAGGGACTTTTGCTCCACCGCCTAAGCATATCAATACTTGAATCAATATCCTAAAATATTAAAGAAAGAATTAAGCACACATAATTAATAACAAATCAAATATTTATCATATAGTTTAGAAAATAATAACAAGATTAATCTTAGGTTTCATCCTCTTCAGGTATTTGAGGGTTTAGTTCATGCTTATAAAAGAATACATTTCAGAAGAAAAATAACAAAACATAAAGAAAACCCTAACACCCCTGAAGGAATTGAAGGAGAAATCCTCAGTCTTGAGTGTGATTCCGGCTTCTGAGATGGATCAACTAGCTTTCTTCGAGTAATTCCCTGTATTCAGCCCTCTCTGGCTGGCTCAGGCTATCTCCTCCTTTAGGATACACTTAGGGTGTTTATATAGGCTTTCGGAATGTCTTTCTTTGCCTTTAAGTATCCTTTTCTGTGTAGAATTAAAACAGGTCACAGTAGGGACACGCCCGTGTGATTCGAGACCAAGCCCGTGTTCGAGCCTGCTAAAGAGGCACAATCGTGTGGTGAACTCCAGGCCATGTGGATTTCTTAATATGGCCCATTTTCTCCATTTTTGGGCCCGTTTTTTATTCTTTTCATCCTCCTATGCTCTCCTAAGTATAAAATGTGAAAACAAAGGATTAGGAGCATCAAATTCCATAATTAAAGGAATAAATCATCCAAAAGTATGCTAAATGTGGGTTTAAAATATGTATCTATTACGATTTATCAAATACCCCCACACCTAAGCTTTTGCTTGTCCTCAACCAAAATCTCAACTCACAATTAGAATTAACTTCCCTCGATTCATAATTTTCATCAACAATGCCTCATCATAATTCATAGGTAATTTATGCATGGAAAATTTAACTCAAAGAGTCCTAAGGATTCAAACAATCTAAGCCATAAATTTTTGTAGCACGAAAAAAATATAGGTGTTTCCCCTTATCCAAATAACTACCTTTGATTCAAAACTGACAAGTATTGACATCCTCACTAAAGATTCACTCAAATCACTAAAAGTGTTTAAGGTTCAAGATAAGCACTCGAAAGTCAAATATGAAAAGTTATTACCATAGGCTTGCATGAAAATCAAATCTCCACCACTATAAATGAGATAATACACAAATCAAAAGGTCTTTAAAGTGTTGTAATGGGGCTTGGGTTAAAGGTGTGGATAAAGGCTGAATTAGAAGGTTAGAATCGAGATTGAAATGAAAAATTACCTAACTAAAATCAATAAACTGATAATGAATAATTACAAAAATTGAAAACTTGTCACTGAAAACTTGAGCTACTTCTCAAGATGTGAATTTAACTGTTTAAGCTCATAGAACATAGAACTAATGATGACTTTTTTATTATTAGAACAAATCAAATATTTAGAATTTAACAATTAAAATAAAGAATGTAGTTAGGCAACTGATCAAATCAATTTTTGATATAAGGGTAGTTTAGAGAGATGGTGATAACAAATACAAGATGGGTTTTTGTTTAATATTAATGGGTGAGTCAAGAAACGTTTTGTTAGGCTCAACATGGTTCACTAGGGGTTAATTATGAAGGTAGGCTTTTTAGTGGAATGAGTGGGTTAAATCCTAAGTGTCTTTATCATCTCTGTATATCAAATCAAAGGTGTGGTCTCAACATGTATAATCGAAACAAGTTCTAGAATAAAAAATCAATGTTGACACACTGATAAAAAAAATGAGCATGAAAAGATATATGCTCTAAAGGCTCAAAATCTTACAAAAATTATGGTTTTTAATGACAACCTTGCAATTTCAAACTTCAAGGTAATATTCAAATTTAGGTCAACCTAGAAATTTTTTTATTCTGAAAATAAACTTATCATGCTTGATTCTCTAGTATCTTAAAGTTTAAATCATCAATGTACAATTAAATATGACTTAATCCCAAACATATAAATAAAAATAATAAATCAATGGAAATTTCATTCCAATTAGTGATATGAGAAAATTACTTAAGACAAGATATCATTCAGGGATTTGAGAATAATGCAAAAAGTTAGGAACTTTTCTAAATAAGCTTCACGGCCCACAGTTAAGATGTACATTGCCCTTAATGTACAAAAATAGATAATAATCATATAGTAAGAAAATAAAAAGATAGGGAGAGTAGTGAAACTTCATGAATTTTTGGATGGAATCCTTGAGTTGGGAATGTGAAAACTTGATTCGGAGGTAGATGAGTTGGAGGAGACGTCTCTGGTGGTAGTATGGTGGCTGCCAATAGTCACTGTGACAAATGAAGAAATTGGGTACCTCTTGAAGAAATAGCCAGGAAGTAAAAAGAATAATTCAAGATATACTAAATATGTATTTAAAGAAAAGAAATGTAAAGAGTAGGAAAATAAAGGAGAAGAGAAAATTAAAAGAAAAAATTAATGGACTCAAAGGTCCTTTTCTTGTCGAGCTAATGAAGCGGCCGACATGAACTTATGTAGATTGGTCTCACACAAGGTGACTAGATCCTTCCATTTCTTCGACATGGAGGTGATTGGGAGATGGAAAAAGGAGGAAAATGAAAAGGATGAAAAGCTTAAAAGGCATGAAAGAACAAGAGATTGGGGAGTAGGTGAGGAGAGGGCGTGGTTTTAAATAGAAATCTGATATCTGGTACTTCCCCACGCTCGTGTGCCATGGGTGTGTTAGGTCACACGACCGTATCACACGGCCATGTTGTGCTTCGTTCGCTTCTCCGATGCCTTTATTGAGGTTTCTATGGCCATGTGGCTTTCTTAGTGTCAGTGACGGCCGCGTCGCACTCGTGGCTATTTATCGCAGCCCATGTGTTGGAAAAATTTTGTCATGTTACTACACGTCTACAGCCATGCCTATTTACCTACTTGTGGTGCCCACACGGCCACGGCCACAGCTGTGTGTAAGGCCATGTGGGTATGGAAACCTACGCTTCATTAACTTGGTTAGATTGTAGTTAGGTGCTCAAGGAAGAAAATGAAAACTAATGGGGTTAGTGTTCGGGTTACCTCCCGACAAGCGCTTGTTTAAAGTCTTAAGCTAGGCTTACCTCTCATTCGCATGATCATGGTCGTTTGAGGAGTTGAAAATCCTTTCTCATGCTATCATTATATAGTTTGAGTCGAGTAGAGTTTACCGTAAAAGTGCTGAATATGGGATTACATACCTCGACTATTCCGTATGGAAAGATATTCAGTACCGTGAAAGGGATTTCTTCGTTCGTTTTAAGGTCTAAACTGGCGATTCGAGGGTCTTTCTTATCCAACAATACCTGATCTCCTATTTTGAAGTGATTTGTTATTCCTATAGGCTCGTTTGGAGGTTTCCTCGGCTTTGCTTCGTGTGGTTTTGATTCCTCCTTGAAATGTTCCTTCCACTCATCTAGTTCATCAAAATGAAGCCTTCGTTCCTCATAAATTTCTTCTTTATTGGCACGAGGTCTATGATCTGGCTCAGTTGTGTAATTTTGTGGTGTTTCCTGTAAGGAAGTTTGAACCATTTGGTTATCAATAGAATTTACATTCTCACCTTTATCGCTCGATGTCCTAGCCGAGTCAAGAGCTTGAAGAGTGATCGTTTCGTCACCTGCACAAAGTATGAGTTCACCTGTACCAACATCAATTTTAGATCTGGCAGTTGCTAAAAAGGGCCTTCCTAAAATTAAAGGAACAGTATTGTCCTCATCCATATCTAAAACAACAAAATCTACTGGGAATATGAATTTTTCAATTTTTACTAGCACATCCTCAATTATACCCCTAGGAATTCTAATAGTTTTATTAGCTAATTAAAGGCTCATCCTAGTTTGTTTGGGTTTCCCTAGACCTAGCTGTTTTAACATTTTATAGGGCATAACATTTATGCTTGCCCCTAAATCAACTAACACGTTATTAATAGATAAACTACCAATTAAACATGGAATTGAAAAGCTCCTTGGATCTTTTAATTTTTGGGTAGTTTATTTTACAGAATTGCTGAGCACACTACATTTAGCTTCACATGCGATGCCTCGTCTAACCTCCGTTTATTTGTCAAAAGCTCTTTTAAAAATTTCCTTGAATCTGACATCTATGAAAAAGCTTCAAAAAACGGTAAGTTATTATGTAATTTCTTAAGGAGTTTAAGGAATTTACCAAATTTTTCCATTGTATGGTCCTTCTTCATTGCATCGAGATATGGCACACGAGGTTGGTACTCTTTAATTACTGGTTTTGGCTTATCATGATTTACTTCAACCTTACCTTCCTCTACCACCTCCTCTTGCCTCAATTTTGTTTCATCTAACCTTTCACTATCATGGGTGGTTATGGCTTGAAGTTGCTCCTTTGGGTTAGTTTCAGTGTTACTTGGCAAGCTATCTTGTGGTCATTCGGAGATTAGCTTAGCAAGTTGCCCTAATTGGTTCTTGATCCCTTGGATCTTGTTAATTTTCCAGTGTTGTTTTGTTGTTTTGGAAACGTGTTTCTGACACCGCTATGAATTTTGTCACCATCTCCTCAAGGTTCGACTTTTTTTCCTGTGGGTAGGGCTATTGTTGGAAGTTTGGAGGGGGTTGTTGTCTCTGATTTCCTTGACAACCCCATGAGAAATTTGGATGATTCCTCTAACTTGCATTGTAAGTGCTACTATAAGGATTATTTTGAGGTCGAGGATTATTACCCATATAGTTCATCTGTTCGTTTTCCATGCCATGTCTGTAGGGTGGGTACCCAGGATTCTCCGCACCTCCTAAGTTTGAGTCACAATATATTCTTGGTATACCTACGAAGAACACAAACCATCAATATTTTTATTTAACATCTCTACCTGATTTGATAGCATGGTTACTGCGACAAGGTTGAAAACTCCGGCTGCTTTTGTTGGCCTTGTCCTTGTAACTTGCCACTGATAGTTGTTCAGTGACATCTTCTCTATAAACTCATAAGCCGCCTCAGGAGTTTTATTATTCAGGGTTTCGCCGATGGCTAAATCAATTAATTGCCTAGTCGAGGGGTTCACACCGTTGTAGAAAGTTTGAACCTGAAGCCACAAAGGTAATCCATGGTGAGGGCACCTTCTCAAAAAATCCTTGTATCTCTCCCATGCATCATATAGTGTTTCTAGATCCATCTGCACAAAAGAAGAGATATCATTCCTCAACTTGGCCGTTTTGGCTGGTAGAAAATATTTTAATAAAATTTTTTGGTCATTTGGTCCCATGTTGTAATATTCGGATTTAGGGGTTATGCATTTTAACTTAAATATATGTGGCTATGTGTTTGTGTGTGGTTTGTATGCGTTTTGGGGGCTTCGGGAACCTTGGGATGTAAGTAGAAGCCTTAGAAAAATATTTGATTTTAAGCCTAGAAAGGGAACTAAGGGAGCTAGGCCTTAAGGAGTTTAGTGTGTGGCTTAGGACATAAGAACTGAGCTGGTAAAGTGGCAAGGGAGGCGCCACTTAGAGCACAGGAGAGTGACGCCTCAGGGAGTGTGAAGGGGCTTACGTTCGAGCAGGAAGAGAAGAGTTTTGGAGTTGTCTTTTTGCGTCAAGGGAGTGCAGTGGTGGACGGCACAAGGACTCTGAATGGATGAGTGAAAGACCAAGTCAAATTCATTTGAATTTCGGCTAAGAAGGGAAGATAGGTGTTGACTCATTCAATTTCATTTGAATGAGAGGTAAAGAGAAGAATGAGGAGGAAAATGTGGGATTTGAGAAGAGGGGGAGAGTTGGCCGGCCAAGGGACTTCTATGATGACAATTTTGGTCACGTAGGTTGGGAAGAGAAGCTGAATATGCTTAAAAAGGTTTTAGGCACTTTGTTGTGCGATTTCTTTTTCCCGAAAGCCTTTGTGTTCTTTTCTTTTGAGAGAAAACAAAAGTAGGAGACCACCTGTGTACCCTTTTCTCTCTTGACCAAAAGCCAAAACATTCCTCTCAACTCACCATAAGCCTCCCACTTTTCTTCTCCATTCTTTGTTAAAAAGTCGAATTCACCTAGTGGCCAAAACCCCTTAAGCCGAACCTTAACTTGAGCCTCACCATCATTCTTCTTCTTCTTCTTCTCACCACTCTTTATTCCTCTTTCTCACCAAAGCCGAACCACACCAACTTTCAATCTCTTTTCTTCTTCTTCTCACAATTTCTTCTGTCATCAAAAGTCGAAAGCACATTTGACCATAGCCAATTGCATCCTTAACCCATTGAAACTGATTGTTCCTAAGCACTAAAGGCCGAAAGTCGATCATCTTTCTCCTTGTCAATCTCTTAGGGCCAGTGATCATTGCGTTGGTCACTCTTTTTGGATAAGGATCTCTTTTAGGCTGATTTCCTGTTCTTTTTCTTTTTGGACTGTCAAAAATCAAAGACTCTAATCCCTATATCTCTTTGGCCGAAACCATGAAGGGGGATTTCGGGATCCAATTATAGCCGACGATAGAAGGAGATCTTTTGGGATTTAAGATCCAAAGTAAGAAAGTTATAGTATTCGGCCAAAGCCCATATTATTTAAGGGACGGTCGAATCTAACTATGACATTTTAGGAGGAGTTCGACAATGATAAAAGAGGAGTCTAGGGATTCAGATCTATTTCGGTAAGGATATTTGAGTTATAGATCGTATTTTGTTTAGACCTTACATGTCGATTAACCAGGTTTTGATTAAGTGTTCCTCAATGGATGCGAGTACCAGTGGAGGAGAGAAAGGGGTAGTCTCTACCCCTAGATTCAAGAAGAGCTCAGTTTATCGTACGTGATTGGCCACCAGGTTGTGGGCCAGCATCGAAAAGGGATAAGCAGATCGCTGTTATCCCTGCTAGCTAAAGTGTCAGTGAGATCGAGAGCGTAGTCCTCACTGTTATCAGGTGTGTAGCCCTACCCTAATTCTCAATATATTAATAGTATTAGTATTAAATATGTGTTGATGGAAATATGAAAAACATGGCTAAGGGTACCATTCCATGGTACAGTACATTCAGGTACGTTACCCCTAACACTCAGTTAATAATGCTTATAGACATTGATATGGAAATATGTGTAATTTCTTTATGACTTTGGGGTAAGGTGCATTGCATGATATCTGAATAATATGTATGTTGCATGGGCATATGGGTGATAATGATAAAAGGGAAGTGTTTCGGTGGTTTTTACCACATTATTCGGTGACTTATGTCATATATTATGAATCCGATGACTCTGTCACATTATCTGGTGGTTATGCCATGATTATAAGGGCGATGTGCAGTTGACTGAAGTGACTGTCTTTGAGGGTGTGTAGTGGATGGAGGGTTGATTTAATAATCCCCACGGTGTGATTGGCAGGTACGGGTGGTGTGTAGAGAATGGATATCTAGGTGGGCTCGAGATTGTATTTCATTCTGTGCATAAATGTGATTAATAATGCTATGTTATAGGCTTTGCTGAAATGTTATGATTAACGTTATAATCGGTTGGGTTTTGGTGTAGCCGTTACACATTGAGTCTGTTGACTCACCCTTTGTGGGATAACTTTCTGCAGGTGATACTTAGCGATATGGCTCGGGTCAGCGGGGACTTAGTGGTGGCCATGCTCAGCTCAGCATTTTTGGGTTTTCTTATGATTAAACTTATCACGTTTTCTTGTTATGTTTTTGGGATTTATTTCGGGTTTTTATTTTGTTGTAATAAGGCCATTACTATTTAACTATTTTATGCATGCGTTTTAATTTTATTCTGATAAGATCAACATTAAACAAATGGTTAAACAGTTTTTCGTAAAATAACTTCAAATGTTTTGACACCTAAACACCTATGATTTTCAACTTAATGATAAGCTCTAAAATTCGGCATTTCTTTTTACCTTGTAATTTTTGAAACATGAAGATAACGTTTTAATACAAACTTCAATAACAACACGATTTTCAACTTGATCACAGCAAAAATCTATTTTCTTCGAAACCACCAATTTTTCTAAGATGACAAAACGAGATTTAGCTACGTTTTACACAAGAATCATGCTAGATTCGGTCAGGGCTTGTGGGCCAGGTTTGGGGTGTTTCAATTTGGTATCAGAGCCCAGTTTAAAACTCGGCTTGAAGGGCTTTTTGGGTGCAAAACATTTTTTTTAAAATTGAGTTTTACTAAAAGATGAGCAGGTTTTCTGGCATGGCACCTGAGTCTCCGGCCTGAAGTCCACCAGGTAAGTACCCCTAATTATTGTGTGATTTGTATGCGGGTATTACGGGATCGTAGATTAGTAGATTAGGAGCTATTGAACTCTAGGATTAGCTTACTCCAACACAAAATTACATAAAATTTAAAGACTAATTGAACAAACCTGTGAGTGAGTCGTTGAGTTAAGGGTATGGCAACAGTTGTACGCATGTCTAGGATTGGATTTAGGAGGAGCTTGGTATTTAAGCAGTCCTAGTGACTCACCTCCTCTTCGCTCGAATCCTACCTGGTGTGTAGCGACGGTTCACCCTAACCAAGAGGACTTACCCATAGGCTAAATTCAATAATTAAAACCCGAAAGGGACTGGCTACACCATTTTATAAAAACCTTAGTTTTGAAATCACCAAATTACCCCTTGATTTGTAAAAACTATTTTAGATTTTGAAAAAAATTTCTGAAATATCCCCGATTTACAAAATTACTAGAATACCCTCAGTTTATAAAATTACCATATTACCCTCAATTTTTACCAAAATATTCCTATTTTGTAAAAATACCACAAACCCCTATTTTGTAAAATTTCAAGATACCCTAATTTGGAAAATTACCAAAATACCCCTATAGGACAAATTACGAAAATACCCCTAGGTCAGAATGGATGAAAATGCTCAAAGTGGTGAACGTGTGTAATAAATACTACTGAATAAATGTGATTCTCTGAATTAGGGTAGGAGATTAGAACGAAAACTTTGTAATGATCGAAAGAACTCTACTAAACTTCTTTGCATAAAATTTCTTAAATCAGATTAAATCGTGATCATAGACATGAGTTCTAGAAGACGTGGTCATAATGTGCGTGGGCGTGGTAGAGGCAGAATGACCATGTCGAAACCAGTTAGGTCTGGTCAAGGGTCCGAGAATGAGATGCCACCACCACCAGCTGCTGGTTTTGAGTATCGAGATCGACGGGGATGATGCAAGATCGCAGCGATCTTCATGAGTTCTTGAGAGGGTGGCTGGAGCAGATGGAGGTATGGAAGCTCAAAAATGTGTATCCGAGCGACTCCGAGCCAATGGAGTTGAGGTATTCTGAGGTGTATCTGGTGTGACGCCTAATACAGCTGAGTATTGGTTGGAGGCAATGGAGCGAATCATGGACGATTTGGATCTAACTACTGAGGAGAAACTAAAAGGGGTGGTGTCGCTTCTTCAGGATGAGTCATACCAGTGGTGGCTCACGGTCCGGGATAGTGCTGTAGTGGATGATATCACTTGGGAGTATTTCAAGGTGGCGTATCAGAAGAAGTATATTGGGACTAGTTATATTGATGCGCAGAGGAAGGCATTTCTGAGGCTGGTTTAGGGGAGTAAGTCCGTAGCAGAGTACGAGGCAGAATTCTTAAGGTTGAGCCGGTATGCTCGAAGTATCGTGGCTATAGAGCATGAACGGTGTGTCAGGTTCGAGGACGGACTAAGGGATGATCTGAGATTGCTAATTGCTCCACAGCAGGAGTGGGAGTTTGCCATGTTGGTAAAGAAGGCTAAGGTAGCCGAAGGGGTCAAGGAATCTGTGAGACAGAATTCGGATAGGAATAGACAAAAGAGAGGTTTTGGATCATCGGGGTCATCCGAAAGTCTCCAGAAAAGACCTAGAGTTGACGGGCCACAAGATCGGTAGGTTGTTGTGGGAGGTCAGTATCGTTCGTGTGCTTAATGTGGAAAGATGCACCCGAGGGAGTGTTGGAAGAAGATAGGGGGATGTTTTAAGTGTTGGTCTAAAGACCATGTGATTAGGAACTGTCCATTGGAGACGACAAAGAGTCGACCAGTAAGTCAAGGTTTTAATCAGACTTGAAGAGGTGGACAGCAGCTACTGCGGGGTTGTGGTCCAGTTGGCAAAGGTGTTGGTAACACGGAGGTAAGACAGTCGGGTCTGGTATATGCGGTTTGTCAGAAGAAGGATGGTGATGCACTTGATGTCATAACGGGTATGTTCTTTATTTCTGGATTACCCTTTATTGCTTTGATAGATATAGGGTCAACTCATTCATACATCGCTAGTGAGGTATCTGGAACTCTGCATGTGAACTCTAAAACTGTACCTAGGAAGATGACTGTACTTAGTCATTTAGGGCAATCAATAGTAGTAGACAAACTCTTTGAGGCAATGCTAGATTGGAAACCACCTAAGTCTGTGGCAGAGGTTTGTAGTTTCTTGGGGTTAGCAGGCTACTACAGGAGATTTGTTGAAGGGTTCTCGTCAATAGCAGCACCTCTGACGAAATTTTTAAGAAAGGAGGTACCTTTCGTATGGGCAGATAAGCAGCAGTAGAGTTTCAAAAGGCTTAAGAGGGTGTTGACAGAAGCTCCAATTTTGATTTAGCCTGAGGCGGGAAAGATTTCATGGTGTACTGTGATACTTCTTATAGAGAATTGGGATGTATTCTAATGCAAGACGGGAAGGTGGTCGCTTATGCATCTCGGCAATTGAAGCCACACGAGGTTAACTATCTGACGTATGATCTGGATTTGGCGGCAATAGTATTCGCTTTAAAAGTGTAGAGGCACTATTTGTATGGAGAAAGGTCAGTGATCTACACGGACCCAAGAGTCTAAAATATTTGTTGACTCAGAAGGAGCTGAATTTGAGACAGCGAAGGTGGGTGGAGTTGTTGAAAGACTACAACTGTTCAATAGAGTATCACCCGGGTAAGGCGAATGTGGTGGCAGATGCCCTAAGTCAGAAAATAGTGTCGAATCTGAGGGCGATGTTTGGACACCTGAGTCTTTATGATGATGGAAGTTTGCTAGCAGAGTTGCAGGTGAAGCCGACATGGCTAAGTCAGGTAAAGGAGAAACAATTGGTAGATGACGATCTGAGTGCTAAGCTGCTGCAAGTGCGGAATGGGGAGTTGGAAGATTATGATGTAAACAGCGATGGAGTACTGTGTTTTCGAGACAAGGTCTGTATGCCAAACGATGAGGAGTTAAGGCAGAGAATTCTTCAGGAATCACATAGTAGCCCTTACACTATGCATCCTGGAGGAAGTAAGTTATACAGGGATCTACGGGATCAGTTTTGGTGGCCCGATCTGAAATGAAAAGTTACAGAATTTGTGGGGAAGTGCTTAACGTGTCAGCAGGTTAAGGCTGAACACCAAGTACCTTCGAGATTACTTCAGTCGATAAAGATTCTGCAGTGGAAGTGGGAGAGAATTACCATGGACTTTGTTAGGGGCTTCCTCTTACGCCTACTAAGAAGGACTCGGTATGGGTGATAATAGATCGGTTGACGAAGTCTGCACATTTCATACCAGTGCGGGTTGACTATCCTCTGCAGAGGTTAGCGAAGTTGTATGTGGCAGAAATTGTGAGGCTGCACGGAGTGCCGGTATCAATTATTTTAGATAGGGATCCAAGGTTCACGTCGAGGTTTTGGAAAGCACTACATCAAGCTTTAGGCACCAGGTTGGACTTCAGCACAGCATTTCATCCGTAGTGGAACGGCCAGTCTGAACGAGTAATTCAGGTGTTAGAGGATATGTTGAGGGGTTGCGTGATAGACTTCAGAGGAAGCTAGAAGGAGTTCTTGCCTTTAGCGGAGTTTGCGTACAATAACAGCTATCAAGCAAGTATTTGGATGGCACCGTACGAAGCACTATATGGGTGGAAGTGCTGCACTCCTACGTGTTGGACAGAGTTGGGAGAATGTCAGGTTTTGGGTCCGAAGATTGTAGTAGAATCAGAAGAAAATGTTAAGCTAATTCGAGCACGATTGAAGGAGGCATCTGACAGACAAAAGTCGTATGCAGACCTCAAGTGGAAGGAGATAGAGTTTGCTGTAGTGGATCAAGTGTTTCTAAAAGTTTCGCCATGGAAGAAGGTAATGAGATTTGGTCGCAAGGGAAAGCTAAGTCCCAGGTTTATAGGACCTTATCGGGTTTTGAAGCGGGTTGGACCAGTGGCATATCAGTTAGAGTTACCTTCAGAATTGAAGCAGATGCACAATGTGTTCCACGTTTCAATACTACGTCGTTACCGATAGGATCTATCTAATGTAGTGCCAGTTGAGAAGGTGGAGCTGAGACCAGATTTGTCCTATGAGGAAGAGCCAATTCAGATTCTGGAATAGGATGTGAAGGTGCTACGGAGGAATTTAGCTCCTCTAGTCAAAGTGTTATGGCGTAACCATGGATCGGAAGAAGCTTCTTGGGAGCCAGAGGAAACAATGCGACAGCAATACCCTCACTTATTTTAGCCAGGTAATTTTGAGGTCGAAATTATTTTAAGGGGGTAGAACTGTAATATCCGAGATTTAGGGGTTATGTATTTTAACTTAAATATATGTGGCTATGTGTTTGTGTGTGGTTTGTATGCGTTTTGGGGGCTTCGGAAACCTTGGGATGTAGGTAGAAGCCTTAGAAAAATATTTCATTTTAAGCCTAAAAAGGGAACTAAGGGAGCTAGGCCTTAAGGAGTTTAGTGTGTGGCTTAGGACACAAGAACTAAGCTGGTAAAGTGGCAAGGGAGGCGCCACTTAGAGCACAGGAGAGTGATGCCTCAAGGAGTGTGAAGGGGCCTAGTTTCGAGCAGCAAGAGAAGCGTTATGGAGTTGCCTTTTTGCATCAAGGGAATGCAGTGGTGGACGGCACAAGGACTCTGAATGGATGAGTGAAAAACCAAGTCAAATTCATTTGAATTTCGCCTAAGAATGGAAGATAGGTGTTGACTCATTCAATTTCATTTGAATGAGAGGTAAAGAGAAGAATTAGGAGGAAAATGTGGGATTTGAGAAGAGGGGGAGAGTTGGCCAGCCAAGGGACTTCTATGATGACAATTTCGATCATGCAGGTAGGAAAGAGAAGCCGAATATGCTTAAAAAGGTTTTAGGCACTTTGTTGTGCGATTTCTTTTTCTCGAAAGCCTTTGTGTTTTTTTCTTTTGATAGAAACCCAAAGTAGGAGACCACTTGTGTACCCTTTTCTCTCTTGACCAAAAGCTAAAACATCCTTCTCAACTCACCATTGCCGCAACACCTTAAGCCTCCCACTTTTCTTCTCTATTCTTTGTTAAAAAGTCGAATTCACCTAGTGGCCAAAACCCCTTAAGCCGAACCTTAAATTGAGCCTCACCATCATTCTTCTTCTTCTTCTTCTCACCACTCTTTCTTCCTCTTTCTCATCAAAGTCGAACCACACCAACTTTCAATCTCTTTTCTTCTTCTTCTCACAATTTCTTCTATCATCAAAAGCCGAAAGCACATTTGACCATAGCTGATTGCATCCTTAACCCATTGAAACCGATTGTTCCTAAGCACTAAAGGCCGAAAGTCGATCATCTTTCTCCTTGTCAATCTCTTAAGGCCAGTGATCATTGCGTTGGTCACTCTTTTTCAGTAAGGATCTCTTTTAGGCTGATTTCCTGTTCTTTTTCTTTTTGGACTGTCAAAAATCAAAGACTCTAATCCCTATATCTCTTTGGCCGAAACCATGAAGGTGGATTTCGGGATCCACTTATAGCTGACGATAGAAGAAGATCTTTCGGATTTGAGATCCAAGGTAAGAAAGTTGTAGTATTCGCCAAAGGTCATATTGTTTAAGGGATGACCGAATCTAACTATGACATTTTAGGGGGAGTTCGACAGTGATAAAAGAGGAGTATCGGGATTCAGATCTATTTCGATAAGGGTATTTGAGTTATAGATTGTATTTCATTTAGACTTTACATGTCGATTAACTAGGTTTTGATTAAGTGTTCCTCAATGGATGCGAGTACCATTGGAGGAGAGAAAGGGGTAGTCTCTACCCCTAGATTCAAGAAGCGCTCAGTTTCTGCCATATGTGATTGGCCACCAGGCTGTGGGCCAGCATCGGAAAGGGATAAGCAGATCGTTGTTATCCCTGCTAGTGAAAGTGTCAGTGAAATCGAGGGCGTAGTCCTCACTGTTATCAGGTGTGTAGCCCTACACTAATTCCTGATAGATTAATAGTATTAGTATTAAATATGTGTTAATGGAAATATGAAAAACATGGCTAAGGGTACCATTCCATGGTACAGTGCATTCAGGTACGTTATCCCTAACACTCAGTTAATAATGCTTATAGGCATTGATATGGAAATATGTGTAATTTCGTTATGACTTTAGGGTAAGGTGCATTGCATGATATCTGAATAATATGTATGTTGCATGGGCATATGGGTGATAATGATAAAGAGGAAGTGTTCCGGTGGTTTTTACCACATTATCCGATTACTTATGTCACATATTATGAATCCGGTGACTCTGTCACATTATCTGGTGGGGATGCCACGATTATAAGGGCGATGTGCAGTTGACTACAGCAACTGCCTTCGAGGGTGTGTACCAGATGGATGGTCGATTTAGTAATCCCCACGGTGTGATTGGTAGGTATGGGTGGTGTGTAGAGGATGGATATCTAGGTGGGCTCGGGTTTGCTTTCATTCTGTGCATAAATGTGATTAATAATGCTATGACTCGATATGCTATGTTATGGGCTTTGCCGAAATGTTATGATTAAGGCTATAATCGGTTGGGTTTTGGTGTAGCCGTTACACATTGAGTCTATTGACTCACCCTTCGTGGGATAACTTTCTGCAGGTGATACTTAGCGATATGGCTCGGGTCAGCGGGGACTTAGTGGTGGCCAACTCAGCATTTTCGAGTTTTCTTATGATTAAACTTATCATGTTTTCTTATTATGTTTTCGGGATTTATTTTGGGTTTTTGTTTTGTTGTAATAAGGCCATTACTATTTAACTATTTTATGCATGCGTTTTAATTTTATTCTGATACGATCAACATTAAACAAATGGTTAAACAGTTTTTCGTAAAACAACTTCAAATGTTTTGACACCTAAACACCTACGATTTTCAACTTAATGATAAGCTCTAAAATTCAGCATTTCTTTTTAACTTGTAATTTTTGAAACATGAAGATAATGTTTTAATACAAACTTCAATAACAACACGGTTTTCAACTTGATTATAGCACAAATCTATTTTCTTCGAAACCACCAATTTTTCTAAGATGACAAAATGAGATTTAGCTACGTTTTAGTCAAGGAGCATGCCAGATCCGGTCAGGGCTTGTGGGCCGGGTTTGGGGTGTTTCACATGTAGTGATTGACCCTCGTGGAAGAGAATTCAACCATTGTTTGGCTTTATTTCTCAAAGAAAAGGGAAATAATTGAAGACGGATGGCATCATCAGAAACACCATTTATTTTGAAGGTATCATAGAATTCTAGAAAATTTGCTAAATGAGTATTTGGGTCTTTGTCCTACAAACCATCAAATTGAACAAACTATTGAAACATTTGAATAGTGTTAGGTTTTAGTTAAAAATTATTAGCAGCAATAGCAAGCCTAACAATACTTGATTTAGCTCCTGTTAAATTAGGTTTAGCATAATCATACATAGTACGAGGAGCAAGATTTTGATTCACCGGCTTTGCAGTAGCTACAGGAGGTAGCGGATTGTTATCAGCCATCTCTTCGGTAGTATTGGTTTCGTCTTCTTGCTCTTCTTCTATGTAATTTAAGCTTCGCCTTATTTCTCTGCGATTTCTGCGAACAGTGCCATCAATGTCACTAGCGTAAATTAAGGGTCATGTTGGGTTCTTTCTATTCATAAACTAGAGGTACCTGCCAAGAACAAATAAAAGAAAAATTAGCAAAGTTAAAATTAAAATAAATAAAAGTAAAAGTAAGTTGAAAAAAATAAAAAAATGGCTAATGTAATAAAAATTTAGTGTTCCTAATATTTTAGTTCCTCGGCAATGACGCCAAAAACATGATCGTGATTGTGATGAGTCTTAATATTTATAAAATGAATGATCGAGCCTAGAAACTAAATATCACCACGATTGAGGCAAGCACACCTATCGAACAGTAGAATAGCTTAGTGGCAAGACCAGAATGTCTAACCCAAAAGAACCAAAAGTACTAGTACTGACTCTCTTTTTATTATCTAGCCTAAAATAAAGAGGATTAATGTTTATTTAACTAATTACTAAACTAAAGATGCTAAGAGACAGAGAATGAATAGGGAAAATACTTTTGGGAAAAATCAATTGATCAAAACAATACCCGAGGAAGAATCCACCTAGACTTCACTAATTATTTAGCTTTGAACAAGACAATTCATTCACTTGACTTGATCCGTAGGATTCCCTAATTTATATTAATACCTCTTTTGAGGCTACAAATGTCTAACCCTAGGTTGACTAATTGAAATTTCTTTCTAATTAAAACCCCTAAGATTGCATTAACTCGATCTATGGACTCTAATATTAGGTTTGACCCTAATCCGGTAGATTTTCATCGTCCTATTTCTAGGAGTGCGATCAACTCCGCTTAACTATGCTAGATCTACTATTAAACAGGGACTTTTGCTCCATTGCCTAAGCACATCAATACTTGAATCAATATCCTGAAATATTAAAGCAAGAATTAAGCACACATAATTAAGAACAAATCAAATATTTATCATATAGTTCAGAAAACAATAACAAGATTCATCTTAGGTTTCATCCCCCTCAGGTATTTGAGGGGTTTAGTTCATGCTTATAAAAGAATACATCTCAAAAGAAAAATAACAAAACATAAAGAAAACCTTAAAACCCCCTGAAGAAATTGAAAGAGAAATCCTCAGTCTTGAGTGTGATTCCAACTTCTGAGATGGATCAACTAGCTTTCTTCGAGTAATTCCCTGTATTCAGCCCTCTCTGGTTGCCTCAGGCTACCTCCTCCCTTAGGAAACACTTAGGGTGTCTATATAGGCTTTCAGAATGTCTTTATCTACCTCTAAGTATCCTTTTTCGAGTAGAATTAAAATAGGTCACGGCAGGGACACGCCCGTGTATTCGAGACCAGGCCCGTGTTCGAGACTGCTAAAGAGGCACGGCCGTGTGGTGAACTCCAGGCCGTGTGGATTTCTTAATATGGCCTATTTTCTCCATTTTATGGCCCGTTTCTCGTTCTTTTCATCCTCCTATGCTCTTCTGAGTATAAAATGTGAAAACAAAGGATTAGGAGCATCAAATTCGACAATTAAAGGAATAAATCATCCAAAAGTATGCTAAATCTTTGGTTTAAAATATGTATATATTACGGTTTATCATTTATGCATTGAAACACTATGAGCTTACAGGCTAAATTGTAGAAATGTCAAAGTATAGGGGCATTTTGGTAATTTTCCACTCTCCTCGACTTTCCACGATCTTGATATGCATTGAAATTAAGTTGGCCAAACCTTGAATATTAACATCCATGGACATTTGGTGAAGGAAAAGCCAAATGAACAAGATGATACTATTTCTTTTATGTTTTGTTTAATTAATTAATTATTTTACTATTTTACCCTTGTAATTTAATTAAAATTTCCCAACTTTTCACCTTTGAACTGTCAATAAGAATAAATAAGGTATATTTACCTTTTAAAACCCTTAATTCATGGTTCTTTAGCTATTTAATATAATTAAGCTAATAACGATTGAATTTGAACCCTTTACGATTTAGTCTTTTTCCTTAATTAACTATCTAAACATTAAATTTTCTTAATGAAACTTTAATACCACCTTAATGACACTCTGTAAATATTTACGGCTTGGTTTATAGAAATAAGGTCCTAATACCTCATTTTCTAAAACCACTTGACCTTAGGGTCATACCACTTGAACTTAATAAACCGTTTATATAACATAAATTATCATATCAAAACCTTTTGAAAACCATATTTTACTCGTAAGTATTAAATATAATATATATGAACTTACTCAAATTTGGTGGCCCCAAAACCACATTTTCGACACCACTAAAAACAATTTGTTATATACTCTTTTCTCAAGTCTTCATTTACATTCGATACTTTTTCCACTCATTTTTAGTTTTGAATTTTTTTTCTTTTTCACACATTTTTCCCGACATATAATCACTGTATCGAAATGTATAGAAATGTAAGGAAATGTATGGAAATGTATGGAAATGTATGGAAATGTAAGGAAATGTATGGAAATGTATGGAAATGTAGGGAAATGTCCTGGAAATGTAAGGAAATGCTTTAGAAATGATAAGTTTAAAGGAGGAAATGAACGTTTTGGATACTTGGAAATGTAAGGAAATGTCTTAGAAATGATAAGTTTTAAGGCAAGGTGGCCTTAAGAAAATTAATAGAAGAAATTTGACACAAAAATGGGCTTGGAAAAGTGACAAGGAAGCACCACTTAAAGCCCAATAAACGACCCCACCAAAGATGTGTGCAAGCTTAGGTTCGAGTAGCAAGGAGAGCATTTACGAGAGTGTTTTTAGGTCTAATCGGACTTATGCCCAATTCATTATTAAAGCTAAACTAATCATAGGTAGGCGCCACTTAGGTGGATAATTTGGGCCTCGTATGGCCACAAGGAGTCCAATAGAATAAGTTTAAATTGGCTCATCAAGGGAAGGGGTGGATTCAGGCATCTAGATAAAACTTTAAGTGATTTTATTTAATTACTTAAAGAGGAAGCAATGGACGACAATAGGGACTCTTAAGGGAAGAGTTTAATTCCCCTTAAAACTCGGCTAAATATGTGGATAAATGATGATTTATTTTAGATTATTTTTAAAGAGATAATTGAGGGATTATTCTTTAATTTTTAATTAAAGAGATAAAGCTATCAAAATAGAAGAGTGATGGCCAAGTAAGGAATTCTAAGTTAGTAATTTCGGCTATAAAAGAAAAAGAGGGCCATTTATTCTTTCTTCTAACTCTCTCTCTGCCGAATTCTCTCAAGCAAATATCTCCTTTCTTCATCGTTTTGCCAAGCCGAAAATACACCTTGTGTAGCCGAAACTTCATTACCAAATTGCTCAAACTCTTTTCTCTTCTTCTTTCATAATCTTCCAAAAGCCGAAAGTTTGCTAAAATCAAGGCCATAGCCGAATAGTTTTGAGACTTCAAACAAGGGGTTGTCGACTTCTGTATTAAGGGTAAGAACTAGTTATCATTCGATTTTCATCCTTTTCTTTTAAGATTTGTCAAATCTAAGACTAACCCCATTAATATCTTGTTCTTTGAAACTTTGAAGAGATCTTTCGAGATTTGTTTAAGTGAACTACAAGAAGGAGAAGTTCTTTTCCCGAAGGTACACCATAGGCAGCGTGTTCCCTAGTTATTCGGTGAATTTCGGGATTTAAAATCCACAAGGTAAGTCTTAGTGTACAAATCCTACTAGGATTTGGTTTTATGGCTGAATGAGTTTTTCATTAAATATTTAATATGGGCCGAATGTAGGGAGTTAAAGATCTAAGATCGAAAATTCGGGATTTCAAGTGAAATCGTTAAGCGAATCAGGTGTGTACCCTACCCTAAGTTTTAATACATTCATGGATATGTTTTAAAATTAAATGTGTATGTTTATAAGAATGTGAATATGGCTAAGGTACCATACTATGGTACAAAGTACTAAGGTACGTTTCCTACTCCTACTAGGAATATGAATATATGTTATTTTTAACATGTGAAAAGTGATAAGAATGTGAATTAAGGCATGATTTTGCATATTGTGTATGAAATATGGGGCATATGGGATATATGAAAAGGGAAGTTAATGTGGTGACCTAAGACCATGAAATCAGATGTGGTGACCTAAGACCATGTAAACCGAATGTGGTGACCTAAGACCACGAATTCTAAATGTGGTGACCTAAGACCACGAATTTTATAAGGGCAATGAGCACGCCGATTGCAATGACGCCTTCGATGGTGTGTAACGAATGGAGGGTTGACTTAGTAGTCCCCACGGTGTGCGAGGATGGCACGGGTGGTGTGTAGCGGATGGCATCTGTGTTTGGGTTCGGTTGCATCATATTGTTTAAATGTTTTATGAACATGTATGATATTGTATGCCCGAAATATTAAATTTTAGTGTTGGTTACACATTGAGTCTGTTGACTCACCCGCTGTGGGATTACTTTTCGGTGACGACCGGTGATGGACCGACCGAGCCGATGATGCTTAGTAGAGGCCATGTGAAGTTCAAATTTGTTTTATATGGACTATTTTACTTTAAGTATTTTGAATTTAAATTTTGGGAATTATTTGATGTAATAAGGCCTTATTAGAATTATTTTATTCATTTTTATTTATTGAGCTTATAAACTTTTACTTATTAAAAGATTAAGTAAATATATTTTAAAACAAAGCCCAAATGTTTTGTCACTTAAAGTAAAGGATTTTAATAATGAAATGAACCTGCTTTCATCTCAAGCCCAACCCAAAACGATCTTTCTTCCAAATCACACAAGTTTTCCTAAGTAACAAAAGAATTTGAAACAGTTTACACCGGGAACATACCAGATCCACCAAGGCTCGTGGGCGAGTTTGGGGTGTTTCAATTTGGTATCGAGCCCGCTTTTAAACTCTCGGCCTTGCGTTTAAGGCCCAAAATGTTTTCAAAGTTAAGCCCAAAAGGATTTTGTGAGTTAAGTAGGTTTTTCGCATGGCCCACTAAGTCTTCAACCAAGTCCACCGTAAGTACTTCGACTTCTAAAGTGATTTGAATATGTGAAATGTATGGGCTTTTATGGCAACGAGATTAGTGAACTAGGATCTGTTGAACCCTAGGACTAGTCTACTCAAAACACAAGTACATAAGACTTAAAGACCATTAGACAAACCTGTGGTTAAGTCGCCGAGCTAGGGTGTGGTAACTATTGTGCGCATGTCTAGGAGTGGATTCAGTAAGAGCTTGGTATTTAAGCAGTCCTAGCGACTCACCTCCTCTTTACTCAAATCCTACCTGGTGCGTAGTAACCGTTCACCCTAACCAAGAGGACTTAGTCATCGTCTAAACCAATGATTAAAACCCGAAAGGGACTAGCCATATTTTTTATAAAAACCTTAGTTTTTAAATTCCTTAAATTAACCCTTTGATTTGCAACAAAATCTATTTTGAAAATTTCTCAAAAAAAATTTTCGGTATGCCACAAATTACTAAAATACCCCTGGCTGTAAAATTATAAAAATGCCCTTGGTTTCTAAAATTACCATATTACCCTCGATTTTAGTAAAATTTCTCTATTTTGCAAAAGTGTCCAAAAACTCTATTTTACAAAAATTCAAGGTACTTTGATTTGGGAAAATTACTAAAATGCCCCTGTGTTGTAAATTAATAAAATACCCTTAGTTTTTAAGATTTTCAAAAATACCCTCGACTTTTGCTAAAATGTTTCTACTTTACAAAATACCAAAACTTTTGTTTTTCAAATATCAAGATACCCTGATTTGGAGAATTTACGGAAATGCCCCTAACTTCTAAAATTACCGAAATAATCCCGATTTCTAAAATTTCTGCAACACCGCTGATTTGGAAAACAAATTTTCAAGATAACCTCGAGTTTTTGTAAAATTTGAAATACTTTTGATTTACAAAGATTATTTTCGAAGTGACCCCGATTTATTACCAAAATACCTTATAGGAAAATGACGAAATTACCCCTGAGTGGATGATCAGGAATGCCCAAAGTAGTGAAGTGAATGTTGTGAATGAATGCGTCTCTTCCGAGATGGATGAATGTGAATGTGAATGTGAATCTCTGAATTAGAATAGTTAACTTGAACTGAGACTTTATTTGAACGAAAGAACCACTCCTAAAATTCTTTTCATAAAACTGTTCGCGATTAAACAGTGGAACAAAGTACTAATGCATAAAATTCTTTAATCGATTAACGCAAGGCGGAAGTATGAATCCAAGGGAGGTGGAATTTGGAATACCTTCATTGCCTTGTTTGTTATAGAGTTAGTTCGTTCTTGTAATGTTAGTGAAGTGTATGAAACCTTGGATGTGAATTTTGTAGAAATGTGTTAGTTTTGTTAATTGAAATTTCTTTCTAATTAAAACCCTAAGATTGCATTAACTCGATCTATGGACTCTAATATTAGGTTTGACCCTAATCCGTGAGATTTTCATCGTCCTACTTCTAGGAGTGCGACCAACTCCACTTAACTATGCTAGATCTACTATTAAACAGGACTTTTCTCCATTGCCTAAGCACATCAATACTTGAATCAATATCCCGAAATATTAAAGCAAGAATTAAGCACACATAATTAAGAACAAATCAAATATTTATCATATAGTTCGAAAACAATAACAAGATTCATCTTAGGTTTCATCCCCTCGTGAATTTGAGGGTTTATTTCATGCTTATAAAAGAATACATCTCGGAAGAAAAATAACAAAACATAAAGAAAACCTTAAAACCCCAAAGAAATTGAAGGAGAAATCCTCAGTCTTGAGTGTGATTCCAACTTCTGAGATGGATCAACTGGCTTTCTTCGAGTAATTCCCTGTATTCAGCCCTCTCTGGTTGCCTCAGGCTACCTCCTCCCTTAGGAAACACTTAGGGTGTCTATATAGGCTTTCAGAATGTCTTTATCTACCTCTAAGTATCCTTTTTCGAGTAGAATTAAAATAGGTCACACAGGACACGCCTGTATTCGAGACCGGGCCCGTGTTCGAGATCTAAGAAAGAGGCACTACCAGTGTGGTGAACTCCAGGACGTGTGGATTTCTTAATATGGCCTATTTTCTCCATTTTATGGCCCGTTTCTTGTTCTTTTCATCCTCCTATGCTCTTCTGAGTATAAAATGTGAAAACAAAGGATTAGGAGCATCAAATTCGACAATTAAAGGAATAAATCATCCAAAAGTATGCTAAATGCTGGTTTAAAATATGTATATATTACGGTTTATCATTTATGCATTGAAACACTATGAGCTTACCTGGCTAAATTGTAGAAATGTCAAAGTATAGGGGCATTTTGGTAATTTTCCACTCTCCTCGACTTTCCACCTGATCTTGATATGCATTGAAATTAAGTTGGCCAAACCTTGAATATTAACATCCATGGACATTTGGTGAAGGAAAAAGCCAAATGAACAAGATGATACTATTTCTTTTATGTTTTGTTTAATTAATTAATTATTTTACTATTTTACCCTTGTAATTTAATTAAAATTTCCCAACTTTTCACCTTTGAACTGTCCAATAAGAATAAATAAGGTATATTTACCTTTTAAAACCCTTAATTCATGGTTCTTTAGCTATTTAATATAATTAAGCTAATAACGATTAAATTTGAACCCTTTACGATTTAGTCTTTTTTCCTTAATTAACTATCTAAACATTAAATTTTCTTAATGAAACTTTAATACCACCTTAATGACACTCAGTAAATATTTACGGCTTGGTTTATAGAAATAAGGTCCTAATACCTCATTTTCTAAAACCACTTGACCTTAGGGTCATACCACTTGAACTTAATAAACCGCTTATATAACATAAATTATCATATCAAAACCTTTTGAAAACCATATTTTACTCGTAAGTATTAAATATAATATATATGAACTTACTCACAAATTTGGTGGCCCCAAAACCACTGTTTTCGACACCACTAAAAACGGATTTGTTACATACTCTTTTCTCTCTAGCTTCGCTTCATCGATACTTTTTCCACTCATTTTAGTTTTGAATTTTTTCTTTTTCACATTTTTCCCGACATATAATCAACGTATCACATTGTTTCTTCCTTTTCATTTTTTAAACCATTGTAATGTATCTACCTAAACCCTTATTATTTATGGCTTGATGTCTATTTCTCTTAAAAATAATCAAATTATCTCATATCAAAAAAAATTCATGCTTGACAAAAATCATTACATGCTTTATTGTTTTCACTACTATTCACAAGTATAATATAATCCGGGCACCATGCAAGAAAAGAATAATATTTTAGTTTTTAAATAAAAATAAATAATCAACTAAAGCAAAGTAAACACATAAACAAAAACACACAAACTAATCCTATGCACTTCCCCACACTTTAGAACATACATTGCCCTTTAATGAAAAAATTAAAGTTCAAACAAGAGAACTTCCTTAAATAAGTCGGATCCTTGTAGTTATGATAATCTTTGGATTTGTCTACGCAAGTAGACGAAAAGGTACCTAAAAAATACCGTGAAAAGAAATATGAAATATAATATAAAGAGAATAAAAAGAAAAAGTGTCGATAATGGATGAAAAACATCTAAAAATGTTCTGATGAACTTGGGCTTTTAATGTGTAAGGTGCATTCTATCTAGGATGTCACAACATTAAGGTCGATGTCGCGACTTGATCCCAATATTCGCTTGTTCAATTTTTTTTGTTCTATCATTCCATGATATCTTTCTTGTCATGGAAAAAACTAAACATAAATAATATTAATAAAATAAAATAAATGTAACATCATGAAAAGGGCCTATGCATTTTCGATTTAATTGTACGAAATGACATGTCTTATGTGTTATGAATGTATTTTGAATATTTTTGGAAACCTGGGAATGCATGGAAATGTCAAGTTAAAATAGGAAAGTGAACATTTTGGAAACTTGGAAATGTCAAGTTAAAATAGGAAAGTGAACATTTTGGAAACTTGGAAATATCAAGTTAAAATAGGAAAGTGAACATTTTGGAAACTTGGAAATGTCAAGTTAAAATAGGAAAGTGAACATTATTGGAAACCTTGGAAATGTAAGGAAATGTATGGAAATGTATGGAAATATAAGGAAATGTATGGAAATGTATGGAAATGTAAGGAAATGTATGGAAATGTAGGGAAATGTAGGGAAATGTCCTGGAAATGTAAGGAAATGCTTTAGAAATGATAAGTTTAAAAGAGGGAAACGAACGTTTTTGGAAACTTGGAAATGTAAGGAAATGTCTTAGAAATGATAAGTTTTAAGGCAAGGTGGCCTTAAGAAAATTATTAGAAGAAATTTGACACAAAATGGGCTTGAAAAGTGACAAGGAAGCACCACTTAAAGCCCAAAGAATGACCCCACCAAAGATGTGTGCAAGCTTAGGCTCGAGTAGCAAGGAGAGCATTTCGAGAGTGTTTTTATGTTCTAATCTGGCTTATGGCCCAATTCATTATTAAAGCTAAACTAATCATAGGGAGGCGCCACTTAGGTGGATAATTTGGGCCTCGTATGGCCACAAGGAGTCCAATAGAATAAGTTTAAATTCGGCTCATCAAGGGAAGGGGTGGATTTGCATCTAGATAAAACTTTAAGTGATTTTATTTAATTACTTAAAGAGGAAGCAATGGACGGCAATAGGGACTCTTAAGGGAAGAGTTTAATTCCCTTAAAACTCTCGCTAAATATGTGGATAAATGATGATTTATTTTAGATTATTTTTAAAGAGATAATTGAGGGATTATTCTTTAATTTTTAATTAAAGAGATAAAGCTATCAAAATAGAAGAGTGATGGCCAAGTAAGGGATTCTAAGTTAGTAATTTCGGCTATAAAAGAAAAAGAGGACCATTTATTCTTTCTTCTAACTCTCTCTCTGCCGAATTCTCTCAAGCAAATATCTCCTTTCTTCATCGTTTTGCCAAGCCAAAAATACACCTTGTGTAGCCGAAACTTCATTACCAAATTGCTCAAACTCTTTTCTCTTCTTCTTTCATAATCTTCCAAAAGCCGAAAGTTTGCTAAAATCAAGGCCATAGCCGAATAGTTTTGAGACTTCAAGCAAGGGGTTGTCGACTTCTGTATTAAGGGTAAGAACTAGTTATCATTCGATTTTCATCCTTTTTCTTTTAAGATTTGCCGAAATCTAAGACTAACCCCATTAATATCTTGTTGCTGAAACTTTGAAGAGATCTTTCGAGATTTGTTTAAGTGAACTACAAGAAGGAGAAGTTCTTTTCCCGAAGGTACACCATAGGCAGCGTGTTCCCTAGTTATTCGGTGAATTTCGGATTTAAAATCCACAAGGTAAGTCTTAGTGTACAAATCCTACTAGGATTTGGTTTTATGGTGAATGAGTTTTCATTAAATATTTAATATGGGCCAATGTAGGAGTTAAAGATCTAAGATCGAAAATTGGATTTCAAGTGAAATCGTTAAGCGAATCAGTGTGTACCCTACCCTAAGTTTTAATACATTCATGGCTATGTTTTAAAATTAAATGTGTATGTTTATAAGAATGTGAATATGGCTAAGGTACCATACTATGGTACAAAGTACTAAGGTACGCTTTCCTACTCCTACTAGGAATATGAATATATGTTATTTTTAACATGTGAAAAGTGATAAGAATGTGAATTAAGGCATGATTTTGCATATTGTGTATGAAATATGGGGCATATGGGATATATGAAAAGGGAAGTTAATGTGGTGACCTAAGACCATGAAATCAGATGTGGTGACCTAAGACCATGTAAACCTGAATGTGGTGACCTAAGACCACAATTCTAAATGTGGTGACCTAAGACCACGAATTTTATAAGGGCAATGAGCACGCCGATTGCAGCCGATCGCCTTCGATGGTGTGTAACGAATGGAGGGTTGACTTAGTAGTCCCCACGGTGTGCAGGATGGTACGGGTGGTGTGTAGCGGATGGCATACAGGTTTGGGTTCGGGTTGCATCATATTGTTTAAATGTTTTATGAACATGTATGATATTGTATGCCTGAAATATTAAATTTTAGTGTTGGTTACACATTGAGTCTGTTGACTCACCCCGTTGTGGGATTACTTTTCAGGTGACGACCAGTGATGGACCGGGCCGACAGATGCTTAGTAGAGGCCATGTGAAGTTCAAATTTGTTTTATATGGACTATTTTACTTTAAGTATTTTGAATTTAAATTTTGGGAATTATTTGATGTAATAAGGCCTTATTAGAATTATTTTATTCTGTTTTTATTTATTGAGCTTATAAACTTTTACTTATTAAAAGATTAAGTAAATATATTTTTAAAACAAAGCCCAAATGTTTTGTCACTTAAAGTAAAGGATTTTAATAATGAAATGAACCTGCTTTTCATCTCAAGCCCAACCCAAAACGATCTTTCTTCCAAATCACACAAGTTTTTCCTAAGTAACAAAAGAATTTGAAACAGTTTACACCGGGAACATACCAGATCCAATCAAGGCTCGTGGGCGAGTTTGGGGTGTTTCAATTTGGTATCGAGCCCGCTTTAAACTCTCTACCTTGCTTAAGGCCCAAAATGTTTTCAAAGTTAAGCCCAAAAGGGATTTTGTGAGTTAAGTAGGTTTTTCGCATGGCCCACTAAGTCTCAATTCAAGTCCACGGTAAGTACTTCCGACTTCTAAAGTGATTTGAATATGTGAAATGTATGGGCTTTTATGGCAACGTAGATTAGTGAACTAGGATCTGTTGAACCTAGGACTAGTCTACTCGAAACACAAGTACATAAGACTTAAAGACCATTAGACAAACTCGTGGTTAAGTCACCGAGCTAGGTGTGGTAACTATTGTGCGCATGTCTAGGAGTGGATTCAGTAAGAGCTTGGTATTTAAGCAGTCCTAGCGACTCACCTCCTCTTTACTCAAATCCTACCTGGTGCGTAGTAACCGTTCACCCTAACCAAGAGGACTTAGTCATCGTCTAAACCAATGATTAAAACCCGAAAGGGACTAGCCATATTTTTTATAAAAACCTTAGTTTTTAAATTCCTTAAATTAACCCTTTGATTTGCAACAAAATCTATTTTGAAAATTTCTCAAAAAAATTTTCAGATGCCACAAATTACTAAAATACCCCAGGTCAGAAAATTATAAAATGCCCTTGGTTTCTAAAATTACCATATTACCCTCGATTTTAGTAAAATTTCTATTTTGCAAAAGTGTCCAAAAACTCTATTTTACGAAAAATTCAAGGTACTTTGATTTGGGAAAATTACTAAAATGCCCCTGTGTTGTAAATTAATAAAATACCCTTAGTTTTTAAGATTTTCAAAATACCCTCGACTTTTGCTAAAATGTTTCTACTTTACAAAATACCAAAAACTTCTGTTTTACAAATATCAAGATACCCTGATTTGGAGAATTTACGGAAATGCCCCTAACTTCCAAAATTACCGAAATAATCCCGATTTCTAAAATTTCTGCAAACAATCACGATTTGGAAAACAAATTTTCAAGATAACCTCGAGTTTTTGTAAAATTTGAAATACTTTTGATTTACAAAGATTATTTTCAAGTGACCCGATTTATTACCAAAATACCTTATAGGAAAATGACGAAATTACCCCTGAGTGGATGATCAGGAATGCCCAAAGTAGTGAAGTGAATGTTGTGAATGAATGCGTCTCTTCCGAGATGGATGAATGTGAATGTGAATGTGAATCTACGAATTAGAATAGTTAACTTGAATCGAGACTTTATTTGAACGAAAGAACCACTCCTAAAATTCTTTTCATAAAAGCTGTACATGATTAAACGAAGGGAACAAAGTACTAATGCATAAAATTCTTTAATTAGATTAACGAAGTGGAAGTATGAATCAAGGGAGGTGGAATTTGGAATACCCTTCATTGCCTTGTTTGTTATAGAGTTAGTTCGTTCTTGTAATGTTAGTGAAGTGTATGAAACCTTGGATGTGAATTTTTGTAGGAAATGTGTTAGTTTTGTTAATTGAAATTTCTTTCTAATTAAAACCCCTAAGATTGCATTAACTCGATCTATAGACTCTAATATTAGGTTTGACCCTAATCCGGTAGATTTTCATCGTCCTACTTCTAGGAGTGCGACCAACTCCACTTAACTATGCTAGATCTACTATTAAACAGGGACTTTTTCTCCATTGCCTAAGCACATCAATACTTGAATCAATATCCTGAAATATTAAAGCAAGAATTAAGCACACATAATTAAGAACAAATCAAATATTTATCATATAGTTCGAAAACAATAACAAGATTCATCTTAGGTTTCATCCCCTCAGAATTTGAGGGTTTATTTCATGCTTATAAAAGAATACATCTCGGAAGAAAATAACAAAACATAAAGAAAACCTTAAAACCCCCTGAAGAAATTGAAGGAGAAATCCTCAGTCTTGAGTGTGATTCCAACTTCTGAGATGGATCAACTGGCTTTCTTCGAGTAATTCCACAGATTCACCCTCTCTCCGCCGCCTCAGGGCTACCTCCTCCCTTAGGAAACACTTAGGGTGTTTATATAGGCTTTCAGAATGTCTTTATTTGCCTCTAAGTATCCTTTTTCGAGTAGAATTAAAATAGGTCACGGCAGGGACACGCCCGTGTATTCGAGACCAGGCCCATGTTCGAGATCAAGAAGAGGCACTACTGTGGTGAACTCCAGGCCGTGTGGATTTCTTAATATGGCCCATTTTCTCCATTTTTTTGGCCCGTTTCTCGTTCTTTTCATCCTCCTATGCTCTTCTGAGTATAAAATGTGAAAACAAAGGATTAGGAGCATCAAATTCGAGAATTAAAGGAATAAATCATCCAAAAGTATGCTAAATGCTAGTTTAAAATATGTATATATTACGGTTTATTATTTATGCATTGAACCACTATGAGCTTACCTGGTTAAATTGTAGAAATGTCAAAGTATAGGGGCATTTTGGTAATTTTCCATTCTCCTCGACTTTCCACCTGATCTTGATATGCATTGAAACTAAGTTGGCAAAACCTTGAATATTAACATCCATGGACATTTGGTGAAGGAAAAGCCAAATGAACAAGATGATACTATTTCTTTTATGTTTTGTTTAATTAATTAATTATTTTACTATTTTACCCTTGTAATTTAATTAAAATTTCCCAACTTTTCACCTTTAAACTGTCCAATAAGAATAAATAAGGTATATTTACCTTTTAAAACCCTTAATTCATGGTTCTTTAGCTATTTAATATAATTAAGCTAATAGCGATTGAATTTGAACCCTTTACGATTTAGTCTTTTTCCTTAATTAACTATCTAAACATTAAATTTTTTAATGAAACTTTAATACCACCTTAATGACACTCAGAAATATTTACGGCTTGGTTTATAGAAATAAGGTCCTAATACCTCATTTTCTAAAACCACTTGACCTTAGGGTCATACCACTTGAACTTAATAAACCGTTTATAAAACATAAATGATCATATCAAAAACCTTTTGAAGACCATATTTTACTCGTAAGTATTAAATATAATATTTATGAACTTACTCCACAAATTTGGTGGCCCCAAAACCATCTGCTTTTGACACCACCGAAAGCTGATTTTACATACTCTTTCTCGCTTCGCTTCGCTCGATACTTTTTCCACTCATTTTAGTTTTGAATTTTTTTCTTTTCACACATTTTTCCGACATATAATCACCGTATCACATTGTTTCTTCCTTTTCATTTTTTAAACCATTGTAATGTATCTACCTAAACCCTTATTATTTATGGCTTGATGTCTATTTCTCTTAAAAATAATCAAATTATCTCATATCAAGAAAAAATTCATGCTTGACAAAAATCATTACATGCTTTATTGTTTTCACTACTATTCACAAGGCTAATATAATCCAAGCACCATGCAAGAAAAGAATAATATTTTAGTTTTTTAAATAAAAATAAATAATCAACTAAAGCAAAGTAAACACATAAACAAAAACACACAAACTAATCCTATGCACTTCCCCCCACACTTTAGAACATACATTGCCCTTTAATGAAAAAAATTAAAGTTCAAACAAGAGAACTTCCTTAAATAAGTCGGATCCTTGTAGTTATGATAATCTTTGGATTTGTCTACTGCAAGTAGACGAAAAGGTACCTAAAAAAATACCGTGAAAAGAAATATGAAATATAATATAAAGAGAATAAAAAGAAAAAGTGTCGATAATGGATGAAAAAACATCTAAAAATGTTCGGATGAACTTGGGCTTTTAATGTGTAAGGTGCATTCTATCTAGGATGTCACAACATTAAGGTGCGATGTCGCGACATCGATCCCAATATTCGGCTTGTTCAATTTTTTTTGGTTCTATCATTCCATGATATCTTCCTTGCTTGGGAAAAAACTAAACATAAATAATATTAATAAAATAAAATAAATGTAACATCATGAAAAGGGCCTATGCATTTTCGGTTTAATTGTACGAAATGACATGTCTTATGTGTTATGAATGTATTTTGAATATTTTTGGAAACCAGGAATGTATGGAAATGTCAAGTTAAAATAGGAAAGTGAACATTTTGGAAACTTGGAAATGTCAAGTTAAAATAGGAAAGTGAACATTTTGGAAACTTGGAAATATCAAGTTAAAATAAGAAAGTGAACATTTTGGAAACTTGGAAATGTCAAGTTAAAATAGGAAAGTGAACATTATTGGAAACCTTGGAAATGTATGGAAATGTATAGAAATGTAAGGAAATGTATGGAAATGTATGGAAATGTATGGAAATGTAAGGAAATGTATGGAAATGTATGGAAATGTAGGGAAATGTCCTGGAAATGTAAGGAAATGCTTTAGAAATGATAAGTTTAAATGAGGGAAATGAACGTTTTTGGATACTTGGAAATGTAAGGAAATGTCTTAGAAATGATAAGTTTTAAGGCAAGGTGGCCTTAAGAAAATTAATAGAAGAAATTTGACACAAAAATGGGCTTGGAAAAGTGACAAGGAAGCACCACTTAAAGCCCAATAAATGACCCCACCAGCATGTGTGCAAGCTTAGGTTCGAGTAGCAAGGAGAGCATTTCTGAGAGTGTTTTTGCGTTTGAATTGGGCTTGCGGCCCAATTCATTATTAAAGCTAAACTAATCATAGGGAGGCGCCACTTAGGTGGATAATTTGGGCCTCGTATGGCCACAAGGAGTCCAATAGAATAAGTTTAAATTTGGCTCATCAAGGGAAGGGGGTGGACGGCATCTAGATAAAACTTTAAGTGATTTTTATTTAATTACTTAAAGAGGAAGCAATGGACTGACAATAGGGACTCTTAAGGGAAGAGTTTAATTCCCTTAAAACTCTGGCTAAATATGTGGATAAATGATGATTTATTTTAGATTATTTTTAAAGAGATAATTGAGGATTATTCTTTAATTTTTAATTAAAGAGATAAAGCTATCAAAATAGAAGAGTGATGGCCAAGTAAGGGATTCTAAGTTAGTAATTTTATTATAAAAGAAAAAGAGGGCCATTTATTCTTTCTTCTAACTCTCTCTCTCTCGAATTCTCTCAAGCAAATATCTCCTTTCTTCATCGTTTTGCCAAGCCGAAAATACACCTTGTGTAGCCAAAACTTCATTACCAAATTGCTCAAACTCTTTTCTCTTCTTCTTTCATAATCTTCCAAAAGTCGAAAGTTTGCTAAAATCAAGGCCATAGCCGAATAGTTTTGAGACTTCAAACAAGGGGTTGTCGACTTCTGTATTAAGGGTAAGAACTAGTTATCATTCGATTTTCATCCTTTTTCTTTTAAGATTTGCCAAAATCTAAGACTAACCCCATTAATATCTTGTTGCCGAAACTTTGAAGAGATCTTTCGGGATTTGTTTAAGTCAACTACAAGAAGGAGAAGTTCTTTTCTCGAAGGTACACCATAGGCAGCGTGTTCCCTAGTTATTCGGTGAATTTTGGGATTTAAAATCCACAAGGTAAGTCTTAGTGCACAAATCCTACTAGGATTTGGTTTTATGGCCGAATGAGTTTTCTTTAAATATTTAATATGGGCGAATGTAGGGAGTTAAAGATCTAAGATCGAAATTGGATTTCAAGTGAAATCGTTAAGTGAATCAGTGTGTACCTACCCTAAGTTTTAATACATTCATGGCTATATTTTAAAATTAAATGTGTATGTTTATAAGAATGTGAATATGGCTAAGGTACCATACTATAGTACAAAGTACTAAGGCACGCTTCCTACTCTACTAGGAATATGAATATATGTTATTTTTAACATGTGAAAAGTGATAAGAATGTGAATTAAGGCATGATTTTGCATATTGTGTATGAAATATAGGGGCATATGGGTTATATGAAAAGGGAAGTTAATGTGGTGACCTAAGACCACGAAATCTGAATGTGATGACCTAAGACCACGAAACCGAATGTGGTGACCTAAGACCACGTAAAATTGAATGTGGTGACCTAAGACCACGAATTCTAAATGTGGTGACCTAAGACAACGAATTTTATAAAGGCGATGAGCACGTCATTGCGATCGCCTTCGATGGTGTGTAGCGAGTGGAGGGTTGACTTAGTAGTCCCACGGTGTGCGAGGATGGCATGCGGTGGTGTGTAGTGGATGGCATATAGGTTTGGGTTCGGTTGCATCATATTGTTTAAATGTTTTATGAACATGTATGATATTGTATGCCCGAAATATTAAATTTTAGTGTTGGTTACACATTGAGTCTGCTGACTCACCCTGTTGTGGGATTACTTTTCGGTGACGACCGGTGATGGACCAAGTTGGCAGATGCTTAGTGGAGGCCATGTGAAGTTCAAATTTGTTTTATATGGACTATTTTACTTTAAGTATTTTGAATTTAATTTTGGGAATTATTTGATGTAATAAGGCCTTATTAGAATTATTTTATTCATTTTATTTATTGAGCTTATAAACTTTTACTTATTAAGAGATCAAGTAAATCTATTTTTAAAACAAAGCCCAAACGTTTTGTCACTTAAAGTAAAGGATTTTTAATAATGAAATGAACCTGCTTTCATCTCAAGCCCAACCCAAAACGATCTTTCTTCCAAATCACACAAGTTTTTCATAAGTAACAAAAGAATTTGAAACAGTTTACACCGGGAACATACCGAGATCCAGTCAAGGCTCGTGGGTGGTTTGGGGTGTTTCAATTTGGTATCGAGCCCATTTTAAACTCTCGGCCTTGCGTTTAAGGCCCAAAACATTTTCAAAGTTAAGCCCAAAAGGGATTTTGTGAATTAAGCAGGTTTTTCTCGCATGGCCCACTAAGTCTCAGGCAAAGTCCACCAGTAAGTACTTGACTTCTAAAGTGATTTGAATATGTGAAATGTATGGGCTTTTATGGCAACGTAGATTAGTGAACTAGGATCTGTTGAACCCTAGGACTAGTCTACTCAAAACACAAGTACATAAGACTTAAGGACCATTAGACAAACTCGTGGTTAAGTCACCGAGCTAGGTGTGGTAACTATTATGTGCATGTCAGGAGTGGATTCAAGAAGAGCTTGGTATTTAAGCACTCCTAGCGACTCACCTCCTCTTTACTCGAATCCTACACAGTGCGTAGTAACTTCACCCTAACCAAGAGGACTTAGTCATCGGCTAAACCAATGATTAAAACCCGATAGGGACTAGCCATATTTTTTTATAAAAACCTTAGTTTTTAAAATCCTTAAATTAACCCTTCGATTTGCAACAAAATCTATTTTGAAAATTTCTCAAAAAAAAATTTCCGGTATGCCACAAATTACTAAAATACCCAGGTACGTAAAATTACAAAAATGCCCTTGGTTTCTAAAATTACCATATTACCATCGATTTTAGTAAAATTTCTATTTTGCAAAAGTGTCCAAAAACTCTATTTTACAAAAATTCAAGGTACTTTGATTTGGGAAAATTACTAAAATGCCCATGTGTTGTAAATTAATAAAATACCCTTAGTTTTAAGATTTTCAAAATACCTCGACTTTTGCTAAAATGTTTCTACTTTACAAAATACCAAAACTTTTGTTTTACAAATATCAAGATACTACGATTTGGAGAATTTACTGAAATGCCCTAACTTCCAAAATTACCAAAATAATCCCGATTTCAAAATTTCGCAACATCCATTGATTTGGAAAACAAATTTTCAAGATAACCTCGAGTTTTTGTAAATTTTGAAATACTTTTGATTTATAAAGATTATTTTCAAGTGACCCGATTTATTACCAAAATACCTTATAGGAAAATGACGAAATTACCCCAGTGGATGATCAGAATGCCCAAAGTAGTGAAGTGAATGTTGTGAATGAATGTGTCTCTTTCGAGATGGATGAATGTGAATGTGAATGTGAATCACTGAATTAGAATAGTGAACTTGAACTGAGACTTTGTTTGAACGAAAGAACCACTCCTAAAATTCTTTTCATAAAACTGTTCGCGATTAAACAGTGGAACAAAGTACTAATGCATAAAATTCTTTAATCAGATTAACGCAAGCGGAAGTATGAATCCAAGGGGAGGTGGAATTTGGAATACCCTTCATTGCCTTGTTTGTTATAGAGTTAGTTCGTTCTTGTAATGTTAGTGAAGTGTATGAAACCTTGGATGTGTATTTTTGTAGGAAATGTGTTAGTTTTGTTAATTGAAATTTCTTTCTAATTAAAACCCCTAAGATTGCATTAACTCGATCTATGGACTCTAATATTAGGTTTGACCCTAATCCGGTAGATTTTCATCGTCCTATTTCTAGGAGTGCGACCAACTCCACTTAACTATGCTAGATCTACTATTAAGCAGGACTTTTGCTCCATTGCCTAAGCACATCAATACTTGAATCAATATCCTGAAATATTAAAGCAAGAATTAAGCACACATAATTAAGAACAAATCAAATATTTATCATATAGTTCGAAAACAATAACAAGATTCATCTTAGGTTTCATCCCCTCGGTATTTGAGGGTTTAGTTCATGCTTATAAAGAATACATCTCGGAAGAAAAATAACAAAACATAAAGAAAACCTTAAAACCCCCTGAAGAAATTGAAGGAGAAATCCTCAGTCTTGAGTGTGATTCCAACTTCTGAGATGGATCAACTAGCTTTCTTCGAGTAATTCCCTGTATTCAGCCCTCTCTGGTTGCCTCAGGCTACCTCCTCCCTTAGGAAACACTTAGGGTGTCTATATAGGCTTTCAGAATGTCTTTATCTACCTCTAAGTATCCTTTTTCGAGTAGAATTAAAATAGGTCACGGCAGGGACACGCCCGTGTATTCGAGACCGAGCCGTGTTCGAGATCTAAAGAAAGAGGCAGTAGTGTGGTGAACTCCAGGACGTGTGGATTTCTTAATATGGCCCATTTTCTCCATTTTATGGCCCGTTTCTCGTTCTTTTCATCCTCCTATGCTCTTCTGAGTATAAAATGTGAAAACAAAGGATTAGGAGCATCAAATTCGACAATTAAAGGAATAAATCATCCAAAAGTATGCTAAATCTTTGGTTTAAAATATGTATATATTACGGTTTATCATTTATGCATTGAAACACTATGAGCTTACAGGCTAAATTGTAGAAATGTCAAAGTATAGGGCATTTTGGTAATTTTCTACTCTCCTCGACTTTCCACCGATCTTGATATGCATTGAAATTAAGTTGGCCAAACCTTGAATATTAACATCCATGGACATTTGGTGAAGGAAAAGCCAAATGAACAAGATGATACTATTTCTTTTATGTTTTGTTTAATTAATTAATTATTTTACTATTTTACCCTTGTAATTTAATTAAAATTTCCCAACTTTTCACCTTTGAACTGTCCAATAAGAATAAATAAGGTATATTTACCTTTTAAAACCCTTAATTCATGGTTCTTTAGCTATTTAATATAATTAAGCTAATAGCGATTGAATTTGAACCCTTTACGATTTAGTCTTTTTTCCTTAATTAACTATCTAAACATTAAATTTTCTTAATGAAACTTTAATACCACCTTAATGACACTCTGTAAATATTTACGGCTTGGTTTATAGAAATAAGGTCCTAATACCTCATTTTCTAAAACCACTTGACCTTAGGGTCATACCACTTGAACTTAATAAACCGTTTATATAACATAAATTATCATATCAAAAACCTTTTGAAAACCATATTTTACTCGTAAGTATTAAATATAATATATATGAACTTACCCGTCAAATTTGGTGGCCCCAAAACCACTGTTTTCGACACCACTGAAAACGGACTGTTACATACTCTTTTCTCAGTGCTTCTGTTTCTGTTCGATACTTTTTCCACTCATTTTTAGTTTTGAATTTTTTTTCTTTTTCACACATTTTTCCCGACATATAATCACTGTATCACATTGTTTCTTCCTTTTTCATTTTTTTAAACCATTGTAATGTATCTACCTAAACCCTTATTATTTATGGCTTGATGTCTATTTCTCTTAAAAATAATCAAATTATCTCATATCAGTAAAAAAATTCATGCTTGACAAAAATCATTACATGCTTTATTGTTTTCACTACTATTCACAGTGCTAATATAATCCAGGCACCATGCAAGAAAAGAATAATATTTTAGTTTTTAAATAAAATAAATAATCAACTAAAGCAATGTAAACACATAAACAAAAACACACAAACTAATCCTATGCACTTCCCCACACTTTAGAACATACATTGCCCTTTAATGAAAAAATTAAAGTTCAAACAAGAGAACTTCCTTAAATAAGTCGGATCCTTGTAGTTATGATAATCTTTGGATTTGTCTACTGCAAGTAGACGAAAAGGTACCTAAAAAATACCGTGAAAAGAAATATGAAATATAATATAAAGAGAATAAAAAGAAAAAGTGTCGATAATGGATGAAAAACATCTAAAATGTTCGGATGAACTTGGGCTTTTAATGTGTAAGGTGCATTCTATCTAGGATGTCACAACATTAAGGTGCGATGTCGCGACTTGATCCCAATATTCGCTTGTTCAATTTTTTTGGTTCTATCATTCCATGATATCTTTCTTCTTCATGAAAAAAACTAAACATAAATAATATTAATAAAATAAAATAAATGTAACATCATGAAAAGGGCCTATGCATTTTCGGTTTAATTGTGCGAAATGACATGTCTTATGTGTTATGAATGTATTTTGAATATTTTGGAAACACAGGAATGCATGGAAATGTCAAGTTAAAATAGGAAAGTGAACATTTTGGAAACTTGGAAATGTCAAGTTAAAATAGGAAAGTGAACATTTTGGAAACTTGGAAATGTCAAGTTAAAATAGGAAAGTGAACATTATTGGAAACCTTGGAAATGTAAGGAAATGTATGGAAATGTATGGAAATATAAGGAAATGTATGGAAATGTATGGAAATGTAAGGAAATGTATGGAAATGTAGGAAATGTAGGAAATGTCACGGAAATGTAAGGAAATGCTTTAGAAATGATAAGTTTAAAAGAGGGAAACGAACGTTTTTGGAAACTTGGAAATGTAAGGAAATGTCTTAGAAATGATAAGTTTTAAGGCAAGGTGGCCTTAAGAAAATTATTAGAAGAAATTTGACACAAAATGGGCTTGGAAAAGTGACAAGGAAGCACCACTTAAAGCCCATAGAATGACCCCACCAACATGTGTGCAAGCTTAGGTTCGAGTAGCAAGGAGAGCATTTACGAGAGTGTTTTTAAGGTCTGAATCAGACTTATGCCCAATTCATTATTAAAGCTAAACTAATCATAGGGAGGCGCCACTTAGGTGGATAATTTGGGCCTCGTATGGCCACAAGGAGTCCAATAGAATAAGTTTAAATTCGGCTCATCAAGGGAAGGGGGTGGACGGCATCTAGATAAAACTTTAAGTGATTTTTATTTAATTACTTAAAGAGGAAGCAATGGACGGCAATAGGGACTCTTAAGGGAAGAGTTTAATTCCCCTTAAAACTCGGCTAAATATGTGGATAAATGATGATTTATTTTAGATTATTTTTAAAGAGATAATTGAGGGATTATTCTTTAATTTTTAATTAAAGAGATAAAGCTATCAAAATAGAAGAGTGATGGCCAAGTAAGGAATTCTAAGTTAGTAATTTCGGCTATAAAAGAAAAAGAGGGCCATTTATTCTTTCTTCTAACTCTCTCTGCTGAATTCTCTCAAGCAAATATCTCCTTTCTTCATCGTTTTGCCAAGCCAAAATACACCTTGTGTAGCGAAACTTCATTACCAAATTGCTCAAACTCTTTTCTTCTTCTTTCATAATCTTCCAAAAGCGAAAGTTTGCTAAAATCAAGGCCATAGCCGAATAGTTTTGAGACTTCAAGCAAGGGGTTGTCGACTTACGTATTAAGGGTAAGAACTAGTTATCATTCGATTTTCATCCTTTTCTTTTAAGATTTGCCGAAATCTAAGACTAACCCCATTAATATCTTGTTGCTGAAACTTTGAAGAGATCTTTCGAGATTTGTTTAAGTCAACTACAAGAAGGAGAAGTTCTTTTCCCGAAGGTACACCATAGGCAGCGTGTTCCCTAGTTATTCGGTGAATTTCGGATTTAAAATCCACAAGGTAAGTCTTAGTGTACAAATCCTACTAGGATTTGGTTTTATGGTGAATGAGTTTTTCATTAAATATTTAATATGGGCGAATGTAGGGAGTTAAAGATCTAAGATCGAAAATTGGGATTTCAAGTGAAATCGTTAAGCGAATCGTGTGTGTACCCTACCCTAAGTTTTAATACATTCATGGCTATGTTTTAAAATTAAATGTGTATGTTTATAAGAATGTGAATATGGCTAAGGTACCATACTATGGTACAAAGTACTAAGGTACGTTTCCTACTCCTACTAGGAATATGAATATATGTTATTTTTAACATGTGAAAAGTGATAAGAATGTGAATTAAGGCATGATTTTGCATATTGTGTATGAAATATGGGGGCATATGGGTTATATGAAAAGGGGAAGTTAATGTGGTGACCTAAGACCATGAAATCTGTATGTGGTGACCTAAGACCATGTAAAACTGAATGTGGTGACCTAAGACCACGAATTCTAAATGTGGTGACCTAAGACCACGAATTTTATAAGGGCAATGAGCACGTCGACTGCAGCGACTGCCTTCGATGGTGTGTAACGAATGGAGGGTTGACTTAGTAGTCCCTACGGTGCGTGTGATGGTACGGGTGGTGTGTAGCGGATGGCATCTGTGTTTGGGTTCGGGTTGCATCATATTGTTTAAATGTTTTATGAACATGTATGATATTGTATGCCCGAAATATTAAATTTTAGTGTTGGTTACACATTGAGTCATTGACTCACCCGTTGTGGGATTACTTTTCGGTGATGACCGGTGATGGACCAATGAAATGAGATGCTTAGTAGAGGCCATGTGAAGTTCAAATTTGTTTTATATGGACTATTTTACTTTAAGTATTTTGAATTTAAATTTTGGGAATTATTTGATGTAATAAGACCTTATTAGAATTAGTTTATTACTGCTTTTTATTTATTGAGCTTATAAACTTTTACTTATTAAAAGATTAAGTAAATATATTTTTAAAACAAAGCCCAAATGTTTTGTCACTTAAAGTAAAGGATTTTTAATAATGAAATGAACCTGTTTTCATCTCAAGCCCAACCCAAAACGATCTTTCTTCCAAATCACACAAGTTTTTCCTAAGTAACAAAAGAATTTGAAACGGTTTACACCGGGGAACATACCAGATCCAGTCAAGGCTCGTGGGCCGAGTTTGGGGTGTTTCAATTTGGTATCAGAGCCCAGTTTTAAACTCTCGGCCTTGCGTTTAAGGCCCAAAATGTTTTCAAAGTTAAGCCCAAAAGGGATTTTGTGAGTTAAGTAGGTTTTTCTGGCATGGCCCACTAAGTCTCCGACCCGAAGTCCACCAGGTAAGTACTTTTGACTTCTAAAGTGATTTGAATATGTGAAATGTATGGGCTTTTATGGCAACGTAGATTAGTGAACTAGGATCTGTTGAACCCTAGGACTAGTCTACTCAAAAACACAAGTACATAAGACTTAAAGACCATTAGACAAACCTGTGGTTAAGTCACGAGCTAGGGTGTGGTAACTATTGTGCGCATGTCAGGAGTGGATTCAGAAGAGCTTGGTATTTAAGCGTCCTAGCGACTCACCTCCTCTTTACTCAAATCCTACAGTGCGTAGTAACTGCTCACCCTAACCAAGAGGACTTAGTCATCGTCTAAACCAATGATTAAAACCCGAAAGGGACTAGCCATATTTTTATAAAACCTTAGTTTTAAATTCCTTAAATTAACCCTTTGATTTGCAACAAAATCTATTTTGAAAATTTCTCAAAAAAATTTTCGGTATGCCACAAATTACTAAAATACCCACAGGTCAGAAAATTATAAAATGCCCTTGGTTTCTAAAATTACCATATTACCCTCGATTTTAGTAAAATTTCTCTATTTTGCAAAAGTGTCCAAAAACTCTATTTTACAAAAATTCAAGGTACTTTGATTTGGGAAAATTACTAAAATGCCCCTGTGTTGTAAATTAATAAAATACCCTTAGTTTTTAAGATTTTCAAAAATACCCTCGACTTTTGCTAAAATGTTTCTACTTTACAAAATACCAAAACTTTTGTTTTACAAATATCAAGATACTACGATTTGGAGAATTTACTGGAAATGCCCCTAACTTCCAAAATTACCGAAATAATCCCGATTTCTAAAATTTCTGCAACACCGCTGATTTGGAAAACAAATTTTCAAGATAACCTCGAGTTTTTGTAAATTTTGAAATACTTTTGATTTATAAAGATTATTTTCAAGTGACCCCATTTATTACCAAAATACCTTATAGGAAAATGACGAAATTACCCCGAGGGGATGATCGGGAATGCCCAAAGTAGTGAAGTGAATGTTGTGAATGAATCGTCTCTTCCGAGATGGATGAATGTGAATGTGAATGTGAATCTCGAATTAGAATAGTTAACTTGAACTGAGACTTTATTTGAGCGAAAGAACCACTCCTAAAATTCTTTTCATAAAAGCTGTCATGATTAAGCAATTGGAACAAAGTACTAATGCATAAAATTCTTTAATTAGATTAACGCAAGTGGAAGTATGAATCCAAGGGGAGGTGGAATTTGGAATACCCTTCATTGCCTTGTTTGTTATAGAGTTAGTTCGTTCTTGTAATGTTAGTGAAGTGTATGAAACCTTGGATGTGAATTTTTGTAGGAAATGTGTTAGTTTTGTTAATTAAAATTTCTTTCTAATTAAAACCCCTAAGATTGCATTAACTCGATCTATGGACTCTAATATTAGGTTTGACCCTAATCTGGTAGATTTTCATCGTCCTATTTCTAGGAGTGCGACCAACTCCACTTAACTATGCTAGATCTACTATTAAACAGGGACTTTTTCTCCATTGCCTAAGCACATCAATACTTGAATCAATATCCTGAAATATTAAAGCAAGAATTAAGCACACATAATTAAGAACAAATCAAATATTTATCATATAGTTCAGAAAACAATAACAAGATTCATCTTAGGTTTCATCCCCCTCAGGAATTTGAGGGGTTTATTTCATGCTTATAAAAGAATACATCTCAGAAGAAAAATAACAAAACATAAAGAAAACCTTAAAACCCCCTGAAGAAATTGAAGGAGAAATCCTCAGTCTTGAGTGTGATTCCAACTTCTGAGATGGATCAACTGGCTTTCTTCGAGTAATTCCCTGTATTCAGCCCTCTCTGGCTGCCTCAGGCTACCTCCTCCCTTAGGAAACACTTAGGGTGTTTATATAGGCTTTCAGAATGTCTTTATTTGCCTCTAAGTATCCTTTTTCAAGTAGAATTAAAATAGGTCACGGCAGGGACACGCCCGTGTATTCTAGACCAGGCCCATGTTCGAGACTGCTAAAGAGGCACGGCCGTGTGGTGAACTCCAGGCCGTGTGGATTTCTTAATATGGCCCATTTTCTCCATTTTTTTGGCCCGTTTCTCGTTCTTTTCATCCTCCTATGCTCTTCTGAGTATAAAATGTGAAAACAAAGGATTAGGAGCATCAAATTCGAGAATTAAAGGAATAAATCATCCAAAAGTATGCTAAATGCTAGTTTAAAATATGTATATATTACGGTTTATCATTTATGCATTGAAACACTATGAGCTTACCTGGCTAAATTGTAGAAATGTCAAAGTATAGGGGCATTTTGGTAATTTTCCATTCTCCTCGACTTTCCACCTGATCTTGATATGCATTGAAACTAAGTTGGCAAAACCTTGAATATTAACATCCATGGACATTTGGTGAAGGAAAAAGCCAAATGAACAAGATGATACTATTTCTTTTATGTTTTGTTTAATTAATTAATTATTTTACTATTTTACCCTTGTAATTTAATTAAAATTTCCCAACTTTTCACCTTTAAACTGTCCAATAAGAATAAATAAGGTATATTTACCTTTTAAAACCCTTAATTCATGGTTCTTTAGCTATTTAATATAATTAAGCTAATAGCGATTGAATTTGAACCCTTTACGATTTAGTCTTTTTCCTTAATTAACTATCTAAACATTAAATTTTTTAATGAAACTTTAATACCACCTTAATGACACTCTGTAAATATTTACGGCTTGGTTTATAGAAATAAGGTCCTAATACCTCATTTTCTAAAACCACTTGACCTTAGGGTCATACCACTTGAACTTAATAAACCGTTTATATAACATAAATTATCATATCAAAAACCTTTTGAAAACCATATTTTACTCGTAAGTATTAAATATAATATTTATGAACTTACCGTCAAATTTGGTGGCCCTAAAACCATCTTTTTTGACACCAATGAAAACAATTTATTACATACTCTTTTCTCGATTACTTCGCTTTACATTCGATACTTTTTCCACTCATTTTAGTTTTGAATTTTTTTCTTTTCACACATTTTCCCGACATATAATCATTTGTATCACATTGTTTCTTCCTTTTCATTTTTTAAACCATTGTAATGTATCTACCTAAACCCTTATTATTTATGGCTTGATGAATATTTCTCTTAAAAATAATCAAATTATCTCATATCAATAAAAAATTCATGCTTGACAAAAATCATTACATGCTTTATTGTTTTCACTACTATTCACAAGCTAATATAATCCAAGCACCATGCAAGAAAAGAATAATATTTTAGTTTTTTAAATAAAAATAAATAATCAACTAAAGCAAAGTAAACACATAAACAAAAACACACAAACTAATCCTATGCACTTCCCCTCACACTTTAGAACATACATTGCCCTTTAATGAAAAAAAATTAAAGTTCAAACAAGAGAACTTCCTTAAATAAGTCGGATCCTTGTAGTTATGATAATCTTTGGATTTGTCTACTGCAAGTAGACGAAAAGGTACCTAAAAAAATACCGTGAAAAGAAATATGAAATATAATATAAAGAGAATAAAAATAAAAAGTGTCGATAATGGATGAAAAAACATCTAAAAATGTTCGGATGAACTTGGGCTTTTAATGTGTAAGGTGTATTCTATCTAGGATGTCACAACATTAAGGTGCGATGTCGCGACATCGATCCCAATATTCGGCTTGTTCAATTTTTTTTGGTTCTATCATTCCATGATATCTTCCTTGCTGCGGAAAAAAACTAAACATAAATAATATTAATAAAAATAAAATAAATGTAACATCATGAAAAGGGCCTATGCATTTTCGGTTTAATTGTACGAAATGACATGTCTTATGTGTTATGAATGTATTTTGAATATTTTTGGAAACCTAGGAATGTATGGAAATGTCAAGTTAAAATAGGAAAGTGAACATTTTGGAAACTTGGAAATGTCAAGTTAAAATAGGAAAGTGAACATTTTGGAAACTTGGAAATATCAAGTTAAAATAAGAAAGTGAACATTTTGGAAACTTGGAAATGTCAAGTTAAAATAGGAAAGTGAACATTATTGGAAACCTTGGAAATGTATGGAAATGTATAGAAATGTAAGGAAATGTATGGAAATGTATGGAAATGTAAGGAAATGTATGGAAATGTATGGAAATGTAGGGAAATGTCCTGGAAATGTAAGGAAATGCTTTAGAAATGATAAGTTTAAAGGAGGGAAATGAATGTTTTTGGATACTTGGAAATGTAAGGAAATGTCTTAGAAATGATAAGTTTTAAGGCAAGGTGGCCTTAAGAAAATTAATAGAAGAAATTTGACACAAAAACGGGCTTGGAAAAGTGACAAGGAAGCACCACTTAAAGCCCAGTAAATGATGCCACCAGCATGTGTGCAAGCTTAGGTTCGAGTAGCAAGGAGAGCATTTCCGAGAGTGTTTTGCGTTTGAATTGGGCTTATGGCCCAATTCATTATTAAAGCTAAACTAATCATAGGGAGGCGCCACTTAGGTGGATAATTTGGGCCTCGTATGGCCACAAGGAGTCCAATAGAATAAGTTTAAATTTGGCTCATCAAGGGAAGGGGGTGGACGGCATCTAGATAAGACTTTAAGTGATTTTATTTAATTACTTAAAGAGGAAGCAATGGACGGCAATAGGGACTCTTAAGGGAAGAGTTTAATTCCCTTAAAACTCGGCTAAATAGGTGGATAAATGATGATTTATTTTAGATTATTTTAAAGAGATAATTGAGGATTATTCTTTAATTTTAATTAAAGAGATAAAGCTATCAAAATAGAAGAGTGATGGCCAAGTAAGGAGTTCTAAGTTAGTAATTTCGCTATAAAAGAAAAAGAGGGCCATTCATTCTTTCTTCTAACTCTCTCTCTGCCGAATTCTCTCTACCAAATATCTCCTTTCTTCATCATTTTGCCAAGCCGAAAATACACCTTGTGTAGCTGAAACTTCATTACCAAATTGCTCAAACTCTTTTCTCTTCTTCTTTCATAATATTCCAAAAGTCGAAAGTTTGCTAAGATCAAGGCCATAGCCGAATAGTTTTGAGACTTCAAACAAGGGGTTGTCGACTTCTGTATTAAGGGTAAGAACTAGTTATCATTCGATTTTCATCCTTTTTCTTTTAAGATTTGCCAAAATCTAAGACTAACCCCATTAATATCTTGTTGCCGAAACTTTGAAGAGATCTTTCGGGATTTGTTTAAGTCAACTACAAGAAGGAGAAGTTCTTTTCCCGAAGGTACACCATAGGCGTGTGTCCCTAGTTATTCGGTGAATTTTGGGATTTAAAATCCACAAGGTAAGTCTTAGTGCACAAATCCTACTAGGATTTGGTTTTATGGTAGAATGAGTTTTTCATTAAATATTTAATATGGTAGAATGTAGGGAGTTAAAGATCTAAGATCGGAAATTCGAGATTTCAAGTGAAATCGTTAAGTGAATCAGGTGTGTACCCTACCCTAAGTTTTAATACATTCATGGCTATATTTTAAAATTAAATGTGTATGTTTATAAGAATGTGAATATGGCTAAGGTACCATACTATAGTACAAAGTACTAAGGTACGTTTCCGACTCCTACTAGGAATATGAATATATGTTATTTTTAACATGTGAAAAGTGATAAGAATGTGAATTAAGGCATGATTTTGCATATTGTGTATGAAATATAGGGGCATATGGGTTTTATGAAAAGGGGAAGTTAATGTGGTGACCTAAGACCACGAAATCTGAATGTGATGACCTAAGACCATGAAAACTGAATGTGGTGACCTAAGACCACGTAAAATTGAATGTGGTGACCTAAGACCACGAATTCTAAATGTGGTGACCTAAGACAACGAATTTTATAAGGGCGATGAGCACGTCGACTGCAGCGACTGCCTTCGATGGTGTGTAGCGAGTGGAGGGTTGACTTAGTAGTCCCCACGGTGTGCAGGATGGTACGGGTGGTGTGTAGTGGATGGCATATAGGTTTGGGTTCGGGTTGCATCATATTGTTTAAATGTTTTATGAACATGTATGATATTGTATGCCTGAAATATTAAATTTTAGTGTTGGTTACACATTGAGTCTGTTGACTCACCCCGTTATGGGATTACTTTTCAGGTGACGACTAGTGATGGACCGGGTTGGCAGATGCTTAGTGGAGGCCATGTGAAGTTCAAATTTGTTTTATATGGACTATTTTACTTTAAGTATTTTGAATTTAATTTTTGGGAATTATTTGATGTAATAAGGCCTTATTAGAATTATTTTATTCTGTTTTTATTTATTGAGCTTATAAACTTTTACTTATTAAGAGATCAAGTAAATCTATTTTTAAAACAAAGCCCAAACGTTTTGTCACTTAAAGTAAAGGATTTTAATAATGAAATGAACTCCTTTCATCTCAAGCCCAACCCAAAACGATCTTTCTTCCAAATCACACAAGTTTTTCATAAGTAACAAAAGAATTTGAAACGGTTTACACCGGGAACATACCAGATCCGGTCAAGGCTCGTAAGGCGGTTTGGGGTGTTTCAATTTGGTATCGAGCCATTTTAAACTCTCGGCGTTGGGTTTAAGGCCCAAAACATTTTCAAAGTTAAGCCCAAAAGGGATTTTGTGAATTAAGCAGGTTTTTCTGGCATGGCCCACTAAGTCTCCGACCCGAAGTCCACCAGGTAAGTACTTCTGACTTCTAAAGTGATTTGAATATGTGAAATGTATGGGCTTTTATGGCAACGTAGATTAGTGAACTAGGATCTGTTGAACCCTAGGACTAGTCTACTCAAAAACACAAGTACATAAGACTTAAGGACCATTAGACAAACCTGTGGTTAAGTCACCGAGCTAGGGTGTGGTAACTATTGTGTGCATGTCTAGGAGTGGATTCAGTAAGAGCTTGGTATTTAAGCACTCCTAGCGACTCACCTCCTCTTTACTCGAATCCTACCTGGTGCGTAGTAACCGTTCACCCTAACCAAGAGGACTTAGTCATCGGCTAAACCAATGATTAAAACCCGAAAGGGACTAGCCATATTTTTTATAAAAACCTTAGTTTTTAAAATCCTTAAATTCACCCTTCGATTTGCAACAAAATCTATTTTGAAAATTTCTCAAAAAAAAAATTTCCGGTATGCCACAAATTACTAAAATACCCCTGGTTGTAAAATTACAAAAATGCACTTGGTTTCTAAAATTACCATATTACCATCGATTTTAGTAAAATTTCTCTATTTTGCAAAAGTGTCCAAAAACTCTATTTTACGAAAAATTCAAGGTACTTTGATTTGGGAAAATTACTAAAATGCCCATGTGTTGTAAATTAATAAAATACCCTTAGTTTTAAGATTTTCAAAATACCTCGACTTTTGCTAAAATGTTTCTACTTTACAAAAATACCAAAACTTTTGTTTTACAAATATCAAGATACCTGATTTGGAGAATTTACTGAAATGCCCTAACTTCCAAAATTACCAAAATAACCCGATTTAAAATTTACGCAACACTCACCGATTTGGAAAATAAATTTTCAAGATAACCTCGAGTTTTTGTAAATTTTGAAATACTTTTGATTTATAAAGATTATTTTCAAGTGACCCCGATTTATTACTAAAATACCTTATAGGAAAATGGCGAAATTACCCCAGGGATGATCAGAATGCCCAAAGTAGTGAAGTGAATGTTGTGAATGAATGTGTCTCTTTCGAGATGGATGAATGTGAATGTGAATGTGAATCACCGAATTAGAATAGTGAACTTGAAGCGAGACTTTGTTTGAACGAAAGAACCACTCCTAAAATTCTTTTCATAAAAGCTGCTCATGGTTAAGCAAAGGAACAAAGTACTAATGCATAAAATTCTTTAATCGATTAACGCAGCGGAAGTATGAATCAAGGGAGGTGGAATTTGGAATACCCTTCATTGCCTTGTTTGTTATAGAGTTAGTTCGTTCTTGTAATGTTAGTGAAGTGTATGAAACCTTGGATGTGTATTTTGTAGGAAATGTGTTAGTTTTGTTAAGATCAGTCTTGCACAAAAAGGCGTAGTGTGGTGAGTTAGATTGTACGATTGTTCGTTAGTAAGTAATTTTGAGGACAAAATTATTTTAAGGGGGTAGAACTGTAACATCCTGAAAAGGGCTTATGCATTTTCGGTTTAATTGTATGAAATGACATGTCTTATGTGTTATGAATGTATTTTGAATATTTTTGGCAACCTGGGAATGTATGGAAATGTCAAGTTGAAATAAGAAAGTGAACATTTTGGAAACTTGGAAATGTCAAGTTAAAATAGGAAAGTGAACATTTTGGAAACTTGGAAATATCAAGTTAAAATAGGAAAGTGAACATTTTGGAAACTTGGAAATGTCAAGTTAAAATAGGAAAGTGAACATTATTGGAAACCTTGGAAATGTAAGGAAATGTTGGAAATGTAAGGAAATGTAAGGAAATGTATGGAAATATAAGGAAATGTATGGAAATGTAAGGAAATGTATGGAAATGTATGGAAATGTAGTGTAATGTCCTGGAAATGTAAGGAAATGCATTAGAAATGATAAGTTTAAAGGAGGGAAACGAACATTTTTTGATACTTGGAAATGTAAGGAAATGTCTTAGAAATGATAAGTTTTAAGGCAAGGTGGCCTTAAGAAAATTAATAGAAGAAATTTGACACAAAAACAGGCTTGGAAAAATGACAAGGAAGCACCACTTAAATCCCAGTAAATGACACCACCAGCATGTGTGCAAGCTTAGGTTTGAGCAGCAAGGAGAGCATTTCTGAGAGTGTTTTTGCGTCTGAATTGGGCTTGCGGCCCAATTTGTTATTAAAGCTAAACTAATCTTAGGGAGGCGCCACTTAGGTGGATAATTTGGGTCTCGTATGGCCACAAGGAGTCCAATAGAATAAGTTTAAATTTGGCTCATCAAGGGAAGGGGGTTGACGGCATCTAGATAAGACTTTAAGTGATTTTTATTTAATTACTTAAAGAGGAAGTAATGGATGGCAATAAGGACTCTTACGGGAATAGTTTAATTCCCCTTAAAACTCGGCTAAATAGGTGGATAAATGATGGTTTATTTTAGATTATTTTCAAATAGATAATTGAGTGATTATTCTTTAATTTTTAATTAAAGAGATAAAGCTATCAAAATAGAAGAGTGATGGCCAAGTGAGAGATTCTAAGTTAGTAATTTCAACTATAAAAGGAAAAGAGGGCCATTCATTCTTTCTTCTAACTCTCTCTCTTCAATTCTCTCTAGCAAATATCTCCTTTCTTCATCGTTTTGCTGTCAAAAATACACCTTGTGTAGTCAAACTTCATTACCAAATTGCTCAAACTCTTTTCTCTTCTTTTTCATAATCTTCCAAAAGCGAAAGTTTGCTAAAATCAAGGCCATAGCCAAATAGTTTTGAGACTTCAAACAAGGGTTGTCGACTTACGTATTAAGGGTAAGAACTAGTTATCATTCGATTTTCATCCTTTTTCTTTTAAGATTTGCCGAAATCTAGGACTAACCCCATTAATATCTTGTTGCCGAAACTTTGAAGAGATCTTTTGGGATTCGTTTAAGTCAACAACAAGAAGGAGAAGTTCTTTCCCCGAAGGTACACCATAGGCCGCGTGTTCCCTAGTTATTCGATGAATTTCGAGATTTAAAATCCACAAGGTAAGTCTTAGTGTACAAATCCTACTAGGATTTGGTTTTATGGTGAATGAGTTTTTCATTAAATATTTAATATGGGCTGAATGTAAGGAGTTAAAGATCTAAGATCGGAAATTCGGGATTTCAAGTGAAATCGTTAAGCGAATTAGGTGTGTACCCTACCCTAAGTTTTAATACGTTTATGGCTATGTTTTAAAATTAAATGTGTATATTTATAAGAATGTGAATATGGCTAAGGTACCATACTATGGTACAAAGTACTAAGGTACGTTTCCTACTCCTACTAGGAATATGAATATATATTATTTTTAACATGCGAAAAGTGATTGTAACATCCTGATAATTAGGGGTTATGCATCTTACTTAATTGAATGATGTTGCATGCTTAATTATTATTAAGTGTATTTTTGGAAGTTATTTGAGCTTCATTAATTAAGTGAATGCTTAGTAAAACTTTTAATTTCTAATAATTAAGAGAGAGAGCTAAGCAAATTAGGCTTTAAGAATTAATGACAAGAGGTTTCTAGCATGAATTGAGTAATTGGCAAGGTGGTTAAGATGCATGGATGTGTGCTTGAGGAGAGAGGTTCAAATCTCCTAGCTAGCTTAAGGGAAGATTTTATTTTTGTTTTCTTCCCTATAAGTGTCGGCCAAGAACCTTCTAGAGTGGATGAGTACTCTTTTAATTTTGGCTATTTGACCATGTGAAAAAGGAAGCTAGGAACTTATGGTATGGAATCATAAGTTGATGATAAGATGAGGGGGACAAAAGGCATAATATTGGGCAATGTTTTGGGAGTGTGGTCATGGTCATTTGACCATGAACCTAGATGGCATAAGGGGCTAGAGGGTGGTTTAATTGTGTAGCAAATTTTGGATATGATGGGGAAGAAACAAGGAGGAAAAAGGGGGATGATGTTGGCTAGGTTGACCGAAAATTTAGTGTAGCCATTAGGGTGCTAGTTGACCAATAATCCTAGCAAATTGTCCATCTTTTCTCCCTTCTCCAAAACCTTTCCCCTAAACCGAAACTATCATTGGCATTTGGTACAAGTTTACTTTGTTTTGGCATTGGTATTTTTGACCAAATAGGTACCTTTATTTCATCTTTCCCTCTCAAAATTTTATCTCTCTTTTGATGCCAAAATATTGTCACTTTTGAAGTCACTTCTTTTCTTCTCTTTAGTGTCGAATTTAACTTTTGCCAAAAGCCTTCTCTTTCATTTTCTTTTTCTTTCTTTTTCATTCTATTTCTCTTTTCTCTTCCCCTCTCATAGCCGAAACCACAAAAGATCAAGCACCATTTTCTTCTTCATTTCTCCCTCTTGGCCGAATGCACCTAAGCCCCAAAACCAATCTCCTTTCTCTTTGATCTTTCTCTTTTTCTTCCTTTTCTTTTTCCTTCTCACTTTTGTTTTCTTTCTTTCTTCTCTCTATAGAAACTATTTTCTTCTAAACCAAGAATCTTCAATCCTTTTCTTATTTTTCTTCAAGACTGAATCATATTCTTTTTCAATCTCCTTTCTTATTTTCTTTTATTGAAAACCGAAACTATTATATACTAAAAATCACTATCTTTTTCTTTTATCTTTTTGTCCAAGCCGAATCATCAATCCTTCTTTTCTTTTTGTTTAGGCTGAATCTTCAAGTGAGCCGAATCCTTGGAAATGATTTTCAAGGATCCTTGTTGAAGAAGACTTTTAAGAAGTGATCTTTCGGATCATCTAAGGTAAGATTATTCCCTTTTGGTTATATCAAATCTTTTGAATGGATCGCTAATCGATCGTATTTTTAAAGGCGATTTAAGACTAACAAGATAGGTAAGAAAAGAGCCGTCGGAGTGTTTGGAAGAGAGGCATTCCTTTACCATCAAACTTCAAGCGAAGGGCGGTATCGGCGGTTAGAGACTTTCCACCGGGTTGTGGACCCTCTGCTAACGAGGATCGATTATTTGAAGTAGTGCGTACAATCGAACCACTTTACATTGGTGGAATATCAGCGGGTTTTGATCCATCTAGTGGGGAAAAACCACAAATAATTGTCGTTCGAGAATCCGAAGGTAAGGATTTAGATCCCTCATCAATAAGTACAATTTTATTAGCAATAGTGTATACTAACCAAGTGTGTTAATCAAATAGGTGTTGACGAGCGAGAGAGTATTGTTCTCACTATCACTAGGTGTGTAACCTTACATTAAAGATCTCATAAGATTTACATATATTTAAATGTGACTATATGACCATGTATATGATTGTGATTTTGGATACCATTCAGTGGTATACGATATTCAGGTATGTTTACCCCAATATTTTGTTCATTTTGCTATTTGCATAAAAGTGAAATAAGCATGACTATATTATGATTTGTGGGGTAAATAGCATGAAATCTGATTTGATATGTATGTGCATGGGCATATGGGTATATTTGATAATGGAGAAAGTATTCTGGTGGTTTTACAACATTTCTGGTGACCTCGGTCACATATTTGACTCCGGTGACTTCGGTCACGTATATTTGGCTCTGGTGACTTCGGTCATATATTTGACTCCGGTGACTTCGGTCACATATGTGAATCTGGTGACTTGGTCACGTATTTGAAATTTGACTTGGTCGGTGACTTGGTCACATCTGCTTGGTGGCTTTGCCATAATATTATAAGGCGATGTGCATGTTGACCGCAAAGAATACCTTCGATGGTGTGTAGCGGATGGAGGGTCGATTTAGTAATCCCCACGGTGTGTTGGTTGGTACGGGTGGTGTGTAGCGGATGGATATTTAGGTTGGTAGGGCTTGCTACATATCCATGTTATTTAATTGATTATCTTTTAACTGCTATGAAAGCGGGCTTTTGGGCTAATTATGAGCTAAGTGGGCCTTTGGGCTAAATATGAGTTAAATAGGCCTATGGCCATATGTGAAACTTTGGGCTTTAAAGCATGTGATAAAATGGGCTTTTTGATGTATGTGTTACACATTGAGTTTATAACTCACCCATTTTTGTGGGATAACTTTTCAGATAATTAAGTAGTGCGATGGATCTAAGCGAAGAAGATTTCGAGGTGGCCATTGCTCAAACAATGAAGTTTGGAAATTTTCCTACTTAAACTTATTAATTTTAATATTTAGACTTTATTATGGATTTGCCAATTTTATGTAATAAGGCCACTATAAACTATCTTTAATTTTTGTTTGGATTTATTTTATTTTGCCATGAACAAATATCTATTAAATAACTAAATGGTTTTTCGATAAATAATTTAAAAATGTGTTTGTCACTAATATATAAATGGTTTAAAGAAATTTTCTTAAAGTTGGTTTCCTTTTGATTTAATTAATTCCTTCTAAAAATAATGTTTTAAAAGACAAAATTACTTTACAAAATTTGATTTCGCTAAAGTCTTAATCGAGAAACATACCAAATCCTGTTAGGCTTTTTGGTAGGGTTTGGGGTGTTTCACTTAATATCGAGCCGATTTAAACTCTCGGCCTTGGGTTTTGAAGCCCACAATGTTTTCAAAATTTGGCCCAAATGACTTTTTGAAAGTTTTCTTAAGTTAAATAGTTTTATAAGAGCATGGCACTTGAGTTCTCAGCCCAGATCCATCAGGTATGTATCCTTATTGATAAGTGATATGAACATGTGATAAGCCTAAGGAAACTACACTTTAGAGACATGGACCCTGGGTGTTTGTGTGCTACTACGAAAAAACCACTGAATATCAATTTCATAAAACTTTCTTTTAATAAGAAGTGGAAAGATTCTAATACATAAGACTTTTCGTAAAAAAACAGATAAGACACGTAGTAGACATGAGCTCTAGGGGCGTGGGCGTCGTGGGCGTGGACGAGGAAGAATGGTCGTGTCGAGAACCGATTCGATCTGGTCAAGGTTCCGAGAATGAAGCTCATACCACCGGCTTGTTGGTGGACTTTCAAGAGCAAAATGATGGAGGTGACGCATATCACAAGTCAGGTCTTTGCGTGTTTTGGAACAGTAGCGAAGCTAGTTACGGAAATGGGTCTCGAAAGTCATGGTGAGAGACTTAGATCGAATGGAGCTAAGGTTTTCGAGGAGTATCTGAAGTAGCTCTAATGTAGCTGAATATTGGTTGGAGGCGATCGAGAGGATCATGGACGATATAGACCGCGACCGATGAAGAAATTGAAAGGTGCTATTTCACTTCTCCGTGATGAAGCCTACCAGTGGTGGCTCACTATCAAGGAGAGTACCCCTGTGGATCGTCTGGATTGGGGGTATATTAAAGTGAAATTCGAAGGAAAGTATGTTGGAGCTAGCTACATCGACTCCCAGAGGAAGAATTTCTGAATCTAGTACAAGGAAACAAGTCGATAGCTGAATATGAAGCAGAATTTTTGAGACTTAGCCGTTATGCCATAGGGATAGTGGCTACGGAATATGAATGGTGTATCAGATTTGAAGATGGACTTAGAGATGAGCTTCAAGTGATGATTGCTCCACACCGTGAAAGAGATTTTGCAATCTTAGTGGAAAGGGCAAGAATTACTGAAGAGGCTAAACGGACCGAGAGACAGAACCGGGACAGAGGTCAGAGCAAGAATAAGAGAAGCTTTGGGTCCTCAGGGTCGTTCAGGAATTTTCAGAAGAAATCAAGAAATGAAGGACCGCGAGGTCAACAGACTGCTACGGGTGGACAAAATCGTACTTGTTCTCAATGTGGGAAAATGCACTCGGGAGAATGTTGGAAAAAGACCAACGGATGTTTCAAGTGCGGTTCAAGGATCATATGATCAAGGATTGCCCGATGAACTCGAAAAAGAATCGTCCAACAAGTCGAGGTGCTAATCGGTGTGAAGCGAAGACGGACAACCGATAAGAGGCCGTGGTCCAAATGGAAGGGCAATGGTTCCAGAGAGGTCACGGAACTTGAGCAGAGGCGATGGTAGCTCGAGGCAAGACAACCAGTTTGGTTATGCGGTTAAATCGCAGAGAGAAGCGATGGCCTTTTGATGTTATCACGAATGCGTTTCGATTTACAGGTTGCCCTTTATTGCTTTGATAGATATAGGGTCAACTCATTCCTATATCGCTAGTGAAGTATCTGGGACTTTGCATGTGACTTACGAATCGTACCTAGGAAGATGATCTGTATTTAGTCCTTTAGGACAAACGAGAGTTGTAGACAAACTTTTAAGAAAGTGCCTTTAGAAGTTCAAGGGATACGAGCTTAATTGATTTAATAGAGTTACCATTCGGAGAATTCGACCTAATCTTAGGCATGGACTGGCTTGTGAAGTACCGTGCAAATGTGGATTGTGCTACTAAGAGAATGTCCTTAAGAACTTTTGATGACAAGGAAGTTGTAGTGTTGGGCGAGAGACGGAACTACTTATCTAATGTAGTATCCGCTCTTAAGGCGGAAAAGATGGTTAGAAAGGGATGTGAAGCTTTCCTGATGTTAGTGAATGCTTTGGAGGCTAAGGAGACAACTGCTAATGAAGTCAGGACAGTGAAGGAATTTGTAGATGTTTTTCTGGAAGAACTTCCAGGTTTGCCTCCGGATCGTGAGGTAGAATTCGGGATAGACTTATTGCCTGGAACGGTGCTAGTTTCTATTGCTCCATATAGAATGGCACCGAAGGAATTGGTTGAGCTTAAGGCTCAGATTCAGGAGTTGCTTGATCGTGGATTCATTCGACCTAGTGTGTCTCCATGGGGAGCACCGGTCCTTTTTGTGAAGAAGAAGGACGGATCGATGAGGATGTGTATAGATTACCGGCAGTTAAATAAACTGACCATAAAGAAAAAGTATCCTTTGCCGAGGATCGACGACTTGTTTGATCAGCTTAAAGGAGCTGCGGTATTCTCAAAGATTGATCTAAGGTCGGGGTATCATCAGCTTAAGGTGAAAGAAGCGGATATCCATAAGATGACTTTTCGAACTAGATATGGGCATTATGAATTTACGGTAATGCCATTCGGATTGATGAACGCCCAAAATTGCGTTCATGGATATGATGAACCAATTTTTCAGCCTACTTGGATCAATTCGTCGTGGTATTCATAGACGACATCCTGGTGTATTCTAAGTCCGAAATGGAACATGATGAGCATCTCCGGATTGTGTTGCGAGTTTTAAGGGAGAAGAAGCTGTATGCCAAATTCAGCAAGTGTGAATTTTGGCTGAAAGAGGTTGCATTTTTAGGCCATGTGGTATCGGCAGAAGGGATAAGGGTGGATCCTCGGAAGATTGAGGCTGTGCTAGATTGGAAACCACCTAAGTCAGTAATAGAGGTTCGTAGTTTCTTGGGATTAGCTGGATATTATCAAAGATTTGTCGAAGGATTCTAATCAATAGCTGCACCTTTAAAAAATTGTTGAGGAAGGAAGTACCTTTCGTATGGGCTGATAAGCAGCAAGAGAGTTTTGAGGAGCTCAAAAAAGTTTTGACGGAAGCTCCGATTTTGATTTAACCTGAGGCAAGAAAGGATTTTGTCGTGTATTGTGACGCTTCTCACACCGGATTAGGATGTGTTCTGATGCAAGACGGGAAGGTAGTTGCTTATGCGTCTCGGTAGTTGAGACCGCACGAGGTTAATTACCCGACGCATGACTTGGAGTTGGCAGCTGTAGTCTTTGCTCTTAAAGTCTATAGACATTATTTATATGGGGAAAAGTCAGTGATATACACGGACCACAAAAGTCTGAAATATCTACTGACTCAGAAAAAACTGAATTTGAGGCAATGAAGGTGGATAGAGTTGTTGAAAGACTACGACTGTTCTATCGAGTACCACCCGGGCAAGGCAAATGTGGTGGCAGACGCTCTAAGTTGGAAAGTGGTTTCAGATCTAAGAGCGATGTTTGCACATCTTAGTCTTTACGATGATGGAAGCTTGTTGGCAGAACTGTAAGTTAAGCCGACATGGTTAAGTCAAGTGAAAGAGAGGCAATTGGTAGATGAAGATCTGAGTGAAAAGCTTCGACAGGTGCAGAGTGGGAAAGTGGAAGATTTTGGTATTAACAGTGACGGAGTATTGTGTTTTAAAGGTAAAGTCTGTATGCCAAGGGATCAGGAGTTGAGGCAAAAGATACTGCAGGAATCGCATGGTAGCCCCTATGCTATGCATCCTGGAGGAAGTAAGTTATACCGAGATTTGAGAGATCAATTTTGGTGGCCTGGACTTAAGCAGAAAGTTACGGAGTTTGTAGGAAAGTGTTTGACGTGTTAGCAAGTCAAGGCTGAACATCAAGTACCTTTGGGATTGCTTCAGCCGATAAAGATTCCACGTGGAAGTGGGAGAGAATCACCATGGACTTTGTTAGTGGGCTTCCTCTTACGCCTACTAAGAAAGACTCCATTTGGGTGATAGTGGACCGATTGAAGAAATCTACACATTTTATCCCAGTTCGGGTTGATTACTCTTTGCAGAAATTGGCGAAGTTATATGTGGCTGAGATTGTGAGATTGCATGGAGTGCCGTTGTCGATTATTTCGGATAGAGATCTGAGATTTATGTCGCGATTTTGGAAAGCATTGCATCAGGCTTTGGGTACCAGATTGGATTTCAATACGGCATTTCATCCTCAGTCTGACGGTCAGTCTGAAAGAGTAATCCAAGTTTTAGAAGATATGTTAAGGGGATGTGTGATAGATTTCAAGGAAGTTGGGAGGAATTCTTCTGCTGGCGAATTTATGTACAACAACAGGTTTCAATCCAATATACGAGATGGCACCATATGAAGCACTATATGGACGGAGTGTCGCACTCCTACGTGTTGGATGAATTAGGGGAACGCCGATTTTGGGTCCAAAGATAGTGGTGAATCAAGAAAAGGTTAAGATAATCCGGTTCGGTTAAAGGAAGCATCCGATGACAAAAATCGTGACGTAGATCTAAAGCGGAAAGAAATAGAGTTTCTTTGTGGGGACCAAGTTTTCCTAAAGGTTTCACCTTGGAAAAAGGTGATGAGATTTGGGCGCAAAGGGAAGCTAAGTCCTGTGTTCATTGGACCTTATCCTATTGTGAAGCGGGTCGGATCTGTGGCATATCGCTTAGATTTGCCTTGAAATTAAAGCAAATGCATGATGTGTTCCATGTTTCAATGTTACTGTTACACTGGTCGATCCATCTCATGTAGTGCCAGTTGAGGAGGTGGAATTAAGATCAGATTTGTCATATGAAGAGGAGCATATTCAAATTCTAGAACGGGATGTAAAGGTTTTACGAAGAAAGACGGTTCCTCTCGTTAAAGTATTATGGCGTAATCATGGATCAGAAGAAGCTTCGTGGGAACCGGAGGAAGCGATGTGATAGCAATACCCTCACTTATTCCAGCCAGGTAATTTCGAGGACGAAATTATTTTAAGGGGGTAGAACTGTAACATCCTAATAATTAGGGGTTATACATCTTACTTAATTGAATGATGTTGCATGCTTAATTATTATTAAGTGTATTTTTGGAAGTTATTTGAGCTTCATTAATTAAGTGAATGCTTAGTAAAACTTTTAATTTCTAATAATTAAGAGAGAGCTAAGCAAATTAGGCTTTAAGAATTAATGACAAGAGGTTTCTAGCATGAATTGAGTAATTGGCAAGGTGGTTAAGATGCATGGATGTGTGCTTGAGGAGAGAGGTTCAATCTCTTAGCTAGAATAAGGGAGGATTTTATTTTGTTTTCTTCCTATAAGTGACAGCCAAGAACCTTCGAGAGTGGATGAGTACTCTTTTAATTTTGGCTATTTGACCATGTGAAAAGGAAGCTAGGAACTTATGGTATGGAATCATAAGTTGATGATAAGATGAGGGGACAAAAGGCATAATATTGGGCAATGTTTTGGGAGTGTGTTCATGGTCATTTGACCATGAACCTAGATAACATAAGGGGCTAGAGGGTGGTTTAATTGTGTAGCAAATTTTGGATATGATGGGAAGAAACAAGGAGGAAAAGGGGATGATGTTGGCTAGGTTGATGAAAATTTAGTGTAGCCATTAGGGTGCTAGTTGACCAATAATCCTAGCAAATTGTCCATCTTTTCTCCTTCTCCAAAACCTTTCCCTAAACCAAAACTATCATTGGCATTTGGTACAAGTTTGCTTTGTTTTGGCATTGGTATTTTGACCAAATAGGTATTGTTATTTCATCTTTTCCTCTCAAAATTTTATCTCTTTTGATGCCAAAATATTGTCACTTTTGAAGTCACTTCTTTTCTTCCTCTTTAGTGCCGAATTTAACTTTCACCAAAAGCCTTCTCTTTCATTTTCTTTTTCTTTCTTTTCATTCTATTTCTCTTTTCTCTTCCCTCTCATAGTCGAAACCACAAAAGATCAAGCACCATTTTCTTCTTCATTTCTCCTCTTGGCCAATGCACCTAAGCCCCAAAACCAATCTCCTTTCTCTTTGATCTTTCTCTTTTCTTCCTTTTCTTTTTCCTTCTTACTTTTGTTTTCTTTCTTTCTTCTCTCTATAGAAACTATTTTCTTCTAAACCAAGAATCATCAATCCTTTTCTTATTTTTCTTCAAGACCGAATCATATTCCTTTTCAATCTCCTTTCTCATTTTTTTATTGAAAACCAAACTATTATATACTAAAATCACTATCTTTTTCTTTTATCTTTTGTCCAAGCCAATCATCAATCCTTCTTTTCTTTTTGTTTAGGCCAATCTTCAAGTGAGCCGAATCCTTGGAAAGGATTTTCAAGGATCCTTGTTGAAGAAGACTTTTAAGAAGTGATCTTTTGAATCATCTAAGGTAAGATTATTCCCTTTTGGTTATATCAAATCTTTTTGAATGGATCGCTAATCGATCGTATTTTTAGGGGCGATTTAAGACTAACAAGATAGGTAAGAAAAGGGCCGTACGGAGTGTTTGGAAGAGAGGAGGCATTCCTTTACCATCAAACTTCAAACAAAGGGCAGTATCAGCGGTTAAAGACTTTCCGTCGGGTTGTGGACCCTCTGCTAACGAGGATCGGTTATTTGAAGTAGTGCGTACAACCGAACCACTTTACGTTGGTGGAATATCAGCGGGTTTTGATCCATCTAGTGGGAAAAACCACAAATAACTGCTGCTCGAGAATCAGAAGGTAAGGATTTAGATCCTCATCAATAAGTACAATTTTATTAGCAATAGTGTATACTAACCAAGTGAGTTAATCAAATAGGTGTTGACGAGCGAGAGAGTATTGTTCTCACTGTCACTAGGTGTGTAACCTTACATTAAAAATCTCATAAGATTTACATATATTTAAATGTGACTATATGACCATGTATATGATTGTGATTTTGGATACCATTCAGTGGTATACGATATTCAGGTATGTTTACCCCAATATTTTGTTCATTTTGCTATTTGCATAAAAGTGAAATAAGCATGACTATATTATGATTTGTGGGGTAAATAGCATGAAATCTGATTTGATATGTATGTGCATGGGCATATGGGTATATTTGATAATGGAGGAAGTATTCTGGTGGTTTTACCACATTTCTAGTGACTTCGGTCATATATTTGACTCCGGTGACTTCGGTCACGTATATTTGGCTCCGGTGAAATCGGTCACATATTTGACTCCGGTGATTTCGATCACATATGTGAATCTGGTGACTTCGATCACGTATTTGAAATTTGGACTTCGGTCAGGTGACTTCGGTCACATCTGTTTGGTGGCTTTGCCACAATATTATAAGGGCGATGTGCATATTGACTGCAGCAACTGCCTTCGATGGTGTGTAGCGGATGGAGGGTCGATTTAGTAATCCCCACGGTGTGTTGGTTGGTACGGGTGGTGTGTAGCGGATGGATATTTAGGTTGGGCCGGGCTTGCATTTCATTATTTATACATATCCATGTTATTTAATTGATTATCTTTTAATCTGCTATGAAAACGGGCTTTTGGGCTAATTATGAGCTAAGTGGGCCTTTGGGCTAAATATGAGTTAAATAGGCCTATGGCCATATGTGAAACTTTTGGGCTTTAAAGCATTTGATAAAATGGGCTTTTTGATGTATGTGTTACACATTGAGTTTATAACTCACCCATTTTTGTGGGATAACTTTTCAGATAATTCAGTAGTCGATGGATCTAGGCAAAAAAGATTTCGAGGTGGCCATTGCTCAAACAATGAAGTTTGGAAATTTTCCTACTTAAACTTATTAATTTTAATATTTAGACTTTATTATGGATTTGCCAATTTTATGTAATAAGGCCACTATAAACTATCTTTAATTTTGTGTTTGGATTTATTTTTATTTTGCCATGAACAAATATCTATTAAATAACTAAATGGTTTTCGATAAATAATTTAAAAATGTGTTTGTCACTAATATATAAATGGTTTAAAGAAATTTTCTTAAAGTTGGTTTCCTTTTTGATTTAATTAATTCCTTCTAAAATAATGTTTTAAAAGACAAAATTACTTTACAAAATTTGATTTCGCTAAAGTCTTACTCGAGGAACATACCAAATTCGGTTAGGCTTTTTGGGCCGGGTTTGGGGTGTTTCAGTGATAAGAATGTGAATTAAGGCATGATTTTGCATATTGTGTATGAAATATGGGGGCATATGGGTTATATGAAAAGGGGAAGCTAATGTGGTGACTAAGACCACGAAATCTGAATGTGGTGACCTAAGACCATGAAAACTGAATGTGGTGACCTAAGACCACGTAAAATTGAATGTGGTGACCTAAGACCATGAATTCAAAATGTGGTGACCTAAGACCACAAATTTTATAAGGGCGATGAGCACGTCGACTGCAGTGACTGCCTTCGATGGTGTGTAGCGGATGGAGGATTGACTTAGTAGTCCCCATGGTGTGCAGGATGGTACGGGTGGTGTGTAGCGGATGGCATATAGGTTTGGGTTTGGGTTGCATCATATTGTTTAAATGTTTTATGAACATGTATGATATTGTATGCCTGAAATATTAAATTTTAGTGTTGGTTACACATTGAGTCTGTTGACTCACCCCATTGTGGGATTACTTTTCAGGTGACGACCAGTGATGGACCGGGCAGGCAGATGCTTAGTGGAGGCCATGTGAAGTTCAAATTTCTTTTATATGGACTATTTTACTTTAAGTATTTTGAATTTAAATTTTGGGAATTTTGTGATGTAATAAGGCCTTAGTAGGATTATTTTATTCTATTTTTATTTATTAAGCTTATAAACTTTTACTTATTAAAAGATTAAGTAAATCTATTTTTAAAACAAAGCTCAAACGTTTTGTTACTTAAAGTAAAGGATTTTTAATAATGAAATGAACCTGTTTTCATCTCAAGCCCAACCCAAAACGATCTTTCTTCCAAATCACACAAGTTTTTCCTAAGTAACAAAAGAATTTGAAATGGTTTACACCAGGGAACATACCAGATCCGGTCAAGGCTCGTGGGTCGGGTTTGGGGTGTTTCAATAAATGAATGAAATAATAGTAAACTACGAAATTTAAAGCAGGAAATAAAAGTTCTTTAAAAATTAAGACAATCCATGTCGCCACCATAGAAGAAATTCCAGCTGGTTCTTGACATTTTGATTCGACTTTTGTTCCTATGTCGATATATATGAACCAACCCCTTTGGTCGAGTCTAATGATGTAGCCTTATTTTCAGCTGACCAAACATCCACATTACAAGCCATTTGATACCAAATCCGAGCCAACCCCAAATTATTTTTCAAGGTATTAATCTCTATTTCGAGTGAAGTTTTGGTCACTCGAGATTTTTTGCCCTTGTTGGATAAGAACAACTCGAACTTATTGACATCTTCAGTTGGCTCATTCGCTGCTATGGCCAGAAAGTGTATTGGCTCTTCTACACTTTCATTCAATATAAGTTTAAGCTCTATGTTAATGGTTAGTTTATCCCTCACTTTTAACTTTACAGTTAGTTCTGTTATTATGTCAATTGGATCAAAAATCGTTTCAACTATATTCAACTCATCCCCATGATCTTCAGTTACAAGCTCTGGTTGAATCTCACCATAATTCTCATCATAGTCATTGATAATACAAGTGTTCTCATGATTCAAGTTGTGAGCGTCACACGTGTCCTCCTTCTTGAGAGGCAGCGCTTTGGATATTTCTTGCATCATTTTAATCATTTGCACCATTATCACATGTGAATATGTAATGCGAATGTGCAAGTATACACGTCAAATCAAGTAATAAAGTGATAAGTGAGATCATCTCCACAGGGATCGGAATAGGTAAAAATATGGTTGAGTTATTACTATAAACTATATTAATTAGGCTTATGGAAAAGTAAACAGAATAATGATTTGAAGTGAAGTATTAATGTATGAAATATAAAAATCAAGTATTGAATAAAATGATATGGCAATTCTACGAGACAAAGTTGAGAGGGTTGATGTTGTTGAATGGGAAGGTTGAAATTACTTGAATTATATCTTAATAACATAATAATGTCGTGGAAAAATCTTGACCAAATTACTACTATAACTGCATTCTGCTTCTTTCGAGAGCTAGAATTAAAGCTATCATTCTAAGTCTTTGTACGTCTACGAGTCCCAAGAACAATATACAGATCACAACTCTATGTCTAGAGTGTTATGAGTATTCGCTAGAGTACTCGCTTGTATCATTCGATCACGATCCAACTTATTTAACCTTTTCAAAATTAAATCTAGTCTAAGGATATACCATGCATTCATCTATGTCTAAAGCTTGCATGCATATGTTTAAAATAATCCAAACCGAATAAAATAGTAGATCTACTCAAAATATCACCATGATCATCAAATTTATCAAGATAGATCCAGTAATTCCGACCCAAATGAAATTAGCTCATGGGTTGAGATTTAACATCCAAAATTAGAATAACATTCAACATCATCATTAACAGTTTAGAAATCACAAAAATTAATTAAAAGAATAAAGGTAGAACTACAGGAAGCTTTGGCCACTCTAGCTTTCACTTCGACGCTACTGGATCACACAGGATCCAAGGTTAATTGCTCATCCCTTTCCTTGCGTCTCTGCTCTCCTCTTAAGATGCTACCCTCTCCATTTTCTCTAGAATTTTTCACAAGTTTTTTTGGAGAGAAAACTGCTCTCTAAATCCCTCTTCGAAAATCCCCGTCCAAAATCCTTGTGTCCTCTTTCTTTTCTTTTTCATATTTTATAGGGTAGGTCCCTATCTCTCAGTACACACTTTTCTCCCTCTTTTTCAGGTGGATTTATCTTGTACATGTCCAGCTGGTTGAAACTGACGAGGATTGTGTGCTGCGTCAGCATTTCCTTGGAATTGCCATGGCATTTGTGTTTGCAATCCATCCAACCTTTTGCCATGGCAATATTTCACTTCCTTCATTCTCTTCATCTTTTTTTCTCCTTTTCTTCATCCTTCTTGCACCTATTGCATTCAACAGCCAATTCCTTCTTCCCAACAGTAAATGCAACATGAAATGACATTTGAGGCACAATCCAATTGTTGTTATGCAATGTTTTAAAAATAACCTAAAAATGAAAATATATATGCATATAGGTCCAAAGTGTAACAATTTTCAAGAGTTATCACACCCCCAAACCTGATTTCTTGCTTGTCCTCAAGTAGAATATGTATGAATGCATGAATTCATGAATTTGCCATAACTACACAATTGCCTCTTTGTAACACCCTAAACCTGGCCTAGACATTATGGCTAGATCTGGAGTTTCCACATAGAAGTGTGTAGTTATAAATCCAATTCCCGATTATTTTGGAATACATATAAACTTCTCGAGTTTTAAAAATTATTTCACTTAGAAAACATGTAGTCGTACTTATTTGATTAAAACCATTGTTTTTTTTTACATTATCTAAATAAATCAAACATCTTGCAGTAGAAATTCTTTATACGTTATATGTAACGCCCCAAAATTTGTATATTTGTTTTGGTGTGTTTATGACACAATTGTATGTCTGCTTCAGCGGTTAAGTGTTCTGGGAGTGTCTGAGAAGTCTTAGGTTCAAGCCTTGACTTAGGCAAAATTTTTGTTTTTATATGAATAACCCCTATTTCTAGCCAGTAGGCTTATAAGGATAAGTGCGTTTAAATATAACAGAATGGGCTTGCTGGTCTAGTCGTTAAGTGGAGTGTTAGCATGCTGGAGGTCTGGTGTTCGATTCTCTGCGATGGCAAGTAGTGTTATTTTTGCTCTAGGTTCGACTAGAGTTGTGCTATTAGTGGACTCTGGGTAGTGGGTAGTTAGTGGAATTTAATGGAGAAAATTAAGGGTTTTTATATAGTGGGGATTTGGTAAAACACTTAGGGTATCAAAATTCTCTCCAGAGAAAGAAACAATGATGTTTTCTCTTCCACTTTTTCTTCCATTTTCTTTTTGTTGCAGCCAAAATTCTCCATTGCTGCCCTTTTAACTCTCACACCATTTCCTTATTCTCCAAACTCGATTTTTGCCTCTTTCTCGTCGTTATTTCATGTCTCTGCTTTTCATGTGTTATTCGATAAGTGATAAGTGAGTTCTTTTTGATTTATTCAATGAATATTCGATTGACGAGACTCACTTTTTGTTTAGGTGCAATTAAGGGGCTGGTGGATCCCATTTGATGTTGTGATGGTCTGAAATAAGGGTTGCTTAAACGAGGTAAGGTTGGCATTAGTTTTTGAGAATTGTTTGTTCATAGCAATTAGGATTAAGTGATCGAAATTGGGCTTTCTATTGTCAAATATACATTTTGGAGTCCTCGGGACTGATTACGTGTTGAAATCGAACCAAGTGTGTACCCAAAACATTAAAAATGTGACTCGGTAAAAAACTGAAAAAGCATACTGTCAACGCCACACGGGCATGTGATACCCCGTGTGGTAGGCCGTGTGAGGGGACATGGTCGTGTGATCAATGAACCAGGCTATGCGTGCATGACATGGGCGCATGACAAGACCATGTGATTACCGGCGAGGCCGTCTGTGAGACACGGGCTCAACTAATTGGGCTGTGTGGGCCACACGAGCGTATGGGCCCACACAGGTGAGCCACACAGGCGTGTGGGATGTTAGGCCAGGTCGTGTGATCCATACAGCCAAGGCCAAATTAAGCTGTGGGGCCACACGGGCGCATGGGCCAACACAGGCAGACCACATGGGCGTATGAGCCCATTTTCACTGATTTATTGCTAAGGTTGCAAGGGTCGCCCGAGACGGCTGTGAACCTACTGTAGGGTTGGTAAGATTGTACTGTACTGTATATATGTGATATACCATGATTTGGCATGACAAATACTGTATGATGCATTGCATGGGGATGGGTTGATATTGATTGGAGGAAGTGTCTTTGAAAGGCTTGAGCCTAATTCTTCGGCAAAGACAATCAGTATATTCTTGAATAGTGTGGCATTCAGTGCTACTTAGAGTGTAGGGATGGGTAGGTTGATTATATCCCCACATAGAGTGTAGGGTTGGATAGAGATGAAGTGTAGAGGCTGGCTAGGTAGGATTTTCTGATTGCATATTTGTTACTGTTACTATACTGTGATGGGCTAAGGCCCTAATGCATACTGTTACTGAAATGGGCTAAGGCCCAAAGCTCGGACCGACATCGACATCAAAAAGGATTAGTCCTGCATCGTGATTATTTGTAAATTGCCTGTTTGTTTTATATGGGGGTTACACACTGAGTTTACAAAAACTCGCCCTTTTGTTTAATTTGTACAGGTGATCCCCTTTTGTTTACGACTCCTTTTATACTATTTGATATTTAATCATGATTTTAAGTTTATATGGGTATTTTTCTGTAATAATGGCCTCTTCGGATTTTTGGATTTTGTACTGCTTTCTTTTTTATAACTGCTAGTGGTAGGAGAAACTCGGGTTTTCAAAAGAGATGAATGTTTTATCAAAATATACTTAAATACGCAAATTGTTTTTAAAAGCTTCCGCTATAAATGACGTTTTGAAAATTAATAACATTTTGAAAGAGATTAACCTTGTGATGATGAATTACATTTTGAAAATGAATGACACGTCCTAGAATTTACATAAGATAATGTAAATGGGTTATATAAAAGAGGTTTTTGACGGCAACTCTCTTTTTGAAAAACACTACCATGTAACATCTCCAGATTCGACCATAACGTCTAGGTTGGGTTTGAGGTGTTACATTTAGTGGTATTAGAGTCAGGTTACAAAACTCGGCTGTGGGTTTGGCCTTTAAATTTTGGTTTTCTTCTAAAATCTAATTTTCATATGAGTGAAATATTTTTACTGGATATGTGGTACACCGAGTCTACGGCACCGATCAAGTAAGTTCCCTAAAACTGCTATGTCAAACTATTATATGTTTTTGATTGAACTATTATAGGTAGTATATACTGAGACTACTATAGATAGATTGAACTGTTATAGATAGATTGTACAAAATAAACTTTACACTTCTGATACTGTTTTTATAAAATATCTATTAATAAACACTGGAACTGTAAACTGATGCATAAAACTGTTAACACAGATAAACACGCTTAGACAATAAGCAGCAGAGGTACTCGCGGATGTGGTATAAGAGGCTGTGGTAGAGGCCGTAGAGGTACTCGAGCTGGGCCTCGTCATCTGGCCACATACCTAATTTGGAAACTAGTGAGATGTCGGCTTCACCTGTAATTGAGACTAGGTCTCATGGTCGAGCAGTGGGGATGATGCATTGTCCCAAGCCATTTTATTGATTTTGGAGAGGGTTGTTGGGGCCAATACTAGAGCTGGAGGCCGAAAGTTAGTTACAGAACGACTCGATCCAATAGAGTCGAGACTTTTAGCGGTATTGCTAGAGTTGCCCCTAACATTGCTGAGTACTAGATCAAAGCCACAGAAAGGATCATGGGCGATTTGGACTGCACCCCCGAGCAGAAACTAAAGGGTGCAGTATTACTACTGAGAGATGAGGCTTACCAGTGGTGGCTTACGGTTAAGGAGGGTACTCAGCCCGATCGGCTGACCTAGAAGCTCTATAAGACCGCTTTTTAGGGGGAGTATGTGGGTGTAAGTTATGTGGATGCCCGTAGGAGGAGTTCCTGAATCTAACTCAGGGGGATAGATTAGTGGCTGAGTATAAGGCCGAATTTCTACGATTAAGCCGCTACACTCAAGGTATGGTGGCGATTGAGTACGAGTGATATGTTCGCTTCGAGGATGGCCTCAGGGATAACCAAGGGTACTGATAGCTCCACAGAGGGAGCGAGACTTTGCGGCACTGGTTGATAAGGCGATGATCATCGAGGAAGTGAAGCACGCTGAGCACCAGAATAGAAAGAGAAGTAGGAATAGGAGAGATTCGGAGCCCTCGGGTTCCGTTTAGAGGCCTAAGAAAAAGGCCAAAGTTGATGGGCCGATCAGAGTTGGGCCTCCTATTGCTGCTGACAGTCACTGTGTACTGACTGTGGAAGACGCCATCAGGGCGAGTGTTGGAAAAGAACTAGAGCTTTTTTGAGGTGCAGTTCATTAGAGCACCATATTAGAGATTACTCGCGGAGGTCCGATCAGATGCAAGCTTCTGGTATGGGTACTGCACCACCTAAAGTAGTTCAGCAGCCACCGAGAGGTTGTGGTCAGGCCAGAGGTGGGAATAGTTTGGGCTGTGGTTAGAGAGCACCAGGCAGAGTGCTGGTCATACTGAGGTGAGGCAACCGGCTCTGGTTTATGCTGCACGTCACCGAGAGGATGGATATGCTCCTAACGTCATCACGGGTACATTCTTTATTTATAATGTACCTTATACTGCACTGATAGATAAGTCCACTCACTCCTATATAGCTTATACCGTATCTGAAAACTTGGGTATATTGGTTGAGAGCACTACGAGTGAGGTCACTATACTAAGTCCATTGGGGTAGTCAATAAGGGTTAACAGACTCTTTAGAGATATTCCTTTAGAGGTTCAAGGGGCTATCTTTTGGGCTGGTTTGATGGAACTGCATTTTGGAAAATTTGATCTGATACTAGGAATGGACTGGTTAGTCAAACACCGAGTGAGCTTAGATTGTGCCACAAAAGGGTTGTACTAAGAACGGAGGAGGATGGCGAGGTAGTCATAATTGGGGAGCGTCGAAACTATTTATCGAATGTGATTTCTGCATTGAGGGTCGAGAAGTTGGTTCGTAAGGGATGTGAGGCATATTTGGCCTACATCAGTGTTTCAGATTCTGGGGTTTCTCCAGTTAAGGATATTAGGATGATTAAGGACTTTCGGACATTTTTCCTGAAGAGCTACCTAGGTTACCTCCGGATCGTGAAGTAGAGTTTGGGATTGAGCTCCTTCCTGGTACAGCTCCGATGTCCATCGCCCTTTATAGAATGGCATCGAAGGAGCTTGTAAAGCTTAAGGACCAGATTCAAGAGCTACTGGATCGTGGGTTCATCTGCCCTAGTTTGTCTCCGTGGGGAGCACCAGTTCTATTCATGAAAAAGAAATATGGATCCATGCGTATGTGTATTGACTACTGTCAACTAAATAAGCTGACTATAAAGAATAAGTACCCCCTACCGAAGATAGACGATCTGTTTGACTAGTTTTGAGGGCTTTGTTTCTCTAAGATTGACATCCAATCAGGATATCATTAATTGAGGGTTAAGGAGACTGATGTGCACAAGACAACATTTAGGACTCGATATGGTCATTACGAGTTCCTAGTGATGCCATTTGGGCTGATGAATGCACCAGCAGCTTTTATGGATTTAATGAACCGAGTGTTCTAACCCTATCTGGATTGGTTCATAGTGGTATTTATTGATGACATACTTGTGTATTCAAGGACTTAGGATGAGCACGATAAACACCTCAGAGTGGTTCTACAGATTCTGAGAGAGAAGCCACTGTACGCCAAGTTTAGTAAGTGTGAGTGCTGGTTACGTGAAGTAACATTTCTGGGACATGTGGTTTCTAATAAGGGGGTTAGATTTGATCTTCGAAAGATTAAAGCTGTTTTGGATTGGAAGCAGCCTATGACTCTATTAGAGATCTGCACCTTTCTGAGACTGGCAGGATACTATAGATAGTTTGTAGAGGGGTTTTCACTGATCACCGTACCCTTGACTAAGCTGCTATGTAAGGGTGTGCCGTTTAACTAGAATGACGCACAGCAAGAGAGCTTTGAAAAGCTCAAGACAGTACTGACTGAGGCCCCTATTTTAATACATCCAGAGTCTAGAAAAGAGTTTACTGTTTACAGTGATGCATCACATGTAGGCTTAGGATGTGTGTTGATGTAAGAGGGTAAGGTGGTAGCGTATGCGTCTCGTCAGCTTAAGACTCATGAGGTAAATTATCTGATGCATGACTTGGAGTGTATAATCTACACTGATCACAAGAGCCTCAAGTACCTCCTCACTCAAAAAAAGCTGAATCTTAGGCAGCATAGAATGGATTGAGCTGCTTAAGGACTACAACTGTATGATTGAATATCATCCTAGTAAGGCCAATGTGATGGCCGACGCGCTGAGTCGTAGGGCTATGACTGATCTGAGGGCAATGTTTGCTTGCCTCAGTTTATTTGATGATTGTAGTCTGCTGGCCAAACTTCAAGTTAAACCGACCTGGATAGGGAAAATTAAGAGTAAACAAATGGAAGACGAGTCTTTGGGTATTCATTTTTGATAGATTGAGAGTGGGAATACTGTGGATTTTGGACTGAATAGCGAAGGGGTACTCTATTTTTGTGGGAGAATCTTTGTACCGAATGATACTGAGTTAAGGCAGTCTATACTGTGAGAAGCACATAAGAGCCCTTATGCTATGCATCCTGGCGAAAATAAGATGTACCGAGACCTTTACGAGTTATATTGGTGGCCAGGTCTTAAGCGTGAGGTTACAGACTTTGTGGGTAAATATCTGACATGTCAGCAAGTTAAGGCTGAGCATTAGTTACTTTCGGGGTTGCTTTAGCCAGTTAAGGTTCCACTTTGGAAGTGGGAGCAAGTGACTTTGGACTTCGTTAGTGGGTTACCCCTCACACCTACTAAGAAGGAATCTATATGGGTCATCGTGGATCGATTGACCAAGTCCGCCTACTTCATACTGATTCGTACTAACTATTCATTGCAAAAGCTAGCTAAACTGTATGTTTTTGAGATAGTGAGACTACATGGGTTACATACTTCGATCATCTCAGATAGAAATCCTTGCTTCACGTCTTGGTTCTGGAAAAAGTTACATGAAGCTCTCGGTACAAGGTTGGACTTCAGTACTGTGTTCTATCCTCAAACAGATGGTCAATCTGAGAGGGTGATTCAGATACTGAAGGACATGTTAAGAAGTTGTGTGATTGACTTCCGAGGCAGTTGGGAGAATTACCTGCTACTAGCAGAGTTTGCTTATAACAACAGTTATCAGTCTAGCATTCAGATGGCACCGTACGAGGCATTATATGGTCGTAGGTGTCACACACCTTTATGCTGGACTGAGTTGGGTGAGCAGTGTGTTCTGGGCCCTAAACTAGTTTCAAATACCAAGGATAAAGTTAGAATGATTCGAGATCGACTGAAAGCGGCAGCTGATAGGCAGAAGTACTACTCAGACCTGAAGCGGTGTGAAATTTTGTATGCTATAGGAGACTCTGTGTTTCTTAAATTCTCACCATGGAAGAAGGTACTGAGGTTTGGTCTTAAGGGCAAGTTGAGCCCCAGATTTATTGGTCCATTCCACATACTGAAATGAGTGGGACCAGTTGCCTACCAGTTAGAGCGGATTCATGATGTTTTGATGTTTCCATGTTTTCCGAAACACTGAATACGCGACTCAACCAAAAGTCAAAAAAGCATACTATCGACGGCACACGGGCTTGCGGTAGCCTGAGTGGTAGCCCGAGTGGTAAGGGGACATGGTCGTGTGATCGATGAACCAGGCCGTGCGCTCATAACACGGGCGCATGACACAACCGTGTGGTGTCGGGGATGCCGTGTGCAAGACACGGGTTAGACCAATTGGGCCGTGTGGGCCACGCGGACGTGTGGAAAGTTGGGTCAGGTCGTGTGATCCACACGGCCAAGGCCAAATTAGGCTGTGGGGCCACACGAGTGTGTGGGCCTACAAGGGCAGACAACATGGGCGTGTGAGCCCATTTTCACTGATTTATTGCTAAGGTTGTACAGGTCGCCTGAGATGGCTGTGAACCTACTGTAGGGTCGGTAAGATTACCTAGACCTCTAACTGAACGACTGATATATCCATACTTGATATGTATATATATATGAATGTATATTGAGCATGTTGATTATACTATACTATATATATGTGATATACCATGATTGGGCATGACATATACTATATGCATTTCATGGGGATGGGCTGATATTGATTGGAGGAAGTGTACTGAAAGGCTTCGAGCCTAATTTACTGGTAGCACAGCTGCATATTACTAAATAGTGCTGCATTTGGTGCTACTTAGAGTGTAGGGATGGGTGGGGTGATTATGTCCCAACATGGAGTGTAGGGTTGGACGGAGATGGAGTGTAGACGCTGGCTGGGTAGGATTTTTGATTGCATATTTGTTACTGTTACTGTACTGTGACGGGCTAAGGCCCTAATGCATACTATTACTGAAATGGGCTAAAGCCCAAACTGGACCAATACTGATACTGAAAAAGGGCTTAGTCCTAGACTGTGATTATTTGTATATTGACTGCTTGTTTTATATGGGGGTTACACACTGAGTTTACAAAAAGTCACCCTTTTGTTTAATCTATATAGGTAATCCCCAGACATAGGCGGATCGGTGCGACGGGGGACTCTGCAGTGAACACACGACTCCTTTTATACTGCTTGATACTTAATCATGATTTTAAGTTTATATGGGTATTTTTTTTGTAATAATGGCTTCTACGGTTTTTTGAATTTTATACTGCTTTATGTTTTAAAGCTGCTAGTGGTAGGAGAAACTCGGGTTTCAAAAGAGATGAATGTTTTATCAAAATACACTCAAATATGCAAAATGTTTTTAAAAGCTTCCGCTATAAGTGACGTTTTGAAAATTAATAACGTTTTGAAAGATAATAACCCTGTGATAATGAATTACGCTTTGAAAATGAACGACACGTCCTAGAATTTACATAAGATAATGTAAATGGGTTATATAAAAAAGGTTTTTGATGGCAACTCACTTTTCAAAAAACATTACTATGTGACATTGCCAGATTCGGCCATAACATCTAGGCTGGGTTTGGGGGTGTTACATTATATTTTAAAAAACTGAGTTTATTTTCTTAAAAGAAACTGTTGATCGTAGAATCATAGTCATTTTAAAAAATTTATTTTATCGAATTTCATGCCAAACCCAAAGTTAAAGTCCAAGTCAAAAACAATCCGAAATGTCCATAGAGTCAAAAATTTACAAAACTCTCAAAGCAAAAATTTTAAATAAGTTTAATTTTAAGTAAAATAAGTTTATAGAGGAATGACATAACTAAGCTCCCGTCACACCGACCCACCTAAGTCTGAGGGTTACCTAAAATTATTGGAGAAACAAAGAGTTAGTTTTTATAACTCAGTCTGCAACTCGTATGGGAACAGAGTCTCAGATTTAATCACATGGCAGAATAGATACAGACATACATCCTATGCGAAATCAAAATCATGTAAGAGCAGTACAGATGCAGATATATATAATCCTTCCCCATCCTCTACACACCAGCTCCAACCATCCCAACACACCATGTGGGGTATAAACCACCTACCTAGCCCTACACACCACTTAGTGTCCTTATGACACTTTTCAGAATAATCGCTGCAGTGCTGCCAGTATAATGGTGAGATATCACCTCACACAGAACAATTCCTCCACATAATATATGTCCTACCCCAAAATCAGATACAAAAAGAGTTAACAGATACTAGAACTTACATTTCATACATGTTCATATAACAGACATAGAACATGCTTTATACATAACAGATCATACATACTAAACACGTAATTACGTCAAGTTTCTACTAATAGATTAATAGATTTTGCATTTTATGGCATATATAATCACATACCAACCCCACGGGAGGCTCTCAGTCGATCAAGATGATGTGTACGACCCTAGGGAATATTTTTGAATTTTGGAACCACACACCAGCCCACACGGCCCAAAATGGTGTAGGCCGTATGTCAAACACGGCCGTGTGTCGCAAATGGCCTACCACATGGAATGTCACACGGTCGTGTGGCGTTGACAAGCCCCAATTTTGACTTTCGCCGTTCACTATTTTTCGAGTTACTCGTTACACACCTGGTTCAATTTCGATGAGAACGCAACCACGAGACATCCATAACCTAAAAGCACAGATTGAAACACAAAATTAATTACTCAATCGCACAATTTAAAGGGCAAAGTTCCTGATTTCCTAAAAATGGTATCGAATGAAACTACACAACCCCAAAATAGACCCAAACGCTTACCCAAGCATGCAACAGCAGCCTGTGCCCCTAAATCACTGAAGAAACACCACTTCCCTCTTGATCCTCTCTTAAAAATGTAACAGATTAATAAGATTATGCAATAATACGAATTCACACTACACTACCATAATTCCAAAATTTCCCAATTGCTTACATCAATTCCACAAAAGATCATAGAAATCTTACCTCTACGATTTAGGACCACAACCGAACAATGGAACCAAACTAGTATTGACAAGAATGCAAGAGAAAAATGCTTGCAACCAAGAAAAATCAAAGAGAGAACCAAAGAGTGGAAAAAAAGAAAAACAAATTTACAAAATAGAGGGAAAGGAAAAAAGAAAATAAAAAATAAACTAACCCACAAATTAAACGTGGGAACAATTAAGGGAGAGAGAATAAAAAATTAAAAGAAAAGAAAAATTAAAAGGTAAAATAATTATTTTATTTTCATAAGGATGTAAATACTATCCCCCAACTAACCAGATTTAATTCTAGAGTTTAAACTTAATCCAAACTCCTCCACCAGCTTGCTAAATAATGAAAAAGAATAAATTAAAATATTTTCTATACATAAGGAGACTCAAACATGGAATCTTAAGCAGACACACTAAGCGTTTAACCACCCAACTAAACCAAATCACACAACAACAACTTGCAAAACAAAACTTATATTTTTGGGGCGTTACACTCTTGTACTGCTAAACCAAACGAAACATACTTTATACCTCCATTCTCAGCAGTCTTCTATATAAAAAAACTAGTTCAAATTTTATAAGTTTTTTTGGCATACGAAGTGTAGAAAACGTTACCTAAAAATACAAGTTCCTAAATATTCATGCAATTATGACTATAGCAAGCACCTCCTAATGTAATTAGTTTATCTTTCCACTAAACTCAATTTTTCTTTTCATACTTATTCTGTCATTGCATTATATAATTTTTTTCTAGGGAATTCATCTAGTCACATGATTTATTTACTTAACAATCTTAATGGAGCATACACTAGATTCCCAAGTATTACATCATGCCACAATTTGAATGTAATTCATCATGAAGATAAGGATTTTGACTAAAAAGATGGACGGAGCAAACAACTACCCCTTTAGCTACTCAGCCTACTACTACAATAGAGTACCCCCAAACTATGTTTTTATTTTTTGTTTTTTGTTTTTGTTTTTAATAACTCTTATTTGATCTTGCTTTTCTGGTCAATAATACAATGGAGCAAACAGCGTATTACTGGCCTACTCAAAAATTTCGAACATTGGAGTGCTTTATATTGTCTTTTTAAAATCTTATTTTATTTATTCATTTACCCTCAGCTTTGCCATGGTATTTATTATTACATAATGTTAATTTATTGATCTTAGTTTCAAGACTTCTAAGTGTATTAAAAGAAACCTCCTATAGACTAATTGCGATTATACTTAGGTCATTCTACTTTTAGGCATCAATTTTCACACGACTATCCTAAGCTAAACATACCTAATCAACTATCACAATTTTCACAGTTTGAAGAGTTATTATCGTTGTAACGACTCAAATTGGGCCTAGTAGAATTGGGCCCATTGGGCCTTGAGCGTAGGAGCGTTTTAAAATTTTTGAGATTATGAGAACGATTGTTACTGCAAGTGGACCTATTAGGTAAGTGATTTTGGAAGGTTAGGGGCTTCTATAAAGTCTTGAGATGAAACTTAGTCTTTAGGAAAATTTTGGTTTTAGTTGAATAAAACCTTGGGAGTTAGTAGGTAGGCTTTAAGAATAAAATGTAGAGAAAAATGACATAAAAGGAGTTGTGGTCTAGTGGAAAATGACGCCACAAGGAAGTAAGAGGTCCAAGGTTCAAGCCTTGGCGCTTGCATTTCATTTTGATTTATTTTTAAGTGAACTTGGACTTTGGCCCATAGATTTATATTTAGCTGAGTATGATGTTAGACACAAGAGAAGCTGGTGGCTTAATGGCAAGTGGCGTGAATTGGCAGATGGAGAGCCTGGGTAAGACTCTCATGACAAGCAGGGGAGTATTTATTTTATAGATTGGATGGCTAGAGTTTGTGTTGGATTTAAACTCCCCTGAAGAAGGGATCCCACATCGGAAAGCTAGCAAGAGGGAAGGTGAGAAGCTAGCTATATATAGAGCTGTCTATGAGGAGAGGAAGCATACCTTGGTGGGCAGTTGGGCATAAGAGCATTCAGAGCATGGATTAGCTTCAGACTCCTATCATGTGTGTATTTTGCACTGCTCTAGCTATAGAGTGGCAAATGCCGAAATGTTGGTCACACAGTAATGGTAGCCACACGAGCGTGCGAGCACACGTGTGGGGGCTTCGATACGATAGCTGAGGCCATTATGAGCGTTCTTGTACGTTAGGTTGTTTAGGCCCGTGGGCCCATATGAATAAATTGTATGATTGTATATTCAATATTGTATTGGACTAGGTGAAACTCATGCTTGTGGCTAGATTTGGGCTAAATAGGCCACACGAGAGTGTGGGCCCACTTGGGCCAAAATTGGGCTTTAGGCCCAATTGTACTATGTTGACCAAAAAGGGAACATGTGTCGCTTGAGGCGATAGTAGGCCTCCGAAAAGGCCGTTAGATGGCCAAATTATCGAGTTACCCTTAGTATCGACTTACCCCTGGTGGGTAAATTACTGGAATACCCTTTAAGAGTGAAATTACTTAAATACCCTCATTAGGTAAAATGACCAAAATATCCCTAGAGGGTGAATTACTAAAATACCCTTGGTGGGAAAATTACTAAAATACCCTCAGTGGGTAAATTACTGAAATACCCTTGGTGGGTAAATTACTGTTATACTCTTAGAGGTTGATTAGTATGATTGTGTGTATTATGTTTAACTAGTTATGAAGGTAATTTATTTCATACATCATATTGATATGTGCTTTGCATACATGACATTCTGCATGGGATTGGGATTTTGTAATTGGAGGAACTGATTTGATTGTTAGGGTCGTACGAGTCACCCGAGACGACTATGGACCCACTGATTTGATTGTTAGGGTCGTATGGGTTGCCCAAGATGACTGTGGACCCACTGATTTGATTGTTAGGGTTACATGGGTTGCCCGAGATGATTGAGGACCCACCGATTTGATTGTTAGGGTCACACGGGTCACCCGAGATGACTGTAGACCCACCGATTTGATTGTTAGGGTTACACAGGTGGCCCGAGATGACTGTGGACCTACCGACGACTTTAAGCCGCTTATGTTCTGGCAACTCGGCTGCATTCTTGGTGTAGGGCTGGGTGAGTTTACTTGGTCCCCACAGGAGTGTAGGGCTGGTACGAGAGGTTTGATGGTTGGATTGGGTTGGGTTGCATTTTACTGTTTGCATTATCATGATTATAGGGCTTAGGCCTAGATTGATGATGTAAGGGCTCAGGCCTAGTTAGAGACCGTTTAAGGGATTACACACTGAGTTCTCGTAACTCACCCCTTTCCCCATAACCTTACAGGTAATCCGTAGCGATTGTGGATTTGGCGCTGCGGAGGACTCTGTGGTGGCCATACATCGGAGTACTTTTCCCAAACTTTAGTAAATTACCATTTTGCTTCACTTTAAGATTATTTTAATTTGGGTTTGGTTTGTTTTGTAATAAGGCCATTGGACTTAATTTTTCTTTTAAATTTTCATTTTGGCTATTTTTAAATTACTAAATGTTTAGAAACTAGGTTTTCTTAAAAAAAAAGCTTAATAAACGGTTTTCCAAAATATCACGTTTTTGCAAATATCAAAAGTAACGTCTTTACAAGAAAACCATAAAAACAAATCTGAATTTCACAAACAAAGAAGCTCAAAGTTTCAAAAAGAATAAGAACTTTCTAACAAACGCGCAGTTTTTTTATACAAGCCTTCAATGTGACACGCCAGATTCAAGTCTAACTCCTAGGCGGGGTTTGGGATGTTACATTTTTTGGTATTAGATCCAGGTTGCAAAACTCGCCTGTAGAATGGGTTAGAAAACACTTTTAAAAATTTGTTTGAAATATGATTTAGAAAATATATATCTTTACTGGAAGTATGGCACCCCGAGTCTCCGGCACCCAAATCCGTAAGTTCCTGATACTATGCTTTGTTGTATGCTGTATTGACTATAGTTATTCTATGTATGTTTTGTGGATGTGATGCTTAAACATAGAGTTTGTATTTATTCCGTGTATATTGTGGAAATTATTTGCGTGCGATGTCCATCCGCTCTGATGGATAAATAGTGTGGTGCGTGCTTGTGGTATTAAGATCAGAGTGCACAGTGAGAGCATAGTGTGCTAGGTTAGGATGTGCAACGTTTCTGTTAGTTGGAAATTTCATGGACGAAATTTCTTTAAGGGGGTAGATTTGTAACGACCCAAAATTGGGCCTAGTAGAATTGGGCCCATTGGGCCTTGAGCGTAGGAGCGTTTTAAAATTTTTGAGATTATGAGAACGATTGTTATTGTAAGTGGACCTATTAGGTAAGTGATTTTGAAGGTTAGGGGGCTTCTATGAAGTCCCGATCAAACTTAGGCTTTAGGAAAATTTTCAAACTATAATCTGTATTGAGTTTTTACAACGTTACCATCGGGTGGCATTATTCACAAAGTAATGACGAAATTAATGAAGTTGATTTCAAACTTAAATTTTCAACATCACTTTATATAAGGTTTTTTTTCTAAACTTTAAGATCGATAAAAGGGTTTTCAGTAAAAAAAATAAATCGAGAAACTTGTTTATTCAAACTACTTCACCCCGTAGCATGCCAGATTCGGTTGTGGAGTGTTGACCGGGTTTGGGGTGTTACAATTTTGGTATCAGAGCCAGGTTCAAAAGCTCGGCTGTGGCCCCGAGGCCCAAAATGTTTTAAAGTAGGGTTTTGAAAAGTTTTGTGGAAAAGGTACATGGGTTGAACAGCATGGCACCGAGTCTCCGGCACCAATTCTCCCAGTAAGTATCCCTAACTGTTGCGTGAATTATATGTGGGGGAAATGGGTATTTCGGGATCGTAGATTAGTAGAATAGGAGTTATTGAACCCTAGGAATAGCTTACTCCAACACAAATTACATAAGATTTAAAGATCCACTAAACAAACCTGTGAGTACGTCGCTAAGTTAAGGGTGTGGCAACTGTTGTGTGCATGTCTAGGAATGGATTCGAGGGTACTTGGTATTTAAGCAGTCCTAGTGACTCACCTCCTCTTCACTTGAATCCTACCTAGTGCGTAGTGATGGTTCGCCTAACTAAGACAACTTATTCACAGGCTAAATTTAATAACTAAAACCCGAAAGGGTAGCCACTTTGATTTGAAAATGACCAAAATAACCTTGATTTGAAAATGACCAAAATACCCTTAATTTGGAAATGACCAAAATACCCCTAATTTGAAAAATGACCAGATTACCCCTGACTTGTAAAATTACCAAAATACCCTCAGTATGGAAATTACCGAAGTACCCCCGAATTGAAAATTTTCAAAATACCCTTATTTTGTAGAATCACCTGAAACCATATTTTGGGAAAATTATGAAAATACCCCTGGTTTATGAAATTACGAAAATAGCCCTAATTTCTGGAATTTTTGAAATACCTACGATTTGTAAAGGTTTCTGAATTAACCCTGATTTATTACTAAAATACCCTGATAGGTTAAATTATGAAAATACCCTCGGGTAGTGAAATAACGAGAATACCCCTACATGTGGAGTATGGGTGGAGGAGGTTGTTGATGAGTAAATGTGATTCACTGTATTAGGGTAGGAAATTGAAAAGAAAACTTTGTGATGATCAAAAGAACCACTACCAAATTTCTTTACATAAAACTTATTCGTGGGTAATCAGTGGAACAGAAGCTAATTCATAAAAATTTCTTTAAGCAGATAAATCGCGATTATAGACATGAGTACTAGGGGACGTGGTCGTAATGTGTGAGGATGCAGTAGAGGCGGAATGACCATGTCGGAACCTGTTAGGTCTGGTCAAGGGTCCGAGAATGAGATACCACCACCACCAACTGCGGTGTAGAGCATCAATATCAAACGGGGGAAGATGTAGTGTCGCAGGCGATGCTGCGAGTGCTAGAGAGAGTGGCTGGAGTAGGTGGAGGTACGAGAGCTCAAAAATCTGTATCTGAGTGACTCCGAACTAATGGAGCTGAGGTATTTCGAGGTGTATCTGGTGTGGCACTCAATACGACTGAGTATTGGTTGGAGGCGACAGAATGGATCATGGATGATTTGGATCTGACGGCTGAGGAGAAACTAAAGGGAGTAGTGTCTCTTCTCCGAGATGAGTCATACCAGTGGTGGCTCACAGTTCGGGATGGTGCTGCAGCGGATGATCTCACTTGGAATTATTTCAAGGTAGCTTATCAGAAGAAGTATGTTGGGACCAGTTATATTGATGTGCAGAGGAAGGCGTTTCTGAGGCTGGTTCAGGGGAGTAAGTTCGTATCGAAGTACGAGGCATAATTCTTAAGGTTGAGCCGATATGCTCGGGGTATTATAGCGACGGAACATGAGCGATGTGTCAGATTTGAGGACGGATTAAAGGATGATCTGAGGTTGCTGATCGCTCCACAGCAAGAAAGAGAGTTTGCGGTCTTAGTGGAAAAGGCCAAAGTTACGGAGGAAGTGAAACAGTTAGTTAGACGGAAATAGGACAAGGGTTGGAATAAGAGGAATTCTGGATCATCTGGGTCTACCGGGAATCAGTAGAAACGAGGTAGATATAGTGGGCTGAATCAAGCTGCTAGGCCTACTACTGTTGATACTCAGTGGCCGCCACGATGTGCTCGATGTGGAAAGTCTCACACGGGAGAATGTTGGACTGGAAATAGGGGATACTTTGAGTGTGGATCGATGGGGCACCAAGTGAGGGATTGTCCACAGAGGTCAGCTAGGTTGCAGTATGGGGATCAGAATCATACTCAGAACAGGATGGATGGTCGGCTGACCACAGAGGGCCGTAGTCTTTGCTAGGGAGGTAATGGCTCGGTAGAAATTTGGGAGCACCAGGCGGAGGTGCATGTGGAGCAGGCGAGGCGGCTGGATTAGTCTCTGCAATGAGGCATCGAGAGGAGGGTAACGTACCGGACATCATAATCGGTACGTTCTTAATCTTTGGACTACCTTATAATGTTTTGATAGATGCGGGTTCAACGCACTTATATGTTGCTAGTAGCATAGTGGAAACTATGAACTTGAACTCTGAGATTACTTCTAGGAAGATGGCTGTGATATGCCCTTTAGGTCACTCTGTAGAAGTAAGTAAATTATATAGGGATGTACCCCTAAAACTTTAAGGGTCGTATTTTGGTGATTTGATGGGCTGTCGTTTGGGGAGTTCGATCGATTCTCGAGATGGATTGGTGGTGAAGTACCGGGCCGCTTTGGATTATAATAGCGCATGGTATTGAGGATGATGGAAGGTAGGGAGGTGGTGATGATAGGTATGAAGGGATTACTTATCTAATGTGGTCTCAGATCAAGGCGAAGAAAATGGTAAAAAAGGGTTGTGAGGCATTCATGGTGCATGTTTGTGCTTTAGGAGCCAAGGATGCAGCTGTAGAGAGTGTCCGAACTGTAGGGAATTTTGAGATGTGTTCCCAGAAGAACTTCCGAGTCTGCCTCCGGATAGGGAAGTTGAATTTGGTATAGACCTCTTACCCGAAACTGCGCCAGTGTCTATAGCCCCGTATCGAATGACGCCAAAAGAATTGGTGGAGTTGAAGGCCCAAATCTAGGAGTTGTTGGATCGAGGTTTCATTCAACCAAGTCTATCTCCTTGGGGAGCACCTGTGCTCTTTGTTAAGAAAAAAGACAGCACAATGCAAATGTGTATAGACTACTGCCAGCTGAACAAGTTGACGATCAAAAACAAGTATCCGTTGCCCAAGATTGACGACTTGTTTGATCAACTTAAGGGTGCATCATTTTTCTCGAAGATAGATCTCAGGTCGGGGTACCATCAACTCAAAGTGAAGGAGGCTAATGTTCATAAGACGGCATTCCGTACTCGGCATGGGCATTACAAGTTTTTGGTGATGCCGTTCGGGTTAACCAATGCACCAGCAGTATTCATGGACTTGATGAATCGGGTGTTTTAGTAGTACTTGGACCAGTTTGTCGTAGTATTTATAGACGACATATTGGTGTACTCAAGGACTGAGGAGGACCATGATACGCACCTACGAGTGGTTTTGCAAATTCTAAGGGAAAAGCAGCTATTTGCCAAATTCAGTAAGTACAAATTCTGGCTTAGGGAAGTGACTTTCTTAGGTCAGGTAGTGTCCGCTGAAGGGATTAGAGTGGACCCTCGCAAGATTGAGGCGGTGTTGGATTGGAAACCGCCTAGGTCGATTCTGTAAATTGAGTTTTCTAGGTCCAGCGGGGTATTCTTGGAGATTTGTGGAAGGATTTTCTCGATCAGCGGTGCCATTGACTAAGTTATTAAGGAAAGGAGTTTCATTTGTGTGGCCGGAGAAACAACAGGAAAGTTTTGACAAGTTGAGGAAGATTCTAACTAAGCTCGGTTACGAATGCAACCTAAAGCGGGAAAGGTATTCACGGTCTACTATGATGCATCACATACTGGCTTGGGATATGTGCTGATGCAGAAGGGAAAGTGGTGGCGTATGTATCTTGACAACTGAGACCGCATGAGGTTAAATATCCGACACATGATCTGGAGTTGGCTGCAGTGGTGTTCGCCTTGAAAATATGGAGACACTATTTATACGGAGAGAAGTCGATAGTCTACACGGATCACAAGTGTCTAAAGTATCTATTGACGCAGAAGGATTTAAATTCGAGACAGCGAAGGTGGATTGAGTTGTTGAAGGACTATGACTGCTCGATTGGGTGCCATCCGGGTAAGGCTAACGTAGTAGCTGATGCGTTGAGCCGTAAGGTGATCGCAGACCTGCGAGCGATGTTTGCTCACCTTAGTCTGTATGACGATGGGAGTTTGTTGGCGGGATTACAAGTAAAGCCGACTCGGGTAGAATAGATTAAAGAGAAACAGTTAGTGGATGAGGGCCTGAATGCTTGGAGGTTGCAAGTTCAGAGTAATAGGTTGGAAGGTTACAGCTTGACTCACGATGGAGTGTTGTGTTTTCAAGGGAGAGCTTGTATGCCGAAGGACGTCGATTGAGGCAAAGGATTCTTCAGGATGCACATAGCAGCCCATACGCTATGCATCATAGAGGTAGCAAGATGTACCGGGATTTGCAAAAGTAGTTCTGGTGGCCAGGACTGAAGCGGGAAGTGACTGAGTTTGTGGGTAAGTGTCTAAAGTGTTAGCAGGTCAAAGCTGAACATCAGCGCCATCAGGTTTACTTCAGCCGGTGAAGATTCTTCAATGGAAGTGGGAAAGGATTACCATGGACTTTGTCAGTGGGCTACCCCTTACGCCTAGCAAAAAAGACTCAGTCTGGGTGATTGTGGAGCGTTTGACTAAATCAGCTCATTTCATACCAGTAAGGGTTTATTATCCGCTTCAAAAGTTAGCTAAGTTGTATGTGGTCGAGATAGTAAGGTTGCATAGTGTGCCAGTGTCAATTATCTCGGATAGGGATTCGAGGTTCACGTCGAGGTTCGGAGAGCTTTGCATTAGGCTTTGGGAATAAGGTTGGATTTTAGCACAGCTTTTCACCCGCAATCCGATGGACAGTTTGAAAGAGTAATTCAGATTTTAGAGGATATGCTAAGGGGTTGTGTTCTGGATTTCAGTGGTAGTTAGGAGGAGTATCTACCATTGGCAGAGTTCGCTTATAACAATAGTTATCAAGCGAGTATCCAGATGGCACCATATGAGGCACTGTATGGATGAAAATGTCGTACTCCTACCTATTGGACAGAGTTGGGTGAACGGCAGATATTAGGTCCGGAGTTGGTGGTAGAAACTGAGGATAAGGTTAAGGTGATTCGGGCTCGTCTTAAGGAAGCGTCGGACAGGCAGAAGTCCTACTCCGATCTTAAGCGCAGGGATATAGAGCATGCAGTGGGTGATAAGGTTTTTCTAAAGGTATCACCATGGAAGAAAGTGCTGAGATTTGGGTGGAAAGGGAAGCTAAGCCCTAGGTTTATCGGGCCGTACATAGCGTTGAGTCAAGTAGGACCGGTAGCTTATTAGCTCGAGTTGTCAGCAGAGTTAAGTCAGATTCACGACGTCTTTCATGTTTCGATGCTTAGGCGCTATCGGTCAGATCCGTCACACGTTGTGCCAGTTGCAGAGATTGAGGTAAGCTCGGACTTGCCTTTCAAAGAGGAACTGGTACAGATTTTAGATCGGGATGTCAAGGTCTTGCGTAGGAAGTCAGTTCCCTTGGTGAAAGTGATATGGAGGAACCATGGTACGGGGGAGGCCACATCGAAACCAGAGGATGTGATGCGGCAGCAATATCCTCAACTCTTCTGACCAGGTAATTTCGAGGTCGAAATTATTTTTAAGGGTAGAACTGTAACATCCTTAAAATGGGGTCTCTGCATTTTGCATTTGTTTGCATGTGACGGTATGTCTGCTGTGCTAGTTTTGCATGTTTTGGGTCCAGGCATGACCTCGGGTTAGGCCTGAGTCATGGCCAAATTTTTTGTTTTGGTGCCTAGGAAGAGGGAGCTAAGAAAGTTAGGGGTTAAAAGAAATTATGAAAGGATTTAAACACAAGGAATTGCCTTGGTAAAGTGGCAAGGAGGTGTCATTTAAGGCCTTAAGCAGTGACGCCACATGCAGAGAAGGGAGCTCAAGTTCGAGCAGCAGAAATCCCTTTCTGCTTATTCTTTTTCACGTCAGGAGCAAGGAAGAGGTGTGGTCAGGTAGGACTCTGTTGGAGGGATATAGATTAGGCTAACTTTAAGTGATAGGTGTAGGACTCATTCAAACTTGTTTGAATGAGTGGATGAGAGGAATTCAAGGAAGGATAAGGGGGGCGGCTATGAGTGGGAGTCTTCAAGTGTTGGTCGAAAGTTGGACTGTGGGGAGGAGGAGTGCAATCAGTTGGGTTAGCAAAAGGGTGTGCCGAATGTTCTTAGTGAATTTAGGGAGCATTTCGGCTAGTTGAGAGAGAGGTTCCTTTCTTTTTTGTTCTGGGTCAAGCCGAAACCTCATTTGCACCTTTTCTTTCTCTCAAACCCCTTGTGCTAAAAATTCTTTCATTCTCCTTTGACGAATCCTCCTCATTCTCATTCCCTTTTTCTTCTTCATCTCTAACATCTTCAAAGCCGAAACTTTATTGAGTTTTCTTCTTCTTCTCTTTTCTCTAGTGATTGGCCGAATACTCTACTCATAAATCCCTCTCTTCTTGCATTTTTCTTCAGTATTCTAAGTGCCAAAACCCATCTCTTCCTTAGTTCTTAAAATCGAACCTCAAACCTTGGTGTGGTGCTAGGGTCGAATCTTGGCAAAAGCCGGAGAGATCTCTTCCATTTTCTCCTCCTTGACCGAATCTATCTTCTTCTTTTTGAGGCAAGCCGAATCCCTTGGTAAGTGATTTCCCCTCTATCCTCCCCTCTATTAAAGATCCGTATACTAAACTCCATCCCTATTTATGTTGATAGTCGAAACCTCTAAGATCACTAGGGTGTGCTGATATTTTGGTGATTGGTGGCCGAATCTGTCGACTAAGGTAAGGATGTGTCAAACTCTTTTTGTTTCGAGATTCCTGTATGGCCGAATGGCCTTTAGATTTCTAATGATGTGTTTAAGATCGATTGTAGGAGGGGAAAAGTAGCCGAATATAGTGGATTTTAAGATCTGGTTGCCAATTAAGGGCTTGGCCGATTGTAAGGGAGATCCTTCGTGTAGTTTCGGGATTTGGTTGCAAACCAAATCGGCATCAATGTGAGTGTGCCTTTGTGTGACGCATCTTTGGGACTATGGTGTTTATCCAAATGGCTTTAAACTAAAAAACTGTGTGTTGGCCGATTGTAGGGTAGAGTGAAGGCTAACGTTTTGGGACTTCGTTTAGATCTACAAGTAGTCAGGTGTGTAACGCTTACACACTTTGTTGGTTTGACATGTTTATTGTGTTTCTGTTATAGCCATTAAAATCAGTAGTTATGCCTTGTGGGCATGAGCATGGACTCCGGGTAAGTCATCTGATTATAAATCTCGGTATATGCTATCATGTCAGTGTTAAATGTATGCCATGTGTTATTTGCATCATTATATGTTATTATGCCATGATTAATATGGACATGATGGTAGGATTGTTGAGAGGAGGGGGAAGAGATATTTGGACTAACACCAGTGGTTTTGACCACACGACGGGTTGGCCCCGTCTTGATATTATATTTTGTGACTAAGTCCCAGTGGTTTTGACCACCATTGGTTTTGACCACATATGAATATTGTGACTCATCCCAGTGGTTTGGTACCACAGTGGGTTGGCCCCACATGTTGATTACGGGATTGTCATCAGTGGTTTTGACCACACGATGGGTTGGCCCCATCACTTGATTTGTGACTTCGGTCATCAGTGGTTTTGACCACACCGTTATATATTTGTGACTACGGTCACCAGTGGTTTTGACCACCAGTGGTTTTGACCACACGGGGTAGATAAAGGAGATTGGATGGTTAGGTTATGGGGTTGCATGATTTGCATGTTTTACTGATGATCTGTGTAAGTGCTTGTACTATTGGGTTGGGGATTTATACACTAAGTCTTGGTGACTCACCCCTTCCCTTATATTTTGCAGATGAGGCGTAGATTGCGGATATGGAGTCGGGAAGGACTCGAGGCGGCCATGCATGCTTGTTTGGGTTTTGATTTCTTTTAGTTACTATTTCAATTTTATCTATTTACCCAAAGTTGGTTTTGGTTTGTAATAAGGCCACTAAGTATTAGTTTGGGTTTTTTTTTTTGTTTTTTTTTTAAATTCCCTGCATATGTTTAATAACCTGATTTGCTTAAATAACTGAAATTAAAATGGGATTTACAAAACTATACTCTGTATCGGGTTTTTACAACGTTACTATCAGGTGACGTTATTCACAAAGTAATGAAAAAATTAATGAAGTTGATTTCAAACTTAAATTTTCAACATCACTTTATATAAGGTTTTTTTTTTCTAAACTTTAAGATCGATAAAAGGGTTTTCAGTAAAAAAAATAAACCGAGAAACTTGTTTATTCAAACTACTTCACCCCGTAGCATGCCAGATTTGGTTGTGGTGTGTTGACCGGGTTTGGGGTGTTACATGTATAGGCGTTGGTCATTTTGGTATGTTTGATAAATATGTATTTTGACCTTTTTGAGTTGGCTTATGGTGATGAATTTGATCATGTATATAGATATGTCAATGGTGTTTTTTTTATTGTGGTATATGACTTATATTGTGTGTTTGAAGTTGGGTTTATGATGCTTAATGTTATTAGGTAATTTGAATGGTAAAGGATTGATATTTGAGAAGTTTTATGCTTGTGAATTGGTGTAATGCCCTAAAAATCTCTTATAATTATTTTCGTATGTTTGTGACACAATTGTGTATCTGCTTCAGTAGTTAAGTGTTCTGGGAAGTGTCTAAGAGGTCCTAAGTTCAAGTATTAGCTTGGGCAAATTTCTGTTTTTATATGAATAAACCCCTATCTCTAATCAGTAGGCTTAAAAATAAATGTTGGCAAAATATGTCAAAATGGGCCTACTGGTCTAGTGGTTAAGTGGAGTGTTAAATGGCCGGAGGTTTGGGGTTTGAGGCTCTACGCAAACAAAGGATTTATTTTTGCTGCTTGTGTCGAGTGAGAGTTTGATATGGACTAAAATTCTAATAGTGGAGAGGATGATGGAGGTAATTAAGGCTTGGATAGGGGAGTTATCAGAATCGGGATTAATTTTGTTTCTCAGAATATCAGCTTTCTAAAATTCGCACTTCGTAAAAGACTCCCTACCAAATTTCTATTGATTTTTTCATGACTTCTCTATTCTTTTCTTTGTCATCATTTTACTGCCTTTTTCTTTTTTCTTTTTGATCCTATCTCTGCCGAAAATCTCATAGTAGTTCTCTCATTTTCTTTTCATTCTTCACCATTTGGGAAAACATGCGATTGTGGCATTCGATAAGTTGGTAAGTGAGTTTTTCACTATATTATTCAATGAATCTTTATTTGATGTGAGCCATATTCTGATTAGGCACAAATCAAGGGGCTGATAGATCCTAATTGACGCTGTGATTGTGGAAAAAATCGGGGTTGTTTAAGTGAGGTAAGGTTGTCAATAGTTTTGGGAATTAACTATTTTAAGTAATTTAGATTAAATGACTGAGATTGATTTTCCATTTGTCGAATATAGGTTCTGGAGTGCTCAGGAGTGATTAAGCGTCGAAAATGAGCTAGGTGTGCACTCGAAACACTAAAAACGCTTCTCGATGAAAAGTCGAAAAAGCTCTATGTCGACACCACATGGGTGTGTGGTAGCCCGTGTAGTATGTTGTGTGATGATACACGGGCGTGTGATCGACGAGCCAGGCCACGCGTGTACGACACAAGCAAACGACACGGCCGTGTGATGGCTTGAGAGACCTTGTGCGAAACACACGAGCTCGACCAACTAGGCCTTGTGGGCCACACGGGTGTGTGGGCCCACATGTGTGATCCACACGGGAGTGTGGGATTTTGGGCCATGCTGTGTGATGACACGGCCAAGGCCAATTTGGGCCGTGTGGGCCACAGAGCGTGTGGGCCCACATGAGCAGACCAACACGGGCATGTGAGCCCAATTTCACTGATTTGTTTGCCAAGGTTGCACGTGTCACCCAAGTCAACTGTGAATCTACTGTAGGGTCAGAACTAGACCCCTAACTGAATGACTGTTATATCCATACTTGATATGTATATATATATGACTGTATATTGAGCATGTTGTTTGTATTGTACTATATATATGTGATATACCATGATTGGGCATGACATAACTGTATGATGCATTGCATGGGGATAGGTTGATATTGTTTGGAGGAAGTGTACTCAAAGGCTTCGAGCATAATTTACTGGCAGCACAACTATAAATTACTGTCTAGTGCCGCATTCGATACCATTTAGAGTGTAGGGATGGGTGGGTTGATTATATCCCCACATGGAGTGTAGGGTTGGACGGAGATAGAGCGTAGATGTAACACCCCAAACCCGGCCCAAACACCACGGCCAGATTTAGAATGTTACTGAGGAAAAAGTTTGAAAAGTATTTGACACAAGGGTGAAAACATAATAATTTCCCATCATTTATAATACATTGTACCTTTGAGATTCTGAGTAAAATTATGTTGTTACAAATTTTCGGGTGTTACAGTTAATATAAGTTTTAAGATGTAAATTGTTTTTTTTTTAAATAAAATTTTTCCAAATTTTAACTCGATCATCAATCCCACCTAAACATAATAAAAATCCCCAGATATTTTAAGTGGCCTTATTACAAGAATTATTTACTCAAAAATACTAAAAATATAAAGTGCAAGAAATAAACAAAAAAAAAAATGGCCACCTCGTATCCGCCCTAGCCTGGTCCAAGATTCATGTATCACCTGCAATGTTTGTGAAAAATAGGGTGAGTCAAATCGACTCAGTGTATAATTATTTCACATGTCTCCACAAATGGGCTTGGCCCACCTCCACACAGTCCACACATACAATCATGCAAAATGAATCCCAACCCAACCTAGTGTCCATCCGCTACACACCCCCGTACCTGCCGCACACCAGGGGATTACTAAATCACCCTCCAACCACTACACACCTCTTTGGCAGACCTGCTGCCCAAGGTCGTGGCATAGCCACCGATCACCTAAGTGACCCCACATATCAATATCCACAAGGTGACTCCAAGCCATCCTCAATCCACGGTGATGAACACAACTATCAACCGTCCACGATGTGGCATATAGCCAACACCCCACCTTGATGAAGCACATAGCCAACATCAAGCGACAACGTAGCTCAAGGCTAACATCATCTACGTACATAAATATGTACACCCTATCCTTCATTAATCATATCCCAATCCCCATGCGTATATATAATTTATGACAACATTAAAATGAGTATACATCACATGCTTACCAAAATTTCACACATATACCACAGGTAGATCAATATCATGAAACACTAACCTGGTTAACCGATTACCCATCATGGGTAGCCACCATCTTAGTCATTGTTTCCGGCTACCATACACATCTTATTCACATATAGATATAACAGCAAACACAAATAACAGGAGAACAGTGCGATAACTACACACCTTTTTGGCACAGTCGATTAAATCCCGAAACCCAAAGCCTAAACGATTTGTACCTGAACTTGCCAAAATCCTCCTACACAACCTTATGTTAGATTCGGATCAACCCAAAAGAACACATGAAATGGCCTTCGGCCCAACGATATTCCCTGCTTACCTTGACCACTCAAATCCCGAAAGATCACTACTCCTTTAATGTTAGCCTATAGAAATCCCGATATCGCTTTTCATGGATTCGGTCATAACAGAGAAAATGAAGTTAGTCTTCCGATTTGATATCTTAATGGAAAATAATTGAGACTCATCTAGAAAGAAACCTCTTACCACAATACTCAAAATCGATTGGAAGATTGATGGAAGATGAATGTCGACACCTCCCCCTCTATAGGCTCTAGTAGATTCGGCCAAGGTTTCCCAACCAAGAGAGATTTGTTCAGCTTTCTAGAAGAGAAGAGAAAAGCACAGGCGCAACGAGGAAAGAAATTAAGAATGGAAGATTCAGCCATAGAATAGAAGAGTGTATTCGACTTTATGAAGTCAAGTAAAACTGCGAAAAAAACAAAAAAGAAGGAATTGTGATTTATGATGTTTTGGCAATGAGAAATAGTGAAGAAAATGTGAGAGAAACACCCTTGATAGTCTCTCTAAATTCGGCTAGTGGTAAAAAGGAAAGGAAAAGAGTTGAAAACCTAAGAGTTTTCGACACAAATGAGAGAATGATATGAGAGAACAAATTTTCGGCAAAAAGAGAACTAAAGAAGAAAAGAAATGCCAAAAAGATGATCACTCCCCTTTTCACTACACAATTTCGGCACACACACCCCACTACAACCCAAAAATCGAAAAAGCCACCCTCCAGAGCCCCACATTTGGCCAACTCTTCTTCCTTCACCCAAATCCCTTCTTTTTCTCCTACTTTTCCTCTCCTACACTCATTTATATGAGTTTGAATGAGTCTCCCTCTTATCTCTTATCTCAGCCACCAATTTTAAGCTGTTGACCCAATCCATACCTCATCCCCACAGAATTTGCATGCCGCCCAACTCTCCTTCCTCCTTGACACAAAAAGCAACTTAAAATGCTAGCCTCGTAGCTCGAACCACCTCCCCCTTGACACTCCATGTGACACCACCCTCTCCCCCTTGCATCTAGGCACTACACTACCACTTTACTGCTTCCCTTTTTGAGTCATAATCCACCCCCAATTTCTCTTAAGATCTAGCTCCCCTAGCTCCCCTTGGCTCAGCTTAGACTAAAAATTTTCCTATGACTCCTACTCAAACCCAAGGTTTCCCGAAGCCCCCAAATACTTCCAATTAACATATAGTGCACGCTAACACACAAATACAAATTAAAATGCACAGCCCCTAAATCCTGGATATTACAGTTCTACCCCCTTAAAAATAATTTTGGCCTCGAAATTGCCTGGCTAAAATAGGTGAGGGTATTGCTGTCGCATTGCCTCATCCAGCTCCTACGAAGCTTCCTCCGAGCCATGGTTGTGCCATAACACCTTGACTAAAGGAACTGATTTCCTCCGTAAAACTTTCACATCCCACTCCAAAATCAATCGGTTCTTCCTCGTAGGACAAATCGGTCTCAACTCTACTTCCTCAAGCTGGAACCACGTGAGATGGATCCGATCGATACGACGTAACATCGAGACATGGAACACATCGTGCAACTGTTTTAACTCTGAAGGCAACTCCAATTGATATGCCACTGGTCCCACCCGCTTCAAAACCTGATAAGGCCCTATAAACCTGGGACTCAGCTTTCCCTCGTGACCAAATCTCATTACCTTCTTCCACTGTGAAACCTTTTAAAACACATAGTCACCTACTGCAAACTCTATCTCTTTTCTCTTAAGATCTGCGTATGACTTTTGCCTGTCAGATGCCTCCTTCAACCGTGCCAGAATTACCTTAACCTTTTCTTCTGACTCTACCACCATCTCTAGTCCCAAAACATGACATTCCCCTAGTCCCATCCAACAAGTAGGTGTCCGACACCTCCGCCCATACAATGCTTCATAGGGCACCATTCGAATGCTCGCTTGGTAGCTGTTGTTGTATGCAAACTCCGCTAAAGGCAAGAATTCCTCCCAGCTTCCTCTGAAATCTATCACACATCCCCTCAACATATCTTCTAATACTTGTATTACTCGCTCAGACTGGCCGTCCGACTGTGGATGAAATGCCGTACTAAAGTCTAACCTGGTCCCCAATGCCTGATGCAGTGCCCTCCAAAATCAAGACATAAACCTCGGGTCCCTATCCGAGATAATTGACACCGACACTCCATGCAGTCTCACAATCTCTGCCACATACAACTTCACCAACTTCTGCAAAGAATAATCAACCCGCACTGGGATGAAATGTGCAGACTTTGTCAACCGATCTACTACCACCCATACCGAGTCTTTCTTAGTAGGCGTAAGGTGAAGCCCACTAACAAAGTCCATCGTGATTCTTTCCCACTTCCACTATGGAATCTTCACTGGCTGAAGTAACCCCGAAGGTACCTGGTGTTCAGCCTTGACTTGCTGACACATTAAGCACTTCCCTACAAACTCTGAAACTTCTCGCTTAAGATCAGGCCACCAAAACTGATCCCGTAGATCTCTGTATAACTTGCTTCCTCCAGGATGCATAGCATAAGGGCTACCATGTGATTCTTGGAGAATCCTCTGCCTAAGCTCTTCATCCTTCGGCATATAGACCTTACCCTTGAAACACAACACTCCATCACCTTTCACACCATAACTTTCCAATTCCCCATCCTGCACTTGTCGTAGCTTAGCACTTGGATCATCGTCCACCAACTGCCTTTCTTTCACCTGACTCAACCATGTCGGCTTTACTTGTAACTCTGCTAGCAAACTTCCGTCATCATACAGGCTAAGATGTACAAACATCGCCCTCAAATCTGACACTACTTTTTGACTTAGGACATCTGCCACCACATTCGCCTTGCCCGGGTGATACTCTATAGAACAATCATAATCTTTCAACAACTCCACCCACCTTCGCTGTCTCAGATTCAGCACCTTTTGGGTTAACAGATACTTAAGACTTTTGTGGTCCGTATAGATCACCGACTTCTCTCCATATAAGTAATGCCTCCACACCTTTAGCGTAAAAACCACAACAGCCAACTCCAGGTCATGCATCGGGTAATTAACCTCATGAGGCCTTAACTGTCGAGATGCATAGGCAACAACCTTTCCTTCTTACATCAGAACGCATCCCAATCCCGTGTGAGAAGCATCACAATACACCACAAAGTCCTTTCCTGCCTCAGGCTGAATTAAAATCGAGCTTGATCAAAACCTTCTTTAATCTCTCAAAACTTCCTCTTGCTTTGTTCGTCCACACGAAAGGTACCTCCTTTCTCAACAATTTCGTTAAAGGTCTTTGCTATAGACGAGAACCCTTCTACAAATCTCCGTGTAGCCTACTAATCCCAAGAAATCGAACCTCGCCACCGACCTAGGTGGTTTCCAATCTAACACCGCCTCAATCTTCCCGGGATCTACCCTTATCCTTCCAGACACCACATGACCCGAGAAAAGCAACCTCCTCGGCCGAATTCACACTTGTCAATTTGGCATACAGCTTCTTTTCCCTTAACACTTGCAACACCACCCGAAGATTCTCATCATGTTCCTCCTCAAACTTGGAATACACCAGGATGTCGTCTATGAACATAACGACGAATCGATCCAGGTAGGGTTGGAAAACTTGATTCATCATATCCATGAACCCAGCTGGGGCGTTCGTCAACCCGAACGGCATCACTAGGAATTCATAATGCCCGTATCGAGTCTGAAAAGCTATTTTATGGATATCCGCTTCCTTCACCTTGAGTTGGTGGTATCCCAACCTTAGATCTATTTTTGAAAATACCGTAGCCCTCTTAATCTGATCAAACAAGTCGCTCATCCTCGATGGCGGTACTTGTTTTTGATCATCGACTTATTCGATTCTTAGATAGTCTATGCTCATCCGCATAGACCCGTCCTTCTTCTTTACAAATAAAATCAGTGCTCCCCATAGAGACACACTAGGTCGAATAAACCCACGATCAAGTAACTCCTAGATCTGAGCCTTGACCTCAACCAACACCTTTGGTGCCATTCTGTACGGAGCGATAGATACTGGCGTTGTACCTGGCAACAAATCAATCCCAAATTCCACCTCGCGATTTGGAGGCAACCCTGGCAGTTCCTCTGAAAAAACATCCCAAAACTCTTTCACTGTCCTGACCCCACCTACCGCTGCTCCCTTAGCCTCCAAGGCACTAACAAGCATCAGAAAAGCCACACATCCTTTCCTCACCATCTTCTCTGCCTTAAGAGCAGACACTACATTCGACAAGTAATTTTTTTGCTCCCCTATCACTACAATCTCTTTGTCATCAGAAGTTTTCAATGACATTCGCTTATCAGCACAGTCCAGATTCACATGATACCTCACTAGCCAATCCATGCCTAATATTAGGTCAAACTCCCCGAATGGTAGTTCCATTAAGTCAGCTGGAAACACTACCCCCCTGAACTTCTAAAGGCACGTCTCTAAAGAGTTTATCTACCACTACAGATTGCCCTAAAGGACTGAGTACAGTCATCTTCCTAGATACAATTTCAGAGTTCACATCCAAAGTTCCAGACACCACACTAGCAATGTATGAATGAGTTGACCCAACATCAATTAAAGCAATAAAGGGTAATTTGTAAATAAGGAACGTACTCGTGATAACATCTGGTGCATCCCCCTCTTCACGACGTCTGGCTGCATACACTAACCCTGGCTGCCTTGCATCTGAACTCCTAGCACCTCTGCCTGGTGCTCCCTGACCTCAGCCAATGCCATTTCCTCCATGGTTCAGACCACGACCTCTCGACACCTGTTGACCACCTCTTCTTGGCTGCACATACCCCAGACCTACTGTCCGAGCCCTATTCGGATCCTGAGGACAATCTTTGATCAAATGAGACTTAGACCCACACCTAAAACACTCCCAATTCTGTCCCCAGCACTCGCCAACATGAAACCTTCTACACCGAGCACACGGATGGTCCTAATTTCCAGTAGTTGGGATAGAAACACGAGCAAAATTTTCAACCCTCAGTCTTTTATAAAAACCTCCAGAAGTCCCTGATGACCCAAAACCTCTCTTGTTCTGACCTCTATCCTTATCTCTATTCTGCCTCTCAGTCTGCTTGACCTCCTCGGCTATCCAAGTCTTCTCTACCAAAGTAGCAAAGTCCCTCTCCTGATGAGGAGCTATCAACACCCGCAGCTCATCTCGTAGCCCATCCTCAAACCTCACACAGCGCTCGTAATCAGTAACAACAATCCCTCTGGCATACCAACTTAGCCTTAAGAATTCTAAATCATACTCTGCTACAAACTTACCCCCTTGTATTAGGTTTAAGAACGCTTTCCTCTGCGCATCTATGTAACTAGCTCCGACATACTTTCCTTCAAACTTTACCTTAAAGTAACCCCAGTCTACTCAGTCTGCTGGAGTACCCTCCTTAACAGTGAGCCACCATTGGTAAGCCTCATCCCGAAGTAAAGAAACAGCACTTTTTAGCTTTTCCTCTGCCGTGCAGTCCAAATCGTCCATGATCCTTTCGACTGCCTCCAGCCAGTATTCTGCCACATTCAGGGCTACCCCCAAAACTCCCCTAAATATCTCGGTTCCATTCACTCTGAGCCGTTCTTGAACTAACTTTCGAACCCCAGCACCCATGTTCGCTCCTACAACTCTTTCCAAAACTCGCAGTATAGCCTGAGAAACTGCGTCATCTCCACCCATCTGATCCTGATCCTCCGCGCCCATCGTTGTCGGCGGCGGCACATCATTTTTTGACCCATGGCCAGACCTCACTGGTTCTGACACTGTCTATCCTGCCCCTACCATGTCCACCTACGTTACGACCACGTCCCCTAGAACTCATGTCTACTATCGCGACTTAATCTGATTTAAGAGATTTTATGCATTAGTTTTTTGTTCCACTGATTATCCGCGAACAATTTTATGTAAAGAAGTTTTAGTAGTAGTTCTTTCGATCAACCAAAGTTTTCAGCTCAAGTTTACTGTTCTAATTCTGAGAGGCACATTCATTCATCAACAACATCCACTATACTACTTTGGGCATTTTGTCCATTCCCAACCCAGGGTATTTTCGTAATTCATCCTATAGGGGTATTTTAGCAATAAATCGGGGTTAATTCAAAAATCTTTATAAATCAAGGCATTCCATAATTTTCAAAATTTGAGGTTATTTTGAATTTTTTTTTCTTTTTTCCAAATCAAAGGTATTGTGAAAATTTCAAAAATTGGGGTTATTTCGGTAACTTTGTAAATCAGGGGTAATTTGGTAATTTTTTTTCAAACTGAAATATCTTGGTCATTTTTTTTTCAAATCTCAAGTTAGTTTTACAAAGCAATTATAATCGGTCCCTTTCGAGTTTTAATTATCGAGTTAAGCGGTGAATAAGTCCTCTTGGTTAGGGTGAACGTCACTACGCTTTGGTAGGATTCGAGTGAAGAGGAGGTGAGCCACTCGGCCGCTTAAATACCAAGCTCTCACCGAATCCAATCCTAGACATGCGCTGGCTAACGCCACACCCTAACTCAGTGACTTACTCACAGGTTTGTTTAGTTGTACTTAAGTCTTATGTATTTTTGGTGTTGGAGTAAGCTAATCCTAGGGTTCAATAGTTCCTAATCTACTAATCTATGATCCCATAATGCCCATAAAGTTTCACATGCCAATCACTTCAGTAGTTAGGGGTACTTACCTGGCGAACTTCGGGCCGGAGATACAGGTGTCATGCCAGAATAAACTTGAGAAAGTTCATGGAAGTCTATGTTTTTGAAAAGCCCATCTTTGGAAATGTTTTTGGGCCCAAAACCCTCAAAGCTGAGTTTTAAACTTGGCTCTGATACCAAATTGTAACACCCCAAACCCGGCCCAAACACCACAGCCAGATTTAGAATGTTACTGAGGAAAAAGTTTGAAAAGTATTTGGCACAAGGGTAAAAACATAATAATTTCTCGTAATTTATAATACATTGCACCTTTGAGATTCTGAGTAAAATTATGTTGTTACAAATTTCCGGGAAATATAGTTAATATAAGTTTTAAGATGTAAATTGTTTTTTTTTTAAATGAAATTTTCCCAAATTTTAACTCGATCATCAATCCCACCTAAACATAATAAAAATCTCCAAATATTTTAAGTGGCCTTATTACAATAAATATTTACTCAAAAATACTGAAAATATAAAGTGCAAGAAATAAACAAAAAAAAAATCTTCTACATGGCCACCTCGTATCCGCCCCAACCCGGTCCAAGATTCATGTATCACCTGCAATGTTTGTGAAAAATAGGGTGAGTCAAACCAACTCACTGTATAATTATTTCACATGTCTCCACAAATGGGCTTGGCCCACCTCCACACAGTCCACACATACAATCATGCAAAATGAATCCCAACCCAACCTAGTGTCCATCCGCTACACACCCCGTACTGCCACTTTTGAGGGGATTACTAGATCACCCTCCAACTGCTGCACACCTCCTTGGCAGACCTGCTGCCCAAGGTCGTGGCATAGCCACCGATCACCTAAGTGACCCCACATATCCATATCCACAAGGTGACTCCAAGTCATCCTTAATCCACGGTGATGCACACAGCTATCAACCGTCCACGATGTGGCACATAGACAACACCCCACCTTGATGAAGCACATAGCCAACATCAAGCGACAACGTAGCTCAAGGCTAACATCATCCACGTACATAAATATGTACACCCTGTCCTTTATTAATCATATCCCAATCGCCATGCATATATATAATTTATGATAACATTAAAATGAGTATACATCACATGCTTACCACAATTTCACACATATACCACAGGTAGATCAATATCATGAAACACTACCCTGGTTAACCGATTACCCACTATGGGTAGCCACCATCTTAGTCATTGTTTCCGGCTACCATACACATCTTATTCACATATAGATATAACAGTAAACACAAATAACAGGAGAATAGTGTGATAACTACACACATTTTTGGCACAGTAGACTAAATCCCGAAACCCAAAGCCTAAACGATTTGCACCTGAACTTGCCGAAATCCTGCTACACAACCTTATGTTAGATTCGGCTCAACCCAAAAGAACACATGAAATGGCCTTCGGCCCAACGATATTCCCTGCTTACCTTGATCACTCAAATCCCGAAAGATCTCCACTCCTTTAACGTTAGCCTACAGAAATCCCAATATCACTTTTCATGGATTCGGCCATAACAGTGAAAATGAAGTTAGCCTTCCCGATTTGATATCCTAATGGAAAATAATTGAGACTCATCTAGAAAGAAACCTCTTACCACAATACTCAAAACCGATTGGAAGATTGATGGAAGATGAATGTTGACACCTCCCCCTCTATAGGCTCTAGTAGATTCGGCCAAGGTTTCCCAACCAAGAGAGATTTGTTCAGCTTTCTAAAAGAGAAGAGAGAAGCATAGGCACAACGAGGAAAGAAATTACGAATGGAAGATCCGGCCACAGAATAGAAGAGTGTATTCGGCTTTATGAAGTCAAGTAAAATTGCAGAAAAAAATAAAAAAAGAAGGAATTGTGATTTATGATGTTTCGACAATGAGAAATAGTGAAGAAAAGATGAGAGAAACACCCTTGATAGTCTCCCTAAATTCGGCTAGTGGTAAAAAGGAAAGGAAAAGAGTTGAACACCTAAGAGTTTTAGGCACAAATGAGAGAATGAGATGAGAGAGAAAATTTTCGGCAAAAAGAGAACTAAAGAAGAAAAGAAATGCCAAAAAGATGATCATTCCCCTTTTCACTACACAATTTCGGTACACACACCCCACTACAACCCAAAAACCAAAAAAGCCACCCTCCAGAGCCCCACATTCGGCCAACTCTTCTTCCCTCACCCAAATCCATTCTTTTTCTCCTACTTTTCCTCTCCTACACTCATTCATATTAGTTTGAATGAGTCTCCCTCTTATCTCTTATCTCAGCCACCAATTTTAAGCTGTTGACCCAATCCATACCTCATCCCCATAGAATTTACACGCCACCCAACTCTCCTTCCTCCTTGACGCAAAAAGCAACTTAAAATGCCAGCCTCGCAGCTCAAACCTCCTCCCCCTTGACACTCCATGTGATGCCACCCTCTCCCCCTTGCATCTAGGCGCTACACTGCCACTTTACTGCTTCCCTTTTTGAGTCATAATCCACCCCAATTTTCTTAAGACCTAGCTCCCTAGCTCCCTTGGCTCACTTAGACTAAAAATTTTCCTATGACTCCTACTCAAACCCAAGGTTTCCCGAAGCCCCCAAATACTTCCAATTAACATACAGTGCACACTAACACACAAATACAAATTAAAATGCACAACCCCCAAATCCTAGATATTACAGTAGAGGCTAGTTGGTAGGATTCTCTGATTGCATATCCGTTACTATTACTGTACTGTGATGGGGTAAGGCCCTAAAGCATACTGCTACTGAAATGGGCTAAAGCCCAAACTGGACTGATACTAATACTGAAAAAAGGCTTAGTCCCAGACTGTGAGTATTAGTATATTGACTATTTGTTTTGTATGGGGGTTACACACTGAGTTTACAAAACTCACCTTTCTGTTTAATCTGTACAGGTAATTGGAAAGATGGAAATGTGCAATTATACACAATCAAAACAAGTAATAAATTGACAAGTAATTGTCGAGTTATCGTACCCACAGGGACTATAAAAGAATTATTTATGAAAGTAATTCTAGACATTTTGGTGAAGGAAAAATATTTCGTTTTGAAAAGAGATAATAAAAAAATAAGAGTTAAAAACTAAGTGAAATAATTAAAATAAAACAAAGAAATTCTAGTGCACGATTCCAAATATGATTTAATCAAGATGATATAATTGTGTTGGATTAATTATATTTCCTTACCTTAGAATTATTAAACTTATGCTTATACTTGTTACAAAAAAATCACGGCAACTCGGTAATTTGCTAACTTATGAACATATTTACAAATAAAAAATCCATTCATCTCTTGTACATATTTCTATGCCAATTCGACCGATTAAATAGATTTATAAAGGTAAACATGTTATTGCACAAACATACTAATCAAATTAAACAATCTCTCATATTCCTATGTCGATTCAAACGATTAATTCAACCTAATAAGCATATAAAAGACTATGTAAGGTAACAAAGTATCCTTACCTTGAAACAGTTTAATCACAATAATCTTGCAAGTTATGCAAGGCATATGTATCGCCAAATACAATGCTAATCTAATCTTCAGCTACCTTAGAAGAATTAAACATGCACTGATTAAGTACTGTGTCCATTAATTACAATTTCAATACGTTTAAATAATTAATTCTTTAGTTATCTAAACAATTATAATGCCAGAATAACTTAGGAATGATTTTACTTAATCAAGCATTTTACCGAGGCCTATAACAACATAAACATAAATTTAATAAATCAAGAGGACGAAATGCAATCAACCCAACATAACTTAATTCAAGATAGATTGATTAAAATAACCATTTCAAAGACATGAATATTCACATATATGTTCATCATTAAAACAACAAAAATTAATAAGATAGGGAACAAGAAGCAAATCCGGTATTTCTCCGTGGCTTGACTGATTACTCATTCATTCGTCTCTGTTGTCCTTGCTGATCAAGGCTTCTACTAACACTCGCTTGCTGCCCCAAATGGATGAGAAAACACCTCTTTTCCAAGAGTGGAAATCGGTACAAGAAGGCTTGGTTTTTTTTTTAAGAAAAAGAGAGAATGGAGAGAAGAGAAGTGAAAAGAGAATGAGAGTGTTGGAGGATGCTTTGAATGGGCAGCAAAAGGAGGTTTATATAGCTGAGGATGGCTGCTAAAAATAGCAAATTTCAGCATCCAAAGAGCCCCCTCATGGCCGGCCATCTTACATGGCAAGGTTGAGACTTTCAACTTTGTTAAAATTAGCCTGGGGCAAATCCGTAAAGCCTTAATTTAAGGTGGGGTTTGAATGCAATTCGGAAGTCTTCCAAGGGTATTTTTACAAGTTCATTTAATCAGAAAAAATGCTGATTTGGGTCAGCATTTGAACGGTTCTAGGCTGCCCAATTGGTGGTTGGTTTAGTTCGCTCAATTTGGTTCAACTGGTGCGGTTCAGATGGGCCATTTTTCCATAATTATTTAAAATTAATTTATTTAGCCCAAATTAAATTGGGGGATAAATTAAAAATAATTATATTATGAATTAATACACATATTTGGACCATCTTAGGCTGGAAATAATTTCTCCTTGTTACTTCAAATTGCTTCTCGATTTTGTTCTTCTAACGGTGTCTACCGGGTCAATTTCGCCCTTTGTACAAATCTGTCAAAACTAATCAAAATTCACTAAAAATAATTGTAAAATTTACTAAAAACTAACATGTTCAATTTTTCAATAATATTTAATTATTTTATGACAAAAGTTCTATAAAAAATGCATGATTTTAAGTAAAATTAGGTATGAAAAAGTATATAAATATTTGTGTTTCCACACCCCAAACTTAAATCATTGCTCGTCCCGAGTAATGCACAAATTTCGAAAAGAATTTCTCAGAAACACTTTTGAAGAACTCCTCCAGAACAACTTCCTTCTCAAAATTATGAATTTAATATACTTAGGCTCAAAAATAAGAAATTTGATAATTATGCTACTTAAGTATACATATTGTTCAAATTACATCCAACAACTATTATAATAGCAAAATTAGACTAAATGCCTCTTTAACAAAGACATGTTAACCCTTACCAATTTGATTTTTTATTATTCCCTTATTCAAGACTAAGCTGCAATCATTAAGTTTAACTTATTTCTTCATATGTTGATCTTAGCAATTTCTCTCCACTAATGTGGGTAGCATAGAAACTTGAATCAATAGGTATTTATTAAGGTTGTAACATGGCTAGGCTATGGGTAGGTAAAAGATAGATAAATTTTGGCTTACAAACCTTAGACTCAGGATAAAATTGAACCATCGAAATTTTTACCTTCGATACACCAACTTATTTTACATTCACATGCTCTTTTATACATCTATTTACTTTCGAGTACATGTTTTTTTTTTCATTCAAATTCAAGCACTTGATTCGTGTACTAAAATTTTCGAGCAATTGATACTTCTTTTCAATTCCCCCAAACTTATTTTCAAACGATATTCTAAATAGTACTGAGTCTAGTGTTTGGGACAATTTTAAAGATAATGAAGAGAAAAATGATGGCTAAATATTGCAAAGGTCCAAATAAAACTAGGCCATATAGTCTCAAAGTTGGTATTTAAAGGATAATTTTATCATGGTCGGCTTGAAAGGCTCAAACGGTCTAAACAATAATTTCCTAAATCATTTTCAATATTCCATGCTTCCTAGGATTTTGCCTCAAGAAATTACTAAGTCAATTCTAAAGACTTAAACTTTCATGCATGCCTAATTTTTTCGTAGGGAACTAAAAAATTTTATGGTACGAATTTGCATGCTTTATTAAAAATACATTCATATCATTATTAAGCTAACATAATAACTTATTGAAATAATAGAACTTTATTAATACTAAAGTTTAGCATACTTAACAAAATTTCAAATTATTGAACAAAATATATCTTAATCATAATTAAAAGAAAATTTTATTCTGAGTGGAATTAATTCAAATTTTCTGTCCCCCTACTAAAAGTGAACAATGTCCTCATTGTTTAAAGTGAATAGATACTATACACCATGTAGGATTTTAGAAAAGAGGAGGCGAGTCAAATTGACTGTTTAAGTACCAAGCTCTCTCTGAATCCAATCCTAGACATGTATATACCTATTGCCACACTTTAGCCTTTGTGACTTGTTCAGATTTTATTCATGATTCCTATCTCTTGTTTTATTTTGAAAAAATCAAAATTCCTAATTAACCTAATCCTAAAATAACTTAAGAATAAAAATAAAATAAAGTTGAGGCCCTCCCTTTTTTATTTTTTTGCCGATCCTCCGAATTTGACTCATCTTTTGCTCCATCATTATTGCCTTTGCATGAATCGCTTTGCTCCCTCTTCGATAATGAACTCGATGTTTCAAATATGAAATCTGAAAACTCAGGCACAAAAATAAATGGGTCATTATAAATTTTCCCAAGGGCAATCCTCATTGAGTCATCCCTTATTTTTCAGTATCTCCAGTAGACTTGTTGCTGCCATTGCATGTGTTGCATTAAGTCCATCAGCTTTGGCAGCTCATCTCGAAGATCTAGGCTAGGTGGTGGAGCTCCAAACATTGAGGTTTCAATATCAGGTTCAGCTTCTGGTTCCATTGGTTCTGCCTCATTAGGGACTTTAGTTGATTGCTCTAGCAGGATCTCTGTGGGATCATCTTTTGCTTCTTCCGGATCCTCACTCTCTTCAACTTGTTACTGTAGAATAGAATCTCCAGCTATTCGGTAGAGATCCCAATCGGTGATTGTGCCCTGACTATACCCTGCCTTCTTTACGTTCGCAAGAATTTTTGCTTTTAAGAACAGAATTGTTACCGTAAAGGGGAAATAGGTTGGGCCAGAACGTCTAACGACACAATTTCGCATTTCTCTTAGGATGATTTTGCCCACATCAATGGTCTTTCCAGTTAGCATCGAGTATAAGAGGACCATTCGATCTAATGAGATTATAGTCCCATGCGAACTAGGCATAAGCCTAAAATAGATGAAATAGAGCCATACATTCGCAAGTGGGGTCAAATATTCTCTTCGACACGTGTGGATTCCTTGCTTTGACACAGTCCACTTAGAATCTAGAACTATAAGTTCCTCACGAATATATTACAAATTTTCAAGCTTAATATTGCTCAACAAAGAAGAATATTCATCGTTTTCGAAATCAGGTAATTCAAAGAACTCATTAATAGCATTTGAATTTATTGGTACCTTGATTCCGTGAACTAGAACTTCGGTCAATTTGCTTGAGGTTAAGTTCACATAGAATTCACGAACTAGTTCCTCATCCACACTTGGTCTCTTTTCACAAAACAATTCCCAATTGAGGGCTTCAGCAACTTGACGAATATGTGCCATAAATTCTTTGTAGTTGCTTTCCTTTAATGTGAAGCCTTCCTCTGGATGCATCTGTTGATTTTTTAAGATACTTTCGTATCTTACTTTGGCTTCTTCATAGTGGAACTTATTTTGTGTTTCATCGATTTGTGCGGAGGCACGAGTTCTCTTGCGAGGCATGATTAACCTAAATATAAGATAGGAAATTTTATTTTCTCAAAAAATTAATTAATAAAAATTATTAATAATTCAATAAGTTGAAAAATTAAATAATTGAATAAAATTAAATTTCAAGAGAAAATTCAGTCTTACCATCCTTTTTTAAGAACTCTTAAAAAAATAATTGAAAGCAAAAGAGGTCGATTTAAGGTAGGTTGGAGGATTTGGCTAAGGATGGGTGAAGGTGTGTGCCGCACAAGTGCTTGGAAGGCAGCTAGGCGCGCGGGCAGATGGTGTGGGGACAGGTAGCAATGCACAAGACGGTCGGTTCAAAGCGACAACGTCAGGTCAAGTAGGCTGTGCATTGGGACGTCTTGTGGTGCTAAGCGTAGGTGCGGAAGATGGCACAGGCAACAAATTGAGGCAGCGAGGTCGAGCAATGCAATCTGTGTGCGATGGACAAGTACGCGTGTGGTCTGCTGGTCGTGTGTTGGCCGACTGCTGGGTGATGTTGTGGCTAGGGTTTGCGGCACTTAAGGGATTTGGTGTTTTGGGTTTTGAGTGATGAATGAATGGAGGGAAGTAAGGGTGGAATTTATAGTGAGAGTAGTAGGAATTAGAGTAGAATTCTTAGTAGAATTTAACAATTAAAATATCCTATTCTAATTCTATTCAAAGTTAACAACAATTAATAATTAAATAAATGCATATTAAATTATTAATGCTATTAATTTATTAAAACAAAAATAAAATATGATTAAAATTAAACTAATCCTAATTCTATGCTAAGTTGATAAAATTGATATATAAATTATAATAGATATAATTATATATTAAAGTTTATCATATTATTATTATTATCTAAATATATATATTGAGTAAAAATATTTATTATAGATTCCTTTTGGAAATATTTGCAAAAGAGGAACCTAGTTTTTGTTATTTATGAAAATAGCAACTAACTTTTAAAATTATTCAATTAAGTCCCTAGACTTCATGAAAATTTGAAATTGAGTTGCAATTTAAAACTTGGTTCAAAATTGACCTTTTTATTTGAAAAACCAAAAATTTATTTTGTCATTTAGGGAATAATTTCTAGGAAAATTATATAAAAATCAATTCCTAGGAAGATTTGAGGGGTCACAAGCGGTCCCGCTTAAGTTCCAATCTCCTAGACAGAATTTATTTAAACATAATAAACCCAAAAATATACCCTAAATAATTTATTAAAAATAAGGAAATTTAAATATCTGATAAACTGAACAAGATTTGATCCCATTCAGGTTTTTATCCGTAGTAATGTTTAAAACGCTGAGCATTGACTTGAAAATTACCTCCCTTACCTTGGAGTTCAACAACTCCATATGGATAGACGCGATGAATCGTAAATGGACAGGACAAATGTGATTTTAACTTACCTAGGAAGAACTTCAATCTGGAATTAAATAACATGACTTGCTAACTTGCTTCAAATTCTCTAACTAGAATGTGCATGTCATGCCATTTCTTGAGTCTTTCTTTGAGCAATTTGGCATTTTCGTATGAGAACATTCGAAATTCCTTTAGCTCATTGAGTTGGAGCATCCGTTTCTCTCTAGCAAGCTTAAGATCCAAGTTGTGTACCATCCTGAATTTATGGGTCTATGCGTTTAGTATAGGAACATGTTTAATATGGTGAAAGGGGTTTAAATTTGGGCTTAGAATTAGGCAAAGGCCCATATTAAATTATTTTAAGGTGGCATCATTAACAATTAAAAAGGAACAAGTTTTGGGTCGCAAGGAGCCCATGTTTTTAGGCTAATTTCGGCACCTTAAATGAAAATAGGGTGACACCACATACAAAAAATTAGGGGCCCAAATATTAAGTTTAATGAGGCCCAAATCTTTTATTTTAAGTAAGTTAAATTTCGGGATTAGGGTTAGTAGAGGTGGACGGCTACAAGGCTAAAAAATAGGAGAAATTATGTGGATTTTTATAAGTGATAATATCATAGATAAAAAGGAGAAAAGTTAGGAGCTTATCTTCAAGGGAAGTGTTGGCCGAAAATCCACTACCTAGAGGAGTGTAAAATTTGTCTACTGCATGGCAAAGAGGGTGCCGAATTTCCCCTCTCTTTTAGCTTGAATTTAAGGGCATTTTCAGTTTTTAGCAGTAGGTGCCAAAATATCTATAAATAGGAGGGGCTAGCTCCTTGTTTCTGAGACTGAAAACCTTAAATTCCTCTCCCATTGTGCCGAATTTCCCTAGCTTCTCCTTCTCCAATTTCTTTTCTCTAATTTCTTCAAAAGCCAAAACTCTTCTCCACTTTTTCCTCCTTGTGCCGATTTCTATAAAAAGCTGAAGCATCCATAGTCTTCTCTTTTATTCATCTTATTTGAGAATTAGTTCTATACTTCCAGCATTTAAATCTTCCATTGGCATTGCCGAATGCTCTTTATAGTGCTAGCCGAATCTCCTACACTAAGGTAAGTGTCGATTTTTGATTAGTTCTCATGATCTATTCCCAGTTTTTGAAAGGCAAAAGTCGAAAGCTAATAGTTTAATGATTTTATGATGGACGGAAATTTGGGATTTGAAGGAAGCTTGGTCAATTAGATCTAAAAGCCGAAAATAGCTAGTCTCCACTTTCGGGATTTTTAAGGTAATAAGATTTCCCTAGATTTCTATTAGATTTATCATTATATGCAAGATCTTAAGGTTATAATGAGAATTAACGATTAAATATTGTGATAGTAGCTCTGATAAGGACTTGTGATGGAATTAAATATAGATCAGGCAAAGGAGAAAATTCCTAAGTTTAAGAAAAGAGCAGTATCTGCCATTCGAGATTGGCCACTTGGTTATGGATTGGCTTCTGAACAACACCTTAGGCAGATAACAATAGTGTCGACTAAGGATAGCGTCGACATAGAAAGCATCATCTTATCGATAATCAGGTGTGTAGATCTCTAATACACTAATAAACATGTTTGTATGATTATATATATGTTATGGGCTTAAAAGCCGGAATGAGGCTGTTTAGACAGTCGAATGGAACCCTAAAAGGGTTAGGCAAGGATGCCAGGTACGTAAACATAGAACTCCCTATGTGTATCAGAAAATATATATGACTGCATGATGTTTTCTTTATGTGTATGCATGGGGTAGGAATATGATATTGAAGGGGAAGTGCATGATAGGTCACTTGGTGATCCGTGGTGGAAATCCCACATATACAAATGTTAGGTCACATAGTGATCGGTGGCTATGCCACATTCAATGATTTCTAATTAATAGGAATAGGCAGTGTGGCTGTCGTTTTGGTGTGTAGCGGATGGAGGGTTGATTGTAGAAATCCCCAAGGTGTGATGGTTAGTACGGGTTGGTGTGTAGAGGATGGAAACCTAGGATGGGTTGGGTTATTGATTATTTATTGTTTACCCTGTGATTATAATTGTTGCCTTATGTGTAGGCCAGGGCCCATAATGTGTTTGTGGGCTCAGGTCGTTGTGTGTTTTGAGATTTATACACTGAGTCTTGGTGACTCACGCTTTCCTTTTCTCTACTCTTCTAGATGAGCAGTAGATCGTGGACATAGGAGCCAAGACGGACTCGAGGGGCCATCAAGTTTTATTTCTACAAATTATTTTTGGGATTTCTTTAAATTTTATTTTATTTTTTTGGAATATTTATGTAAGAAGGCCCTTAGTTTTATTCAACTAAGAAGTTTTCAATGTTATGCAACTTATGATAAGGTTTATTTATACTTAATAATAGTAATACAAGGGATTTTACTTATTTATCCAAATAATGTCCAATTGACTTACGATTTCCATAACGAACAAAGCAAAAGTTTTCAATGTACAACTCGTAGCATACCAGATCTGGTCAAAATGCATGGGTCGGGTTTGGGGGTGTTACGTTTAGGTATCAGAGCCCAGTTCAAAACTCGGGCTGTGAAATGGGCCTAGAGGTGTTTTGGAAAAAAAAATTAGAAAAATGTCTGGTTTGAGGATATGGCTTTCGAGTCTACCGACACCCGATCCATGCAGGTAAGTATTCTAAACTTTTTGGGTGTTATATATCTATGCGGGCTTGATGGGCTTTATGGGACGTAGACTAATTAGATTTAAAACTTGATGGACTCTAGGCTTAGCTGAAACAACTCCTTAAATTTCATAAGACCTAACCTCACAAAACAAAACCCATGAACGAGTCGCAAGACTAGGGTGTGGCAACAGGCATACGCATGTCTAGGAATAGATCCGGAAGAGCTTGGTATTTAAGAAGTCCTAGTGACTCACCTCCTCTTCACTGGAATCTTACCTAGTGCGTAGTGGCTGTTCACTCTAATTATGAGGACTTGTTGATGGGCCAAACCTATAATTAAAACCCAGAAGGGACCAACCACCCTATTTTGCAAACAAAAACCCCTAAGTTTTGTAAATTTCAAAAGAAATACACTTGATTTGTGAAAATTTCCAACCAACAGTGAATTTGTAAAATGCCTATGTTTTGAAAATTTACCCGAAAACCGTATGTTTACAAGAGTAACTATATTTTTTTTCAAAATACCCCTTCAAAAATAATAATAATAAAAAAAAAACGCGACAACAACAACATCAAAATATCCCTGATTTGAAAAATTATCGAAATGCCCTGAATGTCAAATTTACTAAAATACCCCCGGATCTTAAAGATTACTGAAATACCCCTAGATTGCAAAATTACTAAAATACCTTTATTTTACAAAATCACCAAGGAACCTTATTTTGAAAAATTACAAAAACACCCCTGTAGGATAAAATCACGAAAATACCCTTGGGTAGTAAAACAACAACAACAACAACAACAACAACAACAACAACAACAACAACAACAACACTTTTCTGTGATGAACGTAAGTTCATGGATGTTGATGATTGAATGTATGTGTTTCCTAGAGGATATGAACTTGAGATCATTGTGAATATGAATTGAAAGAACTACTTTTAAAACTATTATCCATAAGACTGTTCGTGGTTAATCAGTGGAAGAAAACTAATAGTTCACAAAATTTCTAATCAAATAAACGTGAAGCAGTAGAATGAGTACAAGGGGACGAGGACGCTCTAGATGTGAATATCAGTGCGTACCCTACCATAGTATACTAAGTGTTTATTTTGACATTAGAATAAGAGTGCGTAGCAAAAGCATAGTAGTGAGACTTAGGTAGTTTGATTACTAGTTAATTGGAAATTTCGAGGACGAAATTTCTTTAAGGGGGTAGAACTGTAACATCCTGAATTTATGGGTCTATACGTTTAGTTTAGGAATATGTTTAATATGGTGAAAGGGGTTTAAATTTGGGCTTAGAATTAGGCAAAGACCCATATTAAATTATTTTAAGGTGGCATCATTAACAATTAAAAAGGAACAAGTTTTGGGTTGTAAGGAGCCCATGTTTTTAGGCTAATTTCGGCACCTTAAATGAAAATAGGGTGATGCCACATACAAGGAATTAGGGGCCCAAATATTAAGTTTAATGAGGCCCAAATCTTTTAATTTAAGTAAATCAAATTTCGGTATTAGGGTTAGTAGAGGTGGACGGCTACAAGGCTCGAAAATAGGAGAAATTATGTGGATTTTATAAGTGATAATATCATAGATAAAAAGGAGAAAAGTTAGGAGCTTATCTTCAAGGGAAGTGTTGGCCGAAAATCCACTACCTAGAGGAGTGTAAAATTCGACTACTGCATGGCAAAGAGGGTGTCGAATTTACCCTCTCTTTTAGCTTGAATTTAAGGGCGTTTTTGATTTTTAGTAGTAGGTGCCGAAATATCCATAAATAGGAGGGGCTAGCTCCTTCTTTTTGACACTGAAAACCCTAAATTCATCTCTCATTGTGCCGAATTTCCCTAGCTTCTCTTTCTCCAATTTCTTCAAAAGTCAAACTCTTTTCCACTTTTTCCTCCTTGTGCCGATTTCTCCAAAAAGCCGAAGCATTCATAGTCTTCTCTTTTATTCATCTTATTTGAGAATTAGTTCTATACTTTCGACATTTAAATCTTCCATTGGCATTATCGAATCCTCTTTCTAGTGCTAACCGAATCTCCTATGCTAAGGTAAGTGTCGATTTTTGATTAGTTCTCATGATCTATTCCCGATTTTTGAAAGGCAAAAGTCGAAGGCTAATAGTTTGATGGTTTTATGATGGGCGGCAATTCGAGATTTGAAGGAAGCTTGATCAATTAGATCTAAAAGTCGAAAATAGCTAGTCTCCACTTTCGAGATTTTTAAGGTAAGAAGATTTCCCTAGATTTCTATTAGATTTGATCATTATATGCAAGATCTTAAGGTTATAATGAGAATTAACGATTAAATATTGTGATAGTAGCTCTGATAAGGACTTGTGATGGAATTAAATATGGATCAGGCAAAGGAGAAAGTTCCTAAGTTTAAGAAAAGAGCAGTATCTGCCATTCGAGATTGGCCACTTGGTTGTGGACCGGCTTCTGAACAACACCTTAGGCAGGTAGCAGTAGTGTCGACTAAGGATAGCGTCGACATAAAAAGCATCGTCTTATCAATAATCAGGTGTGTAGATCTCTAACACACTAATAAACTGTATGTATGACTATATATATGTTATGGGCTTAAAAGTGGAATGAGGTCATTTAGGCAATGAATGGAACCCTAAAAGGGTTAGGCAAGGATGCAGTGCGTAAACATAGAACTCCCTATGTGTATCAGAAAATATATATGACTGCATGATGTTTTCTTTATGTGTATGCATGGGGTGGGAATATGATATTGAAGGGGAAGTGCATGATAGGTCACTTGGTGATCCGTGGTGGAAATCCCACATATACAAATGTTAGGTCACATAGTGATCGGTGGCTATGCCACATTCAATGATTTCTAATTAATAGGAATAGGCAGTGCGGCTGTGGTTTTGGTGTGTAGCGGATGGAGGGTTGATTGTAGAAATACCCAAGGTGTGATGGTTGGTACGGGTTGGTGTGTAGAGGATGGAAGCCTAGGATGGGTTGGGTTATTCATTATTTATTGCTTACCATGTGATTATAATTGTTGCCGTATATATGGGCCAAGGCCCATAATGTGTTTGTGGGCTCAGGTTGTTGTGTGTTTTGAGATTTATACACTGAGTCTTGGTGACTCACGCTTTCCTTTTCTCTACTCTTCCAGATGACCAGTAGATCGTGGACATGGGAGCCGAGACGGACTCGAGGGGCCATCAAGTTTTATTTCTACAAATTATTTTTGGGATTTCTTTAAATTTTATTTTATTTTTTTTTGGAATATTTATGTAATAAGGCCCTTAGTTTTATTCAAGTAATAAGTTTTCAATGTTATGCAACTTATGAATTCATGATAAGGTTTATTTATACTTAATAATAGTAATACAAGGGATTTTAAATTTTAAAATGTCACTTATTTATCCAAATAATGTCCAATTGACTTACGATTTCCATAACGAACAAAGCAAAAGTTTTCAATGTACAACTCGTAGCATACCAGATCTGGTCAAAATGCATGGGCCGGGTTTGGGGGTGTTACAAGTTGAGTCATCGAAGAGCCCAGTAAGCTTTGTGCTCGAACTCTAGAGGTAGATGATAGGCTTTCCCAAAGGCCAACTGATCATTATTTTGTCGAGTTTTAAAATTTATAAAGAGAATGATCGAACCTGGAAACTAACTCTGGCAACGACTTGAGGCAAGTGCACCTATCGAACAATAGTATAGCTTAGGCAAGACCGGATTGTCGAACCCAAAGGATCTAAAAGTACTAATACTAACCTTCTTTCTATTATTTAGCCTAAATATTAAGTGATTGGTTGTTTAATCTAAAACTAACTGATTACTAATCTAAGATTCAAAGACAAAAAGAATGAATTGAAGAAATAACTTTAGGAAAACTCAGTTGACTAAGACGATACCCTTAGGAAGAATCCACCTAGACTTCACTTGTTATCTAACACTAAACCAGACAATTTATTCACTTGAATTGATCTGTAGGATTCCCTAATTTATATTAAACCCTCTCTCGAGGCGAATAACGTCTAACCCTAGGTTGATTAATTGAAATCTCTTTCTAATTAAAACCTCTAGAATCGCATTAACTCGATCTATGGACTCCCATATTAGGTTTCACCCTAATCCAAAAAAATCTCGTCACCCTATCTCTAGGCACGCGATCAACTCCACTTAATTATGCTAGATCTACTCTTAGGCAGGGACTTTTGCTCCACCACCTAAGCACATCCAACTTGATTCAATATCCTGGAAATATTAACACAAGAATTATGCTCACATAATTAAGAACAAATCAAGTATTTATCATATAGTTCAGAAAACAATAACAAGATCTATCTTAGGTTTCATCCCTTTAGGTATCTGAAGGGTTTAGTTCATAACAATAAAAGAAAACATCTCAGAAGAAAAGATGAAACAAAACATAAGAAATCCCTAAAACTCCCTAAAGGAATTGAAGGAGAAATCCGCCGTCTTGAGTAGAATTCTGGCTTCTTGAGATGGATCAACTGGCTATCTTCGAGTGATTCCCACAAATCTGGCCTTTCTGGCTCGGCTCTTTGGCCTAGCTAACCGCCCTCGAACGTCAAAAGCCCTGGCAGAAGGCTTCTGCCAAACTCCCCGCTTAAGTTGTCCCCTAGGGTGTTTATATAGACTTTGAGATGCCTTACTTGCCCCCTACATATCCTAATTCAAGTAGAATTCCTAGGGTGTTTGAATAGGCTTTGGAATGTATTTCTTTGCCTTCAAGTATCCTATTCCGAATAAAACTCCTCTTGGCTCGGTAGGGACACGGCCATGGAACACACCCGTGTGAATCGATTTCAGGTCGTGTTGGAGTCTACTGAAGAGACATGCCCATGTGTTTCGGGGTCCAGGCCGTGTTAGAGTAAATTAGGGAGGCACGGCCGTGTCGTCTTGGGCCCAAGCTGTGTTGATTTCTTCTTTGGCCCAATTTGGTCTGTTTTAGGCCCGTTTCTCATTCTTTTCATCCCTAGGTGCTTTCCTGAGTATAAAACATGAAAAGAAAGGATTAAGAGCACCTTTTTACACAATTCAGGGAATAAATCATCCAAAAGTATTCTAAATGTGGGATTAAAATATGTTACTTTTACGGTTTATCAAATACCCCCACACTTAAGCTTTTGCTTATCCTCAAGCAAAATTCTCAACTTACAATTAAAATGAACTTTCCACAATTCATAATTCTCATTAACAATGCCTCATCATAATTCATAGATAATTTATACATGGATAATTTAACTCAAGGACTCCTAAAGATTCAAACAATTCTAAGTCATATATTTGTAGCATGAAAACATAGGTGTCTCCCTTCATCTAAATAATTACCTTTAATTCAAAATCGGCAAGGATTGACATCCTCACTAAAGATTCACTCAAAGCACTCAAAGTGTTTAATGTTTAGGACAAAGCACTCATAAGTCGAACCTGAAAAATTAATCCCATAGGCTTGCCTGAAAATCATATCTCCACCACTGTAATATGAGATGATATACAAATCAAAAGGTCTTTTAAGGGTTGTAACAGGGCTTGGGTTAAAGGTATGGAAAAAGGCTAAATTAGAGGGTTAGAGAGATTGACCTGACAAATTACCTAACTTTAGAAAAAGAATTGAACTAATAATTTGAATAATTATATCACATGAAAATACTAATAATACGAGCTTCTTCTTCAAGATATTGAAATTAAACATATAAGCTCACTTAATTACAGAACTAATAATGAATATACTTTGATTTTTTTTTAATTTTTATTTAATTAACACTAACACAGATTACATAAGAAAGAACTTTTATAACTGAAATAATATAATTTTGTAACTTATCAAATCAAGTCTCGATAAAAGGGTAGTCAAAAGGAATGGTGATAACAAATACGAGCGGGGTTTTGGGTTAATATTAGTGGGTAAATCAATAAAAAGGGTTGTTAGGATCAAAGAGGTTCACTAAGGGTTAATTGTGAAGGTAGGCTTTTAGTGGAGCGAGTGGGTTAAAACGTAAGTGCCTTTATCATCTCAGTATATCAAATCAAAAAATGTGGTATTGACATGTATAATCGAGGCAAGTTCTAGAACAATAATTCAGTGTTGACACACTCATAATCAATAAAGTGAGCACGGAAAAGAATATATGCTCTATAAGGCTCAAAATCTCACAAAAATTATGGGCATTTGATATTAATCCCTGTAAATTTCAAACTTCAAGGTAATATTCAAATTTAGGTAGACAACCTAGGAAAAAAATTATTCTTGAAAAATAGACGTATCATGCTTGATTCTCTAGTATCTTAAAGTTTAAATCATCAATGCACAATTAAATATGACTTAATCTAAGACATATCAATAAGATTCATAAACCATCAGAAATTTCATCCTAATTAGTAATATGAGAAAAATACTCAAAGTCAAGATATCATTCAGGGATTTGAGAATAATGCAAAAACTTAGGTATTTTTCTCCCCCCACACTTAAGATAGTACATTACCCTCTATGTAAAAAGATAGATAAATAATCATGTGATACTGAAATCAAAAGAGAAGGGGAGAAGTGACACTTTTTGAATTTTTTATTGGGATTACTACTCTCGGCCCGATTTGGAGGAGGAGGCGGTGGTGCTGTGGTAGATGCCAACAGTCACTGTTCTAGATGAAAAATTGGGAAACTCGTGACGGATTAGCCAAGAAGTATTAAGACACATTTAAAATAAACTAATTATGTATTTAAGGATAAGAAAACTAAAGGGAAAGAAAATAGAAAGTAAGATAAAATTAACATAAAAGATGAATGGACTGAGGAGTCCTTATTGTTGGATGGCTCGTGAGGTGGGTGTGATTCCTAAGGCTGTGTTGAGCCGGTGGTCGTGGTTCCAGTGTGATTCCCTAGCAGCCTGAAGAACCTAAAATCAAGAAACTAGAATAAAACAAACTAAATTAAGCATACGAGAGTCAAAGAGAAGGGAATTGAAGTAAAACATAAAAGTAGAATAAAAGTTAAATGGTCTTAAAGACCCTTGGCTTGTAGAGTGGATGAAGTGGCCGGCATGAACTTTGTAAATTGATCTCCCTCTGGGAGATTATGCTTGGCTTTTTCTGCTTCTTTGACATGAATATGTGTAGGCTCAAGAGTTTAGAGACTTGTTATGGAAAAGAGAGAAATTTGAGAAAAAAAAAGAAAGGAAGAAGTTAGGGAGTAGGTGAGAAGGAAGGGAATATGGAGGTTGGGGTTTAAATAGAGTTTTAGGGTTTAACGCTCCCCATGCCCATGGACTGGGGGCGTGTTGTTTCACACGATCGCCTTACACGACCGTGTCTAGATTGCCACGCCCGTTGGTGATAAGTCAGTGTCGTCCACGGCCGCATAAGGGAATATGGAGGTTGGGGTTTAAATATAGTTCTTCTCTATTTGCACGAGGTATATGATCCAGCTCAGGTCTGCGGCATTGTGGTTGATCCTGTGGTGAAAGGTGAACAAATTGGTCATCAACTAAATTTACTTTCTCACCTTCATCAATTGATGTCTTGGTCGAGTTAGGAGCTTGTAGACTGATCGATTCATCACCTACACGAAGAATGAGTTCTCATGTGCCAACATCAATTTTAGTCCTGGTAGTTGCTAAAAAGGGTCTTCCTAAAATTAAAGGAATCGAATTATCCTCATCCATGTCTAAGACAACAAAATCTATTGGGAAAACAAATTTATCAATTTTTACAAGAATATCTTCAATAATGCCCCTAGGAATTCTAACAGTTTTATCAGGTAATTGAATACTCATCCTAGTTTGTTTGGGTCTCCCTAGACCTAACTACTTAAACATTTTATAAGGCATGGCATTTATACTTTCCCCTAAATCAGCTACGGCATAATCAACAGTTAGTCTACCAATTAAACATGGAATTGTAAAACTCCCTGGATCATTTAGCTTTCGCAGTAGTCTATTTTGTAACATTGCTAAGCATACTGCGTTTAATTCCACATGTGGCTCCTCGTCTAACTTACGCATGTTTGTCAAAAGTTATTTTACAAATTTCCTTGAATCTGGCATCTGTGAAAGATCTTCAAAAAGTGGTAAGTTAAAATGTAATTTCTTTAAGAGTTTAAGAAACTTACTGAACTGTTCCTCTATATCGTCTCTCTTCAACGCTTCGGGATAAGGTATGCGAGGTTGGTACTCTTTGATTACCGATTTTGGCTTTCCTTGTGTTACCTCAACTTTACCTTCTTCTACCTCACTTTCTTGTATTGAATTGGGTTCATCTAACCCTACATTTTCTTGAGCTGTTATGGCTTGGATTTGCTCCTTTGGGTTAATCTCAGTGTTTCTTGGTAAACGTCCTTGCAGTCATTCAGAAATTAACTTTGCAAGTTGTCCAACTGACTTAGTAATTTCCCCAATTGACTTAGTAAGTTCCCCAACTTGGTTCTTGATCCCTTCAATTGATTTTTTTGGTTTTTAAGTGTTTTTTCAATGCCTTGGAAATGGTTTTCTATGGCTGCCATGAATTTTGTCAACATCTCTTCAAGGTTCGGTTTCTTTTCTTATGGATATGGCTGATTTTGGAAATTTTGAGGAGATTGTTGTCTTTGATTTCCTTGATTTCCTTGACCTCCCCATGAAAAATTTGGGTGGTTCCTCCAACCTGGATTATAAGTATTACTATAAGGGTTATTATTAGATTTGAAATTATTACCTATATAGTTCATCCATTCGCTTTTTGTGCCCGGTTGGTAGGGTGGGTACTCAGGATTCGCCACAGTTCCACTTGCGTCGCACTGCATTACTGGATGTACCTGCAAAGAACACAAACTATCAAGCTTTTTATTCATCATCTCTACTTGCGTTGATAGCATGGTTACTGCGTCGAGGTTGAAAACTCCGCCTGATTTTGTTGGTTTTGTTCTTGTAACCTACCACTGATAGTTATTTAGTGACATCTCTTCAATAAACTCGTAGGCTGCCTCAGGAGTTCTGTTGTTCAGGGTTCCACCAACGGCTGAATCAATTAGTTGCCTCGTTGAGGGGTTTACACCGTTATAGAAAGTTTGGACTTTGAGCCATAAGGGTAAACCATGGTGTGGACACCTTCTTAAGAAATCCTTGTATCTTTCCCATGCATCGTATAATGTCTCTAAATCCATCTACACAAAAGAAGAGATATCATTCCGTAATTTGGCTGTTTTGGCCTGTGGGAAAATTTTAATAAAAATTTTTCGGTCATTTGATCCCATGTGGTGATTGACCCTCGTGGTAACGAGTTTAACTACTATTTGGCTTTATTCCTTAATGAAAAGGGAAATAACCGAAGACGTATGGCATCATCAGAAATGCCATTTATTTTGAAGGTATCACAGAACTTTAAAAAATAAGCTATATGAGTATTTGGGTCTTCGTCCTACAAACCATTAAATTGAACAAATTGTTGAATCATTTGTATAGTGTTAGGCTTTAATTCAAAATTATTAGCAGCTATAGCAGGCCTAACAATACTCAATTCTGCTCCTGTTAAATGAGGTTTAGCATAATCATACATAGTTGATAAACTGTAAAAGTAACACATTTTAACCCCATATTTAGTATGCTTTTGGATGATTTAGCCGTCAATTTATGTAAAAAGATGCTCTTAATCCTTTCTTTTCATGTCTTTTACTCAGAAGAACACCTAAGGATAAAAAGAACGTAAAATAGGCTTAATACGGACCAAAGAGGGCCAACCCAAGAAGTCGGCATGGCCTGGACTTCATGCCACACGGTCGTGCCCCAATATTTAGATTACACACGGTCACACCCTGATTTACACGACCGTGCCTCATCGACAAAAAAGCCCAACACGGCATGGACTTCATGCCATACGGCTGTGCCCCAATTGGCAGACTCGAAGCACGGCCTCAGCCCATATATTACACAGGTGCATCATAGCTGTGCCTAAATCGACAGGATGGAAACACGACCTGGACCACGATTTACACAGGCATGTCAAGGCCGTGCCCCTGCCGTAGGAAAGAACAATTTCACTCAGAATTGGATGCTTGGAGCCCAAGAAACGCAATCCTAATTCCACTCAAACACTTAGGATGAATTTCACTTGAATTACGAGTACTTAGGAGCCAAGTAAAGCATCCCAAACATCTATATAAACAATCCAAGGCAGCAATTCAAGGTCGTCAGGTTTTAGCAGAGTTTTCTGCCAGAGCTTTACTCGTTTAGGAAATTACTCGAAGATAGCCAATTAATCCATCTCAAGAGTCGAATTCTACTCAAGACGGAGGATCTCTCTTCAATTCCTTCATGGGTTTTAAGGATTTCCTATGTTTTGTTTTATCTTTTCTCTTGAGATGATTTCTTGTTTAATTATGAACTAAACCCTCGGATACCTAAAGGGATGAAACCTATGATGGATTTTGTTATTTAATTCTTTCGATTTATATGATAAATACTTAGTTTGTTCTTAATTATGTTGCTTAAATTTATCCGATGTGCTTAGGTGGAGGAGGAATAGACCCTGCCTAAGAGTAGATCTAGCATAATTAAGCAGAGTTGATCGAGTGCCTAGAGATAGAGTTACGAGATTTTGTCAGATTAGGGTGAAACCTGATATAGGAGTCCATTGATCGATTTATTGCTTCCTTAGGGGGTTATTATAAGAGAACGAGAGTTCCACTAATTAACCTAAGGGTTAGACATTATTCGCTTCGAGAGAAGGTTTAATATAGGTTAGGGAGTCTCACGGATCAAGCTAAGTAAAAGAAATCATATGAATTGGAAGTTAGATAATAAGTGAAGTATAGGTTGATTCTTCCCGAAGGTATCGTCTTTATCAATTGAGTTTTCTTCAAAGTCTTTTCCCAAAGTTTATTATTTTTCCTTTGCATTTAAAGTTTAAGTATTTCATTTGTTTTATTTTAATAAACCAATCACTCCATATTTAGGCTAAATAATAGAAAGACAGTGAGTAATAGTACTTTTAGGTTCCTTGGGTTCGATAAGATATTCTTGCCTGAGCTATACTACTCTTCGATAGGTGCACTTGCCTCTATCGTTGTCACAGTCAGTCTACAGGTTCGATCACTCTTTTCTAAATATTAAAACTAGACTGTTTTGCAGTGAACAAGTTATTGGCGCCGTTGCCGAGGAATTCTAAAATATTACGAAAGCTCTATTTTTATTACTTTAGCCATTATTTCTAATTTTTAATAATTTTACTAGTCTTCCTTATTAAACTTGCAAGGTACCTCTAGTTTATGACTAGAAGAAACCCTAGAGGACCATTAGAATACGACAGTGATATTGAAGCTACCGCTTGTAGAAATCGCAGAGAAACTAGACGAGCTCTAGACTACCAAAGAGAAGAACAACAAAACAAATCCAATCCTACTGAAGGGATGCCCGAAAACAATTCGCCTAATGTGCAAGATTAGAATGCTCCGATACTATGTATGATTATGCTAAACCTAATCTGACAGGAGCAGAATCTAGTATTGTTAGGCCTGCTATAGCTACTAATAATTTTGAATTAAAACCTAATACAATACAAATGATTCAACAGTTTGTTCAATTTGATGGATTGCAGGACGAAGATCCAAATACTCATATAGCTAATTTCTTAGAGTTTTGTGATACTTTCCAAATAAATGCCGTTTCTGATGATGCCATACGTCTTCAGTTATTTCTTTTTTGATTAAGGAATAAAGCAAACAAGTGGTTGAACTCGTTACCACGAGGGTCAATCACAACATGGGACCAAATGACCGAAAAATTTCTTTCCAACGTGGAGCATTATTTTCTGCCACATCTTGTGGTGGCGGATTATTCTCGTCCATCCCTTCAGTAGGATTGGATCCATCTTGTTATTCTTCTTCTCTGTAATTTAGGGCTCATCTAATTTCTCTGCGATTCCTGTGAGCGGTAGCTTCAATATTACTGTCGTATACTAGTGGTCCTTTCGGGTTCCTTCTAGTCATAAATTAGAGGTACCTGTGTTGGAAAAGAAATAAAGAAAATTAGCAAGGTTAAAACTAAAATAAAAATAAATTGCGAAAAAATAAAAATAATGGCTAAAGTAATAAAAATTAAGTTTTCTTAATATTTTAGTTCCCCGACAACGGCACCAAAAACTTGATCGTTGCTTTTTCAAGTTTTAAAATTTATAAAGAGAATGATCGAACCTGGAAACTAACTTTGACAACGACTTAAGGCAAGTGCACCTATCGAACAGAAGTATAGCAAAGGCAAGACCGATTGTCGAACCCAAAGGAACTAAAAGTACTAATACTAACCTTCTTTCTATTATTTAGCCTAAATATTAAGTGATTGATTGTTTAATCTAAAACTAACTAATTACTAACCTAAGATTCAAAGACAAAAAGAATGAATTGAAGAAATAACTTTAGGAAAACTCAGTTGACTAAGACGATACCCTTAGGAAGAATTCACCTAGACTTCACTTGTTATCTAACACTAAACCAGACGATTTATTCACTTGACTTGATCTGTAGGTTTCCCTAATTTATATTAAACCCTCTCTCGAGGTGAATAACGTCTAACCCTAGGTTGATTAATTGAAATCTCTTTCTAATTAAAACCCCTAGAATCGCATTAACTCGATCTATGGACTCCTATATTAGGTTTCACCCTAATTCGGCAAAATCTCGTCACCCTGTATCTAGGCACATGATCAACTCCACTTAATTATGCTAGATCTACTCTTAGGTAGGGACTTTTGCTCTACCACCTAAGCACATCCAACTTGAATTAATATCTCGAAAATATTAACACAAGAATTAAGCTCACATAATTAAGAACAAATCAAGTATTTATCATATAGTTCAGAAAACAATAACAAGATCTGTCTTAGGTTTCATCCCCTTCAGGTATCTGAAGGGTTTAGTTCATAACAATAAAATAAAACATCTCAGAAGAAAAGATGAAACAAAACATAAGAAATCCCTAAAACTCCCTGAAGGAATTGAAGGAGAAATCCGCCGTCTTGAGTAGAATTTCAGCTTCTTGAGATGGATCAACTGGCTATCTTCGAATGATTCCCACAAATCTGGCCTTTTTGGCTTGGCTCCTTGGCCTAGCTAACCGCCCTCGAACGTCAAAAGCCCTGGAAGAAGGCTTCTGCCAAACTCCCTGCTTTAGTTGCCCCTTAGGGTGTTTATATAGACTTTGAGATGTCTTACTTGGCCCCTACATATCCTAATTCAAGTAAAATTCCTACTAGGGTGTTTGAATAGGCTTTGGAATGAGTTTCTTTGCTTTCAAGTATCCTATTCCGAGTAAAACTCCTCTTGGCCGCGGTAGGGACACGGCCATGTGAATCGATTTCAGGTCATGATCAAGTTTGCTGAAGAGACACGCCCGTGTGTTTCGAGTCCAGGCCATATTAGAGTAAATTAGGGAGGCACGACCATGTCGTCTTGGGCCTAGGCCATGTCGGTTTCTTCTTTTGCCCAATTTGGTCCGTTTTAGACCCATTTCTCGTTCTTTTCATCCCTAGGTGCTTTCCTGAGTATAAAACATGAAAAAAAGGATTAAGAGCACATTTTTACATAATTCAGCTTCCAAAAGTATGCTAAATGTGGGATTTAAATATGTTACTTTTATGGTTTATCTCCAACCAGTAGGGTGACATTCCTAAAGATGTCTTATATGTTGTTCTATAAGCCCATAAAGCATCATCTAGTCTTTTGGACCAATCTCGTCTGTTTGGGCAAACTACCTTCTCAAGTATGCCTTTGATCTCCTTTTTCGCCAGCTCATTTTTCTGCGGATGGTAAGCTTTAGCAACTTTATGTTTCACTCCATGTTTATCTAGCAACCATTTTAACCACTTGTTCACGAAATGGGTCCCTTCATCGCTGATAATAGCTCTTGGGGTTTCAAACCTTGTGAACACGTATTTCTGCAAGAACTTCATCACAACCTTAGCATCGTTCATTGGATAAGCTTCAGACATGACCCACTTGGACACATAATCTACTGCTACCAATATGTACATGTGACCAAAACACGGAGGGAAAGGACCAAGAAAGTCAATACTCCAAACATCGAACAATTCTGCCTCAATGATATTTGTTCGAGGCATCTCATTTCTGTTGGTGACATTTCCAACCCTCTGACATCGATCACAACTCTTTACGTAAGCGTATGCATCCTTGAATAGTGTGGGCCAAAAGAATCCGACTTGTGATACTTTGGCAGCAGTGCGAGTACCTCCGAAGTGTCCCCACTCGAGCTGAGTGACAATGGTATAAAATCTTTGGTATTTCATCTTCTGCCACACATCTCCTGATCATCTAATCTGCACACTTTTTAAACAAATATGGCTCTTCCCAGAAATAGTACTTCGCATTGTGAAGAAACTTTTTCCTTTGTTGATACATTTTATCAATCGGTATCAAACCACAAGCTGAATAGTTAGCAATACCTGAAAACCAAGGAATATTATGGACATGATTTACCTTCAGTGTGTGTTCACCTGGAAATGTCTCCTGAATCAATACAAGTGGAGAATTTTCCTCTGCAGCTCCTATCTAGACAAGTGATCTACTACTTGGTTTTCTACTCCCTTTTGATCTTAAATTTCTAGATTAAACTCTTGAAGTAGAAGTACCCACCGGATTAATTTGGCTTAGCATTTTTCTTGTCCAGTAAATATTTAATTGTCGAGTGGTCCGTATAAACAATCACTTTGGTACCTACAAGATAAGATCAAAACTTGTCGAAAGCATATACAATAGAAAGTAACTCTTTTTTTGTTACCGTATAATTCAGTTGTGCTCCTGTTAGAGTCTGACTTGCGTAGTAGATGGGGTGAAAAACTTTGTTCCTTAGCTGGCCCATGACAGCTCTAATTACGAAGTCACTTGCATCACATATCAATTTGAATGGCAAATCCCAATCTAGTGTGACGATGATGGGTGTCGTAACTAATCGATTCTTCAACTCTTTGAATGCTCTTAAACATTCATCATCCAATAATTTTCACAATGGTTTTGCAATTTTGAAGAAGTCTTTGATAAATCTACGATAAAAATCAGCGTGGCCCAAGAAACTCCTAACACCATTTACAGATGTTGGAGGTAGGAGTTTCTCAATAATGTCTACCATTAATTTGTCTACCTCGATTCCATGTCTCGATATCCGATGCCCTAGAACAATCCCTTTTCATACCATGAAATGGCACTTTTCGCAATTAAGTACTAGGTTTGTTTCCTCACATTGTCTTAGTACCTTAGCTAGATTGGCTAAACAATCATCATAAGTGTCTCCAAATACTAAAAATTCATCCATAAAAACTTTTAAATACTTCTCAACCATGTTAGTGAAAATTGACATCATACATATTTGAAATGTAGTAAGTGCATTACATAAACCAAATGGCATGAGTCTAAATGCAAACGTACCGTACAGACAGGTGAATGTCATCTTGTGTTGATCTTTCGGTGCCATTGTAATGTGATTATACCTGAGTATCCATTGAGAAAATAGTAATAGTCTCACCCCGTGAGTCTATCAAGCATCTGGTCAAAAAATAGCAAAGGAAAGTGATCTTTCTTGGTCGCCTTGTTTAGCTTTCGGTAATCGATGCAAATTCTCCATCCCGTAACTGTTCTGGTCAGTATCAAGTCGTTATTCTCATTCTTAACGGCCGTGATACCTCATTTTTTTGGCACGTACTGGACCAGACTTACCCATGAATTGTTTGAGATGGGGTAAATTATACCCGCATCCAACCACTTGAGAATTTCCTTCTTTACTGCATCCTTCATGATGGGGTTTAGTTTCTATTGTCCATCAATCGTTCCTCTCTCGCCATCTTCTAATATGATCTTGTGCATGCATACAGATGGGCTAATACCGTGAATATCAGTTATGGTCCATCCAATATCCTTCTTGAATTGTTTCAAAACTATGATAAGTTTTTCTTCTTGTTCAGTAGTTAATTCTGCTGAAATAATCACATGCAGAGTAGAAGCGTTACCTAAATAAACATATTTTAAGTGTGTAGGTAATACCTTGAGTTCTAACTTAAGTGACTCCTCGATTGATGCTTTTGGCTAGGTGTAATCCCTTTTCTCTAATTCCAAAGATTCAAAATGGGATTTCGGATTAAATCCCTTTTGATTAGCTTCTAACAAAGCTAAGTATTCATTCTTCTCTTTATCAATTGGAGGGTCTAATGTCAGAATTCGTTCCGAAGGATCCTCAACATAATTGAGGTCTTTCTCCACTATTAATTCCTCTAAATCAGATACTGCAGAACAATCATCAATTGTGTCAAGAAATCACATTAAATTAAAAACATTAAATGTTACCTGATCATCCTAAACATTCATAGTCAGCTCGCTCTTCTACACATCAATAAGGGTCCTTCCAGTTGCTAAGAATGGTCTTCCTAGGATAATTGGCACTTCTTTGTCTGCTTCAGAGTCTAGAATTACAAAGTCAGCAGGAAAGATAAATTTATCTACACGTACCAATACATCTTCAATTTTTCCTTCTGGATGCTCTAAGGATCGATATACTAGTTGAAGTGTAACTGTAGTAGGTCTAACTTCACTTATCTCTAACTTTCTAAATATTGACATAGGCATCAAGTTAATGCTTGCACCTAAGTTACATAATGCCTTACCACAATAGGTTGCTCCAATATTGCACGGTATGGTAAAACATCCAGGATCTTTCAATTTTGGGGGTAGTTTGTCCTGAAGATATGCACTGCATTCCTTCGTCAGGGCTACCGTCTCAAGTTCTCCAATTCTTCGTTTCTTAGACAGGATATCCTTCATGAAGTTGACATGATTCAGCATTTGCTCAAGTGCTTCAACCAACAGGATGTTGATGTGAAGTTGCTTAAGTACGTCAAGGAACATCTTGAATTGAATCTCCTGACTCTGCTTCTAAAGTCTTTGAGGGTAGGGTGGTGATGGTTTCTTCACTGGAACTAGTAATGGTTGATTCGTCTTCTGTGGTAATTCTGCATCTAATGGAGTTGTTAGTTGATTAGATTTAGGTGGTTCTGATGTTACCTTAATGGGTTTTGTAGATTCTGGTTCTTTTGAAACTGGAATTTCAAGACTCGATTGAACTTCCTCTAAGTCTTGAGCCTCAACTTGCTCCTTTTCAGCTTCAATGGTATTGGGCTCTAACGTCTTTCCACTCCTCAATGTCAGCGCTTTGCAGTGCTCCTTTCCTGGATTTCTCAGATTTTTCATATCACTAGGTAAGGTACTTGTGGTCAGTTCCTAAGTTCAGTTGCAAGCTGGCCCATTTGGTTTTCCAGATTCTTCAATGTAGCTGCTTGGCTTTGGATTAAGGCATCATTCTTTGCCATGTATTCCTTCAGTAAACTCTCCAAGCTATTGGATGCTTCAACTTGAACTGGTTTCTGGACTTCTTGAGGGAAACTAGGCAACTGGGTTGGTCTAGATTGGGTGTACGTGTTACTGGTTCTAGCCCCTTGGTTACTCCAACAAAAACTTGAGTTGTTTCTCCACGATGGGTTATAAAAATTGGATTTCAGCCCTTACCTTCCTCAGTTTTGGTTCTGATTACCTATGTAGTATACAGATTCTGGGTTCGATGGACATTCTTCAAAAAAATGTCCTTCCCCACAATAGACACAGGCTATATTCTCAAATTGATTAGGCGGTTGTGCTGCAAAACTATTAGACCCATTAGTAGTAATATGTTTAAGCATTGAGAATATTGATGATACCTGAGATGCGAGTGAAGTAAGATCGTCTACTTCATGTATTCCAGCGACTCGTCTTCCTGACGCTGCTCGACTGGTTGGCCATTGATAGTTGTTACTGGCGATCCTCTCGATAATTTCATAAGCCTCATTATAAGATTTAGAAAGGAGAGCACCATTAGCAGAAGCATCCACTACCATCCTTGTGTGAGCATTAAGACCATTGTAAAACGTCTCAAGTTGGATGCAATGTTGAATTCCATGATGAGGGCAATTTCGTAATAACTCTTTAAATCTTTCCCATGCCTCATACAAGGATTCGTCATCCATTTGTTGAAAGGCAGTGATCTCGTTCCTCAACTTAGCATTCTTGCTAGGCGGGAAATACTTCATAAGAAATCTCTCTGCTAACTCTTGCCATGTACAAATTTAGTTCGGTGGCAATGAGTTCAACCAGGCTCGAGCTCTGTCCCTGTAACAGCCTGATTTTGACCCTAATCAGAATAGTGATTTTGGGACCACAAATTCGAGTCAAAAAAATATTTTAAAATTACTTTCAGTCTTTATTATGTGTGAATTTGTTTGTGTTAAATTTTCATGACTTAATTTTGTCGTTTAGGTGTCCGATTAAATAAAAGGACTTAATCATGTAAAATATAAAAGTTACAAACTAAAGTGTAAAGTGCCAATTTGTTAATGGCTTTTTAATATGAGGCCCTTAAAGGGCAATTAGCCCATTTAAGGAGATAGTGGATGGCACTAGGCTTATATTATATAGTTTTCATATTAATTATAAAGGTTATAATAATAAATAATATATTATAATATTATTATAATAAAACAAACATGGAATTTAAAAGCCATGTTCATCTCTTTCTTTTCTTATGACCAAAAAAAAAAAAAGAAAAGAAAAAGAAATAACGAAGCTTAAGGTTTGGCACTTTTGAAGCTTCCTCTTACGCCTACTAAGAAGGACTCGATATGGGTGATTGTGGATCGATTGACAAAGTCCGTGCATTTCATACATGTTCGGGTTGATTACTCTCTGCAAAGATTAGTGAAGCTGTATGTAGCAAAAATTGTGAGACTGCATGGAGTTCCGGTGTCGATCATATTGGATAGGGATCCTAGATTTACGTCGAGGTTTTGGAGGGTGTTGCATCAGGCTTTAGGTACCAGGTTGGACTTCAGTACGGCATTTCATCCACAGTCAGATGGCCAGTCTGAAAGGGTAATTCAGGTGTTGGAGGATATGTTGAGGGGTTGCGTTATCGACTTCAGGGGTAGCTGGGAAGAATTCTTGCCTTTCGCGGAGTTTGCATTCAATAACAGTTACCAAGCAAGTATTCGGATGGCACCGTATGAAGCATTGTATGGACGAAAGTGTTGCACTCCTATGTGTTGGACAGAATTAGGTGAATGTCATGTTTTGGGTCCAGAGATAGTGGCAGAATCAGAGGAAAAGGTTAAGGTAATCCGAGCACGTTGAAAGAGGCATCTGACAGACAGAAGTCGTATGCAGATATTAAGCGAAAAGAGATAGAATTTACCATGGGAGACAATGAATTCCTGAAGGTTTTGTCGTGGAAGAAGTTGATGAGGTTTGGAAGCAATGGTAAACTGAGTCCCAGGTTTATAGGGCCTTATAGGGTTTTAAAGCGAGTAGGGCCAGTGTCAATGCTACATCGTTATCGTTCGGATCCATCTCACGTAGTGCCAGTTGAGGAAGTTGAGTTGAGACCAGATTTGTCCTACGAAGAAGAACCGATTCAGATTCTGGAGCGAGATGTGAAGGTACTTCGAAAGAAAGCAGTTCCTCTAGTCAAAGTATTATGGCATAACCATGGTGCAGAAGAAGCTTCGTGGGAACTGGAGGAAGATATGCAACAGCAATACCCTCATTTATTTTGATCAGGTAATTTCGAGGCCGAAATTATTTTTAAGGGGGGTAGAACTGTAACATCCGAGATTTAGGGGTCTTGTATTTCTTTCTAAGTTACATGTATGTGGTAGTGTGCTCTGTATGCTGTTTATATGTGTTTGGGGGTCTCGGGAAAATCTTGAGGCTAAGTTTGGACCTTAGGTAAATTTTTGGTTTAGAGCCTTTAGGGGAAAGCTAGGGGAGATAGGCCTTAAGAGTTCTTGTGTAGAGTCTAGGACACAAGGAATCAAGTGGTAGAGTGGCAAGGGAGGCGCCACTTAGAGCACAAGGGAGTGACGCCTCAGGGAGCTAGTGGGCGCAAGGTTCGAGCTGTAGAGGAAGGATTTTGGGGTTACTTTTTGCGTCAAGGGAGTGGGAGAGTTGGACGGCAAGCAAACTCTGCATGGATGAGGTGTAGATTGAGTCAACAACTTAAATTTGTGGCTAAGAGAGGAGGTAGGAGTTTGATTCACTCAAACTCATTTGAATGAGTGGAGGGGAGGAAAAATAGGAGGAGAAGAAGGGATTTGGGTGAGAAAGAAAGAGTTGGTCGAATATGGGGCTTCGGAGGGTGGCATTTTCGGTTGGTGGTAGTAGGATATGTGGGTGCCAAAACTCCTTAGAGTGGGTTCTTTCTTTTAGTATTGGATGTGTAGCTTGTTGATTCTCCCTTCTTCATTTTTTAAGTTTGGCCGCAAGTGTCAACAAGGGACTTTTTCTTTCCTTATGTCCAAAGCCGAATGAGGTAGTGACCATTCGTGCATCTTTTCTTTTCTTTACAATCCCTTCTCCTTTTCTCAATTCTCTCTCTCAAAAAGTCAAACACCCATAAACCTCCAACCCTTTCTTTTCTTTTCATTTGATAAGAAGCTGAATAACCCTTCTATTTTATTGAGTCTTGGCTGAATCTTCTAAGGCATCTCTTCTCTTTCTTTTTCACATTCTTCTCCTATTTCTCAAACCTTTTACTCTAGGCCGAATCTGTGAGACTCTGTTCCATCGGATCTAATAGTTGGTAAGGGTTTCTTGATTCAATTCTCTTCTTTCTCTTTTGATTACCGAAAGTTAGATGTCTAACTTTGTATAAGTGTGGCCGAATCTATTCAAGGTGGTGACCTTGTGTCCATTTTTGGAAGCCGACATTGGGGGGTATCTAGGAGCTTTTAGGTTTTGATCAAGCAAGGTAAGGGGGTACCTTTGGTTCGGCCAAAGGCCACATCTTTTGGCTTTATGCAGTTTAGCCGATTCTAACTAGATTAATGTAGGGGGAGTTTCGACATAGGTGGAGGAGGAGCCTTTGGAACTCAGATCTATTTTGGTAAGAGTATTCAATTAAGATTGGTGTTGTCTCATTTAGATTGATTTAATGTTTAACCGGGTCTCTTGATTAAGTGTCATTCAATGGATGCAAGTACCAGACAAGGAGAGAAAGGGGTTGTCCCTACCCCTATGTTCAATAAACGTTTGGTTTCTGCAGTTCAAGATCGGCCACCGGGGTGTGGGCTAGCATTGGAAAGAGACAAGCAGGTCGTTGTAGTCTCTTCGAGTGAGGACGCTAGGGAAATTGAGAGTCTAGTGCTTCGGGTTATCAGGTGTGTGGTTAATTCACTGTTTCCTGTTAGTCAATTAATTATATGTGTTATGTGTGTGATAACTGGTACAGTGGTTGTGGGGGGAAATTGTTACCCTTAATTGGACATTTCAATAACCAGGTTAGTACCCTATCTAAGGTGTGGTTGTGGTTGATTACTATGGATACTTGTGAGCATGCCGTATGCCTATCTAATATGCCCATGCATTATTCTATCATATCATTATAACATGTTGCATATGCATGGGGTCGGGATGTATATATTCAATGAAGGACAGGGTGTACATTTATGTACGTGGTGATGATTCGCTATGTGCCATATCATCGTTTGATGTCGGCTATGTGCCACATCGAGAGATGATGTTAGCTTTGTGCTTCATCATGGTTGATGATGACCATGGGTCACATCGTGGATATCGAGATTTGATCACATGGTGATCGGTGGCTAGGCCATGTTATATGTTATACTTTGGTCACATGGTGATCGGTGGCTAGGCCACGTTTATTAGCTTTGAGCAGCTCGATTGCCAAAGAGGTGTGTAGCGGATGGAGGGTCGATTTAGTAATCCCCTGGTGTGTGTGGCAGGATACGGGGGTGTGTAGCGGATGGATATTAGGTTGGGATGGGTAACATTTTGCATCATCATGTGTGGTTTGTGGATTGTATGGTTATGGGCCAAGCCCATTTGGGAAACATGTGGAATAATTGCACACTGAGTCTGTTCGACTCACCCTATTTTCTTATACAACGTAGGTGATACGTGAAACATGGATCGGGCTGGAGTGGATTCGAGGTGGCCATGCAGAAGTTGTTTAATTCTTTATGCACTTAGATTTTAAATTGCTTTTGGGTTAATTTCTCTTTCATGTAATAAGCCCATTTTAAATATTTGGGGATTTTTACTATATTTAGTTAGATTGACTATCGGTTAATAATTAGAAACAGTTTTGGAAACAATTTACAACTTAAAGACTTACATTAAAGCTTTAAAACCTGGATACTTATAATAACTCGATTTCTCTTGAGTTTCCAAACGTACGATGGTTTTAAACCGTACACGACCTTCAAGTTTTTCATTATCCTCGGCAACGTATTTTCAAATAAACGAACATATTATAGACCCGTTATCTTTTATAAAACTAAGGAAAATATTTTAAACTCGAAACGTGTTTTCACCCTTAAATCAAATTCTTTTCAAACATTTTTCCTAGTAGCATTCCAAATTCGGACGTGGTGTTTTGGGCCGGGTTTGGGGTGTTACAATTTGGTATCAGAGCCCAGATCAAAACTCGACTTTGAGGGCTTTTGGGCCCAAAAACGTCTTTCAAAGGTGGGTTTTACTAAAACTGGTATTTTTACAAGCTGATCAGGTTTTCTGGCATGGCACCTGAGTCTCCGACCCGATGTCCACCAGGTAAGTACTTTAAACCGTTGCATGATTGTACGTAAGGTAAAGGGTGATATGGGATCATAGATTAGTAAGTTAGGAACTATTAAACCTTAGGATTAGCTTACTCCAACACTAAATTTCATAAGACTTAACTCATTTCACCAAACCCGGGAATAAGTCGCAGAGTTCAGGTGTGGTAACAAGCATGCACATGTCTAGGCATGGATTCCTAATGAGCTTGGTATTTAAGCAGTCCTACCGACTCACCACCTCTTTTCTGGAATCCTACCTGGTGCGCAGTGATTGTTCACCTTAACTGTGAGGACTTGTTAATAGGCCAAATCTATAACTAAAACCCGAAAGAGACCAAATACCCGGTTTTGTAAAACAAACAAATTACCCTGATTTCAAAAAAAAATATTAGTTACCACACTACCCTCGATTTCTTATCAGAATACCCCTGATTTGTAAAATTACCAAAATACCCTCAATTTGTGAAATTACCAAAATACCCCTATTTTGCAAAAAATTCTGAAATACCCCTGTAGGGTAGAATTATGAAAATACCCCTAGGTTGGGAACGGACGAAAATATTCAAAGTGCTGAACGTGTGTAGTGGATAGTGTTGATGAATGAATGAGATTCTCTGAGATAGGGTGGAGGACTTGAGACAAAAACTTTGAATGATAGAAAGAACTACTATTAAATATCTTTACATAAAATTACTTGTGGGTAATCAGTGGAACAAGAAGTTAATCCATAAAATTTCGTAATCAGATTAAAGCGCAGCAATAGACATGAGTTCTAGGGGACGAGGTCGTAATACGCGTGGACGTGGTAGGGGCAGAATGTCAATATCGGAACCAGTTGGGTCTGGTCATGGATTAGGGAACGAAACGACCCCGCCTGCAGTACAAGCTGAGTTCCAAAATCAGACGGGTGGAGATGACGCAGTATCTCAGGCGATGCTGGGTGTTTTGGAAAGGGTTGCGGGAGCGAATGTGGGTACCGGGGCTCGAAAGTCCATTTCTGAAAGACTTCGAGCCAATGGAGCTGAGATATTTAAGGGTGTCTCGGGGGTGGCTCCGAATGCGGCAGAGTATTGGTTGGAGGCAGTCGAGAGGATCATGGATGATTTGGATTGCACTGCTGAGGAAAAGCTGAAGGGCGCTGTATCTCTACTACGAGATGAGGCCTATCAGTGGTGGCTTACCGTCAAAAAGGGTACTCCAGCGGACTGAGTAGATTGGAGTTACTTTAAGCTAAAGTTTGAGGGGAAGTATGTCGGAGCTAGTTACGTGGATGCACAGAGGAAGGCATTTTTGAATCTGGTGCAAGGGGGTAAGTTAGTAGCGGAATATGTAATATCCTGAAAAGGGCCTATGCATTTTCGGTTTAATTGTACAAAATGTCATGTCTTATGTGTTATGAATGTATTATGAACATTTTTGGAAACTTGGAAATGTAAGAAAAGATTTAGACATGTTAAGTTTCAAAAAGAGGAAAGTGAACATTTTGGAAACTTAAGTTAAGAGAGGAAAGTGAACATTTTGGAAACTTAAGTTAAAAGAGGAAAGTGAACATTTTGGAAACTTAAGTTAAAATAAGAAAGTGAACATTTTGGAAACCTGGAAATGTATGGAAATGTTAAGTTTCAAAAGAGGAAACTAAGGCAAGGTGGCCTTAAGAAAATTAATAGGAGGAATTTGACACACAAACAAAGTTTGTCAAAGTGGCTTGAAGGTACCACTTAAAAGCCCAAAGTGACGCCACAAGCTTGTGTATTTGGGCCAGGGATCGAGTCACTTGGGAAGCAAATAAAAGAAATTTCATTTTGACTAGAAGCAAAGGAGGTGGACGGCACAAGGGAACCTAAGTGAAGAGTTTAATTCTCTCTAAAATTCGGCTAAATAGGTGGATAAATGATGGATAATTATTGTTATTTTTAAGAGATAAGAGATAATTGGGGATTAAGTCTATTATTGAATAAAGTGATAATTAAAAGATAAAATTTATCACATAGGAAAAGTGGTGGCCAAGTAGGGACTCTAGCCTAGGAATTTCGACAATAGAAGGAAAATAAGGCCATTCTTCATTCATTCTTTTCTCTTCAAGGAAGCCTCTCACAAATTCTCTAGCAAATTTCTCCATTCTTTTCGTTCTTTCCTCTACCGAATTCTCTCTGCCATTATTCTCTTCTTCTCTTTTCTTTTCTTCTTCTATTACAAACACAATCAAAAGTCAAGGTACCAATAGCCCTAGCCGATTTCTCACTAAGCCTCAAGAACCTAAATTGTGATACATATCGTATTATAGCCTAATAGTGCTAAGGGTTCAAGCAAGAGTTCCATCAATTCTTCAAGAAGGGTAAGATTAGGTTCGATTCTCATTCTATTTCATTTAAGTCATCAAAAATTAAGATTCTAATACCTCAATATATTGTTTCCAAACCTTGAAGATATCTTTGGGATTTACTAAGTGTCGACTACAAGGAAGGAGAAGTTCTTTTCTCAAGGTACACCATAGGCCGCGTGTTCCCTAGTTATTCTATGAGTTTCGGAATTAAAATTCACAAGGTAAGTACCTATAGCATTCGCCAAGGCTTATTTTAGTGTTTGATCTATCTTTTATTATCTTAAAAGTCGAAAACTAATATGTTAAAAGGATCTAGAGTTGGTCAATACAAGGAAGGAGCATAAGCAAAGTTTCAGGATTTGAGAATTTCAAGGTAAGTGTACTTACATATTCGGCCAAGGCCCTATCTTAAGTACTTAGATCTATTTGTTTTAACCGAAACTAACTGATTCAAGGGATCTAGTGAGTAGCCAATTTCAAAGGGGAAGAATACAAGTTTTCGGGATTTGATTTTTAATTCAATCGGCAACAAGGTAAGTTTTAGTGCACAAATCCTACTAGGATTTGGTTTTATGACCGAATGAGTTTTTCATTAAACCTTTAATATAGGCCGAGTGTAGGGAGTTAAAGATATAAGGCAGTAGATCGAATTTCGGGATTTCAAGTGAAATTTTTAAGCGAATCAGGTGTGTACCCCACACTAGTTTTAATAAGATTCATGGCTATAATAAATATATGCATGTTTATAAGAATGTGAATATGGCTAAGGTACCATGTTATGGTACAAAGTACTCAGGTACATTTCCTACTCCTACTAGGATTACGAAATATGTTATATTTAACATGTGAAAAGTGACATGAATGTGAATTTAAGTATGATATGCATGATATGAATAATATGGGGCATTCGGGTTAGTTGAAAAAGGGGAAGTGAAAGTGGTGACTTCAGTCTAACTATCTGAATGTGGTGACTTCGGTCACATTATCTGAATGTGGTAACTTCGGTTACATTATCTGAATATGGTGTCTCATGACACAATTATTTAATCTGGTGGCTATGCCACAAATTTTATATGGGCGATGAGCACGCCGATCGCAATGATCGCCTTCGATGGTGTGTAGCGGATGGAGGGTTGACTTAGTAGCCCCTACCTGTGCAAGTTGGTACGGGATGTGTAGCATATGGTATCTAGGTTTGGGTTCGGGATTGCATCATTATCTTGAATTATTATGTGAACATGGTATGTATGGTATGCCTAAATCTATTAAATTTTAGTGTTGGTTACACATTGAGTCTGTTGACTCACCCTGCTAGGGAACATGTTTCGTGATGAACAAAGGATGGACCGGACGGCAGAACTTGTGGTGGCCATGCTCACTTTGAAGTTTTATTTAATTTGGACATTTTATTTTATTTGAGTACTCTACAATTTTATTTTGGGTTTCGCTTTTATGTAATAAGGCCATAGTGATGATTTTATTGTTGTTTTATTTACTACGTTACGAATTTTGGTTATTTAAAGATTAAGTCAAATTAATTTAAAATAAACTTTAAATATTTTGTCGCCTGAAATAAACGGACTTTCAATATAAAAATAAACTTGTTTTCAACTCGAGCCCAACCCACTACAAACTATCCTAAAAAACACACAGCTTTCAAAGTAACATAAGAATTTTGAACCGGTTTACATCGAGGAACATACCAGATCCGGTCCAGGCTCGTGGGCCGAGTGTGGGGTATTTCAATTTGGTATCAGAGCCAAGTTTTAAACTCTCGGCCTGTGGTCTAAGGCCCAAAATGTTTCCAAATCGAGCCCAAATGAGTTTTATGTAAGTATTTCTAAAATAGGCAGGTTTGATGGCATGGCACCTAAGTCACCGAATTCAAATTCCACTGTGTAAGTACCCCTAACCATCTGTGTGATTATGTGATTTATGTATGGGTAGAAAAGGAATGGAACATAGAATAGAATGATAGGTACTTGAACCCTAGGACTAGTCTACCCCAACTACTACATAAAACTTAAATGCCCGACTAAACAAACCTATGGCTAAGTCAACCGAGTTAGGGTATGGTAACCACTGTGCATGTCTAGGATTGGATCCTAAGAGTGGTATTTAAGCTAGCCCCTAGTGACTCACCTCCTCTTCGCAGAATCCTACCCGTGCGTAGCTTCGGCTCACTCTAACCCGTAAGACTTAGTCGGTGTGGCAACCCCTCATGCATGCCTAGGAATGGTTTCTGGGAGCTTGGTATTTAAGCAATCTGTGGCTCACCTCCTCTCCACTGAATCCTACCCGTGCGTAGCCTTGGTTCTCCCAATAACTAAAACCCGAAAGGGAACTAGCCATTTTTTTTAATAAAAACCCTAATTTTTAAAACTGTTAAAATTATTTATCTTTAATTTGTGGAAACTATCTTTTCTACACAATTTTCTGAAAAATTTCTTATTTATAAAATTACAAAAATACCCCTAGTGGTAAAATTACAAAAATGCCCTTGGTTTATAAAAATGTTGAATGAACATTATCATTATTTTATAACAAGTCCAAAAACCCTTATTTGCAAATTATTAAAAATACCTTGATTGTAACACCCCAAACCCGGTCAACACACCACGACCGAATCTGGTATGTTACAGGGGAAAAAGAATTTTGGGAGGTTTAGGTTTAAGATTAAAAGTTTGAGGAAAACACTTCGCTAGATTGTGTGTTTGAAAAACAAACTTAAGTAGGTTTGATTGAAATCTGATGATGTATTTGAAAACCCAAAATTTTAAAACTTACTCCGATGGGTAGGTAAAACTGGTTTATCTCAAGAAGTTGAAGTTGTCTCTTATTATTACCATAACATCTTGATTTAGTAGAAAATCCAAATGAAGTTAGAAAACATTCGAGTCCCCTTTTATTCCAAATCATAGTGTGATACCCGATGGTATAGTTTAAAATATCACTTTTGTAGTTTTGAAATCGTTATCTTTCCAAGTTTTAGCACATTTTAACCCAATTAATTTGTTAAGGCATATTAACCATCTACTTTAAACATAAACAAAGCACAACATAATTTTAAAAGGCCTTTTACAAACCAAAATAAAACCAAATAGAAATAAATAAGCTAATATACCAAATTTTATAAAGTCTGAGCAAATCCTTATTTAAGCATGGCACGAGCACCTCGAGTCCATCCCGGCTCCATGTCCGCGTTTAAGTGTCACCTGAAATGTCAAAGGAGAGAGTGAGTCGCAAGACTCAGTGCATAAATCCCTCTCCCGGTATAACATGCCAACACATATCATAGCAAAGTAATGCAAGTAATGCACCCGATCCTAACCAACCATATCACCTTTTCTACCCCGTGTGGTACCAAACCACTGGTGGTGCCAAACCACTGGTGACCCAAAGTCACGATATCCATAATGTGGTGCCAAACCACTGGTGACCCGAAGTCACAAATAATCCAATGATGGGGCCAACCCATCGTGTGATACCAAATCATTAGCGACAATCCCAGATCTCATAAGTGGGGCCAACCCACGGTGGTGTCAAACCACGTGGACGAGTCGCAATGAGGTGCCAAACCTCCGTGTCCCAAAGACACAAGCAGTGGTACTAAATCACCGTGACCGCAATACAAATCCGATGATGGGGCCAACCCATCGTGTGATACCAAATCATCAAGGCGTCAATCCCAGATAGTCAATCGTGGGGCCAACCCACCGTGGTACTAAGCCACTGGGGCGAGACGCCGAGGTGCTAAACCTCCGTGACCCAAAGTCACAAAATGTCATATGTGGTACCAAACCACCGAGGTGCCAAACCTCCGTGTCCCAAAGACACAAGTGTCCCAAAGACACGGATATCATACTCCCCTCCTCTCATATCACCCAATAGCACATCATACTAAATGCAAAATCGTGCAATCATGCTATCATGCTCACATGCTTAATATGGCATCTCAACGAATATACACCCATAATCATGATATCATATATCATCACATATCTCATAATGAAACGGACTTACCCGAATCCGTATCCATACCTCAATGGGTACCAAAATAGTCAACCACACTGTTTCATCTACACAAACAGGTTATCACATTACTCAGTTAAGAAAGTGTGTTGGTTTACACACCTGAAATAGCGAAGGTTAAATCCTAAGAACCGGTCTAAGTCCCTTGATCACCTCGACAACCCCGATCCTACAATCGGCCAACAATGGATTAATCATTATACCATTCGGCCAAAAATAGATAACCCAAGGGGTTGCGTTAAGCCTTACCTTGCAAATGGTTCGGTTTCCAACCAAACCCGAACCAACACTGGTTCCTTCTGATAATCGGCCTCCCCTCTAAAACACAAATCATTAGTCTCATCAATCTTTGGCTTAACAACTCTAAAGAAACCATTAAAGCAACCTCTTACCACCACTTACCGATTGCTTAATAGAGAAATAAGGCTCTTCTCCAATGTTCCCAAAATCCGGATGTCCTATAATAAAATTGATTTACACAATAGGTTAATACCCTTCAACCAATACCAAAATCAGCCTTTATCTAAGCCACAATACAAAAGAACGAGAGAGAGGGAAAATGGCCATTCGGCCAAGCTCTTACCCACTACCAACCGATTGGAAACAAGCACCCAACAACACGCGATATTCGGCCAACAAACACCACTAGGAGAGAAGAAAGATTCGGCCTAGATGTTAACACTCCTACTTCCGGCTTTGTGAAAAGAAAAGAGAGTATAGATAAAAAGAAATGGGTTGATATTCGGCAATGAAGAACTATAGGAAGAAGAAAAAGATTCGGCTAGCACCCTTTAATCAAGATGGAAAGGAGGTTCGGCCTTAGAGAAATGGCAAGAACGATTGGGAACAAAAGCTAAGGGGTTTGGAGAAGAAAAGAAGAAGTTAAAATGGTGAATGGGGTGCTTTCGGTTTATAGAAAAGAAGAAGGATGAAGGTCTCTTTGGAGAATAAAGTTTCGGCAATAGGGTATTGAGAAAAGAAAAGAAAAGAAAATATGGGAGAAAGAAAGCTAGTTTCGGTTTCCAAGAAAAGAAATGAAAGAAATTTTCTGAAGTCTCGGCTTGTCTTCCAAGGGAATGAAGGTGCTTGAGGTTCCGGTTTACACAAGATGCAAAGCAATTTTGGCAAGAGCTACCTGAACTTTCGGTTTAAGGAGGAATAAAGAAGAAATGATCTTGAAGCTTTTTGCTAGCTTTTGACTAAAAGAAATCGGCTTACCAAAGGACCAAAAGAAGAACTTGTTTAACACTAGCTAAGACCGAAAAACACAAATTGCCTAAGTGGAAAATTCGACACTCACCAACACTTACCAACCGACCACTCATTTCCCTCCCCCAAACTCTCTCCAAATCTGGCCAAACTCCCCCCAATCACTCCCAAGCCACTAATTCAAACTTGTTGAACTAGTCTCCCTCCTACATTCACTCTCCACCCATCATTTGAATGAGTTGACATAGTCCATGGTAGAGTTTGAACTACCAACAACTCCTCCCTCCATGCCACAAAATGAAACAAAAGGGAGCACTCTGCAGCTTGAACTCAAGACCTCTCCCCCCTTGCACTTGACGCCACACACAAGCCCTAAGTTGCGCATGCTTTGCCACTTTGCTAGCTCCTCACTTGTGCTCAAGAACACCAATTAAAATATAAAAGACCCATCTCCATCAGCTCCTATCACATAAAGCCCAAAAACTAAAATTTTCCCACCTACTCAGGCTCACACCTAGCCTACAACTAAGCCCCGAAACCACACAAACAACAACATAGCAAGCCCTTAACATGCAAACAAATACCAAAACAAAATAGCCCTTAACCCGGGATATTACAGTTCTACCCCCCTTAAAAATAATTTCGCCCCAAATTACCTCGGTCAAGAGTTATGGTATTGTTTGTCTCATCATATCCTCGGGTTCCCACGTAGCTTCTTCCATGCCATGATTACGCCAAAGAACCTTAACCAAAGGCACAGACTTCCTCGCAGAACCTTCACATCCCGATCTAAAATCAGACATGTGCTCTTCCTCCATGGTCAAATCTGGTTTACCTCGATCTCTTCCATCGCCACCACGTGCGATGGATCTCGAGCGATATCGCCTAAGCATCGAAACGTGGAACACGCCATGAATCGACTTAGCTCACTGGCAACTCGAGTGATATGCAATCGCCCCACTCATCTCAAGACCTTATACTACCCAATAAACCTCGGACTTAGTTTACCTTTCCTCCCTAACCTTAACACTTTCTTCCATGGCGAGACCTTCAAAAACTCGATCTCCCACAAATAATTCAATATCTCTCGCTTAAGATCGGATAGGACTTCTACCGTCCAAGCTTCCTTCAATCGGCCTGAATCAACTTAACCTTGTCTTCGCCTCAAGAACCAACTCGTCCCAACAACCGACGCTCACTAAACTCGCCCAACACGTAGGTGAGCGACACTTCCTACCGTATAACGCCTCATATGGTGCCATCTTGATGCTTGCTTGGTAACTATTGTTGTAGGCGAACTCATTAACGGTAGATACTCCTCCCAACTACCCCTAAAGTCCAAAACACACCTCGTAGCATGTCCTCCAAGATCTCAGATAACCTTTCCGATCGCCTCGCCACCATGGATGAAATGCCGTGCTTGAAATCCAATCGCTGCACTCCCGAGCCTCGATACAATGCTTTCGTAACCTTGACGAATCTGATCCCTATTTGAGATGATCGACATCGGCACCCGTGCGCCTCACTATCTCGACACATACAACCGCCAACCTCAAGTGAGTAGTCCACCTCACCGGATAAAGTGTCTTTGATTTAGTCACCGATCCACAATTACCCAAATCAATCCTTCTTGCTCGGTGTAAGCGGTAATCCACCGATTTAAATCCATAGTTATCCTTTCCCATTTCCACTGTGGGATCTTCACTGGCTGAAGCAACCCAGACGGCAACTGATGCTCAGCCTTGACCTGCTGACATGTCAGACACTTCCCTACAAAATCTGTCACTTCCTTTTTCGCATCTTACCACCGTAATCGCTTTCCGAGATCCCTATACATTTTGCTACCTCCAGGATGCATAGCGTAGGGGCTGCTATGTGCATCCTGAAGAATCTTTTGCCTTAACTCAGTATCCCTTGGCATACACGCTTCCCCGAAAACACAAAGACTCCATCACCGCACACATCAGAACCCTCCAAACCATCGCTCGCACTTGTGTCCTCTCGCACTCAAAACCTCATCCAACAACTGCTTTTCTCTGATCTGCTCAACCCAAGTAGGCTTAACCTGCAGCTCTGCCAGAATACTCCCGTCATACAAACTCAAGTGGGCAAACAACGCTCTTAAATCCGAAACAACCTTACGGCTCAACGCGTCTGCCACAACGTTAGCCTTGCCCGGATGATACTCAATTGAGCAATCGTAGTCTTTCAGCAGCTCAATCCATCTGCGCTGCCTCAGATTCAAGTCTTTCTGAGTCAGAAGGTACTTCAGACTCTTATGATCCGTGTAGACTATCGATCTCTCTCCGCATAAGTAATGCCTCCATATCTTCAAGGCAAAACTACAACCGCTAACTCCGGATCGTATGTTGATAATTCACCTCATGTGGCCTCACCGGCTTACGACGCGTAAGCCACAACCTTCCTTCTTGCATCAAGACACAACCCAAACTCAGATTTGTGATGCATCGCAAGACACTGTGAATTCCTTACCACCTCGGGTTGAATCGTAACCGAGCTTCACCAAAATCTTCTTCAACTTGTCGAAGCTCTCCGCCGCTTCTCAATCCAAATAAATGGAACCCTTTTCTCAATAATTTAGTCATCGATGCTGCGATCAATGAGAAACCCTCTACAAATCTTCGGTAGTATCCCGCCAAGCCCAAAAAACTCTGAATCTCAGCTACTGACTTAGGCGGCTTCCAATTCAAAACTGGCTCTATCTTACGAGGATCCACTCTAATCCCCTCAGCCGATACTACATGACCCAAGAACGTCACTTCCCTAAGCCAGAACTCGCATTTGCTAAACTTCGCATAAACCTGTTTCTCCCTTAGAATCTATAATACCACCCGCAAATGAGCATCATGTTCCTCCTCATTCCTTGAATATACCAAGATGTCGTCGATAAAAACCACTACGAACTGATCTAGATACCATTGAAACACCCTATTCATCAGATCCATGAAGGCTACCGGCGCGTTAGTCAACCCAAACGGCATAACTAAGAACTCAAAGTGCCCATACCGAGTACGAAATGTCGTCTTGCAGATATCCGCCTCTTTACCCTTAATCGGTGATACCTGCCTTAAATCGATCTTCGAGAAAATTGACGCACCCTTCAGCTGATCAAACAAGTCATCTATCCGAGGCAAGGATACTTGTTTTTGATCGTCACTTATTCAGTTAGGCGTAGTCTATACACATCCGCATAGTATCGCTTTCTTCTTGACAAAGAGTACCGGTAATATCCCCTCAGGCGAAACACTTGGCCTAATAAAGCCTCGGTCCAACAATTCCTGGATCTGAGCCTTAAGCTCCACTAACTCTTTAGGTGCCATCCTGTACGGAGCAATGGATACGGGCGCAGTTCCGGGTAACAATAGATCTATCCCGAACTCTACCTCACGATCCGTGGCAAACCCTAAGCTCCTCAGAAACACATCAACAAATTCCTAATCGTCCAACTGCTCCACAATGTACTCTTTAGCCTCCAAGGCATACACATGAACCACATATGCTTCACAAATTTTTCTCACCATCTTCTGCTTTCAAAGCAGATACCATATTGGATGATAATTTCTCCTATTACCGATCGTAACTACCTCATCACCCTTAGCTATTTTTCGAACCATGCACTTAGTCAAGAATCCAACTTCGCCGGTACTTAACCACCAATCCATCCCGAGAATTAGATCAAACTCCCAAATGGCGCTTCCATCGATCGCCACAAGCACTACCCCTTAGAGTTCTAGAGGTACGCCTCTATACAAATTATCTACAACTACAAAGTGACCTAGAGGGCTTATTACTACCATCCGCCTAGAAGATATCTCGTAGTCTAAATCCATGGTCTTCACTATGCTACTTGCAACATATGAATGTGTTGAACCCACATCAATCAAAGCGGTAAATGGAGAACCAAAATTAAAAACGCATTCGGTTATGACGTCCGGTCGTCGCCTCCTCTCGGCGCCTCACCGATACACTAGCCCCACCGTCTCGGCCTCGAATCTACCGCACCTCTGCCCTTGGCTCCACGGCCCCGACTGTAACCATTACCTCCTCTGCCATTACCTCGGCCCCTCATGGTGGTGGTCCGTTATTCTGTCTTCGAGTACGGCCGACTCTCCGATGAATCCTAGCCAACTTGCGCGACACATCCCTCACACAGTGGTCCAAATGAGCCACACTCAAAACAAATTTCTACCATCACCCAACATCCTCCCCAATGAGCTTTCCCATAACGGTTACATCATGGCGGTCCTCGCTTAGCAAAGAAAAACCTACCCGACCGATTCGCCCACTTTGGTCTAGCCCTTTTCTCATTACACCGATGACCTAGTAAGATCCAAAACTCCTCTTGTGTTTGCCTCCTATCCGTGCATTGCCTCACTGGACTCTTTAATACCCTCGGCTACTTTCGCTTTTCAATCGAACGACAAATTCACGCTCCTGAGGCGCAATCAATAATCTTAATTCGTCCCGCAGCCATCCTCAAAACGAACGCACCTTTCATGTTCAAGAGCCACCATACCTCGCATACCGACTCAAACCTCAAAACTCGCCTCATACTCCGGCTACGATTTACTCCCGAACTAACCTCGTAAATGCTTTCCGTTGCTCATTAATGTAATTAGCTCCAACGCATTTTTTCCGATAAGCGACTCAAATAGTCCCAAGTCGATCTTCATTGCAGTATTGTCGAACCGTGAGCCACCATCGGTATGACTCATCTCGAGAAGTGATACTATCCCTTTAATTTTTCTTCAAGAACAGTCTAGATCGTCCATTATCCGCTTCTGTCGCTTCACCAATATTCAAGAAGATCTAGGAGCAACACCGAGACACCCCAAAAGAATTCAAATTTCGCTTTGCTCAAGTCGCCAGTACGATTTCCTAATTCCTGCGCCCCACCTACTCCAAATACCCTTTCTAACACTCGCAACATCGCCAGTGACATCTGCGTCATCCCCACCTGCTTTTGAACTCACCACCTCCAACTGGTGGCGAACCCAGATCTCGCTCTTCGACTTCCACGACTGTAACCCACGGGTTCAAAATCATCATCCTATCACGACCTCGCCCACGACCACGTCCACCTCGGGTACTCATGACTAAATCTCGTCTGATTTAAAGAATTTTATGTATCAGTAATTATTCCACTGTTTTTAAGCAAAGTCTTATGAATATTAAAGGAGCTTTGTTTTCGCGAGTCCACTCAGTCTTATCAGTTTTAGTTTCTAAAGTAGTCTTACTAGCCATCCAATCATATCTCATCAATTATCACAAACAATAGTAAGGGGTACTTACCTGGGCGGATTGGTGCCGAAGACTCGATGCCATGCCTTCCACACCATACTTTTTAAAACATAACACTTAAAATAGACTTTTGAAAACATTTTGGGCCTCAGGCCCACAGCCGAGCCTTTGAACTTGGCTCTGATACCACAATTGTAACACCCCAAACCTCGGTCAACACACCACGACCGAATCTGGTATGTTACAGGGGAAAAAGAATTTTGGGAGGTTTAGGTTTAAGATTAAAAGTTTGAGGAAAACACTTCGCTAGATTGTGTGTTTGAAAAACAAACTTAAGTAGGTTTGATTGAAATCTGATGATGTATTTGAAAACCCGGAAATTTTAAAAACTTACTCCGATGGGTAGGTAAAACTGGTTTATCTCGTTAAGAAGTTGAAGTTGTCTCTTATTATTACCATAACATCTTGATTTAGTAGAAAATCCAGTTGAAGTTAGAAAAACATTCGAGTCCCCTTTTATTCCAAATCATAGTGTGATACCCGATGGTATAGTTTAAAATATCGCTTTTGTAGTTTTGAAATCGTTGTCTTTCCAAGTTTTAGCACATTTTAACCCAATTAATTTGTTAAGGCATATTAACCATCTACTTTAAACATAAACAAAGCACAACATAATTTTAAAAGGCCTTTTACAAACCAAAATAAAACCAAATAGAAATAAATAAGCTAATGTACCAAATTTTATAAAGTCTGAGCAAATCCTTATTTAAGCATGGCACGAGCACCTCGAGTCCATCCCGGCTCCATGTCCGCTATGTGTCACCAAATGTCAAAGGAGAGAGTGAGTCGCAAGACTCGCATAAATCCCTCTCCCAGATAACATGCCAACACATATCATAGCAAAGTAATGCAAGTAATGCACCCGATCCTAACCAACCATATCACCTTTTCTACCCCGTGGTACCAAACCACCGGTGGTGCTAAACCACCGGTGACCCAAAGTCACGATATCCATAATGTGGTGCTAAACCACCGGTGACCAAGTCACAAATAATCCAATGATGGGGCCAACCCATCGTGTGATACCAAATCGCTAGCGACAATCCCAGATCTCATAAGTGGGGCCAACCCACGGTGGTGTCAAACCACGTGGACGAGTCGCAATGAGGTGCCAAACCTCTGGTGTCCCAAAGACACAAGCAGATACTAAATCACCGGTGACCGCAATACAACTCGATGATGGGGCCAACCCATCGTGTGATACCAAATCATCAAGGCCAATCCCAGATAGTCAATCAGGGGCCAACCCACCGTGGTACTAAGCCACTTTGGACGAGACGCCGAGGTGCTAAACCTCCGTGACCCAAAGTCACAAAATGTCATATGTGGTACCAAACCACCGGAGGTGCCAAACCTCCGTGTCCCAAAGACACAGTGTCCCAAAGACACGGATATCATACTCCCCTCCTCTCATATCACCCAATAGCACATCATACTAAATGCAAAATCGTGCAATCATGCTATCATGCTCACATGCTTAATATGGCATCTCAACGATTATACACCCATAATCATGATATCATATATCATCACATATCTCATAATGAAACGGACTTACCGAATCCGTATCCATACCTCAATGGGTACCAAAATAGTCAACCACACTGCTTTCATCTACACAAACAAAGTTATCACATTACTCAGTTAAGAAAGTGTGTTGGTTTACACACCTGAAATAGCGAAGGTTAAATCCTAAGAACCGGTCTAAGTCCCTTGATCACCTCGACAACCCCGATCCTACAATCGGCCAACAATGGATTAATCATTATACCATTCGGCCAAAAATAGATAACCCAAGGGGTTGCGTTAAGCCTTACCTTGCAAATGGTTCGGTTCCAACCAAACCCGAACCAACACTGGTTCCTTCTGATAATCGGCCTCCCCTCTAAAACACAAATCATTAGTCTCATCAATCTTTGGCTTAACAACTCTAAAGAAACCATTAAAGCAACCTCTTACCACCACTTACCGATTGCTTAACAGAGAAATAAGGCTCTTCTCCAATGTTCCCAAAATCCGGATGTCCTATAATAAAATTGATTTACACAATAGGTTAATACCCTTCAACCAATACCAAAATCAGCCTTTATCTAAGCCACAATACAAAAGAACGAGAGAGAGGGAAAATGGCCATTCGGCCAAGCTCTTACCCACTACCAACCGATTGGAAACAAGCACCCAACAACACGCGATATTCGGCCAACAAACACCACTAGGAGAGAAGAAAGATTCGGCCTAGATGTTAACACTCCTACTTTCGGCTTTGTGAAAAGAAAAGAGAGTATAGATAAAAAGAAATGGGTTGATATTCGGCAATAAAGAACTATAGGAAGAAGAAAAAGATTCGGCTAGCACCCTTTAATCAAGATGGAAAGGAGGTTCGGCCTTAGAGAAATGGGAAGAACGATTGGGAACAAAAGCTAAAGGGTTTGGAGAAGAAAAGAAGAAGTTAAAATGGTGAATGGGGTGCTTTCGGTTTATAGAAAAGAAGAAGGATGAAGGTCTCTTTGGAGAATAAAGTTTCGGCAATAGGGTATTGAGAAAAGAAAATAAAAGAAAATATGGGAGAAAGAAAGCTAGTTTCAGTTTCCAAGAAAAGAAATGAAAGAAATTTTCTGAAGTCTCGGCTTGTCTTCCAAGGGAATGAAGGTGCTTGAGGTTCCGGTTTACACAAGATGCAAAGCAATTTTGGTAAGAGCTACCTGAACTTTCGGTTTAAGGAGGAATAAAGAAGAAATGATCTTGAAGCTTTTTGCTAGCTTTTGACTAAAAGAAATCGGCTTACCAAAGGACCAAAAGAAGAACTTGTTTGACACTAGCTAAGACCGAAAAACACAAATTGCCTAAGTGGAAAATTCGGCACTCACCAACACTTACCAACCGGCCACTCATTTCCCTCCCCCAAACTCTCTCCAAATCCGGCCAAACTCCCCCCAATCACTCCCAAGCCACTAATTCAAACTTGTTGAACAAGTCTCCCTCCTACATTCACTCTTCACCCATCATTTGAATGAGTTGACATAGTCCATGGTAGAGTTTGAACTACCAACAACTCCTCCCCTCCATGCCGTCAAAATGAAACAAAAAGGGAGCACTCTGCAGCTTGAACTCAAGACCTCTCCCCCCTTGCACTTGACGCCACACACAAGCCCTAAGTGGCGCATGCTTTGCCACTTTGCAAGCTCCTCACTTGTGCTCAAGAACACCAATTAAAATATAAAAGACCCATCTCCATCAGCTCCTATCACATAAAGCTCAAAAACTAAAATTTTCCCACCTACTCAGGCTCACACCTAGCCTACAACTAAGCCCCAAAACCACACAAACAACAACATAGCAAGCCCTTAACATGCAAACAAATACCAAAACAAAATAGCCCTTATCCCAGGATATTACATTGATTTTTGGAAAATTACAAAATTACCCCTGACTTACCAAAATTTCCAAAATGACCCTGATTTCTAAAATTTTTGCAACTTCATCATTTTGGAAAATAAATTTCTCAAAAAGAACCCTCAAGGTTTTGCAAATTTTGAAATATCCCTGAACTACTAAACTTTACAAATTTACCCTGGTTTATTACCAAAATATTCCCAAAATTCAAAATTGCCAAAATACCCCTAAAATTTCCAAATTTATCGAAAAGCCCTGGGATTTTAAAATTTCCAAAATACTTTTTGACAAAATCACCAAGGAACCTTACTTGACAAATTACGAAAATACCCCTATAGGACAAATTATGCAAATATCCCTGGGTAGTAGAAAAACAACAACAATGAAAACTACAACATTTCTCTGAATGAACGGAAGTTCATAATTGATTGATGGATGTATGAATGTGAAGACTGTGTGCATGTATGAATACGAAAGAACCACTCTTAAAATTCTTTTCATAAAACTTCATCATGGATAATCGGTGGAATAAGGGCTAATTCATAAAACTTTCTTAAATCGATTAAAGCGCATCGTTAGATATGAATTCTAGAGGACGCGGTTAAGTCATGGACCTTGATGAGGAAGAATAATCGTGTCGTAACCCGTTAGATCGGGTCAAGGGTCTGACAATGAGTTACCACCGCCACCACCACCCCTAGCTGTTGGTGTCGAGCAGCAAGCTCAGACGGGGGATGATGTTGTATCACAGGCTGTGCTGCGAGTTTTAGAAATAGTGGTTAGTGCGGGTGGAAATGCGGAGCTCAAAATCAGATGCCGAGCAACTCCGAGCCAACGGGTCAAGTGTTCCGTGGAGTATCTCGTGGCACCCAAAGACAACCGAGTCTTGGTTGGAAGCAACCGAGCGCATTATGGATGAGCTCGATCTGACCCCGGAGGAGAAGTTGAAAGGAATGGTGGCACTACTACGAGATGAAGCATATCAATGGTGGTTAACAAAGGAGGATAGTGCCACCGCCAAGATCGACACGGAGTATGCTAAAGAGGCATATCAAAAAAAGTATGTCGGCACACGTTATATTGATGAGCAGAGGAAAGCTTTTCTAGGGCTAGTTCAAGGGAATAAGTCGGTAACAGCATATAAAGCTAAATTTTTGAGGTTGAGCCGATATGCTCGAGGAGTAGTGGCTACGGAGCATGAGCGGTGTGTGCGGTTCGAGGACGGGTTACGGGATGACCTAAGGTTACTGATAGCTCCACATCAGGAGCGGAAGTTTTTCGTGTTAGTAGAAAAGGTTAAGGTAGCTGAGGGAATCAAGGACTCGGTTAAGCAGAGCTCTGATAGGAATAGACCCAATAGGGGTTATGGATCATTGAGAAATGGGCAAAAAAGGCCCAGAACTGATGGGCCGAGGGGTCAGCAAGTTGGTGTAGGAGGGCAGTATCGTCCTTGTGATCATTGTGGAAAGAAGCACTTAGGAGAGTGCTGGAAAAAGACGGGAGGATGTTTTAGGTGTGGGTCAAAGGACCATATGCTCAAAGATTATCCTAAGAAACCAGATAAAAGTCGATCCGCAGCTCAGAATGTTAATCAGGCTGGTAGAGGAGGACAGCAGCCTCAACGAGGTTGTGGTTCGAATAACAGAGGTAATGGTACTGGCAGAGGATATGGAACACAAGGCAAAGGTGCAGCTATTATCTTGGCAAGTCACCGGGTTTGGTTTACTGTGATTCTCACTGGAGGGAGGATGGAGACGCACCGGACGTCATAACTGGTACATTCTTTATTTATGACAAACCCTATTATGCTTTAATTGATGTGGGCTCGACCCATTCTTATGTTGCCTGTAGTGTAGTTGAAACACTAGGCCTAGGCTCTGAACTTTCTGATAGGGAGATGACAGTAGTAAGCCCATTAGGCTAAACTGTAGTGGTGGATAAGATCTTTCAGAGTGTACCCCTAGAAATTTAGGGAGTGAGCTTTCGGGCTGACTTAATGGAGTTACCCTTCGGAGAATTTGACCTCATACTTGGTATGGATTGGTTAGTAGAACACTGAGCCGTGTTGGATTGTGCGGCTAAACGAATGGAACTAAGGACCCCGAGGATGAGGTGGTCATTATGATAGAGAAAGAAGAAACTACTGCTAACGTAGTTTCGACATTGAAGGCTGAGAAAATGGTTAGGAAAGGGTACAAGGCATTTCTGGCTTTTGTTAGTGCTGTAGACGTAAAAGAAGGGGGAGTTAGTGGAGTTAGAATAGTAAAAGACTTTGAGGACATATTTTCGGAGGAATTATCAGGAATACCCCCAGATAGGGAGGTGGAATTTGGAATAGATTTGCTACCGGGAATAGCTCCTATGTCAATCGCTCCATACCGAATGGCGCCAAAAGAGTTGGTTGAGCTCAAGGCTCAAATCTAGGAATTACTTGACCGTGGGTTTATCCGGCCTAGTGTGTCTCCGTGGGGAGCACCGGTCTTGTTTGTAAAGAAGAAAGATAGAACTATGCGTATGTGCATAGACTATCGTCAGTTAAATAAGCTGACCATTAGGAACAAGTATCCTTTGCCAAGGATCGATGACTTATTCGACCAGCTGAAAGGGGCCGTGGTATTCTCAAAGATAGACTTGAGGTCGGGATATCATCAGTTGAAGGTGAAGGAGGCAGATATCCATAAGACAGCCTTTAGGACAAGATACGGCCACTATGAGTTTGTTGTAATGCCGTTCGGGTTAAAAATACCCCAGTCACGTTCATGGATATGATGAACCGAGTTTTCCAACCTTACTTGGATAGGTTCATCGTAGTATTCATCGATGACATCCTCGTATACTCTAAGTCTGAAGAGGAGAATGATGAGCATCTCTGGATTGTGTTGCAAGTATTGAGGGAGAAGAAGCTTTATGCCAAATTTAGCAAGTGTGAATTTTGGCTTAAGGAAGTTGCTTTCCTTGGACACGTGGTGTCTACTGAAGGAATAAGGGTGGATCCTAAGAAAATTAAAGTTGTATTGGATTGGAAATCACCTAAGTCGGTGGCAGAGATTCGTAGTTTCTTGGGATTGGCAGGTTATTACAGAAGGTTCGTGGAAGGATTTTCGTCAATAACCGCGCCATTAATAAAGTTGTTGAGGAAGGAAGTACCCTTTGTATGGACAGATAAGCAGCAGAAGAGCTTTGAGAAGCTTAAGGAAGTATTGACGGAAGCTCCAGTGTTGATTCAGCCAGAGGCAGGAAAGGATTTTAAAGTGTATTGTGACGCTTCCCATACAGGCTTGGGTTGCATATTGATGCAAGACGGGAAGGTAGTCGCGTACGCGTCACGACAGTTGAGGCTACATGAGATGGACTACCCGACGCACGACTTAGAATTAGCAGCAGTGGTCTTCGCTCTTAAGGTATGGAGGCACTACCTTTATAGCGAAAAGTCGACGATCTACACAGACCACAAGAGTCTCAAGTACCTGTTGATTCAGAAGGAGTTAAACTTGAGGCAAAGAAGGTGGATGAAATTACTGAAGGACTATGACTGTTCGATAGAATATCACCCGGGCAAGGCAAATGTAGTAGTAGATGCCCTAAGTCAAAAGGTAGTGTCGGATCTGAGGGCAATGTTCGCCCATTTAAGTTTGTACGAGGATGGAAGCCTGTTGGCTGAGTTGCAAGTCAAGCCAACATGGTTGAAGGAGGTGAAAGAGGGACAGTTGATTGATGAGGATTTAAGTGTTAAGTTACAACAAGCACAGAACAGAGAGTTAAAGGACTATGAAGTTAGTGATGAGGGAATCTTGTACTTCAAAGGAAAGGTCTGTATGCCGAGGGACATGGAGTTAAGACAGAGGATTCTTTGGGAAGCGCATGGTAGCCCTTATGATATGCATCTCGGAGGCACCAAGTTGTACAGGGACTTAAGAGAATAATTTTGGTGGCCTGATCTTAAACAAGAAGTTACTGAATTCGTGGGAAAATGTCTGACGTGTCAGCAAGTTAAGGCTGAACACCAAGTCCCATCGGGATTGCTTCAGCCAATCGAGATTCCGCAGTGGAAGTGGGAAAGAATTATCATGGACTTCGTTAGTGGGCTTCCCCTTACGCCTACTAAGAAGGACTCAGCATGGGTAATAGTGGACCGTTTAACTAAGTCCGCACACTTCATCCCGGTAAGAGTGGATTATTCCCTTCAGAAGTTAGCCAAATTGTACGTGGCAGAGATTGTAAGGTTACACGGAGTGCCGATGTCAATTATTTCGGATAGAGACCCAAGGTTCATGTCTCGATTTTAGAGGGCACTTTATCAAGCTTTAGGCACTAAGTTGGACTTCACTCATCGCCATCCACAATCGACGGGCATCTGAACAGGTAATACAAGTGTTGGAGGATATGTTGAGAGGTCAGTGTGATGGATTTTCGAGGAGTTGGGAGGATTACTTGCCTTTAGCGAGTTCGCCACAATAACAGCTTATCGTGCTAGCATTCAGATGGCACCATATGAAGCACTGTACGGTTGGAAGTGTTGAACTCCTACTTGTTGGACTGAGTTAGGAGAACGTCGAGTTTTGGGACCAGAGTTGGTGGTAGAAACTGAAGAGAAGGTTGAGATAATTCGAGCACGGTTAAAGGAAGCCTCCGATAGGCAGAAGTCTTATGATGACCTCAAGTGGAGAAATAGAGTTTGAAGTGGGAGACCAAGTGTTTCTGAAAGTCTCGCCTTGGAAGAAGGTGATGAGGTTTGGTCGAAAAGGGAAGTTAAGCCCAAGATTTATAGGGCCTATCGGGTACTAAAGCGAGTGGGACTAGTGGCATACCAAATAGAGTTACCACCAGAGTTACAAAGCGATGCACAACGATTCCATGTGTCCATGCTACGTCACTCCGATCGGATCCATCTCACGTGGTACCGCTTAAAGAAGTGGAGCTAAGGCCGACTTATCCTACGAGGAAGAGCCGATTGATTTTGGAACGTGATGTGAAAGTGTGACGGAGAAAGTCGGCCTCTAGTCAAAGTGTTATGGCACAATCATGGATCGGAGGAAGCTTCGTGGGAACCAGAGGAGGCAATGCGACAGCAATACCCTCAATTATTTTATCTAGGAAATTTCGAGGATGAAATTATTTTAAGGGGGTAGAACTGTAATATCTTGAAAAGGGCCTATGCATTTTCGGTTTAATTGTACAAAAGACATGTCTTATGTGTTATGAATGTATTATGAACATTTTTGGAAACTTGGAAATGTAAGAAATGATTTAGACATGTTAAGTTTCAAAAAGAGGAAAGTGAACATTTTGGAAACTTAAGTTAAAAGAGGAAAGTGAACATTTTGAAAACTTAAGTTAAAAGAGGAAAGTGAACATTTTGGAAACCTGGAAATGTATGGAAATGTAAAGTTTCAAAAGAGGAAACTAAGGCAAGGTGGCCTTAAGAAAATTAATAGGAGGAATTTGACACACAAACAAAGCTTGTCAAAGTGGCTTGAAGGTACCACTTAAAAGCCCAAAGAAGTGAAGCCACAAGCTTGTGTATTTGGGCGAGGATCGAGTCACTTGGAAAGCAAATAAAGAAATTTTATTTTGCTACTAGAAGCAAAAGAGGTGGACTGCATAAGGAACCTAAGTGAAGAGTTTAATTCTCTCTAAAATTTGGCTAAATAGGTGGATAAATGATGGATAATTATTGTTATTTTTAAGAGATAAGAGATAATTGGGGGATTAAGTCTATTATTGAATAAAGTGATAATTAAAAGATAAAAATTTATCACATAGGAAGAGTGGTGGCCAAGTAGGGGACTCTAGCCTAGGAATTTCGACAATAGAAGGAAAATAAGGCCATTCTTCATTCATTCTTTTCTCTTCAAGGAAGCCTCTGCCGAAATTCTCTAGCAAATTTCTCCATTCTTTTTTCTTTCCTCTCACCGAATTCTCTCTGCCATTATTCTCTTCTTCTTTTCTTTTCTTCTTCTATTACAAACACAATCAAAAGTCAAGGTACCAATAGCCCTAGCCGATTTCTCACTAAGCCTCAAGAATCGAAATTGTGATACATATCGTACATATAGCCGAATAGTGATAAGGGTTCAAGCAAGAGTTCCATCAATTCTTCAAGAAGGGTAAGATTAGGTTCGATTCTCATTCTATTTTATTTAAGTCTCAGAGAAATTAAGATTCTAATACCCTCAATATATTGTTGCCAAACCTTGAAGATATCTTTCGGGATTTACTAAGTGTCAACTACAAGGAAGGAGAAGTTCTTTTCCAAGGTACACCGTGAGGCGTGTTCCTAGTTATTCTATGAGTTTTGGGATTTAAAATTCACAAGGTAAGTACCTATAGCATTCGCCAAGGCTTATTTTAGTGTTTGGATCTATCTTTTATTATCTTAAAAGCCGAAAACTAATATGTTAAAAGGATCTAGAGTTGGCCGAATACAAGGAAGGACATAAGCAAAGTTTCGGGATTTGAGAATTTCAAGGTAAGTGTACTTACATATTCGGCCAAGGCCCTATCTTAAGTACTTAGATCTATTTGTTTTAACTGAAAACTAACTAATTCAAGAGATCTAGTGAGTAGCCGATTTCAAAGGGGAAGAATACAAGTTTCTGGGATTTGATTTTTAATTCAATTGGCAACAAGGTAAGTTTTAGTGCACAAATCCTACTAGGATTTGGTTTTATGACCGAATGAGTTTTTCATTAAATCTTTAATATGGGCCGAATGTAGGGAGTTAAAGATCTAAGGGAGTAGATCGAATTTCAGGATTTCAAGTGAAATTGTTAAGCGAATCAGGTGTGTACCCCACACTACTTTTAATAAGATTCATGGCTATAATAAATATATGCATGTTTATAAGAATGTGAATAAGGCTAAGGTACCATGTTATGGTACAAAGTACTCAGGTACGTTTCCTACTCCTACTAGGATTACAAAATATGTTATATTTAACATGTGAAAAGTGACATGAATGTGAATTTAAGTATGATATGCATGATATGAATAATATGGGGCATTCAAGTTATATGAAAAGGGAAGTGAAAGTGGTGACTTGGTCTCACTATCTCGAATGTGGTGACTTTGGTCACATTATCTGAATGTGGTAACTTCGGTTACATTATCTGAATATGATGTCTCATGACACAATTATTTAATCTGGCGGGTATGCCACAAAGTTTATATGGGCGATGAGCACGTCAACTGCAGCGACTGCCTTCGATGGTGTGTAGCGGATGGAGGGTTGACTTAGTAGTCCCCACGGTGTGTAGGTTGGTGCGGGGATGTGTAGCGGATGGCATCTAGGTTTGGGTTCGGGATTGCATCATTATCTTGAATTATTATGTGAACATGATATGTATGGTATGCCTAAATCTATTAAATTTTAGTGTTGGTTACACATTGAGTCTATTGACTCACCCCGTTGTGAGAACATGTTTCAGGTGATGAACAAAGATGGACCAGACTGGCGAGAACTTGTGGTGGCCATGCTCAAACTTGAAGTTTTATTTAATTTGGACATTTTATTTTATTTGAGTACTTTGCAATTTTATTTTGGGTTTCGCTTATGTAATAAGGCCATAGTGATGATTTTATTGTTGTTTTATTTACTACGTATTTAATTTAGGTTATTTAAAGATTAAGTCAAATTAATTTAAAATAAACTTTAAATGTTTTGTCACCTGAAATAAATGGACTTTCAATATAAAAATAAACTTGTTTTTAACTCGAGCCAAACCCACTACAAACTATCTTAAAAAACACACAGTTTTCAAAGTAACATAAGAATTTTGAACCGGTTTACATAGAGGAACATACCAGATCTGGTCCAGGCTAGTGGGCCGGGTGTGGGGTGTTTCAAAATATGAGGCAGAATTCCTGAGGTTAAGTTGGTATGCCAGAGGGATTGTTGCTATTGATTACGAGCACTGCGTGAGGTTTGAGGATAGGCTCCGAGATAAACTACGGGTGCTGATAGCTCCTCAGCGTGAGAGGGACTTTGCCACTTTGGTGGAGAAATCTCGGATCGTCGAGGAAGTTAAGCGAACCGAAAGGCAGAATAGAGATAGAGACAGAGGTCGAAAAAAGAAGGGTTTTGGATCGTTAGGGTCTTCGAGGGGTTTCCAGAAAAAGCCTAGGGTGGACAATCCTACTTGTGCTGTTATGCCAGCTGCTGGGAATCAGGTCCGTCCATGTGCTCAATGTGGGAGGACTCATGTAAGCAAGTGCTGGGGAAGGATTAGAGAGTGTTTCAGGTGTGGGTCCAAGGCTCACCTAATGAAGGATTGTCCTCAGAATATAGAAAGGGCTCAATCAGTGGGTCAAGGGTATGTGCAGCCAAGAAGGGGTGGTTCACAGATGTCAAGAGGTCGTGGCCCAAACCGTGGAGGGAATGGTTTTGGTTGAAGTTGTGGAGCACCGGGTAGAGGTGCTGGAAGCTCAGATGCAAGGCAGCCAAGGTTAGTGTATGCAGCCAAACGTCGTGAGGAGGGGGACGCACCAGATGTTATCACGAGTACGTTCCTTATTTGTGGGATTCCCTTTATTGCTTTAATTGATGTTGGGTCAATGCATTCGTACATTGCTAGCATGGTGTCTGGAACCTTGAATGTGAACTCTGAGACTGCCCCTAGAAAGATGACTGTATTTAGTCCTTTAGGGCAATCTGTGGTAGTAGATAAACTCTTTAGAGACGTGCCTTTAGAGGTTCAAGGGGTGGTATTCCTAGCTGACTTGATGGAGCTGCCGTTCAGGGAATTTGACCTGATCCTAGGGATGGATTGGTTAGTAAGGTATCGTGCGAACCTGGATTATGCTGCTAAGCACATGTCAGTGAGGACTCCCGAGAATTATGAAGTTGAAGTGATAGGTGAGAGGAGAGACTACCTGTCTAATGTAGTGTTTGCTCTTAAGGCGGTGAAGATGGTGAAAAAGGGGTGCTCAACTTTTCTGATGTTTGTTAGTGCCTTGGATGCTAAGGAGGCAGCTGTGGGGAGGTCAGGACAGTAAAGGAATTTGTGGATGTCTTTCTAGAGGAACTTCCAGGTTTACCTCCGGATCGGAAGGTGGAGTTTGGAATTGATCTGTTGCCAAGAACAGCGCCAGTGTCCATTGCTCCTTATAGGATGGCACCAAAGGAGTTGGTTGAGTTGAAGGCCCAAATCCAAGAGTTGCTAGATCACGGGTTTATCCGACCCAGTGTTTCTCCGTGGGGAGCACCGGTGTTGTTCGTAAAGAAGAAAGACGGGTCTATGCGTATGTGCATAGATTACCGCCAGCTGAATAAACTAACGATCAAGAACAAGTACCCACTGCTGAGGATAGACGACTTGTTTGACCAGCTCAAAGGAGTTGCGCTCTTTTCAAAGATAGATTTGAGGTCGGGGTATCACCAGCTTAGGGTGAAAAAGGCTGATATCCATAAGACGGCGTTTCAAACTCGATACGGGCACTACAAATTCCTGGTAATGCCATTCGAGTTGACTAACGCACCGGCTGCGTTAATGGATATGATGAATCGAGTTTTCCAACCTTACTTGGATCAATTTGTCGTGGTGTTCATAGACGACATCTTGGTGTATTCAAAGTCGGAGGAAGAACATGATGCACATCTGTGGGTGGTACTCAAATTTTAAGGGAAAAGAAGTTGTACGCCAAGTTTAGCAAGTGCGAATTCTGGTTGAGTGAAGTTGCTTTTCTGGGTCACGTGGTATCCGCGGAGGGAATAAGGGTGGATCCCCGGAAGGTTGATGCAGTACTGGGGTGGAAACCACCTAAGTCGGTAGATAAAATTTGTAGATTCTTGGGGCTAGCAGGGTACTATAGGAGGTTTGTCGAGGTTTTTCTTTGATAGCGACACCTTTAACTAAGCTGTTGAGAAAAGAGGTACCTTTTGTGTGGTCGGATAAGTAGCAGGAGAGCTTCAAGAAGCTAAAGAGAGTTTTGACAGAAGCCCTAGTTTTGATCCAGCCGGTGGCGAGGAAAGACTTTGTGGTGTATTGTGATGCTTCTCACACGGGATTAGGTTATGTACTAATACAGGAAGGGAAGGTGGTTGCTTATGCATCTCGGCAGCTGAGACCGCATGAAGTTAACTATTTGACGCACGATCTGGAATTGGCAGCAATAGTTTTCGCTTTGAAAGTCTGGAGGCATTATCTGTATGGAGAGAAGTCGGTGATCTACATGGACCACAAGAGCTTGAAGTACCTGTTGACTCAGAAGGAGCTGAACTTGAGACAACGAAGATGGGTGGAGCTATTAAAGGATTACGACTATTTGATTGAGTACCACCCGGGTAAAGCAAATATGGTGGCGAATGCATTAAGTCAGAAAGTGGTATCGGATTTGAGGGCTATGTTCGTACATCTTAGTCTCTACGATGACGGGAGTTTGTTAGCGAAACTACAGGTGAAGTTGACGTGGTTAAGTCAGGTAAGAGAGAAACAGTTGGTGGATGAGGTTTTGGGTACTCGACTTCAGCAAGTTCAGAGTGGGGAGTTAGTGGATTAAAGTGTGAACAGTGACGGAGTCTTGTGTTTTCGTGGTAGGGTGTGTATGCCGAAAGATGTGGAATTAAGGTAGAAGATTCTTCGAGACTTGCATAGTAGCCCTTACGCTATGCATCCTGGAGGAAGTAAGTTGTATAAGGATCTACGGAAATAGTTTTGGTGGCCTGGATTAAAGCGTGAAGTTACAGAATTTGTGGGGAAGTGCTTGACATGCCAGTAGGTCAAAGCTAAACATCAAGTACCTTCGGGGTTACTGCAACCAGTGAAGATTTCGCAATGGAAGTGGGAGAGGATCACAATGGATTTCGTAAGTGGGCTTCCTCTTACGCCTACTAAGAAGGACTCGATATGGGTGATTGTGGATCGGTTGACAAAGTCCGTGCATTTCATACCTGTTCAGGTTGATTACTCTCTGCAAAGATTAGCGAAGCTGTATGTAGCAAAAATTGTGTGACTACATAGAGTGCCAGTGTCGATCATATCGGATAGGGATCCTAGATTTACGTCGAGGTTTTGGAGGGCGTTGCATCAGGCTTTAGGTACCAGGTTGGACTTCAGTATGGCATTTTATCCACAGTCAGACGGCCAATCTGAAAGGGTAATTCAGGTGTTGGAGGATATGTTGAGGGGTTGCGTTATCGACTTCAGGGGTAGCTGGGAAGAATTCTTGCCTTTCACGGAGTTTGGATACAATAACAGTTACCAAGCAAGTATTCGGATGGCACCATATGAAGCATTGTATGGACAAAAGTGTCGCACTCCTACGTGTTGGATAGAATTAGGTGAACGTCATGTTTTGGGTCCAGAGATAGTGGCAGAATCAGAGGAAAAAGTTAAGGTAATCCGAGCACGGTTGAAAGAGGCATCTGATAGACAGAAGTTGTATGCGGATCTTAAGCGGAAAGAGATAGAATTTGCCATGAGAGACAATGCATTCCTGAAAGTTTTATCGTGGAAGAAGGTGATGAGGTTTGGAAGCAAGGGTAAACTGAGTCCTAGGTTTATAGGGCATTATAGGGTTTTGAAGTGAGTGAGGCCAGTGTCAATGCTACGTCATTATCGTTCGGATCCATCTCACGTAGTGCCAGTTGAGGAAGTTGAGTTGAGACCAGATTTGTCCTACGAAGAAGAACCGATTCAGATTCTAGAGCGAGATGTGAAGGTACTTCGAAAGAAATCAGTTCCTCTAGTCAAAGTATTATGGCGTAACCAAGGTGCAGAAGAAGCTTCGTGGGAACTGGAGGAAGCGATGCAACAGCAATACCCTCACTTATTTTGATCAGGTAATTTCGAGGCTGAAATTATTTTTAAGGGGGTAGAACTATAACATCCGAGATTTAGGGGTCTTGTATTTCTTTCTAAGTTACATGTATATGGTAGTGTGCTCTATATGCTGTTTATATGTGTTTGGGGGTCTCGGGAAAATCTTGAGGCTAAGTTTGGACCTTAGGTAAATTTTTGGTTTAGAGCCTTTAGGGGAAAGCTAGGGGAGATAGGCCTTAAGAGTTCTTGTGTAGAGTCTAGGACACAAGGAATCAAGTGGTAGAGTGGCAAGGGAGGTGCCACTTAGAGCACAAGGGAGTGACGCCCCAGGGAGCTAGTGGGGGCAAGGTTTGAGCTGCAGAGGAAGCATTTTAGGGTTGCTTTTTGCATTAAGGGAGTGGGAGAGTTGGACGGCAAGCAAACTCTGCATGGATGAGGTGTGGATTGAGTCAACAACTTAAATTTGTGGCTAAGAGAGGAGGTAGGAGTTTGATTCACTCAAACTCATTTGAATGAGTGGAGGGGAGGAAAAATAGGAGGTAAAGAAAGGAATTGGGTGAGAAAGGAAGAGTTGGCCGAATATGGGGCTTTGGAGGGTGGCATTTTCGGTTGGTGGTAGTAGGATATGTGGGTGCCGAAACTCCTTAGAGTGGGTTCTTTCTTTTAGTATTGGATTTGTAGCTTGTTGATTCTCTCTTCTTCCTTTTCTAAGTTTTGCCACAAGTGTCAGCAAGGGACTTTTTCTTTCCTTAAGTCCAAAGACGAATAAGGTAGTGACCATTCGTGCATCTTTTCTTTTCTTTACAATCCCTTCTCCTTTTCTCAATTCTCTCTCTCAAAAAGCCGAAACACCTATAAACCCCCAACCCTTTCTTTTCTTTTCATTTGCTAAGAAGCCGAATAACCCTTCTATTTTATTGAGTCTTGGCCAAATCTTCTAAGGCATCTCTTCTCTTTCTTTTTCGCGTTCTTCTCCTATTTCTCAAACCTTTTACTCTAGGCGAATCTGTCAGACTCTGTTCCATCGGATCTAATAGTTGGTACGGGTTTCTTGATTCAATTCTCTTCTTTCTCTTTTGATTGCCAAAAGTTAGATGTCTAACTTTGTATAGGTGTGGCTGAATCTATTCAAGTGGTGACCTTGTGTCCATTTTTGGAAGCCGACATTGGGGGGGTATCTAGGAGCTTTCGGGTTTTTATCAAGCAAGGTAAAGGGGTGTACCTTTGGTTTGGCCAAAGCCACATCTTTTGGCTTTATGCAGTTTAGCCGATTCTAACTAGATTGATGTGGGGAGTTTCGACGGAGGTGGAGGAGGAGCCTTTGGAACTCGGATCTATTTTGGTAAGAGTATTCGATTAAGATTGGTGTTGTCTCATTTAGATTGATTTAACGTTTAACCGAGTCTCTTAATTAAGTGCCATTCAATGGATGCAAGTACCAGACAAGGAGAGAAAGGGGTTGTCCCTACCCCTAAGTTCAAGAAACATTCGATTTCTGCAGTTCGGGATTGGCCACCGCGGTGTGGGCCAGCATCGAAAAGAGACAAGTAGATCGCTGTAGTCTCTTTGAGTGAGGACGCTAGAGAAATTGAGAGTCTAGTGCTTCGGGTTATCAGGTGTGTGGTTAATTCACTGTTTCCTGTTAGTCAATTAATTATATGTGTTATGTGTGTGATAACCAGTGCAGTGGTTTGGGGGGAAATTGTTACCCTTAATTGGACATTTCAATAACCAGGTTAGTACCCTATCTGAGGTGTGGTTGTGGTTGATTACTATGAAAACTTGTGAGCATGTCGTATGCCTATCTAATATGTCCATGCATTATTCTATCATATCATTATAACATGTTGCATATGCATGGGGTCGGGATGTATATATTCAATGAAGGACAGGGTGTACATTTATGTACGTGGTGATGATTGGCTATGTGCCATATCATGGCTTGATGTCAGCTATGTGCCACATCGAGGGTGATGTTAGCTTTGTGTTCATCGTGGTTGATGATGACCATGGGTCACATCGTGGATATCGAGATTTGATCACATAGTGATCGGTGGCTAGGCCATGTTATATGTTACACTTTGGTCACATGGTGATCGGTGGCTAGGCCACGTTATATTAGCTTTGAGCAGCTCGACTGCCAAAGAGGTGTGTAACGGATGGAGGGTCGATTTAGTAATCCCCTGGTGTGTGTGGCAGGATACGGGGATGTGTAGCGGATGGATATTAGGTTGGGATGGGTTTGTGGATTGTGTGGTTATGGGTCAAGCCCATTTGGGAAACATGTGGAATAATTACACACTGAGTCTGTTTGACTCACCCTATTTTCTTATACAACGCAGGTGATACGTGAAACATGGACCGGGCTGGAGTGGATTCGAGGTGGCCATGCAGAAGTTGTTTTAATTCTTTATGCACTTGGATTTTTAATTACTTTTGGGTTAATTTCTCTTTCATGTAATAAGGCCATTTTAAATATTTGGGGATTTTTACTATATTTAGTTAGATTGACTATCGGTTAATAATTGGAAACGGTTTTGGAAACAATTTACAACTTAAAGACTTACATTAAAGTTTTAAAACCCGAATACTTATAACAACTCAATTTCTCTTAAGTTTCCAAACGTACGATGGTTTTAAACCGCACATGACCTTCAAGTTTTTCATTATCCTCGACAACGTATTTTCAAATAAACAAACATATTATAGACCTGTTATCTTTTATAAAACTAAGGAAAATATTTTAAACTCAAAACGTGTTTTCACCCTTAAATCAAATTCTTTTCAAACATTTTTCCTAGTAGCATTCCGAATTCGGCCATGGTGTTTTGGGCTGGGCTTGGGGTGTTACAATGTGTAAGTGAAGGCCAATGTGAAATTCAAATTAAAAGAACTGAGGTACGTATATAAACTGTGTTATGAAAAGTAAGGTAAGTTATATGTTTAATGCATTGTATAAAAGTTCAAGTATGAGCATGTGAACTATATGTAAGATTGTAATTTAAGGTATTCAGCTAAAGTGACTTATATGTGAATTTGATATTGAGATTTGTGTTAGTTCTTGTGAATGTGTATAAGTTAACTATTTGATTTGTAAATGAAGGGATTTAATGTTAAATTATATTCATAGCTTTGTATATTTGGATTTGTTAATTTAGTTGGTATTAGCTTGCTTATGACTTACAAAGCTTAAATAGCTTACTCTATGTTTTTCTGTCTACTTCTTTTTTATAGATTTTGGATATACGTTACGGGCTCAGGGATCATCAGTAAGACTTATCACACTATCGACAGTTTCTTTTGGTATTTTTACTATGTTGATTTTGGGTATATGGCATGTATAGCATAGTAAAAAGTCGAATGTGGATTATGTACTTTTGTATGTAATTAATAGCCATGCGAAGATGGCTAATCATCTTTTGATAGATTGAATATTTATGTTTTTGGTTGTGATGGTCATTGGAAATGAGTTTATACTTATGCATATTTGTTTATGGTATAAGTTCATGATAGGTAAGCAAGTATGATGTGATAATTTGGACATGTTGAATTCGGTTTAGTGATTTGTAAATGTATATGTGTTGTGCATTGTGTGATGGTTTGATTTGTTTATTAAATGGACTAAGGCTGAATGTGTATATATATAAAAATTGTGGTTGATGTTAAATGAAAGGCATGTACAGATAGTTTTAGCAAGTATGTATACTAGTATGATGTGATTTGGTTTTGATGATATATATATATGTTCGAATATAACAAATAGGTATAAAGTGTTGTTTACTCATTAAGTCTTTAATAAGTTGGTTTGAATTGATGATGTTAATTATGAATGTTTGGTTATATACTTGTGATAAATAATTAAATGTGAGGTAAATGGATTTGGTATTGTGTTTAGATATGAAATTTGGTTGCATGATGTGATAATAATTTGAATGGAAAATCTTGAATGTATATTTATAAGTTAAATTACGTTAAGTAATGGACAAGTGGTTAATATGTTATATATATATATGTGTGTGTGTGTGTGTGTTGTATTGGTTTTGAAAGGAAGCATGATTAGGTGCATCATTTACCTATTTAAATGATATATATCTGTATAGATTATCTAATATAAATAGTATGATATTCGAATAGCATACAAAATGAGTGATTAGATATGTGGTTTATTTGGTGAATGATATACTAAAATGATTAAGCATATGGTGAGTTGGTATTTGTTTAGTAAATGAAATTGAAATATTGAATGTCTTAATGCTTGATAAGAATAAGATAATAATATATGTTTAAATTTATAAAGATTAGTATGATTTGATTGAAATAGCAAAATGTGCAACTTTATTCATTTGGATGATTCAGATACAAATATCAACATTGATTTTAATGTTAAGCATGTGAATTGGTATGTTATGTAATGATCACTTTTAATCGTAAAGGTAGAAATGTGGTTACAGAAACATATGACATGTGTGATATGTATTAATAGTATTGTTATACTAAGCTTAGATGTAATGTGCTATATTTTTAAAATATATATATGCTTGTTCTGAGTTGTGTCTTATCTGGTAATGCTCCGTAACCCTAGTCCGACGACGGATACGAGTTAGGAGTGTTACAGTCCCTTAGCGAATATGGGAACAATTTCAATCAGAATGCATCTTTGGGTACTCCGCTAATTTGAAAAAGTCTCTCACCTCCATGAATAGTCTCAAGTGCAAATGAGGTTCTTCGGTAGGCATTCCACTGAATTGGCCCACTGCCTGAAGCATCTGGAACATGACTGGCTTCAACTCAAATTGTTGTGCCTCGATTTTGGGTCTTCTAATACCCGAATTAAGATCATTGAACACTGGCACAACATATTGTCTTAAGGCTCTATCCCTATCATCAGTAATAAGAATAGGATTTTGAGCAAGGTTTGCTCCGTTTTCTTGATTCATATTCTCGAAATTCATCTCTTCGATCCTCCTTTGATTTGCTTGTTTTCTACGTTGTCGAAAGGTTCGTTCTATCTTAGGGTCTATGGGGAGTAAAACGATAATTCGGTCAATACTCATAAACACCTAAAATATTCACAGAAAAATTGACTAAGTTAAAAATTAAACAGAAAATTAAACCAAAATATAAGACTAACAAATTAAAAAATAATGGATTTTGGAAAACAGTCCCCGGCAACAGTGCCAAAAACTTAGAATGATGGAAATGTGCAAGTGTACACAATCACAACAAGTAATAAAGTGACAAGTAATTGTCGAGTTATCGTATCCACAGGGACTGTAAAAGAATTATTTATGAAATTAATTCTAGACACTTTGGTGAAGGAAAAATATTTGGTTTTGAAAAGATATAATAAAAAATTAAGGGTTAAAAACTAAGTGAAATAATTAAAATAAAACAAAGAAATTCTTGTGCACGATTCCAAATATGATTTAATCAAGATGATATAATTGTGTTGGATTAATTATATTTCCTTACCTTAGAATTATTAAACTTATGCTTATACTTGTTACTTAAAAATCATGGGAACTCGGTAATTTGCTAACTTATGAACATATTTACAAATAAAAATCCATTCATCTCTTGTACATATTTCTATGCCAATTTGACCGATTAAATAGATTTATAAAGGTAAACATGTTATTGCACATAGACACTTATTAAATTAAACAATCTCTTGCATATTCCTACGTCGATTCAAACGATTAATTCAACCTAATAAGCATATAAAAGACTATGTAAGGTAACAAAGTATCCTTACCTTGAAATAGTTTAATCACAATAATCTTGCAAGTTATGCAAGACATATGTATCGCCAAATACAATGCTAATCTAATCTTCAGCTACCTTAGAAGAATTAAACATGCACTGATTAAGTACTGTGTCCATTAATTACAATTTCAATACGTTTAAATAATTAATTTTTAGTTATCTAAACAATTATAATGCCGTATAACTTAAGCATGATTTTACTTAATCAAGCATTTTATCGAGGCTTATAACAACATAAACATAAATTTAATAAATCAAGAGGATGAAATGCAATCAACCCAACACAACTTAATTCAAGCTACCTTGATTAAAATAACCATTTCAAAGACATGAATATTCATAGATATGTTCATCGTAAAAATAATAGAAATTAAAAAGATAAGGAACAAGAAGCAAATCCCATGTTTCTACGTGGCTTGACTGATTGCTCCTTCTTTCATCTCTGTTGTCCTTGCCGATCAAGGCTTCTATGAACACTCGCTTGCTGCCCCAAATGGCTGAGAAAACACCTCTTTTCCAAGAGGGGAAATCGACACAAGAAGGCTTGGTTTTATTTTTAAGAAAAAGAGAGAATGGAGAGAAGAGAAGTGATGAGAGAATGAGAGTGTTGAGGGATGCTTTGAATAGGCAGCAAAGGGGGGTTTAGATAGATGAGGATGGCTCCTAAAAATAGCAAATTTTAGCAGCCAAAGAGCCCCCTTGTAACAGCCCGGTTTAGACCCTAGTCGGAACAGTGGTTTCGAGACCACAAATCTGAGGTCAGAAAAATAATTTAATATTATTTTCTGTGTGAATAGTATGCAACATGGTCTGTGTGATGATTTGATCGTTTTAGTGTCGGATTAAGAGAAAGGACTTAATCACGTAAAAAGTAAAAGCTATGTGCTAATTTATAAGTATCTAAATGTTGATGTCTTTTAAATATGGAGGCTTTATGATGCAATTAAACCAAGTTTTAAGATAGTGGGTGGTAATGGACAACTATAACCTTGGTGATTGTATGTTTTAATTATTAATTGAAAGGATAAAATAGTAAATAGTTAAATAATATGTGTTTAATGAAATCAAAGCATGAAAATGGTCATTCTTGTTCATCTTGGTGCCGAAAATAGCAATGAAAAATAAAAGAAAAAGAAAGCTAGGGGTTCAGCCATTATTAAGCAAAAATTTAGGTATGTTTTAGCTCGGTTTTTGATAATTTCTACGTTATTGTAATCGTTGCTTCGTGCTCTAGGTAGCCTATTTTGTAATTTTTTGAATTGATGATGTTTTTGTGATGAGCCATTGATGAATGCTTGAGCTATGTGCTAGATGGTAGGGAAATATAAAGACTTGGTGTTGGATTAACATGTTTTGTCTTTGAATTTTTGATGAAATTGAGTTAATTGGGCTAAATTGAGAAAAGTGTAAATTGAGGGAATGTGAAATGAATTAAATGTGTGGACTCCTATGAGACTAAGGAGAATTCAACTTAAGCATAGTGTAATGAAATTTTGAGTATTTAAAGATTTTGTGAGATAGGGACTAAAGTGTCGAAATGTGAAAATATGAGGCTATTATGTAAAATGCCCTAAATATGTGTATTTGGACTAAAATGAATGAATTGATGATTGAATGGATTAAATTTGAATGTGTATAGACCAAGAGAGAGAGGTTCGGATCGAGATCGAGGCAAAGATAAAGTGCTCGATTAATCGACCGTATCGATAGTTCGACGTCTGAGGTAAGTTTGGATATCATACATGTATTTGAGTTATGTTTTATAAATATGAAATGAATATGTTCATGTGTATGAAAATGAGTTGCTATGTGCACAATTCTAGTTGATGGCACTAAGTGTGCGAAATTGAAATCGAAATAGAAATGAATGGCACTATGTGTGCAATGATATAAAAGCTTTGGCTTATTGAATTGGCACTGTGTGTGCGATGATATGAAAGCTTCACTTTGTTGAATTGGCACTGTGTGTGCGACACCGAGACGAGTCGGTTAAAAGAATAGGCACTAAGTGTTCAATAACAATTATACTTCAAATAAGTATGTGGCACTGAGTGTGCGGTTATTTTGAATGAATATCAAATGATGATCGACATGTAATATCAAGCATTGACTAGCTTGGAGGTAGAATAACTAAGTGTTATCTAAGGTATGTAATTAACCTTTGTGATTGATGAGTTATAAACAAGCTATGATGGAATGAATGAGTATTTTAGATATGAATGAGATTATATGAATATGAGATAATTGATCTATGTGATGCTTAATACTTACATTAGTTTGATTTGATGAGATATAGTATTGTATATCAAACTTACTAAGCTTTGGAAAGCTTACTGTATGATTTGTTTCTCTGCTTTGCAGTGTTAGTAAAGCTAGCTCGGATCTGGGATCGTCAGCTTCTCAATCACACTATCGGTATTCTGTTTGGTACTTTTGAAAAGATGTATTTAGTAAGCATATGGCATGTATAGGCTAGTAAATTGAATTATGTTTGAGATTGTAATGAGCCATAAAGTGTGGCTAGATATGTGATAGGTTTGGCATGAATGAATATGATATGTGTGATGCATCTTTTGGCATGATTTGTGGATTGATAAATTTGCTATTAAGTGGTAACTTTGAGTTGATAAATGCTAATAGGGGTTAGTGAAATTGGGAATGAATTATGCTTGTGGTAGAATAAGTTTTGTATTGAATTTGTTATCGTTGGAATGAGAAATGAACATATAGATTGGATAGCCATATTGGTAAGTTATTGGTTGCCTTATGTGCATGATACGTTTTAGTATGTGTTGCTTATAGGTTTGACTTTAAGTGAGTGGCATGTTGGCCTTACAAAAATGACCTATAATGCCACACGGTTGGGGCACACAGGCGTGCCTCAGATCGTGGGTAAATTGGGAGAATGTGGCTTAAATTGTACACGGTCTTGGCATGGACGTGCCTTCAGGTCATGCGAGAAATGGCAGTATATGATCTAGTAGTACACGGCCTTAGCACACGAGCGTGCTTGGTGGCCTTGTTGATTTTGGCAGTATGTAACCACGGGGAGATCACATGGGTGTGTCATGTAGCCGTGGGAAAGGCACGGCCTACCCCCACGGGCGTTTCCCCTGTATTTTAGAAAAGTCTCAAATTTTTTATGAAATTTTATATGTGTTTTAGTTTAGTCCCGACTCGGTTTATAAGCATGCTTAGGTCTTGATGACTCATTTAAGGGACACTATGATTGTATATGAATGTGTTTGATGATGATTGACTTTGTGTCGTGAATATGATGTGAAATGATCCTATTGTTCGTAATGCCTCTAAACCCTATTCAGGCGACGATCTCGGGTTAAGGGTGTTACAATTTTATTGGTATTAGAGCTACGGTTTAGTCGATTCTCGGACAAACGTAGCGTGTGTGAGTCTAGATATACATGCCATATTGTAAAATTACGATAGTGTGATGAAATCTGACTGTTGAAATGTGTTTTAATATAGTAATGGATCTCGATCGAGCAGTTGCTGATGATGTAGAGAGTAATGCGCCTGCTCCCGCTCAAGGGACAGCGCTGGCCACATCAAGACAAAATGATAGTGATGAGGAAGGTGAGGCTAAGCAAGCCTTTTTTTGTATGATGAGTGAATGGTTTTCAAAATTTGTTAGAACAAATCCGACTACTCCACAACCTCCACCCCCACAAGTACCTATTGTGCCACAAGTTGTAGATCCGATCAGATTGAATAAACCTCCTGTGGATAAGATTCGCAAGTATGGGGCTGAAGAGTTTACAGCCACAGCTGATGACGATGCTCAGCGAGCTGAGTTTTGGCTTGAAAATATAATCAGAGTATTTGATGAGATGTCGTTGAACCCTGAAGAGTGCATTAAGTGTGAAGTTTCCTTGTTGAGAGACACAGCTTACAATTGGTGGAAAACGTTGATATCTGTAGTTTTGAGAGGGAGAATAACTTGGGATTTCTTTCAATCTGAGTTTAGAAAGAATTATATCAGTCAACGCTTTATTAATCAGAAATATAAGGAGTTTTTAGAGCTGAAACAGGGCCGTCTGTCTATTACTAAGTGCGAGCGGGAATTTGAAAGATTGAGTCAATATGCAAGACAATGTGTTTCGACTGAAGCTACTATGTGTAAATGTTTTATAGAGGGATTGAATAAAGACATTAAGTTGTTGGTTGAAATACTGGATATAAATGAATTTGTTGTATTAGTTAAAAGAGCATGCAAAGCTGAGGAGCTCGGTAAAGAAAAGAAGAAAGCTGATTCTGAGGCTCGTGATGAAAGAAAGAGATCGATGAATAAGTTCTCTCAATCTTTAGCAAAGAGATATAAAGATGCAAGCAATCGTTCAAATGCCTCGTTTGGACATCCAAATAGAGATCGTTTGAGACAGAGTACTAGTTTACGAATTCAAGCTCTGAATGAAACAAGTGTTGGCAGTGATAAGAGTAACAAGCCCGAATGTAGACAATGTGGGAGACGACATGTGGGAGAGTGCTGGGGCAAGTATAACAATAGAACATGCTATAAATGTGGATCCCGAGACTATTTTATCTGAGATTGCCCAAAGATGGTCGAAGAAGAAAATGTTCAGAATAAAAGACCGAGTAACGTGGCAGCTAGGGGAAGACCACTCAGAAACACCAAAATTATGAGTGAAAGCTAGATAGGGACAATTGATACTGCTGTGCAATCAAAAGCGAGAGCACCTGTCCGAGCCTATGATATACGTGCACGAGAGGAAGTATCATCTCCAGACGTGATCACTGGTACTTTCAATTTATTTGATACTGATGTCATTACATTGATAGATCCTGGATCAACTCATTCCTATGTGCGTATGAATTTAGTATCGAATAAGACTCTACCTGTTGAATCTACTGAATTTGTGATTAGAGTATCGAACCCCTTAGGCAAGTGTGTTTTGGTGGATAAGTGTGCAAGAATTGCCCGTTGATGTTTCATGATTTATGTTTCCCGGTCAATTTTATGTTGCTACCATTTGATGAATTTGACATAATTCTGGGAATGGACTAGCTTATTTTGCATAATGCCATCGTGAATTGTAAGAGAAAGAATGTTGAATTGAAGAGTCAGAATGGTGAGATAGTTCGAATTGAGTCTAGTGATATGAAAAGACTACCAGCTGTTGTATCAGTGATGAGAACTATGAACTATGTGAGAAAAGTTTATGAAGCTTATTTGGCGTATGTGATTGATATAAAGGTGTCGGGAAAGAAAATTGAATCTGTGCCTGTGATATGTGAGTTTCCAAATGTGTTTCCAGAAGAGTTACCAGGGTTACCTCTAATTACAGAAGTCGAATTTGGTATTGAGTTAGTCTTGAAGCTCGCTCCTATTTCAATACCTCCATACGAATGGCACCAATGTAATTGAAAGAGTTGAAATCTCGCCACAAGAATTGACCGGCAGAGGATTTGCACGACCTAGTTTTTCTCCCTGGGGAGCTCTTGTATTATTTGTGAAAAAGAAAGATGGAACTATGAGAATGTGTATTGATTATCGACAATTGAACAAAGTGACGATAAAGAACAAATATCCGTTGCCTCGGATCGATGATTTGTTTGATCAATTGAGAGAAGCTACAGTATTTTCTAAGATAGATTTGAGATCGGGCTACTATCAGTTGAGAATTAAAGAATCCAATGTGCCAAAAACTGCATTCAGAACAAGGTATGGATATTATGAATTCTTAGTGATGACTTTTGGACTAACAAATGCCCCTGCAGTGTTTATGGATTTGATGAATCGAATACTCAGACCGTATTTGGATCGCTTCATGGTGGTTTTCATCGATGATATTTTGATTTATTCGAGTGATGAGATGCAACATGCCGAGTATTTGAGAATCGTGTTACAAACTCTGCGTGAGAAACAATTGTATGCAAAGTTTAGCAAGTGTGAATTTTGGTTGCCTGAGGTCAGTTTTCTAGGGCATATTGTATCCACTGCTGGGATACGAGTCGATCCGCATAAAATCTCTGCTATTTTGGAATGGAAGCCTCTGAGAAATGTGTCTGAAGTCTATAGTTTTCTGGGACTAGCAGGATATTATAGACGATTTGTGAAAGGCTTCTCGATGATTGTGACTCCTTTGACAAAGTTGTTACAGAAGGATATTAGATTCAAGTGGTCAGAAAAGTGTCAACAGAGTTTTAAGCAGTTGAAAGTGTTGTTAACCGAAGCACTAGTGTTGATTCAACCCGAATCAGGCAAAGAATTCATAGTTTACAGTGATGCATCATTGAATGGTTTGAGCTGTGTGCTGATACAAGAAGGAAAAGTCATCGCTTATGCTTCGAGACAGTTAAAACCGCATGAAAAGAAGTATCCAACGCATGATCTTGAATTGGCTGCGATTGTATTTGCATTGAAGATTTGGCGTCACTATTTATTCTTTGAAAAATGTCATATTTATACTGATCATAAGAGTTTAAAGTATTTGATGACTCAGAAAGATTTGAACTTGCGACAGAGAAGATGGTTAGAGTTGTTGAAAGATTATGAACTTGTGATAGATTACCACCCGGGTAAAGCTAATGTTGTAGCCGATGCTTTGTGTCTAAAATTGTTAAATACCTTACGAGGTATGTGTAATCAGATGGATCTGTGTGATGATGATGCAGTTGTAGCTAAATTAAAAGTAAAACCGTTGTTTATACAGTGGATATGTGAGACTCAGAAGATTGATAATGAGTTGTTAGTAAAAAGGGTTCAATGTAATTCGAATACGGAATCAGAATTTCGAGTTGATAGTAATGATTGTTTGAGATTCAGAGATCGGATTTATGTTCCGAGAAATTCAGAGTTGATTCAAATGATTTTGACTGAAGTTCACAATAGTCATTTAACTATACATCCGGGAGTACAAAAATGTATAATGATTTGAAACAGTTCTATTGGTGGCATGGTATGAAGAGAGATATTTCTGACTTTGTGTCGAAATGTTTAGTTTGTCAGCAAGTTAAGGCTGAACATCAAGTTCTGTCCGGTTTATTGTAATCAATTATGATTCTTGAGTGGAAATGGGAGAGGATCACGATGGACTTTGTGTAGGGTTTGCCCTTATCTCTAAGCAAGAAAGATGTAATCTGGGTGATAGTTGAAAGATTGACGAAATCAGCTCATTTCATTCCGGTGAGAAACAATTATTCTTTAGATAAATTGGCTGAATTGTATATCGATGAGATTGTGAGATTGCACGGAGTACCGTTATCTATAGTGTCAGACAGAGATCCGAGATTTACCTCACGATTTTGGAAGAAATTACAAGATGCTTTAGGCATGAAATTCCATTTCAGTACTGCTTTTCATCCACAAACGGATAGTCAATCCGAACGAATTATTCAGATTCTTGAAGATATGCTAAGATGTTGTGTACTCAAATTTGAAGGCACATGGGAAGGGCATCTATCATTGATTGAGTTTGCATATAACAATAATTTTCAATCTAGTATCAAAATGGCACCATATGAGGCTCTTTACGGTCAAAAGTGTCAAACTCCATTGTATTGGACCGAGCTGAGTGAGAATAAGATTCACGGGGTTGATCTTATAAAAGAGACTGAGCAGAAAGTGAAAGTGATTCGTGATAGTTTGAAAGCAGCCTCAGATCGTCAAAAGTCTTATGTAGATTTGAAACGAAAGGATATTGAATTTGAGATTGGTGATAAAGTGTTTTTGAAAGTGTCTCTGTGGAAGAAAATACTTCGATTTGGCCGAAAGGGCAAGCTGAGTCCAAGATTCATCAGACCGTATGAGATTATTGAACAAGTTGGGCCAGTTGCTTATAGATTGAGATTACCATCAGAGTTGGAAAGGATCCATAACGTGTTTCATGTGTTAATGCTTCGATGATATCGATCAGACCCGTCTCATGTAATTGTACCTACTTAGGTTGAGATTCAATCAGATTTGTCGTATAGTGAAGAACCGATCTGAATTTTGGCACGAGAGACTAAAGAGTTGAGAAATAAGAAAATTTCTCTAGTGAAAGTATTATGACACAAACACGGAATTGAAGAAGCTATGTGGGAGCCTGAGAACATTATGAGAGAGCAACATCCACAACTATTCACTGGTAAGATTTTCGGGGACGAAAATCCCTAAGGGGGAGAGTTGTAACAGCCCAGTTTAGACCCTAGTTGAAACAGTGGTTCTGAGACCACAAATTTGAGGTCGAAATAATAATTTAATATTATTTTCTATGTGAATAGTATGCAACATGGTCTGTCTGAAACTTCTGTGTGATGATTTGATCGTTTTAGTGTCGGATTCAGAGAAAGGACTTAATCGCGTAAAGAGTAAAAGCTATGTGCTGATTTATAAGTATCTAAATGTTGATGTCTTTTAAATATGGAGGCTTTATGATGCAATTAAACCAATTTTTAAGATAGTGGGTGGTAATGGACAACTATAACCTTGGTGATTATATGTTTTAATTATTAATTGAAAGGATAAAATAGTAAATAGTTAAATAATATGTGTTTAATGAAATCAAAGCATGAAAATGGTCATTCTTGTTCATCTTGGTGTTGAAAATAGCAAAGAAAATAAAAGAAAAAGAAAGCTAGGGGTTCGACCATTGTTAAGCAAAAATTTAGGCATGTTTTAGCTCGATTTTTTATAATTTCTACGTTATTGTAATCGTTGCTTCGTGCTCTAGCTAGCCCATATTGTAATTTTGTGAATTGACGATGTTTTTGTGATGAGCCATTGATGAATGCTTGAGCTATCTGCTAGATGATAGTGAAATATAAAGACTTGGTGTTGGATTAACATGTTTTGCCTTTGAATTTTTGATGAAATTGAGTAAATTAGGCTAAATTGAGAAAAGTGTAAATTGAGGGATGAAAATGTGAAATAAATGAAATGTGTGTACTCCTATGAGACTAAGGAGAATTTGACTTAAGCATAGTGTAATGAAATTTTGAGTATTTGATGATTTTTTGAGATAGGGACTAAAGTGTCAAAATGTGAAAATGTGAGGGCTATTATGTGAAATGCCCTAATTATGTGTTTTTGGACTAAAATGAATGAATTGATGATTGAATGGATTAAATTTGAATGTGTATAGACCAAGAGAGGAGAGGTTCGGATCGAGATCGAGATCGAGGTCAAGATAAAGTGCTTGATTAATCGACCATATCGATAGTTCGACGTCCGAGGTAATTTCGGATATCATACATGTATTTGAGTTATGTTTAATAAATATGAAATGTATATGTTCATGTGTATGAAAATGAGTTGCTATGTGCACAATTCTAGTTGATGGCACTAAGTGTGCGAAAGAAATTGAAATATAAATGAATGACACTGTGTGTGCGATGATATAAAAGCTTTGGCTTATTGAATTGGCATTACGTGTGCGATGATATGAAAGCTTCACCTTGTTGAATTGGCACTTTGTGTGTGAGACACCGAGATGAGTCGATTAAAAGAATAGGCACTAAGTGTGCGATAACAATTATACTTCGAATAAGTATGTGGCACTGAGTGTGCAGTTATTTTAAACGAATATCAAATGATGATCGACATGTAATATCGAGCATTGAATAGCTTAGAGGTAGAATAACTAAGTGTTAGCTAAGGTATGTAACTAACCTTTGTGGTTGATGAGTTATAAACAAGCTATGATGGAATGAATGAGTATTTTAGATATGAATGAGATGATATGAATATGAGATAATTGATCTATGTGATGCTTAATACTTACATTAGTTTGGTTTGATGAGATATAGTATTGTATATCAAACTTACTAAGCTTTGGAAAGCTTATTGTGTGATTTGTTTCTCTGCTTTGCAGTGTCAGTAAAGCTAGCTCGGATCTGGGATCGTCAGTTTCTCAATCACACTATCGGCATTCTGTTTTGGAACTTTTGAAAAGATGTATTTAGTAAGAATATGGCATGTATAGGCTAGTAAATTGAATTATGTTTGAGATTGTAATGAGCCATGAAGTATGGCTAGATATGTGATAGGTTTGGCATGAATGAATGTGATATGTGTGATGCATCTTTTGGCATGATTTTTGGATTGATAAATTTGCTATTAAGTGGTAACTTTGAGTTGATAAATGCTAATAGGGGTTAGTGAAATTGGGAATGAATTATGCTTGTGGTAGAATAAGTTTTGGTATTGACTTTGTTATGGTTGGAATGAGAAATGAACATATAGATTGGATAGCCATATTGGTAAGTTATTGGTTGCCTTATGTGCATGATATGTTTTGGTATGTGTTGCTTATAGGTTTGATCTAAAGTGAGTGGCATGTTGGCCTTGCAAAAATGGCCTATAATGCCACACGGTTGGGGCACACGGGCGTGCCTCAGACCACGGGTAAATTGGGAGAATGTGGTTTAAATTGTACACGGTCTTGGCACGGACGTGCCTTCAGGTCGTGTGAGAAATGGCAGTATATGATCTAGTAGTACACGGCCTTAGCACACGGGCGTGCTTGGTGGCCATTTTGATTTTGGCAATATGTAACCACGGGGATATCACACAGGTGTGCCATGTAGCCGTGGGAGAGGCACGGCCTACCCCCACGGGCATCTCCCCTATATTTTAGAAAAGTCTCAAAATTTTCATGAAATTTTATATGTGTTTCAGTTTAGTCCCGACTCGGTTTATAAGCATGCTTAGGTCTTGATGACTCATTTAAGGGACACTATGATTGTATATGAATGTGTTTGATGATGATTGACTTTGTGTCGTGAATGTGATGCGAAATGATCCTATTGTTCGGTAATGCCTCTAAACCCTATTACGGCAACAGTCTTGGGTTAGAGGAGTTACACCCCTCATGGCCGGCCATCTTACATGGCAAGGTTGAGACTTTCAACTTTGCTAGAATTAACCTGGGGCAAATTCGTAAAACCTTAATTTAAGGTGGGGTTTGAATGCAATTTGGAAGTCTTCCAAGGGCCTTTTTGCAAGCTCATTTAATCAGCTAAAATGCTGATTTGGGTCAGAATTTGAACGGTTCTGGACCCCCCAATTGATGGCTGGTTTGGTTCGTTCAATTTGGTTCAACTGGGCCATTTTTCCATAATTAATTAAAATTAATTTATTTAGCCCAAATTAAATTGGGGTTAAATTAAAATTAATTATACAATGAATTAATACACATATTTGGACTGTCTTAGGCTGGAAATTATTTCGCCTTGTTACTTCGAATTGCTTCTTGGTTTTGTTCTTCTAACGGTGTTTGTCGGGTCAATTTTTGCCCTTTTTACAAATCTGTAAAAAATAATCAAAATTTACTAAAAATAATTGTAAAATTGACTAAAAATTAACATGTTCAAATTTTTAATACAATTTAATTATTTTATAAAAATTAATTATTTTATGACAAAAATTCTATCAAAAATGCATGATTTTAAGTAAAATTAGGTATGAAAAGTTTATAAATCTGTGTTTCCAGTAATCTCCAAACATAGGCGGATTGGTGCGGAGGAAGACTCAATGGTGGCCACACGACTCCTTTTTTCTATTTGATACTTATTTACTATTTTAAGTTTTATTTTGGGGTATTTCTTCTGTAATAATGGCCTCTATGGATTTTTACCTAAAATTTGGATTTTATACTGTTTTCTGTTTATATCTGTTAGAAGTAGGTAAAACTCGGGTTTTCAAAAGAGATGAATATTTTATCAAAATACCACACACACGCAAACTATTTGAGAATTATTGAAAGATAATGATAAGTTTTAAACGGAAAATGGTTTTAGCAATGATACAATTTTCAAACGTACTTCCATGTGACATCACTGATTCGGCCATGATGTCCAGGCCGGATTTGGGGTGTTACATTTAGTGTTATCAGAGCCAGGTTGCAAAACTCGACTGTGGATTTGGGTTTTAAAACTTGGTTTTTAAAGCACTAATTTTTGAATGATTTGAAACATTTTTACTGAATGCGTGGTATACCGAGTCTCGGCGCCGATCTTGTAAGTTCTCTAAAGCCTTTATGTGTTTTAAACTGAAATTGACTTGATACTGAAACTACTATAGATAGTACAAATTGAGACTAGTATATGTAGATTGTATTGAAAACACTCAAGTTAGTGTATACTAATACTGTAGTAAAACTGATAGACACTGGATTGTGCGAAAGCAAACTTTACACTTTTGATACTGCCTCTCATAAGATATCTGTTAATAAATGATGAAATTGTACATGGATGCATAAAACTGTTAATACAGATAAAATGCTATTAGACAATGAGCACATGAAGTACTCGAGGAAGGAAAACAAGAGGCCGTGGTAGAGGCCGAAGAGGGGCTCGAACGGGGTCCTCATCTTCTGGTAACCTACCTAATCTGGACACTAACGAGATGCCGGTATCGCCTATTACTGAAACTAGGTCGAGGTTTCATGATCGAACAACTAGGGATGACGCACTGTCCCAAGCCATGTTAAGGATTCTGGAGAGGGTCCCTGGGCCCAATACTAGAGCTAGAGGCCGAGGGTCGATTACGGAACGACTCTGGTCCAATAGAGCTGAGATTTTTAAGGGTATTACTAGAGTTTCCCTTAATGTGGTTGAGTACTGGATAGAGGCCACAGAGAGAATTATGGACAACTTGGATTGCACCCCCGAGCAGAAATTAAAGGGTGTAGTGTCACTGCTGAGAGTTGAGGCTTACTACTGGTGGCTTGCAGTTAAGGAGGGTACTTAGCCCGAATGATTGACCTAGAAGTTCTTCAAGTCTGCCTTTTAGGGAAAATATGTGGGGGCTAGTTATGTGGATGCCTGTAGGAGAGAGTTCCCAAATTTGACTCTGGGAGATAGATTGGTGGTCGAGTATGAGGTTGAATTTCTGAGATGAACTGGTATGCGCGCGGTATGGTGGTGACTGAGTACGAGCGATGTGTTCGTTTCGAGGATGGCCTCAGGGATAATCTGAGGGTACTGATAGCTCCACAGAGGGAGCAAGAATTTGCTGCATTGGTTGATAAGATGAAGATCGCCGAGGAAGTGAAGCGTACTGAGCGCCAAAATAGAGAGAGGTAGGAATAGGAGGGATTCAGAGCCCTCGAGTTTCGTTAAAAGGCCTAAGAAAAAGGCTAGAGTTGATGGGCCGACTAGAGTTAGGGCTCTTATTGCTGCTACTGGATAGCCACCATATACTGACTGTAGTAGGCGCCATCAAGGTGAGTGGTGGAAAAAAACTGAGGCATGTTTGAGGTGTGGTTCATTAGAGCACCGTATTAGAGACTGCCTGTGGAGGTCTGATCAAATGCAAGCTTCTGGCTGGGTACTACACCACCGAGAGTAGTTCAGCAGCCACTGAGAGGCCGTGGTCAGGCCAGGGGTGGTAACGATTTAGGCCATGGTCGGAGAGCACCGGGCAGAGGTGCTAGTCACACTGAGGCGAGGCAGTCAGCTCTGGCTTATGCTCCTCATCGCTGAGAGGATGGATATGCTCTGGACGTCATTACGGGTACATTCTTTATTTATAATGTACCTTATACTGCGCTGATAGATATAGGATCCACTCACTCCTATATAGCTTGTACCGTATCTGAAAACTTGGGTAACTGGTTGAGAGCACTACTAGTGAGGTCACTGTACTGAGTCCGTTGGGATAGTCAATAAAGGTTAACAAACTGTTTAGAGATGCTCCTCTAGAGGTTTAAAGAGCTATCTTTTTGGCTAATCTGATAGAATTGCCTTTTGGAGAATTTGATCTAATACTGGAATGGACTGGCTAGTCAAACACCAAGTGAGTTTAGATTGTGCCACAAAAAGGGTTGTACTAAAGATTGAGTAGGACAGTGAAATAGTCTTAATTGGGGAATGTCGGAACTACTTGAGTAACATGATTTCTGCACTAAGGGCAAAAAAATTGGTTCGTAAAGGATGTGAGGTGTATCTGGCCTACATCAGTGTTTCAGATTCTAGCGATTTTTCGGTTAAGGATATCAGGACGGTTAAAGACTTTTCGGATGTTTTTTCTTAAGAGCTACCTAGGTTACCTCTGAAATGTGAAGTAGAGTTCGGGATTCAGCTCCTTCCTAGTGCAGCTCCGGTGTCCATCGCCCCTTATAGTATGGCACCGAAAGAGCTTGTGGAGCTTAAGACCCAGATTCAAGAGCTATTGGATCGTGGGTTCATCCGTCCTAGTGTGTCGCCATGGAGGGCACCAGTGCTATTTGTGAAAAAAAAATCCATGCGTATGTGTCTTGACTACCGACAATTCAACAAGTTGACCATCAAGAATAAGTGCCCCCTACCGAGGATAGACAATTTGTTTGACCAGTTCAAGGGCTTCGATTTTCTCTAAGGTTGACCTCCAATCAGGATCTCATCATTTGAGGGTTAAAGAGACTGATGTGCACATGACAGCATGTAGGACTCGATACGGTCATTACGAGTTCCTAGTAATGCCATTTGGACTGATGAATGCACTAGCAGCTTTTATAGATCTGATGAACCGAGTGTTTCAGCCCTATCTGGATCAGTTCGTAGTGGTATTTATTGATGATATATTGGTGTATTCAAAAACTGATGATGAACACAATGAACACCTCAGATTGGTTTTATAGTTTTTGTGAGAGAAACAACTGTACACCAAGTTCAGTAAATGTGAATTCTGGTTACGTGAAGTAACGTTTTTGGGACATGTGGTTTTTGTTGAGGGGATTAGAGTCGATCCTCAAAATATTGAGGCTGTCTTGGATTGGAAACTGATGGTCATGGAAAAAGTCTTAAAATTTATATAAGAGCCTAGAAACTAACTATCACGACGATTGAGGCAAGAGCACCTATCGAATAGTAGTATAGTTTAGTGGCAAGACTGGATTGTCAAACCCAAGGGAACCAAAAGTACTAATACTAACTTTCTTCTTATTATTTAGCCAAAGAATTAAGAGAATTGTTGTTTAATATAAAATTAACTAACTACTAAGCTAAAGATGCTAAGACACAGAGAAGGAATTGGGGAAATACTTGTGGGAAAAACCAATTAATTAAGACAATACCCGAGGAAGAATCCACCTATACTTCACTTGTTATCTAACTCTGAACCAGATGATTTATTCACTTGACTTGATCCGTAAGATTCCCTAATTTATATTACTACCTCTCTCGAGGCTACTAACGTCCAACCCTAGGTTGATTAATTGAAATCTCTTTCTAATTAAAACCCCTAGAATTGCATTAACTCGATTTATGGACTCCCATATTAGGTTTGACCCTAACCCGACAGATTTTTGTCATCCTATCTCTAGGGTTGCGATCAACTCCGCTTAACTATGCTAGATCTACTCTTAAACAGGGAATATTCCTCCTCTGACTAAGCACATCAATACTTGAATCAATATCCTGAAATATCAAAGCAAGAATTAAGAACACATAGTTAAGAACAAATCAAGTATTTATCATATAGTTCAGAAAACAATAACAAGATCCGTCTTAGGTTTCATCCCCCTCAGGTATTTGAGCGGTTTAGTTCATAATCATAAAAGAATACATCTCAGAAGAAAATATAAAACAAAACATAAGAAAAACCCTAAAACCCCCTGAAGGAAATTGAAGGGAAGATCTTTTGTCTTGAGTATGATTTTGGCTTCTTGAGATGAATCAACTGGCTGTCTTCGAGTAAATCCCACAATTCGGCCTCTCCGGCTTGGCTCCTTGGCCTAGCTGAACGCCCCCTTGAAGGTTGGCCTCTAGGGTGTTTATATAGGCTTTTGGAATGTCTTTCTTTTCCTCTAAGTACCCTAATTCGAATGAAACTCTTCTTTAGGCTTTTGGAATGTCATTCTTTTCCTCTAAGTACCCTAATTCGAATGAAACTCTTCTTTGTTACGGCAAGGACATGCCCGTGTGGCACGATCGTATGAATTGAAACCAGGCCGTGGTTGAATCTGCTAAAGAGGCACGACCGTGTGTCTCGAGCCCAAGCCGTGTTAATTTGTACTTTGGCCCATTTTCTCAATTTTTGGCCCGTTTCTCATTCTTTTCATCCTCCTGTGCTCTCTAAGTATAAAACATGAATTTAAACGATTAGGAGCACCAAATTCCACAATTCGGGAAATAAATCATCTAAAAGTATGCTAAATATGGGATTAAAATATGAACATATTACGGTTTATCAAATACCCCCACACTTAAGCATTTGATTGTCCTCAAGCAAAATTCTCAACTCACAATTAAAACTAACTTCCCTCGATTCATAATTCTTATCAATGATGCCTCATCATAATTCATCGATAATTTATACATGGATAATTTAACTAAAAGAGTCCTGAAGATTCAAACAATCAAAGTCACAAGTTTGTAGCCTAAAAAATATAGATGTTTCCCCTTATCTAAATAATTACCTTTAATTTAAAATTGACAAGAGTTGACATCCTCACTAAAGATTCACTCAAATCACTCAAAGTGTTTAAGGTTTAAAATTAAGCTCTCAAAAGTCAAACATGAAAAGTTAATCCCATAGGCTTGCCTGAAAATCAAATCTCCACCACTATAAAATGAAATGATACACAGATCAAAAGGTCTTAAAAAAAAGAGATTGTAACGGGGCTTAGGTTAAAGGTGTGGATAAAGGCTGAATTAAAGGGTTAGAATCGAGATTGAATTGACAATTTACCTGGCTAGAAAAATGAAACTAGTCCTGAATAATTACATCAATTGAAAACTAATAATACGAGCTTCTTCTTCAAGATGTTGAATATAAACGTATAAGTTCACTTAATCATAGAACTACTAATGAATATACTTCAATTTTTTTTAAGAACAAATCAACAATAATAAGAAAGAACTTTAACAACTGAAATATAGAACATAGTTAGGCAACTGCTCAAAATCAAATCTCGACAAAATGGGTAGTCAAGATAAACGGTGATAACAAATATAAGATGGGTTTTGGGTTAATATTAGTGGGTGAATCAATAAAAGGGTTGTAAGGATCAAAGGGGTTCACTAGGGGTTAATTGTGAAGGTAGGCTTTTAGTGGAGTAAGTGGGTTAAATCCTAGGTGCCTTTATCACTTCTGTATATCAAATCAAAGGTGTGGTCTCAACATATATAATCGAAACAAGTTCTAGAATAACAAATCAATATTGACACACTCATAATCAATAAAGTGAGCACGAAAAAATATGTGCTCTAAAAGGCTCAAAATCTCACAAAAATTATGGGTTTTTGATATCAACCTTGTAAATTTCAAACTTCAAGGTAATATTCAAATTTAGGTCAACAACCTAGCAAATTTTTTAATTCTGAAAAATATACTTATCATGCTTGATTCTCTAGTATCTTAAAGTTTAAATTATCAATGCACAATTAACTATGTCCTAATCTAAAATATATCAATAAAAATCATAAATCAACAGAAGTTTCTTTCTAATTAGTGATATGAGAAAATTACTTAAGACAAGATATCATTCAGGGATTTGAGAATAATGCAAAAAGTTAGGAACTTTTTTGAAATAAAACTCACCCCTACACTTAAGATGTACATTGCCCTCAATGTACAAAGATAGATAATAATCATATAGTAAGAAAATAAAAAGAGAGGGAGAGAAGTGAAACTTCCTGAATTTTGAATGGAGTTAATGAAGAGAAATCAAATAGGATTGAGTAGAGGTGAACGTGGGGGGGAAGCCTCGAGCCGTTTGAAATTGAATCCTCAAAGCAGCCGGTCTGATTTTATTGTATCCTAAGCTAAATCTAAATGGCATGAAGAATACGAAGAAAATAATAAAATTAAAAATAAAAGTAAATAACGAGAAATGAAAGAAGAAAGATAATGGGAAAAGGAAAGGAAGAAGGGGTTTAAATAGAGATGAAGCCCATGCCCATGTTCTTACCTGTGGTGCCCATACGGCCACGGCCACAGCCGTGTGTAAAGCCATGTGGGTATGGAAAACCTGTGCCTAAACATGAAAAGAAATAAACTAAACTAATTAGTAGGGTTAATGCTCGGGTTGCCTCCCGAGAATCGCTCGTTTAAAGTCTTAAGCTAGACTTACCTCTCATTCGCATAATCATGGTGGTTTGAAGAGTTGAAAATCCTTTCTCATGCTATCAATTCGGCTATCGATATATAGTTTAAGTCGGGTGGTGTTTACCTTAAAAGTGTCGAATATAGGATTACTTACTTCGACTGTTCCGTATGAGAAGACGTTGAGTACCTTAAAAGGAATTTCTTCTTTTGTATTAAGGTCAGGAGGAGATATTCGAGGGTCTGTCTTATCTAACAATACTTGATCTCCGATCTTAAATTTATTTGTCCCACAGAATGGTGTTGGGTCTACTTCGTGTATTCCTAATTTCTCCTTAAAATATGTCTTTCACTCGTCTAGTTCATTGATTTGAAGCCATCGTTCCTCGTGAGTTATTTCTTTTTTTCATGAGGTATAGGATCTAGCTCAGTTGTGTGGTTCTATGGTGCTTCCTGAAAAGAAGGTTTAACCGAATGGTCATTAATAAAATTAATTTTCTCACCTTGATTACTTGATGTCCTAGCCGAGTCAAGAGCCTGAAGACTGATTGATTCGTCACCTACACGGAGTATGAGTTCCCCTGTACCAACATCAATTTTAGTTCTAGCAGTTACTAAAAAGGGTCTTCCTAAAATTAAAGGAATATTATTGTCCTCATCCATATCTAAAACAACAAAGCCTATTGGGAATATGAATATGTTAATTTTAACTAGTTCATCTTCAATTATACCCCTAGGAATTCAAATAGTCTTATCAGCTAATTGAATACTCATCCTAGTTTGTTTGGGTTTACCTAGACCTAGCCGTTTAAACATTTTATAAGGCATAACATTGATGCTTGCCCCTAAATCAGCTAAAGCATTATTAATAGATAAACTACCAATTAAACATGGAATTGTAAAATTGTAACACCCCAAACCCAGCCTAGAAGTTAGGCCCGAGTCCGAAATGTCACATTAAAGGCACACTTCAAAACGATTTTACAATTTTTCAATTTAACAATTTAAGGTCCAAAAGCCCAAAACCCTGGTATCTTGTTCAGTAAGAGGAAAAACCCAAATTTTAAGAAAACGATCATATGTTGAGTTATTTTGAAAACCATGCTAACTTTAGAAATTTTATGAAATTTATTAAGCAGATAGTTGAAACAATAATAATAAACTCAAAAATCTAAAGTCAATTAGGAGATACATGGCCTTATTACAATCCCACAAAAAACAAAGTATTTAAAATAAATTCGTTTGAACAAATTAAACCCACCCCAAAAATCCATCCGCTACACACACCATTTCCCTTCCAACCTTATGACTCCTGTGAGGAATTCTAGCTCGACCTACCCCTCCACTACACACCAAGGGTAGCCCGGTTGCGATACTACCGAACGTTGCAACAAAGCTACTAATCATATACTGGGCTTAAAGCCTCCGGTGGATCCATACCATACGGCCATGCGATCCTCAAATCTTCCTCCGTACCATAATTCCCACCCATATCCATCCTAAGTAGAATATCATATGAATGTATCAAACACACGAGTAACATCCATAAACTCATATTTGTCACATAGGAGTATTCTCGTCATTTCACTACCCAGGGGTATTTTCGTTATTCTACCCTACAAGGGTATTTTGGTAACTTGGCAAAATAAGGGTATCTTGGTAATTTTGCAAAATAGGGGTATTTTGGTATTTTTGCAAAACAGGGGTATTTTGGTATTTTACAAATCAAGCGGCATCTTAGTAAATTTCAAATATAAGGGTATTTTAGTAATTTTACAATATAGAGGTATTTGGTCCCTCTCAGGTTTTAATTATGAACTTTGGCCCATCAACAAGTCCTCATGGCTAAAATGAACAGACACTATGCACCAGGTAGGATTCCAGAGAAGAGGAGGTGGGCCACTAGGATCGCTTAAGTGCCAAGCTCTCCCTAGATCCAATCCTAGATACCTGTTGCCACACCCTAAGCCATCGACTTGTTCACAGACATGTTTAATTAATTTAAGTCTTATGAAATTTAAGAGTTGTTCAAACTAGGCCTAAGTCTATGAATCCTAACATATTTGTCTACGTCCCCATAAAGCCCATCAAACCCAAATTCCAACCTTATGGCCCATTAGGCCCAAATCTTATCAAATGGCCTATTAGGCCCAAAACAGATCCAGATCGTGTATCATGCGTGACTAACTCAATCCGTATAACAAACCAAACCATTCCATCAAACTTAGCCTCAGGGCCTACTGGGCCAATTTAGCCACTTTTGGCTTTTTAACTTTTCGGTATTGCTGATTTTGGTGTGTGTAGTGTTTGTACACACCTGGTAGCCTTGCGTGCTGCAAACCCCTTAGTCATGAACCTACAATCGACATTACTAGTGATTAACCAAAGCTTTAACACATACTTATAAAAAATCAAAACTTCACCGTACCATTACCGTGTGCCTCACGTTCTAGTAGCCCTTCCTTTGCTACTATTTGTGATTATCCTCTAGGTCTGCACCCAAACACCTATATTGTCAAAACCAAGTGACCCATATTGATCATAAGTCACCCCTATAAGACACATTAGATTCGGCCATTTACTAAACAATGACTGGGTTGAGAACACTTACCACCTTGTTAGCAATCCTTACTTACCACGCTTGCAATTGTTAGGCCTTATCCTTGTTAATACAAGTTAATGAAAAGGAGGGTTAAATAGCCCTTCGGCTTTTAACAAAACACACTAAAAAGTTTAACTAAGCACTTACCAAAATTCTCCTTTGATCCTGTAGCTTAGAGTCCTACTTGAACAAGATTCGGCTTCCAAATGTGACTAATAGTAGATAATAATCGATTGAGGTGGAGGAACAAACAAAAAAGAATCGGCGTAAACAGGGGTTTTGGAAAATAGAGATTTTGGCAAATAGGGATTTTGGCAAATAGGGATGGTGGTATTAGGCAATGGAAGAAAATAAGGATGAGGGGAAAAAGAGAGAAATAAATATGGAAACTCCAAGAACCCCTTCTAAGGATTTTGGCACCCCCTTTTATAGCGAAAGTCAAACTACCTTCCCCCCACAGTCTTATTCGGCCCCAACACTTCACCCTCCTCATCTCCTATCTTTTCTCTCTAATAATACATTAATCTTATCTGAAATCTCCTTCACATCCATCAGTCCTGCTTACTACAAACTCTCCATGGCAAGAATACAAAACCAACACAACTCTTGTCGTCCACCTATACAAAATAAAACACTCCAAAATACACTCCTCCTACTCGAACCTTGGACCTCTTCAGCTTTCACACACGCCATCTCATAGCTCCCAAGTGACGCCACTTTCCACTGGACCATAAGCCCATTTGTGTCCTCTTAATCTACTTAAGAGGCCTACTGACTGAAGTCACAGTTCCCTTGGGGCTAAAACCAAAACTATTCCTGTTCCCTTACTTAATCCCAGGACTTCTCCAACACCCCTAGACAGTCCAAATTCATTAACCCTCAAAATCCACATACCAATTTTCATTTTCTCACTCACTTAAAAAAATTTTGAGATCCAAAGCCCAAAGCCCAATAGGCCTAATTCTTCAAGGCCCAAATTTGGGGCGTTACAAAAACTCCTTGGATCTTTTAATCTTCGTGGTCGTCTGTTTTGCAATATTGCTGAGCACACTGCATTTAGTTCCACATGCGATTCCTTGTCTAACTTTCGCTTGTTTGTTAAAAGCTCTTTTAAAAAGTTCCTTGAATCTGGCATCTACGAAAGAGCTTTAAGAAATGATAAGTTAATATGTAATTTCTTTAAAAGTTTAAGAAAATTACCAAACTGTTCGTCTGTATTATCTTTCTTTATCACATTAGGGTGTGGTATTCGAGGTTGGTACTCTTTAATTACAAGTTTTGGTTTTTTTTCTTGGCTTTTCTCAACTTTACCTTCACTTACCACAGGTTCTTGCCTTGGCTCAGATTCAGATTCCACTAACCCTTCACTGTCATGAGCTGTTATGGCTTGAAGTTGCTCCTTTGGGTTAGTCTCATGTTACTTGGCAAGCTACCTTCTTATCGTTTAGAGATTAGCTTAGCGAGTTGCCCTAACTGGTTCTCGATCCCTTGAATTGATGCTTGTTGATTTTTAAGTGTTGTTTTGGTGTTTTGGAAACGTGTTTCTGACACCGCTATGAATTTTGTCAGCATTTCCTCAAGGTTAGGCTTCTTTACCTGTGGGTAGGGCTGTTGTTGGAAGTTTGGAGGAGGTTGTTATCTCTGATTTCCCTGACCACCCCATGAGAAATTGGGGTGGTTCCTCCAACCTAGATTATAAGTATTACTATAAGGGTTATTTTGAAATTTAAAATTGTTTCCCATATAGTGAACTTGCTCATTTTCACCGCTCAGGTTGTAAGGCGGATATTCTGTGTTGTTCATCCCTCCTCCATTCATCTCGCACTGCATAATTGAATGTACCTGTAAAGAACCAAAAAAGCTATCAACCTTTTTATTTAACATCTCTACCAGGTTTGATAGCATGGTTACTGGGTCGAGGTTGAAAACTTCGGCTGCTTCTGTTGGCCTTGTCCTTGTAACTTTCCACTGATAGTTGTTTAGTGACATCTCATCTATAAACTCATAGGCCGCCTCAGGAGTTTTGTTATTCAGGGTTCCGTCGGCGGCTAAATCAATTAATTACCTAGTCGAGGGGTGATCGCTGGAAAACAATCTAGTTTTAATATTTATAAAAGAGTGATCGAACTCATGATCGATCATGACAACGATAGAGGCAAGCGCACCTATCGAACAGTAGTATAGCTCAGGCAAGAATATCTTTATCGAACCCAAGGAACCTAAAATTATTATTACTCACTTTCTTTCTATTATTTAGCCTAAAATATGGAGTGATTGGTTTATTAAACTAAAACAAATGAAATATTTAAACTAAATGCAAAGACAAAAGAAAAGAAACTTTGGGAAAAGACTTTGAAGAAAACTCAATTGATAAAGATGATACCTTCGAGAAGAAACCACCTATGACTTCACTTATTATCTAACTTCCAATTCACATGATTTCTTTTACTTAGCTTGATCCGTGAGACTCCCTAACCTATATTAAACCTTCTCTCGAAGCGAATAACGTCTAACCTTAGGTTAATTAGTGGAACTCTCGTTCTCTTATAATAACCCCCTAAGGAAGCAGTAAATCTACCAACGGACTCCTATATTAGGTTTCACCCTAATCTGGCAAAATCTCGTAACCCTATCTCTAGACGCCCGATCAACTCCGCTTAATTATGCTAGATCTACTCTTAGGCAGGGTCTATTCCTCCTCCACCTAAGCACATCAGATAAATTTAAGCAACATAATTAAGAACAAACTAAGTATTTATCATATAAACCTGAAAGAATTAAACAACAAAATCCATCATAGGTTTCATCCCCTTCAGGTATCTGAGGGGTTTAGTTCATGATTAAATAAGAAAACATCTCAAGAGAGAAGACAAAACAAAACATAGGAAATCCTTAAAACCCCCTGAAAGGAATTGAAGAGGAGATTCTCCATCTTGAGTAGAATTCTGACTCTTTGAGATGGATCAATTGGCTATCTTTGAGTAATTCCATAAACAAGTAAAGCTCTGACAGAAAACTCTGCTAAAACCTGACGCCCTTGAATTGCTTCCTTCGATTTGTTTATATAGACATTTGGGATGCTTTACTTCGCTCCTAAGTACTCATAATTTGGGTATAATTCGTCCTAGGTGTTTGAGTGGACTTAGGATTGCGTTTCTTGGGCTCTAAGCATCTAATTCTGAGTGAAATTACTCTTTTTCGTGGCAAGGGCAACGCCTTGACGCGCCCGTGTAAATCGTGGTCCAGCCCGTGTCTCCATCCTGTTGATTTTGGCACGGCTATGACACGCCCATGCAATATATAGGTAGAGGTCGTGCTTCGATTCTGCCATTTTGGGAATGACCGTGTAGATCACTAGACACGCCCGTGCATGGACTTTATCGATGGGAAAACGGCCATTTGAATCAGGGTAAGGCCGTGGTCTAGATGACTATCGAGGCACGACCGTGTGGCATGAAGTCCAGACCGTGCTGACTTTTTGGGTCGGCCCACTTTGGTTCGTTTTAAGCCCATTTTACGTTCTTTTTATCCTTGGGTGCTTTCCTGAGTATAAGACACGAAAAGAAAGGATTAAGAGCACCTTTTTACATAAATTAAGGATAAATTCATCCAAAAGCATACTAAATGTGGGATTAAAATGTGTTACTTTTACGGTTTATCAAGGGGTTCACACCGTTGTAAAAAGTTTGGACCTGTAGCCACAAGGGTAATCCATGGTGTGGGCACCTTCTCAATAGATCTTCGTATCTCTCCTATGCATCGTATAGTGTTTCTAAATCCATCTGCACATAAGAAGAGATATCGTTCCTTAATTTGGCCATTTTGGCCGACGAAAATATTTTAATAAAACCTTTTCAGTCATTTGTTCCCATATAGTGATTGATCCTCGTGGAAGAGAATTCAGCCACTGTTTAGCTTTATTCCTCAAATAAAAAGGAAATAACCGAAGACGGATGGCATCATCAGAAATGCCATTTATTTTGAAAGTATCACAAAATTCTAGAAAATTTTCCAACTGATTATTTGGATCTTCATCCTGCAAACCATCAAACTGAACAAATTGCTGTATCACCTGAATTATGTCAGGTTTCAGTTCAAAATTATTTGCAGCAATAGTAGGTCTAACAATACTTGATTCAGTTCCTGTTAAATTAGGTTTAGCATAATCATACATAGTTCGAGGACCATGATTTTCGGTCACCTCCAGAGGTAGCAGATTATTCTCAGCCATTTCTTTGGTAATCTTGCTCTTCTTCTATGTAATTTAAGCTTCGTCTTATTTCTCTATGATTTCTGCAAACAATACCTTCAATATCATTATCGTAAATTAAGGGTCCTGTCGAGTTCCTTCTAGTCATAAACTAGAGGTACCTTCTAGGAAAAGAAAAAGAAAATTAGAAAAGTAAAATAAAATTTTAATTGCAAAAGTAAAATATGGCTAAAGTAATAAAAGCTAAGTGTTCTTAATATTTTAGTTCCCCAGAAACTGCGCCAAAAACTTGATGATGTGGAAAAAGTCTTAAAATTTATATAATGAATGATCGAGCCTAGAAACTAACTATCACCATGATTGAGGCAAGCGCACCTATCGAACAGTAGTATAGTTTAGTGGCCAAACCGGATTATCGAACCCAAGGGAACCAAAAGTACTAATACTAACTTTCTTCTTATTATTTAGCCTAAGAATTAAGAGAATTGTTGTTTAATCTAAAATTAACTAACTATTAAGCGAAAGTTGCTAAGACACAGAGAAGGAATTGGGGAAATACTTGTGGGAAAAACCAATTGATTAAGACAATACCCGAGGAAGAATCCACCTAGACTTCACTTGTTATCTAACTCTAAACTAGATGATTTATTCACTTGACTTGATCCGTAGGATTCCCTAATTTATATTAATACCTCTCTTGAGGCTACTAACGTCTAACCCTAGGTTGATTAATTGAAATCTCTTTCTAATTAAAACCCCTAGAATTGCATTAACTCGATCTATGGACTCCCATTTAGGTTTGACCCTAATCTGGCAGATTTTCGTCATCCTATCTCTAGGGTTGCGATCAACTCCACTTAACTATGCTAAATCTACTCTTAAACAGGGAATGTTCCTCCTCTGCCTAAGCACATCAATACTTGAATCAATATCCTGAAATATCAAAGCAAGAATTAAGAACACATAGTTAAGAACAAATCAAGTATTTATCATATAATTCAGAAAATAATACAAGATCCATCTTACGTTTCATCCCCTCAGGTATTTGAGGGGTTTAGTTCATAATCTTAAATACATCTCAGAAGAAAATATAAAACAAAACATAAGAAAAACCCTAAAACCCTTGAAGGAAATTAAAGGGAAGATCTTCCATCTTAAGTATGATTCTGGCTTCTTGAGATGAATCAACTGGCTGTCTTCGAGTAAATCCCATAATTCGACCTCTCTGACTTAGCTCCTTGGCCTAGTTGAATGCCTCCTTAAAGGTTGGCCGCTAGGGTGTTTATATAGGCTTTTGTAATGTCTTTATTTGCCTCTAAGTACCCTAATCCGAATGAAACTCTTCTTTGCTGCGGCAGGGACACGCCCGTGTGGCACGACTGTGTGAATCAAATCCAGGCCGTGGCCGGATCTGCTAAAGAGGCATGGACGTATGTCTCGGGCCCAGGCCGTGTGGATTTCTTACTTTGGCCTATTTTCTCCGTTTTTGGCCCATTTCTCGTTCTTTTCATCCTCCGGTGCTCTCCTAAGTATAAAACATGAATTTAAAGGATTAGGAGCACCAAATTCCACAATTCAGGGAATAAATCATCCAAAAGTATGCTAAATGTAGGATTAAAATATAAACATATTACCGTTTATCAGAAACAGCCTAAAACTATATCTGAGATCCACAGTTTTCTGGGACTGCCAGGGTATTATCGATGATTTGTAAAGGGGTTTTCACTAATTGCAGCACATTTTACTAAGCTCCTACGCAAGGGTGTGCCATTTAACTGGACTAATGCGCACCAAGAGATCTTTGAAAAGTCCGAGATCATACTGACTGTGGCCCTTGTCTTGATACAACTAGAGTCTGAGAAAGAGTTCGCTGTCTACAGTGATGCATCACATGTTGGTTTGGGATGTGTGTTGATGCAAGAGGGTAAGGTAGTAGCTTATGCGTCTCGTCAGCGTAAGACTCATGAGGCAAATTATTCGATGCATGACTTGGAGTTGGCCTCGGTGGTATTTGCACTAAAAATCTAGGGGCATTACCTGTATGGTGAGAAGTATATCATTTACACTAATCTAAAGAGCCTCAAGTACCTCCTCACTCAGAAGGAGCTGAACCTTAGGTAGCGTAGGTGGATTGAGCTGCTTAAGGACTACGACTGTACGATTGAATACCATCATGGTAAGGCCAATGTGGTGGCCAACGCATTGAGCCATAGGGCTATAACTGATTTGAGGGCAACGTTTGCTTGCCTCAGTTTATTTTATGATGGTAGTCTGTTGGCTGAACTTCAAGTTAAACCGACATGGATAGAGCAAATTAAGAGCAAACAGATGGAGGACGAGTCTTTGGGTCTTCCCTTTCGAAAAATTGAGAGTGGGAATACTGTGGATTTTGGACTGAATAGCAAAGGGGTACTCTATTTTCGTGAGAGAATCTATGTACCAAATGATACCGAGTTGAGGCAGTCTATACTGCGAGAGGCGCATAGTAACCCTTATGATATGCATCCTAGCGGAAAAAAGTTGTATCGAGACCTTCATGAGTTATACTGGTGGCCAGGTCTTAAGTGAGAAGTTACTGAATTTGTCGCTAAATGTTTGACGTGCCAGCAGGTTAAGGCTAAGCATCAGTTACCTTCGGGATTGTTATATCCAGTTAAGATTCCACTTTGGAAGTGGGAGCGAGTAACTATTGTAATAGCCCATTTGTACCCGGGCCCAAACAAACAAAAACAAAATAATAAAATAATAAAATAATAATAAACCCAATGTCCAATTTTTGTTTTTACAGTCCATTTACAAAATAGATTACCCAAACCCAACACCCTGTTACACCAAGTCCCATAACCCGGAGGCCCAAAAATTAAAAGAGCCCAGTTGGCCCAAATAATTTTCAGATGCAGAAACCCTAGGTTTCCAGTCGCGCCGCAGCACCCAACACAGGCCCTTCATCCAGCCTTCATCATCGCCAGATTTCTCATCGTCCACCTGCAAAAAAGGAAAGAATAACACAATAAAAGCAGCAAATATGGCAAGAAACAAACGGGGCAGAATCTTTGTATTTCTTTTTCATTATTTTGGGGGCTATAAATAAACCTAATACAATCTATAAAAGACCACGAATATACAAGCATATATACAGAGAATACAATACATAAAAAGGATAATACGAAATAAAAAAGCAAAAAATCTTTAGAAAACAGAGCTGATTTTTGACAATGCTATTCTTTTAAGTTTTTTATTCTTTTCATTTTATTTTTGATTATATATAAAATAGAAGAGTTTACCTTTCGATTCATGTTGAAAAACTGGAGTTTCTGAGCTCTGGCCACTGCGTATGGCAGAGTCTACGATGGCGCGTGTAGCGTGAAGCGATGGCCCATGAGTCCGATGACCGAACTCTGGACGGAGGAAGGGATGACTTGAGAGAGTTTCTAATTTTTTTAAAAAAACACCCAAATTCGAATGATTTTTTTTATGAAAGTGATTTATATAGCAGTATAGACACGACGTCATTTTTGCTTAAGTCAATAAACATTAAAAAGACGTCGTTTCTTTTATTTTTCAAATTAGCCCTGAAAGTTTTCTTCTGTTTCAATTTGGTCCCTCGGGCTATTTAAAGGCTGATACAAGAAAGGCGCGTTTAGGAGATAGGGCATAATTGCCCAATAAGTCCCTATATTTGGCACGCGTTCCAACATCATCCTTTTTAGAATTTTACCTTAGTTTTATTTATTTATTTTAATTTGATCCATGTATCTTATATCTTAAATTATTTTATTTTCATTTTATTCTTATCTTTAATTATTTTAGTATTATATATATGTATTAAATTATTACTATTTATTATTTATATTAGGTTATTTTATTAAATTCAATATTATTTATATATTATATATATTTTAAAATTTTCACATTAGTTATTATATTACACTTTTTATTTTGTATATTATATATTATTATATTATATCATATATAACTTTTACATTATTTTATCCTTAATATTGTATAAAGTTGCGTATATTGTATATTGTTTATATTGTTTATTCTTAAATATGTAGTTGTATACATATATGTATTAGATTATTATATTATAAATATATTTTTATTTAAAGTTATATATCATTTATTCAAAATGTATTTTATTTATTTTCTCATGAACATATATATGTCCATTTTAGATTTTTCCATGTCATTTTTTTTTACATATATGTTTTATAGTATCTATTTATTATTTGGCATGTGTCATTCATTTTATATTGTTATTTTATTTTTATAATAAATATTGTATGTAAAGTTTCATATTTATTTTGCACTCTTTATTACTTTATATCTTTATTTGATTATTTATTTTCTTTTATTTGTTTATTATTTTTATGTTTACTTAGTATAATGATTTTATTTCATGCATTATTTGCTATTTTATGTTGTTTTCCTTTTAATTGTCTATATTAGTATGAAATGTTAGTATATCATATAATTTTCATAATTTTTTTTTGTATTCACGTTTTATAATGTATTAATGCAATATTTTACTCGAATCATTTTCAATAAAAATACATTTTGCTAAATTGTTGCATTTTATTCAAAAGTTTTTTAAAATATATGGTGATATATAATATTTGGGGGACTCCGAAAAATTGTACCCTAACACACTGAGTTTCAATTTTTTTCGTTGAACCTAAGATATTAAGTATCCCTTTTGGAATTAAAACCTATAAGCTTCCAAATCAAAATTTATTCTCGGAATTCAAGATGTTGTATCCTAACTTATGGGATATGATGTTTTGTGTCTTGAGGTAAAGATTTTCTACAAATAAAGGTAAGCTTAGTTTCGAAGTCTTGAAATGTTGCATCCTAACTTATTGGGTGTGGCATTTTATTTCTTTGAGATAAGCGAGCCTTGACTTTCTTTCAAATAAAAGGATCGTATTTTAAATTTTTTAAATTTTCAACATTAGGACATGATTTTTATCAATTAAGGTACCAATTTTTGGGTGTTACGAGGAAGCTAACCCTTTCTCGTACGTAACCGACTCCCGAACCTATTTTCTCAAATTTCGTAGGCCAAAAATAATGTTTTAAACAAAACAAGTTTTATAAGGTGATATGATCACACCTAAGCAAAAAAAAAAATCGATCGTGGCGACTCCCGTTTTTCAAAATAATTAAAAACAGGTTCGACAGCTTGGCAACTCCGCTGGGGATATAATAAAAGAGTCAAGCCGTTAAAATTATTTATTTTCTATCCCTTGTCAGAAATTTAAAAATTCGATTTGAAAACTTGATTTGAAAATTACGATCATTTGGTCGCATTTGTTTGTATCATTTTCTTGCGCGCATTGCATTGCATGACCGTTGTGGTCACACCTTTAAGTGGAGAGAAGCTATGCCTTCGTGAGTTTTCACCTCCGCATGGGCTATTGGATTGCTTCTGGGATACATCTATACCTATGTCTTCGTGAAGTTTTCACTTCCGCATGGCCATAGGGAAATGTATTCCCCTGAACTGAACTCGGTCCTATGAGCCTATAATGGGTGAGGATCAGGGAATCTACTGGTCTAGGTACCTCAACTTTATAGCTAAACCACACATAGAAAACGTAAGGACTTACCCTAAGTAGAAATATGCCAAACCTTAGTGGTTACCCAGATAGGTGTTTGTTTATTTTATTTGCTTTGTGTTTTATTTCATGGTACTAACTTATTGTGCTTTATTTTTTGTGAATGTCATTTCATATTTTAAGAGGTATCAATTCACGGTCAGTTTCTAAGTTAGAAAGCTGGTTATGGAGAACGAATTCCATGATAAAGTGGAAGATAATGCAGCCGTCCGCATATGGTCAGAGTAAACGCAATTAGAGAAAGGGAATAGCTTAGCTGAGGGGTATGTGTCAGAACTATGGGATTTCACTCATATTAGTATCATGCAAAATGGGTTCCAAGAGTTGAAAGAAATTTGGACCCAGTGGGATGATGAGGCTAAGCAGTTGTTCTATCGTAATTATGGCGATCTACCCTACTTGCTCGACATCAAGGTAGATAAGCATCTATTTCAGGCTATGACTCAGTTTTGGAACTTTTCCTATAGTTGTTTCACTTTTGGGAAAGTATATTTAGTGCCCACGGTGGAGGAATATACAACCCTACTTCACTGTTCAAGGATCCAAGTCGACAAATCTTATTCTAGAGCTGCTAGTGTCCCAACTTTTGTGAAGAAGTTAATGAATATCACGGGGATGAGTGAACAGTGGGTTGCAGCCAAAATTCAGAAGAAAAGTGAAGGTAAATACATTCCTTGGGTGAGTTTGAGGGACCTGATCCTAACATATCCAGATGTACAGAAGAAGATTGACGTCTTTGCCTTGTGTATTTATGGTTTGGTAATTTTCCCTAAAGCTCTAAGACATGTAGATAAGGTAGTTACTGATCTATTCGATTGACTTGATAGAGGGGTCACGCCTATACCTACAATATTAGCAGAAATGTTCAGATCTTTGAATGCATGTCGGAGAGCAGGCGAGGGTAGGTTCATTGGATGCGTGCAGATGTTATTAGCTTGGTTTCACAGTCATTTCTGGAAGGTGGAGAAAGTTTCTTATCGAGTTTTCTTTGAGAATTATTCTCCATTAAAAGAGATAGTGGCTACACCAAGGAGAGAAGACGTATCCAAGGAAAACTGGATGGCACTCCTTCAAAACCTTCAAGAGGAAGACATCGCGTAGAGGACTTCTTGGATGATTCCCGACGAAATTCTTTATCGATGTGGGAGTTTTGACTAGGTTCCTTCACTTGGAATTTGTAGAGCCTTTGGATATGTTTGCTTGTATTAAGGCAATATGGATCAAGACAGTTCATACCAGCAACATATGGGCTAGCTCAATGTGAGTTCTCATACAGAGGGGATAACCATAAGAAGAAGGTTAAAGAGATTTCTAGTGCATGTAATCAGATTCGTAAGATGAAGAGATTATCCGCAGGTCCAATGATGACCCCAGAATATAACGGATGGAGGATTAGAAGGGTTAATGATAACATCCCTGAGCTAAATCTAGAAGGCGTCCGATCAATAGAAGAATAATTGTAAGTGGTCCCATCAGAATTAGAGATTATAAAACAAGATTTCGAGAGGATTAGTTTAGGGCTTGGAAAGAAGATGGAGAAGTTGGAAGAAGAAAAGATGTACCTAAGATTAGATGTGGATGTGAAGAACTTAGAGGACAAAAAATTAAGGAAAGGAAAGAAAAGGGTCGAGGAAGATCTGGATAGTCTAAAGATAGAATATAAGAAACTACGTCTATCAATGAAAAATTCTGGATTGCGGAAGACTTCAGAACAGTGGCAACATGAGGTTCAAGAGGAAAAGGCCAAAGCTGACCATTGAGAGAGGAAGTTCCAAGAGATGCAGACGTGAAACGAGGCCCTAGAAAAGATTTTGGCAGAAAGTCAATGGAGAAATGTGGATTAAAGGCTAAAGTGGCTGAACTGGGACGGTCTCTTTACCACCATCGAAGCCGTAATTCTGTAATCAAGCTGAAGACGAGTCTGAACAAGATTGAGGAAATGAAGGGCAAGATCGAAAAATTGGAATCGGCATTACAAAATTGTGAACTACGAATTGAGCTTCTTGAAGCAAGAGAAGGGCATTGGAAAGAAGAGCTCCACCATTCCCATGATCAAGTTAGAAATAGGGATTATCTCATGGGTGAGGCTATAGTTCAGATTCCAGAGGTAGCTAATCATTTACAAACTTTGGCAGTATAGGCTGATATATTGAGCATAAAATATGAGCTACAGTCAGATTATGGTCAAAAGCTAGCCTTGTTGTTTAGTAAAGTTAAAACTTTGGGCATTAGGGCGAAAGCATATTTGTAGTCCATTTTATGTAAAGGATTTTGTTTTCTAATAAAGTTTTCTAAATGAAGTTGAATATGAATCGATGCCTTCTATTTTGCATTCATGCATTTGCATTACATCACATTATATACATTTAAGTCCATAGAGAGATCCTAATTAGTTGAAATTATTACAGAGAGATAGAGAGAAAGAAGGAAAAATCTAGAAACTAAACACCATTACGGTATACGCACTAAGACAAAGAATATGGATCAAAGACTCGAACAGTTCCAGAGAGACATGCAAGACCAGCTACAAGAGCAATTGGCAAAAATCCAGCAAGATATGAGGGAACAAATGATGGAAGCCCAAAGGAATATGGTAACTCAAATGACTCATCTACTGAATGGCACGATGGACAAAGGAAAATGTCCCATGACTAGTATTGGAGAGGATAATGAGGACTTTCCTCCGAGTTTTACCCCACCGCATGCACAAACAAAACCTGAGGTGTATCTCCAAATGCCATCTATCACGATTAGGCCTCAACAAAGGCAAACTGACACTGGAGTGCCCATGAACTTCCAAGTTGGCACAGGATCTAACCTAGGAGATAACCCTGCTAACCCTGTTATCCCTGATTTAGATATAGCAGAGAGGGAGGGACAAGAATTGAATCCTCAAGGCAGTTAAAGGATCATTGTAGATGGTTGGAAGAAAAGTCAAAGCCTTAGAAAATGTTGATAATCACCATGGAATTGATGCTAAAAACTTGAGCTTGGATCCAAATTTGGTGCTTCCTCATAAGTTCAAAATGCCAGAATTTGAGAAGTACAATGGGACCAGCTGCCCTGAAGCCCACATTACCATGTTTTATAGACGGATAACTGGTTATGTTAATAATGATCAACTCTTGATTCATTGTTTCCAAGACAGTTTGGTGGGGGCAGTGTGTAGGTGGTACAATCAACTCAGTCGTGCTAGGATTAGCTCTTGGAGAGACCTGGCCCAAGCTTTTATGAAGCAATACAATCATGTCACAGACATGACGCCTGATAGAATCACTTTGCAGAATATGAAAAAGATATCAAACGAAAGCTTTAGGAAGTATGTGCAAAGATGGAGGGAGGTTGCCATGCAAGTTCACCCACCGCTCCTAGAAAAGGAAACTACAATGCTTTTTATCAATACCTTGAAGGCCCCATTCATTACTCATATGATAGGAAGTACCACCAAGAGCTTTGCAGATATAGTAATGGCAAGAGAAATATTGAAAATTCCATAAGGGGTGGCAAGATTGAAGTAGGGGAAACAACTAAAAGGTCTGCTCCAAGAAAAAAAGTGAATGAAGTGAATAATACGAGTACATACAACAAAGGGTACTCAAAGGCAATTACTGTTAGCCAGCCAAAAGAAATTGCTGCTGGGCAACAAGGGTCGGTAAGATAAGAATCGAGTACAAGGAAAAACTCTAAAAAACTCCAAATTACGCCAATCCCAATGACGTATAAGGAACTATATTAAAGTTTATTTGACGCACATGTGGTGTTCCCATTTTATCTAAAACCATTACATCCCCCATATCCCAAATGGTATGACTCAAACGCTCAATGTGACTATCATGCGGGAATATCAGGGCATTCAATAGAAAACTGCACTGCCTTTAAAAAGGTAGTTGAGAGACTCATCAAGATGGGGATTGTGAAGTTTGACGATACACCTAGTACGGAAAACTTGTTACCTAACCATGGAGATAAGGGGATAAACGTGATTGGTGAAAATATCGTGAGAAGAATCAAGGAGGATATTACGGACGTAAAAACCCCATTGAAAATGGTCTAGATAGAAATGGTAGGAAGAGGATTGGTAGAATTAGATTCTATGGAAAGATGCGAAAGTAAGAGACTACTATGAGTTCCCTAAAGTAGAAGGGCACGAAATCCAAGAATGTGTTGAGTTTAGAGACCTGGTGCAAAGCCTTATGAACAATAAAGAATTAGAAGTTTATGAGGAAGGCTCAGAGGAAGGAAGTATATGCATGACAGAAGGAGAATTGGCAAACCAAAAAGTCAATTATCCGAGGATCATCATCACTCGACCAAGAAGCATGGAGGGTGGAACACAAATGGTGCCAAAGGTTGTAATCCAGAAACTTGTTTCCTTTCCTTAGAAGGATAACAAAATGATACCTTGGAATTATGACTGTAATGTGACAATACCAGGTGGGGAAATTCTAGTTATTGGTTCCAAAAGGGACCAAAATGAAGGATCTTACACACGTAATGGAAGGTGTTAAAACTCAGTAAACGTCAGAACAGAACTAGTGATATCTAAGACCTTGGCACTAGAATGAGAAGAAAGACCTGAGGCACTTATCAATGAACCGGTAAAGGAAGAAGAGGCTAAAGAGTTTCTAAAATTCTTGAAGCACAGTGAATACAGTGTGGTAGAACAACTGCGTAAACAACTGGCCGCATATCAATTCTAGCATTGCTTTTAAGCTCAGAAGTACATCGTGAGGCATTGATGAAAGTGTTGAATGAGACCTATGTTACTAAAGATATATCTATCAATAAACTTGACCTTCTGGTTAGTAATATAAGTGTCGACAACTTCATTTACTTCAGTGATGATGAAATTCCACCTAGGGGCATGGGATCGACTAAGGCTTTACACATCACTACTCGTTGCAAAGGATATACTCTACCAAATGTGTTAATAGATAATGGATTGGCTTTGAACGTCTTACCATTGTCTACACTAAAAAGATTTCCTATAGACAGTTCTCACATGAAGACATGCCAGAATATAGTGAGAGCATTTAATGGCACTGAGAGAAGAGTGATGGGAAGGATTGACATATCATTTCTAATTAGGCCAAACATATATGAAGTGGATTTTTTGGTGATGGATAATAAGCCCTCCTACAATTGCTTGTTGGGGAGACCTTGGATTCATTCAGCGAGGGTAGTGCCCTCATCGCTACAACAAAAATTGAAACTAGTAATAGAATGTTGACTGGTTACTATAAATGCAGAAGAGGACATCATAGCAACTGTTACCAATGACGCGCCATACTTAGATGCAAATGAGGAGGCCACTGAGTGTTCCTTTCAATCTTTAGAGTTCATGAATGCAACTTTTATTTTGGAAGGGAATGAGGTTTCGGTGCCTAAGATATCCAGAACCACGAGAATGGGCTTACAAATGATGGTGGGGAAAAGAGCCTTACACGAAAAAGGACTGGGAAGACATTTCCAATGAGGGATTCAAGTTTCGATGCCAAAAGAGAAAGAGATCATTTTGGCTTGGGTTTCAGGCCAGATGTCAGACAAAGGAAGAAGGAAATAGAGAAGAAGCAAGAGAGAAAAAGGGCACAGCTGAATGGGGAAGAAGTCAAGTGGGAATTGATGACATTCTCTCACATATCCTAGACTTTTGTATCATGAGGGATAATTCACCCTGAGAGAGGATTGTTGGAAAATGAAAATCTTCACATCAATGCCATACATGAGGAAGGAATTGAGCAAAGAAACCTATTGGGCATTCATCCTTATGAACCTAGAAGTGTTTTGAACAATTGGACTGTAGAGGAACTTCTTGTAGTATTTAGAGATTGCACAGAGTTATGTTCAGAACACATTTGTTGCTTTAAAGCCGAGGAGCAATAAAATTTCTTTTGTGAAATAGGCTCATGTTCAAACATCTTTTGTTTCAATAAAATACATCTTTAATGATCAATTTGAGTAAATATTCTTTCATTCTTTTGATCTTCTAATTTCATTCCAAATTTTTTTATTATTCTCATTCAATTCATGTGAATAGTTATTTTTGAATTCATTTGTTCTTTGTACATTCTTTTGTGCCTACTACAGGTCCCTAGATATCAATGATATGAGCAATGATACTACAGATTCAGAGGTCTTTTTTGAGCAAGACATGTGTTTAGAGGAATCTCAGGATTTTGAGGGTGACAGAGATTGTGACTTGTCTCCAAATTTGTTAAGAATGGTGAAACAAGAAGAGAAACAAATTTTACCCCATGAAGAGGTAGAGAATATAGTCTTAGAGGAAGGAAAGGTTGTGAAAATCGAAACATGCATAGCCGAAGAAACGAAGCAAGACCTCGTTGAGTTATTGTGAGAATTCAAAGATGTCTTTGCATGGTCATACCAAGATATGCTTGGGCTAAGTACTGATATTGTAGTGCATCGCCTTTCCATAAGAGAAGAGTGCAAGCCAGTTCAGCAAAAGCTACGAAGGATGAGGCCTGCTGTGGTGTTAAAAATAAAAGAGGAAGTCAAGAAATAGTTTGATGCTGGTTTTCTATATGTGGTAAAATACTCAAAATGGGTAGCCAACATTGTACCTGTTCCTAAGAAAGATGGAAAGGTTCGGATGTGTGTAGACTACAAAGACTTAAATAAAGCCAGCCCAAAGGACAATTTCTCTTTGCCTCATATTGACACGTTGGTGGATAATGCGGTTGGATACTCGTTGTTTTCTTTCATCGATGGTTTTTTGGGATACAATCAGATCAAGATGCACCCTGAGGATATGGAGAAAACTATTTTCATAATATTGTGGGGTACCTTTTGTTATAAGGTGATGCCATTCGGGCTAAAGAATACAAGGGCAACATATCAAAGGGCTATGGTGACCTTATTCCATGACATGATGCACAAAGAGATTGAAGTATATGTTGATGACATGATCGACAAATCTCGAACAGAAAAGGAACGCATTGAAGTTTTGAAGAAGTTGTTTTTGAGATTGAGAAAATTTCAATTAAAGCTCAACCCGACAAAGTGTACTTTTGGAGATCGATCAGGGAAATTACTAGGCTTCGTGGTTAGTGAGAGAGGAATCGAAGTTGACTCAAATAAGGTCAAAGATATACAAGAATTACCTCCACCGAGCACTCAAAGAAAGTTTGAGGTTTTCTTGGAAGGTTAAATTACATTACTTGGTTTATTTCACTTTTAATTAAGAAATGTGACCCCATATTTCATCTTTATACGAAACACAACCAAGGCTATGGGATGATGAGTGCCAGAAATCTTTTGACAAAGTCAAACAATATTTGTCAAATGCCCCAGTATTATCTCTGCCTAATCTAGATAGACCACTAATACTATACTTGACAGTGTTCAGTAACTCCATGGGATGTGTGCTTGGTCAACATGATGAGTAAGGAAGAAAAGAAAAGGCAATATACTATCTTAGTAAAAAGTTCACTGAATGTGAAATGAGATATTTTTCAATTAAAAAATTGTGTTCCGCCTTGATTTGGACAACTCGGAGATTGAGGCAGTATATGCTATATCATGCAACCTGGTTAATTTCGAAGCTTGACCCGTTAAAGTATATGATGGAGTCAACTGCTCTGAATGGAAGAATGGCAAGGTGGCATATTCTACTTTCTGAATTTGATGTAGTCTATTTGACCCAAAAGGCTATAAAAGGGAGCGCAATAGCTGAATTTCTTGCTAGCATGGCTTTGGAGGATTATGAACCTTTGAACTTTGATTTCCCCAATTAAGAGCTAATGTATGTGGCAACTACTGAAAAGTGTCCGTGCAAGCTAAATTTTGATGGAGCGTTAAATACTGTGGGAAATGGAATTGGGTAGTCTTGGTATCCTCTAGTGGTGATTAATATCCATTCACATGCAAATTGAATTTTGATTGCACAAACAACATGGCAGAGTATGAAGCATGCATAATGGGAATTCGAGCAGCTGTAGAGTGTAAAATCATAGTGCTAGAAGTATATGGAGATTCTGCATTAGTAATCTACCAGTTTAAAGGATAATGGGAGACAAGAGACCCCAAACTAATCGATTACCGAAAAATAGTTTTGGTGCTGACTAAGGAGTTTGATGACATCATTTTTAATTATCTCCCACGAGATGAAAACCAGATGGCGGATGCTTTGGCAACCCTGGCTTCTATGGTCAAAATAAACAAATCAGAGGATATGAGACCTATTCAGATGAGTATTTTTGAAGTTCCAGCTCATTGCTATAACATGGAAAAGGAGGAAAAAGATAACCACCCTTGGTATCATGATGTATTGCGATACATAAAAAATCGTGAATACCCAGAGCATGTAACTGAGAATGACAAAAGGATGTTAAGAATATTGGCCTATGACTATGTTTTAGATGGGGTTATCTTGTACAAAAGAAGAAAAGATCAAGTATTATTGAGATGTGTTGATGCTTTCGAAGCTAGGAAGATTTTGGAAGAAGTTCATGAGGGCGTTTGTGGAACACATGCTAATGGATTCACAATGGTTAGACAAATAATGAGATCCGGGTACTATTGGTCCATCATGGAAGGAGGTTGTATCAACTATGCCTAAAGATGTCATAAATGCCAGATTTATGGAGACAAAATTCATGTACCGCCTTCACCTTTGCATGTTATGACTTCTCCATGGCCTTTTTCCATGTGGGGCATGGATGTCATTGGTCGATCTCACCGACAGCTTTGAATGGGCATAGACTCATCTTTATGGCTATTGGCTACTTCATGAAATAGGTAGAGGCTGCTTCCTATGCTAGCGTTACTAAGTTAGCAGTTATTCGGTTCTTGAAGAAGGGAATCATTTGTCGATATGGAATGCCTGAGAGGATCATATCATACAACGCACTAAACTTAAACAATAGTACTATGGCAAAAGTTTGTAGTCAATTCAAGATCAAACATCACAACTCGTATCTATATCGTCCAAAAATGAATGGGGCAGTGGAAGCGATCAATAAAAATATCAAGAATATAGTAGGGAAAATGACTGAGACCTATAAGGATTGGCATGAGAAATTACCATTTGCACTCTATGCTTATCGGACGTCTGTCAGAACTTCTACTGGGGTAACTCCTTTCTTATTTGTTTATGGGATGGAAGTAGTCCTACCTATCGAAGTAAAGGTTCCTTCTCTTTGAGTTTTGATAGAGATAAAGCTGGATGAAGCGGAATGGATCCAGTCTCGATATGATCAGTTGAACTTAAATGAGGAAAAGAGGCTAAGAGTTATTCGTCACGGTCAGATGTACCAAAAATAAATGATGAGAGCCTATTATAAAAAAGTCCACCCAAGAGAGTTTCACGAAGGGAACCTTGTACTGAAAAAGATCCTTCCCATACAAAAGGATTTCAGAGGAAAATGGATGTCGAATTGGGAAGGACAATATGTAGTGAAGAAGACTTTCTCTGGAGGAGCACTGATTTTGACCGAAATAGATGGGAAAAGCTTACCCAATCCTGTGAATTTGGACGCAGTCAAAAAATAATTTGCTTAAAAAGGAGAATAGGCCAAGGTGAAAACCTACAAAGGGCACTTTAAGACTTTAAAAAAAAAGGAAGGAGAGGCCAAGGCAAAAACCCGCTAAGGGCGCCTTGAGACCAAAGGGGTTTTAAGTTGAAAACCCGAAAGGGCGGCTCAAATTTTGAAGGGCATGTAGTGATCTTGCTATACCTGAATCAACAAGAAATGAAGTATGTTACATATTGAGGCATCAACAAAGTACTTTGGATCTTTTAAACGCATGTTAAGCTTGAAACAGTCTTCATGGAGTTTGTATATAGAAGCCTAATCAACGATATCTAGGGCACCTGATCTTCGTCCTTCTCAAATTAATTCACTATCTTTGCATTTTTTTTCTTCTCAAAGATATATTTCCAGTTAATTTCCTTTGTACTTTTGATAATTTATTTAACTCTAACTATCCTTGAGATCAGTTTATTTGTTACCCATTATTAATAAGCATGTTTCATTGAAATAATGATTGATGAATTAATAATATTTTCACAAAAGAAGTTCTGCATATTACTCTGGAAATTTCTAGATAATACAAGAAACTAAAATAGGACAATTGTTTAAGAATTTCCATGTATGAGGATTGGAAGTCTAGATTGAGACTATTTCTTTGAATTCTTTGTCTAAATGGTGATTGGTGTAACGCCCCAAATTTGGGCCTAGAAGTATTAGGCCTATTGGGCTTTGGGCTTTGGATCTCAGAAAAGTTTTAAGTGAGCTAGAAAATGACAATTGGCATGTAGGCTTTGAGGGTTAATGAATTTGGAATGTCTAGGGGTGTTGGAGAAGTCCTGGGATCAAGTACGGGTAGAAGAAAAAATTTTGGTTTTAGCCTCAAGGGAATTGTGACTTCAGTCAGTAGGCCTCTTAAGCAGATTAAGGGAAAATAGGACACAAATGGGCTTGTGGTGTAGTGGCAAGGTGGCGTGATTGTCAGCTGAAGAGGTCCAAGGTTCGAGTAGTGGCAAGGTATTTTGGAGTGTTTATTTTGTAGAGTGGACGGCCAGAGTTGTGTTGGTTTTGAACTTTTACAGTGGAGAGTTTGAAGTGATCTTGTTTGATGGATGTGGAGGGAATTCCGGATGGGTTTGAGGAGTTATCAGGGAGAAAAGTTAGGAGATGAGGAGTGTGAAGTGTTGGTGCCGAATGGGACTCTAAGGGGAAGGGAGTTTTGGCTTTTGGCTATAAAAAGGAGGTGCCGAATTCTTTTGAAAGGTTCCATTACTTTTCTTTTTCTCCCCCTTAGCCGAATTCTTCCATTTGCCAAAATTTTGGTTTTCTCTCTAGCCGAATTCTTCTCTTGAGAGTTGCCTAAACACCATTTTCTCTCTAAGTGTTCAGAAGCCGAATCCTCCATACCCTCTCTTCTCAAATTCTATTTCTTGTTCACCTTTGGTTCTAGCCGATAACTTCTTCTCTTCTTCTCCCTATTGGTGTCGAATAGTCCCTATCACCATACTAATCTCAAAACCCGAATTTAGGCCGCAGGAGTTGAAAGTGGATTTGGTAAGTATTCAGTTAACCTTTCTTGTACGTTTTGCTAAAAGTGAAAGGCTATCTAACTGTACTGTCATTAACTCTGTGATAACAAGAATAAGGTTCAAAGATCGCAAGCGGGGTAGGTAAGGATAGTTAGCAAAGTGGTAAGTGTTCTCGACTCAGTGATGGTTTAGTAGATGGTCGAATGTAAGTATGGCCTATAGGGGTGACTTATGAGGAATATGAGTCACTTGTTTTGACGATATATGTTTGAGTGCAGATCTAGGGGATATTCACGAATAGTAGTTGTAACACCCTTTAACCCGTCTTTGTCGCTAGACTAAGGTTATGAGGCATTACTAACAAAAAAAACACAACTTTAAACTAATATTTTATAAGCTGGATGTCAAACATATCACTTTGCACACATTGTATAATTATAAATATAAATATCAATTCATAGCATATCAAGTTCACTTACTTTATAATCAATCTAAAGTACATATACCAAATTTATCATATACTCTACCAATTTGATTCAATACAAGATCGGTACATAAACTATGATAATAAATTTTCCTTTAAAACATCTTGAACACATATACAATTAATAATTAAGCTTATTACGAATGACCTAATAGCATAGTTAAAATATGCACATTCAACCCATAAATTGATTACCTATTCATCATAAGGAACCTTTAATACATTATACTTATGAATTGTGCCATCCACCACATCATATCCATTAACAAACCAAAAATACATATGCACTTTGAAAGCCGAACCAAATGATCAAATTTCACAACCGAAACACATATATATAGCTTGTATCCATTTCTCACTTTATATATATACCAAACCATACCCTCAAAGCAATTCCCAAATAAATTAATTACAAAGTTAAACAACTTTAATATTTTCCTTACTTAAAATTTATCTAAACCAACCATCTCAAGAATACGACCATGACGCATGCTTTACCACAGTTCGAATTATGACCCAATACATAAAAGATTGACCTTCAAATGAAATTCAACTATTAACCTAATGCCAAAAATACATAACTAAATTAACTCAAACATTAATATCATAAACGAGCAATTATGTCGAATGCATATTAAATATATTTCACTAAAAGAAACAGACCATAGCCGAAATATTGAAACCAACATACCATACTCATAGCCAAGAACAAATAAAACCAACATAAACAAAACGATCAAGCCATTTTCACATGACTATACATACATATATATGAATAGAACATCATTCAAACGTTTATCTAGCCTATACATGCCTTTAATTCGAAATCAACTAATTGGAAGGTACCAAAAAGAGATGATAGTGTGCTTGACTTCTCTGACGATCCTGTGAGCCTGCAGCTGAATCCAAAATCTATAAAATCAACAATGAGCATACACAGAGTAAGCTTAATAGCTTAGTAAGTCTCAAGAAAATCTTATTTCAACGTAAAACGTTTAAGCATTATAAACTTTAATCTTTAAACACATAGCATTAAATATAAACATTTCAACATGTGAATCAACCATTGCCAAATGCTATTAATTCATTAACCAAAGTACTTGTACTTTATTAACATAACATATAATTCATCAAAATACTAAGGATATATATATTGTAAATATTCGCATCATTCAAGTCAAATGAGTACACACTCATACCAATCACATAAACTCATTTTTACACAGATGAAAACACATCCAATTACTTTCACTCTTAACATTTTTCACTTATAGCCGAATTTCCAAATAACTTATTTAACTCAACTTCTAATATAAAGTGTTCGCACACAACATTAGTAAGCTTAATAGCTTTTATCCAAATTCAAATTGAACCACCAACCATATCCCATCATACTTAATTCGAATCATAGTACAACAACTTACCTTGCTCCTTGTAAACACCAAAAGCATATACTTACCTGAGCTTTTAGCTCATTGCAGTAAATTATGTTTCACTTTGTATAAGTTACAAGTTCTTTGTTTATAACGTATCACCGCATTAAGCCTACTAGGCATCAAAGCCTGAAATATATACTGGCATTAAGCCTGCTAGACCAGAGGTCCGAGATATAAACACAAGCATTTAGCCTGCTAGGCAATAAGCCCGATATAATTCACTGGCACAAGGCCTGCTAGGCTTTAAGCCCGAATATCAACATTGCTAAACATTCATTTCACATTACTTTGTGCTAAATTCATAACATTTCCTATATTTCGTATTTCTTCCACATATCAACCGAACTTAGTTATTCATATTACTAAAAACAAGATAGAGTCAATCCAATAATACATACATTCGGCCATCATATAGATTTATACTAAAAATCATCAAATATTATCATATGATATGTTCACAAATAATTCTTTAACACATACTTGCTTAGGGACTTACCTTGATTATCAACGGACCACTTAAACCGACTATTCGACAACCTTCGTCTTTCCCCGATCCAAATCCGTTTTTCTTTGTTCTTGATCTAAACATATCAAAAATAAACTCATTCAAGTACATTTCATTTCAATTTAGTCCCAAAGCACATAAATGGGCAAATTACCATTTTACCCCTAATGTTTCACACTTTTACAATTTAGTTCTATTTGCATAAAACACAAAATACACCAAATTTCTCAATACTACTCAAGGGCTGAATATGCATAGGAACTATACAAATCCATTTCTTTCATTTATTTTGCAAATAAGCCCCTCTAAAAATATACTTTTATAAATTAGCCCTAAATACTCAATTTCACCAAGTCTTCCAATACAAAACATACTAATCTTTAACATATCTTTAATATAAAAATCATAAAACATCAAAAATCACAAGAATATAACAATGGTCGAACATCAAGCATGCTTATTTTTAAAAATTCTAACATGGGTCAGCTACGGTTCGAAGTAACGATCTCAAAAATGTAAAAATTAACGAAAACTGACTAAAAACTCACCTTGAATTTAAGCCTAGAATTGCCGAAAATCAAAGGATTTCAAAGCTTCCTTCTTTCTCCAACATTCGGCCAAGGATGAACCAAAAAGATGATGGCTTTATTTTTATGATATTTTAACATATAAAGTAAGTAATTGTTTAATTACTAAATTAACCTTTCAAATAAAATAAAACTAATATATAACTTAAGGTTAGTTATGACATATGCCACCCACTAACTTAAAAATGGGTTATTTATCCATTTAATACCTCATATTGAAAAGCCATCATCATTCTAGCACTTTACACTATGGTATGCAATTTTTACACTTTACGCGATTTAATCCTTTTTGTTAAATTGAACACACAAACGATCAAATTTTTCTACGAAACTTTCACACACATTAATTCACATATAATAAACACAAAATATAATATTTAAATATATTTCAAACTCAATTCATGGTCCCAAAACCACCGTTCCAATTAGGGTCAAATTCATACTGTTACAACTCTCCCCCTTAGGGATTTTCGTCCCCGAAAATCTTACCGTTAAACAAAGTCGGATATTGTTGTCTCATTGAATCCTCAGGCTCCCACGTAGCCTCTTCAACTCCGTGATGATTCCATATCACTTTCACTAACAGTATTTTCTTGTTTCTCACCTCTTTCATTTCTTGGGCTAAAATACAAACCGGTTCCTCCTCGTACGTCATATCGGATCGAATTTCAATTTCAGACGAGAAATCACATGTGATGGATATGATCTGTATCTACGGAGCATCGAAACATGAAACACATTATGTATATTTTCTAGTTCAGAAGGCAACTTTAACCTATAAGCAACAGGTCCGATACGTTCGATGATTTTATATGGTCTGATGAATCTCGGACTTAGTTTGCCTTTTCGACCAAATTGAAGTACTTTCTTCCATGGGGAAACTTTCAAAAACACTCGGTCTCCAACTTGACACTCAACATCTTTACGTTTTAAATCAGCATAGGACTTTTGTCGATCCGAAGCAGCTTTCAATGTATCTCTGATTACAGCCACTTTCTGTATAGTCTCTTTAATCAAATCAACTCTGTGTATCTTGCTTTCACTAAGCTCAGTCCAATACAACGGTGTAAGACATTTGCTGCCATAAAGAGCTTCGTATGGTGCCATTTTAATACTAGATTGAAAACTATTATTATAGTCAAATTCAATCAAAGGTAAGTATCTTTCCCACGTACCTTTAAACTCAAGGACGCAACATCTCAACATGTCCTCCAAGATCTCGAATAGTTCGCTTACGGATCGTATGCATCTGCGAATGAAAGGTCAGACTAAAGTGAAGTTTAGTACCTAAAGCATCTTGCAACTTCTTCCAAAACCATGATGTGAATCTCGAGTCTCTGTCTGAAACAATGGAACTCGGCACACCATGTAACCTTACAATCTATGACACATACAATTCAGCAAGTTTATCGAGCGAATAGTCTGTACGAATTGACACAAAGTGAGCTGATTTAGTCAGTCTATCAACAATAACCCAGACTGCATCTTTCTTACTCGGTGTCGTAGGCAAACCAGATACAAAGTCCATAGTAATTCTATCCCATTTCCATTCACGTATCATGATTGGCTGAAGTAATCTAGATGGCACTTGATGCTCAGCTTTTACTTGCTGACATATTCAACACTTCGAAACAAATTCAGATATATCCCTTTCCATGCCAGGCCACCAATAGAACTGTTTCAAATCATTATACATTTTCGTGCTACCCGGATGTATCAATAATCGACAATTATGAGCCTCATTCAAAATCATCTGAATCAAATCTACATTCCTCGGAACACATATTCGGCCTTTGAAGTTCAAACAATCATTTTCATCAATTCGAAACTCTGACTTGCATTACTTTCACATTGAACTCGTTTAGAAATCAAGTCTTTGTCAATTCTTTGTACATCACAAATTTACTGAATAAACATCGGTCTTGCTTTCAACTCGGCTATGATCAAACCATCACCAGACATAGCCATATGTTCGTTCAATGCATGAAGAGCAAACAATGATTTTCGACTTAAGGCATCCGCAACAATGTTGGATTTTCCCGAATGGCAGTCAATTACCAATTCATAGTCTTTCAACAGTTCTAACCATCTGCGTTGTCTCAAGTTCAAGTCTTTCTGAGTCATTAAATACTTCAGACTTTTGTGATCCAAATAAACATGACATTTCTCATCGAACAAGTAATGACGCCAAATTTTCAATGCGAAAATGATGGCTGCTAATTCCAGATCGTGAGTCAGATAATTTTTTTTGTGAGGCTTCAATTGTCTCGAAGCGTAGGCTATGACTTTGCCTTCCTGCATCAAAATGCAACCCAAACCATTCAAAGAAGCATTACTATAAACAATAAATTCTTTACCCGATTCCAGCTGAACTAACACTGGAGCTTTGGTCAAAAGAGCTTTCAACTGATTGAAACTTTTCTGACACTTCTCCGACTATTCAAATCTAACATCTTTCTGTAATAGCTTTGTTAACGGGGTAGCTATTATAGAAAAATCTTTCACGACTCTTCTGTAATAACCAGTAAGTCCCAAAAAGCTCTGAATTTTAGAAACATTCTTTGGTGGTTTCCAATCAAGTATAGCTGATATTTTGTTCGGATCAACCCGAATACCTGACGCTGAAACAACATGACCTAGAAAGCTGACTTCATTCATCCAAAATTCACACTTACTAAACTTTGCATACCACTGTTGATCTCGCAAGGTCTGTAGCACTAATCTCAAATGCTCGACATGTTCGGTTTCATCTTTGTAGTAGATCAGTATTTCATCAATAAACACCACTACAAATCGGTCCAAATATTGTCTGAAAACTCGATTCATCAAATCCATAAAAATAGCAGGTGTATTAGTAAGTCCAAAAGGCATAACCGAAAACTCAAAATGTTCGTACCTCATTCATAATGTAGTCTTTGGTACATCAGAATCTCTGACTCGTAACTGATAATAACCCGATCTCAGATCTATCTTCGAAAACACTGAAGCCCCTTTCAACTGATCAAACAAGTCATTAACTCAAGGCAACGGGTATCTATTCTTTATTGTCACTTTATTTAACTGCCGATAATCAATACACATTCACATAGTCCCATCTTTCTTTTTCACAAACAGAACTGGTGCACCCCAGGGAGAAAAACCCGGGCGTGCAAAGCCTCTATCTATCAATTCTTGCAACTGTGCTTTCAACTCTTTCAACTCAGTAGGTGCCATCCGATATGGAGCTATCAAAATCGGAGTCGTCCCTGGTATTAATTCAATGCCAAACTCAATCTCTCGTACTGGTGGTAAACCCGGTAATTCTTCGGGGAACACATTTGAGTATTCACATACAATTGGTGCAGATTCGATCTGTTTTTCAGACACCTTACTATCCAACACATAAGCCAAATAAGCTTCACATCCCTTTCTCACATACTTTTGGGCCAACATTGAGGATATTACTATAGGTAATCCACTCAGATCATTAGATTCAACCCAAATGATTTCACCGTTCTGACATCTCAAATCAATAATCTTTCTTTTGTAATTCACCACAGCATCATGCAAAGTTAGCCAATCCATTCCCAAAATTATATCAAACTCATCGAAAGGTAACAACATTAAATCAGATGGAAAGTAGGAGTCCCAAATCATCAACGGACAACCTTTACACACTTTATCAACAAGTACACATCGACCCAAGGGTTGGACACACGAATCACAAACTCAGTAGACTCAACAGATAGAGTCGTACTGGCCACCATAGTTTCACACACATATGAATGAGTCGAACCAGGATCAATCAATGCAATTACAGTAGTATCATAGAGTGTGAAAATATCGGTAACAACATCTGGGGAAGAAGCATCCTCTCTGGCACGTATAGCATAAGCTCTAGCTGGTGCTCGAGCCTCTGATCGAATTGCAGTGTCCTTCGTCCCTCTCTAACTGCCACCTACATTTCTTGAATGTCTGGGTGGTCTATCTAGTGCTGACACGTTGCTAGGTTTAGTGTTCTGAGTTGTATTTTGCTCGGCTAGCATCGGGCACTCTCGAATAAAATGGTCCGACGATCCACATTTAAAGCAGGACCGATCACGAAATTTACAACTCCCAGAATGCCATTTTCCACAATGCTTGCACTCAGCCCGGTTCTGCTAAACATTATCAACACTAGCCATAGAAGTGGCTCAGGAACTCACTGGAGGTCGATCTCGTCTAGACAGGTCTAAAGTAGCTTTATGTCGACCGAAGTCATCTTTAAACTTCTTGGGTGCTGAATGGAAAGTCTTACTTGATAATCTTTTACGAGTGTCTCTAGCTTCTATTTCAGCCTTTCTTTTCTCTTTTCCGAGCTCTTCAGCTTTACAAGCTCGCTCTGTAAGTACTACAAACTCTTTGATCTCAAGAATGCCCACAAGCAACTTTATGTCTTCATTCAGGCAGTCTTCAAATCTTTTGCACATAATGGCTTCAGTTGTTACACACTCTCGGGCATATCGGCTCAATCTGATAAATTTTCGCTCATATTCAGTCACAGTCATGCGACCCTATTTTAGTTCTAGAAATTCTTTCCATTTTTGATCAATGAATCTCTGACTGATATATTTCTTACGGAACTCACTCTAGAAGAAATCCCAAGTCACTTTTTCTTTTGGAACCACTGATACTAGTGTATTCCACCAGTGATATGCAGTGTCCCGAAGTAGCGATACAGTACACTTTAGGCATTCATCAGGAGTACAGGATAGTTTATCAAGTAACTGAATAGTGTTATCAAGCCACATCTCAGCTCGCTCTGCGTCATCATCATCATTAGCCTCCCCCTCATGGCTACCCAAAACTGGTCGAGAGTCTACCGACACTGATCCACGTGCGCGATTAGATACTACACTCTCTACATCATCTGCTACGGCTCTGTCAGGATCGGAATCCATTTACTATATAAAACACAGTTTGAAATGTCAGAAGTCACCACACTATCCAATATACAATAAAGGCATGTATAGCTAGACTCACACACGCTAAGGTAGTCCTAGGATTGACTAAACCGTAAGCTCTGATACCAATCAAATGTAACACCCCTTAACCCGTCTTCGTCGCCAGACTAAGGTTATGAGGCAACAAAAAAACACAACTTTAAACTAATATTTTATAAGCTAGATGTCAAACATATCACTTTGCACACATTGTATAATTATAAATATAAATATCAATTCATAGCATATCAAGTTCACTTACTTTATAATCAATCCAAAGTACATATACCAAATTTATCATATACTCTACCAATTTGATTCAATACAAGATCGGTACATAAATTATGATAATAAATTTTCCTTTAAAACATCTTGAACACATATACAATTAATATTTCGCTTATTACGAATGACCTAATAGCATAGTTAAATATGCACATTCAACCCATAAATTGATTACCTATTCGATCATAAGGAACCTTTAATACATTATACTTATGAATTGTGCCATCCACCACATCATATCCATTAACAAACCAAATATACATATGCACTTTGAAAGCCGAACCAAATGATCAAATTTCACAACCGAAACACATATATATAGCTTGTACCATTTCTCACTTTATATATATACCAAACCGTACCCTAAAAGCAATTCCCAAATAAATTAATTACAAAGTTAAACAACTTTAATATTTTCCTTACTTAAAATTTATCTAAACCAACCATCTCAAGAATACGACCATGACGCATGCTTTACCACAGTTCGAATTATGACCCAATACATAAAAGATTGACCTTCAAATGAAATTCAACTATTAACCTAATGCCAAAAATACATGACTAAATTAACTCGAACATTAATATCATAAATGAGCAATCATGTCGAATACATATTAAATATATTTCACTAAAAGAAATAGACCATAGCCGAAATATTGAAACCAACATACCATACTCATAGCCAAGAACAAATAAAACCAACTTAAACAAAACGATGAAGCCATTTTCACATGGCTATACATATATATATATATGAATAGAACATCATTCAAACGTTTATCTAGCCTAGACATGCCTTTAATTCGAAATCAACTAACTGGAAGGTACCAAAAAGAGATGATAGTGTGCTTGACTTCTCTGACGATCCTGTAAGCCAGCAGCTGAATCCAAAATCTATAAAATCAACAATGAGCGTACACAGAGTAAGCTTAATAGCTTAGTAACTCTCAAGCAAATCTTATTTTCACTGTAAAATGTTTAAGCATTATAAACTTTAATCTTTAAACACATAGCATTAAATATAAACATTTCAACATGTGAATCAACCATTGCCAAATGCTATTAATTCATTAACCAAAGTACTTGTACTTTATTAACATAACATATAATTCATCAAAATACAAAGGATATATATATTGTAAATATTCGCATCATTCAAGTTAAATGAGTACACACTCATACCAATCACATAAACTCATTTATACACAAATGAAAACACATCCAATTACTTTCAATCTTAACATTTTTCACTTATAGCCGAATTTCCAAATAACTTATTTAACTCAACTTCTAATATAAAGTGTTTGCACACAACAATAATAAGCTTAATAGATTTTATCCAAATTCAAATTGAACCACCAACCATATCCCATTATACTTAATTCGAATCATAGTACAACAACTTACCTTGCTCCTTGTAAACACCAAAAGCATATACTTACCTGAGCTTTTAGCTCATTGCAGTAAATTATGTTTCACTTTGTATAAGTTACAAGTTCTTTGTTTATAACGTATCACCGGCATTAAGCCTACTAGGCATCAAAGCCTAAAATATACACCGGCATTAAGCCTGCTGGACTAGAGGTCCGAGATATAAACACCAGCATTTAGCCTGCTAGGCAATAAGCCCGATATAATTCACCGGCACAAGGCCTGCTATGCTTTAAGCCCGAATATCAACATTGCTAAACATTCATTCCACATTACTTTGTGCTAAATTCATAACATTTCCTATATTTCGTATTTCTTCCACATATCAACCGAACTTAGTTATTCATATTACTAAAAACAAGATAGAGTCAATCCAATAATACATACTACTACATTCGACCATCATATAGATTTATACTAAAAATCATCAAATATTATCATATGATATGTTCACAAATAATTCTTTAACACATACTTGCTTAGGGACTTACCTTGATTATCAACGGACCACTTAAGCCGACTATTCGACAACCTTCGTCTTTCCCCGATCCAAATCCGTTTTTCTTTGTTCTTGATCTAAACATATCAAAAATAAACTCATTCAAGTACATTTCATTTCAATTTAGTCCCAAAGCACAAAAATGGGAAAATTACCATTTTACCCCTAATGTTTCACACTTTTACAATTTAGTTCTATTTGCATAAAACACAAAATACACCAAATTTCTCAATACTACTCAAGGGCCGAATATGCATAGGAACTATACAAATCCATTTCTTTCATTTATTTTGCAAATAAGCCCCTCTAAAAATATACTTTTATAAATTAGCCCTAAATACTCAATTTCACCAAATCTTCCAATACAAAACATACTAATCTTTAACATACCTTTAATATAAAATCATAAAACATCAAAAATCACAAGAATATAACAATGGCCGAACATCAAGCATGCTTATTTTTAAAAATTCTAACATGGGTCAGCTACGGTTCGAAGCAACGATCTCAAAAACGTAAAAATTAACGAAAATCGACTAAAAACTCACCTTGAATTTAAGCCTAGAATTGCCGAAAATCAAAGGATTTCAAAGCTTCCTTCTTTCTCCAACATTCGACCAAGGATGAACCAAAAAGATGATGGTTTTATGTAACATCCTAAAAATATGAGTTTCGATATGTTGCATTTTTTTGGTGCTTAACTTCTGAATGATTAAATTTGTGTGCTTGTATAGTCTTGAGAAGGTTTCAAATTTATTCGGCATTAGAATAAATTTTAGTAATAGGTATTTTATTGAAGTGGAACAAGTGACTCTGATGTTTAAGGGAATTTAATTGGTAAAAGTTTGCCTAAGATGAACTAGTAGCAAGGTGGAGTTGGCGCCATAAGCATGCTTAGAGGGAAGAGGTTCGAATCCCTTGTTGAACATGTGAGTTTTGTTTTTTTTTTTGTTTCCTCTTCCACAATGTCAGTTATGGATAAGGTTTAGGATGAGTTGGATTTCAAATATTATGGTAAGAAGAATAAACAAAAAAGGTAAAAAAAATTAAGGAAAATAATCTTTTGAAAAAGGCATCAAGGGAGGACATAAGGCTTGAATCATGGGAGATATTTTGGAAACTATTGAATGGCCAACTATGTCTATGAACATGGATGATTTTATGGACTAGGGGGTGGCCGAATTTTTGTGGTAGACTTTGGTAAGGATGTGTAGTTAGTGTGTAATCCCATTTGGTCATTTTGGTGTTTCTTTTCACAAAACTTTCTTCTCATTTTTCTCTCCATAACAGAATGCAAATGGTGCATTGTGAGCATTCTTGTTTTCTTCTTTTGGTCATTGTTTTTGACCATTTGGTCTCAATTTTTGCCTAATCTCTCAAGCTCTTCCTCTCTAGTGCCGAAATCCCCATAGCACAAAGACCATTTTTTTCTCTTTTCTTTTCTTTCTTTTCTACTCTTTGGTCGAATGCTCTCTTGTCCCAAATCCCTCCCTTTGTTTCTTATTCATCCTTGAAAACTCGAAACACATTTTCTCTCTTCAACTTTTCTCTATGGCCGAATGTTGCTAGCATCTTATCCATCAAAATTGTTTTCTTAGCCAAACCTTCTCCTCACATATTTCTTTTCACTTGACAATCATTCTTTCAACTTTCATTTCAAACAAGTGGTAAGAACCCTTTTCGATTCTTTATTTTCTTCTTCTTTGCGTTTGGCCGAATATACATATTGTTTAAGAAAGTCTTTTGACAGAAAAATAGCATTCATTATTCTTCCTTTAAATAATCTTATTCATCTTAAAAGTGTTTTAGAGAAGGCCAAACTCGGAGTATTCATAATCATAGTGACTCGCTAGAAATTGAATCGAAGTGTTAAGGTAAGGATTTCTATCAAGGACTTTCAAATTATTTTGTTATTTCGTCGAAGGTGAATTATTAATCGATTCTATCTTAGGGATGCTAATGCTTGATTATCATCCCATGAGCGCAAACATATTTTTGTGGTAAGCCAATTTTGTCTTAAGACATTTAGTCTTAATCTTTCGATTTAATAAGTTGGACTAATAATCTTTTGTCAATGGAGGAAAACAAGATATGTTCGAAAAGAGTGGTGAATAGTGTTCGAAAGAGGGGTGGTTCCGCTATCCCCCCTAAATTCAAACGAAGGGCTGTTTCGGCAATTCGAGATTTTCCACCGGGTTGTGGACCCTCATCCAGCGAAAATCAATTATTTGAAGTCATTCGTACTCATGAACCTTTGTTTGTTCGTGAATATTCAACGGGTAACGAATCATCAATCGGGGAGAAACCACAAATAGAAGTTGTTCAAAATTTCAAGGGTAAAAGTTTAGAACGCTTATTTTTAAGAATAGTTTTGCAAAAAAAGTATTAGTGTTCTAATCCATCATGATGCGTGTTTAGATATCGACGAGTAGGAAAGTATAGTTCTCACCGTAATCAGGTGTGTAACTTCACACTTATCTCATGGGTTATATTATACCGTAAGTGTTAGGATAAAAATTGTAAATCCTATAAAATTGGAAAATACGGTATATTAGAACTTTTTGTGTGAATGCATGAAACCGGAATTAAGGTTGTGAAAAAAATTACGGATTTGCCCTTAATGGGTTATTTTGTTAAAAAGTGATATTTTGGGCCATATGATTATTTTGATAAATTGGCCAAGTGAGAATATTGTGAAAAGGGCCTCATGTGTTAAATGGGCCAAGGTCTGCTAGATCGTTAAATGGGCCAAAATTGCTATTTTGACTAATGGGCCAAATTGATAACTTGTAATATGGGCTTTTTGTTGAAATTTACCTTATGAATATATTGTTATGCATTATCTATATAAATATACATGACCGCATGGGTTGGGATAATTGATGAAGAGAAGAATGGCTTGTTGCCAAAATCTAGTTCGATGACTCTGTCACAATGGCTCGTGCCAAAATCTAGTTTGGTGACTCTGTCACAATGGCCTGTTGCCAAAAATCTAGTTCGGTGACTCTGTCACAATGGCCTGTTGCCAAAAATCTAGTTCGGTGGCTCTGCCACAAATATTATAATTGGCTTAATGCCTGCTATTGGTGTGTTGGCGAGTGGGTTGACTTGATCCCCACAGGTGTGTTGGTTGGTACGGGTGGTGTGTAGCGGATGGAAATTAGGCTTGGTTGGGAATTGCATATCATATGCATTATTTTTTTTTATATTGTCCATTTGTAAATGGGCTCAAGCCCAGCTAATTGCTTAAATGGCTTTGGCCCAGTGAACACGGTAAGTGGGTTACACATTGAGTTCTAAGTAACTTACCCCATTTTTCTTACCCTTCTCAGGTAATAATAATTGATGGGGGCTTGGGTCGGGGATGACTTCGTGTGGAGGCCGTACTACGAATGATGAGTTATAAAAACTTTGAATTTCTTTTAAGTATTTTTATTTAAGTACTTTTTTAATTGCGATGTAATAAGGCCTCTGGTATTATTTTTATGGATTTTATTCGTAGATGGATTTTAATATGTCTTAGTTACTTAAATAGAATTTTTAATTCTTATAAATGTTTTCTTCAACTTACGATAAAAAAAGTTTTTCTTAAATATCACTTACTCGTAAAATTTTCGTGGAAACTCTTTTATAAATTTATTTTAACCAATTATTTCTCTGAAAATCAAATTGTAAAATCTTATGTTTTAAAATCATGGTTTTCAAATAAATCTCAATTTTTGATAAACTCCATCTTAAAAATCATTTTGAAGAATTGTTTTCATTAAAAGCATTGATGACTGGACGAAAGTTCGAATTGTGTGGCATGCCAAGTCTGGTCTTAAATGCATAGGCCGGGTTTGGGGTGTTACATTTTATAGCATCAGAGCCCAGTTTCAAAACTCGGGTGTGGTTTGGGTTCAACAATGATTTTTGTTTAAAAACTGCTTAAATTTCTGGACTTTATATTTTTAAAGGTAGTATTGCACCACGAGTATCCAGTACCAAGTCAAGTAGGTATTTGTATATTGAATGTTTACTATTGTTAAATGATCATAAGAACACTCTAGAACTTCTAGTTTTAGGTGTTGAAAATGGTAGAGATTGAGACTATAGGATGTGATTGCGAAAACAACTTTATCTCTTATATATGATAAAATATCGTTAATAAACACTGAAATAGTATTCAGATTCATAAAACTTGTAATTAGATAAAATCGAATTGGTCATTATAAGCACTAGAGGACGTGGTCGTGGACGCGGTAGACGTGGCCGTGGTAGAGGACGAGGTGCTAGGGTTGAGTCTGAAGCGCCAGGACATATGCCGAAATGGATGCACCTGCGTCACCCGGGAGTGAAACTGGATCACATGACCACTTGAGAGAGGACAATGCTTTGACTCAAGCAATGTTGCGAGTCCTAGAGAGGGTTGCTAGGACTAGAACCGGTCTAGCAGTTCGTGGATCAATATCGGAATGACTCAGGTCAAGTGTTGCCGAGGTTTTTAGAGGTGTCTCCAGTGTAGCTCTGAATGTTGCGAAATATTGGCTTTAGGTTGTAGAACGGATTATGGATGATCTGGAGTGCACCGTCAAGCAAAAGCTGAGAGGAGCGGTGTCCTTGCTAAGGGATGAGGCGTATCAATGTTGGCTTACTATTCGAGAAGGCACCGAGGCTGCATTGGTTACTTGGGATTTCTTTAAAGCTGCTTTCTAAGGGAAGTACGTTGGGACAAGTTATGTAGATGCCCGGAGGAAGGAATTCTTGAATTTGGTTTAAGGAAGTAAGACGGTAGTAGCTTACGAGGCAAAATTTCTTCGCTTGAGCCATTATGCTCGCACAATAGTGCCGACTGATCATGAGCACTGTGTACGCTTTGAGGATGGGTTGAATGATGAGTTGCGGGTACTGATAGCCCCACAATAAGTACGGACTCTTACCTCCCTTGTAGAGAAAGCCAAGATAACCGAAGAGGCTAAGAATTTAGAATACCTGAACCGGGAAAGAGTCAGAGGTAAGATGGATTTTAAGTACATAAGTTCTTCTAAAAGGTTTCAGAAGAGGCCACGGAATGATGAGCGAGCTCAAGCTAGAGCACCTGTGACTACCAATTAGAGTCGAGAATGTGTGACTATGGAAGACGACACCCCGGGGAATGCTGGAGGAAAACTAATGCCTGCTATAAATGTGGTTCCAAGGATCATCAGTATAAGAATTGCCCTCGATGGATTGATACGACTCAGGAAGCTCGTAACCCTAATGCTCAGCCAGCTAGAAGTACTCAGCAACCACCAAGAGGCCGTGGACCAGGTTGTGGTGGTAATGGTAATGGACGTGGTCAAGGTGCACTGGGTCGAGGTAATGGTTTTAGAGATAACGCGGAGGCAAGACAGCTAGGATTGGTCTATGCGGTTAGGCTTCGTGAAGAGGGTGATGCACCTGATGTGATAATTAGTACGTTTTCATCTTTGATGTACCTATTACTACTTTGATAGATATCGGGTCTACCCATTCGTATGTTGCCAGTACTATGTCTGGAAACCTGAATATTAGATTTGAGATTACTGATAGGGAGATGACGGTGATTAGTCCTTTAGGACAGTCGATAATAGTAAACAAACTGTTTAGATACGTGCCTTTGGAAATTCAAAGAGAGATATTTCTAGCGAACTTGATGGAATTCCCTTACGGTGAATTTGATTTTATTTTGGGCATGGATTGGTTGGTGAAGCACCAGGCGCAATTGGATTGTGCCAAAAAGCGGATGTCAATAAGGACTGTGAATGATGAGGAGGTAGTTATGGTTGGTGAGCGAAGAAACTTTTTGGCAAATGTGGTATCCGCTCTGAAGGCAGAAAAGTTGGTGCGGAAAGGGTATGGAGCATTCCTAACCTTCGTTAGTGCTTTGGATACTAAGGAATTATTGGTGGAAGGTGTGAGAACGGTGAAAGAATTTCCAGATGTCTTTCCCGTAGAACTTCTTGGATTACCTCCAGATCGGGAAGTAGAATTTGGTATTGAGCTTCTGCCCGGAACGGCTTTGGTGTCCATTGCTCCTTATAGAATGGCGCCGAAGGAGTTAGCGGAGCTTAAAGCTCAAATTCAAGAATTGTTAGATCGGGGATTTATCTGACCGAGTGTGTTTCTGTGGGGAGCATCGATTTTATTTGTCAAGAAGAAGGATGGGTCGATGCATATGTGCATTGATTATAGGCAGTTGAATAAGTTGACGATCAAGAATAGGTATCCATTATCGAGAATTGACGACCTATTTGATCAATTGAGAGGAGCTTCAGTTTTCTCCAAGATTGATTTGAGATCGGGTTATCATCAACTCAAGGTGAAAGAGGCAGATATTCATAAGACGGCATTCCGAACTCGTTATGGACATTATGAGTTTTTGGTGATGCCGTTTGGTTTGACCAATGCACCAGCTGTATTTATGGACATGATGACCCGAGTCTTTCAACCCTATCTAGACCGGTTCGTAGTGGTGTTCATAGATGACATCTTGGTATATTCGAGGAATGAAGATGAGCATGACTCACATTTGCGCATCGTGTTGCAAATTTTGCAGGATAAGCAACTTTATGCCAAATTTAGTAAATGGGAATTTTGGTTGAAGGAAGTGACTTTCTTGGGTCATGTAGTGTCAGCCGAAGGAATAAGAGTTGATCCTCGAAATGTAGAGGTAGTGTTGGATTAGAAACCGCTGAAGTCAATGGCTGAGATTCGGAGTTTCTTGGGTTTGGCTGGTTATTATAGACGCTTTGTTGAGGGTTTTCATTGATTGCTAAACCCCTAACTAAGCTATTGCGAAAGGGAGTACCGTATGTGTGGACCGATAAACAATAAAAAGTTTCGAGAAACTGAAGAAGATTTTGACGGAAGCACCAGTTTTAATTCAACCTGAGGCTGGAAAAGAGTTTGTCGTTTACTGTAATGCGTCACACACGGGTTTAGGATATGTACTGATGCAAAATGGAAAAGTGGTGGCTTATGCTTCTCTTCAGTTGAGGCCGCACGAAGTCAACTATCCTACTCATAATTTGGAGTTGGCTGCGATGGTGTTTGCCTTAAAGATTTGGAGGCACTATCTCTATGGTGAGAAGTCAATCATTTATATGGACCATAAGAGTCTTAAATTTCTCCTTACCCAAAAGGAGTTGAATTTGAGACAACGGAGGTAGGTGGAGCTGTTAAAGGATTATGATTTCTCAATCGAGTACCATCCTGAAAAGGCTAACGTGGTGGCAGACGCGTCGAGTCGTAAGGTAGTATCGGAGTTAAGAGTAATGTTTGCTCATCTCAGTTTGTATGAGGATGGCAGTCTGCTAGCGAAACTTTAGGTGAAGCCTCTGTGGTTGGAGCAAATCAAGGAAAAGTAGTTATCAGATGAGAAGTTGGATCCTTTAATGCAACAAGTTGAAAGTGGTATAATAGGGGACTTTGGATTGAACAAGGATGGCGTGTTGTGTTTTCGTGGAAGAGTTTGTATGCCCATGGATTTGGATTTGAGACAAATGATTCTTCGAGAGGTGCATAGTAGCCCTTATGCTATGTACCCCGGAGGAAATAAGATGTATAGAGATCTCTGTGAGCAGTACTGGTGGCCAAGTTTAAAGCGGGAGGTGATTTTGTGGGAAAGTGTTTGAATTGTCAACAAGTAAAGGCAAAACATCAACTACCAACGGGTTTATTGCAACCGGTAAAGATTCCTCTATGGAAATGGGAGCGGATAACGATGGATTTTGTTAGTGGGTTACCCCTAACACCTACTAAGAAAGATTCTGTTTGGGTGGTAGTAGATCAATTAACGAAGACTGCTCATTTTCTATCAGTTCGTACGGATTACTCACTTCAGAAGTTGGCTAAGCTGTATGTATCTGAGATCGTGAGGTTGCATGGGGTACCAGTGTCTATCATATTGGACAGGGATCCTAGGTTTACATCACAATTTTGGAAAGCTTTACATGAGGCTTTGGGAACAAAGTTAAACTTCAGTACGGCTTTTCATCCTCAGTCAGATGGTCAGTCAGAAAGAGTAATTCAGATTTTAGAGGACATGTTACGAGGTTGTGTGATCGACTTCATAGGTAGTTGGGAAGATTTTCTACTATTGGCAGAGTTCGCATATAATAACAGTTACCAATCCAGTATCCAAATGGCGCCCTATGAAGCGTTATATGGTCGTAGGTGTCGTACCCCAACTTGTTGGACTAAATTGGGGGAACGGTAGTTGTTGGGTCCTGAATTGATATATGAGACGGAAGAAAAGGTAAAGGTGATTCGAGTACGGTTAAAGGAAGCTTCAGATAGACAAAAGTCATATGCGAATCTGAAGCGTAAAGATATTGAGTTTGCGGTGGGAGATCAAGTCTTTCTGAAAGTTTCACCTTGGAAGAAGATTTTCAGATTTGGAAGGAAGGGCAACCTGAGCCCTAGGTTCATTGGACCGTACCGTGTGTTGAAGCGTGTAGGACCAGTGGCATATCAGCTTGAATTATCTCCGGAGTTGAGTCAGATTCATAGTGTTTTCCATGTTTCTATGCTGAGGCATTATAGATCGGATCTGTCTCACATAATACCGGTAGAAGAAGTGGAGTTGAGGTCAGACTTGTCTTTTGAGGAAGAACCAGTGAAAATCTTAGATCGCGATGTTAAGGTGCTAAGAAAGAAGACTGTACCATTGATTAAGGTTCTTTGGCGTAATCACGGAGCGAAGGAAGCTACGTGGGAGCCTGAGGACGCAATTCGGCAACAATATCTTCACCTCTTTTAACCAGGTAAATTTCAAAGACGAAATTTTCTTTAAGGGGGGTAGAGTTGTAACATCCTACAAATATGAGTATCGATATGTTGCATGTTTTTGGTGCTTAACTTCTGAATGATTAAATTTATGTGCTTGTATAGTCTTGAGAAGGTTTGGGATTTATTCAGTATTAGAATAAATATTAGTAATGAGTATTTTATTGAAGTGGAACAAGTGACTCTAATGTTTAAGGGAATTTAATTGGTAAAAGTTTGCATAAGATGAACTGGTAGCAAGGTGGAGTTGGCCCTATAAGCATGCTTAGAGGGAAGAGGTTCGAATCCCTTGTTGAACATGTGATTTTTTTTTTTTTGTTTCCTCTTCCATAGTGTCGGTTATGGATAAGGTTTAGGATGAGTTGGATTTCAAATATTATGGTAAGAAGACTAAAGGAAAAGGTAAAAAAAAAACTTAAGGAAAATAATCTTTTGAAAAAGGCATCAAGGGAGGACATAAGGCTTGAATCATGGGAGATATTTTGGAAACTATTGAATGGCCAACTATGTCTATGAACATGGACGGTTTTATGGACTAGGGGGTGGCTGAATTTTTGTGGTAGACTTTGGTAAGGATGTGTAGTTAGTGTGTAATCCTATTTGGTCATTTTGGTGTTTCTTTTCACAAAACTTTCTTCTCATTTTTCTCTCCATAACCGAATGCAAATGGTGCATTGTGAGCATTCTTGTTTTCTTCTTTTGGTCATTGTTTTTGACCATTTGGTCTCAATTTTTGCCTAATCTCTCAAGCTCTTCCTCTCTAGTGTCGAAATCACCATAGCACAAAGACCATTTTTTTTCTTTTCTTTTCTTTCTTTTCTACCCTTTGGCTGAATGCTCTCTTGTCCCAAATCCCTCCCTTTGTTTCTTATTCATCCTTGAAAACCCGAAACACATTTTCTCTCTTCTACTTTTCTCCATGGCCGAATGTTGCTAGCATCTTATCCATCAAAATTGTTTTCTTAGCCAAACCTTCTCCTCACATATTTCTTTTCTCTTGACAATCATTTTTTCAACTTTCATTTCAACCAAGTGGTAAGAACCCTTTTCATTTTTTTATTTTCTTCTTCTTTGCCTTTGGCCTAATATACATATTGTTTAAGAAAGTCTTTTGACCGAAAAATAGCATTCATTATTCTTCCTTTAAACGATCCTATTCATCTTAATAGTGTTTTAGAGAAGGCCGAACTCAGAGTATTCGTAATCATAGTGACTCGCTAGAAATCGAATCAAAGTGTTAAGGTAAGGATTTCTATCAAGGACTTTCAAATTATTTCGTTATTTCGTCGAAGGTGAATTATTAATCGATTCTATCTTAGGGACGTTAACGCTCGATTATCATCCCGTGAGCGCAAAGATATTTTTGTGGTAAGCCGATTTTGTCTTAAGACATTTAGTCTTAATCTTCCGATTTAATAAGTTGGACTAATAATCTTTTGTCAATGGAGGCAAACATGATATGTTTGAAAAGAGCGGTGAATAGTGTTCAGAAGAGGGGTGGTTCCGCTACCCCCCCTAAATTCAAACGAAGGGCCATTTCGGCAATCCGAGATTTTCCATCGGGTTGTGGACCCTCATTCGGCGAAAATCAATTATTTGAAGTCATTCGTACTCCTGAACCTTTGTTTGTTCGTGAATATTCAACGGGTAACGAATCATCAATCGGGGAGAAACCACAAATAGAAGTTGTTCAAGATTTCAAGGGTAAAAGTTTAGAACACTTATTTTTAAGAATAGTTTTGCAAAAAAGTATTAGTGTTCTAATCCATCGTGATGCGTGTTTAGATATCGACGAGCGGGAAAGTATAGTTCTCACCGTAATCAGGTGTGTAACTTCACACTTATCTCATGGGTTATATTATACCGTAAGCGTTAGAATAAAAATTGTAAATTCGGTAAAATTGGAAAATACGGTATATTAGCACTTTTTGTGTGAATGCATGAAACCGGAATTATGGTTGTGAAAAAAATTACGGATTTGCCCTTAATGGGTTATTTTGTTAAAAAGTGATATTTTGGGCCATATGATTATTTTGATAAATTGGCCAAGTGAGAATATTGTGAAAAGGGCCTCATGTGTTAAATGGGCCAAGGTCTGCTAGATCGTTAAATGGGCCAAAATTGCTATTTTGGCTAATGGGCCAAATTGATAACTTGTAATATGGGCTTTTTGTTGAAATTTACCTTACGAATATATTGTTATGCATTATCTATATAAATATACATGACTGCATGGGTTGGGATAATTGACGAAGAGAAGAATGGCCTGTTGCCAAAAATCTAGTTCGGTGACTCTGTCACAATGGCCTGTTGCCAAAAATCTAGTTCGGTGGCTCTGCCACAAATATTATAATTGGCTTAATGCTTGCTATTGGTGTGTTGGCGGGGTGGGTTGACTTGATCCCCACAGGTGTGTTGGTTGGTACGGGTGGTGTGTAGCGGATGGAAATTAGGCTTGGTTGGGAATTGCATATCATATGCATTATTTTTTTTATATTGTACATTTGTAAATGGGCTCAAGCCCAGCTAATTGCTTCAATGGTTTTGGCCCAGTGAACACGGTAAGTGGGTTACACATTGAGTTCTAAGTAACTCACCCCATTTTTCTTATGAAACACCCCAAACCCGGCCCCCAAGCCCTGACCAGATCCGGCATGCTTCTAAAGAAAATCCATACAAATCTTGTTTGAAACTTTGCTAAAAACTTGTGCGTTTTTGAAATCAGTAGTTGATTTAGGTTGGGCTCGAATTAAATACCCGTGTTGATAAGGTGCTAAAAAAACAATTTAATAATTATACTTAAGAAAAATTTAACTTTTAAACTTTAAATTCGATGATAATCGTATCATACTAAGTAATTTAAAAGAATGCATAAACAATTCAATACTTTGGCCTTATTACATCAAATAAAAACCCGAATAATTCAAAACTTAAACATAAATAAAATAAATTAATCCTTGAGCTTTGCATGGCCACCCTTGAGCTCCTGCCAATCCGGTCCATCACCGATCATCACCGAAAATAGTCCCACAAGGGTGAGTCAAACAGACTCAATGTGTACAACCAACACCAAACTCAAATAAATTCGGCATATCAAATCATACATAATCATATAGCATTATATAAAATGATGCAATTCCGGACCCAAGCCTAGTTATCCATCCGCTACACGTCACCCATACCAACCATCACACCGTGGGGACTACTAAGTCAACCCTCCATCCGCTACACACCATCCAAGGCAGTTGCTGCAGTCGACGTGCTCATCGCCCTTATAAAATTCGTGGCATAGCCATCTTATAAAAATTCGTGACATAAGTCACCACATGCTTATATTGTGACAAAAGTCACCACATTCTTATATCGTGACATAAGTCACCACATTCTTATATTGGGGTATAAAACCACCAATTCACTTCCCCTTTTACATATCACCCATATGCCCCATGTCATACAATTATGCATTAACCATATCATATTCCTTATTCACATTCTTATAATTTCATGTATATGCCATAGCAAAACTTATCTTACTGATAGTAGGAGTAGGAAAACGTACCTGAGTACTTTGTACCATTACATGGTACCTTAACCATAATCTTACACTTTTATAATAGCACGTATAATAAATTAAAGCCGTAAATCTATCAAGATTTAGTGTGGGGTATACACCTGATATACTTATCGATTTTACTAAAATCCCAAAAACTCATTCTATTGCTTTAGATCTTTAATTATATTCGGCCAACCCTAACATGTTAGTAAAAAGCCATTCGGCTATAAATCCAAATCCTAGTAGGATTGTTGTAATCAAATTCTTACCTTGGTGCCGATTGGATTAAAAATCAAATCCCGAAACTTTGTCATCCTCTACCTTGTATTCGGCCAACATTAGATCACTTAAAGGGTTAGTTTCTGGCTTTTGAATAATGACGAAATAGATCTAGATATCACAATAGGGCCTTGGCTGAATGCACTTATGCACTTACCTTATGATTTTCAAATCCCGAAAAGTGACTGTGGATTGTAGTATCTGTCGAAATACCTAAAAACTTATGTTAGATTAATTTCTAACATTAAATCGTAAGTAGATAACCCTTGGCCAAATATGTCTTACCTTGAATCTTTAAAATCCCGAATATCCTTCCTTAAAGTCGACAAGAGACAAATCCCGGAAGAGTCCCTTAATACAAAAGTTGACAGCACCTTTGCTTGATGCCCCTCAAAGATTCGGCTATGAAGGCTAGCTAGTGCTCAAAAGGTTTTGGCTTTTGAGTTTTAATGGAGTAATTGGTTTCAAGGAGGAAGAGAGAGAGAGAGAGATATGAGCTTTAGGAAGAATCGGCTATGGTGATCTTTGGAAAGGAAATTCGGCTTTTGATGAAAATGAAGAAAAAAAAGAGGATGAAGAATTCGGCTAGCACTGGGAGTTTTTCGGTTTAACAAAATAAAAGGAGAAGAGGAGATGCACTAGAGAATTCGGCAAAGGTAAGAGAAGAAGGAAAAAATTGATGAATGGCCTTATTTTCCTCTTTCAGCCGAAATTACTAAGCCTAGAGAGTCCCCTTTCTTGGCCATCACTCTCATATCTTTATTTTCCTAGCTTAGCCGGAATTCTAAAAGAATTTGACTTCAACTTAAACTCCTACCTTAGTCTCCCTATGCCGTCCATCTCCTTACCTTAGAAGTGCCGAATTTTAACCCATTATTTTGGGCTTCATGTGGCCATACTAGGCCCAAGTTATCCTAGCATATGGCGTCATTTCTAGAGCCCTAAGTGGCGTCTCTGGGCCATTTTTCCAAGCCCGATTTTGTCACATTTCCAAAGTTCCTTACATTTCTAAAGCATTTCCTTACATTTCCAAGCTTCCTCTTAAGACTTAATATTTTCTAAAACATTTCCTTACATTTCCAAGGTTCTAAAATGCACACAACACATTCACAACACATAAGGCATACTATTTCATCAAATTTTAGCCATAGTGCATAAGCCCTAATCTGAGATATTACAGTTCTACCCCCTTAAAATAATTTCGTCCTCGAAATTACTTACTAACGAAAAATCGTACATCCTAACTCACCACACTACACTACTGTTGCGCACTCTGATCTTAAAGCTAACACATTTCCTACAAAAATTCACATCCAAGGTTTCATACACTTCACTAGCATTACAAGAACGAACTAACTCTATAACAAACAAAGCAATGAAGGGTATTCCAAAAATAAGGACTTACCCGTTGTCACATCTAGTACATCACTCTCCTCGTGATGGCCAACTGCATAAACCAACCTTGGTTGCCTCGCATCTGAACCTTCAGCACCTCCGCTTGGTGCTCCACGACCACGGCCGGAACCATTTCCTCTATGGTTCGGACCACGACCCCGCTGAGGCTGTTGTCCACCTCTACCAGCCTGATTAACATTCTGAGCTACTGATTGATTCCCATCTGGTCTCATCGGATAGTCTTTAATCATATGGTCCTTTGACCCACACTTAAAACATCCTCCCGTCTTTTTCCAACATTCACCTAAGTGCTTCTTCCCACATTGATCACAAGTAGGGTACTGCCATCTAGTAGCAGCTTGCTGACCTCGCGGCCCTTCAACTCTAGGCCTCTTTTGCTCATTCCTAGATGGCCTTGATGATCCAAATTCTCTCTTCTGCCTATTTCGATCGGAGTTCTCCCTTACAGACTCCTTGATACCCTCGGCCACTTTGGCCTTTTCCACCAACACAGCAAACTCCCGCTCCTTTGCGGAGCTATCAATAACCTCAGGTCATCTCTTAGTCCATCTTTAAACTGGACACACCGCTCATGCTCAGTAGACACTATGCCCCGAGCATAACGGCTCAGCCTTAGGAATTCAGCTTCATACTCAGCTACGGACTTGTTCCCTTGAACCAGTCCTAGAAAAGCCTTTCTCTGGGCATCAATATAATGAGTGCCAACATACTTCTTTTGGCATGCCGCCTTAGCATACTCCCAAGTGAGTTCCTCAGCGGTAGCACCATCCCGCACCGTGAGCCACCATTGATATGACTCATCGCGGAGAAGCGACAGTAATCCTTTCAGCTTTTCCTCGTCAATTAAGTCGAGCTCATCCATAATCCACTCAGTCGCCCCCAACCAATACTCAGCGGTATTGGGTGCTACACCTGATACACCACGGAACGCTTCAGCTCCGTTGGCTCAGAGTCGCTCAGGTACCGACTTTTGAGCTCCCATGCCTCCACCTACTACTGCCACCCTTTCCAAGACCCGCAGCATCGCTTGTGACACTGCGTCATCCCCCGTCTGGTCCTGATATTCCACATCAGCGGCTGGGGATGGTGGTGGCATTTCATTTTCAGATCCTTGACCCGATCTAACAGGTTTAGACACGGTCATTCGGCCTCTTCCACGGCCACGCACGTTACGACCACGTCCCCTTAAATTCATACTTCCGCTTAGCGTTTATCTGATTAAAGAATTTTATGAATTAGTTTTGTTCCACTTGATTAACCATGAACAGTTTTATGTTTAATAGTTTTAAGAAGTAGTTCTTACGATTCATACACATACAGTCTCACATCATTCATTTAGTCACACACATGAACTTGCGTTCATTACAGAGAAATGTTGTAGTTGTTGTTGTTTATTGTTTTCCACTACCCAAGGGTATTTCCGTAATTTTATCTTGTAGGGGTATTTTGGTAATTTTCAAATTAGGGTATTTGAAAAAGAGATTGTTGATATTTTACAAAATTAAAATACTTGCTGAAAAAAATTTAAGGGTAAAATGGGAATTTATGCACTAGGGGTATTTTTGTAATTTTACAAGCCAGGGTCATTTCGATAATTTTTCACAAAGATATGGTTCCTGGTGACTTTCAAAACAAGGGCATTTTTAAAGGTTTCCAATTTGAGGGTACTTCGTTGATTTTCCTTACTGAGGGTATTTTGGTCATTTGCATAGGTTAGGGGTAATTCGGTCATTTTGCAAATCAGGGGTAATTTCGTAAATTTTTTCAAATCAGGGTGTCTTTGATATTTTGTAAAGTTTTTGAATACTTGTGCAAAATCAGAAATTGTTATTGAAATCGGGGATAGTATGGTAATTTTGAAAAATCAATGGCATTTTAGTAATTTTACCACTAAGGGTATTTAGGTAATTTTGTAAATCGAAAATTCTTAGGAAGTTTTTCCAAAATAATAATTTTCAAAATTTCAAAAGGGCAGTTTGTTGACTTTTAAAACTAGGGTTTCCATAAAAATATGGCTAGTCCCTTTCGGGTTTTAGTTATTGGGTTTAGCCCGTGACTAAGTCCTCTTGGTTAGGGTGAACCATCACTACGCACTAGGTAGGATTCGAGAGGGTAGGAGGTGAGTCACTGGGACTGCTTAAATACCAAGCTCCCACTGAAATCAATCCTAAACATGCGCACAATGGTTGCCACACCCTAGCTCGGCGACTTAGACACAGGTTTGTTTAATTGTGCCTTAGAGTTTTATGTATTTGTTGGGGTTAAACTAGTCCTAGGGTTTAATTCCTAATCCACTAGTCTACTTCCCTATATATCTCTACATACAATCACAAAGACGTTAGGAGTACTTACAGTGGACTTGGCCGAGACTCAAAGCCATGCCGTAAAAATCGCTTATTTCTTAATAAAATCCAATTTTCCAAAAGAAAACATTTTGGGCCCAAAAGCCCTCAAGGCCGAGTTTTGAACCGGGCTCTGATACCAAACTGAAACACCCCAAACTTGGCCTACAAGCCCTGACCGGATCTGGCATGCTTCTAAAGAAAATCCATACAAATTTTGTTTGAAACTTTGCTAAAAACTTGTGCGTTTTTGAAATCAGTAGTTGATTTGGGTTGGGCTCAAATTAAATACCTGTGTTGATAAGGTGCTAAAAAAACAATTTAATAATTATACTTAAGAAAAATTTAACTTTTAAACTTTAAATTCGATGATAATCGTATCATACTAAGTAATTTAAAAGCATGCATAAACGATTCAATACTTTGGCCTTATTACATCAAATAAAAACCCGAATAATTCAAAACTTAAACATAAATAAAAATAAATTAATCCTTGAGCTTTGCATGGCCACCCTTGAGCTCTTGCCGACCCAGTCCATCACTGATCATCACCTGAAAAATAGTCCCACAAGGGGTGAGTCAAACAGACTCAATGTGTACAACCAACACCAAACTCAAATAAATTCGGCATATCAAATCATACATAACCATATAGCATTAAATAAAATGATGCAATCCCGAACCCAAGCCTACTTATCCATCCGCTACACGTCACCCGTACCAACCATCACACCGTGGAAACTACTAAGTCAACCCTCCATCCGCTACACACCATCGAAGGCAGTCGCTGCAGTCGATGTGCTCATCGCCCTTATAAAATCCGTGGCATAGCCATCTTATAAAAATTCGTGACATAAGTCACCACATGCTTATATTGTGACAAAAGTCACCACATTCTTATATCGTGACATAAGTCACCACATTCTTATATTAGGGTATAAAACCACCAATTCACTTCCCCTTTTACATATCACCCATATGCCCCATGTCATACAATTATGCATTAACCATATCATATTCCTTATTCACATTCTTATAATTTCATGTATATGCCATAGCAAAACTTATCATACTCATAGTAGGAGTAGGAAAACGTACCCGAGTACTTTGTACCATTACATGGTACCTTAACCATAATCTTACACTTTTATAATAGCACGTATAATAAATTAAAGCCGTAAATCTATCAAGATTTAGTGTGGGGTACACACTTGATATACTTATCGATTTTACTGAAATCCCGAAAACTCATTCTATTACTTTAGATCTTTAGTTCCTATATTCAGCCAACCCTAACATGTTAGTAAAAAGCCATTCGGCTATAAATCCAAATCCTAGTAGGATTGTTGTAATCAAATTCTTACCTTGGTGCCGATTGGATTAAAAATCAAATCCCAAAACTTTGTGATCCTCTACCTTGTATTCGGCCAACATTAGATCACTTAAAGGGTTAGTTTTCGGCTTTTGAATAATGATGAAATAGATCTAGATATCACAATAGGGCCTTGGCCGAATGTACTCATGCACTTACCTTATGATTTTCAAATCCCGAAAAGTGGCTGTGGATTCTAGTATCTGTCGAAATACCTAAAAAATTATGTTAGATTAATTTCTAACATTAAATCGTAAGTAGATAGCCCCTGGCCAAATATGTCTTACCTTGAATCTTTAAAATCCCAAATATCCTTCCTTAAAGTCGACAAGAGACAAATCTCGGAAGAGTCCCTTAATACAAAAGTTGACGGCACCTTTGCTTGAAGCCCCTCAAAGATTCGGCTATGAAGGCTAGCTAGTGCTCAAAAGATTTCGGCTTTTGAGTTTTAATGGTGTAATCGATTTCAAAGAGAAAAAGAGAGAGAGAGAGAGAGATGAGCTTTAGGAAGAATTGGCTATGGTGATCTTTGGGAAGGGAATTCGACTTTTGATGAAAAAGAAGAAGAAAAAAGAGGATGAAGAATTCGGCTAGCACTGGGAGTTTTTTTCGGTTTAACAAAATAAAAGGAGAAGAGGAGATGCACTAGAGAATTCGGCAAAGGTAAGAGAAGAAGGAAAAAATTGATGAATGGCCTTATTTTCCTCTTTCAGCCGAAATTACCAAGCCTAGAGAGTCCCCTTTCTTGGCCATCACTCTCATATCTTTATTTTCCTAGCTTAGCCGAAATTCTAAAAGAATTTGACTTCAACTTAAACTCCTACCTTAGTCTCCCTATGCCGTCCATCTCCTTACCTTAGGAGTGCCGAATTTTAACCCATTATTTTGGGCTTCATGTGGCCATACTAGGCCCAAGTTATCCTAGCATATGGTGCCATTTCCAGAGCCCTAAGTGGCGTCTCCGGGCCATTTTTCCAAGCCCGATTTTGTCACATTTCCAAGGTTCCTTACATTTCTTAAGCATTTCCTTACATTTCCAAGCTTCCTCTTAAGACTTAATATTTTCTAAAACATTTCTTTACATTTCCAAGGTTCTAAAATGCACACAACACATTCACAACACATAAGGCATACTATTTCATAAAATTTTAGCCATAGTGCATAAGCCCTAATCCAGGATATTACATCTTACCCTTCTCAGGTAATAATAATTGATGGAGGCTGGGGCCAGGGATGACTTCGTGTGGAGGCCATACTATGAATGATGAGTTATAAAACTTTGAATTTCTTTTAAGTATTTTTATTTAAGTACTTTTTCAATTGCGATGTAATAAGGCCTCTGGTATTATTTTTATGGATTTTTATTCATGGTTGGATTTTAATATGTCTTAGTTACTTAAATGGGGCTGTTTAATTCTTATAAATATTTTCTTCAACTTACGTATAAAAAAAAAGTTTGTCTTAAATATCACTTACTCGTCAAATTTCCGTGGAAACTCTTTTATAAATTTATTTTAACCAATTATTTCTCTGAAAATCAAATTGTAAAATCTCATGTTTTAAAATCATGGTTTTCAAATAAATCTCGATTTTTGATAAACACCATCTTCAAAATCGTTTTGAAGAATTGTTTTCATTAAAAGCATTGATGGCTGGACTAAAGTTCGAATTGTGTGGCATGCCAAGTCTGGTCTTAAACGCATAGGCCGGGTTTGGGTTGTTACACTTTATTTTTATGATATTTTAACATATAAAGTAAGTAATTGTTTAATTACTAAATTAACCTTTCAAATAAAATAAAACTAATATATAACTTAAGGTTAGTTATGACATATGCCACCCACTAACTTAAAAATGGATTATTTATCCATTTAATACCTCATATTAAAAAGCTATCATCATTCTTGCACTTTACACTATGGTATGCAATTTTTACACTTTACGCGATTTAATCCTTTTTGTTAAATTGAACACACAAACGATCAAATTTTTCTACGAAAATTTCACACACATTAATTCACATTTAATAAACACAAAATATAATATTTAAATATATTTCAAACTCAGATTTGTGGTCCCAAAACCACCGTTTCAATTAGGGTCAAATTCGGACTGTTACAGTAGCTAAGGAAGGGCTATTAGAACCCGGTGGCACACGGTAAGGTTACGGTAAGGCTTCGGCTTTTGGTAAATGTGTTGATTTAGTGATTGATTGAAGGTTGGTTGGTTTTAGGTTCAAGACCAAGGATAGAATAGCACATCGTAGTAACCAGGTGTGTACAAACACTACACACACACACAATATCGGCAATGCTAGAAAGCTGAAAAGCCGAAAGTGGCTAAATGGGCCCTGTAACAGACCGAATCTGACCCTAATCGGAAAGGTGGTTTTGGGACCATGAATCCGAGTCCGATAAATATTTAATATTTATATTTTGAGTTTATTATATGTGAAATTATGTGTGGAAGTTTCAGAGAAAAATTTTATCGTTTGAGCATCGAATTTGACAAAAGGACTTAATCGCGTAAAAGATAAAAGTGGCATACTAGAGTGTAAAGTGCCTATTTGAGCATGACTTCTTAATATGAAGCATTAAAAGGGTAAATAACCCATTTTTTAGAGATAGTGGACTGCAACATGCAAATTTTATAAAGTAAAAATATGTTTATATTATATGTTATATTATAATATATTATTATATTATAAACATATTATAAACAAAACATAAAATAAAAGAAAGTGGAGTGTTCATCTTTATTTTCATTGTTATTGCGAAACAAAAGAAAAGAAGAGAGAAACCAAAGCTCTCAAACATTCGGTCTTTGCAAGCTTGATTAGGTATGTAATTGAGTTCGGTTTTGATTATTTTTACATTTTTAAGATCGTTGCTTCAAACGCATGCCGACCCATGCTAGAATTTCTAAGATTATTGTGTATGTATGAATCGCCATTGATGAATTCTTGAGGTTTATGATGCTTGATGATGTTAGATGATAGATAGGTTAAAATTAGTATATTATGTGTTGGAAGTTTTGGTGAATTTGTGTTTTAGGGCCAAATTGTAAAAATAAAAATTTAGAGGGCTTAATTGCAAAATAAATGAAAGATATGGACTTGTATAGTCCTCATATATATTCGCCCTTAAGGAGTTTGGGGAAATTTGATGTATTTTGAGTTTTATGCAAATAGGACTAAATTACAAAGTTGTGAAATACTAGGGGTAAAATAGTAATTTGCCCATTTATGTGCTTAGGGACTAAATTGAGATGAATTGTGCTTGAATAAGCTAAATTTAATGTGTTTAGATCAAGAGCAAAGAAAAACGGAGTTAGATCGGGGAAAGACGAAGGTTCTCGAATAGCCGATTCATACTACCTATCGACAACCAAGGTAAGTCCTGTTGAAATTTGTTAAAGAATTATTCATGAACTTATTAAATGATAATGTTTGATAAATTTTAGTATATAATCATGTTATAGCCGAATGTATATATGTGTATTGGATTGATTTCATAAATTGATAATGTGATATGAATAAGTGTATCAATATAAATTGTGGGATTGTACGATGAAGTAATGATTTATTTGTTTAAGGTGAATAAGTTTAGTTGAATTGGATATGTAATATAGATATGAAATGTGTGTGGAATGATTGATCACATTGATATATTCGGGCTTAGTGCCTAGCAGGCTTCGTGCCGGTGATATATTCGGGCTTAGTGCCTAGCAGGCTTCGTGCCGGTGATATATTCGGGCTTAGTGCCTAGCAGGCTTCGTGCCGGTGATTCATTTTGGGCTATAATGCCTAGCAGGCTTCGTGCTGGTGATTCATTTCGGGCTATAATGCCTAGCAGGCTTTGTGCCGGTGATTTAATTCGGGCTTAAACGCCTAGCAGGCTTCATGCCGGTGATATGCCATAAGTGGAGATTTTGAGGATCAAACAAGGTGAGATATATATGTGGTTATGTACTAAATGTTCGGGTAAGAATGTGCCTACTATATTAGTAAGGAAGAAAGTGAGTTAAGTTCTTTTTTTGTTATGAATCAATTTGATGTGAATATACATAGCATATATGTGAAGTTGATAAAGCTTATGATCAGAGTGATATAGTGATGAAAATAGATACAAATGTGACCTTAGTATTCGGCTAGTGTATTTGATATATATATATACATATATAGAGAAATTTATGTGCAATATTATTAGTTTGAAAAGTTAAGTGTTTAATTGTATGTTCATTGTAAGTATATGTGCTTAGGACTTACTAAGCCAGTGAGCTTACTCTGTTTATGTTGTGTTCTATTTTATAGATCAATATTTCAACTACGGGCTCAGGGGATCACCAAGACAGTCGACCACACTATCACTCTCTTTGGTATAGTTTTGTAAACTTTTGAATCAAAGGCATGTATAGGCTTTATTTTGATAAATAAGAATGATGTCGGTTTGTAAATATAAATATGGCCTTGCGAATAAGGCTGTTGCTTTTGAGTTTTGATTAAGTTTAGGTTTCATATATGATATGGTTGCTTGCATTAAAATGTCAATTGATAATGCTTAAAGATGTATGGCTTTGTGGTAAGTATTAGAGTAAAACTTTTATATTTGATAAGAGTACTTATGGTACACTCGATTATATGGAACCGTAGTTGTGTTTTGTTAATAAATCGATGATGTTAGGATATTATGTGAATGTTTTAGGTACAGGTTAATTTGTATAAATGATTAAAATGCATGGGCGTTATGAGTTGTATGTGGGTATGTTCGGTCATAAACTAGTTAATCATATTTTGAAATGAAATAGTTTTTAGTTAGCAGCAGTGATGTGATTTTGAAAAATCACCAAAAATAGGATAAATTGAATTAGAAAGTGAATTAGATATATAATTAAATCTTATTGTGTCTATTTTTACATGAAAGAAACAGAGTAGGCAAAGGAATTATATATTATGAGATATTTAAGTTTTAGTGAGACTTGTTCTGAATGAATTCGTGAGTCCCTGTTCTGTTTTGGAAAAATTGTTAAAAATTGTAAAAAAATAATTATGGAGCATAGTTTATATGTTTAGAATCCTTAATGAGTCTATTTTTTATTGGACTAAACAAAGACATTATTGAAATTTTGTGCAATGAGATAACTGAGTTTTTGTAAAGATAGGTCAGAATTATCAAACAGTAAAATAGGGGTAACTTTGATGAATAAACTGTACTAATTTGCCAAACGAAAAATTCTGGAAATATTATGGTAAAAATTTATATGAGTCTAGTTTCAAGTAAAATTTACGGATCTAAATTTTGAGTTTTGTAACTCGAGTTATGGTCAATTTAGTCAGCATGATGCAGTTGGACAGCTTTAAATTTTTATGCTCCAAATTAGTAGTCAAGTCTAGTAATGCCACATACTCGACTCCGGCAAAGGTTTCGAGTAAGGGGAGTTACAGGCCCGGTGGGCCCAGAGGCTAAGTTTGATGAAATTATTTGGTTGGTTATACAAATTGAGTTAGTCATGCATGTTACATGATCTGGAATTGATTTGGGCCTAATAGGCCATATGGATGAGATTTGGGCCAATGGGCTGTAAGGATATGAAATGGGCTTGATGGGCTATATGGGGACGTAGAAAAGTATGTTAGGGTTTAATGGACTTTAGGCCTAGTTCTGAACAACTCTTAAACTGCATAAGACTTAAGCTAATGATTAAACATGTCCGTGAACAAGTTGCTAGGGTTAGAGTGTGGCAATGGACATATGCATGTCTAGGATTGGATCTAGGGAGAGCTTGGTACTTAAGCGGTCCTAGTAGCCCACCTCCTCTTCTCTGGAACCCTACCTGGTGCATAGTGTCTGTTCGCATTAGCCGCAAGGACTTGTTAATGGGACAAAGTCTATAACTAAAACCTGAGAGGGACCGAATACCCTAATTTGAAAAATTACTGAAATATCCTTAGATTTGTAAAATTGCCTAAAATACCCTTGTTCTACAAAATTACCAAAATACCCTTAGTTTGGAAAATTACCATAATATCCTCGATTTACAAAATTACCAAAATACCCCTAATTTGTAGAATTACCAAAATACCCCCGATTTGGAAATTTACGAAAATACCCCTATAGGGTAAAATTACGATAATACCCTTGTAGGGTAGAATTACGAGAAACCCCGGTAGGGTAGAAGTACGATAATACCCCTGTAGGGTAGAATTACGAAAATACCCTTGATTATAAAATGACTAAAATACCCTTATGTGATGAGTATGAGTTTTTATAGATGTTACTTATGTGTTTGCTGCATTCATATGATATTCTGTTTAGGTTGCATATAGGTGGGTATTATGGTACGAATGAAGAATTTGAGGATAGCATAGTCGCATAACGACCGTGGATCCACCGGTGGCTTTAAGCCCATTATATGATTAACAGCTTTGCTGCAACGTTGAGTAGTGCCACTATGAGTGCTACCATTGGAGTGTAGCGGAGGGGTGGGTCGAGCTAGAATTCCCCACAGGTGTATAAGGTTGGAAGGGAAATGGTGTGTGTAGCGGATGGATTTTTTTTGGGGAGGGTTTTGCATTACCTTATTTTGCATATAATATGATATGAGGTCATTGTGGGCTAAGGCCAAGACCACCGATTTTGATAGGGCTTAGGCCCAATGTGAATATTTGTATGTTGATTTGATTGCCAAGGGTTGTACACACTGAGTTTTGAAACTCACACCCTTTATTTAATGTTTCAGGTAACCCTCAGTAGACGGCTCGATGTGGGAGAGGACTCAGAGACGGCCACACTACAAGATGTTTAAACTTGGTTTTTGAAATGCTTAAATAATAAAATGGGCTTTTATCATTACTTAACAAGGCTCAAGGATTTTGGGCTTTTGGGCCTTAAATTGTTAATTAGTAAAATTATTTTGAAGTGTGTCTTCAATGTGACATTCCGGATTTGGGCCTAACTTCTAGGCCAGGTTTGGGGTGTTATAATTGGACAAAATAATAAGTTGTTGCGACAAAAAAAGAAACAGTATTAATCCTAAGAGAGGATCGTTTTACAAACATTCTCATTGGGTAATAACGTTCGGGGAATGGTATGACAAACCAAGTTGACGGGAAAAGATTCAAAAACCCTAAAATGCGATGGAATGGATTGAAGTTGAAACAGATCCTGTAGGAATGGATTAAATCCTGTGATCTTGGTGAGATGGTTTGAAGGCGGTATAAGCCTCGTGTCCTCAAGGTTCAAATGGAGTGGGCCCTAAAATTTCCATGGGGCAAATTATTTGAGCAAGAATATGATACTTCAAGAGGAACGAAGATGAAACCTTGACGAATAAATGAGTGATGACACCTCAAATAGGAATCATTCTCATAACATTTTTCCATTCACATATCATAGCATGTCTAAATAGGAGCATTTGACTCATTTCGATCAGGGCATCCTAATAACTAGGCATAAGCATATACCCACTCTACAGGTCATGTCCTCTATAGGAAAATGTAGTAGGTAAATCGACGTTTTCAGACTTGTCTCCCTGAAGTTGCAGTGGAGCAAATTGAAGACAACAGATCTAGCCTTCCTAGAGTTGCAGTGAAGTAGACCGAAGACATCAGATCTTGTCTCCCTGAGTTTGCAGTGGAGCATATTAAAATAGTAGATCCGGCATTCCTAAAGTTGCAGTGAAACAGATCAAAGACATCAGTCTTGTCTCCCTGAGATTGCTGTGGAGCAGATTAAAGACAGCATATCTAGCCTTCCTAGAGTTACAGTGAAGTAGATAGAAGACATCAGATCTTGTCTCCCTGAGTTTACATTGGAGCAGATTAAAATAGCATATCTGACATTCCTAAAGTTGTAGTGAAGCAGATCGAAGACATCAAATCTTATCTTTCTAAAGTTGCAGTGAAGCAGATCAAAGACATCAGCCTTACCTCTCTGAGTTTGCAGTAGAGCAGGCTAAAAGATAACAGATCTTACCTTCCTGAGATTGCAGTGAAGCGGATCGAAGATACTAGTCTGGCATCCCTGAAGTTCCAGTGGAGCAGACTGAAGATAGCATATCATGTCTTCCTGAGATTGCAGTGAAGTAGATCAAAGATACTAGTTTGGCATCCCTAAGATTGCAGTGGAACAGACTAAAGATAGTAGATCTTGTCTTCCTGAAGTTGTAGTGAAGCAGATTGAAGATACTAGCCTATCTCCTTGAGGATATAGCTATTTGACAAGACCGGGCAAAATGGGTCCTTTTATCACCTTTGCTCTATTCTCGTTACACGACAATGAGCAAAGAGGGGCAGCTGTAATAGCCCATTTGTGCCCGGGCCCAAACAAACAAAATAATAAATAATAAATAATAAAAAAACCCAATGTCCAATTTTTTGTTTTTACAGTCCATTTACAAAACAGATTACCCAGACCCAACACCCTACTACACCAAGACCCATAACCCGGAGGCCCAAAAATTAAAAGATCCCAGTTGGCCCAAATAATTTTTAGACGCAGGAAACCCTAGGTTTCCATTCGCGCCGCAATACCCAACACAGGCCCCTCATCCAGCTTTCATCATCATCGGATTTCTCGTCGTCCGCATGCAAAAAAGGAAAGAAGAACACAATAAAAATAGCAAATATGGCAAGAAACAAACAGGACAGAATCTTGTATTTCTTTTTCGTTGTATTTGGGGTTATAAATAACCCTAATACAATCTATAAAAGATCACGAATATACAAGCATATATACAGAGAATACAATACATAAAAAGGATAATACGAAATAAAAAGCAAAAAATCTTCGAAAAATAGAGGTGATTTTCGACAATGTTATTCTTTTTAGTTTTTTATTCTTTTCGTTTTATTTTCGATTATATATAAAATAGAAGAGTTTACCTTTCAATTCATGTTGAAAAACTGGAGTTTCAGACCTCCGGCCACCGCGTATGGTGGAGTATACGGTGGCGCGTGTGGCGTGTGAGGAGGTGGCCCATGAGTCCGATGACCGGACTCCGGACGGAAGAAGGGAGGACTTGAGAGAGTTTCTGATTTTTTTTAAAAAAACCAAATTAAAATGATTTTTTTATGAAAGTGATTTATATAGCAGTATAGAAATGACGTCGTTTTTGCTGAAGTCAATAAACATTAAAACGACGTCGTTTAAAGGGCCAGGATCCACGCGTTGACCCGATACCCGAGAGGATCCGTGTGTTTTTATAAAAGGGGAAATTTTCCTCTTTAGTCCCTCTGCAATTTTATTTTTTGTGATTTCGTCCAATTTAAATGTTTCTTTTATTTTTCAAATTAGACCTGAAAGTTTGCTTCTATTTCAATTTGATCCCTCGGGCTATTTAAAGGCTGATATCAAAACGGCGCCGTTTAGGAGAAAGGACATAATTGCCCAATAAGTCCCTATAGTTTGGCGCGCATTCCAACATCATCCTTTTCACAATTTTACCTTAGTTTTTATTTATTTATTTTAATTTGATCCCTGTATCTTCTATCTTAAATTATTTTATTTTCATTTTTATTCTTATCTTTAATTATTTTAGTATTATATATATGTATTAAATTATTACTATTTATTATTTATATTAGGTTAATTTATTAAATTCAATATTATTTATATATTATATATTATTTTAAAATTTGCACATTAGTTATTATATTACACTTTTTATTTTATATATTATATATTATTATATTATATCATATATAACTTTTAAATTATTTTATCCCTAGTATTGTATAAAATTTTGTATATTGTATATTGTTTATATTGTTTATTCTTAAATATGTAGTTTTATGCATATATGTATTAGATTATTATATTATAAATATATTTTTATTTAAAGTTATATATCATTTATTCAAAATATATTTTATTTATTTTCTCATGAACATATATATGTCCATTTTAGATTTTGCCATGTCATTTTTTTTTTTACATATATGTTTTTATAGTATCTATTTATTATTTGGCATGTGTCATTCATTTTATATTGTTATTTTATTTTTATAATAAATCTTGTATTTAAAGTTTCATATTTATTTTTCAATCTTTATTACTTTATATCTTTATTTGATTATTTATTTTCTTTTATTTTTTATTATTTTTATGTTTGCTTAGTATAATGATTTTATTTCCTGCATTATTTGCTATTTTATGTTGTTTTCCTTTTAATTGTCTATATTAGTATGAAATGTTAGTATATCGTAATTTTCGTAAATTTTTTTTTTCGTATTTACGTTTTATAATGTATTAATGCAATATTTTACTCGAATCATTTTCAATAAAAATACATTTTGCTAAATTGTCGCATTTCATTCAAAAGTTTTTAAAAATATATGGTGATATATAATATTTGGGGGGCTTCGAAAAATTGTACCCTACCTCACTGGGTTTCGATTTTTTTCGTTGAACCTAAGATATTAAGTATTCTTTTTGGAATTAAAACCTATAAGCTTCCAAATCAAAATTTATTCTCGGCATTCAAGATATTGTATCCTAACTTATGGGATATGATGTTTTGTGTCTTGGGGTAAAGATTTTCTACAAATAAAGGTAAGCTTAGTTTCAAGTCTTGAAATGTTGCATCCTAACTCATTGGGTATGGCATTTTATTTCTTTGAGATAAGTGAGCATTGGCTTTCTTCCAAATGAAAGGATCGTATTTTAAATTTTTTAAATTTTCAACATTAGGACATGATTTTTATCAATTAAGGTACCAATTTTTGGGCGTTATGAGGGTGCTAACCCTTCCACGTACTGTAATCGACTCTCGAACCTCTATTCTCGAATTTCATAGGCCAAAATTAATGTTTTAAACAAAACATGTTTTATAAGGTGATCTGATCACACCTAAGCAAAAGAAAAGGTCGGTGGTGACTCCCGTTTTCATTTTTTAAAGTCGATCCCCATTTTTCAAAATAATTAAAAACGGTTTCGACAACTATGGACTTCGTTAGTGGGTTACCCCTTACACCCGCTAAGAAGGATTCTGTTTGGGTCATTGTTGATCGATTGAGCAAGTCTGCCCACTTCATACCGGTTCGTACCAACTTTTCTCTACAGAAGCTTGTTAAACTGTATGTGTCTGAGATAATGAGACTGCATGGGGTACCGGTTTCAATAATATTTGATAGGGATCGTCGCTTCACATTTCAATTCTGAACTAAGTTACATGAAGCTCTGGCTTCTAGATTAGACTTCAGTTCTGCGTTCCATCCTCAAACGGATGGTTAGTCAAAGAGGGTGATTCAAATACTGAAGGACATGTTAAGGAGTTGCGTGATTGATTTCCAAGGCAGTTGGGAGGATTACTTGCCGCTAGCAAAGTTTGCTTATAACAACAGCTATCAATTTAGCATTCAGATGGCACCTTACGAGGCATTATACGGTCATAGGTGTCGCACACCTTTATGTTAGACTGAGTTGGGCGAGCGACGTGTCCTGGGCCCTGAACTGATTTCTAATACTGAGGATAAAGTTAGACTGATTTAGGACCGACTGAAAGTAGCATATGATAGGCAAAAGTCCTACGCAGACCTGAAGCGACGTAAGATTTAGTATTTTGTGGGAGACTCCGTTTTCCTTAAGGTCTCGCCATGCAAGAAGGTACTGAGATTTGGTCGTAAGGGCAAGTTGAGCCCTAGAGACCTTATCGTATCCTAAAGCATGTAGGACCAGTTGCCTACCAATTGGATTTACTTCGAAGCTAGATCAGATTCATGATGTATTCCACGTATCAATGTCGAGGCGCTATCGCTTTGATCCCACACATATTGTTCTTATTGAGGAGATCGAGGTTAGGCCAGATCTAGCCTTTGAAGAGGAGCCAGTTTAGATATTGGAGCGAGATATAAAGGTTCTAAGAAGAAAATCCATCACACTGGTTAAGGTTATTTGGCGTAATCATAGCTTTGAGGAGGCTACGTGGGAGCCTGAGGATGCGATGCGACAGCAGTATCCTCATCTGTCCTGATCAGGTAAAATTTTGAGGCCGAAATTTTCTTTTAGGGGGTAGAGTTGTAACTCCCGAAAACCTTTTATAATTATTTTTATATGTTTGTGACACAACTGTGTATCTGTTTCAATGGTTAAGTGTTTTGGGAAGTTTCTGAGAGGTCCCAAGTTCAAGCATTAGCTTGGGAAAATTTTTGTTTTTAAATGAATAAACCCCTATTCTAATAAGTAGGCTTATAAATAAATGTTGGTAAAATATGTCAGAATGGGCCTGTTAGTCTGGTGGTTAAGTGGAGTGTTAAGTGGTTGGAGGTCTGGAGTTCGTGGCACTGCGCGAACAAATGATTTATTTTTGCTGCTTGTGCCAGGTAAGAGTTTGAGATGGACTAAAATTCTGATAGTGGAGAGGTTGATGGAGGTAATTAGGGAGACTTGGATAGGGGAGTTATCAGAATCGGGATTAATTTTGTTTCTCAGAATATCGGCTTTCTAAAATTCTTACGTTTTCGTAAAATACTCCCTGCTGAATTTCTGTTGATTTTTTCGTGATTTCTCTATTCTTTTCTTCGTCACCGTGTTCTGCCTTTTTCTTTTTTTCTTTTTGATCCTATCTCTACTGAAAATCTCATAGTAGTTCTCTCCTTTTCTTTTCCTTCTTCACCATTTGGGCAAACATGTGATTGTGGCATTCTGTAAGTTGGTAAGTGAGTTCTTCCCTATATTATTCAATGAATCTTCGTTTTAGGCACAAATCAAGGGGCTGGTAGATCCCAATTGACGCTGTGATTATGGAAAAGACTGGGGTTGCTCAAGCGAGGTAAGGTTCGATAGTTTTGGGAATTGACTGCTGTAAGTAATTCAGATTAAGTGACTGAGATTGAGTTTTCAATTGTCGAATATAGGTTCTGGAGTGCTCGAGAGTGATTAAGCGTCAAAAAATAAGCCCAGTGTGTACTCGAAACACTAAAATGTGTCTTGGAAAAAAGCCAAAAAAGCTCTCTGTCGATGCCACACGGGCATGTGGTAGCCCGTATGGTATGCCGTGTGACGATACATAGGCGTGTGATTGACGAGCCAGGTCATGCGCGCACAACACAGGCGCATGACACGGCCATGTGATGGCCTGAAGAGACTGTGTGTGAGACACGGGCTCGACCAACTGGGCCTTGTGGGCCACACGAGCGTGTGGGCCCACAGGGTGATACATATGGACATGTGGGATTCTAGGCCATGCCGTGTGATCCACACGGCCAAGGCCAAGCAGACCAACACGGGTGTTTGAGCCCAATTTCATTGATTTGTTTTCCAAGGTTGCACGGGTCGCCCAAGTCGACTGTGAACCTACTGTAGGGTTGGTAAGATTAACTAGACCCCTAACTGAATGACTATTATATCTATGTATATATATATGACTATATATTGAGCATGCTGTTTGTACTGTACTGTATATATGTGATATACCATAATTGGGCATGACATAACTGTATGATGCATTGCATGGGGATGGGTTGATATTGATTGGAGGAAGTGTATTGAAAGGCTTCGAGCTTAATTTACTGGCAGCACAGTTGTAAATTACTGTCTAGTGATGCATTCGGTACCATTTAGAGTGTAGCGATGGGTAGGTTGATTATATCCCCACATGGAGTGTAGAGTTGGACGGAGATGGAGTGTAGAGGCTGGTTGGGTAGGATTCTCTGATTGCATATCCGTTACTATTATTGTAATGTGATGGGCTAAGGCCCCAAAGCAAATCTGTTACTGAAATGGGCTAAGGCCCAACCTAGACTGATACTGATACTAAAATAAGGCTTAGTCCCAGACTGTGATTATTGGTATATTGACTATTTTATTTGTATAGGGGTTACACACTAAGTTTACTAAAACTCACCCTTCTCTTTAATCTATACAGGTAATCCTCAGACATAGGCGGATTGGTGCGGCGGAGGACTCAGCGGTGGCCACACGACTCAGTTTTGCTATTTGATGCTTATTTACGATTTTAAGATTTATTTTTGGGTATTTCTTCTGTAATAATGGCCTCTATAGATTTTTACCTAAAATTTGAATTTTATACTATTTTCTGTTTATATCTGCTAGAAGTAGGTAAAACTCGAGTTTTCAAAAGAGATGAATATTTTATCAAAATACCACGCACACGCAAACTATTTTAAAAGCTTCCGCAAAGTATAGTGTTTTGGAAATGAATCACGATTTGAGAATTAATGAAAGATAATGATAAGTTCTAAATGAAAAATAGTTTTAGCAATGATATAGTTTTTAAACGCACTTCCATGTGACATCGCCAGATTCAGCCATAACGTCCAGGACGGGTTTGGGGTGTTACAATTGGTACATGATAATGCATGTTTGGAATAGGTAGTAATGAAATGGTATGAATTGAATACTGGTTGATGATATTTGGCTCCTTATTGTATTTTGAAATGGTACCATTTGAGTTATATAGGTACATGCAAAATTTGGGTGGCAAATTGGCTTAATAAATAGCCTATTTTTGTCCACACAGTTTAAGACACGGGAAAGTGTCTCAGCCGTGTGTGACACACGGTCATGTTAAACGGCCGTATGTCCTCTGGTGTTGAAATTGAAATGAAGTCAGTATGCCCCACACGGTATCACGCATGGGCGTGTGATCGGCTGTGTGACACAAGTCAGTATACCCCCCCTAATTGGCACACGGCCTAGCACATGTGCGTGTGAATTGGCCGGGTTGCATAAGTTAGTCTACCCTACAGGTTTGGCATGGCCTAGCACACGACCTGGCACATGGGCGTGAATGGCCACTTCGAAAGGCACACGGACTAGACACACGGGCGTGTGGTTGGCCGTGTGACCCAAGTTAGTAAGCTCACTTATTTGGACACGGTGGGACATGGCCATGTGATCCCATTTCGAATGTCCATACGGCCTGGCCACACGGGTGTGTATCCCCTGTTTTGAGAAAATTTTTTAAAGCTTCGTGAAAGTTCATAAGTTATCAGTTTAGTCCCGAACCACTCCCAAAGCATGTTTAAGGCCTTATAGGCTATTATTAGGGACAAATTGATAGATATTGAATGATGAATGGTTGAATTGAGCAAATGTATGTTAACTGGTTATTTAATTGTATCGTAAGTCCGATAATGCTCTATAACCCTATTTCGGCATTGAATACGGTGAGGGGTGTTACAATGTTTAACTAATTAACAGATGAATTAGGGTTTAAATCCAAGTTAGTTGGTTTAAATTATGTGCGATTAAACCCTAAGAAGTAATTTAGGATAAATGAGATCGAAAGATATTTTTACCGAGTAAACCATAATATATCTTGGCCAAGAAATTGGCCAAGAGGTAAGTGTATATTGGTCGATTAGTTAATTAGTTAGAGGTCGAGAGGTAATAACTGGTTAATTAATAGCTAACTCGATAAAACTCGACTTCTAAAGTTAATTACGAGGACCGAAGTGAGTTAGTCCCTTGATTTTTTATTGGAATTTATTTTGATTGTTCATTGGTTATTTTTATTTTAGATAATATTAGGTTAATTTAATTCATTCATTTTAATTTGGTTTTTCTTAATATAATTTTAAATTAGTACAATTTAGCCTCATTAGTGTAGAGAGTTATTTTAAGTTTAATTCAACCTCCTTGGGTACGATCCTCGAATGCTTCTGAAGAGTTTAAATCGTAACATTATTTACTATATTACAATTTTACTCAGTATACTTGTGCCAATATTGTTTAATCTTATATTTATTTGCTGTAGTATTTCCAGTCCAGACGTTCACACGTCTGGCGACAATCACTAGTCATGCATTCAATATGTATATGCATATAAATAGTATGATCTTAAATCATAAAAGTACAAACCGAAATCATGGTTACTCGTTTAGGACTCTTGTCTTTCCTTTCTCTCTCAATGGCCTGACATCGTCTTTTCCTACATTTGATAATTCAATGAATAAAACAATATCATATTTCATTCAATTGACATTCAAATACAAAGCCAAGCATATTCTGCATTTTACTCAATTTAGTCCCTATGCTCTGGGACATGCGTATAATTCGATATCTATCACCGGACAAAAATTTGATTTCACATTCTTTGATTAGGGACCCTATGATTTCTATTCGTAACATAATTTCATGACAAGTTTTTAATTTATTCAATTTAGTCACTAATGTTATAAAGTTATCAAATAAGGTTTATTAGCTTTACAATATAGTCTTTGTCATAACCTAAGCTTAATATCTATCAAATTAAAGCCTAATTCAACAATTTTTATATAATGACAACATGATAAAAACTTAACAATTGAAAAAATTGATAAATGAGCTAGCAAAATCAAACTTCCATAATCATAAATCTATAAATATTACAAGAACAAGTACTTGTTTACGTTATTTAATTGATGGTCGAATGTAAGGAAAATTTTGAAGGTTTTTCTTTCTCTTTATCAATGTAGGATGGTGAAGCTTGACAAAGATGATGATTTCTTTCATCTTTCCACTATCAATAATATATACATATCTTAATTAACCTTATTTAATTAATATAATTATTATTATACTAACTTAATGACTATCATCATCACCATCTACTAATTACTATTTAAAATTTATTTATTAATCATTTTGGTCATTTGATAATTATTATATAGGTCATCAAGCATATTTTAGATTAAAACTCAATAGCGATTAGACTTTTATAATTTAATATTTAAGCTTTAATTAACTATCTTTTAGCTAAATTACTTTCGATTTTATTATATTTTCATATTAATTCTATAAATATTCCTATTTTATATTTACTGAACTCGATTTAAGAAAATAAAATTTGAAATTGCATTTTCTAACGTCATTGAAAACCAGTTTGTTACATCAATAGTAATTCGACGACAAAAAAAAAAGTTTCATATCATTTCTGACATTGATATTGACATTGAATTTTTTTTATTTATTTCTTGTGTGATTAAGAAAAAAATTTTATTGCCGATTGAGTCTTAACTCGGTTGGCATCGATATTGTTACAAGTGTAGGAAGACTTGAGTTTAAGCGTGCTAAAGTGAGTTTATCTTCCTATTTAAAGGTTGAGGAGATGTTATAAATAAATTTAAGTATTGTATAAAAAATTCATTAAATTTACAAAATTTTCACGAAAAATAATTAAAAAATTTAATCTCCATTTATTTTCATCTTCTTCCTCCTTCGCTAGGATTTCTCCCAAAACTTAGGTTTTCAAATCAAAAACAGGATTTTCGCAATGGAGAGATCTAAACTAGAATAACATTTGATTTCCTATGGCAATTTCTTCAACTAATCTTGAAATCAAACCCAAATGGTTGCAACTATGCTTCCTCACAATTACTTTCCACAATTTCAACACACCTCAAAATGCCACATTTCAAAGTATCATTCGTTTGAAATTTCACATGTGTTTTTTAACAATGTTGAATTTTGGACCACGGAACTATATTTTAAAGACAATAGAACTTTAAGAATCAATATAAAAATTGAGATGTAATTCAGGGATTAATTTTTAATTAATGGGGCATTAATTATTATTTTTGTTTTGACGTACATGGTCGGTTACTCATCCAAGCCATTAATCGTTTATTTCAAATCCAATCACATTAAGAAATTTAGTTTAGCGATCTTTTGAAAAGATCTTGTCAAAAATACTTTTGAAAAGTTTGGTTAAAATTTGAGTGTTTAGCATTACTTTCAAAAAGTACTTTTATAAATTTGAGTGTTTACCATTCTTGTTAAAATTTGAATGTTTAATATTATTGTCAAAAATGATAAATTTTTATTTAATTTTTAAAAATTACAATATATTAAGTTAAACTTTGTAATTTTATAAAATATAAATTACACATTTTATAAAATTTTGGTTTAAGGTTTTATAAACTATGAAGATTTTAAGCTAATGGACAGGTGAAATTTCTAGCATAGTTTTGAATGGTTCATTTCAGATATTTATGAGGCTTTAAAATGATTCTCAATTATATACATTTTAGAGTGAATGGTATTGTCCTGTAGACAATTAATGCACATCTCATATTAATTAATTAAGAGAAAGCAAAGAAAATAAATGTTACAGGGGAATTCTCATATTAATATTTTACATGCAAACCATTGCTTAAATGCAGAACTCATTTAAACGAATGTGATTGTACTAATCATCGAAAGTTATACTGATTATGGACTATAATCAACTTTATGATTGAAAAAAAATAAGAGAGAGTTGGATTTATAGTTCACATGCCAAAAGTGAACGTAAAGTTAATGGAGATTTTCCTGTGTTTTCGTCGGTTGATAATTTGATTGAACGATGGGTCCAATCATTCTAGAATGCTGTTTAAGGTTTCGACATTATTGAGCTTCCCAGAGCAGCAAAAGGTACAGATTAAACCAGCACAAGCTCCATAAATATCCTTTTATCATATTAAGAAACCAACAAATAGAAAGACAAAAAAGGAAGGTACTATCACTTGCTGGGGATGGACCAGCATTTTAGAGCTCGAGGTATTATTGAGCTGAAAGCTAAGCTGTAGAGCCGTAAATAGACAACCGATCGGGGTCCCTTGGCATTTTTGTCTTCAGAAGTTCTTTATTATGTTTAGAAAATAAAAAAAATATTATTTTAATCATAAAAAAATTATAACTTAATTACTTTTTATCTTCTCAATATGATTTTTTCTGTAAGTTCATATTTTAAACCTAATTATTTTATCAAACTATTCCATATTTAAATCGGACTTACAATTTAAACGAAAAGAAAAATACATAATTCCATACAATATTTTCTCTTTAAACGAAATATATTAATTCTTAGCCTATCAACACATAATAACCAATTGATTAGAATTAGGACAGCAGGAAGCAGTTGACAGTAGTTAGCAATGCTATAAATAGTCGAACTACCATCATTAATAAACGATTGATTGATCATACAATAAAAATCAAGTCCATGAACAGCCCAGCAATATTTCCTGTCGAACCCACAATTTTAGTTTTGGCACAAAACTAAGAGCAATGTAGTCAAAACTTGATAAAGAGGATGTAATTTATTATCATAAATGGACAATAGTTTTCTATCTATTTGCAATTAAAAAATTGCTTGCGTACAAAAAATTACTACCGGTTTGTTTAGTAGTACTTAAAAAAATACTTTTGGTTTTAAAAGTCATTTTAGAAGAAAAGTTGTGCTAAACAAGTTTCTTTTAATTGAAATTTTTTACTTTTCAGAAGCACTTTTAAAAAGTATTTCTAAGAGAGGAAGATAAAATTTTTAGTTTTTCCTCTCTCAAAAGCACTTTTGGTGCTTAATTACTTTTTTTTTTCTTGGTGCTAAATGTGTTAAAATCATTAATCAAAAGCGAATTTTGTAGTACTTAATAATGGAATGGCGTACGACCAGTGGATTTAAGTCACACGATGTTTTGGGTGTTGCAAGGCTAACCAGCTTCACGAATTTACTGACCTAGACAAAAGATCTTTACAGCAAATTAGAGGACGACAGCGCCGCAACTGTACACGCATCATGCACTAATTATATTTTAGTAGCAAAAAGTTTGGCCAATTTTCCAGTAAATGCCCTTTTTTTCAAAAATTACGGAAATGGACCTATTGTTTAATTATTTATCGGAATGGGCCATTTTTGCCGAAAGCGCGTCCAGGTCAGCGCGATGTCAGGGTATGTGGCAGGAAAACGCGTCCCTGGGGGAGCATTTTTGCCACATCAGTAAAAATTGCGTCCTTGAGGGCACACTTTGCTGATGTGGCAAAAACGCTCCCTTAGGGATGCGATTTACCTGTTTTTTTTTTGTTAGGGTTTTTAGCTATTTTTAGGGTTAAGGTTTAAGGTTTTTAGGGTTTTAAGGCTATAGTTAGGGTTTTAAGGTTTAGGGTTAGGGATTTTTAAGGAAAAATTAATGAATTAGGGTTTAGGGTTAATTAATTAAAATAAGTTTGTGTTTAGGATTTTGGGAAAAATATATTAGCAATAGTTTTTTTTTATAGTAGTATCGGATAAAATAATTTTGGGAAGACGTTTCTGAACAAATAGTGTCCAAAACGCTTCAAGCAGGATGCACTGTCAGCAGTAGTACTGAGAAAAGCTCCAACATGGACGCTCTTTTGCTACAGTAGTTCCTGAAAAGATAATTTTAAAAAGACGCTTCTGAACAAATAGTGACCAAAACGTTTCAAGCAGGATGCACTGTCAGAAATAGTGCTGAAAAAAGCTCCCACATGGACGCTCTTTTGCTATAGTATTTCCTGAAAAGATAATTTTGAGAAGACGTTTCTGAACAAATAGTGACCAAAACGCTTCAAGCAGGATGCACTGTCAGCAATAGTATTGAAAAAAGCTCCCACGTCGATGCTCTTTTGGTACAGTATTTCCTACTTGGCCTTAGACTATAAATGAGTCAAATTTCATTCTCAGGTTGCATAATAGAAATTGAGGCAAAAGTATAATAGAAATTGAAGATGAGTGAATGTATTAGTGTTATTATTTACTATGATGGTGAGGTTCGTGACACCGAGAACGGTGTTGTTTTTTTATCGAAGAACACAGCGCGACTGGTTTTTAACCAGAACATAAATTTGACAGAACTTCATAAAAGAATTAGGCGTAAAATCTTCGGACTAATGCCAATGAAAGTTCTATCTATTAAGTATAGATTTTGTGCTTCGGTTGATCCCGTGAGATATGACTCATTTGACATCAAAGGTCCTCGGAGCTTGGAGGCAATGGTGGAGACTCATCTTGCTAGTGGATCACCCTATCTTGAGGTATATGTACAATTTTCATCACCAAGTGATATTCGTTCGACTTCAACATCTACTGCTGTTCGAGGGGAATACACGACCTCAAGTCGACACTCTGTTAGTGGGAGGCAAAATACGAAAGCCCCCGTGTTTGGTGGTAGTATGAAAAACACAACCCCTGCACGACACTCGGTTGGTGGATGGGATATGCATATCTGTGGGTCGATGTTCGATGATAGAAATACGTATTAGGGAACGTCATCAACTTCTAGTGATTGGCAATCCACATATGATTGGGAACGTTACGAAAGTTGTTCAAAAAGGAATAATGTACTCCCCACGACATCCACCGATGAGGGGACCTTATTCATTGCATATGATGGTGGGTTAGATGATGAGTCCGATGTGGATCCACCTCGAGAGCCCGGCCCCGATGGTGTAAAAGTTGCATTATTTTCTGGATCAGAACCTGTTTCAACCATACTTAAAGATGTTGAAGGGGGTTCAGATAAAAAAGAAGAAGATCCGTGATTCAGGGCGTACTCACCTCCAGCCCACATGCATAATGTCGATCTATCTCAAGACGATGCGTTGGAGTTTCCAGAACTACTACACAGAAGACGTGACCGTACAAGTTTGTCGTTGGATTCGGGTGAACTGGAAGTTGGTAAATAGTTTTCCAACAAGGATAGTTTTCTTGGTCCATTGAAACAATATAGTATCAAGAATGGGGCTAACTATAACGTGGTTAAATCCAAACCCGATAAGTATGAGGCCAAGTGTGCAGTGCAAGACGGTACATTTTTATGGAAAATCATGGCCTCTTCGAGGAAAAGGATAGGCTTGTGGGAGATTAAAAAGTATAAAGGTCCACATACATATATTACCGGTACAGTACCACTAGGTGTTTAGGGTTTTTGAATAATACTGATATTACGTAATGTTGCATTATTTAACGTACTTCATTGATAGGTGTTTCACAAGATCATCCCAAGATGGATTCAGATATGTTAGCTAGCTTAATAATACCGACGGTGAAAGCGGATCCCAAGACTTCAGTACCGGTATTAATTGCCAATATTCGTAGCCAATTGGGGTACACGCCCTCTTACCGTAAGACTTGGATAGCTAAGCAGAAGGCGTTGGAAAAGTTACATGGTCGGTGGGACGCTTCATATAATGAAGTGTGGCAGTGGTGTCAGGTGTTGGAGAGATATGTCCCAGGCAGCATAATAGACCTTGAAATGGCACCTGCATACTACAACGATCGATTGCTCCGTGGATGCCAAGTGTTCAAGCGTCTGTTTTGGACATTTAAGCAATATCGAGATGCATTTTTATACTGCAAGCCATTGGTACAAATTGACAGTACCTTAATGTATGGTAGATATATGCATCGGTTATTGCTAGTTGTGGCATAGGATGGTAGCGGGAGAATCCTTCCAATTGTGTTTGCAATAACACCGAGGGAGTCAGTTGATGATTGGGATTTCTTTCTATCTAGGTTAAGGAGGCATGTCTGCCTCCAACCTGATATATGCGTTTTATTGGAGCGGAGCCCTAGAATACAAGCCGCAATAGAGCGACAGGGAAGCCTATGGCATGGCACACACCATCGATATTGCCTAAGGCATGTGGCATCCAACTACCACTGGCAACATCGATCTATAAGTGAATGACGGCAAGTGATAAACATGGGTATGTAATATAGACCAACTGGGCATTGTGGGTCATACGGGCGTGTGGGATTCTGGGCCATGTCGTGTGATCCACACGGCTAAGGCCAATTTGGGCTGTGTGGTCCACACTGGCGTGTGGGCCCACATGGACAGACCAATACGGGTGTGTGAGCTCGATTTCATTGATTTGTTTGCCAATGTTGCACGGGTCGCCCAAGTCGACTGTGAACCTACTGTAGGGTCGGTAAGATTAACTAGACCCCTAACTGAATGATTGTTATATCTATGTATATATATATGACTATATGTTGAGCATGCTATTTGTATTGTACTGTATATATGTGATATACCATGATTAGGCATGACATAACTGTTTGATGCATTGCCTGGGGATGGGTTGATATTGATTGGAGGAAGTGTACTGAAAGGCTTCGAGCCTAATTTACTGGCAGCACAGCTGCAAATTACTGTCTGGTGAAGCATTCGGTACCATTTGAAGTGTAGTGATGGGTGGGCTGATTATATCCCCGCATGGAGTGTAGGGTTGGATGGAAATGGTTGTTTAATTGTATCGTAAGTCCGGTAATGCTCTATAACCCTATTTCGGCATTGAATACGGGTGAGGGGTGTTACAATGTTTGACTAATTAACGGATGAATTAGGGTTCAAATCCAAGTTAGTTGGTTTAAATTATATGCGATTAAACCCTAGGAAGTAATTTAGGATAAATGAGATTGAAAGATATGTTTACCGAGTAAACCATAATATATCTTGGTCAAGAAAGTGAGGCCAAGAGGTAAGTGTATATTGGTCGATTAGTTAATTAGTTAGAGGCCGAAAGGTAATAACTGGTTAATTAATAGCTAACTCGACAAAACTCGAGTTCTGAAGTTAATTAGGAGGACTGAAGTGAGTTAATCCCTTGTTTTTTATTGGAATTTATTTTGATTGTTCATTGGTTATTTTTATTTTGGATAATATTAGGTTAATTTAATTCATTCATTTTAATTTTGTTTTTCGTAATATAATTTTAAATTAGTACAATTTAGCCCTATTAGTGTAGAGAGTTATTTTAAATTTAATTCAACCTCCCTTGGGTACGATCCTTGGAATGCTTCCTGAAGAGTTTCGTCGTAACATTATTTACTATATTACAATTTTACCCGTATACTTGCGCCAGCGCTGTTTAATCTTATATTTCTTTACTGTAGTATTTCCAGTCCAGACGTTCACACGTCTGGCGGCAATCACTAGTCATGCATTCAATATGTATATGCATATAAATAGTATGATCTTAAATCATAAAAGTACAAACCGAAATCATGGTTACTCGTTTAGGACTCTTGTCTTTCCTTTCTCTCTCGATGGCCCGACATCGTCTTTTCCTACATTTGATAATTCAATAAACAAAACAATATCATATTTCATTCAATTCACATTCAAATACAAAGCCAAGCATATTCTGCATTTTACTCAATTTAGTCCCTATACTCTGGGACATGCGTATAATTCGATATCTATCACCAGATCAAAATTTGATTTCATATTCTTTGATTAGGGACCCTATGATTTCTATTCGTAACATAATTTCATGACAAGTTTTTAATTTATTCAAATTAGTCACTAATGTTATAAAGTTATCAAATAAGGTTTATTAGCTTTACAATATAGTCTTTGTCATAACCTAAGCTTAATATCTATCAAATTAAAGCCTAATTCAACAATTTTTATATAATGACAACATGATAAAAACTTAACAATTGAAAAATTGATAAATGAGCTAGCAAAATCAAACTTCCATAATCATAAATCTATAAATATTACAAGAACAAGTACTTGTTTACGTTATTTAATTGATGGTCGAATGTAAGGAAAATTTTGAAGGTTTTCTTTCTCTTTATCAATGTAGGATGGTGAAGCTTGACAAAGATGATGATTTCTTTCATCTTTCCACTATCAATAATATATACATATCTTAATTAACCTTATTTAATTAATATAATTATTATTATACTAACTTAATGACTATCATCATCACCATCTACTAATTACTATTTAAATTTTTTATTAATCATTTTGGTCATTTGATAATTATTATATTGGTCATCAAGCATATTTTAGATTAAAACTCAATAGCGATTAGACTTTTATAATTTAATATTTAAGCTTTAATTAACTATCTTTTAGCTAAATTACTTAATCGATTTTATTATATTTTCATATTAATTCTATAAATACTCCTATTTTATATTACGAACTCGATTTAAGAAAATAAAATTTGAAATTGCATTTTCTAACGTCATTGAAAACCAGTTCGTTACATCAATAGTAATTTGACGACAAAAAAAAGTTTCATATCATTTCTGACATATATATTGACATTGAATTTTATTTATTTATTTCTTGTGTGATTAAGAAAAAAATTTTATTGCCGATTGAGTCTTAACTTGATTAGCATCGATATTGTTACAAGTGTAGGAAGACTTGAGTTTAAGCGTGCTAAAGTGAGTTTATCTTTCTATTTAAAGGTTGAGGAGATGCTATAAATAATTTTAAGCATTGTATAAAAAAATTCATTAAATTTACAAAATTTTCATAAAAAATAATTAAAAAATTTAATGTCCATTTATTTTCATCTTCTTCCTCCTTCGCTAGGATTTCTCCCAAAACTTAGGTTTTCAAATCAAAAACAGGATTTTCGCAATGGAGAGATCTAAACTAGAATAACATTTGATTTCCTATGGCAATTTCTTCAACTAATCTTGAAATCAAACCCAAATGGCTGCAACTATGCTTCCTCACAATTACTTTCCACAATTTCAACACACCTCAAAATGCCACATTTCAAAGTATTATTCGTTTGAAATTTCACATGTGTTTTTTAACAATGTTGAATTTTGGACCACGGAACTATATTTTAAAGACAATAAAACTTTAAGAATCAATATAAAAATTGAGATATAATTCAGGAATTAATTTTTAATTAATGGGGCATTAATTATTATTTTTGTTTTGACGTACATGGTCGGTTACTCATCCAAGCCATTAATCGTTTATTTCAGTCCAATCACATTAAGGGCTAATTTGGCAATGCTTTTGAAAAGTGCTGTAGAAAAGTACTTTTGAAAAGTTTGGTTAAAATTTAAGTGTTTAGCATTACTGTCAAAAAGTACTTTTATAAATTTGAGTGTTAAAATTTAATTATTTAGCATTCTTGTTAAAATCGAATGTTTAGCATTATTGTCGGAAAATGATAAATTTTTATTTAAATTATTTAAAAAATTACAATATATTAAGTTAAACTTTGTAATTTTATAAAATATAAATTACACATTTTATAAAATTTTGGTTTAAGGTTTTATAAACTATGAAGATTTTAAGCTAATGGACAGGTGAAATTTCTAGCATAGTTTTGAATGGTTCATTTCAGATATTTATGAGGCTTTAAAATGATTCTCAATTATATACATTTTAGAGTGAATGGTATTGTCCTGTAGACAATTAATGCACATCTCATATTAATTAAGAGAAAGCAAAGAAAATAAATGTTACAGGGGAATTCTCATATTAATATTTTACATGCAAACCATTGCTTAAATGCAGAACTCATTTAAACGAATGTGATTGTACTAATCATCGAAAGTTATACTGATTATGGACTATAATCAACTTTATGATTGAAAAAAAAAAAAAAGAGAGTTGGATTTATAGTTCACATGCCAAAAGTGAACGTAAAGTTAATGGAGATTTTCCTGTGTTTTCGTCGGTTGATAATTTGATTGAACGATGGGTCCAATCATTCTAGAATGCTGTTTAAGGTTTCGACATTATTGAGCTTCCCAGAGCAGCAAAAGGTACAGATTAAACCAGCACAAGCTCCATAAATATCCTTTTATCATATTAAGAAACCAACAAATAGAAAGACAAAAAGGAAGGTACTATCACTTGCTGGGGATGGACCAGCATTTTAGAGCTCGAGGTATTATTGAGCTGAAAGCTAAGCTGTAGAGCCGTAAATAGACAACCGATCGGGGTCCCTTGGCATTTTTGTCTTCAGAAGTTCTTTATTATGTTTAGAAAATAAAAAAAATTTTAATCATAAAAAATTATAACTTAATTACTTTTTATCTTTTCAATATGATTTTTTTTCTATAAGTTCATATTTTAAACCTAATTATTTTATCAAACTATTCCATATTTAAATCGGACTTACAATTTAAACGAAAAGAAGAAATACATAATTCCATACAATATTTTCTCTTTAAACGAAATATATTAATTCTTAGCCTATCAACACATAATAACCAATTGATTAGAATTAGGACAGCAGGAAGCAGTTGACAGTAGTTAGCAATGCTATAAATAGTCGAACTACCATCATTAATAAACGATTGATTGATCATACAATAAAAATCAAGTCCATGAACAGCCCAGCAATATTTCCTGTTGAACCCACAATTTTAGTTTTGGCACAAAACTAAGAGCAATGTAGTCAAAACTTGATAAAGAGGATGTAATTTATTATCATAAATTGACAATAGTTTTCTATCTATTTGCAATTAAAAAATTGCTTGCGTACGAAATATTATTATCGGTTTGTTTAGTAATACTTAAAAAAATACTTTTGGTTCTAAAAGTCATTTTAGAAGAAAAGTTGTGCTAAACAAGTTCCTTTTAATTGAAATTTTTTACTTTTCAGAAGCACTTTTAAAGAGTATTTCTAAGAGAAGAAGATAAAATTTTTAGTTTTTCCTCTCTCAAAAACACTTTTGGTACTTAATTACTTTTTTTCCCCTCCAATAACATAGTATTTTCCATTCTTTTTTCTTTCTTGGTGCTAAATGTGTTAAAATCATTAATCAAAAGCGAATTTTGTAGTACTTAATAATGGAATGGCGTACGACCAGTGGATTTAAGTCTCACGATGTTTTGGGTGTTGCAAGGCTAACTACTTCTCGAATTTACTGACCTAGACAAAAGATCTTTATAGCAAATTAGAGGACTGACAGTAGCATTATCGTACGCATCATGCACTAATTATATTTTAATAGCAAAAAGTTTGGCCAATTTTCCAATAAATGCCCTTTTTTTTTCAAAGATAATGGAAATGGACCTATTATTTAATTATTTACCGGAATGGGCCATTTTAAGCAAAAGCGCGTCGGTCGTCGTGATGTCGTAGGTATGTGGCGAAAAGCGTCCACAGGGGGCGTTTTTGCACATCGATAAAAATGCGTCCTTGAGGGCACACTTTGCTGATGTGGCAAAAACGCTCCCTTAGGGACGCGATTTGCCTACTTTTTTCTGTTAGGTTTTTTAGCAATTTTTAGGGTTAAGGTTTAAGGTTTTTAGGGTTTTAAGGCTATAGTTAGGGTTTTAAGGTTTAGGGTTAGGGATTTTTAAGGAAAAATTAATGAATTAGGGTTTAGGGTTAATTAATTAAAATAAGTTTGTGCTTATGGTTTTGGGAAAAATATATTAGCAATAATTTTTTTTTACAGTAGTATCTGATAAAATAATTTTGGAAAGACGTTTCTGAACAAATAGTGTCCAAAACGCTTCAAGCAGGATGCACTGTCAGCAGTGGTACTGAGAAAAGCTCCCACGTGGACGCTCTTTTGCTACAGTAGTTCCTGAAAAGATAATTTTGAAAAGACGCTTCTGAACAAATAGTGACCAAAACGCTTCAAGCAGGATGCACTGTCAGAAATAGTTCTGAAAAAAGCTCCCACATGGACGCTCTTTTGCTACAGTATTTCCTAAAAAGATAATTTTGAGAAGACGTTTCTGAACAAATAGTGACCAAAACGCTTCAAGCGGGATGCCTTTATCGACAATAATCTTGAAAAAGCTCCTACGTGGACGCTCTTTTGGTACAGTATTTCCTATTTGGCCTTATACTATAAATGAGCCAAATTTCATTCTCAGGTTGCATAATAGAAATCGAGGCAAAAGTATAATAGAAATTGAAGATGAGTGAATGTATTAGTGCTATTATTTACTATGATGGTGAGGTTCGTGACACCGAAAACGGTGTTGTTTTTTTATCGAAGAACACAACGCGACTGGTTTTTAACCAGAACATAGATTTGACAGAACTTCGTAAAAGAATTAGGCGTAAATTCTTCGGACTAATGCCAATGAAAGTTCTGTCTATTAAGTATAGATTTTGTGCTTCGGTGGATCCCGTGCGATATGGCTAAAATCTTGAGGGCACACTTTGCTGATGTGGCAAAAATCTTGAGGGCACACTTTACTGATGTGGCAAAAAAGCTCCTCTAGGGACGTGTTTTGCCCACTTTTTTTTTGTTAGGGTTTTTAGCTATTTTTAGGGTTATGATTTAGGATTATTGGGATTTTAAGGCTAGAGTTAGGGTTTTAGGGTTTATGGTTAAAGTTTTTAAGGAAAAATTAATAAATTAGGGTTTAAGGTTAATTAATTAAAATAAGTTTGTGTTTAGGGTTTTGGGAAAAAGATATTTGCAATAGTTTTTCTTTACAGTAGTATCTGATAAAATAATTTTGGGAAGATGTTTCTTAACAAATAGTGTCCAAAACGCTTCAAGCAGGATGCACTATCAGTAGTAGTGCTGAGAAATGCTCCAACGTGGATGCTCTTTTGTACAGTAGTTCCTAAAAAGATAATTTTGAAAAGACGTTTCTAAACAAATAGTGACAAAAATGCTTTAAGCAGGATGAACTGTCAGCAATAGTACTGAAAAAAGCTCCCACGTGGACGCTCTTTTACTACAGTATTTCCTGGTAAGATAATTTTGTGAAAACGTTTCTGAACAAATAGTGACCAAAAAGCTTCAAGAAGGATGCACTATCAGCAATAGTACTGAAAAAAGCTCCCACGTGGATGCTCTTTTGCTACAGTATTTCCTATTTGGCCTTAGACTATAAATAAGCCAAATTTCATTCTCAGGTTGCATAATAGAAATTGAGGAAATAGTATAATAGAAACTAAAGATGAGTGACCGTATTAGTGCTGTTATTTACTATGATTGTGAGGTTCGTGACACTGAGAACGGTGTTGTTTTTTATCGGAGAACACAGTGCGAGTGGTTTTTAACCGGAACATAGATTTGACAGAAATTCGTAAAAGAATTAGGCGTAAAATCTTTGGAACAATGCCAATGAAAGTTCTGTCTATTAGGTATAGATTTTGTGCTTTGATCGATCCCATGAGATATGAATCATTCGACATCAAAGGTCCTCGGAGCTTAGAGGCAATGGTGGAGACTCATCTTGCTAGTGGATCACCCTATCTTGAGGTATATGTACAAATTTCATTGTCAAGTGAACCCTTTGACTTCAACATCTACTACTGTTCGAGGGGAATACACGACCCCAAGTCGACACTATGTTAGTGAGAGGTAAATACGAAAGCACCCATGTTTGGTGGTGGCATGGAAAACACAACCCCTGCACGACACTCGGTTGGTGGATGGGACATGCATATTGGTGGGTCGATGTTTGATTCTAGAAATATGTATTGGGGAATGTCATCAACTTCTAGTGGTTAGCAATCTACATATGATTGGGGACGTTACAAAAGTTGTTTAAGAAGGGATAATGTACTCCCCATGACATCCACCGGCAATGGGACTTCGTTCGTTGCAGATGATGAGTCTGATGTGGATCCACCTTGAGAGCCCGGCCTCAATGGTGCAGAAGTTGCATTATTTTCTGAACTGGAGCCTATTCCAACCATACCTGAAGATGTTGAAGGGGGTTCAGATGAAGAAGAAGAAGATCCGCGATTCAGGGCGTATTCGCCTCCAGCCCACATGCATAATGTCGATCTATCTCAAGACAATGCATTGGAGTTTCTAGAACTACCACACAGAAGGCGTGACCGTACAAGTTCGTCGTTGGATTCGGGTGAATTGGAAGTTGGTAAAGAGTTTTCCAACAAGGATAGTTTTTTTGGTGCATTGAAAAAATATAGCATCAAGAACGGGGTTAACTACAACGTAGTTAAATCCAAACCCGATAAGTATGAGGCCAAGTGTGCAGTGGAAGACGGTACATGTTCATGGAAAATCATGTCCTCGTTGAGGAAAAGGACAGACTTGTGGGAGATTAAAACTACAAAGGTCTATGATTGTGTCTGTCGAGTCTTAAAAATTTATAAAAAGAATGATCGAACCTGAAAACTAACTAAGACAACGATGGAGGCAAGTGCACTTATCGAACAGTAGTATAGCTAGCAGCAAGAGTGGATTGTCGAACCCAAAGGAACCAAAAGTACTAATATTAACTCTCTTTTATTATTTAGCCTAAGAATTAAGTTGATTTTTATCTAATCTAAAATTAACTATTTAACTAAGCTAAAGGTGCTAAGACAAAGAAGAAATTGGGGAAAAGACTTGAGAGAAAACCGATTGATTTGGATAATACCTGAGGAAGAATTCACCTAGACTTCACTTGTTATCTAACTCTGAACTGGACGATTTATTCAGTTGACTTGATCCGTAGGATTCCCTAATTTATATTAATCCCTCTCTTCTAGGCTACTAACGTCTAACCCTAGGTTGATTAATTGAAATCTCTTTCTAATTAAAAACCCTAGAATTTCATTAATTCGATCTATGGACTCCCATATTAGGTTTGACCCTAATCCAATGATTTTGTCACCCTATCTCTAGCGCGTGAGCAACTCGCTAACTATGTTAGATCTACTCTTAGGCAGGTCTCTTCCTCCTCTACCTAAGCACATCACACTTGAATCAATATCCCGGAAATACCAAAACAAGAATTAAGAACACATAGTTAAGAACAAATCAAATATTTATCATTCAGTTCAGATAACAATAACAAGATCCGTCTTAGGTTTCATCCCCCTCAAGTATTTGAGGGTTTAGTTCATAATTTTAAAAGAAAACATCTTATAAGAAAAGATAAAATAAAACATAAGAAATCCCTAAAACCTCCTGAAGGAATTGAAGGAGAGTTCCTCCGTCTTGAGTATGATTCTAGCTTCTTGAGATGGATCAACTGGATTTCTTTGAGTAAATCTCTGAATTTAATTGCTCTGGCTTGGCTCTTTGGCCTATCTAAACGCCTTCTAAAGGTTGGCCTCTAGGTATTTATATAGGCTTTGAATATGTTTCTTTGCCTTTAAGTACCTTAATCTGAATAGAATTCTTATTTCCAGTGGCAGAGACATGCCCATGGAATACGCCCGTGTAAATCGTGGCCAGGCCTGGTCGATCCTGTTGATGAGGCACGGCCATGTATTTTGAGGTCCAGGCCGTGGTCGACTTTTCTTGAGAGGCACGACCGTGTGGTCTTGGGCCCAGGCTGTGTAGAATTCATGCTTTGGCCTATTTTCTCTGTTTTCTGCCCGTTTCTCATTCTTTTCATTATTCGGTGCTCTACTAAGTATAAAACATGAAAACAAAGGATTAGGAGCACCTATTTCCATAATTAAAGGGAAAAATCTTCCAAAAACATGCTAAATGTGGGATTAAATTATGTTACTATTTTGGTTTATCAAATACTCCCACACTTAAGCTTTTGCTTGTCCTCAAGCAAAATTCTCAAGTCATAATTAAAACGAACTTCCTCAATTCATAATATTCATCAACAACGCCTCATCATAATTCATAGATAATTTATACATGGATGATTCAACTTAAAGAGTCTTAAAGATTCAAACAATCAAAGTTATGAGTTTTTAACATGAAAACATAGGTGTTTCCCTTTACCTAAATAATCACCTTTAATTCAAAATCGACAAAAGTTGACATCCTCACTAAAGATTCACTCAAATCACTCAAGGTGTTTAAGGTTAAAAAATTAAGCTCTCAAAAGTCGAACATGAAAACTTAGTACCATAGGCTTGCTTGAAAATCAAATCTCCACCACTGTAAAATGAGATGATACACAAATCAAAAGGTCTTTTAAAGGCTGTAACAGGGCTTAGGTTAACGGTGTGGAAAAAGGCTGAATTAAAAGGGTTAGAATCGAGATTGAATTGACAATCACCTAACTAGAAAAAATGACTAATAACCTGAATAATTACATCAATTGAAAGCTTGTAATACTAATAATACGAGCTTCTTTTTTAAGATGTTGAAATTAAATGTATAGGCTCGCTTAATAACATAACTAATAATGAATATACTTTGAATTTTTGATTGATTTTGATTTTATTTTATTTTATTTTATTTTATTTAGAACAAATCAAATACTTAATAGAACTTTAACAACTGAAATAATCTAAATAGGCAACTAATCAAAACAAATCTCGATAGAAAGGTAATCAAAAGGAATGGTGATAACAAATACGAGATGGGTTTCAGGTTAATATTAGTGGGTTGAGTCAATAAAAAGGGTTGTTAGGATCAAAGAGGTTCATTGGGGGTCAATTATGAGGGTAGGCTTTTAATGGAGTGAGTGGGTTGAATCCTCGGTGCCTTAATCATCTCTATATATCAACTCAATAGTGTGGTATCGACATGTATAATCGAAGCAAGTTCTAGAATAACAAATCAATGTTGACACACTCATAATCAATAAAGTGAGCATGAAAAGAATGTATGCTCTAAAAGCTCAAAATCTCACAAAATTTATGGGTATTTTGATGTCAATCTTGTAAATTTCAAATTTCAAGGTAACAATTTAGATTCGAGTAGACAACCTAACAGAATTTTAATTTTTTTTTTAAAATAGACTCATCATGCTTGATTCTCTAGTATATTAAAGTTTAAATTATCAATGCACAATTATCAATGACTTAATCTGAAACATATCAATAAAAATCATGAATCAACAAAAATTTCATTCTAATTAGTGATATGAGAAAATTACTTTAAGATAGAGTATTATTCAGGGATTTGAGAGTAATGCAAAAAGTTAGGCACTTTTTCTAATAAAATTTCACCCCCCACACTTAAGATGTACATTGCCCTCAATGTACAAAGATAGATAATAATCATAAAATAAGAAAATCAAAAGAGAGGGAGAGAGGTGAAACTTCCTAAATTTTTGGATGGATTCCTTGATTTGGAAGTGTGGAAACTTGATTCAGAAGTTAAAGATAAGTTGGAGGGAGCGCCTCTAGTTCTTGTGCTAGATGAAGAAATTGGGTAACTTGTGAAGAATTTGCTAGGAAATAGTAATAATAATTTAAATTATACTAATTATATAATTAAAGTAAATAAAGATAACAAGAAAGAAAATATGAATTAAAATAAAACTAAAAGAGAAAATGAATGGACTAGAAAGTCCTTATCGATAGATGGTTCGCAAGATGGGTGTAGTGTCTAAGGCCGTGGTGTTGTGATTCCCTAGAAGCCTTTAGAATCGAAAACCAAGAAACTAAAACAAGATAAGTTAAATTTAATGTATGAAAACAAAGAAAAGGAAAATAAAGGAGAAGAGCAGAGTAAAATAGAAGTTAAAAGGTCTCAAAGACCCTTAGCTTGTCGAGTTAATGAAGCGGCCGGCATGAGCTTATGTTGATTTGTCTCGCATAGGGAGACAGGACTCGGATCTTTCCGTTGTTTTAACATTGTTGAAGCGTAGATTGAGACTTTTATAGAATGAAGAAGGAAGAAAGTGAGGATGAAAGGAAGTGGAGAGTGGATGGGGAATGGATGAAATGGGTGTTTTAAATAGAAAATTTCAGTTCTGGTACATCCCCACGCCCGTGTATCGTAGGCATGTCATGTCACACGGCCATGTCGCATGGTTGTGTGGTGGTTCAATCGCTTCTCCCACACCTGATATTTAAGTCGCCATGCCCGTGTTGGTTTATCAGTGTCAGCCATGGCTATGTCGAACGGCCGTGGCGTTAGGTGAATCCGTGATTCAAAGATATTTTTCTCATCCTGTCTCGTACAATCTCTGCCATGTCAGTACGAAAATCCATAGCATCCACACGGCTACTACCACGGCCGTGTGTAAGGCCGTGTGATGTGATGATCTACACTTTATTAACTTGGTTAGTCTGTAGTTTAGGTGCTAAAAGAAAAGGAAATAAAAATAAATGGGTTAGTGCTCTGGTTGCCTCCCGAGAAGCGCTCGTTTAAAGTCCTAAGCTAGACTTTCCTCTCATTCATACCTTCACGTTGGTTTAAGGAGTGAAAAATCCTTTTCTGTGCTATCATCATATAATTTGAGTCGAGTAGAGTTTACTTTAAAAGTACCAAAAGTAGAATTACTTACCTCGACTGTTCCGTAAGGAAAAACATTAAGTACCGTAAAGGGGATCTCTTTAGTAATCTTCAGGTTTGATGTGGCGATTTGCGGGTCTGTACTATCTAATAGTACTTGATCTCCTATTTTTAAGTGATTAGATGTTCCTTTAAGTTCTTCTGGGGTTTCCTTCGGTTTCACTTTGTGTGGGTTTGATTCCTCCTTGAAATGTGTCTCCCACTTATCTAACTCATCGGTTTGAAGCCGTCATTCCTCATGAGATATTTCCTTGTTGGTGCGAGCTATAGGGTCTGGCTCTGTAGTGTGATTCCGTGGTGTTTCCTGGAAAGGAAGTTTAACTGGGTGTTTATCAAAGGAATTTACGTCCTCAGCTTTCTCACTTGATGTCCTAGCTGAGTTGAGAGTTTGAAGACTGATTGATTCGTCACCTACACAAAGTATGAGTTCACTTGTGCTAACATCAATTTAGATCTGGCAGTTGCTAGAAAACGTCTTCCTAAGATTAAGGGGATACTATTATCTTCATCCATATCTAAAACAACTAAGTCTACAGGGAATATAAATTTATCAACTTTAACTAGTACATCTTCAATTATACCCTTAGGGATGTGAATAGTCTTATCATCTAGTTGAATACTCATCCTAGTTTGCTTGGGTTTCCCTAGACCTAGCTGTTTAAACATTTTAGATGGCATAGCATTGATACTTGCCCCTAAATCAACTAAATCATTATCAACAGATGAACTACCGATTAGACATGGAATTGTAAAACTCCCTGGATTTTTTAATTTTCGTGGTAGTCTATTCTGTAACATTGCTGAACATACTGTGTTTAGTTCCACATACGACTTTTCGTCTAACTTTTGCTTGTTTGTTAAGAGATTTTTAAAAATTTCCTTGAATCTGGCATCTGTGAAAGAGCTTCAAGAAGTGCTAAGTTAATATGTAATTTTTTTTATGAGTTTAAGGAACTTACCGAACTGTTCTTCTGTTGTCTTCTTTTATCGCATTGGGGTAAGGTGTACGAGCTTTGTATTCTTTAATTATTGATTTTGGCTTTTCTTGGCTTACCTCAACCTTACCTTCACTTACCACAGGTTCTTCCCTTGGCTCAAATTCAGATTCTACAACCTTTCACTGTCATGAGCGGTTATGGCTTGAATTTGTTCCTTGGGATTAGTCTGAGTGTTACTTGGCAAGCTACCTAGTGGTTGTTCAGAGATCAGCTTTGCAAGTTGCCCTAACTTGTTCTCGATTCCTTTAATTGATGCTTGTTGTTTTTTAAGTGTTGTCTTGGTGTTTTGCAATCGAGTTTCAGACACCGCTATAAATTTTGTCAGCATCTCTTTAAGGTTCGGCTTCTTTTCCTGTGGGTATAGCTGTTGTTGGAAGTTTGGAGGAGGAGGTTGTTGTCTTTGATTTCCTTGGCCACCCCACGAGAAATTGGGGTGGTTCCTCTAACTTGGATTATAAGTATTACTATAGGGGTTATTTTGAGGTCTAAAATTGTTACCCGTATAGTTTAATTGTTCGCTTTCCATGCCCGGATTGTAGGGTAGGTACTCAGGATTCACCACACGTCCTAGGTTTGAATCACATTGCATAACTGGATGTACCTGCAAAGAACCACACAAACCATCAATCTTTTTACTCATCATTTCTACCTGACTTGATAGCATGGTGACGGCGTCGAGATTTACAAATCCAGCTACTTTAGTTGGCTTTGTCCTTGTAACTTGCCACTGATAGTTATTCAGTGACATCTCCTCTATGAATTCATAAGCTGCTTCAGGAGTTTTGTTATTAAGGGTTCTACCGGTTGCTGAGTCAATTAACTGCCGAGTTGAGGGGTTCACACCGTTGTGAAAAGTTTGGACTTGTAACCACAAAGGTAAACCATGGTGTGGGCATTTTCTCAACAGATTCTTGTATCTCTCTCATGCATCGTATAATGTTTCTAAATCCATCTACACAAAAGAAGAGATATCATTTCTTAATTTGACCGTTTTGGTCGGTGAAAAATATTTTAGTAAATTTTTTTTTGGTCATTTGGTCCCATGTAGTGATTGATCCTCGTGGAAGAGATTGTAACCACTGTTTGGCTTTATTTCTCAAAGAAAAGGGAAATAACCGAAGACGAATGGCATTGTCAGAAATGCCATTTAATTTGAAGGTATCACAGAATTCTAGAAAATTAGTTAAATGAGTATTTGGGTCTTCGTCCTGCAAACCATCAAATTGAACAAACTGTTGAATTATTTGGATAGTGTTAGGTTTTAATTCAAAAATATTAACGGCTATAGTAGGCCTAACAATACTCGATTCAGCTCCTGTTAAATTAAGTTTAGCATAATCATACATAGTTCGAGGAGCATGATGATCAGCCATATCTTGATGTGGTAGATTATTCTCAGCCATCCTTTCGATGGTATTGGTTTCGTCCTCTTGCTCTCCTTGTATGTAATTTAAGCCTCGCCTTTCTTCTCTACGATTTCTGCGTGTGGTTCCTTCAATATAACTGTCGTAAAGTAATGGTCCTATCGGGTTCCTTCTAGTCATAAACTAGAGGTACCTGCTAGGAAAAGAGAAGAAGAAATAAATTTAGAAAAATAAAAATAAAATTTAATTGCAAAAATAATAAAATATAATATGGCTAAAGTAATAAAAATTGAGCGTTCTTAATATTTTAGCTCCTCCGCAATGACGCCAAAAACTTGATCTTGTCTGTCGAGTCTTAAAAATTTATAAAGAGAATGATCGAACCTGGAAACTGACTAAGACAACAATGGAGGCAAGTGCACCTATCGAACAGTAGTATAGCTAGCGGCAAGACCGGATTGTCAAACCCAAAGGAACCAAAAGTACTAATATTAATTCTCTTTCTATTATTTAGCCTAAGAATTAAGTGGATTTTTATCTAATCTAAAATTAACTATTTAACTAAGCTAAAGGTGCTAAGACAAAGAAGAAATTGGGAAAAAGACTTGAGAGAAAACCGATTAATTTGGATAATACCTGAGGAAGAATTCACCTAGACTTCACTTGTTATCTAACTCTGAACCGGATGATTTATTCACTTGACTTGATCCGTAGGATTCCCTAATTTATATTAATCCCTCTCTTCAAGGCTAGTAACGTCTAACCCTAGGTTGATTAATTGAAATCTCTTTCTAATAAAAACCTTAGAATTTCATTAATTCGATCTATGGACTCCCATATTAGGCTTGACCCTAATCCGACAAATTTTCGTCACCTTATCTCTAGGCGCAAACAAGTCTGCTTAACTATGTTAGATCTACTTTTAGACAGGGTCTCTTCCTCCTCTACCTAAGCACATCACACTTGAATCAATATCCCGAAAATACCAAAACAAGAATTAAGAACACATAGTTAAGAATAAATCAAATATTTATCATTCAGTTCAGATAACAATAACAAGATCTGTCTTAGGTTTCATCCCCCTCAAGTATTTGAGGGTTTAGTTCATAATTTTAAAAGAAAACATCTCAGAAGAAAAGATAAAACAAAACATAAAAAATCCCTAAAACCCCCTGAAGTAATTGAAGGAGAGTTCCTCCGTCTTGAGTATGATTATGGCTTCTTGAGATGGATCAACTGGCTTTCTTCGAGTAAATCCCTAAATTTAACTACTCTGGCTTGGCTTTTTCGCCTAGCTGAATGCCCCCTAAAGGTTGGCCTCTAGGGTCTTTATATAGGCTTTCAGAATATGTTTTTTTGACTCTAAGTACCCTAATCCGAATATAATTCTTATTTCCTGCGGCAAAGACACGCCCATGGCACACGCCCGTGTAAATCGTGGCCAGGCCGTGGTAGATCCTGTTGATGACGCACGACCATGTATTTCGGGGTCCAAGCCATGGTCGACTTTTCTTGCGAGGCACGGCCATGTGGCCTTTGGCCCAAGCCGTGTGGATTTCATGCTTTGGCCCATTTTCTCCGTTTTTTGGCCCGTTTCTCATTCTTTTCATCCTTCGGTGCTCTACTGAGTATAAAACATGAAAACAAAGGATTAGGAGCTCCTATTTCCATAATTAAAGGGAAAAATCATCCAAAAACATGCTAAATGTGGGATTAAAATATGTTACTATTTCGGTTTATCAGTCCACATACATGTGTTGCCGGTACAGTATCACTAGGTGTTTTATATTTTTGAATAATACTAATATTACGTAATGTTGCAATATTTAACGTACTTCGTTGACAGGTGTTTCACAAGATCATCCCAAGATGGATTCAAATATGTTGGCTAGCTTAATAATGCCGACGGTGAATACGGATCCCAAGACTTCAATGCCGGTCTTAATTGCCAATATTGGTAGCCAATTGGGGTACATGCCCTCTTACTGCAAGACTTGGATAGCTAAGCAGAAGGTGTTGGAAAAGTTGCATGGTCGATGGGATGCTTCATATAATGAAGTGTGGCAGTGGTGTCAAGTGTTGGATAGATATGTCCCAGGCAGCATAATAGACCTTGAAACGACACCTGCATACTACAATGATCGATTGCTCCGTCGATGCCAAGTGTTCAAGCATCTGTTCTGGACATTTAAGCAATGCCGAGATGCATTTCTATACTGCAAGCCATTGGTACAAATTAACGGTACCTTTATGAATGGTAGATATACGCATCGACTATTACTAGCTGTGGCACAGGATGGCAGTGGGAGAATCATTCCAATTGCGTTTGCAATAACACCGGGGGAGTCAGTTGATGACTGGGATTTCTTTTTATCTAGGTTAAGGAGGCATATCTGCCCCCAACATGATATATGCGTTATATAGGATTGGGGCCCTGGAATACTAGCCACAATAGAATGACAGGGAAGCCTATGGCATTGCACACACCATCAATATTTCCTACGGCATGTTGCGTCCAACTACCATGGGAAACATTGATCTACAAGTGAATGACGGCAAGTGACAAACATGGGTATGTAACATCTATTAATATAATTTCGTTTGTAATAATCAATTTATTCTTAATTGAAGAGTAGTATGTGATACGATCTCGCCTCGGTAAAGGTCCGAGTCATTTATATGCCCGGTCGTTAAAACGATGAAGTTTCATTCAGAAATTGAAGTTGAATTGAAAGTTGGCTAAGCATGGGATTGGGAAGCAAAAAGGGTTCGGAATAATGAAGATTGATGAGTTATAGGTTCAGTTGAAAAAAAAATATGGAAGGAAAAGAAATTTTTGAAGGATGGAATCGAGTTGGTACTTAAGGGTCAAGAGTGAACCAACACTATGACGAGTGTTGACCTGAAACTTATAGGACACTTAAGAGGGTTTTGAAAAGATAGTTTAAGACCTTGACCCGATACTTAGGTAAGTATGAACCAAAGTATAATTGGTGAACGCCACACTCGAGTTTGGGGAGTGATAAGTTCAAAGAGACTTGGTAAACGCCACTAGAAACTAGATAAGTCAGACAGGTCTCGTACGAAATTTGACAGAAAAATTTCCTCACAAAATGGACAGCAATTCATTAAAATTATCCAAAAATCCCTTACAATAGGCTGATTACAACTATTTATAGTGTTAAAAGATGCTAACTGAATGGTCACATATGATAATTTTAATGAGCTAATAATGAGCTGAAATAAAGCTCAAAAACTCTTGGAATGCCAAACTAAATAACTCCACCCTTCAATACTCTTCAATTTAGCTGAATCAATGGTCTTGAATGCTTAAAAAAACCTTTGAAATCTCCTTGGTCAACCGAATGGACACCAACAACTTTAATGAAAAATTAACTCATGAAGTGATCACTTTAATCAAGAATCGCTTATGGAAGATGAAAGAGGTCTCTTCGAATTTAATGATGTATAATGCTCCTTTAATGAATGATAACAGCTCCTTTTAATGAAGAATAATGCTTCCCCTTGAATGTAATCGAAATTCACTTGAAAAGTCTCTTTAATCAATTTGTAACAGCCCTTGAATGTAACGGTTTCCAATTGAAAAGACACCTGCAACTAACACATTAAAACAAACATATTAAACACAAATAAATAATAATTAAACTCAAACACATTAAACACTTGACTTTATTAAATGAACTAAAAGTTAAGACATCAATTAATGCAGCAACTAGTTTAATTATAGAACCAAAATTAAACAAACTTAAACTCATGCTCTATTAAATTATCCTAGTAACTAGATTAATTAAATAAGCCTCTTATTAAACACAACTTATTTATTTGAACTAATCACCTTTATTTAAAGCTAATATTTAATTTAAAATTTTGTATTCAGCAAAATAAGAATGCATGAATTAAATCAAGCTAAACACAATCTGAATGACCTGAATGTAAACTTAAATCGAGCTCAATGAGCTGAGATGAACTCATGTGAGCTGAATCGCATGGGAAGGGAGTTTAATTGAGCTAAAAATGAGCTGGAATTCAGCTTCTTTTTTCACTTTGGTCCCTCGAGCTTAGGCCACTCTTGATGGCGTCGAATGGAGTCGAACCATGATGCGACCAGGTTCACATCATACCCCCTCTTGAAATTGATTCGTCCTCGAATCAAGTGTTGGTTCTTGAGGACATAGTTCCTTTTACTCGGCTTTCCTTTGTTGAAACGGCACAAGTGGTAATCGCGTCACCTAAAAAAAATAGCCTTGAGTTAGCAAAAAGTGATGCAAACAAACTCGTAATCTAGGCATAATCAAAACAAGAAAAATATGATGCATGTGGATGGGCAGAATCGAATTATCATGCAAACCAAGTAATGCCTCGTCAAATGTTTGAAACAAATTTGAATGGATTTCAAAACAGACATACAAACTAAATTGATTCCACAAGTCATGATTGGCATGTGAGAGATGAATCAAATGGTAAACATAATCGTCACAAGCAGGTAATTGAAAAGATTCACTATCATAGGCATCATGACGATTATCAAAAACAAAAATATCTTTATCATTAATCAAGACAGATAGATCATGTTCGAATGAAACAAAATAGTCAGACACATCATGATCTAAGTATCTTTCAAAACTTAAATTATCAACACGATTGTTAACACCAACTGAGGAGAACGAAAATGATTCAAAAGTTTCATAAATCCTACCTTTAGAAGTAGAAAAACAAAGATCATTTTTACCTTTCTCTTGCAACACAAATCTTCTCTCTTCGTAAATGTAATGTAAAACAAACCTTTTACTTCGATCAATTTGAATGGGCAATGAGGCACCACGACATCGCATGCTTCTCAAAGGGTGGAATTCACAAAAATGAAAACAATTAGTATGAATAGAAGCGATGGACTTAAAAAGAAAAGAAGGGTCATTTACAAAATTTGATTCAAATCCAAATAAATGTGTCAAATTTACCTTTTCAAAATGAAACAAAAGTTTTATATGTGGCCAAGCAAGGTGATTAGAGACCAAATCAAAATTCTAACCCAAATCATTGAATTTCATTTCTTGAACAGACGTTCGAACATCAATCAAACATAAGTTGAATGCAAAAGATACAAAATGCTTAAATGTTCCATAAAACAAATCTACGTAGCATATGCCAGGCTTGAACACTCGTGCTTGATCATGAATTCCAACCGACAACATGTTAGAAGAAAATGTAATCAACTCACCACATGACTGAAATTCCACTCGATCAATCAAAGAAGTGGTGAACATACAACTTTTCAAATATTCGAGTCCATCACATGATTCAGACCTTACTCGATCAAATAGGAATGTAGAGTTGGCAAAACCAAGTAGGCGTATAGAAAAAGATTTATGCTTCAAAAATCTCATTCAGAAATGCAACCCAGGACATGGAGATTTCACACAAAAGTTTAAGGATTTAACTTGAAGAGAAATATTAATCGGATGAAATGTTTCATGAAAAAATCTATCACAAGTCAACTGATCAGGCATGTTTAAATAGAAAGATTGAGCATATAAATTCAAAGAATTTACGCATTTAAACAATCAAGTTTGGCATTTGCAAAATTCGTATCACAAACTTCCACATTTTGCTTGGGCATAACCATCTCAACAGAAGAGTTAAACATGTCATAAGATATAACTTTCATGGCATCGTTTGAAACAGGAACATTATCAATAAAAGACAAACAATTAGAAACCATATCAAAGATGGAGACATGTTAGAAATTGAACCATCAAAATCTTTATGAGCAAGTATTAAATCGGACGACCTTGACACGAAATCTTTACCTCTCTTACCTTCGATCGTAAGTGGGTGGTTGTCATTTGCAAACTCAACTTTTTCACTCAACCGAAAACGCCTCTCGTTTGGAAGGTAGTGAAGCTAGAATTGGTCGCACAAACTTCTAGGCACCTGAAAAGTTACATCACAAAAAGATCGAATAGGTGGGTTAGTAGAAATGATCCTTGCTTGCTCACACATATCTTTTTCACTCAAATATTTATTCTCAATTTCTTTTTCCACTTTTTTCTCTTGATCACATTTTTTTCTCTCAAACTCTTTTTCGTTCTCATTTTTACTCTCGTTTTGTTTTCAATCTCTTTTTGTTCTTTTTCTTTTTCAGAGGCTTTTTCAATGGCTTTTTTGACCCCTCTCAAAACTCACTCATTTTCTCTCTTACTTGCCTTTTTTCTCTCTTTTCTTTTTATTTCTTTTGCCTTTTCTTCTTTTCTTTTACATGATGTTACAAAAGAATCAAGATGGTAATTACTTGGCTCGAAAGAAGAAAATTTTATTTACAAATGAATCACGATAATTGCATCGAGAAAAATACTCCATGTAGGATTTCTTTGAAGTTCTTGAAGAAGTATACCGTTCATCTTGAAAGTCATCTCGAAAGGATTCAAAATCAAGATCGGTCTCTCGTCGTCTTGAACACCTTGATGAAGAGGAATCTTGATAGAAATCTCTTAGTCTAGAAATCTATGACGAATGGGAATCATGATGGAAATCTTTTCTAGAATAATCATTAAATGCATATCTCCATGATGCTCTCGATTCCGTCTTCCGACTTGATGATACTCGTTCATAGGGGTCTCTTTGTTCCACGCGATTTAATCTCTCGTGCAATTTTTTGAATTTAGAATTCACCATTCTTCGCATTTCTTGCACCAAATATTGGAACTCCGATTCGGTGAACTCTTCGTGAGACATGATTTTTGTTGCTGAAAAGAAATATGTTAATTCTCAAAAATTAAGTAACTCACCACAAACCTCACGATTTCACCCGAAAAGAAGAAGGAAAAGTGACACTCTCACTCGTGTTTACACTCGTTTGGCTTTTACCTCCACTCGAATGATCTCACTCTCTTGTGCCTTTTACCACTCGAATCCACCTCTCAAAATTCTGGAAGGTTGCCTTAGACTTATTAGCAACTTGTAGGCCGGCTTTAGAAGGTTTAAACAAAGGAAAAATCTTTATAGGTTAAGGTAGGCTGAAAGAAATGGAATTGGGGTATGTGTGGCATTGGATGAAATGGAAAATGCCAAATGATGGTAACAATGCTTCTTGGATGATCGGGGTAGGAAGACGAAAATAATGGCTTCAGGAACTCAGAAGTTGAGGAGAAGAAAGGAGAAACTAACAAGATCACAAAGCTTCACTTTTTTTTCTTTCGTATTTTTTTTTCACTTCAAATACACGGAATTAAGTACTATAGAACACTTTGAATACAATTTGAAAATTTTTTTATTTTGAATTTTTTTTCAACTTATAACCTACTTCCTGGATTGATACGAATGTCGGTGCTCCCCATTTTCTAGCTCTAATACCAAATGATACGATCTCGCCTCGATGAAGGTCCGAGTCGTTTATATGCCCGATCTTTAAAATGATGAAGTTTCATTCGGAGATTGAAGTTGAATCGAAAGTTGGCTATGTATGGGATTGGGAAGCAAAAAGGGTTCGGAATAATGAAGATTGATGAGTTATAGGTTTGGATGAAAATAAATATGGAAGGAAAAGAAATTTTGGAAGGATGGAATCGAGTTGGTACTTAAGGGTCAAGAGTGAACCAACACTATGACGAGTGTTGACCCAAAACTTATAAGACACTTAAGGGGGTTTCGGAAAGATATTTTAAGGACTTGACCCGATACTTAGGTAAGTATGAACCAAAGGTATAATTGGTGAACGCCACACTCGGGTTTAGGGAGTGATAAGTTCAAAGAGAATCGGTAGACGCCACTAGAAACTAGATAAGTCAGACGGGTCTCGTACAAAATTTGAGAGAAAAATTTCCTTACAAAATGGACAGCAATTCATTAAAATTATCCAAAAGTCCCTTACAATAGGCTGATTACAACTATTTATAGTGTTAAAAGAGGCTAACTGAATGGTCATATATGATCATTTAATGAGCTAATAATGAGCTGAAATAAAGCTCAAAAACTCTTGGAATGGCAAACTAAATAACTCCACCCTTTGAATGCTTAAAAAAACCTTTGAAATCTCCTTGGTCAACCGAATGGACACCAGCAACTTTAATGAAAAATTAACTCATGAAGTGATCACTTTAATCAACAATCAGTTATGGAAGATGAAAGAGGCTACTGCAGAATTTAATGATGTATAATGCTCCCTTTAATGAATGATAACAACTCCTTTTAATGAAGAATAATGCTTCCCCTTGAATGTAACCGAAATTCACTTGAAAAGTCTCTTTAATCAATTTGTAATATCCCTTGAATATAACGATTTCCAATTGAAAAGACACCTACAACTAACACATTAAAACAAACATATTAAACACAAATAAACACTAATTAAACTCAAACACATTAAACACTTGACTTTATTAGATGAACTAAAAGTTAAGACATCAATTAATGCAGCAACTAGTTTAATTATAGAACCAGAATTAAACAAACTTAAACTCATGCTCTATAAATTATCCTAGTAATTAGATTAATTAAATAAGCCTATTATTAAACACAACTTATTTATTTGAACTAAACACATTTATTTAAAGCTAATATTTAATTTAAAAGTTTGTATTCAGCAAAATAAAATGCATGAATTAAATCAAGCTAAGCACAAGCTGAATGAGCTGAATGTAAACTTAAACCGAGCTCAATGAGCTGAAATGAACTCATGTGAGCTGAACTGCATAGGAAGGGAGTTTAATTGAGCTAAAAATGAGCTGGAATTCAGATTCATTTTGCACTTTGGTCCCTCGAGCTTAGGCCACTCTCAATGGCGTCAGATGGAGTCAAACCATGATGCTATCAGGTTCGCATCAGTATGTAATATTCGCTATCAACTTATATTGGCAGGGTACGAGATCAATAAGGACCGTTTTCACGAGATGTTGGTGATTTTGCGCTCAGTTAATGAAGAAGGCGCAAACTACCTATGCAACATACCTTTTGAACAATGGACACAAGCATACGACGGCGGCCTACGATATGGTCATTTGACCTCAAACCTGACTGAATGCATAAATTCTGTTCTAAAAGGAACGCGTCATTTGCCGATAACATTCGTTGTGTGAGATACATATTTTCGTTTAGCGGTACTATTTTTGAAGCGAGTAGTGAGTTATAAAGGGCAAATGTAGGGAGGCCATGTATGGTGCGCGAAGGTATTGCGAGAAATTAACAAGGCGAAGGCAGGGGCCAACACCATGCACATAATGTGTCACGATCACAACAACCTATGGTTTTGTGTGACAGAGTTTGACAGACCGAACCAAAGTATTCTTGGCGGGCAATATCGTGTACACTTGAGAAATAGGACCTGCGACTGTGGGATATTTGATGCACTTCATTATCCATGCGCTCATGTAATTGCAGCTTTTCAGAATCTCCATCTGGATCCTGTGAGCTATGTTGACGAAGTGTACAAAATAGAATACATGTACAACGTGTGGAGACATGTATTCCTACCAGTCTCAGATGAACGTAAGTGTTCGTCTGTATCACTTGCTCCGTTTAAGCTGTTACCGGATAGAGAACTGCGTCGCAAACTAAAGGGTCGACCTTGCTCGACTAGAATACTCAACAATATGAATATCCGAGAAACAGCCAACCAACGAAAGTTATGCGGATGGTGTAGGAACCCAGGCCATACATCTCGCTCATGTCCAAATCAGAACAATTGATAGTCTCCTTATCATATTTGTCTCTTGGTGGATATGAAAATTCTTTTAATTTCTTAATGAAAATGGTGAACTTTTATAGAAGGACTAAGTTGCAAAACAAAAAAAAAAGTTTTTCTTTTCTCTTCTCCTTATTCACGTTGGAAAGATGGAAGGATGAAGACTCTTCCTCTTTCCTTCCTTATATACTAAGTAAAAATTAATAAAATATAAATAAATATCAAATCAAAATATTACTAAACTAATATTTATCTACTTAATTAATTTAAAATATCACCATCATCATTATTCTTCAAAATTATCTTTCTTGCTAAATGATTATTTTGCCCTTTATGATCCTTCAAAATTCCTACATTGGATCAACACCCATATTGATAAAATTGCAATTCAAACCCCTCATACTTTTTCACTTATTCAATTTAGTCCTAATTTATCCATTTTTCCTTAGTTCCTAGATCATTCCACCCTTAATATATTTACACTATTGGTCCTTCAAGTTTTTCATATATACATTTTAGCCCTCAAATTTTTAATATTTACTCTTGATCCACAAAACTTTTCTCACATTTACGATTTAGTCCTTACTTGAACCAATACAATTAGGATATTAAAACAACTTTTATTTTATCAAAAATATAAAAAGTAAATTACAATTAAAATATTAAAAATAACTTTTATTTTATTAAATGTAACAATATAAAAAGTTTGTAGAAATATATTAAAATATAAAAATATTAAAAATAGGGCATTATTTTAAAAAATAGATTTTATTAAAAAAATACAAAGTAAATTACAATTAGGATATAAAAACAATTTTATTTTATTAAAAATATAAAAAGTAAATTATAATTAAAATATTAAAATAACTTTTATTTTATTAAATGTAACAATATAAAAAGTTTGTAGAAATATATTAAAAATATAAAAATATTTCAAATAGTGCATTATTTTAAAAATAGATTTTATTAAAATATATAAAGTAAATTACAATTAAGATATTAAAAATAACTTTTATTTTATTAAAAATATAAAAATTAAATTACAATTAAAATATTAAAAATAACTTTTATTTTATTAAATGTAACAATATAAAAAGTTTGTACAAATATATTAAAATATAAAAATATTAAAAATAGTGCATTATTTTAAAAAATAGATTTCAATAAAAATATACAAAGTAAATTACAACTAGGATATTAAAAACAACTTTTATTTTATTAAAATATAAAATTACAATTACAATTAAAATATTAAAAATATATTTTATTTTATTAGATGTAACAATATAAAAAGTTTGTAGAAATATATTAAAAATATAAAATATTAAAAATAGTGCATTATTTAAAAAATAGGTTTTATTAAAATATACAAAGTAAATTACAATTAGGATATTAAAAACAACTTTTATTTTATTAAAATATAAAAATTAAATTATAATTAAAATATTAAAATAACTTTTATTTTATTAAAAATATAAAAATTAAATTACAATTAAAATATTAAAAATAACTTTTATTTTATTAAAAATATAAGAATTAAATGGCCAATTAAAATATTAAAAATAACTTCTATTTTATTAAATGAAACAATATAAATAAGTTTATACAAATATATTAAAAAAATTAATGTTGGTGACAGTTAGAATCAATGCCACATGAGGGTGGTCGATTTACATTGGATTCCTCCTTGTTCCACTTCCCATGGGTTGTGGTTGCTCAGGGATTCGGTTCCTCCAAAGAGGATCACGTTGTGAGTGTTGGGAGGATGACTCACTTTGATAAAATAACGACTGCGAAGGTGTTTGCATCACCCATGGCGGAGGTGTTTGAATCCCATAAGGCGAAGGAGATTGGTAAAAAGAAGAGCTCCTCGACGGTGCCTCATGCGATCCCTCATGCGACGGCAGCCTATAGATCGGCAGTCCACTCAGAGTAATCGGGAACGGAGAAGAACCGGGCCATGCATTCCAACTTGCTATAGGACTGGGAAAAGGAGACATATAAGGGTTAGGATACATATAAGGGCTAGGATACGCACCTAGCATAATCTAAAAAGGCTGTGATGTGGATGTCATCGACTGAAGTGTTGGGCCCAGTGACTGTGTGGGCGTTGTTGATGGGCCCGAGATTCTGTCGGCGCTGTTGATGGGCCCGTCCCATCATCCCTTCTCATTGGATTTAAAGGGCCCCGTCATTCCCTCTGTACACGAAGTTACTGTCGCCTCTCCTCCTCCAACAATAAATACGCCTTGCCATGGATCCTAAACCATGGTATGTATTTTGGCACACACGCTAACTCAGGAACGATGATTGGTTCCCAAGTAGGTATATAATCATACCGATTTTCCCACAATTCGATATATGCTGACCAAAATTTTGGCCAATCCATATGCAATTACCATAAGTTGACTTTGTGCTCATTATCGAGCACCTCAGGTGCCACGGGAATCAGTTGTCGGAATCCAAATTGTCGTAGAACCCGATCTGACTGGTGCATCTCCACGGTGGCATAGTTGACCAATGGGACCTTCACATGCCAAATGTTCAGATTTTGAAAGAATTCATTCGAAATTACTGCTCGAATTGCCGGATCCTCGAATGGTGTCCATTGAAACTATATTAACATGATAAAAATATTAGTTATATACATAATACTAAATACTAAATACTAAATACTAAATATGAAATGACTATTTTATTACGAAAATATATTTTATTTAATACTTACTTGTGCTTCCGACCGTTGGTCTAATAGAAACCGTATATCTTCAAGCGAGGTAGGTATTTCAACATAACTCGCTGAATGGTTCCACCTAATTAAATAAATTTTTAGCATACAGTTATATTTTAAATCTACGTAATAATTGTAAAATCTAATATTAAATTTACCTCGTTATGAGTGGGAATGTATATGGGTGGTCCACTCGAGGACGAAAAAATGAAAAGCGAAACCGTACCCATGATTGCAGTAGTGATAGGCTACCTTTGATTTTGGCTTTATTCAGTCCCGTCGCCCCGTACATCTCCCGATACAATTTTGCTAGCACGGACCCCAACTCAATTCACCGATTGCTCTAAAATCAACGAGTTTCAGTAGCCATCTCAGATGTTCGAGGTTTCGTGACAAGTCCGACATCAGATAGCCTCCAATCATCTCAAGAATGTATGCCCGAGCATACCGTATTCTTTCTAATTCAGTCGAATCATTATCCGACTCCGGGAATGTGTTTCGTAACCAGCCCATCTCGATCCGACCTCCATTAATGTTATTCAAAATAGCACCCAAAAGCTCGTAGCATACGGCTTCCCAATCACCAGAAGTTGCGAACCCAATGAGTGCGTACCCATCCATCGGCAATCCCAATTGTAACTGCATGTCTTCCAGAGTGATAGTACACTCTCTGCATGGAAGATGAAAAGTGTGTGTCTCGGGTCTCCACCTCTCTATCAACGCACTGATTAGTTTTGGGTCCAACTTGCACCCCCGGAGTAACACCCCAAGCCCGATCCAAACACTACAACCGGATTTGGCATGTCACTAAGGAAATTTTGTAAAACATGTCGCATTTTCAGAAAAACATTTTGGTAAAGTTTAACCTTTTATTCGGGAAAAATTAATAATTTATAGTTTTAAATAAAATATTCCTTTATGAATTAAAAACCCAAATTTAAATACATGCCTTAGTTCAATTAAAAATAAAAATTTAAATAACTAAAAGTAATAAAAGCCCGTAATAAAACAAAATATAAACTGGTGGCCCATGGCCTTATTACAACGAGATTTAAAATCCATTAAATAAGAATATAAAATAATAACTAGAGTCTTTTTGCTATATCCAAATGTTCTTTTGCATGGCCACCTTGCGCTCCTCTCTAGCCCAGTCTGATGCACTAAATGCTACCTGAAATGTTAATTAATTGGTTGAGTCGCGAGACTCAGTGTGCAACCCTCATGGACCATTAGATTTGGGCCTTAGCCCCATACAACTAAAATAATCAGAATTAATATGCATAATAAAAATAATATGCAAGCCCAACCCAAATCCTAGGTTTTCATCCGCTACACGCTCCCGTACCAGCCATTCACACCATTGGGGATTTCTACAATCAACCCACACCGCTACACGCCTTGATGACAGTCGTGTTGCTCATCATCAGATCATGGCCGTAGCCACTACAACAGATCACGGTAAAAGTCGCTACAACAGATCACGGTAAAACCGCTACAACAGATCACGGTGAAAATTGCTACAACATATAACTTCCTCCTTTCATCAAACCCAACCCATGCAATCACATAAAATCAATATACTTATATCGTTTAATCAGAACATTCACTAACCTGATGATTTGTTTTTATCCTCTTTGGGTTTCCTCTATTCTGCTCAGATTTCGGCATTTATCAAAACATATAAGGCTTATAATCATATATTAATCAAATAGATCTAGATGGTGGGAAAGTGTTACACACTTGATATCGTGAAATCCAATATTCTTAGTCGATATCCTTGTTATCCCGATCTACAACTTTGGTCAAAAAGCCGGAAAGATGTGAACATAGGGCCTCTCCTTGAAATCCCGAAAATAACACGACTTGAGTGTTACTGATCTTTGACTTAGAGATCTAAGCGTTGGACTCCTCTATTGTTTTCTTGATTCGGCAAGGCATTTTTCTTGAAGAAAATTAGGCAACTTCAGGAGGTGAGATCTAAGAATTTCAGTTTTTAGAAGATTTAAGAATTGAAGAGATGGCTAAGATAGATTAGGCCAATGAATATTAAGGAGAAGAATAGAATAATAGAGATGTGACTTTTGCTTTTAGGGATTAGAAGAAAAATAACAATAGAGGTTAAAAGATTCGGCCAACAAGAAAATTTTAGAGAGGAAGAAAGGGTGAAGAAAATGGTGATTTTCGGCTTTTGAGAGGAAGAAGATGAGAAAAGAAAATAAAAGAAAGGCTTCCAAAATTTTGGCACACCCCTTCTTTATATAGAAAATCGATTCCTCCCTTTAGCGAGATTGATTTTCACCAACACTTACCACACATGATAGCTCCTATCCTTTTCCTTATCTTAATCTATTATCTCCTCAAAATAGTCTTTACCGCTTATTATCCTTAAAGACTAAATCCTAAATAATAGCCTTTATCTACTTATTATCCACATATAATAAATATAATAAAATTCCCCAAAAAATAGCCTTGTGCCGCCCACTTCCCTAATCCCTAATGTGAAATTTAACTAACTTAAATTAGAAGATTTGGGCTCCTTAAAACTTAAAATTTGGGCCCCTAACACTTAAATTAACTCATTCCACATATTCACCCATTAAGCGCATAGGCCCAACAATTTAGGGCGTTCGCTTCTACCCTCCTTAAAGAAATTTAGTCCTCGAAATTTCCAACTAACTAGAAATCATACTTCCTATGTCTCACCACTATGCTTTCGCTGTGCACTCTAATTCTAAAGCCAAAATAAACACTTAGTATACTATGGTAGGGTACGCACCATTATTCGCATCTAAAGCGTCTTCGTCCCCTTGTACTCATTCTTTCGATCGACGTTTATCTAATGAAGAATTTTATGAATAATTAATTCTTCCCACTTATTAACCGCGAACAATCTTATGTAAAATCATTTCGATAGTAGTTCTTTCGAATTCAAATTCTATCTATGGGTTTAGTTCTCAAGTCGATACTTCCTAGTCCTAGAGTTCACCTTCAGTCAACATTCAGCACACATCAATCATAAAAACAGCCTTATAAACTTACATTCACCACCTAGGGGTATTTTCGTCGTTTCACTACCCAGGGGTATTTTCGTAATTTTACCTACAGGGGTATTTTCGTAATTTTTCAAAATAAGGTTCCGGGTGATTTGGCAAAATAACGGTATTTTGGTAATTTTCCAACTTGAGGGTATTTCGGTAATTTTGAAATTTGGGGGTATTTTGGTAATTTTGCAAATCTGGGGTATTTCGATAATTTATAAATCTGGGGTATTTCGGTAATTTTGAAATCTGGGGGTATTTCGATAATTTTGAAATTTAGGGGTATTTCGATCATTTACAAATCAAGGGTAATTTGGTAATTTTACAAATCAGGGATATTTTGATGTTGTTGTTCTTTGTTGTTTTGTTTTCTATAGAAAAATTACATTGACTTTGTAAATCGGGTATATTTGCAAATCATGGGTATTTTTTCAAAATAATGATATTTTAGCAATTTTGTGAGAAAAAGCAGTGGTTGGTCCTTTCGGGTTTTAATTATAAGTTTTGGCCTATCAACACGTCCTCATGGTTAGGGTGAGCAGTCCTCGCACCTCCGGTGAAGAGGAGGTGAGTCACTAGGACTACTTAAATACCAAGCTCTCCTCAGTATCCACTCCTAGACATGCGTATATGCATTGCCACACCCTAACTTCGTGACTAGTTCACGAGTTTGTTTGATAAATTAAGTCTTATGGAATTTAAGAAGTTGTTTAAGTTAAGCCTATAGTCCATCAAAGTCTAATTAAACTAGCCTACGTCCCATAAAGCCCATCAAGCCCACATATATATCACACAATGGTTTAGAGTACTTACCTGGTAAACTTGGGCCGGAGACGCAGGTGCCATGCGGAGCTAACAAACCTGTTATCATTTCAAAAAAAAAAACAACATACAAGTTTCAAAAGCCCACCTTTAGAAAACGTTTTGAGCCCAAAAACCCCAAAGTGAATTTTGAACCGGGCTCTGATACCAATTTGTAACACCCCAAACTCGGCCCAAACACTACAACCGGATTTGGCATGTCACTAAGGAAATTTTGTAAAACATGTCGCATTTTCAGAAAAACATTTTGGTAAAGTTTAACCTTTTATTCTGGAAAAATTAATAATTTATAGTTTTAAATAAAATATGCCTTTGTGAATTAAAAACCCAAATTTAAATACATGCCTTAGTTCAATTAAAAATAAAAATTTAAATAACTAAAAGTAATAAAAGCCCGTAATAAAACAAAATATAAACTGGTGGCCCATGGCCTTATTACAACAGATTTAAAATCCATTAAATAAGAATATAAAATAATAACTAGAGTCTTTTCTTTGGATCCAAATGTTCTTTTGCATGACCACTTTGCGCTCCTCTCCAAATTTCAGTCGATGCACTAAATGCTACATGAAATGTTAATTAATTGGTTGAGTCGCGAGACTCGTGTGTGCAACCCTCATGCACCATTAGATTTGGGCCTTAGCCCCATACAACTAAAATAATCAGAATTAATATGCATAATAAAAGTAACATGCAAGCCCAACCCAAATCCTAGGTTTCCATCCGCTACATGCCCCCGTACCAGCCATTCACACCATTGGGGATTTCTACAATCAACCCACACCGCTACACGCCTTGATGGCAGTCGTGTTGCTCATCATCAGATCATGGCCGTAGCCACTACAACAGATCAAGGTAAAAGCCACTACCACTACAACAGATCACGGTAAAAATCGCTACAACAGATCACGGTAAAATCGCTACAACAGATCATGGTGAAAACCGCTACAACATATAACTTCCTTTTTCATCAAACCCAACCCATGCAATCACATAAAATCAATATACTTATATCGTTTAATCGAACATTCACTAACACGATGATTTGTTTTATCCTCTTTGGGTTTCCTCTATTACTTGATTTGGCATTTATCAAAACATATAAGACTTATAATCATATATTAATCAAACAGATCTAGATGGTGGGAAAGTGTTACACACTTGATATCGCGAAATCAATATTCTTAGTCGATATCCTTGTTATCCCGATCTACAACTTTGCTCAAAAGCGGAAAGATGTGAAAATAGAGCCTCTCCTTGAAATCCCGAAAATAACACGACTTGAGTGTTCTTGATCTTTGACTTAGAGATCTAAGCGTTGGACTCCTCTATTGTTTTCTTGATTAAGCACAGCGAGACTTTCTTGAAGAAAATTCGCAACTTCGAGGAGGTGAGACCTAAGAATTTTGGTTTTAGAAGATTTAAGAATTGAAGAGATGGCTAAGAGAGATTTGGCCAATGAATATTAAGGAGAAGAATAGAATAATAGAGATGTGATTTTGGCTTTTAGGATTAGAAGAAAAATAACAATAGAGGTTAAAAGATTCGGCCAACAAGGAAATTTTAGAGAATAAGAAAGGGTGAAGAAAATGGTGGTTTTCGGCTTTTGAGAGGAAGAAGATGAGAAAAGAAAATAAAAGAAAGGCTTCCAAAATTTTGGCACACCCCCTCTTTATATAGAAAACCTATTCCTCCCTTTAACAGAGATTGATTTTCACCAACAACGCCACACATGATAGCTCCTATCCTTTTCCTCATCTTAATCTATTATCTCATCAAAATAGTCTTTATCTTTATTATCCTTAAAGACTAAATCTCTAAATAATAGCCTTTATATGCTTATTATCCACATATAATAAATATAATAAAATTCCCCAAAAAATAGTCTTGTGCAGTCCACTTCCTAATCCTAATGCCAAATTTAACTAACTTAAATTAGAAGATTTGGGCTCCTTAAAACTTAAAATTTGGGCCCTAACACTTAAATTAACTCATTCCACATATTCACCCATTAAGCATAGGCCCAAAAATTTAGGATGTTACACAGCCTATCGTGGCCACGTGCAAAAACCCACTTCTGCGGTAATTCTCTATCAGCGGCGATGGCGGACGGGCATATTACAAATATAGCATTGTAACACCGATCTGGTTGTTATAAAAATTATAAAATAAAATTAATTAAAATTACATAAATAAAAATATTAAATAGTATTGAAAAATTAAAATTATAACTTACCATTATTATTTGATCGGCGAAGATGTGTTTATTATCGAGGCAATTAATTCTCGACCATTGCCAACACGATCGAATATTTCTTAATTTAAATAAAAGTAATTCAAAAACTTTTAAATAGGGTTTTTGTAAAAATTATAGGACTTTTGTGAAATTTGAGAGTTTGAGAAATTTGAGAGAAAGTTGAGAGAAATTGTAAAAGGACTTTTGTGTGAAAAATTGAAGGGGCTTTTATAGTTTTTTTTTTTTTTTTTTACAATTGGTGGCCAAACGGTAAAAAAAAAATAGAAAGGAAAAACGCGTCCCTAGGGGAGTGTTTTGCCACATCGACAAAAGCGCCCTCAAGGACACGATTTTACTGATGTGCCAAAAACACTCCCCCAGGGATGCGCTTTCCTGCCACATACCCTGACATCGCGCTGACATGAACGCGCTTTAGAGGAAAATGACCCATTCCGATAAATAATTAAATAATAGGTCTATTTCCGTAATTTTTTTTACAAAAGGCATTTTTTTTATAAATTGGCCAAAAGTTTATTGGAGAAAAGTTTAAAAAATATTTCTATTGAAATATCATTTTTATTCGAATATATAAAATATACATCATAATTGTGTTAAAATTTGAGGTGGCAAAAATAAAAATTTTAAAATAAAATCATGAAAATCAAATTGATTGTAGGCCTTAAATTTTATATTTAATTTATTTCATTAAAAATAAAACAAAATCCAATTCTCTCTTCTTCTTTTTCAACAACTTATTAATAGATTTTAAGGATGTTGAAATGATTAGCCAAAACAATTAATATTAATTAAATTAATCAAATTTTTAATTCTCTAATCTTTAACGACTAATTAAACTAAAAACTAAAATATTTGAGATAATTTGGTCCGCCAACCAAATCAACTAAAATTTATATGTTTTTGTTTTTATTAAAATAAGTATAAAGCATATAAAAAAATTATAATGTTCAAATGATGTAATTATCCGAATTAAAACTACAAATAATTAGTATTATTAATTATTAAGTTTGGTTAATTCGATTAATTACTCAATTTTAAATCAAATTAACCGATAATTGAACTTTCAAAAAAAATTATTAACCGACCTCCAATCAAATTAGAGCGATTAATCGAATTAAATCAACTCGATCAATTAATTCAATTTTAACCTAATTTTGAACCCCTAACAGATTCATTATGTTCTAAGGTATTGATAGATTGTTTCATTAGGTTTTACGTCAAGACCTATAACTTACAATAATTCTAGTGAAAAAGATTATGAAAGATAAATAAATAATCTGTCAAAGTTTATACTATATACATCACACTTTCTCTTAATTATATCAGTTTAATTGGAGCATTTCCATTGCCGAATAACCACCGAATTGTACAATATTTTAAAAAAAAAAAAGTTATATTCCCATCTCACTATAATTTCCACCAAAATTTGATGTGTGTTTTTAAAGATAAATTTTGGTGGTTTTAATTAAGTAATCTTTCAGTAATACCCCAGAATAACTCTTGCAGTAGCCCTAAATTAATGAATTTAAAATTAATTAATCATTAACTCAGACTTGAATATTAAATAGTTTTGTTTAAGTTGTGGTACAAGGCTTGTAAATTGGCTGATAGCATGTAACGTGGGGTGACGTTTCCAAATCTGATCTTTCTTTTTTCAAGGAAAAAAAAAATGAATTCAAATTGAAATTTGGTTATATCGAATGTAGATTTTTTAATTCAAATTCGCAGTGATAGTGACATTAATGTGCATGCTAGGAACATATCACTGTTATTCTCTCATCTCGATTAATATTGATGGGATGCATATTTATTTGATGGGATGCATTTTATTCTTTTTTTTCTATAATTTTATGTTTTTCTTTAACATGACGAAAGTTGACATACGTGGAAATTATTGTAACATTTTAAAATATTTATAATAATTTAATAGTTATAATTAAAAAGTTAAAAGTAGTCCAAAGTTGTTACTAGTTTTAGTGATGAGTTATGTCTTTTGTTACCAAGAGTTATGTCACTTAATTATTAATAAAGAGTCATAATTATTGAAATAGATATCTATTGAATAATTATATTTATTGTTAAAAGATGTGACTATCTATTGGACAAATATATCTTTATGAAGAGACATAATAACTCTTGTAAATAGGAGTGAAATTTCATTTGTATGGTACACAAAAAAACATAGAAAGAAAGTTTCTTTCTATTCTTCCACCATCTTTTATATTCCTAGATTATTCTATAAAAAATTACTGCAGAAATTCTTTATAGAAATTGATATCCTTGTGATGCTCCGCTCAGTGCTGGGTACTGTTTCCATCAGCAGAAAACATAGACGGTCATTGAGATTTATTGTATCCGCGAGATTCATTTGTCAGTAACTCATTTGCATACCATAATATAGGTGGGGACGAATACAACCTTAAAGAAAATGACATTGATACATGCCTTGAAGCTTTCGTTAATTTCTCATAAGTTCATTTTATCCCCTCACACTAATACAAGTCGCCTTTCTGTAGTATGATTTGACCACGTAATATTGCTTAATATTAGTTAAACATTAGATAACCATTGAGCCAATATTTGTTTCCATTTTGCTTTGCGTGCAAAAAACCATTAAGGACAATATACAAAGAGTATTAATGTAATTAATGAATATTACTAGTTAAACCAATTTTTTCAAATGATACAAGTGTACATAGACGAAAATACTATCCTTAAAAGCACAAGATCCTACATAGATATGGTTTTTAGGTCATATGGCATGTACCTAGGTTGGTAGGCTTGTTGCTTAAGATAATGATTTGGTAATTTTAGTAGTTAACTTATAATGTTATAATGGTTGGATTTAATCTTTTCGCTATTAGCTAAAAATGTTTGTTTATATTGGCTTCATTCTGTGAATTGGTTAGTTAAGTGTTGATGCATTGAAGGTCATGATTTGGTGATATTTGAATGCATTTCTATAGGTTGATTTGATGATTATATTTTAAGGTAAGTTTGGTTCAATTGGTTAAGGTTTTGGATACTTGAAATTGTGTAATTTTGGTTATTTGATCATTAAGTCTCAAGATAGAACGAACTTGTGACGAGACCATAAGAAAAAATTTCACTTAATAGCCTGATGTCTTGAGACATATCTAGTTAGTCTCGAGACAATTGCTTCTAGGTCTTAAGACAAGTGTCTTTTGTCTCGAGACAGAAGGACATCAGCTAAATTAATTTTGCCCTGTTATAGCTCTCGAAAAAAAAAAATCCCCTTGTCTCAAGACATTCAAACATCAAAACAAATATAGGAAAACATAGAAGTCTCGAGACATAAAGGACCTTGCCTCGGGACACAACATGGCATGTCTCGAGACATGTTAACTTCGAAGCTAAAATTTCTAGAATAAATTATAGCCTGTCTTGAGACATGAAGTCCCCTATCTCAAGACATAACCTTGAACTTTGCAAATGGTTCTAAGTTCGAACTCTAAACTTGTATTATATTCTGCTTAAACCTTGAATGATTAGATTAGATACTAATTGTAATTTATGTGATTTCATTAGGTGAAATGTGTGTATAATTGATGTGAGTTGCTTCAACAACGTAATGTGATATCACACATTCAGATTCAGCGATCGGGTCGAGTGTGGGTTGGCACAAGATCTCCACCAATACCAACTCTGTTATAGGTTTCCACGAAGTGAGCAATATGTTGATGTGGATTTCTTTTTCCATCGAACTATTGGAATTTTGGAGGTTTATAATTTTTAAGCTTTCTCAGACGATCAATCCTTTGTCTGTATGGCTTTGAGTATGTATACAAAGGTGGATCAACACTTTCAAATTGGTCTTTTATAGCTTCTTTGATGAGCTCTTTGAGTTAACCAACACTGAAAGTGTAACACCCCAAACCCGGCCTAGAAGTCTAGACCGAACTAGAGATGCCACATTGATCACCGAAGTGATCGCAGGAAATTTCACAAAATAATTTATCTCAGCAAACCAAAATCGTCTAACATATGTGAATAAAACATAAATCAGAAACTGTACCACAACATTATAAATCATTACAGAGCTTTAACCTAGTAACAAATAAAACCAAAATTAAAAATACTCATAGTTTATCCCTCAAGACTGCCTGAGACCTCTGCATATTGAGTCTAGCATCCGAAATCGAAGTGGTACCTGAAAGGGGAAACAGAAGGGGGGTGAGCTACTCGAGCTCAGTGTGAGATCAAGACCGGTAAGGCTACGGATACAAAAATAAAATAGAAATAGAAAGGCTTAGAAGCAGTTCAAGTTCAGTGGCGATGCAGAACCAACCTACCAAACTCAACCAACTGGACAATATATACATATAAAGAAAACCTTACCATCAGATGACAGTTGAGCATATTCACCAATAATCAACATAACCCATATGTAACTTTATAGTCATATGGCCCAATCAGACACAGTAGCGGAAACTCTCAACAGTTAGAAAATGGGTCTAAGCCCTTTCCAGAATTAGAATCAGTTTGGGCCTTAGCCCATCACACACGGTTCCCTTAGGCACGAACGTCTTTCAGTCGAATAATACAATGAAACATTTCAATCAATCAGACACTCAAATATTTTAGTCAAGCAGTCACTCAGATATTGCAGTCACAGTATCACATTCAGTTATAGTGTCAATCAGATGCATATAAGTGCAAATGAGTTATAAAATAACCCACCCATCTAGCCAACACACCATCTCCGTCCAACCCTACACTTATTGTGGGGATTAAATCAACCCACCCATCCATGCACTCCGAATAGGACCTCGAAAAACCCATCCAACCTTATATCCAGTAGGATGTCATCTTGGGTTGCCCGGCAACGATGATCATCAGTATTGTCCACTACCCTCAGCGAATTGGGACCGCCCTCGACCCTCTGGGAATTGGGCTATCAGAATACAGATAAACTGCTAAATCGTAAATTACGCAGTAAAGCTAGCGTATAAGCTGTATTGTGTAATACGGTAATCTGTGGTATAGACGTGGAGTAGGAACTACCAGATCAGATGATGGTACGTAGCATAGCTAAAGTACATGCGGTATAGTGCAATTCAATAATCTGCTATACCGATGAGTTGCAATAAGACCGCCAGATCAAATAGTGGTATGTAGCGTAGCTAACGTACATGCGGTACAGTGCAATGCGGTAATCCACTATACCGTTATGATGTCATCCCGAGTTGCTCGGCAACAATGATAATCCCCGTTGTCCATGACCCTCAGGGTATTGGGACTATCAGAATGTAGATAAACTACTAAATCATAAATCTCCCTTCTCTTCAACATCCCAACCCAAAATACTTTATATGCAGATGTATATATGCAAATGTATGTATACAGTTACACCAAATCAGAATACAGTCTCAGGCAGTCATTCAAAAGCAGTCACTTACAGACAGTCAATCACAATCAGTCGATCAATTTCACGAGTGTGTACACTCGTACACTCAAACTCAGCATCAAGCTTGTCACACAACTAATCACATATCACTTACATATCAACTCAGATCAGAGTCATAGTTACCCTCAGTAAAGCTTAGTCAAGGTTTAGAACGCATTGATTTGAGATTACAAACAAATCGACTTAAATTTAGATTCCGGCGAGCTAGGGCCACACACCCGTGTGCTCCGGCCTTGTGGGGATCTAAACGCCATGTGATGAGTGGCACACGGCCGTGTGACATAAGGACATGACCGTGCGAACAGGCTGTGTAACTCACTATCCAATTTCGATAAAATCAAGTGCAGGGCAGACACGACCATGTGAAGGTGTCACACGCTCGTATGGCCATCAGACATGACCGTGTGTTCTATAACACACGCTCATGTGGAATCCCTTGGCCCAAAATCAGTCACACGGCCGTGCGTCCCGAAACACACGCCTGTGTAGAAGCCCTAATTTCCTCAAACCAATCACACGACCGTGTGGCCAGGCCGTGTGACCCCAAAACTCAGAATCCCTAATTCCTAAATCCACACGCCCGTGTGCCTTAAGGACAAGGTCATGTGAAAATCGATAAAATCCCCAAAATCGGTCACACGTCCATGTGGCCAGGCCGTGTGGCACCCAAAATCGACTGGAAACCTTAATTCACAAATCCACACAGCCGTGTGCCTCGACACACGCCCGTGTGGCCATCGGGAGGCTATGAAACCACCCTAACTCAGCCCCAAAAATGCTATTTTGGCCACCAAAATCGTCCCTAACCTATGCCCTATCAAAGTATATTAGAATTCAACGATTTCCCTTCACTTCTATCGTGTAGAAACTCAAAAACAATGGGGTAACACATAGATACAAAAACCTAAAGGAAAAGGGATTCACAAAACAAAATAACAATTAATAAGGAAGAGTAGACAAGATCTGAATCCCACACCTAATTCGACGACGAAGGAGGCGACAGAGCAACAGAAATCCCGAACCACAGTTAAAAATGATAGAGAAATAGGAGAAAGCAAAAAAAAGAAAATAAAGGGGAAAAGGGAGAAGAAACGTCCAATCAAAAATTAAAACTAAAAATAATAATAATTTTACTTAAAAAATATCAAATTATTATAATAAAATAATAACTAAATGACATAAATAAAAAGTCCACAAATTATCTCCCTAGCTCACGCAGGGATTCAATCACAAGACCTCCGCCAATTTAACACACATCTTAACCACCAGACCAGCAGGCCCATTCTTGTCACTAAATTGTACAATTAGACACATATATGCAATCTCCCTACTATCCGTATGCTTAAAGATCCAAACTTATAGGCCCAAAATTTGGGGCGTTACAATTCACCCCTTCTTAAAAAAATTTCATCCCTAAAATTTCCAACTAACGGAACAGTCGTATAAACAAACTACACCACTACGTTCCTGCTGCGCACTCTAATCCCAAGGCTCTACCACACTAAACTTGAACTTAGAATCTCTCACATACACCCAGAACACTTAACCACTAAAGTAAATACAGATTTGACACATACACCTACTGTGCTTAAATCAAGACACCCAAACATTTCCAATTATACCTGATTCAAAAATGTCAGGGACAATCTCGAACCCGATGCTCAGTGGACCCGTATCTCAGACACGCTCTTAACTTCCTCCAATAATTGCCCGCATGGCGCTTCTTACAGTGCTTACAAAATGGTACGTTCGTGCCCCCACTAGCACTACCTTTAATACCAGTCAGGTGCGTCCTAACATGCTTCGCAGATCGAGGCTCCAACCTCAGAGAAATGCGATCTCTCTTTTTCCCACAGTCCATATACTTAGCTTGGAGCGTCTCATTAATCTCTCTCATCTTAGCTCCAAACACTTCCTCTAGCACTTCCCTCACTACTGGGGTCAGTGCCTCAGTACCAAGCTCCGGGTTATCGCTACCCGAAGTTGGCAGAATCACATTGTCTACCGGCTCCTCAATAGTCTCATGTTTCGAAGAAACAGAAGATGCGTTACAATCCTATTTTCCCTCAGAATCCATACCAGTACTATCGCTAACATAGGAAATCTACATCTCCAAAAAGCAACACAGAATAAGTACAAAATCTAAATTTCAAATTTCACAATTTCGAGTTTCTACCTAGACCAACACTGGAAGCTCAAACAGTTTATTCCCGTAACTCACTTTCAAAATATAATCCTTTTCAATTTTCTGTGGTACAACTTTTTAAGGGTTTTCCAAAATTATCTATTTGCACAAACATTCACGTAGAAAACACAGGCCGAGTTTTTGCAAACCTAGCTCTGATACCACTAAATGTAACTCCTCAAACTCTGCCTAGAAGTCTAGACTAAACTCGGGATGCCACATTGATCACCGAATTGATCGTAGGAAATTTCACAAAATAATTTATCTCAGTAAACCAAAATCGTCCAACATATGTGAATAAAACATAAATCGAAAACTGTACCACAACATTATAAATACTTACAGTTTAAGCTTTAACCAAATAACAAATAAAACCAAAATTAAAAATACACATAGTTTATCCCCCAAGACTATCCGAGACCTCCGCATACCGAGTCTAGCATCCAAAATCGAAGTGGTACCTGAAAGGGGAAACAGAAGGGGGTAAGCTACTCGAGCTTAGTGTGAGATCAAGACTGGTAAGGTTACGGATACAAAAATAGAACAAAAATAAAAAGGCTTAGAAGCAGCTCAAGTTCAATGGCGATGCAGAACCAACCTACCGAACTCAACCAACCGGACGATATATACTTATAAATCAAACCTTACCGTTAAATGACAGTTGATCATATTCACCAATAATCAACATAACCCATATGTAACTTTATAGTCATATGGCCTAATCAGACACAGTAGCGGAAACTCTCAATAGTTACAGACTAGGTCTAAGCCCTTTCAAGAATCAGAATCAGTTTGGGCCTTAGCCCATCACACATGGTTCCCTTAGGCACAAACACCTTTTAGTCGAATAATACAATCAGACATTTCAGTCAATCAGACACTCAAATATTTCAGTCAAACAGTCACTCAGATATTGCAGTCACAGTATCACATTCAGTCATAGTGTCAATCAGATGCATATGAGTGCAAATGAGTTATAAAATAACCTATCCATCCCGCCAACACACCATCTTCGTCCAACCCTACACTTACTGTGGGGATTAAATCAACTCACCCATCCCTGCACTCCAAATAGGACCTCGAAAAGCCCATCCAACCTTATACCCTATAGGATGTCATCTCGAGTTTCCGATAATGATGATCATCAGCATTGTCCACAACCCTCAAGGAATTGGGACTGCCCTCGACCCTCTGGGAATTGGGCTATCAGAATGCAGATAAACTGCCAAATCGTAAATTACGCAGCAAAGCTAGCGTATAAGCTGTACTGTGTAATACGGTAATCCCAGGTACAAACGTACAATAGGAACTGACAGATCAGATAATGGTACGTAGCGTAACTAACGGATATGAAGTATAGTGCAATGCGGTAATCTGCTATACCAATGAGTTGCAGTAAGAGCGCTAGATCAGATAGTGGTACGTAGCATAGCTAACGTACATACGATATAGTGCAATGCGGTAATCCACTATACCGTTCTGATGTCATCCTGGGTTGCCCTGAAACGATGATAATCTGCGTTGTCCACGACCCGCAAGGTATTGAGACTATCATAATATAGATAAACTGCCAAATCGTAAATCTCCCTTCTCTTTAACATCCCAACCTAAAATACTTTATATGCAGATCTATGTATAAAAATGTATATATGCAGTTACACCAAATCAGAATACAGTCTCAGGTAGTCATTCAGAAGTAATCACTTATAGACAGTCAATCACAATCACTCGATCAATTTCACGAGTGTGTACACTCGTACATTCAAACTCAGCATCAAGCTTGTCACACAACCAATCACATATCACTTACATATCAACTCAGGTTAGAGTCATAGTTACCCTCAGTAAAGCTTAGTCAAGGTTTATAATGCATTGATTTGAGATTACAAACAAATCAACTTAAATTCAGAATCCAGTGAGTTAGGGCTACACGCCCGTGTGCTTCAGCCGTGTGGAGCAATCCAGGCCTTATGGGGATCTAAACGCCCATATGATAAGTGGCACATGGCCGTGTGACAGAGGCACACACCCGTGTGACATAGCATCACGACCGTGCGAACAGGCTGTGTCACTCACTGTCTAATTTCGATAAAATCAAGTGCAGGGAGACAATACCATGTGAAGGTGTCACACGCCCGTGTGGCCATCAAACATGGCCGTGTGTCCTATAACACACGCCTGTGTGGAATCCCTAGGCCCCAAATCAGTCACACAGTCGTGTGACCCCAAAAATCAGAATCCTTAATTGCCAAATCCACACGCCTATGTGCCTTAAGGACACGGTCGTGTGAAAATTGACAAAATTTCCAAAACGACCACATGCCCGTGTGGCCAGGCCATGTGGTGCCCAAAATCAGTCGAAAACCCTAATTCATAAATCCACACGGCCGTGTCCCTTGACACACGCCTGTGTGGCTGTCGTGAGGCTACAAAATTGCCCCAACTCAGCCCTAAAAATGCCATTTTGGCCACCAAAATCGTTCTTAAGCTATCCCCTATCAAAGTATATTAGAATTTAATGATTTCCCTTCACTTCTATCGTCTAGAACCTCAAAAACGAGGGGGTAACACAAAGATACGAAAACCAAAAGGAAAAGGGATTTGCAAAACAAAATAATAATTAATAAGGAAAGAGTAGACAAGATCCGAATCCCACACCTTAATTCGATGATGGAGGAGGCGACAGAGGAGCAAAAATCCCAAAACCACAGTTAAAAATGTTAGAGAAATAGGAGAAAGCAAAAGAAAGAAAATAGAGAGGAGAGGGAGAAGAAGCGTCCAATCGACAATTAAAAATAAAAATAAAAATAATAATAATAATTTTACTTAAAAAAATCAAATAATTATTATAATAAAATAATAACTAAATGACATAAATAAAAAGCCCACATATTATCTCCCTAGCTCATGCAGGGATTCGATCACAAGACCTCCGCCAATCCAACACACATATTAACCACCAGACTAGCAGGCCCATTCTTGTCGTTAAATTGTACAATTAGACACATATATTCAATCTCCCCACTATTCGTATGCTCAAAGCTCCAAACTTCTAGGCAAAAAATTTGGGGCGATACATAAAGCTTCATTAATTGTTGGTTAAAGATCTTTGGCAACTTGTAAATTTAACGATCAATCCTTCGTGTGTATGGATTTGAGTATATATATGAAGGTGGATCAACACTTTCAAATTTGTCTTTTATAGCTTCTTTGATGAGCTCTTTGAGTTGACTAACACTGAAAACTTCATTAATTGTTGGTTAAAGATCTTCGACAACTTATACATTGGACTTCTTACCACTTTTTTTTTTGTAAATTCTCATGTTGGACTTCTTCATTAGTTCGCCCCTTCCCAGAAAAATCAATGATCCTTTTCATTTTTTTTTTTGCTTGGGATGCCACTTTTTCTTCCAATGATACGGTGCCTATTGTCATGACATACATCCCTCCGAATTTTGTCTTAAGGGAAATGTTGGAATGGATTTATCACTTGGTTGACTATCTTTCTCCTTAAATGATAATCGACAATCTATGTTTAATCTATTAGTAGAAACTTCTTCTAAGTCATGTGTAACAGTCTGGTTTATACCCTAGTCGGAACAGTGGTTTCGGGACCAAAAATCCCAGTCAGTATAATATTTTAACATTATTTTCTATGTCGTTGATATGTGACTAAGTATGTGGTGAAGTTTCGTAAGTTTATTTATCCGTCTGTGCACTTAATTTGACAAAAGCATTGAATTGCATTAAATGTGAAAGTTGCTTGTTAATTGTTAAAGTGCTTAAGTGATGTGGCTTTTGAATATTGTGGCCTTAATAGGCAAATAATCCAAAAACATGGTTAGTGGACGGCAAGCTATTAAAGGCATGAGTGTTGTATGTTTTAATAATGGTTATTATTTTTATGTTAATGTATATGATATTTTATATTATATGAATTTTATAATCTATTAGTTGAGAATAAAAGAAACTGAGTTAGTGGCTTTATATTATTCATCTTTTTGCCGAAAACACAAAAAAGAAAAGAAAAGAGAAAGAAGCTTGGTATGCGGCCTTTGTAAGCTTAAATCCAAGGGTAGTTTTTGATCGATTTTCGATAATTTCTACGTTTTTGTAATCGTTGCTTTGAGAACTACAAAATCCATATTTTTATTTTGTGAATTGATGATGTTTTTGTGAGATGCCATTGATGATATGTTAAGCTCTTTGATGATTTTTGGTGCTAAATGAAAGATATGAGATAGATGAACATACTTTGTTCTTGAATTTTTGATGAATTTAGATAATTAGGGCTAAACTGAGAAAATAGTAAATTGATGGAATAAATTGCAAATTTAACGAAATGTGTGGACTAGTATGAGCATGGGTAGTATTTGGTTAAGCATGTGTTTGCGCAAATTTGGTGTATTTGATGTTTTGAGAAAATTTGGACTAAATTATCTAAATGTAAAAAGGTGAGGGCTAAATTGTAAATAGCCCTAAATGAGTATATTTGGATCAAATTAAATGAAATAGTGAATAAAATGATTAATTTTGAATATGTTTAAATCAAGAACTGAGGAAAATGGACTTAGATCGCGGGAAAGAGAAAGTTAACGAGTAGCTGTTTTCATTCCGAAATATCGAATCTAGGTAAGTCACTATGCTAATAAATGTATTCGTATGATAATATACTTGTTCGTATGACTAATGTTGATAATGTATACCCATGAGAATATATGCTTATGAATTCCGAGATGAGTCTGACATAGTGATTAAGTTTGAGAAGTCCCGATCGAACTTAAGAATAGATAGTATTAGCTATGTCATGACATAGGTATCTGTTCTGTTTTATCATGTAAGACCACGTCTGGGACGTTGGTGTTGATTTGAAATTTCATATAAGACCTTATTTGGGACGTAGGCATCATTATCTGATTACATATAAGTCCTCGTCTGGGACGTAGGCATCATTATCTGATTATATATAAGACCTCGTTTGGGACGTAGGCATCATTATCTAATTACATATAAGACCTCGTCTGGGACGTAGGAATCATTATCTGATTACATATAAGACCTCGTCTGGGACGTAGGCATCATTATCTGATTACATAAAAGACTTCGTCTGGGACATAGGCATCATTATCTGATACATAGGCATCATTATCTAATTATATATAAGACCTCGTCTGGGATGTAGGCATCATTATCTGATTACATATAAGACCTCGTCTGGGACGTAGGCATCATTATCTGATTACATAGAAGACCTCGTTTGGGACATAGGCATCATTATCTGATTACATAAAAGACCTCGTCTGAGACGTAGGCATCATTATCTGATTACATATAAGACTTCATCTGGGACATAGGCATCATTATCTGATTATATATAAGACCTCGTCTGGGACGTAAGCATCATTATCTGATTACATATAAGACCTCGTCTAGGACGTAGGCATCATTATCTGATTAGATATAAAACCTCGTCTGGGACGTAGGCATCATTATCTGATTATATATAAGACCTCGTCTGGGACGTAGGCATCATTATCTGATTATATGTAAGGTCTTGTTTAGGACGTTGGCATTGTGCTACTATTCCGAGCTTTCTGAGTATCCTACTAGGTTCCTAAGGGTTCAATGGGTAAGACTATGATATGAATGTCAAATCCAAACTATGAACAATTATGTGATATTAAGTTCAATCCAGGTACGTTGTCTATACACGATTTGTATATGTAAGGTAAGTATCTAAGTGATCTTACTATGGTGATAAGTACATGGAATTTGTGATATGGTGAGAATTGTTTTGGCTAGATGAGCTATGTGTTCATATGATTCTTGAATGGTGAAAATGGCTAATGTGGTTAAAAGTGTATGAACCAAAACAAATATATGAAAGTTTTCCAAGTGATTGATATATGCTTTCCACACCAAGTTTATTTGTATATGACTTACTAAGCTTTTGGAAAGCTTACTCTGTGTATGTGTTTTCTCTGTTTTATAGGTCGTCGAAGCTACTGAAGGCTCGGGATTATCAAGGATCGTCATCACACTACAAAAACTTATTTTGGTACCCTTTTGAAAATGTATATGGCTAATTATGGTATGTATATGCTAGATAGGTGTATATGTTTATGAAGTGAGCATGGCCATGTGTATTGGCAAACTTTTGAGTTGATAAATGTTTGAATGAAAGAGTTATGAAGCATATATTTAGTATGTTTTGATGCATATGAAATGGTTAAGTTTTGGTTAAGCAAATGGCTGATACATGTTTGAAATGATGTAGGATTTAGTTTGTAGTTTGGTATGAATGGAATTGGTATTGAATGTATGGATGAAGTGAACCATTTGATATATTTTGGTTGCCATATAAGCATATTATGTTTAGGTATATATTGCTGGTAGGAAGACCTTAAGTGGGTGGCATTTGGCCTTGTAAAAGGGCCTATAATGTCACACGGTTGAGGCACACAGTCGTGCCTAAGACCATGGGTAAATTGGCAGAATATGGCTTAAATTGCACACGGCTTCGACAAGGGTGTACTTGGTGGCTGTGTGAGAAATGACAGAATGTGATCTATTGTACACGGCCTTAGCACACGGGCGTGCTTGGTGACCGTGTTGGTTTTGGCAGTATATAGCCATGGGGAAGGCACACGGGTGTGTCAAGTAGCCATGGGAGAGGCACGGCCTACCCCCATGGCCGTGTGTCCCCTGCATTTAGAAAATTTTTAGTTTTCCTTGAAATTTAGTATGCTTTCAATTTAGTCCCGACTCAATTATTATCATGCTAAAGGTCTCGATGATCTACATAAGGGACATTATGTTAGATATTATTGAATGCATGAATGATTAATTCTATAAATGTTTTTGATCTATCTGGTAATGCCTTTAACCCTAATTCAGCGACGGATACGGGATAATGGTGTTACATTTGATTGGTATCAGAGCTACGGTTTAGTCGATTCTTAGACTAATGTAGCATGTCAGAGTCTAGCTATACATGCCATAATATTTGAAATGTGATAGTGTGATGAATCCTGACGTATAAATGTGATTTCTGTATAGCAATGGATCCCAAAAGAGCCATAGCTGACGACGTAGAAAGTGATGTGCCTGCTCCCGTGCAAGGGACAGAGCTTTCTGATTTAAGACCCGCTACGAGCGATCAGGAGGGAGAAGCTAAGCAAGCTTTTTTCCAGATGATGAGTGAGTGGTTCACTCAATTCATGAAAAATAACCCGACTATTTCGCAACCCCCGTCCCCGGTTAATCCTCCTCAGACTACAGTTGTGCCACCGGTTATGTATCCGAATCTGTTGAACAAGCCTCCAGTTGATAAGATTTGTAAGTATGGGGCTGAAGAATTTTGAGCTATTAATGATGATAATATCGAAAAAGTTAATTCTGAAGCTCGTAATGAAAGAAAAAGATCGATAAGTAATTTCTCTCAACCTTTGACGAAGAAATATAGAGATGCAAGCAATAGATTAAATTTTTCAATCGGACATACGAGTAGAAATCGTGTAAGACCAAATGTTGGTCTAGGAACTCAAGCCCAAATTGAATCAAAGGATGGAAGTACTAAAAGCAATAAACCTGAGTGTAGACAGTGTGAAAGATGACATGTGGGAAAATGTTGGGGCAAGTACAACAATAGAGTTTATTATAAATGTGGATCACGAAATCACTTCATTCGAGAATGCCCAACGATGGCGGGTGTTGAAAATGTCAGATCCGAGCGACTCAAGTGTAAGCATTGTAATAAAAGATGTTCGAGGAATTATAGATTGAATAATCAAGCTTGCTTCAGATGTGGATCGTTAGATCATTATATTCGAGACTGCCCAAAGTCTATTGAACAAGAGATTATTCAGAACCCGAGATCTGAGAATATTTCAGCGCGAGGTAGATCTCCTCAAAATGCAAGAAACGTCAATAGTAGTCAGAGAACTACTAGAGATACTGTTGCGAGATCTGAAGCTATAGCGTCGGCCAGAGCGTGTGCTATCCGAGCTCGGGAGGAAGCTTCATCTTCAGATGTTATAATGGGTACTTTTACACTTTATGATACCTATGTGATTGCTTTGATAGACCCTGATTCTACTCATTTCTATATATGCATGAACTTAGTATTCAGTAAGACTTTTCCTGTAAAGTCTACTGAGTTTGTTATAAAAGTATCGAACCCCTTAGGTAAAAATATTCTAGTTGACAAAGTAGGTAAGAACTACCCGTTAATGTTCGAGATATCTGTTTCCCTGCTGATCTGATACTATTACAGTTTGATGAGTTTGATATAATTCTGGGAATGGACTGGTTGACATTGCATGATGCTATTGTGAATTGTAAAAGAAAGATTATTGATTTGAGTCGTCAGAATGGTAAAATAGATCATATTGAGTCGAATGATTTAAATAGATTACTTGCTGTGATATCTGTGTTGAAAAGTCAGAATTAAATTAAAAAGGGGTTATGAGGTATATTTTGCTTATGTGATTGATTTGAAAGTAACTGAAAAGAAAGTTGAATCGGTGCCAGTAATCTGTGAGTTCTCTAATGTTTTCTATGAATAATTGCCGCGATTATCTCTGATTTGTGAAATTGAATTTGGTATAGATCTATTCCCTAGTACAACCCATATTTCAATAGCTCCGTACAGAATGGCATCAATGGATTTGAAAGGGTTAAAGTCATAGTTGCAAGAATTAACTTACAGAGGGTTCGCAAGACCGAGTTCTTCACCTTGGGGTACTCCTGTTCTATTTGTGAAAAAGAAAGAGTTGAATCTGCAATAGTGAAGATGGTTAGAGTTATTGAAAGACTACGAGCTTGTAATAGATTATCACCAGGGTAAAGCTAATGTAATTGCCGATGCGTTGAGTTGAAAGTCACTGTGTGCATTACGTGCTATGAATGCTCAATTAGATTTGTTTGATGATAGTTCAGTGTTGGCTGAATTGAAAACAAAACTGTTGTTTTTACAGCAGATATGTGATGCTCAGAAAGTTGATAATGAAATGTTAGCGAAACGAGCTCAGTGTGATTCAAATTCTAATTCCTAGTTTCGAGTTGTTGATGATTGCTTGAGACTTCGAGATCGAATCTGTGTTCTAAGAAATCTGGAACTGATTCAATTGATTTTGGGTGAAGCACATAACAGTCGCCTATCTGTCCATCCGGGAAGTACAAAGATGTATCATGATTTGAAGCAACACTATTGGTGGTCTGGCATGAAACGAGACATTTCTGACTTTATTTCAAAATGTTTAGCTTGTCAGCAAGTGAAAGTAGAATATCAAGTTTAAATGCAGGTTATTACTGACCAATTTTGATTCCTGAATGGAAATGGGATAGAGTAACGAGGGACTTTATTTCTAGTTTGCCTCTGACTTTGAGAAAGAAAGATACAATATGGGTCGTAGTTGACCGATTGATGAAATCTGCCCATTTTATTTTGGTAAGATCTAACTATTCACTCGAGAGATTAGCTAAGCTTTATATTTTTGAAATTGTGAGATTGCACGGGGTGCCACTAACTATTGTGTCAGATAGGGATCCGAGATACACATCGTGATTCTGGAAGAAATTGCAAGACGCTTTAGGTACGAAATTGCATTTCAGTATAGCTTTTCATCCGCAAACGGATGGTCAATCCGAGCGAATTATTTAGATTCTCGAAGATATGTTAAGATGCTGTGTACTTAAGTTTAATGGTTCGTGGGAACAATACCTGTCGTTCATTGAATTTGTGTATAACAATAGTTTTCAGTCAAGCATCAAAATGGCACCATGTGAAGCTCTGTACGGACGTAAATGTCGTACACCTCTGTATTGGACTGAACTTAGTGAGAATAAGTTATACGGCGTTGATTTGATAAAGGATACAGAACAAAAAGTGAAATTGATCCGAGATTGTTTGAAAGCAGCATCCGATCGTCAGAAGTCTTATGCAGATTTGAAATGAAAAGATATAGAATTTGAGATCGGTGATAAAGCATTTTTGAAAGTGTCTCCGTGGAAGAAAGTACTTCGATTCGGATGAAAAGGCAAGTTCAGTTCCAGATTTATCGAACCGTATGAGATTATTGAACGTATAGGGTCTGTTGCTTATATATTAAAGTTGCCTTCTGAGTTAGAAAAGATACACAATGAATTTCATGTCTCGATGCTTCGTAGATATCGATCTGATCCGTTGCATGTGATTATTCCATCTGAAATTAAAATTTGATCTGATATGACATATGAAGAGGAACCGAAACGTATCTTATCTCGTGAAGTGAAAGAATTGAGAAACAAGAAAACTTCATTAGTAAAAGTATTGTGGAATCGACCTGGATTAAAAGAGGCTACGTGGGAGCCTGAGAACTCAATGAGACATCAATATTTGACTCTGTTTAATGGTAAGATTTTAGGGGACGAAAATCCCTAAGGGGGAGAATTATAACAGTCCAGTTTATACCCTAGTCAGAACAGTGTTTCGTGACCACAAATTCGAGTCAGTATAATATTTTAACATTATTTTCTATGCCGTTGATCTGTGACTAAGTATGTGGTAAAGTTTCGTAAGTTTATTTATCCGTCTGTTCGCTTAATTTAACAAAAGGATTGAATTGCATTAAATGTGAAAGTTGCTTGTTAATTGTTAAAGTACTTAAGTGATGTGGCTTTTGAATATTGTGGCCTTAATAGGCAAATAAGCCAAAAACATGGTTAGTGGACGACAAGCTATTAAAGGAATGAGTTTTGTATGTTTTAATAATGGTTATTATTTTTATGTTAATGTATATGATATTTTATATTATATGAATTTTATAATCTATTAGTTGAGAATAAAAGAAAATGAGTTAGTGGCTTTATATTATTCATCTTTTTGCCGAAAACACAAAAAAGAAAAAAAAAAGAGAACGAAGCTTGGTATTCGGCCTTTGTAAGCTTAAATCCAAGGTTAGTTTTTGATCGGTTTTCGATAATTTCTACGTTTTTGTAATCGTTGCTTTGAGAGCTACAAAACCCATATTTTTATTTTGTAAATTGATGATGTTTTTATGAGATGCCATTGATGATATGTTACGCTTTTTGATGATTTTTGGTACTAAATGAAAGATATGAGATAGATGAACATACTTTATTCTTGAATTTTTGATGAATTTAGCTAATTAGGGCTAAATTGAGAAAATAGTAAATTGATGGACTAAATTGCGAATTTGATGAAATGTGTGGACTAGTATGAGCATGGGTAGTATTTGGTTAAGCATGTGTTTTTGTAAATTTGGTGTATTTGATGTTTTGAGAAAATCTGGACTAAATTGTCTAAATGTAAAAAGGTGAGGGCTAAATTGCAAATTACCCTAAATGAGTATATTTGGATTAAATTGAATGAAATAATGAATAAAAGGATTAATTCTGAATATGTTTAGATCAAGAATCGAGGAAAACAGACTTAGATCGCGGGAAAGCGAAAGTTAACAAGTAGCCGTTTTCATTCCGAAATATCGAATCTGAGGTAAGTCACTATGCAACTAAACGTATTTGTATGATATTATACTTGTTCATATGACTAATGTTGATAATGTATACCCATGAGAGTATATGCTTATGAATTCTGAGATGAGTCTGACATAGTGATTAAGTCTGAGAAGTCCCGGTCGAACCTAGGAATAGATAGTATTAGCTATGTCATGACATAGGTATCTATTCTGTTTTATCATGTAAGACCACGTCCGGGACGTTGGCGTTGATTTGAAATTTCATATAAGACCTCGTCTAGGATGTAGGCATCATTATCTGATTACATATAAGACCTCGTCTGGGACGTAGGCATCATTATCGATTATATATAAGACCTCGTCTAGGACGTAGGCATCATTATCTGATTACATATAAGACCTCATCTGGGACGTAGGCATCATTATCTGATTACATATAAGACCTCGTCTGGGAAGTAAGCATCATTATCTGATTATATATAATACCTCGTATGGGACGTAGGCATCATTATCTGATTACATATAAGGCCTCGTCTGGGACGTAGGCATCATTATCTGATTACATATAAGACCTCGTCTGGGACGTAGGCATCATTATCTGATTACATGTAAGACCTCGTCTGGGACGTAGGAATCATTATTTGATTATATATAAGACCTCGTCTGAGACGTAGGTATCATTATCTGATTATATGTAAGGTCTCGTTTAGGATGTTGGCATTGTACTACTATTCTGAGCTTTCTGAGTATCCTACTAGGTTCCTATGGGTTCAACGGGTAAGACTATGATATGAATGTCAAATCCGGACTATGAACAATTATGTGATATTAAGTTCGATCCAGGTACATTGTCTATACACGATTTGTGTATGTAAGGTAAGTATCTAAGTGATCTTACTATGGTGATAAGTACATGGAATTTGTGATATGATGAGAATTGTTTTAGCTAGATCAGCTATGTGTTCATATGATTCTTGAATGGTGAAAATGGCTAATGTGGTTAAAAGTGTATGAACCAAAACAAATATATGAAAGTTTGCCAATGATTGATATATGCTTTCCACACCAAGTTTATTTGTATATGACTTACTGAGCTTTTTGAAAGCTTACTTTGTGTGTGTGTTTTCTCTGTTTTATAGGTCATCGAAGCTACTGAAGGCTCGGGATTGTCAAGGATCGTCATCACACTACAAAAACTTATTTTGGTACCTTTTGAAAATGTATATGGCTAATTATGGCATGTATAGGCTAGATAGGTGTATATGTTTATGAAGTGGGCATGACCATGTGTATTGGAAAACTTTTGAGTTGATAAATGTTTGAATGAAAGAGTTATGAAGCATATATTTAGTATGTTTTGAAGCATATATTTAGTATGTTTTGATGCATATGAAATGGTTAAGTTTTGGTTAAACAAATGGATGATACATGTTTGAAATGATGTGGGATTTAGTTTGTAATTTGGTATGAATGGAATTGGTATTGAATGTATGGATGAAGTGAACCATTTGATATATTTTGGTTGCCATATAAGCATATTATGTTTAGGTATATATTGCTGGTAGAAAGACCCTAAGTGGGGGGCATTTGGCCTTGTAAAAGGGCCTATAATGTCACACGGTTGAGGCACACGGGCGTGCCTAAGACCATGGGTAAATTGGTAGAATATGGCTTAAATTGCACACGGCCTCGACACGGGTGTGCTTGGTGGCCGTGTGAGAAATGACAGTATGTGATCTATTGTACACGGCCTTAGCACACGGGCGTGCTTGGTGACCGTGTTGGTTTTGGCAGTATATAGCCACGGGGAAGACACACAGTTGTGTCAAGTAGCCGTGGGAGAGGCACGGCCTTCCCCCATGGCTGTGTGTCCCCTATATTTAGAAAATTTTTAGTTTTCCTCGAAATTTAGTATGCATTTTTATTTAGTCCTGACTCGGTTATTATCATGCTAAAGGTCTCGATGATCTACATAAGGGACATTATGTTAGATATTATTGAATGCATGTATGATTAATTCTATAAATATTTTCGATCTGTCTGGTAACGCCTTTAACCCTAATCTGACGACAGATACGGGATTGGGGTGTTACATCATGAGTTGGTGAAAAAGCATCATAAAATGGATTGTCACTAAGCATAAAAATATTTTGACCAAAAAACTCTAAAAGATCTTTCGCCTTCTTCCTAGTGCTATAGGGATGAGCGAGACATTGGTGCTTGACGACAAAGTCGAACAAGCTACAAGGTTAGCTTGAGTAGGCTTGCGAGTGGGTTTAACGATGATGATCTTCTTAAAGAAGAGATGAAAGGAAAAAATTTCCCCATTGGGCGGCCCAAAAATTTGTACACAAATTTACAATCAAAAGTTGACTTGAACATTTGGAGTCAAACTTATTGATAATTTCAAAAAGATGTCGCTATTTTTGGATTTATTTACAAAGAAAACTTTGATTCTTTTCTTCAATTTGAGCTTTGATCCAAGAGTTGTCTAACTTGATCTTGAAAGTGAGATGCTTGGTTGAGAATTTGATTTGATTTGGATTCAAGGGTCGTCAATGTTGGAAGTATGCTCAAAGACCAATCACATTATGATTGTAATTGTTACATCCCAAAATTGGGCCTAGTAGGATTGGGCCCATTGGGCCTTGGGCGTAGGAATGTTTAAAATTTTGAGAACAAGAGAATGACATTATTGCAAAATGAACTTGTTAGTTAAGTGAATTTGTAGTTTACAGGGTTTCTATAAAGTCTCGGGTTTAATTGGGCCTTAGAAAAAAATTTGGTATTTTAGCACTTTAAGGAGAGATGGTAAGTAGCTTCAAGGCTTATTGAAATAAATTAATAAATGGTTAGCATAAATGAGCTATTGGTAAAGAGGTTATGGCATCAAGTGAAGCACCTTGAGGGAAGAGGTTCAAATCCCTTTGTGTGCAATTTTGACTTTTATTTTTGCACTCTTCCATCAAGTGTCGGCCAAGCATGTAGTTTTGGCAAGTGTGGACTTCATTATTTTTGGTAAGGTGGCTAAAAGAATAAGGCAAGGATGAAGTTAGGGAAAGGAATCAAAAGAAAAAGGGAATGTAGGGGGAACATGTGGCATATTTCAAGGGAAATGTTATGGAAAGGATGGTTGGCAAAGTTTTTGACCTTTAGAGCTTGTATGTAGACGGTTTTAGGGGCTATAGAGTGATAGGCGAAATTGCTTAGTCTTTTGGTAGGATTTTTGGTGTTGATTAGGCCAAAAATCACTTTTGCACAATTTGGTGATTTTCTCTCAATCCTTTCTTTTGCTTTGTGCCGAAATTCCTAGCCTTGGTGACCATATTTTTCTTCTTTCATTTTACTTTGGCCGAATTCTTCAAGAACATTTGTACATTTTCTTACTCTTTTGTTTGATCAAGATTTTTATCTCTTGTTTATCTCCCTCTTGATAGCCGAATCATCTATCATTTATCCAACCTCCCATCTTCTCTTTCTTTCAACTATTTCTCTAATTCTTTCTCTTCTCAAAACCGACACCATCTTTTAATTACAAACTTTGGTATAATCATTTCACATAGCCGAATATAAGTTTTGATTTGGGAGGAACCGAATCATCATATTTTTTGTACTTGCTCCAATAAGATCATTTTTTCTTTGTAGTGGTATAGAGGAGTGCCAATTTTCTACCACATCGCTTAATCGACCTTAGCCATAGGAAGATCGTGTGAAACGGGAATTTTATTGTTCAAGGTAAGGAAGCTCTCTCATAGTCTTTTTCAATAACTTCCTTGGTTGTTGTATTAATCGGATTGAAGGATAATTAATCGACTATATGTTTTAGGTACTTAATCGCTCGATCTATCCCTCGTAATAAGAGACTCGAATTATTGGTAAGTGATATAGATTTTTAATCAATTGAAATATTGGTTGAAGTGGTAAATTGAGTTTTGGATTAATTGTTGACCGATTGTATCTTTAGGTGCCGCGGAGAATATCGTGTTACGGATTCCAAATAAGGTGTATAATCTCGTACCTTCCGAAAACATGTTTGAAATGGTGTGTAATCTCACATCTCTCTGAAAGTTTGTATGATATGTTCTGTGATTTGGTCGAAATACCAAAGAAAAATTGAAAATCGGCATCCGGGATCACTCGGGGGCATGTAGGTTCATAGTGGTAACCATGTTTTTTGTAATAAAACAGTTTTGGTCAGTGGTAGTGACGTGATTTCGAAAAAATCATGAAATATAGGAGAAAGGGAATTAATAAGTGAATAAAATATCAAATCAAAGCTTACTGTGTCTATTTTGATAAAGAAGAAACGGAGAAGGAAAATGAATTTTATATTCTGTGATATGTTAATTTTAGTGAGACTGGTTCCAAATGATTTCGTGGTTCCCTGATCTGTCTTGGAAAAATCGTATAAAATTGTACAAAGTAAATTATGGGATATAATTTATATGTATGGATTCCTTAGTGAGCCTATTTTCAATAGAAACAAGTGGGAGAAGTATATGAAAACCGTACAGTGAGATATTTGAATTTTGGGTAAGAGAGGTCAGAATTGTTGGACAGTGAAACAAGGGAAATTTCAAGGAATAAACTGTACTAAATGGTTAAGCCAAAAATTATGGAAAACTGTAATAAGGAGATATATGATTCTAGTTTCAAAGAAAATTTACGGATTTAGATTTTGAGATTCCTCACTTGAGTTATGGTCAATTTAGTCAGTATGACGCAGATGGACAGTTTCAAACTTTTATGCCCCAAATTAGTAGTTAAGCATTGATTACGAAATTACCATAATACCCTTAGAGGGTAAATTACCAAAATACCCTTTGTGGGTAAGATTATCGAATTACCCTTAGCGGGCCAAATTACGAAAATGCCCTTATGGGTCGAATTATGGAAATGCCCTATTGGGCCGATTTGTAAAGTGTTAATGGTAGAAATACTGAAATTGCTTAATGGGTTTGAATTGACATATTGCCTTATGGGCCGAATGGACATATTGATTAATGGGCCAATCTGATATATTTTGTTATGTGGGCCAAATTGATATATGATTATATGGGCCAATCTGATATATTTTGTTATGTGGGCCAAATTGATATATGATTATATGGCCGATCTGAAAATATGCAAAATGGGCCAAGATGATATTTTCTTAATGGGCCAACTTTGATTAATTGTTATAATGAGCCATAAAATTTGTAAAGAATATCTGAATACATCATTGTGAATTGTTATGCATTATATAAATGATTTGCATGGGTTGGGATAATGATGAAGAGAAGTTCTGGTAGCTCTGCTACAAAATTCTGGTGGTTTGTCCACAGTTTAATATATGACTTAATGCCCAGTTTGATATATGGCTTAATGCCCAATTTGGTATGTTGGCGGGGTGGGTGACTAAAGCTCCCCACAGGTGTGTTGGTTGGTACGGGTGGTGTGTAGCGGATGGAAAAGTAGGTTTGGTTTGGGAATTGCATATCACATGCATATTATATACATGTTATTATGTTATAATTGTAAATGGGCTTTGGCCCAATAAATGCTTAATTGGATTTTTGGCCCAGTGGACAATGGGAAGTAGGTTACACACTGAGTTCTTGTAACCCACCCCCTTTTCTCTTAACCCTTGTAGGTAATGCTCAGTGACGAGGACTTGGGGCCATGGATGACTCGGTATAGGCCATACTTCAGAAATGGTCTTATTTGGACTTTAGTTTCTTACTCCGTTTACTTTATTACTTTACTATTTTGGGTTATGTGTTGTAATAAGGCCTCTGGATTATTTTATTTTGCTTTATGTTTGACGTGTTTATATTTTACTCAAATTATTTTAAATGGGATTTTCTAAAATCATAATAAAGGTTTTCCAAAATCGATTAACAAATGAATTTCAAAATAAAATTTTACAAATATTTTTAATATTTAAAATTTCTCTCGAACTATCAACGATATTTCCGAAGTCACAGTTTTATAAAATTATTAAAATTTAATCGATCAATCTTGAGGTTAGTAGTATTTTATTAAATATCTCAAGTAAAACTTGATTTTCTTGATTTTAACAAATTAACATCTATTTTTGTACGAATAAAAAGGATCTAACATGTTTTTTTATCTCATTTGACATGTTTTCTTTATATGTTATCGAAAAACTTTTTAGTGTGACACACCGGATTCGGGCCTAACTTCTAGGCCGAGTTTGGGGTGTTACATTTTATGGTATCAGAGCCCAGTTCAAAACTCAGCTGTGGTTTGGGTTCAAAAACGTTTTCAAAGCTATTTGAAATTTTAGTTTATACATGTATGTTCTAAAGGAAGTATGGCACCACGGGTATCCGGCACCAAGTCAAGTAAGTTTATGTTTTCATATTATGATTATTGTGGTATGATAGTAGAAATACAATAGAACTTTTAGCTTTAGGAGCTGAAACTATAGAGATTGAGACTATAGGATGCGTTTTGCGAAAACAACTTTGCTTCTTATATTTCATAAAACATTGTTTAATAAACATCGAATAGCATAATGATTCATAAAACTCTTAATCAAGATTATATCGACTTAGTGAACATGAGTGCTAGAAGACGCGGACGTGGTAGACGTGGACGTGGTAGAGGCCGAGGTGTTACGACTAGATCTTCGGCACCAAGGCATGTGCCCGAAAAGGAGGCGCAGACATCGTTAGTGGCTGAGACGGATCTCATGATCGAGTTGAGGTTGATGAGCTGACTCAGATAGTTAAGAAAGTATTGGAGGAGGTTAAAGGAATCAGTGAGGCACTTCGAGTTGGGTGTGTGGACTATAAGAAGAAAAGAGATCGTGGTTCTTTAGGGTCACAGTCTCGTTCTGTGAAACGTGTCAAGGCACGTCCAAACTTTCCGGCTTGCTACTATTGCAGAAGGCGTCATCCGGGAGAATGCTAGAGGAGGTTAGGAGCATGCTTGAGATGCGGGTCTAAGGAGCATAAGGCTCGGGATTGTTACATCACCATCAAGTCAGGTATGTTTGGTTGGACGTGAAGATTGAATGTAGAAAATTCTAAGTATAAATGGTAGACAATTTGTTTGCTTTTGTGGTTAGATGTTTGGTACGTGTGAAAGAGGATTCAAGATTTTGTTAAAAGTACATTGTGGTTTTTAAGATTAGAGTGCGCAGCGAAAGCTTAGTGACGTGATTTGAGCGATGCGTTTAGTAGATGGTTAAAAATTTTGAGGACGAAATTTCTTTAAGGAGGGTAGAATTGTAACATCCCGAAATTGGGCCTAGTAGGATTGGGCCCATTAGGCCTTGGGTGTAGGAATGTTTAAAATTTTGAGAACAAGAGAATGGCATTATTGCAAATTAGACTTGTTAGTTAAGTGTATTTGGAGTTTACGGGGTTTCTATGAAGTCTCGAGTTTAATTCGGCCTTAGAAAAAAAAATGGTATTTTACTTTAAGGAGAGATGGTAAGTAGCTTCAAGGCTTATTGAAATAAATGAATAAATGGTTAGTATAAATGAGCTATTGGTAAAGAGGTTATGGCATCAAGTGAAGTACCTTGAGGGAAGAGGTTCAAATCCCTTTGTGTGTAATTTTGACCTTTATTTTTGCACTCTTCCATCAAGTGTCGGCCAAACATGTAGTTTTGGCAAGTGTGGACTTCATTATTTTTGGTAAGGTGGCTAAAAGAATAAGGCAATGATGAAGTTAGGGAAAGGAATCAAAAGAAAAAGGGAATGTAGGGGGAATATGTGGCATATTTCAAGGGAAAGGTTATGGAAAGGATGGTTGGCAAAGTTTTTGACCTTTAGAGCTTGTATGTAGACGGTTTTAGGGGCTATAGAGTGATAGGCGAAATTGCTTAGTCTTTTGGTAGGATTTTTGGTGTTGATTAGGCCAAAAATCACTTTTGCACAATTTGGTGTTTATCTCTCAATCCTTTCTTTTGCTTTGTGCTGAAATTCCTAGCCTTGGTGACCATATTTTTCTTCTTTCATTTTACTTTGGCCGAATTCTTCAAGCACATTTGTGCATTTTCTTACTCTTTTGTTTGATCAAGATTTTCCTCTCTTGTTTATCTCCCTCTTGATAGCCAAATCATCTATCATTTATCCAACCTCCCATCTTCTCTTTCTTTCAACTATTTCTCTAATTCTTTCTCTTCTCAAAACCGAAACCATATTTTAATCACAAACTTTGGTATAATCATTTCACATAGCTGAATATAAGTTTTGAGTTGGAAGGAACCGAATCATCATATTTTTGTACTCGCTCCAATAAGATCATTTCTATCTTTGTAGTGGTATAGAGGAGTGCCAATTTTCTACCACATCGCTTAATCGACCTTAGCCATAGGAAGATCGCGTGAAACGAGAATTTCAGTGTTCAAGGTAAGGAAGCTCTCTCATAGTCTTTTTTAATAACTTCCTTGGTTATTGTATTAATCGGATTGAAGGATAATTAATCGACTATAAGTTTTAGGTACTTAGTCGCTCGATCTATCCCTCGTAATAAGAGACTTGGATTATTGTTAAGTGATATAGATTTTTAATCAATCGAAATATTGGTTGAAGTGGTAAATTGAGTTTTGGGTTAATTGTTGACCGATTGTATCTTTAGGTGCCGCAGAGAATATCGTGTTACGGATTCCAAATAAGGTGTGTAATCCCGTACCTTCTGAAAACATGTTTGAAATGGTGTGCAATCTCACATATCTCTGAAAGTTTGTATGATATGTTCTGTGATTTGGTCAAAATACCAAAGAAAAACCGAAAATCGGCATCCGGGATCACTCGGGGGCGCGTAGGTTCATAGTGGTAACCATGTTTTTGTAATAAAATAGTTTTGGTCAATGGCAGTGATGTGATTTAGAAAAAATATTGAAAAATAGGAGAAAGGAATTAATAAGTGAATAAGATATCAAATCAAAGCTTACTGTGTCTATTTTGATAAGGAAGAAACGGAGAAGAAAAACGAATTTTATATTATGTGATATGTTAATTTTAGTGAGACTGGTTCTGAATAATTTCGTGGTTCCCTGATCTGTCTTGGAAAAATCGTATAAAATTGTACTAATTGAATTATGGGATATAATTTATATGTATGGATTCCTTAGTGAGCCTATTTTCAATAGAAATAAGTGGGAGTAGTATATGAAAACCGTGCAGTGAGATATTTGAATTTTGGGTAAGAGATGTCAGAATTGTTGGACAGTGAAACAAGGGAAATTTCAAGGAATAAACTGCACTAAATGTTTAAGCCAAAAATTCTGAAAAAATTGTAGTCAGGAGATATATGAGTCTAGTTTCAAGGAAAATTTACATATTTAGATTTTGAGATTCCTCACTCGAGTTATGATCAATTTAGTCAGTATGACATAGATGAACAGTTTCAAACTTTTATGCCCCAAATTAGTAGTTAAGCCTTGGCTACGAAACTACCATAATACCCTTAGAGGGTAAATTATTGAATTACCCCTTGTGGGTAAGATTATCGAATTACCCTTAGTGGGTACGATTTCCAAATTACAAAAATGCCCTTATGGGTCGAATTATGGAAATGCCCCTATTGGGCTGATTTGTAAAGTGTTAATGGGTAAATATCTGAAATTGCTTAATGGGCTGAATTGACATATTGCCTTATGGGCCGAATGGACATATTGATTAATGGGCCAATCTGATATATTTTGTTATGTGGGCCAAATTGATATATGATTATATGGGCCAATCTAATATATTTTGTTATGTGGGCCAAATTGATATATGATTATATGGGCCGATCTGAAAATATGCAAAATGGGCCAAGATGATATTTGCTTAATGGGCCAACTTTGATAAATTGTTATAATGGGCCATAAAATTTGTAAAGAATATCTGAATACATCATTTTGAATTGTTATGCATTATATACATGATTTGCATGGGTTGGGATAATGATGAAGAGAAGTTCTGGTAGCTTAATGCCCAGTTTGATATATGGCTTAATGCCCAGTTTGGTGTGTTGGCGAGGTGGGTGACTAAAGCACCCCACAGGTGTGTTGGTTGGTATGGGTGGTGTATAGCGGATGGAAAACTAGGTTTGGTTTGGGAATTGCATATCAATGCATATTATATACATGTTATTATGTTATAATTGTAAATGGGCTTTGGCCCAACAAATGCTTAATTGGATTTTTGGCCCAGTGGACAAAGGTAAGTGGGTTACACACTGAGTTCTTGTAACTCACCCCCCTTTTCTCTTAACCCTTGTAGGTAATGCTCAATGATGAGGACTTGGGGCTATGGATGACTCGGTGTAGGCCATACTTCAGAAATGATTTTATTTGGACTTTAGTTTCTTACTTCGTTTACTTTATTACTTTACTATTTTGGGTTATGAGTTGTAATAATGCTTCTGGATTATTTTATTTTGCTTTATGTTTGACGTGTTTATATTTTACTCAAATTATTCTAAATGAGATTTTCTAAAATCATAATAAAGGTTTTCCAAAATCGATTAACAAATGAATTTCAAAATAAACTTTTACAAATATTTTTAATACGAAAATTTATCTCGAACTATCAACGATATTTCCAAAAGTCACAGTTTTATAAAATTATTACTTCAAATTTAATCGATCAATCGTCGATGTTAGTAGTATTTTATGAAATATCTCAAGTAAAACTTGATTTTCTTGATTTTAACAAATCGACATCTATTTTTGTACGAATAAAAAGGATCTAACATGTTTTTTTTATCTCATTTGACATGTTTTCTTTATACGTTATCGAAAAACTTTTTAGTGTGGCACACCGGATTCGGGCCTAACTTTTAGGCCGGGTTTGGGGTGTTATAGTAATAACATACTTTTACCTAGTTTATTAATTAAGACATTGCCATTGTTTTTTAGTATTTATTTATGTGTTTAAATAAACTGTATCATGATAATGTCTAAATATTCTTAAATGTCCTTAGTTAAGTATTTGTAACGACTCGACTTCCAGTGGTGTCGAAAAATGCGGTTTCAAAATCTCATTTTCGTAAATCGAGTCCATAAAATAAAATATGAATATTTACGAACTTATATGAAAATATATTGAAGTTTGCTTAAGTAATTTAACCAAGGAAATGGTTTATTAAAACTCAAGTACTAAATTGTGAAAGTCCCTATTGAGTTTTAATTTGTAAAAGGCTTGGGGACCTAAATAACAATTATTGTAATACCTCATTATCGGCCTAGACAATAAGGTCAAGCTTGGAGAGTTACAACGAATAACAATTAAAACACATTTTACAATTTATATTAAAACTACTTTAAAGTCATATAAAGTTTTAATAAAGACAAACCAGTAATTCGTGATTATCATTCAACTAACTGAAACTACGAAACAATTAACATTCTTAATAATATTAAACGATGTAAAATGCATAACGGAGCTCCCCACCTGCCAACTCTTTCAAGTTTGTGATTTACCATGAATTCATTCAACAATAATTGAATTAATATATCAGAAAGGAACCAACTATTTACATATTCAATATGGTATTAGTAAAACCATGATATCCAAGTGCATATGTTGATTTAGAATTAGGAAACAGTTAATTCAGTTACAGATCAAAATCATACAGACAGATAACAATTCAAACTGTAGTCAGATGCAGAATAGAACAGATGCAATTACTTAATACCAACCGATACACACCATCTCCGACCAACCCAACACACCAAATAGGATATTTATTATTATTCCAGCCTACCACACAATGTCGACCTGACACGTTTCAGAGAATGCGGTCTAGCTACCAGATCAAAACATATATACTAGTGATTTAACCACTATTTAAGAACATAATACTTCCTCTTGGTTCAATTCCCACCCAATGCATATGCAAACTTCATATGATAGTTAATAAAGAGTTTTATGCGAATAGTCAAATACAGTTCATACACGAATACAGTAGAAAAATTCCATTAACATTAGTCAAAAAATGCACACGCTGATAATTAGTACTCAAGTTCTAGATCACAGAATATCAGTTTATACAGTTTAATTCAGTTCAAACAGCCTCACAGAAGATTTGTATTCGATTCGAGCGATGCTCGGGATGTGGCAAAGTTTCGTAAACTGGCCTACACGCTCATGTGGTCTCACACGACCTAGGTAACTGCCCCGTGCGGCCCCACACGGCCTGACACATACTCGTGTTATTGCCCATGTGTCTCACACAGCCTAATACACGGTCGCGTCCTCCACCTGTGTGATCTTATTTTGTAAATAGTGAGTTACACGGCCTGGACACAAGTCTATGTCCTTGGCCCATGTGAACCCTACACTGTCATGGTCACACACCGTCTGGATACACACCCATGTCCCTTGCCTATGTGGCTCTTACCTAGTGAACAGTGAGTTACATGGCTTATCACACGCCCGGGAACACGGCCGTGTGGCATCGACAACCATGTTTTCTGGCATCCGTAATTCGTAAAAACTTGGGTTTTTTATACGCACCTGAAGTAGTTTCAAAGCTGGAACAATGTAGAAGATTCCTGAGACCTAAAATGAACAATCCATAACCAGTTAAGCGATGACTCAAAATAATACTAAGATTATCACACAACCAACCTCGTCAAAACATTTCGACATGAGAAAATCCTAAATCACGTAATAATTACTTCCACACCACCACAATCACGAATCTAGAGTCTTAGAGGGATCGTTATCTTTGAGTCCTTCCCCTAAGGACAACAACCGAACATATAATCAAAAGGTTCGAACTGTTTACACAAAAAAAAAACTACACTTGGCAAGGAAGACAACAACTAATGTTTTTCCAAAGTGGAACAACCAAGTGCAAGAAATTAATAGAATGCAAACTTACCCGAAAATAGGAGCAAACAAGATGTATGGATCTAAGCAGCGAATGAAAAGAAAAGAAAAAGAACTCAAATGAAAAGAGACGAAGAAAGAAAGAAGAAAAGAAAAGGAAAAAAGAAAAGAAATGGAAAAGCATGCAGAAAAAGAAACGTTTAATTTAATTTGACCACCGATCACAACTCCGACATTAAGCAAAAATATTATCTGATGCGCATACCAAGACTCGAACACAAGACCAGAGAGTATACAAACGCTTAACTATTGAACCAGCAGACTCATTCTTGACATAGATTCAGACAAAATTAAATCTATGTCAATGGCTCAAGAATAGAGGTTAGTTAAAATAAAAATATCAAAACCTCTAAAATCACATCTCGAGCCCCTGACCTCAAACACATAAGCAAAGCACATAACCACAAATACGAGGGCCTATTTACAATAGAATCCAACAATCAAACACTCAAATTTTTGGGGTGTTACAATCATCTAAATGACCAAAATGGTTGTTTTACCATTGATTAATATGAGATAGTGGATGGTGATGGTGGATACTATTAAGTTTAATTAATAGTTAACTTATTATAATAAAACTTTAATTAATCAAATTAAACAAGCTTAATTAACAACTAATTCTATTATAAATATTAAATTTATTCGAGGATAAATGCATCATCTTCCTCATTTATTAATGCCATCCCAAAATTGAAAAGAAAAAGGAAAGAAAAACTCTTGTTCAAGCTTAACATTTGGCCTTTAATTGCATTAATGTAATCAAGCCTTTTTCTTATAATTTTTATAGATGTATGCTCATGGGAGCTTGATTTAACTAGCTTATTTATCAATTTGTCCAATTGTTAAGTTTTTAGCAAGTTGCCATTGTAGAGAAATTGATGAATTAGGCTTGAATTTGATAGGTCTTAAGCTTAGATTCATGAAAATGACTAGATTGTGAAAGCTAATTAAACATGTTAGATAACTTTGAAACATTAGAGACGAAATTGAATAAATTAAAAACATTTCATGAAATTATGCTATGAATAGAAAGTATAGGGTCCCTAAAGAAAGAATGTGAAATCAGATTTTGATCTGATGTTAGATATCGAAAGATACACATATCCCAAATATAGGGACTAAATCGAATACAACGAAACATACATGTGGCTTTGTATTTGAATGTGAATTAAATGAAATATGATATTGTTTTATTTACTAAATTATCGATCGTAACGAAAGACGATATTAGGCCATCGAGAGGGAAAGGAAAAGCAAGAGTTGTAGACAAGTAACCGTGATTTCAGTTTGTCCCTTTATAATTCGAGTACAATATATATTCACACATATATATATGCATGATTGTAGCATACTATCTAATAAGGTAAGAAGATTAAATGTCTTATGACTTGATTCGTGATTGTTGAGATTGAATATCGAGTTTTTTTACCCAAATAATACAAAAAATAAAATTAATAACTCAAACGGTATGCCTAAAATGTGATGACTTAAATTATTCAGGGACTTGATATGCGAATTTTCCATTTTGAGTGCCTAGTGAAAAAAAAGTTAAAGGGTGCCACCTGACAGTGTGGCGGCACCAAACCTTAAATAAGGCTAATTGCCTTATAAAGCCTCATTGCTTATTATTTTCTTTTTATTCCCCTGCAACTCACTACATTGTGCTGGACTACACATCATATAATATAGTGCTAGACTATATGTTTTATTGAACCTCGCACCTGCATTGCAGGAAATAATTTTATTATTTTCAATACTTAAGAACTAAAAAAAATATGGGAGGATAATATACTAAAAAGCCCTTAAACTAGTATATTTTGTTTAAACAAGCTCTTATATTATTTTTGTATTTAAACAAGCCCTCAAACTATGATTTTTACCCATGAAAGCCCTTAATTTTAATATTAAAGTAAAACTATTTAAATAATATAAACTAATTAGCATTTTATGTTGATGTGAATTTAATGAGAATAGTTTATTAAATAAAAAATAAAATTTTAAAATTTCTTGAGAGTGCTTATGTAAGCACACATTTTTTCTCGGGCTTTGAAATAAACCAGAAATAATAAAAATAGTGTTTCTAAACAGTCCATTGTTACAAAATTAAAACAGGCCCAAACCTGTAGCCTATTTACCATCAGCAACCCACTAACCCAAAACCTATGTGGCCCAAGGGAGCCCAAAACTTTCAGCAGTAGGGTTTCCTGGAAACCCTCGCGCTGCAAGGGTAGAAACCCAATCGCCGCGCCGCAACACCAGCGCCCAATAGCCCCTCGTACCTACGCCGCCTTCGATTGCGCCACGTTCAGCGCATATCACCGTCGAGACTCACGTTGATTGCCTACACAAAAAGGAAAACAAAATGGCAGCAGATCCCAGCAAGAATAGCACCAGTATCATTTCTTTTTTTTTATTTTCAAGGCTATAAAAGCCTCATTATTTTGTAACACAAAGAGGGGGGTATACACAATACAAACAGAATCCAAACAAAAAAGAAAAGAAACAAAAACACAGAGTTTTCTTTTTCAAATGAAGGTGATTTTCATATTTTAATTTGTTTATTTTAGATCTATTTTTGTAAGAATATCGAAAGGAGATGAAAAGAAAGTTTACCTATGTGAAGATCTGAAGTTACGAGCCACTGGCCACCGTTCGTGGTGGCACGTGGCGCGCGTGAGACAGTGGCACGAATATCCGGCGCCGGAGCTAGACGAGAGAGCGAGAGGATTTCAGGGTTTTTTTTAAAAGTTTTTTTGAAACAAGTTTTAGAATGATTTTTTTTATTAAAACTAATTCTTATAATATTAATAAAACGACGCCGTTTTCAAAGGCCAGATTCGCGTGTTGACCCGATATCCAGTTGAGGGTCCGCACGTTTTTTATCAAATGGCTTAATTGCCATTTCAGTCATTCCGCATTTTTATTCCGTTTAATTAAAATTCTTTCTATTTTTAATTTAACCCCAAAACACGTATTCTGTTCCAATTGAGTCCATAGGCAGTTTAATGGCTAAAATCCAAGCGGTGTCGTTTTGCAAAGTTTTTATAATTATTATATTAGTCCTTAGAAGTATGACCCGTGTTTTAATTTAATCCTCTTATATTTATTTTTTAATCCTTATTCATTTTAAAGTCTTTCGATTTTATTTTTTATTTTAAAAGTATATTTAATTATTTTATTTTATATTATTTTTGTATAAAATTCTTTTTTATATTTTTATTAACTTTATATATATTTATTTTATCTGGTTTAATATTTTTTATTTATATATTATTATATATTATTATATTATTATATTATATTTTGTATATTATATATTATTTCTAAAAACTTTATTTTTTATATTATCTAATTTATTTTATTTATATTGTTTATATTATGTATATAATTTTTAATTAATGTATTACATATATACATATATTTTCATTATTTATTATTTTATTTAATATTATTTTTATTATATATTAATTATTATATTATATATATATTTTATACATTGTTTAATTATTCATTATATATATAGGTTTTCTTTTCTTTTATTATTTATTCACTATTTAACCTTGCATGAAAAATTCATATTTATTTAGCATTTTAATTGTTTTATATATATGGATTTATATATTTTATTTATGTATGTAATGTCCTTTTATTTATTTATGATTACTATAGTATAGTTATTTTAGTTTTATTTTTATATCGTATGCTATTGTATTATAATTGTTTTAAAATATTTGTGTATGATGGTTTATAAATGCAATATTGTCACATAATTATTGTTTAAAATAAAAAATTACATTTTTGCTAAAATTAATATTTTTTTAAGGTTTTTAAAATAAGGCAATATTTTGGTATTTAGAAATTCGGGAAATAGTGCCCTAACGTGTTGGGTGCGATTTTCCGTTTGGCTAAATAACTAAATATCCTTTTAACAAGTTTTGTAAATTATGAGATGACTTTAATTACGAGGGTTTAAAAAATGTCGTGTCCTAACGTGCTGGATGTGATGTTTATATTCTCTTGGAATAAAGATATCTCAACTTTCAAATAAAAAACTTATTCTTGAGAATTCCAAAACGTTGTATCCTAACTTATTGGGTATGATGTTTTATGTCTTGAGGTAAAAATTTTCTAAATTAAAGATACACCTAGCTTCAAAGTTATAAAATGTTGTATCCTAACTTATTGGATGTGGTATTTACATTTCTTTGAAATAGGTAAATCTTGGTTTTACTTCTAATAAGTGATCTTATTTTAAACTTTTTAAATTTCAAACATTTGGACATGATTTTATCAATTAGGTACAAATTTTTGGGCGTTATGAGGGTGCTAACCCTTCCTCATACATAACCGACTCCCGAACCCATTTTTTCTCATTTTTGTAGACCAAAAATGTTTTTAAAATGAAACATTTTACAAGGTGAACCAATCACACCTAAGTAAAAAAGATTGGTGGCGACTCCCGTTTTTGTTTTTAAAGTCGATCCCCATTTTCTAAACCCAATTTTTAAAATGGTTTCGATAGCTTGGAGACTCCACTGGGGACCTTTGAGAGTCAAGCCGTATTATTGATAATTTCATGTCCTTTTGTCTGAATTTAAATTTTTTTTTAAAAAAAACAACATGATTCTTTTATTGCATGTGGTTTTGAAAATATCTATCTGCATTGCACTGTATGACCGTCGTGGTCACACCCTTAAGTAGGAGTAAAAAGCTATGCCTTCGTGAGGTTTTCACCTCCGTATGGGCTAGTGGATTACTTCCGGAATACATCCGTACCTATGTCTTCGTGAAGTTTTCACTTACGCATGGCCATAGGGAAATGTATTCCCTGAATCAACTTCGATGCATGTGAGCCTATAATGGGTGAAGATTGATGAATTTGCTGGTTCAGGTACCTCAACTCTAGAACTAAACCTCATATAGTAAACCCTAAGAACCCACCTTAGGTAAAGCTATGCCAAATTTTAGTAATTACCTAGATGGTGTGCGTTATTTCACTTGCTTTATATCTTATTCTGTGGTACTAACTCGTTGTATTTCATTTTTTATGCATGTCATTTCATACATTAGGAGGTATCGATTCATGGTCAGTTTCTAAGTTAAAAAGCTGGTTATAGAGAACGGGTTCTTTGATAAAGTGGAATACAATGCAATCGTTCGTATTTAGTTAGAGCATAAGCAATTAGAGAAACAGGGTATGGATTCATTTGAGCAAGAGAGAAATGAGGCAGCGCTAGAATTCCTACTACTTGTCCCTCCTAATGTTATTCTGAGCAAAGCAGAATTGGATGCGAAGAAGATTGCACGACACCCTATGGCAAGACGTGGTGTTGGAACTAAAGGACAGAAGGTAACTATACTTACCAATTACTTCAAAGTGAGCATGGGGAGTACGGATGGACACTTTTTCTCTTTCATATGAAGAGGTTGTCACCCAAGTGGATGGACGTATTTTGCTAGCACCAAGGATAAGAGTGAGCAATGGTGGAGATTTCTTTCCAATGAACGGGCGTTGGAATTTTAACAACAAGAAATTGGTGGAGCCATCTAGGACTGAAGGATGGGCTGTTGTGAACTTCTCGATTCCTCGTTATGATCCAAACAACATTTCAAGGGATTTGATTCAGAGAAATGAAAGAAATTCGTATTGATTCCCCATTTGATGAGATGGACCGAATAGACACTTTTCACCTATGGTTAGAGTTGAAAAAATGTTTGAAGAGATACAATCTAAACTTCCTGGAAGCTCCGCAGTTCGTTCTTTGCACCCTGATAGGAAAAATTCTAATCTTTATGGGCCATGGAAGCGGAAGAATCTTTCTGAGTATGGAATTGTGACTCAGTGTATGGCACTATGAATGATCAAACCTTCTTCTGAAGATCAAAGGCTAAGCTTGGATGATCTCTTCATTAATTTCGTGATTGAGTTAAAGTCAAGCCTGAACAGGATTGAGGAGATAAAGGGTATGATTGAATTGTTAGAATCAGCAATGCACAATTGTGAATTTCGGATCGAGCTTCTTGAAACAAGAGAGGAGCATTGGAAAGAAAAGCTTCATCATTCTTATGATCAAATTTAGAGTTGCGATTACCTTATGGGTGAAGTGATGGTTCAGATTTGAGACGTAGCTGGTTATCTACACATTTTGCCATCGCAAGTCGATGTATTGAGCATGAAGTATGAGTTACAGTCAGATTGTAGTCAAAAGCTAGTTTCGTTACTAGGGAAAATTAAGACTTTAGGACTTCGGGCGAAAGCTTATTTGTAGTCCATTTTATGTAAAAAAATTTGTTTTCTAATAAAGTTTCCTAAAATGAAGTTGATCAGAATCAATGCCTCTTTGCATTCATGCATTTATATTACATAACATCGTATGCATTTAAATTTATAGAGAGAGTCTAATTAGTTTAAATTATAGGAGAGAGAGAGAAAGAAAATATGGAAACGGAACACCCTTACGGTACAGGAGCTAAATCAAGAAAAATGGACCAAAGAATGGAGCAATTCCAAAAAGACATTCAGGACTAGATGCAAGAGCAGATGGTCAAGCTTCAACAAGAGTTGAGGGACCGGATGTTGGAAGCTCAAAAAAACATGATGGCCCAAATGGCCCAAATGATGAGTGGGATAATGGACAAAACAAAAGGTTCCATAGTAAATGTTGAAGACAATGAGGATTTGCCTAGAGGATTCACTCTACCACATGTGCAAACACAGCCTGAAGAGTATCCCCAGAGGCCATCTGTCACAATAAGGCCTCAACAGGGGCAAGCTGATATTAGACCGCCCATGAACTTTCAAGTTGGCTCTGGATCTAACCTAGGGGACAACTTCGCTAATCCTGTTATCCCTAACTTAGATATAGCAGAGGGAGAGGGGTTCAGAGCTGGATCTGTAAAATAGTTGGAGGATCACTATAGGTGGTTGGAGGAAAAATTTAAGGCTTTGGAAAACACCAACCATCATCAGGGAATTGACATGAAGGACTTGAGCTTGGTCCCAGATTTGGTACTTCTCACAAATTCAAGATGCCGAAATTTGAAAAGTACAATGGAACTACATGCCCTGAAGCCCACATCATGATGTTCTGTAGACGTATGACGGGCTATGTGAACAATGATCAACTTTTGATTCATTGTTTCCAAGATAGTTTAACAGGAGCAGCGTCTAGGTGGTACAATCAACTTAGTCGCACTAACATTAGCTCTTGGAGGGACTTGGCCCAAGCCTTTATGAGACAGTACAACCATGTCACAGATATGACGTCTGACCGAATCATGTTGCAAAACATAGAAAAGAAGTCAAACGAGAGTTTTATGCAATACGCGCAGAGATGGAGGGAAATAGCCATGCAAGTCCAACCACCTCATCTGGAGAAAGAGACCACTATGCTATTTATTAACACTCTAAAGGTGCCATTTATCACCCATATGATAGGAAGCACCACCAAGAGCTTCACAGACATAGTTATGGCAGGAGAAATGATTGAAAATGCCATAAGAGGTGGCAAGATTGAAGCAGGGGAAACCACTAAAAGGTTTGCTCCTAGAAAAAGGGATGACGAGGTGAATTATACGAGTACATACAACAAAGGGTACTCAAAAGTAATTACTATTAACCAGGCCAAGGTGATCACTGCTGGGCAACAAAGATCGGCGAGATAAGAGTCGGGCACAAGGAAAAACTCTGAAAAGCTCCAATTTACGTCAATCCCAATGACGTATAAGGAGTTATATCAACGTTTGTTTGATGCACACGTGGTGTCCCCATTTTATTTGAAACCGTTGCAACCTCCATTCCAAAATGGTATAACGAGAATGCCCAATGCGAGTACCATGCGGGAATAAAGGGCCATTCAATTAAAAACTGCACCACGTTTAAACAGCTGGTTGAAAAGCTCATCAAAATGGGAGTTTTGGAAGTCGATGAGTTATCAAAATATGATCACTTTGACGAGGCAGTAAATGTGATTGTTAAAGGAGGAGACAAGAAAGTTGCGACTCCTTGAAGAAATCAAAAGCGGAGAAGGAACCGGGGAATAAAGTTTCCAAGCCCTTGTGTACTTGGGAGTGTTTTGACTAAAGGGACTGTGGAAGAGATTCTTGTATTTTTAGAAGCAGACCTAGAGTAATATTCAAAACATACTTGTTGCCTTAAGCCTAGAGGCAATAAGAATTCTTTTGTGAAATAGGCTCGTGTCTGAAATTTATATTTTAATAAAATGCATTTTTTTAATACATATTCTTTTATTTTTTACATTTCATACTGTACATTTTTTTTACCAATATATTTTTCATTCTTTGTGACCATACTATCCAAATAATCATCCTTAGAATCATTTATTCTTTGGATTTGTTCGCCCTCGTACCTAGGTACCCAGATATCAATGTCATGAACGACATTGTTACTGACTCCCTTTTTGAACAAGATATGGGTGTTGGGGATCTCAGGATTTTGAAGATGACAGAGATCGTGACATGTCTTCTGACTTGTTAAGAATGGTTTAACAAGATGAAAAACAGACCTTATTCTACAAAGGGTCATTAGATATTGCGAGCCTAGGAAAGGATTGAAGATTGTAACTGAGCTCATCACAGAAATAAGGTGAGACATTATTGAGTTATCTTCGAAAATTCAAAGATGTTTTCATACAATTATACCAGGGCATGCCTTAGCTAATAAGAAACAGGCTAAACAAAGAGGATCGGGCACTGTTGATCCACCACGGAAGGGGATTGTATCAGTCATACCACAAATGTTGAATTTAAGGAGACAGAGATTCATATGCCTACTCCAGTTCTTCACAAATTTTCCATATGTGGGGCATGGATGCGATGGGGCCAATCTCGTCAAAAGCTTTTAGTTAATATCGACTCATCGGCATAGTTATCATTTACTTCACTAAGAGAGTGAAAATAGCTTCGTATGCCAATGTTACAATGTCAAAGTCATCAAATTCAAAAAAAAAAAAGAGGAAAAGATCACATGCTAGTAGAATGCCGTAAAGGATCACGTTTAAATAACTGTACAAAGTCAAAGTTTACAGTTTGTCTAAAAATCAGGCAGCATATCACAGTGCAACAAAAGTTGCCAAAGAAAAATGAAAAATGAAAGATGGCTAAGACTTGTAAAGATTGGCATAAGAAGCTACCGTTACCCTCTGTCTTATTGAATGTTGGTCAGAACCTTCGTTGGGGCAACATCTTACCCATTGGATTATGGAATTGAAGCATTTTGCCAATTGAACCAAATTAAAGAAAAAGGTTAAAAACTATTTTTCACGGCTAGATGATGTGAGCTTACGACAAAGAGGTTCATCCTAGAGAATTCCACAAGGGGACCCTGATGTTGAAACATATTTGTCCTCTACAAAACGATTTTAGAGGAAAGCAGATGCCAAACTGGGAAGGACTTATGTAGGGCCTATTCTATAGGAGCATTGATATTGACCGAGATGAATGGCGAAGACTTGCCCAATCTGACGAATTTAGGTTCAGTCAAGAAGGATTTTACCAGAAAAGGGAAGGGTCAAGGTGAAAACCCGCAAAGGAGCCTTGAGCTCAAAATCATCAAAAAAAAAAAAAGTAAAAAAAAAATTCAAAAAAAAAAAGAGAAGAAGAAAAAGGATAGGCCAAGGCGAAAACCCGCAAAGGGCGCTTTGAGACCAAAGGGGCTTTGAGTTGAAAACCAGAAAAGGGTGGCTCAAATTTTGAATAAAAGTGGGGCATACAGTAGTCTTGCTACTTCTGAATTAGCAGTGAGGAAGTATGTTATGTCTTGGAGCATTGACAAAGTACTCTAGATCCCCTAAAACACATATTGAGTTTAAAATGGTTCTCAAGAAGTTGGAACAAAGAGGCTCAGATTGCGATATCTGGGGCACCTAACATCTATCTTACCCATTTTTGAATTCCAATTCTTTGATTGCTTTATTCTTTTGAGATACACTCAAATCAATTTTCCTTTATTGCCTGGGTTATCTTTGATTAAATTATTTTTTTATTAAATTATTTTTTTTGAGCTATGCTCTTGACTAATTTCTTTCTTGTCCATTTTTGTGTTTTTTTTCAAGCATTTATTGAAATAACGATCTATGGACTAATAACACTTTCATAAAAGGAGTTTTGTATATTACTCGGGAAGCTTCTAAATAATATGAGAATCTGAAACAGGACTATTGTTCAGAACTTACCAAGCCTAAGGTATTGGAAATATTGGAAAATGATTATCTCTTCGGATCTTTATTGGATAAGACAATTTCATTGGTGATACCATATCAGCAAATGACGAACAAGGTCAATCCAAGTATAAAAGGGGATCATTGTCCGGATACCCTGCATCCATTCAGACACATACATCTGGTCATTACACCCAAGGAATGGTGTAACAGATTGAAAATGATACAAGTTTGGTACCTTTGAGTGGTAACAGAAATATGAAAGAAACCAAATGTCATTCCCTTGAAGTTGCAATGGCTGACTCTGGAATTATAGCGAGGCAAGCTTGCTAAGTTGAATGATGGTTTCTTTGAGTTTTCTATCCAAGATACTAGCTGAACGAGAAAGCATGGTAGCGTATCAGTGATAGAACCTTGATGAACTATGAGCAATGACAACCCATAGAGATCATTCTCTCATTTCAAATTAGGAGCATTTGATTCATGCCTATCATTGTGTCCTAACTGTTGTATAAAAAAAATTCATGACATCCTGCATTCATGCAAATGTCATCCCTAATATCATTTAGTTAGGAGCATCGGAGTCATTCCAGTCATACTTCCTAATCATCATTCTCATGACATTTTGCATTCATGCAAAAGTCATCCATAATACATTCAGGTTTACAAGATATGTCTCTCAGAGGACGATATAACAAACCAAACTAAAAAAGGTTCAGATTTTGTTCCCTAGAGATATTAGTGGAGCAAACTGAAGATTGAAGTCTTCCTGAAGAAGCAAACCAAAAGTTCAGATTTTGTTCCCTTGAGATGGTAGTGGAGCAGGCTGAAGATTGAAGTCTTCCTGAAAAAAGTAAGGAAGCAAACCGAAAAGTTTAGATTTTGTTCTCTAGCGATGTTAGTGGAGCGGGATGAAGATTGAAGTCTTACTAAAGATAGTAAGGAAGCAAACCAAAAGGTTCAGATTTTGTTCCCCAGAGATGTTAGTGGAGCAAATCAAGATTAAATTCTTCCTAAAGATAGTATGGAAGCAAACCAAAAGGTTCAGATTTTGTTCCCTAGAGATGTTAGTGGAGCAAACTGAAGTTTGAAGTCTTTTTGAGGAAGCAACAGATTTTGTTCCCTTGATATGGTAGTGGAGCAGATTGAAGATTGAAGTCTTCTTGAAGAAAGTAAGGAAGCAAATCGAAAGGTTCAGATTTTGTTCCCTAGAGATGTTAGTGGAGCAAACTGAAGATTGAAATCTTCCTGAAAATAACAACAGGGAACATATCAAAAGCACTTTCAGCTTTATCTCCCTGAAGTTGCAATGGAGTTAGAAGCCATTTGAAGAAGACCAAGAAGCCAAGGTTCCGCGAAGACTTGGAAAATTGGTCTTTTTATTGTCATTGCTCTATTCTTGTTTCACAATAATGAACAAAGAGGGGCAGCTGTAAGCACACATTTTTGCCCGGGCTTTGAATTAAACCAGAAATAATAAAAATAGTGTTTCTAAATAGTCCATTGTTACAAAATTAAAACAGGCCCAAACCCGTAGCCCATTTACCATCAGCAGCCCACTAATCCAAAACCTATGTGGCCCAAGGGAGCCCAAAACTTTCAGCAGTTAGGAAACCTAGGGTTTCTAGAAACCCTCACGCCGCAAGGGTAAAAACCCTATCGTCGCACCGCAACACCAGCACCTAACAGCCCCTCACGCCTACGCCACCTTCGATTGCACCACGTTCAGTGCATATCACCGCTGAGACTCACGTTGATTGCCTTTACAAAAAGGAAAACAAAATGGCAGCAGATCCCAGCAAGAATAGCAACAATATAGTTTCTTTTTTATTTTTATTTTCAAGGTTATAAAAGCCTCGTTATTTTGTAACACAAAGAGGGGGATATACACAATACAAACAGAATCCAAAAAAAAAAAAGGAAATAAAAACGCAGAGTTTTCTTTTTCAAACGAAGGTGATTTTCATATTTTAATCTGTTTATTTTAGATCTACATTTTTTGTACGAATATCGAAAGGAGATGAAAAGAAAGTTTACCTGCGTGAAGATCTGAAGTTTTGAGCCACTGGCCACCGTTCGTGGTGGCGCGTGGCGCTCGTGACACAGTGGCACAAATATCCGGCGCCGAGAGCTAGACGAGAGAGCGAGAGGATTTAAGAGTTTTTTTTAAAATAAGTTTTAGAATGATTTTTTTATTAAAACTAATTCTTATAATATTAATAAAACGACGCCGTTTTCAAAGGCCAGATCCGCGTGTTGACCCGATATCCAGTTGAGGGTCCGCGCGTTTTTTATCAAATGGCTTAATTGCCATTTCAGTCCTTCCGTATTTTTATTCCGTTTAATTAAAATTCTTTCTATTTTTAATTTAACCCCAAAACACGTATTCTGTTTCAATTGAGTCCATAGGCAGTTTAATGGCTAAAATCCAAGCGGTGTCGTTTTGCAAATTTTTTACAATTGTTATATTAGTCCCTAGAAGTATGACCCGTGTTTTAATTTAATCCTCTTATATTTATTTTTTAATCATTATTCATTTTAAAGTCTTTCGATTTTATTTTTATTTTAAAACTATATTTAATTATTTTATTTATATATTATTTTGTATAAAATTCATTTTTTATATTTTATTAACTTTATATATATTTATTTTATCTGGTTTAATATTTTTATTTATATATTATTATATTATATTTTGTATATTATATATTATTTCTAAAAAATTATTTTTTATATTATCTAATTTATTTTATTTATATTGTTTATATTATGTATATAATTTTTAATTAATGTATTACATATATAAATATATTTTCAATATTTATTATTTTATTTAATATTATTTTTATTATATATTAATTATTATATTATATATATATTATACATTGTTTAATTATTCATTATATATATACGTTTTCTTTTCTTTTATTATTTATTCACTATTTAACCTTGCATGAAAAATTCATATTTATTTAGAGTTTTAAATTGTTTTATATATATGGATTTATATATTTTATTTATCTATGTAATGTCCTTTTATTTATTTATGATTACTATAGTATAGTTATTTTAGTTGTATTTTTATATCGTATGCTATTGTATTATAATTGTTTTAAAATATTTGTGCATGATGGTATATAAATGCAATATTGTCACATAATTATTGTTTAAAATAAAAAAAATTACATTTTTGCTAAAATTAATATTTTTTAAGGTTTTTAAAATGAGGCAATATTTTGGTATTTAGAAATTCGGGAAATAGTGTCCTAACGTGTTGGGTGCGATTTTCCGTTTGGCTAAATAACTAAATATCCTTTTAACAAGTTTTGTAAATCATGAGATGACTTTAATTACGAGGTGTTAAAAAATGTTGTGTCCTAACGTGTTAGATGTGATGTTTATGTTCTCTTGGAATAAAGATATCTCAACTTTCAAATAAAAAACTTATTCTTGAGAATTCTAAAACGTTGTATCCTAACTTATTGGGTGTGATGTTTTGTGTCTTGAGGTAAGAATTTTTAAAATAAAGATACACCTAGATTCAAAGTTTTAAAATGTTGTATCCTAACTTATTGGATGTGGTATTTACATTTCTTTGAAATAGGTAAATCTTGGTTTTACTTCTAATAAGTGATCTTATTTTAAACTTTTTAAATTTCAAACATTTGGACATGATTTTATCAATTAGGTACCAATTTTTGGGCGTTATGAGGTGCTAACCCTTCCTCATAATGTGAATCGACTTAGAACCCATTTTTCTCATTTTTCGTAGACCAAAATGTTTTTAAAACGAAACATTTTACAAGGTGAACCAATCACACCTAAGTAAAAAAGATTGGTGGCGACTTCCGTTTTTATTTTTAAAGTCTGTAACATCCTGAATTAGTGGGCCTGTGTATTTTGTGTGTTGTAGGTTTAATGTGTTAGTTTGAGAATCAGGGGTCCGGATTGGGCTCCGAAATGGGCTGAGGTTTTGGTTAAAATATTCTGTTTAGACACTATAGGGCTTTAAGGATGGTATCTGTAGTTTAAATAAGCAAAATGGGCTTGTGGCCCAGTAATAAGGGGTGCAGCAAGGGGAGCTGTTAAATGGCGTCAATGGCAAGGGAGGAGGTCCAAGTGTGAGCCGTATGGAGCCCATAGAATTGGGCCATTTTTGACACTTAAAGAGGAGCTAGGTGGGACGGCATCAAGGCTAGAAAATAGGGGATTTAATGTGTTAAAAAAAAGGTGGATAATAAGCTGATAAATGAGGGAGGGAGTGGTGTGATGTAGGTCTCTTCTGGATATGTGTTCTGATAAGGATAAGGGAAAGGAGGAGGAGCTATCTAGGAGGCTAGAGGTGGCCAAATGTGGGACTGTGTGTGTGAAGGGGGTGGACGGCTAGATAGAGTTAGGCAAAGCCGAACTTTGTGAGTTTTTTTTGAAGCTCTCTCTCTCTCAGTTTTCTCTATTGCCGAAACTTTTCCATTCTTTTTCTTCTTCTGTTGAAACTTCTTCCTAGCCGAAATCTCTAAGGCTCTTTTTGTTTTCTTTTCCTAAGCCAAAACTGAAACTCCTCACTCAGTTCTTCTAAAAGCTGAAAGTGCATCAGCCCCCTCTTGTTCATCTTTTCTGGGATTTTCTTAAAAGCTAAAATTCCTAGATCTCTACTCTTCTACGCTTCGATCTTCTTCTGTGATTGCCAAATCTTTCTGTAAGGGGTAGCCGAAACCTTCTGTAGAGGTAAATATCGATTTGTGTATTCTTTCGATCTTTTTCGACTTTTGGAGACCATAGCCGAATGGTTAAATAGTTGACTAATCTTGTGTTTTCTTTCATGGGCGGCATTCCGAGATTTGAAGGAGATCTAATCGCCTAGGTTTTTAAATCGGTAGCACTCGAATCATACTACTTCTGGGATTTAATCGATTTGGGTAAGAAGATTCATCTTAGCCATTTTATTAATCGATTTATCTCCAATCTGTCAGTTAACCTTGTTAGGTGATACTCAAATCGTATCTCTTATAGTAAGTCTTTGATCGGTAGAATAGTGATCTGATAATCGTGATTCTGGCTAGGGAGAGCATCAATTTCGATAATATAGCGTTGAGCGTAATCAAGTGTGTAATTTCTCACACCATCTCTGTTGCCTATTAGTGTATATATATAAATCTATTTATATTCTGTTAAATGCCGAAATCTCAGCATGACTGTTGAAAACCCGTGGAGGGTAAAGGGCGACTCATCAGGTTAGTGATTTCTGTGATTTTCTTTAAGTAAAATGATTCTGTTAAGTTGATATGATATACCTGCATGTTGTTTTCTATGTTTGCTCGGGGTTGGGCGATTGATGTATACGAAAGGGGAAGTGTTCTGTTGTAGTGGCTCTGCCACGATCTGTTGTAGTGGCTCTACCACGATCTGTTCTAGTGACTATGTCACAAATTTGACGATGAGCAGCTAACTGCAGTGCGACTACCATCGGTGGTGTGTAGCAGTGATGGTGATTGTAGAAATCCCCATTGGTGTGATTGGCAGGTAAGGGTGGTGAGTAGCGGATGGATCTAGGATTGGGATGGGCTTTGCTTAATTCTGATATGTGATATTCTGTTATTTTGTTCTGTGGGGCTAAGGCCCAGTCTGATGGTGCAAGAGGGATTGCACACTGAGTTTTGTGACTCACCCCGTTGTTAACATTTTTCTTTCAGTAGCACTTAGTACATCGGACCAGGCTGGAAAGGAGCGCAAGGTGGTCATGCATGGATTTATTTTGACTCAATAAAGGACGTTGTTTTAATTATTTTCCCTTAATACTTTAAATTTGTTTGGTTTTATATTTTATTGTAATAAGGCCACTGGCTATTGTGTATTGGTTTTATGTTTTTGGTTTTTCGATTTTTATACACTTAGATTTTATGATTAATTGAAACTAAGGCGTGTGTTTAAATAATAAAACTCAGAGGCAAAATTTTAGTTTTATTCATTAAGGCATTAATTAAAACTTATTTCTTTTACAAATTATCAAATTATTAAGTTTTCCCCGTATAAATGTTTAAACTATGCTTTTCAAAAAAAAATGCAACATGTTTTATAAAATCTTCTTACTGACATGCCAGATCCGGTCGGGGTGTTTGGGTCGGGTTTGGGGTGTTACAAATTGGTATCAAAGCCTGGTTCAAAGCTCGGCTTTAGGGTTTTGGGCTCAAAACATTTTCTAAAGATGGATTTTGGAAACATGCATGTTTATAAATAATATAGGATGGTTTTCTCGGCATGGCACCTACGTCTCAGGCCCAAGTCCATCAGGTAAGCATTCTGAACTCACTGTGTGTTATATAGGTATGTGGGCTTGATGGGCTTTATGGGATTTAGATTATCTTAATTATAACTTGATGGACTTTAGGCTTAGCTTAAACAACTTCTTAACTCTCATAAGACTTAATCTATTTAAACCTGTCCGTAGACAAGTCACAAGGTTAGGGTGTGGCAACAGGCATACGCATGCCTAGGATTGGATCTAGAGAGAGCTTGGTACTTAAGCGGTCCTAGCGACTCACCTCCTCTTCGCTGGAATCCTACCAGTGCGTGGTATTTGCTCACATTAGCCACGAGGACTTGTTGACAGGCCAAAGTTTCTAACTAAAACCCGAAAGGGACCAGCCACCTTATTTTTACAAAATTACTACAATGCCCCTAGTTTTGTAAAAAAATCACCCAAAACGCCATTGATTTGAAAAAAAATTACCAAAACGTCGTTGATTTGGAAATTATCAAAATTTGAAAAATTAGCGAAATACCCCCCGATTTGTAAAATTATCGAAATACCCCCGATTTGCAAAATTATCGAAATACCTCCGGATTGTAAAATTTCCAAAATATCCCTACTTCACGAAATTATCAAAATACCCTTATTTTGAAAAAAGTCATCAAGATACTGTATTTTGAAAAAAATTATGAAAATACCCCTGTAGGATAAAATTTTGAAAATACCCTTGGGTAGTGAAATGATGAAAGTACCCTTATGTGTTGAATGTGGGTTCATGGATGTTGCCTATATGTTGATTGTTGAATGTATGTAGTTCCCAGAAGAATGAGTACAAGGGGTTGAGGACGTCATGCGTGGTAGTGGTAGGGTAGGATGACCGTGTCGAGCCGATGAGGGTGCGCCACGTGTCGAAAACGAGATACCAAATCGCCAAATTGTGGAGGGAGAATTTGGGACCAAACAATAGGAGATGATGCGGTATCTCAGGTGATGTTGCGGGTCCTTGAGAGAGTTACTGGGGCAGGCATGGGTTTAGGAGCTCAAAAATCTATGTCTGAATGACTCTAAGCCAACGGAGCGGAGATGTCTAGGGGTGTTTCTGACGTAGCCCCTAACACAGCTAAGTGTTGGTTAGAAGCGAGTGAGCGCATAATGGATGACCTAAACTTCATGGTGGAGGAGAAGTTGAAAGGGATCGTGTCTCTTCTTTGAGACGAGGCTTACCAGTGGTGGCTCACGATAAAGGAAGGTACTGCCACAGACCGGATTGACTGGGATTTTTTTAAGGAGTCATTTTAGGGAAAGTACGTTGGGGCCAGCTATGTGGATGCACAGAGGAAGGCATTTTTGAACTTGGTGCAGGGAAGCAAATCTGTGTCTGAATATGAAGCAGAATTTCTGTGTTTGAGCCGTTACGCTCGAGGAATTGTAGCGATTGACTATGAGCGTTGTGTACGGTTCAAAGATGGATTGCGGGATGAGTTGAGAGTGTTGGTAGCACCGCAGCGAGAAAGGGACTTTGCCGTTCTGGTCGAGAAAGCTAAAATATCTGAGGAGGTGAAGCGGACTGAGAAGCAGAATAAGGATAAGGATCGGAGTAGGAATAAGAGAAATTTTGTGCCGTCGGGATCATCTGGGAGTTTTCAGAAAAGGCCTAGGTTTGATGGGTCAGCTCGGGTACCGACATCTGCTACAAGGGGTTAGAATCGATCATGTTCCTCATATGGAAAGGGACATTTCGGAGAGTGCAGAAGGAAAACTGGTGGATGCTTCAGGTGTGGATCTATGGATCATATGGTGAAAGGTCATCCACGTGTGGATCAGTCTGACCTACGAACGAGGTTCGATCGAGTTAGGAGGGTGGTCAACCATTACCAAGGGGTCGTGGCTCAGTTAGAGGAGGAAATGGGTTAAGTCGGGGTCATGGAGCACCTGATAGGGGTGCAGGTAATGTAGACGCGAGATAGCTGGGTCTAGTTTATGCAGCTCATCGACGAGAGGATGGTGACGCACCGGACATCATAACTGGTATGTTTCTTATTGCTGATAATCCATTTCTCGCTTTAATTGATATTGGATCAACCCACTCTTACGTTGTATGCTCGGTATCTGAGAATTTAAGTATAGAATCTAAAATAACTGCTAGGAAGATGACAGTGGTTAGCCTGTTAGGATAATCTAGGATAGTGGACAAACTATTTAGGAGTGTACCGTTAGAGACTCAATGAGTAGTGTTTCAGCAGACCTAATGGAATTACCATTTGAGGAGTTTGACCTAATCCTGGGAATGGATTGGTTGGCTAAACATCATGCTAAGCTGGATTGTGAGACTAAGCGCATGGTGTTGAGTACCCCGGAAGGCGGGAAGGTGGTTGTGCTAGGGAAAAGAAGGGATTATTTGTCCAACGTAGTATCTGCATTGAAGGCTGTTAAGATGATTCGAAAAGGATGCAATGCATTTCTAGCTTTTATCAGTGCTTTGGATGCTAAGGAGGTGACTGTCGGTGAGGTAAGAACAGTAAAGGATTTCGTAGATGTCTTTCCTGAGGAGTTTCCAGGATTACCTCCGGATAGCGAAGTGGAGTTTGGGATTGAGCTACACCCGAGTACGGCTCTGGTGTCCATTGCTCCTTACAAAATGGCACCGAAGGAGCTGGTGGAGCTCAAAGCTCAGATCCAAGAACTGTTGGATCGAGGTTTTATTCGACTGAGTGTGTCTCCGTGGAGAGCGCCGATCCTATTTGTAAAGAAGAAGGACGAATCCATGCGTATGTGTGTGGACTACCGTCAACTGAATAAGTTCACGATTAAGAACAAGTACCCGCTGCCGAGAATCAACGATCTGTTCGATCAGCTCAAAGGAGCTTTGGTTTTCTCTAAGATAGATTTAAGGTCGGGTTATCATCAGTTAAAGGTAAAGGAAGGGGACATTCATAAGACGGCATTTCGAACTCGCTACGGTCATTATGAATTTTTGGTGATGCCGTTCGGGTTAACGAACACGCCAGCAGCATTTATGGATATGATGAATTGGGTGTTCCAACCATACCTTGATCAGTTTGTTGTAGTGTTCATTGACGATATTCTGGTTTATTCCAAGTCCAAGGAGGATCATGATGCACATCTTCGTGTGGTGTTACAAGTTCTGAGGGAGAAGCAGTTGTTCGCTAAGTTCAGTAAGTGTGAGTTCTGGCTAAGAGAAGTAACTTTCTTAGGGCATGTGGTTTCTGTAGACGAAATTAGGGTTGACCCTCGGAAGATAGAAGCTGTATTGGATTGGAAATCGCTGAAGTCTATGGCAGAGATTCGAAGTTTCTTGGGATTGGCAGGGTACTACAGAAGGTTTGTTGAGGGGTTCTCATTAATTGCGGCACCTCTAACTAAGTTGTTGAGGAAGGGAGTACTGTTTGGTTGGGCCAACAAATAGTAGGAGAGCTTTGAAAAACTGAAGAAAATTTTGATAGAAGCGTCGGTGTTAATTCAGCCAGAGGCTGGAAAAGAGTTTATCGTCTACTGTGACGCGTCACACACGGGTTTAGGATGTGTGCTGATGCAAGATAGGAAGGTTGTTGCATATGTGTCCCGCCAGTTAAGACCGCATGAATTGAATTACCCTACGCATGATTTGGAATTGGCTGCAGTCGTGTTCGCTCTGAAGATCTGAAGACACTACCTGTATGGGGAGAAGTCTGTTATTTACACCGATCATAAGAGTTTGAAGTACCTCCTTACCCAGAAGGAGTTGAATCTAAGACAACGTAGGTGGATTGAACTTTTGAAGGACTATGACTGCTCGATCGAATATCATCCGGGCAAGGTGAACGTGGTGGCGGATGCATTGAGTCGGAAGGCGATAGCAGATTTAAGGGCGATGTTCACTCGTCTCAGCCTATATGAAGATAGTAGTTTGGTAGCTGAACTCCAAGTGAGACCAGTGTGGACAAGTCAGATTAAAGAGAAGCAGCTTCTAGACAAGGTCTTGAGTGCTCGACTCCGGCAAGTACAAAATGGTGAAGGAGAGGACTATAGTTTGAATGGTGATGGGGTTCTATGTTTCTGTAAGAGAATTTGTATGCCAAAGGATGTTGAGTTAAGGCAGATGATTCTGCGGGAGGCGTATAGTAGCCCATACGCTATGCATCCTGGAGGGGTTAAGATGTATCAAGATTTGCGAGAGCAATTCTGGTGGCCAGGTCTGAAGTAGGAGGTTCCAGAATTCGTGGGTAAATGTTTGACGTGTCAACAGGTGAAGGCGAAACACCAGTTGCCTTTGGAGTTGTTTCAGTCGGTGAATATTTCGCAGTGGAAATGGGAAAGAATCACGATGGATTTTGTTAGTGGGTTACCTCTTACGCCCACCAAGAAGGATTCGATTTGGGTGATTGTGGATCGGCTGAAGAAGTCTGCTCACTTCATACCAGTTCGTGTTGATTATTCTCTGCAAAGGTTGGCTAAGCTATACGTGGCTGAGGTTGTGAGACTACATGGTGTACCTGTGTCGATCATATCAGATAGAGACCCTAGGTTCACATCATGATTCTGGAAGGTTCTGCATCAGGCAATGGGAACAAGGCTAGACTTTAGTATTGCCTTCCATCCGCAGACTGATGGTCAGTCTGAGAGGGTAATCCAGATCTTGGAGGATATGTTAAGAGGTTGCATCATTAATTTCAGGGGTAGTTGGGAGGAGTATTTACCTCTGGCAAATTTGCGTACAATAACAGCTACCAATCTAGTATTCAGATGGCGCCTTATGAGGCGTTATACGGACGGAGATGTCATACTCCTACTCGTTGGACAGAGTTGGGAGAGCGTCAAGTGTTGGGTCTAGAACTGGTTTTAGAAACGAAAGAGAAAGTTAAGTTGATTCGGGCTCGGTTGAAAGAAGCGTCTGATCGGAAAAAATCTTATGCGGATCTAAAACGGAAAGAGTTGGAATTTGCGGTGGGTGATCAAGTTTTTTTTTAAAATGTCATCGTGGAAGAAGGTAATAAGGTTTGGTCGGAAGGGGAAGCTAAGTCCTCGGTTTATTGGACCTTATCGGGTACTAGAATGTGTGGGACCAGTGGCGTATCGACTGGAGTTCCCTCCAGGGTTGGAGCAGATACATGACGTGTTTCATGTCTCGATGCTAAGACGTTACCGTTCTGATCCATCGCACATTGTGCCAGTGGAAGAGATTGAAGTAAGGCTAGACTTGTCCTTTGAGGAGGAGCCAGTGCAAATTTTAGAACGAGACATAAAGGTGTTGAGAAGGAAGTCCATCCCTTTGGTCAAGGAGTTGTGGCAAAACCACGGCGCAGAGGAACTGACATGGGAGCCAGAGGATGTTATGTGACAACAGTATCCCCATCTCTTCTGATCAGGTAAATTTTGTGGCCGAAATTTTTGTAAGGGGGTAGAACTGTAACATCCTGAATTAGTGGGCCTGTGCATTTTGTGTGTTGTAGGTTTAATGTGTTAGTTTGAGAATTAGGGGTCCGGATTGGGCTCATGAATGGGCCGATGTTTCGGTTAAAATATTATGTTTAGACACTATAAGGCTTTAAGGATGGTATTTGTAGTTTAAATAAGCAAAATGGGCTTGTGGCCCAGTAACAAGGGGCACAGCAAGGGGAGCTGTTAAGTGGCGTCAGTGGCAAAGGAGGAGGCCCAAGTGTGAGCCATATGGAGCCCATAGAATTGGGCCATTTTCGGCACTTAAAGAGGAGCTAGGTGGGACGGCATCAAGGCTAGAAAATATGGGATTTAATGTGTTAAAAAAAAGGTGGATAATAAGCTGATAAAGGAGGGAGAAAGTGGTGTGATGTAGGTCTCTTCTGGATATGTGTTCTGATAATGATAAGGGAAAGGAGGAGGAGCTATCTAGGAGGCTAGAGGTGGCTGAATGTGGGACTATGTGTGTGAAGGGAGGTGGACGGCTAGATAGAGTTAGGTAAAGCCAAACTTTGTGAGTTTTTTTCTAAAGCTCTCTCTCTCTCTCTCAGTTTTCTCTGTTGCCGAAACTTTTCCATTCTTTTTCTTCTTCTGTTGAAACTTCTTCCTAGCTGAAATCTCTAAGGCTCTTTTTTATTTTCTTTTCCTAAGCCAAAACTAAAACTCCTCACTCAGTTCTTCTAAAAGCTGAAAACGCATCAGCCCCCTATTGTTCATCTTTTCGGGATTTTCTTAAAAGCTGAAATTCCTAGATCTCTAATCTTCTACGCTTCGATCTTCTTCTGTGATTGCTGAATCTTTCTGCAAGGGGTAGCCGAAACCTTCTGTAGAGGTAAATGTCGATTTGTGTATTCTTTCGATCTTTTTCGGCTTTTTGAGACCATAGCTGAATGGCTAAATAGTTGACTAATCTCGTGTTTTCTTTCATGGGTGGCATTCCAGGATTTGAAGGAGATCTAATCGCCTAGATTTTTAAATCGGTAGCACTCGAATCATACTACCTCTGGGATTTAATCGATTTGGGTAAGAAGATTTATCTTAGCTGTTTCATTAATCGATTTATCTCCAATCTGTCAGTTAACCTTGTTAGGTGATACTCAAATCATATCTCTTGTAGTAAGTCTTTGATCGGCAGAATAGTGATCTGATAATCGCGATTCCGGCTAGGGAGAGCATCAATTTCGATAATCTAGCGTTAAGCGTAATCAGGTGTGTAATTTCTCACACCATCTCTGTTGTCTGTTAGTATATATATAAATCTGTTTATATTCTATTAAATGCCGAAATCCCGGCATGACTATTGAAAACCCGTGGAGGGTAAAGGGCGACTCATCAGGTTAGTGATTTCTGTGATTTTCTTTAAGTAAAATGATTCTGTTCAATTGATATGATATACATGCATGTCGTTTTCTATGTTTGCTCGGGGTTGGGCGATTGATGTATCTGAAAGGGAAGTGTTCTATTGTAGTGGCTCGCCACGATCATTATAGTGGCTCATACGATCTGCTCTGTGACTATGTCACAAATCTGACGATGAGTAGCTAGCTGCAGCATGATTGCCATCGGTGGTGTGTAGCGGTGAGGGTGATTGTAGAAATCCCCATTGGTGTGATTGGCATGTAAGGGTGGAGTGTAGCGGACGGATCTAGGATTGGGATGGGCTTTGCTTAATTCTGATATGTGATATTCTGTTATTTTGTTTTGTGGGGCTAAGGCCCATTCTGATGGTGCAAGAGGGATTTCACACTGAGTCTTGTGACTCACGCCGTTGTTAACATTTTTTTTCAGGTAGCACTTATTGCATTGGACCGGGCTAGAAATGAGTGTAAGGTGGCCATGCATGGATTTATTTTGACTCAATAAAGGACGTTGTTTTAATTATTTCCCTTAATACTTTCAATTTGTTTGGTTTTATATTTTATTGTAATAAGGCCATTAGCTATTGTGTATTGGTTTTATGTTTTCGGTTTTCGGGTTTTCATACCCTTAGATTTTATGATTAATTGAAACTAAGGCATGTGTTTAAAACTCAAAGGCAAAATTTCAGTTTTATTCATTAAGGCATTAATTAAAACTTATTTCTTTTACAAATTATCAAATTATTAAGTTTTTCCCGTATAAATGTTTAAACTATGCTTTTCAAAAAAAAAATGCAACATGTTTTATCAAAACTTCTTAGTGACATGCCAGATTCGGTCGGGATGTTTGGGCTAGGTTTGGGGTGTTACAAAGTCGATCCCCATTTTCTAAACCCGATTTTTAAAATGGTTTTGGCAGCTTATATACATGACATACTGAGTTACTCTTTTAGATTTTATGTTGACGTTAAAGTGTATATAATTTTTATTGTATCAACAAGAAATTAAGATAAGAGCTTGAAATTGAAAATATATTTACTTTAATATTAAAATAAAGGGCTTTATGGGTAAAAATCCTATGTTAAGGGTTGATTTAACTACAAAAATAGGTTAAGGGTTTGTTTAAACACAATGTAATGAGTTGACGGGAATAAAAATAATAATAAAAAAGGAGGGTTTACAAGGCAATTAGCCTTATTTAAAGTTTGGTGCCACGAACTGTCAGGCGAAACCCTTTAACTTTTTTTCAACAGGCACTCAAAATGGAAAATTTACATATCAAGTCCCTAAATATTTTAGGTCATCACATGGTGGCACCGGCAAAACACAGTAGCAAACATACCATTTTGGTAAATAATCTCATGGGCATTCCATTTTAGTAGGGTTAAGCAAAACTCGATTCGATTTGAAAAAATTGAAATAAATTCAAATTTTGTAACATCCTGAAATTGGACCTAGTAGAATTGGGCCCAATAGGCCTTGAGAATGGGAACGTTTAAAATTTTTTAGATGCATGGAGCACTTAGAATGTTATGGTAAGGTATTAATGGGCTTGTGCATTGTGTGTAATGTTATGTTTAATATGTTAATTTGAGGTTTAGTTGGGCCCAAAGAATTGGGTCAAAATTTCGGCAGCCAAGGTGAGCTAAGGAGGACGACACAAGGCTATAATTTAGGGATTATTTTTGTTTAATTAATGAGGATAACAAGCTGATAAAATAAAGGGAGAGTTGGTGCAAATGTGGCCTCTTATGGATGAGTGTTTTGATAGGGATAAGGGATAGAAGGATAGAGGAGAAAAGATAGGAGTTATCTTTTGAGTATAGAGTTGGCCGAAATTCCATCTCCTGGAGGGGGTGCCGAAATTCCCTATAAATAGGGGGTTCCTCTTCAATTCTGGCATTTTGAACCCCATTCTCTTCTCTCATCTTCGTCTTAGAAATTCTCGTTCTTCTTGGTAATCTCTTTTCTTTTGATTTCTTCTGAAAGCCGAAACCCCTAAGTTTTCTTTCTCTCCACTTTCTTTTCACTTTCCTTCTAAGCCGAAACACTTCACTCAATTTTTCTAAAAGCCAAAAATGCATCAGTTCATCTTTTTTGGGATTTTCATAAAAGCCGAAATCGCTAGATCTCATCTCCTGTGGTTGTCGAATCCTCTTTAATGGAGTCTGCTTGTGCCGAAATCTAAAGGAAACAATAGGTAAGTGTTGATTTCAGGATTTCAATGTTCTTTCGGCTTTTCAAAGTCCTTAGTCGAATGGCTATTAGAAACTAATCTCTTATTTCACACTTCTTTTTGGCATTTTGGGATTTGAAGAAGGAGGCCAATCGCATAGATCTCTAAGTTATAGAATTGTGTTACTTTCGGGATTTCAAGGTAAGAGGATTTGTTTATTTATATATATAAAATCAGGTAGAATACTAACCATGGCCGAATATAGGAGAGGGCATATTTTCACAGTTTTCCCGGCTTTTAAGCAAAGTTATAGATTGAGGATAATAGATAACAAGGACATCGACTAAGAATATTGGATTTCGCGATATCGGTGTGTAATACTTCCCCACCATCTAGATCTAATTATTAATATATATATGTTCATAAGTTTTATATGTTATGATAAAAGCCAAAATCTCGGATTTAAACAGCGGACCACCAGGTTAGTAAATAATCTGATTATATGTGTTACAAGTAAATTATTGTACATGTTTGCATGGGTTAGGTGATGAAAGGAGGAAGTTATATGTATATGTATATGTGCAGCAGTTTTTACCGTGATTTGCTGTAGCGGCTAATGCCGTGATCTGTTATAAGGTCTTCGGCCAATATATGTTGATGAGCAGCATGACTGCCATCTTGGAGTGTAGCAGTGTGGGTTGATTGTAGAAATCCCCAATGGTATGATCGGTTGGTACGGGGGCGTGTAGCGGATGGAAACCTAGGCAATTGGGTTGGGTTTTGCATATTATTTGTTTTCATGTAAATGAAATTATTATTATGTTTTATGAGGCCCAAATCTAGTGGTGTATGAGGGTTGCAAAATGAGTCTCATGACTCACCCAATTAAACTAACCTTTCAGGTGACAATTAGTGCATCGGACCGGGCCAGAGTGGAGCGCAAGGTGGCCATGCAAAAGCACATATGGATCCGGCGAAAAGTTTTCCTTTATTAGTTTTTTTTAGTATTCTATGTTATGGATTTAAATTACATTGTAATAAGGCCATGGGCCAATAGTTTACATTTTTAGTTTTATTATGGGCCTTTATTATTTATTCTCATTTTAATTTCTTTCAAAAGACATGTAATTCAGTTTTGGGTTTTGATTATTAAGGCACATTTTATATAATTTTCATTTGGGTGTTCCGTCGACACAATTGGTTTTACAAAATTTTTCTTAGTGACATACCAGATCCGGTGGTAGTGTTTGGGCCGGGTTTGGGGTGTTACAAATTTCGAGTTAAACGAATCGAATTATTCAAGTTAATCAAGTTATTCGAGTCAACTCGATTTTTTTTTCAAATTTCAAGTTCGAATCGAGTTAAGTTTTCAAATTCAAATAACTCAAATAATTCGAATATCAAAATATAATATTTTACATTTTTACCCCAAACTCCCAAACTTTTTTACTTTTCCCTCAAAACTTTTACTCCTTCCCACTTTCCCCCCAAAACTTTTATTCCCGTCCCATCCCAACCCTCCAATCTACCCAAAATCTATTTCCCACCAAAATTTTACTCTCTCATTTAGTTTTTCTCAAAATTTTACTCCCAGAAACCCTCAAAACTTTTATTTTCCCCAAACTTTTACCCTCCCACTTTTCCCTAAAACTTTTACTTCCTTCCCATCCCATCTTGCATCTACCCCAAACCCATCCCCCCTAATTTTTTTTTATATTTTCCCTCCAAAATTTTACTCCCTCTATTTACTTTCCCTCAAACTTTAATTCCCCAAAACTTTTTATTTTCCCCCTAAACTTTTACTTCTCACCCTTTAATCTCAAATAAAAAATCAAAATTATCCAAAAAAATCACTAAACATAAATAGTAATAATTTTATTTATATCTACTATTTATATTATTAAATTAAATTTCACATCTTATATTCTTTATATTATTGAATTGTTTAGTCACATTGAATATTTATATTAAAATTGAATTACTAATTATGCCATAAAATATTCAGTATTAAAATTTTATATTGGTATCAATTTCACATTTTATCTTTAAAATAACTTTTATTAAAAAATTCACATTTTACATTTAATATATATTTTAATTCCAAAATACATAGTGACAAGAATATGAAGATAATTGAAACAACTAAGCAAGCAAAGAAGTTAACTCAGATATAAAAGATTAATAAATAAATTATGAGGTAATGAAAGTTAATAAAAAATTAGATTAAGGTGGACAAATTTTATTACGATGGGTGACAGTGGTTACAAGGACCCAAAATTATTTTTTAAAATTTAACTCAAACAAATATATTCGATTCGATTCGATTCAAGAAAATTTCAAATCAAATTAGGATGATAAAATATGATTCGTCAACTCGATTAACTCGTAATTTTTTCATTCGATTCGATCGAACGCTCACCCCTACATTTTAGTTCTTAATTTTATTTTTTGTATTATTTGGGTAAAAAGCCTGGATATCGAGAATTTGACTGAAATGAATGAAACAGAAATAAGGATGATATAAATTGATAAATGTCTTATAATATGAATTGATAATAGAAATGGAATGAAATAATGTATTGAATATGTGATGATATGAATTTGATAATAGTATGTTATATGGAATGATAATGAAAAGAAATGAGTCTATGATAGGTGAACCGAATATGATATGTAATTGTATTATCGGTACCCTATTAACTATTTGAGTAGAGGCAGATATAGTTGGCATGCCATAGGATTAGATTGTGTATGGGTTTATGCATTTCATGTGCCAAGATGCACTTCATGTGCCAGGATGCGCTTCGTGTGCCAGTATGCCCTTCGTGTGCCAGGATGCGCTTCGTGCGCTAATATGCACTTTGTGTGTCAGGTTCGTGTGCTAAGATGCACTTTTTGTGCCAATATGCACTATGTGTGTCAGTTTTCCTACTTCGTTTTATTCAATGATGAACTTCTTTGCTAGATTGATGTGTTGGTTGGATAATCTGTGTATCTATCTTGAATCTGAGTCCGGTTAATAGGGATTACAAAAAATGAACTTTGTAAATGATATTGAATAGAAAATGATGATATGAATTAGTGTTATATGTGCATTTATGCAAATTGGGATTAAAGACATCCTGTGCACATGTTGATATGAGCCTTGGGTATCGGAACGGATATGAATGAGTCAACAAACTCAAAAAAGATAATTGAATTGTCAAATGATAAAAAAGCATTGGATGAAAATGACTTTTAATAAAAATTAGTACATACATGTATATATTAAATTGAAATGGAAATGATATGATCTTTGGTAATAGAAGGTATGGAATATAATTTTTAGTTTGATTATCAAATGAAATGGTGTATGAGAATGACATTTAGTATTGAACATGTAAATTATTACATATTGATTGAAATCTTAATGCGATTATCTTCATTGATGTCTTGAATCAAGAAAGTACCACTTAGTTTTATCGTTTAGTGTATGCTTTATTTATTCTGTGTATGGATATAGGTGAATCTCGAGGTTACGAAAAGTGGTGCAACATCCAGAAAGCAACACTCGACTGATCAATGTTTGTATAACTCCTTTTTTTTCAATAAGTGGCATGTAGTTAGGTTTTGAGTCAGTTTTGCACAATATGTGATCATGTTAGTATTCAAAGATAGAAATGGTAAATTTTATTATGGCTAAATGGTTGGTTTATATAATTAAGATTGGTAAAGAGTTGAATTGAATGAGGTATTGTATAACTTGTGGCATATATGTGTATTTCTATCAAAGGGTTAAATTATTAGAATTATGGACCTTAGCATATATGTTTAAGTTGAAATGATGAGCTTTATGTAATTCATATGAATATAAGGTGTTAAGGTTTAGAAATAAGCATATATGAAATGTATCATTGCTGAAATGGTTGAATTGAAAAATAAGTTTGATTGTTTAGGTGTTGAAAAATTGGTAGCATCTAGACCATTTGAAAATAGATGGTCAATCTCGATGTTGGGCCCTTAACATCGCGACGAGATTAAGTAACAATTTGCATCGCAACGAGGAACTCCTGAAGTCACAACTTCAACCTAATAATTTATAAACTTTAGAATTTGGTCCTTATTTAACCTTAAGTCATTTTAAGAGCTTTCCTAAGCTTGTATAGGACCCGAAAATGAATGTATAACATATTTTGAATGATTATTAAAATTAATAGTATGAATAAGTGGTTAAATTGAATCGTATTTGATTGTAGTTGCTCCGGCAATGAATGTGGCATTCTATAGCTCGGACCCAACGATCAGGTATCATCAGGTATGGGGTGTTACAGTATTATTGTGGGCTTGGAAAACAATAATAAATTAAAACTAGTATGTTCTTGATTAATGAAAAGTGTTGTTATAGATATGTGGTATCAAATTAGACATAAGTATATGTTAGAGAATAATATATTGGATTGACTAGCCATAAGAATGTTTATTGGATTATTATGTAATAGTCACAACATTTTCTCATTGTGATAATTATATGTTGGGTGTGCCACAATTTGTGTAGTGGGATGTGAGTGATCAAGATAAGATTTTTCCCTCCTACATAATGGGAGAAATATCTCAGGCCTCTTGATCATGTGAGACTAGAAATGAAAGGTCATTCTAAAATTAGTTGATATAAGATATCACACTTATTAATTTTTCTTAGTCTACTCATGAATTAAGAAATAAGAGATTGAACTAACAAGTGTGATTATTCCATGACTTTTGTTCAATTTAGATATAACAGACAAAGGGATATACTAAATAATGATATTATCATAGAAGTCCATGTCGAACCACGACTTCTTGCAACTTGGGTAGCAGTGATGCATTGATAGATGCACTCACTGTTGGCAACATTAGAATTGTTTTAATGTTACAGCCAACATTACAAGATCCTATAAGGTCATACCTTTTGGTTGGGATGATTAGAATGTTATAAAAGTTAGGATCATGCTTAACATGTCATAAAAGTTAAATTGATTGCAAAAATGTTCTCATAATTAATTTAATTTAACAATGTTAAAATTAACCATAACATATGTACATACTTGATGCGCATATATATAGAGGATTCAATTAAAATAATATGAAAATATGTTTCGCATATTTTAATTTTATAAATATGCATTTTCAAATTTATTAAATATTGTATTTAATAAAATTTGATTAAGGGGTTAGGTTAGGATTTAAATTAAATTGATATATCCTTAAGTAAAGGAGAAAATGATGTTTTAAGATTATATCCTTTAGAACAAGTATGGTGTTTATCAAAATTTCTTCGAATTCTTTGGCTTCTTTAGAGATTTCTGTAGAGATCTTCTAGGTTTCTTAAACTTGTTTGTGTAGAATGATTTGGGATGACCCTTTTTAATAGTGTTAATTACTTAAACAAAAGAGAGTTCTTATAAAATTTAACCACTTCATTTGATTGTTACACAAGAATTTCAACTCTTTTATTTATTATTTATCTCTTACTAATTTAATTAATCAAATGTAAAATAATTATTTAATAATTTTATTTTTAATTAGTGATAATATAAATTTTTAATATTTATGTCTTAGTTAATTTAAATTAATTAGATAAAATAATTATGACACTGATATGATATCATCATTTTTACCATGGTAATTTCAGCTTGACCCACGTTAATTTCTAGTTGACACGTGGCACTTTGTGATTGGTAAAAAAAATCTTCGTTTACATCGATATCTACACTTGGTTCTCTTAATGATGAATTTTCAAGATTGACTCAAGTTTTTTTATGAATGGGTCGATATTTGAGCTTGTATTCAATTTTTATAGGTTCATTAAGGTTGACTTGTAGTTTGACCGATTTTAGAGGCGCTGGACATCAAATGTATCATCACTTATCGAAGACCATTGCCAGTCTGAGTAAAAAGTGTTACAAGTTTGCCTCAATCTCACCATCAACATCCTTAAAATTGTTAGCTACCTATTTTTCCTTTTCATTTGCATAACATTTTTTGCTCTCTTTTCCTTTATAAACTATTACATCAAAGTCTACAAAAATAACTAAAACTACAAAAAAAAAAAAAAGATAACAATGGTATAAAACCCTCAAACTCAAAACAATGCAGAAATGGTGGCACTGAAACCAAGATAAAATGTAAGCAAAAGCAAGGATATAGTAAAAATGGAAAATTCACTCAAAATTTTTTGCGAAAAAGATGGGATTTTTGAAACCAAAGGTTTTATTTATAAGTGCCAAAATGAAACTTGCCTCAAAAGTTTAAAGGACACGAGAATCTAGCTCTAATTAGCACACAACACCTAAAAATTCTTTAACACGTCATACCACTTTTCAATAAAATTACAACACAAGGTTTTTTCACTAAGAAAAGATGTAAAAGGCCATGAATTGAGGAGTTAATTACGTCACACATGTTTTAAGCACACATTAAGTAGTTTTTCAATGATCACTCTCAAAAGAGGAAAATTCAAAAAAAGATTATTTTAAGTATCAAAAGCCACACAACATAGTATCTTCCTCGCTAAAACCAAGGTTTTGCATATTTAGGCTTCATCTCTCCAAGTTTGCCTTTTTAGGCTCTCAAACAACAATACATCTCACCTTATTTAGAAAAGGCACCTTGTTAAAAAACATCATCTCAAGGAATCACTTTATAACATCCCCATAGAATAAGGGTAATTATTATATCAAAATATATCACTAGGTTAACTACATTGACCAATGAGATGTTTGTTTGTAGAAGAGCTCATTCAACTAAAGATTTCTATGTGATTACCACATGGGCTGCCACTAGATCATATCAAGGTCCAATCAAATACTTCTCTTATGATTCCAATAAAGTCTCCCATAACTTTACTTTTGACTCTACAAGGTATAGCCAAATAGCATACTAGAAAATCTTAGTAGTGCATCAGATGACCTTATTATCAACACTTCATAACCTTACCACCGGCCCTACATAGTAGGAAAACTATCCAGAGTGGCCCAGGTCAAGCTCGTTTATGTAAACTCTTTTCATTTCCATGAAGACTCCAAGTAATAACTAGACTACTGAAGCTCTACCCAAGTGCCTCCGTAACTCTCTTAATACTCCTAACCATCACTTGTGGCTCTCAACACTCCATATGAACCACCTTTAGTATCCAACACATCTTGTATCAAAGTATATGTACATTCAATGTACAAAATATCAAATATTGTTACAACAAAATTATCAATAATATTTTGTAGTTACTTTAATTACCATAGAAATTTTATCGTGTTTACCGTAAAAACAATTAGCTTATGAAGATAACTACCCTAGAACCAGGGGTGAATCTAGAAATTTTTTAGGGGCGAAATTGAATTATAAATTTTTGAAAGGTCAAAATATAATTTTATCATGTATTAATTTGTGATTTCATTATTTTCTAAAGTATCGTAAATAGAAAATTTTGTTTTTTTAGAGACAAAATGTAATTTGACCATATATTAGTTTATAATTTAAACATTTTTTAAAGAATATGCATAACAATTTTTCCATTTTAAGAGCCCAAGACCCCAGCCCCTTAAACTTCGCCCCTGCTTATATCCTCATTGTAACGCCCCGAATTTTAGGCCTAGAAGTATTGGGCCTTGTGTATGGATTAGTAGGGAGGCTGTACATAACTATTTAATTGTGTAAGAAAATGACACAATTAAATGTCTGCTTCAGTGGTTAAGGGTCCTGAGAAGTGTTGGAGAAGTCCTGGGTTCAAACCTGGGCTTTAGCAAAAATTTTAATTTTTAAGTGAATAAAACCATTGGTGCTTAATAGTAGGCCTTTTAGATATGTGTGGTTAAAATATGACACAAGGATCTAGCTGTTAAGGTGGTTAGTGGCGTGGTTTAAGTTGCAAGGGAGCTTGGGTTCGAGCCTCATGTTGTGTAAGGGAGTATTTATTTTACTTCCTTGCTACATGAGAGGTGGAGCTTGACTGAAACTCTACAAATTGGAATTTGAAATGGTCATGGAGGAAGTTAAGGAGAGATTCGGGGAGATAATTTGGGTTGTTAGGAAATAGTGTCATGGAATTGTGAAATATGAGGTTGGAGGAAATTGTGGAGCAAATCAAGGAATTCCAAAATTGGAGAGTTGTAGCCGATTAGGGAAGATTGTGTATGGAAATTCGGCTAGGGGTCTCTTTTGTGTACATTTCGGCAATTTGAGAGCATTTTTGGGATATTATTGTTGTGCCAGTTTCAAGTTTTGGGTGTTGTGACAACTAGTCTTGGTTTTCCTGAGTGCCAAATTTTCCTGCTTTCTCCTCTTTCGCGGTTTCATGCTCTACCTTGGTGATCAAATTGCTTTTGGGAATTTTTTTGCTTTATTTCTTTAAGCCGAACCTTGTCTCTCTACTCTCGATCTTAATCCTTCATTTGGCCGAACCCTTGTCCTTTTTCTCTCACAATCAAAGTCAACTACAATATTATTCTTTCCCTCTTTATTCACCTTTATTCTTCTTTCAATACCTCTCTTTGTCTTGGCCGAACTTAACATTTCTCTTCTTCTATTAGTCTTATTTTGTTTCCTCTATTCTTTTACAAGTCAATTCTCCTCCTCTCTTGTCCCTTGAACTCCATTTTTCCCTCTTAAATACTAAGCCCACTACTCTTTGGTATTTTGGTTTCGGTTTTACAAGACTTTAGAGAAATTGGTTCGCTATTATTCCAGGAATTACCGAGGAGTGAAAGGTGCAAGTGTTCTCATGTTGTCGAAACCCTGTCTCTCAATATTTGATTAAGGTATTTTTGACACCTTGTTTTTGGGTATAGGCCAATTACTCTTAGATTCTGGAAGTGTTATGTATAAGGTTTTGGGCCACATTTTAATCGGTTCTATCTATCTATCTATCTATCGTGTGTGCAGTTAAGCACCAGGATATGTGTGGTTGATTCTAGCCACGATCTAAGTATATTTAGCCATACTCCATTCGGTCAAGGTAAGCAGGAGTATTGTTTGGGGATTAGATGAACACTTTTACGTAAGAGACTAACCGAAGGTTGGAATGAATGTAGGTTGGTGCTCAAGAGTTTCTGCAAGTGTTCACAAACAGGTTTGTACACACCCTGATCTGACTGTAGCACGGCAAAAGCCGAAAATACGGTGATTGAGGCCACATGGAAGTGTGAACACTCGTGTGGTAAACCAAGCCCACAATTATGGGCAATAGACCGTGGAGGCCACCACGAGCGTTTTCGTGCTCCTAGGCCATTTTTGGCCTCGTTTGGCTGAAATGGGTCGTGTGGGCCCAATGGGCTCATGGGCCCCCTACAGAATAAATCCACAATAAATGGCAAATACTGGACTGGGCTATATAGTTCGCATAGCCGTGATTGAATTTGGACTAAACGAGCCACACGAGCATGTGGGCCCATTTAGGTCGAATAATGGGCATTGGGCCCATTTACACCATTATGACCATTTAGGTTATCTGTGTCACTCGAGGCGACTATAGACTTTCGGAGAGGTCATTATCTGCATCGAGACTCCAAAATGAGAAAATGACTAAAATACCCTCATAGGGTAAAATGACCGAAATACCCCCATAGGGTAGAATGATCGTAATGCCCCTATAGGGTAAAATGACTGTAATGCCCTCGTAGGGTAAAATGACTGTAATGCCCCTATAAGGTAAAATGACCGTAATGCCCCTGTAGGGTAAAATGATCAAAATAACCCCATAAGGTAAAATGACTAAAATACCCCCATAGGGTAAAATGATCGAAATACCCCCACAGGGTAGAATGACCATAATGCCCCTATAGGGTAAAATGATCGTAATGCCCTCGTAAGGTAAAATGACTATAATTCCCTTGTAGGGTAAAATAACTGTAATGCCCCTATAGAGTAAAATGACCTTAATACCCCCAAAGGGTAAAATGACCATAATACCCCCAAAGGGTAAAATGACTATTTTGCCCTCGAGGGTAAATGACTGATTTGACTGTGATTTAAATGACTGATTTGCTTGTGATGTAAATAACTGATTTGTTTGTGATTTAAATGACTGATTTGCCTGTGATTTAAATGATTGATTTGTCTATAATTTGTATGACTGATTCTAAGCATGGTATTCTGCATACACGACATACTACATGGGGTTGGGATACTATTATGGAGGAAATATAATGTACTGGTGGCTTTGCCACATATACTGTTACTGGCACTATGCTACGACATTGTTGTGCTGGCTGGATGGGTCGATTTTATCCCCACATAGTGTGTTGGTTGGTACGGGTGGTGTGTTGGCTGGATTGGGTTGGGTTGCATATTTGCACCGTACTGATAATGTATTCAGCTTAGGTGCACACTGTTACTGTAATAGGCTAAGGCCCACACTGTACTGCCACTAAATAGGGCCCAGGCCCAAATTGTTACTACATATATTGTTATATACTAACTGACTGATAAGGGATTACACACTGAGTTTTTGTAAACTCACCCTTTCTTTTAACTGTACAGGTAATCTCTAGCCTTAGACGATTTGGAGCCGCGAGAGACTCGGAGGTGGCCACACGATCGTTGATGTTCTACTATAGACTTATTTATTAAAATTTCTTATTGGGCTATTGATTCTATAATAAGGCCTCTTAAACCTAAGTTATGTTATTTTGGCTTTATTTATTTGATACTTAACTGGTAATGATAGAATGCTGGTTTTCAAAAAGATTAAATGTTTTCAAAACACCGCGTTTTCGCAAACATTTTGGATATTGTTTCCGCAACAAACAATGTTTTTTTTTTTTAAAGTAAAGACGTTTTAAATGGTTAGTAAATGGTTAAGATGATGTGAGTTTTAACTAAGAGATTTCAACTCAGAAACGAATTTCTACCAACAAGTCCAATTTTTGAAAGACACATCAACGTGACACGCCAGATTAGGCCATAACGTCTAGGCCAGGTTTCGGGTGTTACACTCATAACAATTTAGGAAACCATGATTGTTGAATTTATGTGATCACAAGAGAACCTATTGAAGAGATGACCGTTAGTTAGTTAGTGAAGTAACATAAGCAGTTAGTTAGTTAGGAGTTGATAGTTAATATATAAATACATATCAACTGTAATTTTATAATACAAGTTTTTCATTAATTAAAAAATCTTTGAAAGGTCAAAATATAATTTTATCATGTATTAATTTGTGATTTCGTTATTTTCTAAAGTATCATAAATAGAAAATTTTCATTTTTAGAGACAAAATGTAATTTGACCATATATTAGTTTATAATTTAAACATTTTTTAAAGAATATGCATAACAATTTTTCCATTTTAAGACCCCAAGGCCTCAGCCCCTTAAACTTCGCCCCTGCCTATATCCTCATAAAAATTTAAGAAACCATGATTGTTGAATTTATGTGATCACAAGAGAACTTATTGAAGAGATGACTGTTAGTTAGTTAGTGAAGTAACATAAACAGTTAGTTAGTTAGGAACTGATAGTTAATATATAAATGCATATCAGCTGTAATTTTATAATACAAGTTTTTCATTAATAAAAAATCTTATTTCTGCAAACTTTTTCTTCTTTCACCTTCACATCAGTTCTTCACTACTGTTGGAGTTCTCAACATGGTATCAAAGCCATCACTGATTCATTCATTTCTATGGTCTTAGTCCATGTGTTTCTTTATCACTCATTTCTCACTTGTGGATTATTGATTCATTTCATTTGTCACTGTTATTTTCTTTGCCCACACTTTGTTTTCTTTTCGTAATTCGCTGCAATGGTGAATTCCTCTAATGCTTTAGTTGATTTCAATCACCTTCTATACTTGCATCCATCCAATACTCCGTGTGTGTTACTCGTATATCATCAACTTCTTGGGATTGAAAACTATAATATCTAGAGTTGATTTTGTGTTATTGGTAAAAAAGAAGTTAGGTTTTGTGGATGGGACCTATACTAAAGAATCAGTAACAAAGGATTTGTATTCCCAATGGGAACGCTGTAATGACAACTTTTTCATGGATCTTGAACACAGCTAGCAAAGAACTTTTAGCAGTGATAGTTTTTTGTTCTAGTGCAACCGTTGTTTTGAAATATCTTAATAAGCATTTTAATAAAGTTGATGGATCTCAAGTCTATTTTCTGCATCATGAGACCACTTCTCATGTTTAATGAACTACTTTAGTGTCTTTATATTTCATTAAATTATGCTTTGGTATGAGTATAATGCTATTATGCTTTTCTTTTCTTGTGGTTGTGAACAATCAAAGCAAAATGTTGAACATGTTACTCAGCAACGTTTGGTTCAGTTCTTGATGGGATTAAAAGAAACCTATATTGCATTTGTAGTCAAATTTTACTAATGAATCCATTGCCTTCTATAAATCATGCATACTTTATGTTGATGCAAGAGTGCCTCAAAATGAGCATACTTTAGGGTCTATCATTCTCCATCCAACTTTTGTGTATTTTACTAATATGGATCAAAAGAAGAGATTCAATGGCATATGTGATCATTTTAAAATTAAGGGGCATAAAAGGAAGAATTGTTATAGGTTAATTGGATACCCTCTGATTTTAAGTTCACTAAGAGGAAGGCTTCAATTATATTTGTGGTGAATAATGTTATGGTGACTGATTTTACTAATTCCAATAACTCTCAAGTGCCCTTGTTTACACAAGCACAATATCAACACATTCTGAATCTATTGAATAAAGAATATTCACTTGAAGGTGATGTAAGTCTAGTAGGTATGATCTTACCTTGTGAGTGGATCTTGGACATTGGTGTTACCAACTGTAAGCTATCTAACTTCTAGTGTTTGAAATCTCTTTTTCTTATGCATCATCCTTATCTTGTGTTTGATTACCTACTAGTTCATCTACTCTGATTACTCTTATAGGATCTTGCACCATTTACCCTGATGTTAAACTAACAAATGTGCTTTATATTTCAAATTTTCGTTACAATCTTTTTTCAATTTCCAAACTTACTAAAGACCTACATTGTTTTGTTTTGTTTTACACACACTTTTTTCTTTTTCAATATCTCTCAAGTGGAAAGATGAATGGGATTGGTAAATAACAAGGTGCACTCTACATCCTCTACCCCTCTAAAAATGCAAATTCACCAACTTCAAACACAACTGACACCCCATTCAATACAATTACAACTACAAAATCCTCTTTAATTTGCATGCACGTCTTAGTCATGCCTCCCTTTCAAAGTTGAATAAGATGTTTTATATACTATGTACATTCTAGAATAGTAGTCCCATACAACAGTGTCCTGTATATCCTCTTGCAAAACATACTAGGAAACTGCCTAAGTTGTGAAACTCAGACTGGTTAGCGTTGGTAAATTTCTTGGCGAAGTATTTCATTACGATTCGCAAATTTTGCGAATTCCTATCTCACGGTTGGCGAGTTCTTTGTTTTGGTAAGATTCTTATTTAGCGGATTCTCTCACTAATAAGTTTTCCACCCATGTTTTGTGTTGTTGTAAATGTAATTGTTTATTAGAAATATTGGTTAGTAGGACATGTTTAAGTCATCTGGCATCCTAGTGGATGTAACGTGTTAATAATCAAGACACTTGGGAAGCCTTGTAGGATGTGATTAATTAGTGGAAACATGTGCATGATTACTGATTATAGATTAACCTTGAGTGTGATTTTGGGCTAAAGTTAGCTATTAATAGGACAACCTGGTAGTGGAGAGAATATTTTAATTTCATTTTCTCTACTTACCTTCGTTATCATCGAAGAAAATCCCAGAGGTGTTCTTCACCGTTAACAGAAGAGTTACTTGTTAAACTTGTAGAAACTTCTTTCTTTATGTTGTTTGCTGGTATATTCTTAAATCCTTCTTTAAGTTTTACCAGATAGAAAGGAGTTGTTGTTAAAGTTGTTCAGTAGGGTTTCCATCTAAATACCAGATAGGAAGAAAACTTCCTTCTGGGAACTGGTTGCATGTTTATTGATTCTTGTTATTTGATTGAATTTAAGTTGTTTTTGTATTTAAAAGATTCATTTGATTTTTTAGTCAAAGATATGGGAGAAGGTCCTAGTGCTAAAGGAAAAGAACCCGTTGAGTAGAAAGCTCTATGTGAAGGTTTCTAGTGAGTTCTTTTGTACTTTAAGTTAGTTAATTGTGTTAACATGTTTGAACTATCCTGTTGTATATCCAGGTAAGTCACCTTAACTTTTGGTTTTGGTACGTATGTCAAAGGGACGTGGTAAGGAGTCGATGCATGTACTATTAAAGTCATTAAATCATAGTCAGAAGTTTTGCATGTGCGTTGATATAAATACGTATTCATTGGTACATAAGATCCATATATAGAATTGTGAGGAGGTATCAGAGGGTTGATACATTTGATGATGAAAATAAGATACATTATATTATGTTTTTCCTCTAGTGTGACACTTTGGTGCAAATAATGACTGGTGAATACCTGGCCTTACGGGGGAACACTCTTGTGTTCAAATTAAAAAGAGGAATGATGAAGGCACGAAAGTTATGTTTGGTTTACTATCTCTACGGAGCAGCATGAAGAAAAAGGAATATTAGTTCTTTAGAACAAGGATCAGAAGCTAGCACAAGGAAGTGGGTCTATTGAAAAAAGGTGTATAATGTGTTAGACAATGTGTGGACATTGCATGAAATGTAAAAAGTACGTGAAATGGTCATAAAGAGTAGTCTGTAATGTGACATACCAATAAAGTAGTCGTGACATGTGTTCATCAAATACGAGTCTCTAAAAGCGGATAGTTGCTGATCGTTGTAAATCAGAGTTTTAAAATTTATAAAGAGAATGATCGAACCTGGAAACTAACTCTGACAACGATTAAAGGCAAGTGTACCTATCAAACAGTAGTATAGTTTAGGCAAGACCGGATTGTCGAACCCAAAGGAACTAAAAGTACTAATACTAACTTTCTTTTTTATTATCTAGCCTTAAAAATATAGTGAAGTTGCTTTAAACTAAATTAAATTAACAACTACTACTCTAAAGACACAAAGACAAAAGAGTGAATTGGGAAATGACTTTAGGAAAAACTCAATTGATCACGACGATACCCTCAGGAAGAATCCACCTAGACTTCACTTGTTATTTAACCCCTGAATCATATGATTTCTTTACTTAGCTTGATCTGTAAGACACCCTAACCTATATTAAACCCTCTCTCAAGGAAAATAAACTCTAACCCTAGGTTAATTAGTGGAACTCTCGTTCGCTTATAATAACCCCCTAGAATATCAGTAAATCGATCAATGGACTCCCATATTATGTTTCACCCTAATCCAGAAAAATCTCGTCACCCTATCTCTAGGCATGCAATCAACTCCGCTTAATTATGCTAGATCTACTCTTAGGCAGGGTCTATTCCTCCTCTACCTAAGTACATCAGATTAGATTGAGCAACATAATTAAGAACCAACTAAGTACTTATCATATAAATCAAAAAATCAAATAACAAGATTCATCTAGGTTTCATCCCCTTAGGTATATAAAGGGTTTAGTTCATAACAAAATAAGAAAACATCTCAAGAGAAAAGATAAAACAAAACATAAGAAATCCCTAAAACTCCCTAAAGGAATTGAAGGAAAGATCCTCCGTCTTGAGTAGAACTCCAGCTTCTTGAGATGGATCAACTGCTATCTTGAGTAATTCCACAGAATGAAAGCTCTGCGAAGGCTTACATAGCTGCGACTCCTAGAATAGGCGCCTTGGGGTGTTTATATAGGCCTTGAGATGCTTTACTTGGCTTCTAAGTATCTCCTTTAAGTAGAATTACTATTAGGGTGTTTAAGTAGACCTAGGAGTATGTTTCTTTACCTTCAAGCATCCAATTCCATGTGAAATTGCTCTTTCCCGCAGAGGGCATGCCCATGGCACACGCCCATGTAAGTCGTGGCCAGGCCGTGTTCGGACTTGTCGGTTGGGGCACGTCCATGTAAATCGGGGTTGAGGCTGTGTCTTAGATGATTGGCGAGGCACGGCCGTGTGGCTTGTAGTCCAAGCCGTGCCAATTTCGTGAGTTGGCCCAATTTGGTCCGTTTTAAGCCCGTTTTGCATTCTTTTTATCCTTGGGTGCTTTCCTGAGTATAAGACATGAAAGGAAAGGATTAAAAGCACCTTTTTACATAAATCAAGGATAAATCATCCTAAAGCATACTAAATGTGGGATTAAAATATGTTACCTTTACGGTTTATCAAATACCCCACACTTAAGCTTTTGCTTGTCCTCAAGCAAAATTCTCAACTTACAATTAAAACGAACTTTCCATAATTCATAATTCATAATTCCTATCAAAAATGTCTCATCATAATTCATAGATAATTTATACATGGATAATTTAACTCAAAGACTCGTAAAGATTCAAACAATCAAAGTCTCACATTTGTAGCATGAAAACATAGGTGTCTCCCCTTATCTAAATAATTACCTTTAATTCAAAACCGACAAGGATTGACATCCTCACTAAAGATTCACTCAAATCACTCAAATTGTTTAAGGTTCACAATTAAGCACTCAACAGTCGAACCTGAAAAGTTAATCCCATAGGCTTGCCTGAAAATCAAATCTCCACCACTATAATATGAGATGATACACAAATCAAAAGGTCTTTAATCAGGGTTGTAACGGGACTTAGGTTAAAGGCATGGATAAAGGCTGAATTAGAAGGTTAAAATCGAGATCGAATTGACTAATTACCTAACTAAAAACAATGAACTAGAAAATAAATGATTACATTAATTGAAACTTTAAACTAATATGAGCTTTTTCTTCAATAATTGGAATTTAAATGTTCAAGCTCACTTTCTACACTACTAATACTGAATATACTTCGATTTTTTGATTTTTTTCAATTTTTTTTTTGAAAAAACTAAGTAAATACATAATAAAGAAAGAACTTTATCAACTGAAACAAACTAATTAGGCAACTGATCAAATCAATTCCCGATAGAAGGGTAGTCAAAAAAGAGTGATAACAAATTCAAAGGGCTTTTGGGTTAATATTAGCGGGTAAATCAATAAAAAGGGTTGTTAGGATTAAAAAGGGTTCACTAGGGGTTAATTATGTAGGTAGGCATTTTAGTCGTGTGAATGGGTTAAAACCTAGGTGCCTTTATCATCTCAGTATATCAAATCATTAATGTGGTCTCGACATGTATAATCGAGGCAAGTTCTAGAATAACAATTTAGGGTTGACACACTCATAATCAATAAAGTGAGCAAGAAAAAGAATATATGCTCTATAAGGCTCAAAATCTCACAAAAATTATGGGTGTTTTTGACACCAATCCCTGTAAATTTCAAAATTCAAAGTAATACTCAAATACAGTTAACGACCTATTAATTTTTAATTTTTAGAAAGTAGACTTATCATGCTCGATTCTCTAGTATCCTTCAAATTTAATCATCAATGCACAATTAACTATGACTTACTCTAAAACATATCAATACAAATCATAAATCAACAGAAATTTCATCCTAATTTGTAATATAAGAAAAATACTTAAAAACAAGACTAAACTCAAGAATTTGAGAATAATGCAAAAAGTTTGACACTTTTACCCTCACACTTAAGATGTACATTGACCTCAATGTACAAAGATAAATAATAACAATAATGGGATAAATCAAAAGAGAAGGGGTAGAGTGACACTTCCTGAATTTTGGATGGCTCCGGGAGTTGGCAGTGGTCATGGTAGAAGATAGTTGGAGGAGGCGGTGGTGGCGTTTTCATGGTCCTGGTGGGGTAGCTACCAACGAACTCTGCGCTAGATGAAGAAATTGGGGAGCTCATAGAGAATTAGCCAGGGATTATTCAGACATATTTAAAATAAACTAAGTATAAATTTTAAGATAAGAAAGAAGACAATAACTAAAATAGAAAATAAACTAAATTGGAAATAAAAGATAAATGGACTGTTAAGTCCTTATTGTTGGATGGTTCACATGGTGGGTGTGACCTCTAAGGTCTTAGAGTGCTGGTGGTGGTCGTGGTGGCGTGATTCCAAAGCGACTTGACTAACGACACTAAGAAACTAAATTGAAATAAACTAAATTAAGCATAAGATAGTCAAAGAGAAGGAAATTGAAGCAAAAGAGAATAGAAAAATAAAAACTATATGGTCTCAAAGACCCTTGGCTTGGTGTTTGGATGAAGCAGCCGGCATGAACTTATGTAGATCGGCCTCCCACATGGAGATTATGCGGTAGTTTATTTTGTAACATTAGTAAGCATGTTGCGTTTAATTCCACATAGTGCTCTTCGTCCATTTTGCATTTGTTCATCAAGAGCTGTCTTAAAAATTTCCTCGAGTCGGGCATCTAAAAAAAAGCTTCAAGAAGAGGTAAGTTAATATGTAATTTCTTTAAAAGTTTAAAAAACTTACCAAACTGTTCTTTTGAATTGTCTCTTTTCAATGCTTCGAGATAAGGTATGCGAGGTTGGTACTTATTTATTACCAGTTTTGGCTTTTCTTGTGTTACTTGTACTTTACCTTCATCTACCTTATTTTCTAGTGTCGGATTGGGTTCATTTGACTTCTTATTGTCCTGAGCTGTGATGGCTTGAATTTGCTCCTTAGGGTTAATCTCGGTGTTACATTGTAGACGTCTTGCGATCGTTCTGACATAAGCTTTGCAAGTTGTTCGACTACATTGGTGACTTTCTTGACTGACTTAGAAATTTCCCCGATTCGACATTCATTGCTTTTGGTTGTTCTTTCAGTTTCTTGGATACGTTTCTCTGTGTCTGTTGAAAATTTTGCTAGCATCTCCTCGAGGGTTGGTTTCTTCTCTTGTGGATAAGGCTGATTTTGGAAGTTTTGAGGAGGTTGCTGTCTTTGATTTCCTTGATTTCCTTGACCTCCCCATGAAAAATTTGGGTGGTTCCTCCAACCTGGATTATAAGTGTTACTATAAGGATTATTATTGGATCTGAAATTATTACCCATATAGTTCATCGGTTCGTTCTCTACTCCTAGTTGGTAGGGTGGGCACTCAGGATTCGCCACAATTCCACTTGTGTCACTGCATGACTGGATGTGCCTGTGAAGGACACCAACTATCTAGCTTTTTATTCTTTATCTCTATCTGTGTTGATAGCATGGTTATTACATCTAGATTGTAGACTCCAGCTGATTTTGTCGATTTTGTCCTTGTAACACCTTATCGATAATTATTCGGTGGCGTCTCTTCAATGAACTCGTATGCTGCTTCAGGAGTTTTGTTGTTCAAGGTTCCACCGACGGCTGAATCGTTTAGTTGCCTCGTTGAGGGGTTTACACCGTTATAGAATGTTTGGACTTGTAGCCACAAGGGTAATCCATGGTGTGGACACCGTCTCAAGAGATCCTTGTATCTCTCCCATGCGTCGTATAGCGTCTCTAAATCCATCTGCACAAAAGAAGAGATATCATTCCGTAATTTGGCCGTTTTGGCCGGTGGGAAATATTTTAATAAAAGCTTTTCGGTCATTTGCTCCCATGTAGTGATTGACCTTCTTGGTAACGAGTTTAACCACTGTTTGGCTTTATTCCTTAATGAAAAAGGAATAACCGAAGACGTATGGCATCGTCAGAAACGCCATTTATTTTGAAGGTATCACAGAATTCTAGAAAATTAGCTATATGAGTATTAGGGTCTTCGTCCTGTAAACCATCAAATTGAACAAATTGTTGAATCATTTGTATTGTGTTAGGCTTTAATTCAACATTGTTAGAGCTATAGCAGGCCTAACAATACTTGATTTTGCTCCTGTTAAATGCGGTTTAGCAGAATCAAACATAGTACGTGGAGCATTGTTATCCCCTGCATCTTGTGGTTGTGGATTATTTTCGTCCATCCTTTCAGTGGGCTTGGATCTGCCTTCTTGATTTTCCTCTGTGTAATTTAGGGCTCACTTGATTTCTCTGCAATTTCTCCGAGCGGTAGCTTCAATATCATTGTCGTATACCAAAGGTCCTCTCGGGTTCCTTCTAGTCATAAACTAGAGGTACCTTGTAAGTAAAGAAAGAAAAAAAGAAAATCAGTGAAAATAAATAAAAATAAAAATAAAAGTAAATTGCAAAAATAATAATAAAAAAAATAATGGCTAAAGTAATAAAAATAGAGCTTTCTTAATATTTTAGTTCCCCGGCAATGACGCCAAAAACTTGATCGCTGTAAATCAGAGTTTTAAATTTTATAAAAAGAATGATCAAACCTAGAAACTAACTTTGACAACGATTAAAGGCAAGTGTACCTATCGAAAAGTAGTATAGCTTAGGCAAGACCAAATTGTCGAACCCAAAGGAACGAAAAGTACTAATACTAACTTTTTTTTTATTATTTAGACTTAAAAATATAGTGAAGTTGCTTTAAACTAAATTAAACTAACAACTACTACTCTAAAGACACAAAGACAAAAGAGTGAATTGGGAAATAACTTTAGGAAAAACTCAGTTGATCACGACGATACCCTCAGGAAGAATCCACCTAGACTTTACTTGCTATTTAACCCCTGAATCATATGATTTCTTTACTTAGCTTGATCCGTAAGACTCCTAACCTATATTAAACCATCTCTCGAGGCGAATAACATCTAACCCTTGGTTAATTGGTGGAACTCTCGTTCGCTTATAATAACCCCTAGAATAGTAGTAAATCGATCAATGGACTCCCATATTAGGTTTCACCCTAATCCGAAAAAATCTCGTCACCCTATCTCTAGGCGTGCGATCAACTCCGCTTAATTATGCTAGATCTACTCTTAGGTAGGGTCTATTCCACCTCTACCTAAGCACATCAGATTAGATTAAGCAACATAATTAAGAACAAACTAAGTACTTATCATATAAATCAAAAAATCAAATAACAAGATTCATCTAGGTTTCATCCCCTCTAGGTATCTGAAGGGTTTAGTTCATAACAAAATAAGAAAACATCTCAAGAGAAAAGATAAAACAAAACATAAGAAATCCCTAAAACTCCCTGAAGGAATTGAAGGAGAGATCCTCCTTCTTGAGTAGAACTCTGGCTTCTTGAGATGGATCAACTGGCTATCTTCGAGTAATTCCTTGAATGAAAGCTCTGGCAGAAAGCTTCTGCCAAATTGCGACTCCCTAGAATAGCTGCCTTGGGGTGTTTATATAGGCCTTGAGATGCTTTACTTGGCTTCTAAGTATCTCCTTCAAGTAGAATTACTGTTAGGGTGTTTAAGTAGACTTAGGAGTATGTTTCTTTGCCTTCAAGCATCCAATTCTGTGTGAAATTGCTCTTTCCTACGGCAGGGGCACGCCTATGGCACACGCCAGTGTAAGTCGTGGCCAGGCCGTGTTCGGACTTGTCGGTTGGGGCACGGTCATGTAAATCAGGGTTGAGGCCGTGTCCTAGATGATTGGCGAGGCACGGCCGTGTGGCTTGTAGTCTAAGCCGTGTCGATTTTGTGAGTTGGCCCAATTTGGTCCGTTTTAAGCTGTTTTGCATTCTTTTTATCCTTGGGTGCTTTCCTGAGTATAAGACATTAAAGAAATGATTAAGAGCACCTTTTTACATAAATCAAGGATAAATCATCCAAAAGCATACTAAATTTGGGATTAAAATATGTTACTTTTACGGTTTATCAGTTGCTGTCAATGGGCTGTGTCTACTCGCAGGAGTATTCATCAGCGGATACTTCGTGAAGGGAAATTGTATCTGCTTGTAGTGGCGTGTTTTTTTTAGACAATTGATGGGCTCGAAACTAACTAATATTTCAACAAAAGCTAGCGCACCTAGCGAACAGTAGTATAGCTTTGATGAGTCCGGAATATCGTATCCTCAAGGACTAAAATTACTAGTAATAACTATCTTTTTATTATTTAGCCTAATAGTTAAGGGGTTTTGTTTTAATCTAAAATTTAACTAACTAATTTACTATGAACGCGACAGAGAGTGAAGAAAATAACCGAATAAACTAATGAATAAAGACAATACCCAAGGAAGAATCCACCTAGACTTCACTTATTATTCTGACTCTGAATTAAACGATTTATTCACTTGTCTTGATCTGTAGAAATCTCTAAATTATGTTAATATCTCTTTTGAGACTAAGAACAACTGACTCTAGGTTGATTAATTGAAATCTCTTTCTAATTAAAACCCTTATCGTCGCATTAACTCGATCTATGGATTCTCTTATTAGATTTGATTCTAATCCGAAAAATTTATGTCATCCTATTTCTAGGGTTGCAATCAACTCCGCTTAATTATGTTAGATCTACTTTTAAACAGGGACTTTTGCTCCACTGAATAAGCACATTAAAATTGAACTAATATCCTAAAAATCTTAAAGCAAGGGTTAAGAACACATAATTAAGAACAAGAACAAGTATTTATGATGTAATTCAGATAAACAAATAATAAGATTCATCTAGGTTTCATCCTCCCTAGGTATTTAGGGAGTTTAGTTCATAACGTAAAAGGAGAACATCTCAAAATAAAGAAAACAACAAGACATAAAGAACCCAAAAACTTCTAAGGAACTTGATGGAGATCTTCAATCTTGGAGTGGATCTGCTTCTGAGATGAATCTAACGGCTTCCTTCGAGTAATTTCTTCGTTCTACTCTGCGTGCTCTCCTAGGTCTTCCTCTGATGTGTATTTATAGACTTTAGAAGGCTCAGAAACCCTAAAAATTGGTTTTTTTTCGCGTGAAAATGAATTAGGGTCTGACAAGGACACGGGCGTGTGATCAGCCCGTGTGAGAATTTACATGGCTCATGATCGACACAGGCTAGGACATGAGTATGTGTCTAGCCTGTGGTTTACACGGGCATGTGCCCTACTCGTGTGGTTCTGACTTGGCCATGTGGATCCTTAAGATGGCCTGTTCTGTCTGATTTTGGCCCGTTTTTCGTTCCTTTCACTCCCCTATGCTCTCCTAAGTATAGAAATACAAATTTAAAGGATTAGGAGCATCAAATTCACCAAATTATATAAATAAACATCCAAAAACGTGCTAAGCATGGGATTAAAATGTGTTACATTTATGGTTTATCAAATATCCCCACACTTAAGTGTTTGCTTGTCCTCAAGCAAAATCCTCAACTCACAATTAAAATTAAACCTCCTTAATTCACAATTCTTATCAATAATGTCTTATCATAATTTACAAATGATTCACAAATTGATAATTTAACTAAAAGAGTCCTAAAGATTCAAACAATCCAAGTCACAAATTTTTATAGCACGAAAACATAGGTGTTTCCCCTTATCTATATAATTACCTTTGATTCAAAACCGAAAATAATTGACATCCTCACTAAAGATTCACTGAAATCACTAAAAGTGTTTAAGGTTCAAATTAAGCACTCAAAAGTCAAAATGAAAAGTTACTACCATAAGCTTGCATGAAAATCAAATCTCCACCACTATAAAATGAGATGATACACAAATCAAAAGGTTTTTAAAAGGGTTGTAATGGGGCTTAGGTTAAAGGTGTGAATAAAGGCAAAATTAGAGGGTTAAAATCGAGATCGAATTGATAATTTACCTAACTAGAAAAATACACTACTACTGAATAATTACATCAATTAGAAACTTATCAATAATAACACGAGCTTCTTCTCAAATGTGAAATTAACCGTTTAAGATCAAATAACATAAAACTAGTAATAATTAAAATAAATGAATATATATTTCCACTTTTTTTATCCAATAATAAGAAAGAATTTAACAACTGAAATAAAGAACATAGTTAGGCAACTGATCAAATCAAATCTCGACAAAAAAAAGGGTTAATACAATAGGAAAAATTTTCAATGAATCAAAAAGAATAAGTTCTGGGTTAATATTAAGGGTAGATCAAGAAACGGTTTATTAGGCTCAAAGGGGTTCACTAAGGGTTAATTATGAAGGTAGGCTTTGAATGGAATAAGTGGGTTAAAACCTAGGTGCATTTATCATCTCAGTATATCAAATCAAAGGTGTGGTCTCGATATGCATAATCGAAGAGAGTTATAGAATAACGACTCAATATTTACATACTCATAACCAATAAAAAAGAGCCAGAAAAGTGTAAACTCATAACCAATAATAAAGTGAGCAAGAAGGGGAAGGGGTCAGTTTGGGTGTTGAGGGTTTGGAGGGAAGGGAAAGAGAAAGAAATGAGAAGGGAAAAGAAGAAAGGAGTGGGAGGGGGTAGACGGTGGCCAAGAGGTGAGGTGGGGCTGAGGTGGAAGGCGGCGGCTAGGGTTTGGGGAGTTTGGGAAAAGGAGGGAGAAGAAAAGGAAAGGAAAATGGACCATGTAACGGGCCGTGTTAGGCCACACGATTGTGTCACATGCCCGTGTGATCTATCCCAAGCCTGTGTACGCCAATGTGGAATATATTTAGGCCGTGTCTCTGTCGATATTTGGGGATTTTAAGCTCCAGGATCCACACGGCTAAGGACACACCCATGTGTCCAGGCCGTGTACCTCATTGTCGATTTCTTTAAGATTTAAAAACTAAGTCCCAAGATCTACACGGCCAGGGGCACGCCCATGTGTCTAGGCCATGTGGGTCAAAAACCTATATTAAAATAAGAATGGAAATAAAAATAAACTAATTAGTAGGGTTAGTGCTCGAGTTACCTCCCGAGAAGCGCTTATTTAAAGTCTAAGCTCAACTTACCTCGTTTTCACTCGGTTACTATGGTTTGCAGAGTCAAAACTCCTCTTTCTCGCTATAAATTATATTATCAACATACGGTTTGAGTCGAGTAGTATTTACTTTAAAAGTTTTTAAATTAGAATGAGTTACCTTGACTATCCCGTATAGAAAGACATTGAGTACAGTAAAAGGAGTCGCTCCGTTTGCATTAAGCTCTGCAGCGGTTAATTGAGGGTCAGTTTTATCTAATAGTACCTAGTCCCCAACCTTAAAGTGGTTCATTCCACCTTTTAGCTCGTCATGGAGTTGCTTCGGTTTTGCTTCGTGTATTATTAAGTTCTCCTTACCAAGTGTCTTCTATTCGTCTAGTTCATCAATATGAAGCCTTCGCTCTTCATGAGTTGTTCTATACTTGTCACATAGGATAGAATGTGGCTCCATCACTTTCTTCCTAGGGATTTCCTGCAAAGAAGTTTGAGCCACAACGTTACTCACATCAACAGAACTCGTAATATCATCCCGATCATTAGATATTCTAATAGAATCATGAGCTTGGAGTTTAACCGTATCATCACCTACAGGAAGTAACAATTCACCTATGCCAACATCAATTATAGTTCTAGCAGTTGCTAAAAAGGGTCGTCCTAAGATTAAAGGTGCATTATTTTCCTCATCCATGTCTAGAACAACAAAGTCAACTGGGAATATAAATTTATTGATTTTTACAAGCACATCCTCAACAATTCCCCTAGGAAATCTAATAGTTTTATCTGCTAGTTGGATGCTCATCCTAATTTGTTTGAGTTTCCCAAGACCTAGCTGCTTAAACATTTTATAGGGAATGACGTTAATACCCGCCCCTAAATCAACCAGGGCATTGTTAACATCTAAACTACCAATTAAACAAGAAATAGTAAAACTCCCTAGATCCTTTAATTTGTTGGGTAGTTTATTCTGTAAAATGGCTGAGTAGACTGCGTTTAGCTCCACATGCAACGGATCATCTAACTTTTGTTTGTCTACTAGAAGCTCCTTTAAAAATTTAACTGAGTTGGGCATCTGCGAAAGAGCTTCAATAAACGGTAAGTTAATATGTAACTTTTTTAAAAGTTTAAGAAATTTACCAAATTGCTCATAAGTATGGTCTTTCTTCATCGCGTTAGGATATGGCACACGAGGTTTATGCTCTTTACATATCAGTTTATGTGCACTGTGGCTTACCCCAACCTTACCTTTACTTACCACAGGTTCTTGCCTCGGTTCAGATTCAGATTCTACTAACCCTTCTTCGTCGTGCACAGTGATGGAATTGAGTTGCTCTCTTGGGTTAGGTTCAGTATTACTCGACAAGCTACCTTGTGGTCGTTCTGAGATCAGTTTAGCAAGCTGACCTATTTAGGTCTCGAGCCCTTGAATCGACGCTTGCTGATTTTTGAGTGCTATTTTGATGTTTTGAAAACGGGTTTTTGACACCGAGATGAATTTTGTTAGCATCTCCTCAACGTTCAGCTTCTTCTCCTGTTGGTAGGGTTGTTGTTGAAATCCTGGAGGGGTTGTTGTCTCTGATTTCCTTGACCACCTCATGAGAAATTGGGATGGTTTCTCCAACCTGCATTGTAAGTGTTACTATAGAGAATATTCTGAGGTCTAGAATTGTTACCCATATAGTGAACTTGTTCATTCTCAGTGCTCGGGTTGTAGGATGGATATTCTGTGGTATGCATCCCTCCTCCATTTGTGTCGCATTACATCACCGGATGTACCTGCATAGAAACACATAAACGATCAATTTTTTTGTTTAAGAGCTCTACCTGGTTTGATAACATGGTGACTGCGTCGAGGTTGAAAACACTAGCGGCTTTTGTCGGCTTTGTTCTCATGACTTGCCACTGATAATTATTCAGTGACATCTACTTTATAAACTCATGAGCCACTTCAGGGGTTTTGTTGTTTAGGGTACCGCCGGTGGCTGCATCTATTAGTTGCCTAGTTGACGGGTTCAAACCGTTGTAGAAGGTTTGAACTTGTAACCATAGAGGTAACCCATAGTGAGGGCACCTTCTCAATAAGTCCTTATACCTCTCCCATGCATTGTAAAGAGTTTCTAAATACATCTGCACAAAAGAAGAGATATCATTCCTCAACTTTGTCATTTTAGCCGGTGAAAAATATTTTAATAAAAATTTCTCGATTATCTATTCCCAAGTAGTGATGGAACCTCATGGTAACGAGTTCAACCACTGTTTAGCTTTATTCCTCAATGAAAAGGGAAATAACCGTAAGCGAATGGCATCATCAGAAACGCCATTAATTTTAAAAGCATCACAGAATTCTAGAAAATTAACTAAATGAGTATTTGGATCCTCATCCTATAAACCATCGAACTGAACACATTGTTGGATCATTTTTATAGTACTCGCTTCAGCTCAAAGTTATTTGCAGCAACAGCAGGGCTCACAATACTTGATTCAGCCCAAGTCAAATTAGGCTTAACATAGTCGTACATAGTACGATGAGCAGGATTTTCAGCAACCACCGGGGGTAGCGGATTATTCTCAGCTATCTCCTCGGTAATATTGGTATCGTCCTCTTGCTCTTCCTCTATATACTGTAGACTTCGCCTTATTTCCCTATGATTTTTGCGAGCGATACTTTTTATTTCACTGTCAAAAAGTAATGGTCCTGACGAGTTCCTTCTAGTCATAAACTAAAAATACCTGTCAGAAGCAAATAAGAGAAAAGTTAGTAAATTAAAATAAAAACACAAATAAATTGCAATAAAAATAAAAATGGTTAAAGTAATAAAAATTAAACGTTCCTAATATTTTAGTCCTCGACAACGGCGCCAAAAACTTTATGGGCTCGAAACTAACTAATATTTTGACAAAGGCAAGCGCACCTATCAAATAGTTGTATAGCTTTGATGAGTCCGGAATATCGTACCCTTAAGGACTAAAATTACTAGTAATAACTATCATTTTATTATTTAGCCTAATAGTTAAGGGGTTTTGTTTTAATCTAAAATTTAACTAATTAATTTACTATGAACACGATAGAGAGTGAAGAAAATAACCAAATAAACCAATGAATAAAGACAATACCCAAGGAAGAATTCACCTTGACTTCACTTATTATTCTGACTCTGAATTAAACGATTTATTCACTTGTCTTGATCCGTAAAAATCCCTAAATTATGTTAATATCTCTTTCGAGACTAAGAACAACTGACTCTAGGTTGATTAATTGAAATCTCTTTCTAATTAAAACCCCTATCGTCGCATTAACTCGATCTATAGATTCCCTTATTGGATTTGACTTTAATCCGGTAAATTTATGTCATCCTATTTCTAAGGTTGCAATCAACTCCTCTTAATTATGCTAGATCGACTCTTCAACAGGGACTTTTACTCCACTGAATAAGCACATTAAACTTGAACTAATATCCCAAAAATATTAAAGCAATGGTTAAGAACGCATAATTAAGAACAAGAACAAGTATTTATCATGTAATTTAGAAAATTAAATAACAAGATTCATCTAGGTTTCATCCTCCCTAGGTATTTAGGGAGTTTAGTTCATAACGTAAGAGGAAAACATCTCAGAATAAAGAAAACAACAAGACATAAAGAACCCAAAACTTCTAAGGAACTTGATGGAGATCTTCAATCTTGGGGTGGATACATCTAAAAGCATACCAATTTAGCAATTCAAAACATGCAATCAATACCAACTCTAATCATACCCAATTCAATACCAATACTTATTCTAACACAAGCATAATTCATTCCCAATTTCACTACCCCTACTAGCATTTATCAACACAAAGTTACCACTCAATAGCAAATTTATCAATCTACAAATCATGCCAAAAGATTCATCATATATATACCACATTCATTCATGCCAAACCTATCACATATCTAGCCACATCTCATGGCTAATTACAAATCTCAAACTCGATTCAATTAACTAGCCTATACATGCCATATTCCCGCTATATACATCTTTCCAAAAGTACCAAAATAAAATGCCGATAGTGTGATTGAGAAGCTGATGATCCCAGATCCGAGCAAGCTTTACTGACACTACAAGGCAGAGAAACAAATCACACAGTAAGCTTTCCAAAGCTTACTAAGTTCGATATACAATACAATTATCATATCAAATTAAATCAATGCATAAATAAACAATCACTTAGATCTATTATTTCATATTCGTGCCTTCTCATCCATAGCTACAATCCTCATTTCCTCAATCAAAGCTTAATTTTACTCATCAACCACAAAGGTTCAATACGTACCTTAACCACACAAAGCTATTAAATCTCCAAGCTATTCAATGCTCGATATTATTTGCCGATCATTCTTTAATTTAATCGCACACTCAGTGCCACATACATATCCGACGCATAATTGTTATCGCACACTTAGTGCCTATTATTTTAACCAACTTATCTCGATATCGCACACACAGTGCCACAGCAATAATCCAAAGCTTTCATAACATCACGCACACAGTGCCACAGTAATAAACCGAAGCTTTCATCACATCGCATACACAGTGCCATTCATTTCTATCTCGATTTCACTTTCGCACACTTAGTGCCATCAAATTAAAATCGTGCACATAGCAACTCACTTTCATATACATAAACATATTCATTTCATATCAATAAAACATATCTCAAATACATGTATTATATCCAAACTTACCTCGGACATCGAAATACCGAAACGGTCGATTTAATCGAGCACTTTGTCTTTGCCTCGATCTCGATCCGAACCTCTCCGTTCTTGGTCTATACACAATTAAATTCAATCCATTCAATCATCAATTTAATCATTTTAGTCCAAACACACATATTTAGGGCATTTTACAAATTATCCCTCACATTTCACATTTTGACACTTTAGTCCCTATCTCACAAAATCATCAAATTCACCAAATTTCACCTAGCACAAGCTTAGCCGAATTTTACTAATGTCCATACAAACTCACACATTTCATTTATTTCACATTTTAGTCCCTCAATATACACTTTTCACAATTTAGCCCAAAATGCTCAATTTCATCAAAAATCCAAAGATAAAATATGTTAATCCAACACTAAGTTTTCATATTTCACCAATTAACATCACAAAGCTCAATTTATCAACAATGGCATAACTCACAAACATCATCAATTTACAAAATTGAGACATGGGCTTGATAGTAGAAGAAGCAACGATTATAAAAACGTAGAAATTATCAAAAACCAAAACCAAACCATACCTTAATTTAGTTCAAACTTAGCCGAAATTTTGCTTATGTTTTCTTCTCTCTTTTTTTCTCCAAATTCGCCACTAAGAAGATGATAACCATCATCTTTTCATTTGTTCAAACTTAGTCCAATCGGGCTGTTACAACTCTCCTCCCTTAAGGATTTTTGTCCCCGAAAATCTTACTAGTGAATAGTTGTGGATGTTGCTCTCTCATAACATTCTCAGGCTCCCACTTAGCCTCTTCAATTCCATGTTTGTGCCACAATACTTTCACTAGAGAAATTTTCTTATTTCTCAATTCTTTGGTCTCTCGTGCCAAAATTCGGATCGATTCTTCACTATACGACAAGTCTGACTGAATTTCAACCTCAGTAGGAGCAATCACATGAGATGGATCTGATCTGTACCGTCGAAGCATTGACCATTCGTTTGCGGATGAAGAGCAGTACTGAAATGTAATTTCGTGCCTAAAGCATCCTGCAATTTCTTCCAAAATCGTGAGGTAAATCTCGGATCTCATCAGACACTATAAATAACAGTACTCTGTGCAATCTCACAATCTCATCGATATACAATTCAGCCAACTTATCTAAAGAATAATCGGTTCTCACCGGAACGAAATGAGCTGATTTCGTTAATCTATCAACTATTACCCAGATCGCATCTTTCTTACTCGAGGTAAGGGCAAACCCAATACAAAGTCCATCGTGATCCTCTCCTATTTCCACTCAGGAATTATAATCGGTTGTAATAACCCGGACGGAACTTGATGTTCAGCCTTAACTTGCTGACAAATTAAACATTTCGACACAAAGTCAGAAATATCTCTCTTCATACCATGCCACCAATAGAACTATTTCAAATCATTATACATTTTCGTATTCCCCAGATGTACAGTCAAATGACTATTGTGAGCTTCAGTCAAAATCATTTGAATCAACTCTGAATTTCTCGAAACGCAAATCTGATCTCTGAATCTCAAACAATCATTACTATCAACTTATTATCAATCTTCTGAGTCTCACATATCCGCTGTAAAAACAACGGTTTTACTTTCAATTCAACTATAACCGCATCATCATCACATAGATCCATCTCATTACTCATAGCTCGTAAGGTATATAACGATTTCTGACTTAAAGCATTAGCCACAACATTAGCTTTACCCGGGTGGTAATCTATCACAAGTTCATAGTCTTTCAACAATTCTAACCATCTTCTCTGTCGCAAGTTCAAATCTTTCTGAGTCATCAAATACTTTAAACTCTTATGATCAGTATAAATATGACATTTATCACCGAATAAATAGTGACGCCAAATCTTCAATGCAAATACAATCGCAGCCAATTCAAGATCATGCGTTGGATAATTCTTTCTTTGCGGTTTTAACTGTCTCGAAGCATAAGCGATGACTTTTCCTTCTTGCATTAGCACACAGCCCAAACCATTCAACGATGCATCAGTATAAACTATAAACTCTTTGCCTGATTCAGGTTGAATCAACACTGGTGCTTCTATTAACAACACTTTCAACTATTCAAAACTCTGTTGACATTTTTCTGACCACTCGAATCTAACATCCTTTTGCAACAACTTTGTCAATAGAGTTGAAATCATCGAGAAGCCTTTCACAAATCGACTATAATATCCCACTAGTCCTAGAAAACTACAGACTTCAGACACATTTCTTGAAGGCTTCCATTCCAAAATAGCAGAGATTTTATGCGGATCGGCTCGTATCCCAGCAACGGATACAATATGCCCCAGAAAACTGACCTTATGCAACCAAAATTCACACTTGCTAAACTTTGCATACAATTATTTCTCACGTAGAGTTTGTAGCACAATTCTCAAATGCTCGGCATGCTGTGCGTCTCATCACGCAAATAGATCAAAATATCATCAATGAACACCACCACGAAGCGATCCAAATACGGTCTGAATATCCGATTCATCAAGTCCATAAATACTGCAGGGGCATTTATTAGTCCAAAAGGCATCACTAAGAATCCGTAATGTCCATACCTCGTTCTGAAGGTAGTTTTCGGCACATCTGATTCTCTAACTCTCAACTGATAGTAGCCCGATCTCAAATCTATCTTAGAAAATACTGTAGCTCCTCTCAACTGATCAAATAAATCATCGATCCGAGGTAACGGATATTTGTTCTTTATCGTCACTTTGTCCAATTGTCGATAATCAATACACATTCTCATAGTTCCATCTTTCTTTTTCACAAATAATACAGGAGCTCCCCAAGGTAAAAACTCGATCGAGAAAATCCTTTGTCAGTCAATTCTTGCAACTGAGATTTCAACTCTTTCAATTCTGTTGGTGCCATTCTGTATGGATCTATCGAAATAGGAGCAGTTCCCAGCACTAACTCAATACCAAATTTAACTTCTCTAATCCGATGTAACCTCGGTAACTCTTCTGAAAACACATCTGAAAACTCACATATCACAGGCACAGATTCAACTTTCCTTTCTGACACTTTTGTTTCAATCACGTATGCCAAATAAGCTTTCTGACCCTTTCTCACATAGTTCATAACTTTCATCGCAGATACAACAAATTGGTAATCCTTGCATATCACTAGACTCAATTCAAACTATCTCACCATTCGACTCTTCAATTCAACATTCTTTCTCTTACAATTCACAATGGCATTATGCAAAGTAAGCGAGTCTATTCCCAGAATTATGTCAAATTCATCAAATGGTATCAACATCAAATTGACCGGGAAACATAAATCGTGAAACATCAATGGGCAATTCTTGCACACCCTTATCCACCAAAACACATTTGCCTAAGGGGTTCGATACTCTAATCACAAATTCAGTAGACTCAACAGGTAGAGTCTTATTCGATACTAAGTCCATACACACAAAGAATGAGCCGATCCTGGATCTATCAATGCAATGACATCAGTATCAAATAAAGTGAAAGTACCGATGATGACGTCTAGAGATGATGCTTCCTCTCAAGCACGTATAGCATAGGCTCGGGCAGGTGCTCTTGCTTCTGACCTTACAGCTACATCAGTTGTTCCTCTCTGGCTTTCATTCACATTTCTGATGCTCCTGGGTGGTCTATTTCTGGCTGCCATATTACTTGGTCTTTCGTTCTGAACATTTTCTTCTTCAACTATCTTTGGGCAATCTCGAATAAAATAATCTCGGGATCCACACTTATAGCATGTTCTATTGTTATACCTGCCCCAGCATTCTCCCACATGTCATCTCCCACATTGTTTACACTCGGGCTTGTTGTTCTTAACACTGCCCACACTTGACTCATTTGGAGCTTGAATTCGTAAACCAGTACTTTGTCTCGAATGATCTCTATTAGGATGACCAAACGAAGCATTTGAACGATTGTTAGCATCTCTATATCTCTTTGAAGAAGGCTAAGAAAATTTATTCATCGATCTCTTTCTTTCATCTTGAGCCTCGAAATCGGCTTTCTTCTTTTCTTTCTTGAGTTCCTCGACTTTGCATGCTCTCCCACAAGTACAACAAATTCATTTATATCCAATATCCCAACCAACAACTTTATGTCTTCATTCAATCCTCTACGAAATGTTTGCACATAGTAGCTTCAAGAGAAACACACTCTAGCATGTTGACTCAATCGCACAAATTCCGTTCATACTCAACAATGCACAAACGGCCTTGTTTCACTCTAAAAACTCCTTACGTTTTTGCTCAATGAAGCGTTAGGCGATATACTTCTTTCTAAACTCGACTTGAAAGAAATCCTAGGTGATTCTCTCTTCTAACCATAGATATCAATGTTTTCCACCAATTATAAGTCATGTCTCTCAACAAGGAAACTACACACTTAATGCACTCATCGGGTTCAATGACATCTCATCAAATACTCGAAGGGTATTCTCGAGCCAAAACTCACTTCGCTTCAAATCATCATCAAGCGTGGCCCTAAACTCTTCGACCCCATACTTGCGAATCTTGTCTGGTGGTTTATTCATCGATCGGATCTACAACTTGTGGCACAACAGTACTTGCGGGGTAGAGGTTGTGGAGCGGTCGATTTGTTCTAACAAATTCCAAAACCATTCACTCATCATACTAAGAAAGCTTGCTAGCCTCACCTTCCTCACCACTATCATTTGGCCTTGATCTGGTCGTGTTTGTCCTTGGCGGGAAGCGATTACATTCTCTACATCGTCAAGAATCGCTCGATCGGGATCCATTACTATATTAAAACACATTTCAACCGTCGATTTCATCACACTATCGCAATTTCACAATATGGCATGTATAGCTAGACTTACACGCATTCGTTAGTCCGAGAATCGGCTAAATCGTAGCTCGATACCAATAAAATTGTAACACCCCTAACCCGAAATCGTCATTGGAATAGGATTAAGGGGTATTATCGATCAATCAGAACATTTAACCTCTAAATGTCGACACAAAGTCAATCCTCATCAAACACATTCATATACAATCATAGTGTCCCTTAAACGAGTCATCAAGACCTAAGCATGCTTATAAACTGAGTTGGGACTAAAACAAAACAAATATAAAATTTTATGAAAAATTGAAACTTTTCTAGAATATAGGGGAGACAAGGCCGTGAGGGTAGGCCGTGCCTCTCCCACGGCTACATGACACACTCGTGTGACCTTCCCGTAGTTACATACTGCCAAAATCAACACGGCTAACAAGCACGCCCGTGTGCTAAGGCCGTGTCCTAAAAGGTCATATACTACAATTTCTCGACGACACAGTGGCACGCGCTTGTGCCATGGCCGTGTACTATTAAGGCGAACTCTTGACTTGTGCACCACAGTTAGATGACACCCGTGTCGAGGCCGTGTGCATTTTAGGCCACATTCGCCAATTTACCCACACAGAAGAGGCATTTATGTGCCCTCAACAGTGTGACATTATAGGCCATTTTGCAAGGCCAACATGTCACCCACTTAGGTTCAAACTTACAAGCCAATCAACCAAACATCTCATGCACATATTTTGTCGCAATTCTTGCAACTGAGATTTCAACTCTTTCAATTCTGTTGGTTCTATTCTGTATGGATCTATCGAAATAGGAGCAGTTCCCAGCACTAACTCAATACCAAATTTAACTTCTCTAATCCGATGTAACCTCGGTAACTCTTCTGAAAACACATCTGGAAACTCACATATCACAGGCACAGATTCAACTTTCCTTTCTGACACTTTTGTTTCAATCACGTATGCCAAATAAGCTTTACAGCCCTTTCTCACATAGTTCATAACTTTCATCGCAGATACAACAGCTGGTAATCCTTGCATATCACTAGACTCAATTCAAACTATCTCACCATTCTGACTCTTCAATTCAACATTCTTTCTCTTACAATTCACAATGGCATTATGCAAAGTAAGCCAGTCTATTCCCAGAATTATGTCAAATTCATCAAATGGTATCAACATCAAATTGACCGGGAAACATAAATCGTGAAACATCAATGGGCAATTCTTGCACACCCTTATCCACCAAAACACATTTGCCTAAGGGGTTCGATACTCTAATCACAAATTCAGTAGACTCAACAGGCAGAGTCTTATTCGATACTAAGTCCATACACACAAAGAATGAGCCGATCCTGGATCTATCAATGCAATGACATCAGTATCAAATAAAGTGAAAGTACCGATGATGACGTCTAGAGATGATGCTTCCTCTCAAGCACGTATAGCATAGGCTCGGGCAGGTGCTCTTGCTTCTGACCTTACAGCTACATCAGTTGTTCCTCTCTGGCTTTCATTCACATTTCTGATGCTCTGGGTGGTCTATTTACGTCGCCATATTACTTGGTCTTTCGTTCGAACATTTTCTTCTTCAACTATCTTTGGGCAATCTCGAATAAAATAATCTCGGGATCCACACTTATAGCATGTTCTATTGTTATACCTGCCCCAGCATTCTCCCACATGTCATCTCCCACATTGTTTACACTCGGGCTTGTTGTTCTTAACACTGCCCACACTTGACTCATTCGGAGCTTGAATTCGTAAACCAGTACTTTGTCTCGAATGATCTCTATTAGGATGACCAAACGAAGCATTTGAACGATTGTTAGCATCTCTATATCTCTTTGAAGAAGGCTAAGAAAATTTATTCATCGATCTCTTTCTTTCATCTTGAGCCTCAGAATCGGCTTTCTTCTTTTCTTTACTGAGTTCCTCAGCTTTGCATGCTCTCTCCACAAGTACAACAAATTCATTTATATCCAGTATCCCAACCAACAACTTTATGTCTTCATTCAATCCCTCTACGAAACGTTTGCACATAGTAGCTTCAGTAGAAACACACTCTCTAGCATGTTGACTCAATCGCACAAATTCCCGTTCATACTCAACAACAGACAAACGGCCTTGTTTCAGCTCTAAAAACTCCTTACGTTTTTGCTCAATGAAGCGTTGGCTGATATACTTCTTTCTAAACTCGACTTGAAAGAAATCCTAGGTGATTCTCTCTTTCGGAACCATAGATATCAATATTTTCCACCAATTATAAGCTATGTCTCTCAACAAGGAAACTGCACACTTAATGCACTCATCAGGGTTCAGCGACATCTCATCAAATACTCGAAGGGTATTCTCGAGCCAAAACTCAGCTCGCTCAGCATCATCATCAACTGTGGCCCTAAACTCTTGACCCCATACTTGTGAATCTTGTCTACGTGGTTTATTCATCGATCGGATCTACAACTTGTGGCACAACAGTACTTGCGGGGTAGAGGTTGTGGAGTAGTCGATTTGTTCTAACAAATTCCAAAACCATTCACTCATCATACTGAAGAAAGCTTGCTTAGCCTCACCTTCCTCACCACTATCATTTGGCCTTGATCTGGTGTCACGTCCCTTGAGCGGCAGCGCATTACTCTCACATCGCAAGAATCGCTCGATCGGGATCCATTACTATATTAAAACACATTTCAACTGCGATTTCATCACACTATCGCAATTTCACAATATGGCATGTATAGCTAGACTTACACGCCTACGTTAGTCCGAGAATCGGCTAAATCGTAGCTCGATACCAATAAAATTGTAACACCCTAACCCGAAATCGTCATTGGAATAGGATTAAGGGTATTATCGATCAATCGAACATTTAACCTCTAAATGTCGACACAAAGTCAATCCTCATCAAACACATTCATATACAATCATAGTGTCCCTTAAACGAGTCATCAAGACCTAAGCATGCTTATAAACCGAGTTGGGACTAAAACAAAACAAATATAAAATTTTATGAAAATTGAAACTTTTCTAGAATATGGGAGACAAGGTGAGGGTAGGTGGCCTCTCCCAGCTACATGACACACTCGTGTGACCTTCCCGTAGTTACATCTCGCCAAAATCAACACGGCTAACAAGCACGCCGTGTGCTAAGGTCGTGTCCTAAAAGGTCATATACTACCATTTCTCGACGACACAGGGCACGCGTGCCATGGCCGTGTACTATTAAGGCGAACTCATGACTTGTGCACCACGGTTAGATGACACCCCGTGTCGAGGCCGTGTGCATTTTAGGCCACATTCTGCCAATTTACCCACGGTCTGAGGCACGCATGTGCCTAACAGTGTGACATTATAGGCCATTTTTGCAAGGCCAACATGTCACCCACTTAGGTTCAAACTTACAAGCCAATCAACCAAACATCTCATGCACATATTGCCATCTAAAAGCATACCAATTTAGCAATTCAAAACATGCAATCAATACCAACTCTAATCATACCCAATTCAATACCAATACTTATTCTAACACAAGCATAATTCATTCCCAATCTCACTACCCCTACTAGCATTTATCGACACAAAGTTACCACTCAATAGAAAATTTATCAATCTACAAATAATGCCAAAAGATGCATCATATATATACCACATTCATTCATGCCAAACCTATCACATATCTAGCCACATCTCATGGCTAATTACAAATCTCAAACGGATTCAATTAACTAGCCTATACATGTCATATTCTATATACATCTTTTCAAAAGTATTAAAATAGAATGTCGATAGTGTGATTGAGAAGCGCGATCCCGATCCGAGCAAGCTTTCGACACTACAAGGCGGAAAACAAATCACAAAAGCTTTCCAAAGCTTACTAAGTTCGATATACAATACAATTATCATATCAAATTAAACCAATGCATAAATAAACAATCACTTAGATCTATTATTTCATATTCGTGCCTTCTCGTCCATAGCTACAATGCTCATTTCCAATCAAAGCTTAATTTTACTCATCAACCACGGAGGTTCAATCGTACCTTAACCACACAAATCTATTAAATCTCCAAGCTATTCAATGCTCGATATTATTTGTCGATCATTCTTTAATTTAATCGCATCGATCCACATACATATCCTACGATAATTGTTATCGCATACTTAGTGCCTATTCTTTTAACCAACTCATCTCGGACGCATGCAGTGCCATAACAATAATCCAAAGCTTTTATAACATCGCACACATAGTGCCACAAAATAACAAGCTTTCATCACATCGCATACAGTGCCATTCATTTCCATCTTGATTTCACTTTCGCACACTAGTGCCATCAAATTAAAATCGTCACATAGCAACTCACTTTCATATACATAAACATATTCATTTCATATAGATAAAACATATTTCAAATACATGTATTATATCCAAACTTACCTCGGACGTCGAAATACCAAAACGGTCGATTTAATCGAGCACTTTGTCTTTGCCTCGATCTCGATCCGAACCTCTCCATTCTTGGTCTATAAACATTTAAATTCAATCCATTAAATCATAAATTTAATCATTTTAGTCCAAAACACATATTTAGGGCATTTTACAAATTTGCCCTCACATTTTCACATTTACACTTTAGTCCCTATCTCACAAAATCATCAAATTCACCAAATTCCACCTAGCACAAGCTTAGTCAAATTTTACTAATGTCCATACAAACCCACATATTTCATTTATTTCACATTTTAGTCCCTCAATATACACTTTTCACAATTTAGCCCAAAATGCTCACAAATTCCGTTCATACTCAACAACGGACAAACGGCCTTGTTTCACTCTAAAAACTCCTTACGTTTTTGCTCAATGAAGCGTTATCGATATACTTCTTTCTAAACTCGACTTGAAAGAAATCCTAGGTGATTCTCTCTTCTAACCATAGATATCAATATTTTCCACCAATTATAAGCTATGTCTCTCAACAAGGAAACTACACTTAATGCACTCATCGGGGTTCAACACATCTCATCAAATACTGAAGGGTATTCTCGAGCCAAAACTCATTTCGCTCAGCATCATCATCAACTGTGGCCCTAAACTCTTCGGCCCCATACTTGTGAATCTTGTCTACAGTGGTTTATTCATCGATCGGATCTACAACTTGTGGCACAACAGGTACTTGCGGGGGTAGAGGTTGTGGAGCAGTCGGATTTGTTCTAACAAATTCCAAAAACCATTCACTCATCATACGGAAGAAAGCTTGCTTAGCCTCACCTTCCTCACCACTATCATTTGGCCTTGATCTGGTCGGCGCTGTCCCTTGAGCGGGAGCAGGCGCATTACTCTCTACATCGTCAGCAACTGCTCGATCGGGATCCATTACTATATTAAAACACATTTCAACTGTCAGATTTCATCACACTATCGCAATTTCACAATATGGCATGTATAGCTAGACTTACACGCACTACGTTAGTCTGAGAATCGGCTAAATCGTAGCTCTGATACCAATAAAATTGTAACACCCCTAACCCGAAATCGTCATTGGAATAGGATTAAGGGGTATTATCGATCAATCAGAACATTTAACCTCTAAATGTCGACACAAAGTCAATCCTCATCAAACACATTCATATACAATCATAGTGTCCCTTAAACGAGTCATCAAGACCTAAGCATGCTTATAAACTGAGTTGGGACTAAACCAAAACAAATATAAAATTTTATGAAAAATTGAAACTTTTCTAGAATACAGGGGAGACAAGGCCGTGAGGGTAGGCTGTGCCTCTCCCACGGCTACATGACACACTCGTGTGACCTCCCCGTAGTTACATACTGCCAAAATCAACACGGCTAACAAGCACGCCCGTGTGCTAAGGTCGTGTCCTAAAAGGTCATATACTACCATTTCTCGCACGACCTGTAGGCACGCCCGTGCCATGGCCGTGTACTATTAAGGCGAACTACTGACTTGTGCACCACGGTTAGATGACACCCCGTGTCGAGGCCGTGTGCATTTTAGGCCACATTCTGCCAATTTACCCACGGTCTGAGGCACGCCCATGTGCCCCAACCGTGTGACATTATAGGCCATTTTTGCAAGGCCAACATGTCACCCACTTAGGTTCAAACTTACAAGCCAATCAACCAAACATCTCATGCACATATTGCCATCTAAAAGCATACCAATTTAGCAATTCAAAACATGCAATCAATACCAACTCTAATCATACCCAATTCAATACCAATACTTATTCTAACACAAGCATAATTCATTCCCAATCTCACTACCCCTACTAGCATTTATCGACACAAAGTTACCACTCAATAGAAAATTTATCAATCTACAAATAATGCCAAAAGATGCATCATATATATACCACATTCATTCATGCCAAACCTATCACATATCTAGCCACATCTCATGGCTAATTACAAATCTCAAACTGGATTCAATTAACTAGCCTATACATGTCATATTCCCGCTATATACATCTTTTCAAAAGTATTAAAATAGAATGTCGATAGTGTGATTGAGAAGCTGACGATCCCAGATCCGAGCAAGCTTTACTGACACTACAAGGCAGAGAAACAAATCACACAGTAAGCTTTCCAAAGCTTACTAAGTTCGATATACAATACAATTATCATATCAAATTAAACCAATGCATAAATAAACAATCACTTAGATCTATTATTTCATATTCGTGCCTTCTCGTCCATAGCTACAATGCTCATTTCGTCAATCAAAGCTTAATTTTACTCATCAACCACAGAGGTTCAATACGTACCTTAACCATACAAATCTATTAAATCTCCAAGCTATTCAATGCTCGATATTATTTGTCGATCATTCTTTAATTTAATCGCACACTCAGTGCCACATACATATCCTACGCATAATTGTTATCGCACACTTAGTGCCTATTCTTTTAACCAACTCATCTCGGTATCGCACAGACAGTGCCATAACAATAATCCAAAGCTTTTATAACATCGCACACATAGTGCCACAGCAATAAACTGAAGCTTTCATCACATCGCACACACAGTGCCATTCATTTCCATCTTGATTTCACTTTCGCACACTTAGTGCCATCAAATTAAAATCGTGCACATAGCAACTCACTTTCATATACATAAACATATTCATTTCATATAGATAAAACATATTTCAAATACATGTATTATATCCAAACTTACCTCGGACGTCGAAATACCAAAACGGTCGATTTAATCGAGCACTTTGTCTTTGCCTCGATCTCGATCCGAACCTCTCCATTCTTGGTCTATAAACATTTAAATTCAATCCATTAAATCATAAATTTAATCATTTTAGTCCAAAAACACATATTTAGGGCATTTTACAAATTTGCCCTCACATTTTCACATTTCGACACTTTAGTCCCTATCTCACAAAATCATCAAATTCACCAAATTCCACCTAGCACAAGCTTAGTCAAATTTTACTAATGTCCATACAAACCCACATATTTCATTTATTTCACATTTTAGTCCCTCAATATACACTTTTCACAATTTAGCCCAAAATGCTCAATTTCATCAAAAATCCAAAGATAAAATATGTTAATCCAACACTAAGTCTTCATATTTCACCAATTAACATCACAAAGCTCAATATATCAACAATGGCATAACTCACAAACATCATCAATTTACAAAATTGAGACATGGGCTTGATAGTAGAAGAAGAAACGATTATAAAAACGTAGAAATTATCAAAAATCGAAACCAAACCATACCTTAATTTAGTTCAAACTTAGCCAAAACCTTGCTTAGGTTTTATTCTCTTGCTTTTTCTCCAAATTCGGTGCTAAGAAGATGATAACCATCATCTTTTCATTTGTTTTCTTTTACTATCATAATATTAGTCTACTTACCAAATTAGCCTTATTACTAAATATATAACTATCATATAATGTAAGGTTATTCTTGACCATTGTCATCCACTATCTCATTAATGGCTTAATTTCCAAATAAGGCCTCCTCTTTTAAAAGCCAACAACATCTAAGTACTCACAAATCAGCACACAGCATTTTACTCTTTATGCAATTAAGTCCTTTCTCTTAATTCGACACACAAACGACCAAATTATCACACAGAATTTTCACACAGACTGTGTCACATATTATTCATACAGATAATAATATTAAAATATTTTTATGACCTCAAATTTGTGGTCTCGAACCACTGTTCCGACTAAGGTCCAAACCGGGCTGTTACATATTTTGTGAACCATCTCTTTTTTTTTATTGTAACATGAAATCGTTGGGGAATAGGATGATTGTTAGTGTCCGCCAGTTTTAACTTGAAAGCTTGTATCTGAAATGTTTGAGTTGTAACTTTGGATTTTTGTGAATAGTCTTGCTAGGATATAGGCCAACTGTTTTTATCAATGTTAGTCAGCCATTAATGAATTTTAAATTTTTGCATGAGTGTTAACTCATTTTGCGTTTTATCCAAACCTGTCAATGTTTATAAGGCTTCCACCAAATGATGTTTAACCATAGCCTGTTAATAAGTGTGGTATTATTGTTTTAAAGTGCTTTTAAAAATATCTTATGTTATTCGATATTTTGGGTTAATGCCCTAGTTCGCGGAGTATCTGTCAAGATAAAGTGTTAGAATTTCGATTGGTTTTGTTGGTTCAGTTGGTTTTAAATTGTGACGCTCCATACTCGGATCCAACGATCGTGTCAGGTGTAGGGTTTTACATTTCCAATAAGTAAAACTCGGGTTAAAACAAATTTTCTCTTATCCATATTGCTTTGTGGGGTCCTTCTAGAGTTTTTACACATAGTAGGCATAGATACTTATTAACCATTGTTGATGATTACTCAAGCATGACTTGGGTGTATCTTTTGCTTTTAAAGAGTGATGTTATTGTACAACTCAAGCAATTCTTTACTATGATCAAAAATCAGTTTTTAGCTACTGTCAAAATCATTCGTAGTGACAATGGATATGAATTCTTTAAGAATGAATGTAATGTATATTTTAGTACGTCAGGAATTGTACACCAAAGCTCATGCATTCATACTCCACGACAAAATGGAGTGGCCAAGTGTAAGCATCGAAACTTTTTGAGGTTGCTTGATCCTTAAAATTTCAACCCAATATGTTTAGCAAATTTTGGGGCAAGTATGTTTAGCAGCACGTTTTCTTATCAACTTCCTGCCTACTCCTATTTTAGATTGGAAAAGTCATTTTGAGATTTTTTATAAAAGGCCACATGATATTTCTTACTTACGAGTCTTTGGTTATCTTTGCAAATGCAACCATGCCTCATTGTAATGACAAGTTTTCTCCCAAAGTAATTATCATATGTTTTCATGGGGTACTCAAATGTTCAAAAATGCTATCTTTTATTCAACCTTGACATAAAAACTTTCTTTGTCAACTGTGATGTTATTTTTCATGAAACTATTTTTCCTCTTAAATTTCCCATAAAATCTTCTCCTTTCTTTCCTACATCTGATGGTTCCATTTTTCTTGACCTTGATCCTATTCCACTAGTTCCCCTACTCCCTAATCCACCACATTTTTTAGATACACCTTTACTTTCTTCTTCAACTACCACCACAGCTTTACCTCTCCCATCACCTTCTTTACCTGAATTCTCCATACCTACTCCTAACCTGCCTATACTCGCACTTGACCCACCTATCGTGCCTCCATCATCCATTTTCCCTCCATTACGTTGTACCTCTCATTCCATAAAGCAGCCAACATGACTGAAAGACTACATATGTTCTAACTAATCTTCTGCTCCTCTTGAAATAGGTTCGTATTCTATCTCTCATTTTTATTCTTCTTTTCACTGACCTTATCATACTCAATCTTTTTATGCCAATATTTCTACTATATTTGAACCCCAAACCTATCATGAATCCATTTCAGATCCAAGATAGATTGATGCTATGAAATAGGAAATTCGAGCTTTAGAAGAGAATGGCATATGGGAGGTGGTTCTTTTGCCTCTTGTAAGGTACCCATTAGCTGCAGGTGGGTTTACAAAGTGAAGTACAATTCTGATGGATCTATCAAGAAGTTCAAGGCATGGTTTGTGGGTAAAGTTTATAAGCAACAAGTTGGAGTGGATTTTCAAGAGACGTTTTCACCTGTGGCTAAGCAAGTTACTGTTCGCACTATGATTAGTGTTGCTACTATCAGTGATTGGCCTCTCTTCCAAATGGACATCTATAATGAATTTTTTCAAGGAGATTTGCATGAAGAAGTTTACATGGACAGTCCTTAGGGCTTTCATCAATAGGGGGAGCACAAGGTTTGTCGTTTACTCAAGTCCCTTTATGGCTTGAAACAGGCCTCTCAATGGTGGAATTTGAAGCTTATGAAGGCTCTTTTACATGGTGGTTATGTGCAAAGCAAGTACAACTACTCTTTGTTCACAAAAAGATGAGGTGGTAAGGTTGTTATTTTTCTTGTTTAGGTTGATGACTTGTTGATTACAAGAAATAACATTGAGATGATTAATGATTTGAAAAAAGTTCATCATAATTTTAAAATGAAGGATTTGGGGGAGTTGAAATACTTCCTTGGTATAGAGGTGGCATGATCGAGCAAGGGAATTGTTTAGAACCAAAGGAATTATGCGTTGGAATTAATAGCAGATGTTGGGTTAAAAGAGGCAAAACTAATTAGCACGCCTCTTGAGTAAAATTAGAAACTCACCACAACTGAATATGATGAATTTGTACACTAAGGAGATTGTTACAATGAGCTACTTTCATATGTGTTAACTTATCAAAGACTCATGGGCCGATTTTTGTATTTGACAAATACACGACCGGACATATCATATGTGATTCAACATTTGAGCCAGTCTATGCAAAAACCAGAGAAGTCCAATTTTGAAATAGTGCTTTGAATTGTTCGATACAAAAAGAAAGATCCTGGCCAAGGGATTTTGTTGGCTGCATCAAATAAACCACAACTTGTTTCCTATTGTGATTTAGGTTGGGCCACATACCCTATGTCTAGAGGGTCCATCATTGGGTTTTGCATCAAACTCGAAGATTCTCTCATCTTCTGGAAGTAAAAAAAGCAAAATACAATCTCACATTCATCAACTGAAGCTGAGTATAGAAACATGGCATCGATGATTGCGGAGATAGTATGGCTAGATGGCTTGTTAAAAGAAATATGTCTTGATAAACTTGATCCAACGTTGTTACTTTCTGACAGTCAAGTAGCACTCCAGATTGTAGCAAATCCTGTATTGCATGAGTGGACCAAACATATAAAAATTGATTGTCACTTTGTAAGGGTAAAAATACAAGATGGATTGGTTCGAGCACAGCATGTGTGCACTAATAAATAACTTGCAGATGTGATGACTAAGCTACTTAAAGTCCAGCAGCATGAATATTTGGTATCCAAGTTGGGGGTCAAGGATCTTGACCACCCTTCAACTTAGGGGGAGTGTTGAAAAGATAACTATTAATTAGTTAGTGAAGTAACAAAAACAGTTAGTTAATTAGGAGCTGATAATTAATATATAAATACATATTAGTTGTAATTTTATAATAATTTTTTTTTTATTAATCAAAAAAACTAATTTCTGCAAACTTCTTTTTCTTTCATCTTAGCCCATCAGTTCTTCACTGCTGCCGGAGTTGTCAACAGAACCTTGAAGGATACAGCCAATAGGATTAGTGTAGATCAAGTTGGTTAATGCAAGGCACATGCATGATCGGCATAAAGCTCTCTTGTAATTATCAGTCGAGGACTCAAGAAACTATTCATGGTACAATTATAAAATTTAAAGCATTTTGTTGAAAGCTTGCTGTTTTTTCACTGTCTGAAAGCCCTGCATGTTCTGTCAAGTACAATAAATAAACAAATAATATATTTTTGTTACTTAAGCCTTGACCTGGAATTGGCAAGTGGACCGAAGAGAACACATACATGTGAAATGCTGTTCATGGTGTAAGAAACTTCCATGGACGCATTCAAAAAAAAATTTATTATAAAAAATATTTATTGGTAAAACTTCGAACGTCCTTTGCAGCTCACTGTTGCCCGACAAAACATACGTCTCTTATTCCATTACTGGAGCTACAAACTAAGGAAGCTTTTCCTGACAGGAATCCTAGTACAAAACTAGGTGGCAGTGTCCTATATAAAAAAAAGTTGGAGCTTTATGTTAATAAATACTTAATCAAATTTAATTGTTTAGGATTTTCACCTTCAATCTTTTTACCTTCGTTACGTTGAACAAAAAATAATAATAAAATAAAATGTTCCACTACAAATCAGTGTCAAACAGTTCATTGTTTAGGGTTTTCACCTTCAATTCAAGCATCCGAAGTTCAGAACCGAGGAAAATTCAATTCTACGAATAAATTCTTTTGTTGCAATATTAATTGACTTTTTCAGTTTTTATTTCTCTAATACCTTAGAATTAGGGTTTACTTATTAAAAAACATAGCTTGAACAAAATGTTTTAAAACAAATCAGGATTGGATATTAATATTTAAGGCCCGGTCCCGCTAGAGTTGTTTTTTAATTTCATGTAATTTAAATTATATAAAAACTATATATGTAATAGTATAAGCAAATAAGAAAAAAATACATTATAATTACTAAATATTTTTATTAAAATTTTCAAAATAATAATGTGGATTAGTCTATTTAGTTTGGGTTAACTATTAGTAAATATATGGACAAGCTAGGAAAAGATTTAAGACTCATATTTCAAGTTGGACTCAACTTAAATAATTATGGGAATAATATTCGAGTCTTATGCACCATCAATACATAATATAATATGACATATTTCTACCGAAAAAATGACATATCATCATTAAATAAAAACAATATAAGGCTTCCTAATAATTTTATTTAAACATAATTAAGTATTAATTAATGGTAAACAAATATTTAAACCCTAAAACCTCAAAAATTATTAATATTTTATTATATTTAAAAGGTTATTATTTATAAACTTTCCACTAATTTTTAAATGATGATATATTATATTATTATTTATTTTTTATGTATGAAACTCGATAATACATTAAATATTATATTATAGAATCAACTTGGAAACCTTAAATATCTCTCACCAAAATCACTTTCCAGTAAAACATCATTCGGTATAGTTTTCCGTCTCTAAATTTTAGAGTCCCAGCGGCTACGTATCAGTTCAATATTATCAGATTTGAAGGTTTACTTTATTTATTTTCTTTTTGGATTGTCGCTTTAATGAAGTAAAATACAAATAACCTTTTAAGACACTAATTAATAAAGGAACTTTCTTTTTCGAGTGATGCACATGTAAAACTGCAAATGCATACAATAAATAAAAAGTTTTATGTATATGGATTGGAGGAGATAAATCTAAATGAATATTGATAACTGTGAGAGAAAAGTATAATAAAAGTCTCTATATTTAAGAGTCGGATTGTATTTTTATTTTTATTTAAAAGAATGTATGAATTAATTATTGTATTTTAGATTAAAGAAAAATTGATCATTCAATTAAAAATTTTACCTATTTTTTGGTTAAGTGATATATGATTGACAAAACAACCAAACAATGACACATTGTGTACTATATATGCCACATCGACAAATATTTTAAAATTAATAAATAAAATAAATTTTTAATAATTATTTAAAACTCAAGCCCAAAATAAATTTGGACATAGAAAATTATTTAAAATGATAAAAAATTATTAAATATTATTAAAGACAATATCTACAATGAACAAAGTTAAATGTCTATCTAGGTTCAAATGAACTTGAACAATTATTTATATCTAGATTCAAATGAACTTAAACAATTATTTATCTAAATTTATTTAAGAATAATATTTTAAATAATTATTAAATTTGTGAAAGAGCTCATAAATTGAGACTTGTGCATAAGATATCAAAATGTTCAAACTCCCAATTTTATGATTGAGCTAGGAGTGTTGAGTTTGAAGGTAATAATCTATAGAGGAATTGGTAAGTGTTTTTCTCTTGTAAAATAACATCTTGGAGTGGATTAATGCGAATGATGTATTGGTTGCGGAGGAATCTGTGTGGTCCCCAATGGTTGGAAGCATGAAATGTAGAAAACTGACTGTAATTTTGGACTCTGCCTAAAAAATACCTCATCAAATTTAATATATCGATTCAAACTGTCCGTATCTTCTATGTTGAAATAATTAGTATCATTTTCTGTAAAATTATAAAAGTTAAAATATATTTTAATTCATTTTTTTATTTTTAAAGAGTTAAACTTTTTTAATTTTTTTAGCTTTAAAGATGTGTTTGTTTTTAAAATAATTAAATTATATATAATTATGCAATATTTTAATAGAAAATTTAATTATATTAACTATTTAGAACGGCAATGTTTGTCAGGGTTTAAAGATGTGTTTGTCAGGTGCTGGAGAGATATGTCCCAGGCAGCATGACAGACCTTGAAACGGCACATGCGTACTACAACGATCGATTGCTCCGTGGATGCCAAGTGTTCAAGCGTCTGTTCTGGACATTTAAGCAATGCCGAGATGCATTTCTATACTGCAAGCCATTGGTACAAATTGACAGTACCTTTATGTATGGTAGATATACACACCGGCTATTGCTAACTGTGGCACAGGATGGCAGTGGGAGAATCCTTCTAATTGCGTTTGCAATAACACCGTGAGTCGGTGATGGTAGGATTTCTTTCTATCTAGGTTAAGGAGACATATACGCTTCAACTTGATATATGCGTTATATCGGATCGGGGCCCTGGAATACTAGCCGCAATAGAGCGACAGAGAAGCCTATGGCATCGCACACACTATCGATATTGCCTAAGGCATGGTGCGTCCAACTACCACGGGCAACATCGATCTACAAGTGAACGACGTCAAGTGACCAACATGGGTATGTAATATCTATTAATATAATTTCGTTTGTAATATTCAATTTATTCTTAATTGAAGAGTGTTATGTAATATTCGCTATCAACTTATATTGGCAGGGTACGAGATCAATAAAGACCGTTTTTACGAGATGTTGGCGATTTTGTGCTCAGTTAACGAAGAAGGCACAAACTACCTATGTAACATACCTTTCGAACAGTGGACACAAGCATATGACGACGGCCTACGATATGGTCATATGACCTCAAACCTGGCTGAATGCATAGATTTAGTTATAAAAGGAACGCGTTATTTGCCGATAACATCGGTTGTGCGAGAGACATATTTTCATTTAGCGGCACTATTTCCTAAGCGAGCAGGGAGTTATAAAGGCCAAATGCAGGGAGGCCATGTATGGTGCGCGAAGGTATTGCGAGAAATTAACAAGGCGAAGGCACGGGCCAACACCATGCACACAGTGTGTCACGATCGCGAAAACCTATGGTTTCATGTGACGGAGTTTGACAGACCGAACCAAGGTATTATTGGCAGGCAAAATCGTGTACACTTGAGAAATAGGACCTACGACTGTGGGATATTTGACGCACTTCATTATCCATGTGCTCATGTAATTGCAGCTTGTCAAAATCTCCGTCTGGATCCTATGAGCTATGTTGACGAAGTGTACAAAATAGAATACATGTACAACATTTGGAGACACGTATTCCCACCAGTCCCAGATGATCGTAAGTGGCCGCCTGTATCGCTTGCTCCGTTTAAGCTATTATCGGATAGAGAATTGCGTCCCAAACCAAAGGGTCGACCTTGCTCGACTAGAATACGCAACAATATGGATATCCGAGAAACAGCCAACCAACGGAAGTTGTGCGGATGGTGTAGGAACTCAGGCTATATATCTCGCTTATGTCCAAATCGGAATAGTTGATAGTCTCATTATCATTTTTGCCTTTTGGTGGCTATGAAATTTCTTTTAATTTCTTGATGAAAATGGTGAACTTTTGTAGGAGGACTAAGTTGCAAAACAACAAAAAAAATTGTTCAATTAATCTAAAATATCACCATCATCATTATTCTTCAAAATTATCTTTCTTGCTAAATAATTATTTTGCCCCTTACGATCCTTCAAAATTCCTATCACCATCATCATTATTCTTCAAAATAATCTTTTTTGCTAAATGATTATTTTGTCCCTTACGATCCTTCAAAATTCCTACATTGGATCAACACTCATCTTGATAAAATTATAATTTAACCCCTCACACTTATTCAATTTAGTCCTAATTCATCCATTTGTTCTTAGTTTTTAGATCCTTCCACCCTTAAAATATTTACACTATTGGCCCTTCCAGTTTTTTATATATACCTTTTAACCCTCAAATTTTAAATATTTACTATTGAGCCACAATACTTTTCTCACATTTGAAATTTAATCCTTAGGATATTAAAAACAACTTTTATTTTATTAAAAATATAAAAATTAAAATCAACTTTTATTTTATTAAATGTAACAATATAAAAAGTTTGTAGAAATATATTAAAAATATAAAATATTAAAAAATTGCCTTATTAAAAAATTTGATTTTATTAAAAATATAAAAATAAATTACAATAAAAATTAAAAACAACTTTTATTTTTAAAATATAAATAATAAATTAAAATAAAAAATTAAAAATAACTTTTATTTTATTAAAATATAAAAATTAAATTACAATAAAAAAATTAAAAACAAATTTTATTTTATTAAAATATAAAAATTAAATTACAATAAAAAATTAAAAACAACTTTTATTTTATTAAAAATATAAAAATTAAATTATAATTAAAATATTAAAACAACTTTTATTTTATTAAAAATATAAAATTAAATTACAATTGAAATATTAAAATAACTTTTATTTTATTAAATGTAACAATATAAAAATTTTGTAGAAATATATTAAAATAAAAATATTAGCAATATTTTTTCCTTATTTAAAATAAATTGATTTTATTAAAAATATAAAAAATAAATTACAATTAAAATATAAAAATTTTATACAAATATATTTAAAAATCAATGTTGGTGCCAGTCGGAATCAGTGCCACTTGGAGGTGGTCGACGGTTACGCACTGGATTCCTCATTGTTTAGCTTCCGGCGGGGTTGTGGTAGCTTCGGCAGGGGGTCTGGTTGTGGGTGTTGGGAGAATGACCCACCTTGATAAAATAATGACTGCGGAGGTGTTTGCATCATCCATGGCGGAGGTGTTTGAATCCCATAACGCGAATGAGATTGGTAAAAAGAAGAGCTCCCTGACAGCGCCTCGTGCGATCCCTCATGTGACGGCGGCTACAGATCGGCTAGCCAGTCGGAGTAGTCAGGAACGGACTCGAATCAGGCCATGCACTCCAACCTGCCATAGGACTGGGAAAAGGAAACATATAAGGGCTAGGATACGCACCTAGCATAATCTGAAAAAACTGTGATGTGGGTGCCGTCAGCAGAAGTGTTAGGCCTGGTGACTGTGTGGGCATTGTTGATGGACCCAGTGATTGTATCGGCGTTGTTGATGGTCCCGTCCCATCATCCATTCTCCTTGGATTTAAAGGGCCCCGTAGTTCCCTTTGTACACGAAGTTGCGTCGCCTCTCCTCTTCTGACAATAAATACAGGTTGCCATGGATCCTAAATCATGACATGTATTTTGGCACGCATGCTAACTTAGGAACGATGATCGGTTCCCGAGTAGGTATATAATCATACCTGTTTTCCCACAATTCGATATATGTTGACCAAAATCTCAGCCAATCCGTATGCAACTATTGTAAGTAGACTTTATGCTCATCATCGAGCACCACAGGTGCGACGGGAATCGATTTTCGGAATCCAAATTATCACAGAACCCGATCTGACTGGTGCATCTCCACGGTGGCATAGTTGACCAATGGGACCTGCACATGCCAAATGTTCAAATTTTGAAAGAATTCATCCAGAGTTACTGCCTGAATTGCCGGATCCTCGTATGGTGTCCATTTAACATGATAAAAATATTAGTTATATACTAAATACTAAATACTAAATACGAAATGACAATTTTATTACGAAAATATATTTTATTTAATACTTATTTGTGCTTCCGACCGTTGGTCTAATAGAAGCTGTATATCTTCAAGCGAGGTAGGTATTCCAACATAACTCGCCGAATGGTTCCACCTAATTAAATAAATTTTTAGCATACAATTGTATTTTAAATCTACGTAATAACTGTAAAATCTAATATTAAATTTACCTCGTTATGAGTGGGAATGTATATGGGTGGTCCACTCGAGGACGTAAAAATAAAAAGTGTAACCGTGCCCATAATTGCAGTAGTGATAGGCAACCTCCGATTTTGGCTTTATTCAGTAGCGTCGCCCACACATCTCCCGATACAATTTTGCTAGCACGATAGACCCCCAACTCAATTCACCGACTGCTCTAAAATCAACGAGTTTCAGCAACCATCTCAGATGTACGAGGTTCCGTGACAAGTCCGGCATCAAATAGCCTTCAATCATCTCAAAAATGTGTGCCCGAGCATACCGTATTCTTTCTAATTCAGTCAAATCATTATCCGGCTCTAGGAATGTGTCTCATAACTAGCCCATCTCGATCCGACCTCCGTTAATGTTATTCGGAATAGCACCCAAAAGCTCGTAGTATACGGCTCCCCAATCACCAGAAGTTGCAGACCCGGTGACCACGTACCCATCCACCAGCAATCCCAATTGCAACTGCATGTTTTCTAGAGTGATAGTACACTCTCCGCATGGAAGATGGAAAGTGTGCGTCTCGGGTCTCCACCTCTCTATCAATGCACTGATTAGGTTTGGGTCCAACTTGCACCCCCGTCCTATTGTGGCCACGTGCCAAAAACCCACTTCCCAGGTAATTCTCGATTAACGACGATGGCGGACCAGGCATATTGCGAATATAGCTTGCAACACCCGATCTACAGACTGTTTAAAAAATTATAAAATTAAAATTGCATAAACCTAAAAAATATTAAATAGTATTGAAAATTAAAATTATAACTTACCATTGTCATTTGATCGACAGAGATGTGTTTATTGTCGAGACGAATTAATTCTTCGGTCATTGCTAATACGATCGAATATTTTTAAATTTAAAAAATTAATTCAAAAAACTTTTAAATAGGGCTTTTTTGTAAAAATTAAAGGATTTTTGTGAAATTTGAGAGGAACTTTAGAGGAATTTGAGAGAAATTTAAGAGAATTGAGCAAGGACCTTTGTGTGAAAAAAAATGAAAGGGGGGATTTTATAGTTTTTTTTTTTTACCGTTGGAGGCCCAACAGTAAAAAAAATATGGCCGTTGGGGAAGGGCAAAATCGTCCACGAGGAGCGTTTTTGCCACATCGATAGCGCCCTCAAGGACGCGATTTTACCGATGTGGCGTAAACGCCTCTCGTGGGCGATTTTCCTGGTGCCTCCCTTGACATCGTGCTGACGTGGATGCGCTTTCGAGGAAAATGGCCCATTCTGATAAATAATTGGAAAAAATGTCATTTTCTGTAAATTCTAAAAAAAAAGGGTATTTTTTGATAATTTATCCTGAAAAAAGGGCATGAGTGAGTATCCACGTGTTAATAAGAGAAAGGTCTAAAACCTTTCTTTCTTTTTGTAGAAAAAAGACAGTTCAAAGCGAAAAACTTAAAAAATTACACTAGTGACTCAAAGCAATAACATAATTCGCCTCAATTAAAACTTCTAGTTGATTGCGGTGGTTCTTCAAACCAATGAATTTTTGTGGAATTAGTCGCCATACACTTGGTCATATGATCCGCTACTGTATTTTGCAACCTCATAATATGACGAACAATGACCTTCCAATTCCAACTCAATAAATGATGGATAAGACAGTTCAGTCAAATGACTATCTGTAACTCTGCCAGCTAAAATCAATTCAACTAAAAGAGCATTATCACATTCCACTGCCAACTATCGACAACCTTTCCTCCATGATATAAGTAAGCCTTCAAGTAAGGCTCTCGCCTCAATCTTGAAAATTAAATCATTTCCTAACTTCATTGAAAACCCACCTAACCACTTGTCGTTAGCACTTTTAAACACTCCCCCAATGCCCGCAAATGAGCTATTTCTCGAAATACATCCATCCGTATTAAATTTAACCCATCCTCTAGTCCAAAACGTTTCTTTTATATATAATTATATAGATATACTAATATAAGTAACTTATTATTCCCTTTTTCCTTGAGAAATATTTTTATTCTTTTAATATTATAAACAATAAAAAACCTGAAATATAAAAAGACACTGATATAGGAGCGCACAATCCACAAATGTAAAGCCTTCAGCTAATATAAATATAACACGGTTTGATGATAATTACACAAATAATATTTTAAATTTGAATTTTAAAAATAATATTATTAAAAGGGTTTATTATAAATGTCAGAAAAATTAATTTTTAGTAATAAGATTTCTTTTTTTTTTTTGAAAATGATATGAAAACTATCTTAATTATACGAAATATTATGTGTCAGTCTATTATATATAGCTATTTTAATAACTCCTATTGTATAATGTAATATAAAGAAAGTAATATTAAAAAAAGTATAATCTGGTAGGGTATGATATTTCAAGTTTAGTGGTTGGTATATAATAATACATTAATGACTTTTTTCAGTTTTCAATGATTGGGTTAAAAGATGTATAAATTGTGTGTGATGCCAAATAACGAGGAGCCCATATCCATGGTAGCCACTAGACCTGTCGCTATCAATACACGTGCAAGTTGTGACAAATGTCTGCCCTTTATTCTATCTCTTCATATGTGACGTTTACAATATTTAAACATGTGCTTTTTTAATCTTTTCACCAATCCTTTCATTTTCGCGGTTTAACTTTAATCTTTTTAATCTTTATTCTATCTCTTCCTATAACTTTACTCACAATATTCAAATCAATTACTATCAATTAAATTAAATAAATTTTGTAATTTTTAATTGTTAATCAATTAAAATATTTTTAAAAAATTAATTAAACTGAAGTATTTTGATTAATTCATCGATTAATGAAACTAATCAAAATTTATATTTTTATTTTATTTTTGTTAAAATAAATATAAAACATATAAAAATTTATAAGATTCATTTGATCGGATTAACCGAATTAACCGAACTAGTAATAGTCTAATACAATAATATATAATATTCGTTATTAAGTTTGGTTAATGCAGTTAATTACCCGATTTCGAATCAAATTAACCGTTAACCGAAATTTAAAAAATTTTTAATTGACCTCCGATTAAATTAAATCAATTAATCGAATTAGAACAATAAATTCAATTTTAATTAAAATTTAAACCCCAAATTAGAAACAAATCCCTCTTTCCTTTATGCTGCAAGGATTATTGAGAATAATATGCTAGTTTCTGTTATCGAAAATTCCAGGTTAATACTTCCAACTTGATAACCTAAAATCATTTCACACAGCCAAAATAAACACGAAAATAGGTGTGATTAGAAGGAAAACAAAAACATGAAGAGGAGACGAAGCAAGTCTAACTTAATGAGTTAACGTCACAGTCTTACTGTTAAAATAAATAAAGAAAAGTGGACAAAGCTTATAGGAGAAAGGATTGAATAAAACAGTGAGGCCATGCCATCTGTATTCTTTTTAATAGATTTATGCCACATCAGTATTTTTATCCTAAATTTCAATATTTTATCTTAAATTTCAAGATTTTAATTTAGATTTAATTTTTTCAGGATAAAAATACTGAAATTTAATATAAAAATATTAATGTGACATAAATCTATTGAAAAAAATACAGATAACGTGACATCACTGTTTCGATTCAATTCTTTCCCAAGGTTATAGGTGTGCATGCAGAAGATTTTAGGATCTTGTGGCCGCCACCTTATAAGTTACAAAGCTTATAACCTCCCCCTCCATCCCCGTTTTTTGTCCAACGCTCCCCGTATTCTCTTTTGGTTTTTTCTTTTCCTTGTAAAATTTAAGATGATTTAATGGCTTATTTGTTGTAAAGAACTTCCAAAATCTCTGCCTTTTAGATTCCCTCGTGTATTGTTTTCCTTCTTTTTGTTTCCTTCTTTTCGTATCGGTCAGCCATGGAAGAACTTATAATCTCTCCATCTTCATCTTCTTCACTGGTCTATATGACCCAGGAAACTTCATCTTCAGCTCTCCAGCAGAGGCTCCAATTTGTGGTGCAAAGCCAGCAAATTTGGTGGACATATGCTATATTTTGGCAGACATCAAACGATGAACATGGTCGTTTGTTCTTGTGCTGGGGAGATGGTTATTTTCAAGGCACCACCAAAGGCACGCCTCCAAAATTATTAAGCGCCAACATTTCGTGCCCAGAAAATGAAAGAAAAAAGGAGATGAAAGGAGCCCAAACTCTCATTGGAGATAACCATGAGGTAGATGTGTCGATGATGGACAGCACCACCGGGGTCAGTGATGCTGTATGGTTCTACGTGATGTCATTGACTCGATCTTTCCCTGCTGGAGAAGGGATTCCAGGCATGGTTCTAAGTACTGGCTCTCTGGTTTGGTTAACCGGTGCTCATGCTTTGCAGTTTTACAACTGTGAAAGAGCTATAGAAGCAGAAATGCATGGCATTGAGACGATGGTCTGTATACCAACTTCTTGCGGGGTTCTTGAATTAGGATCCGTAGAAATGATCAGTGAAAATTGGGGTTTAGTCCAACAAGTGAAATCCCTTTTCGGAGCTGATCCCATTGACTTGGTACAAAAGCAATCAAGTACAGATCCAACTCTAACCCCACCTTCAATCCCCTTCCTCGACGGAAACATCTCTTTTGCAGACATCGGTATAGTTTCCGGTGTTGAAGAAGAAGAAGAAGATGTAGGTACTGTTAATGAAACCAAGCAAGAACACCACAACCACCCAACCAAGAAATATTCCACAAAACTTGGGCAATCTTCTTCTGTGGACTCGGAGCATTCTGACTCGGATCGTCCATCACTTGACATGAGTCATTTAGAGCAGAGAACCCCACAGAAACGTGGAAGGAAACCCGGACTTGGACGAGAGACACCGTTGAACCACGTGGAAGCTGAGAGGCAACGCCGTGAGAAGCTGAACCACAGGTTCTACGCCCTCCGAGCCGTAGTCCCGAACGTGTCGCGCATGGACAAAGCATCGCTCTTATCTGACGCTGTCTCATACATCAATGAGCTAAAAGCGAAAATCGAAGAACTGGAATCGAAGCGTCAGAGGGAGTGTAAGAAACCTAAGGTAGAAATGGTTGATGTTACGGATAACCAAAGCACAACCACTTCCGTGGAACAGGAAGCAGCAAAGCCTGATAATTCACCATCCCCTGCAACAGCAGGGTGCGTTGGCCTTGAATTTGATATCAAGATCATGGGGAATGATGCAATGATTAGGGTTCAATCGGAGAATGTGAACTATCCAGTTACTAGGTTAATGGTTGCCCTTCGTGATCTGGAGTTTCCGATCCATCACGCAAGCATGTCGTGTGTTAACGAGACCATGCTCCAGGATATCGTCGTCAACGTCCCTGATCTTGAACTCAGAAATGAACAAGGCCTCAAATCTGCTCTTCTCAGGAGGCTAGACCACTAAGTGAGTAAGTTTATCTAGTAAGTGTGTGACGTGGACATCTTTTTCAATGCTTTAGTTTCTTCCTACTGTCGCTTTGTTGGTTTGCCAAATCTCACTCTCTTTATTTTTTTGTGGTTTGGTTTTGTATTTTTGTGTCCTGTGGTTTCCCTTTTTGGGTTTGTTTTCTGCTTTGTCTTGTATAATTAAGAGATAAAATGAGCAAATATGTTTCCAACAATTTGTAATTTGCCCCTTTTTTTTTTTTTTTTGTTCTTTGCCTGCTTTATTTCATCCGTTTCTTGCTGCCTCCTTTTCACCAATTCCTTCTACGTATTTTTTTTCTTGCCGTTCCCCAAGTCTAAATTGTTCACACTCTTGAATTTTCACCAAAATATTATCTTTATGTGCTTGTAAACCTATAAAATGCCTCTATTTCACTCCAAATCAGGTAAATGAAATCATTCCAAGCAACTTCAAAATAACAATTAATTATAAACCATATGAACTATTACTCTATAAATATATGTATAGATTACGACGTAAATATTTGATAGGAATGTTTAAATAAATAAAAATATAATGTAATAAACATGATGAATTTACATATTGTTAACGTGTCAACAACATATGCTTATTAATTAATCATATTTATGTTTAGGTTTTTACGTCATTTATTAATTCAATTGATATTTTATTATTAAAATTATGAGTCCTAACATTTTAAGCATAATATTTCAAGATTTGAGAAATTTATAAATAATTTAATAATTGTATAAAAATATAAATATTAGAATTTTTAAATAAAGGTTTAATATAATAATTCTATTTAACAAGAAAACAATTTATAAAAAATGGCTTAATATCTATTTTTCTTATGTACTATATACAAATACGAGAAGTGATTGAATGAAACAGTGACGCCACGTCATCTGTATCCCTTTCCAATAGTTTTATGCCACATCAGTATTTTTATCCTGAATTTCAACATTTTATCTTGAATTTCAGGATTTTAATTTGGATTTGATTTTTTTTCAGGATAAAAATGTTGAAATTCAGGATAAAAATACTGATGTGGCATGAATCTATTGGAAAGGGATACAGATGACGTGACGTCACTGTTTCATTTAATCCTTTCCCATACAAATACTCAGTTCCGTGTTGGAAAAGGATTGTATAAAACAATGACGCCACGTCATCTGTATCCCTTTTCCAATAGTTTTATGCCACATCAGCATTTTCATCCTAAAAAAAATTAAATCCAAATTAAGGATAAGAATACTGATGTGGTATAAAATTATTGGAAAGGGATAATATTACAGTTTCATACAATCCTTTCCCGTTCCGTGATTTAAGAAAATTTTTTATTGGTTTAGTGTAAGAACTTTCTTTCCATCAAGCACTTTGTTACTTCCAAGTTTTTTATTAAGAAAATATCAAATAAACTAATAAAAGGCTGACATGTGCAAAATAGTAAAAAAAAATTCTAAAATTTTCTAAATATACTTAAAATTCCAAACAAAATCTAAAAAATAATAATATTTTTAAGTTTTTAAATTATAAGAATATATAAAATTATTTACAAATACTCTTTTAGAATAAATGCGGACAAATTGGATGTCCTAATGAGATCAACCTTGACGTACATTTGTCTAGGTTTATTTTTATATACATTTTAATAATTATAAAAAATTCTCTTATTTTTTTTTGAATTTTATCTTTTAGAATTACATATATTTTCAAAAAAATTATTTTTATTTTTCCCAATTTTTATTTTTTATTTATAATATTTTTTAGAATTCTATGAAAATTTGACTTTTTTCGCATGGTAGCATTTTATTAGTTTACGTAATTTTTGTAATGGGAATGAATGAAGTACCAAAGTACATGACAAAATGAAAGTTTAAGTATCAATCTGACTTAAAAAATTTCTTGAGTATTGAATTAAAAATTTATTTATAGTCTAGTGTCGAGGTTAGAACTTTAGTTTCGCAATCCGTGCAATCTTAGGCGATTTTTTTTTTTTCAAATCCGCTTAAGTTAGCCTAACTCTTGCAAAGTGAGAAATCTTGATAAAAATTCTCTAAGGCACCAAAAATAAAGTAAAAGTAACTCAAAGACAAAAGATCAATGAATGATTAATACATGAAAATGTTATGTGTAAATGCATGTGAATATATAAGCTAGACTTGTGGGTCATTAAAGGATGAATATGTTGTTTTGTCTTGATGAATTATCGTTAAATGAATTATATATATATACGAGTTGAGTGTAATTGCATGTAAGAGTATATACTAGTTTTATGATTTAATGAAGGGTGAATATTATTTTGACTTGGTTAGAATATTGTTGAAAATGTGTTGTAGTATGCTCTTGTTTAACCTTTGATGTTGTGTATACTTTATGGTTATTCCGACGTTCACTAAGCTTGTTTAAGCTCACCCATTCTTTCTAACCATTGTAGATAGTTAACGTTTGTGGTGTGAACGGTGTGGTTCCAAGAAAGTGATCCAAGTTAGGCTTTAGTATTTAAGTAGGTGATATTATTATTCGTTGAACTGTGGAAATAAAGGCAATGTGGTTAGAACTTTGGTTGGTTATTATTATGTTCCTGTTGGTTTAGTATGATTATGAACTTGTAGAATTTCTTTCTTGGTAATTATTACTATTTTTAATTGTTATTACCATGATTTGGACGACAATGTAAAGATGTTGCGTGGGATTGTGTTTTGGGTAAATTTGATGCTTGATATTGTGATGATTAATGCATGTTAGAATAGAGATATGTTGAGCATGTTTAATACTCTGTTTTGCTGGGTTTTTACGAATTTGATTAGAGGTATTGATACTCAGGACATAAATATCGATACCTCGGAGTTAAATTGTATCTTTGTGAAGTAAGTAGCTTAATTTGGTATCAATACCGAATCAAAAGTATTAATACTCGGGGTGAAAATATCGATACCATTGCCCATGTATCGATAAAATGCTTTTATTTAAAATTTGACAAATGCTAGTCTGGTGTCGATTTTCTTACTAGTATCGATACTTATCTTCCAAAATATATATACCTATGATGGCGTATTGATACCTACGTGATTTCTTTATAATTTTATCAAATGGTCCATAAGCATGTTTTTAAATTATTTCTGATGTTGATTTAGATATGTTAAGTCGTTTTAAATGTTGTCTAAGGTGTTTAAAACTCATTACTCCTCTAAATATTTGAAAGTGATGATGGTTGCATGTATTTGAGACTGTGTGAATATGTATGAGTTCGATTTTTGATGTAATGTTCTGTTACTAGGGCTTGGCGACCGATCTGGGTATAGGGTGTTACAGAAATGGATGGAATCTGACGACCTCTTCTTTTCCCCAGATATAGAGACAACCACCCCTGCTTTAATTGAGAAAGCTAGTAATGAGGGAGAATAAGATACAAAGTTGTTCGCTGACCAACCAATAAAGGAAAATATTTAACTTTTCTTATATTTGGACCTAATTTCTTGTTTCAATTAAATATTCCTTCCTTTCTTCACTTGTCTCTTATATTTGTTGTACTTACCTTTCTTTCTATCATATTTGTGTTTTTGAAATGCCTACTACCAAACTTATAACGGTCCGCTATTCTTCACCTAACTACATAACACATAATAACTTTATAAAAATCCAAAGGACTAAGCTAGATTTAATGTACCATGCATATAAGGGTTGTTCCTCAAATTCCTATGTCCATAAGATCGATTAAATCTCGCTCTGATACCACTAAATTGTAACACATTATACCCGACTCGATTGCTAGGTCTAGATACTGAATGTTACAATTAAACCAAATTATCATACCATAATTCCAATTTCTTTAATTCTACGCCAAATTTAAAGCCACGTTCTCATACAACTTTAATCCAATTAATTAACTTTCCATAGCATTTCTATGAATGAACATCATATTAAACCTCTTATTATACGATTAACCTACTAAGTAGATTAATTTTCTTTACAGACATACCCATCTACTGAGTATACTTATACACGTAATCTGACAAAATTTAATTCTGCTTAATTACATATTCAATCCTCGAGGCATAGCATTTAAGGGTGCCCCTATATATGCATGATATCGTATCAAAGAAGTCTATAGGGGTTCCGCGTCTGGCATGGTCCTCTCCCATATTGTCCATAACAATATTTGATCCTGCACTCAAGGTAAACCACTCATGAGTTTGAAGGAATTTAGTGAGATTTCATACATCAATAATTAAATAATAACATCTTGGTATTACGAGTAATAAGAATTAATGCACGTAAATAACTCCCTGAGTTTCATATAAGCTCTTGCAATTTGGCTAACGTGGTCGACACCTATACGTTTTTCTTGAATGAATCACTGGCAGACATATCGAGGTGGATTTGGACATAATTGTGCTCTTTTTTAGAACAACATTTTTGAAACTTGACTTCTTAAGCGTCAACAGACTTTTATTCTGCGTTGTTGGTTTGACTCATCAAAAGATAGCCACATAAGCAGATTTATGGACTGTCGACTAACTTTGGTAGACTTATAGACATTTAGCCAAAAATATGGATTCTTACCTTGATTCCTTCATTCCGCATTGAACACAATATCGACTAACTGTATTATCGTTGCATTTACTTTCTTATAACTTAGCTTGTGCATATACCCTTCCAGAGGAAAACCATTTATTTACATCCTCGTATGTGGACTTCAAATATAATATTTGACACATAGTTTAAGTACCACTCTTGTCTTACTAGATTGTACTTGTAAGATAGACCTTAGCAAACTTCCTAACACTAGATAGTCCTAATAGACATCCTCTTCATTTGTTAGTCCCTGATGAACTTTATAGAACAAATAATCCTTATGAACATTCTCGTAATCAAGATAGCCTTTGGCAAACATTTGACCTAATATAGCCTTTGGCGGACATTCCACCTAAGATAGCCCTTGGCAGACTTCCCTTTTTCTGGCGACCTCTTTACCAAGAAGCACTTTAAGAATAGATTCTAGAGAACCGTTTAACTTTCTCAAAACCAATATTGGCTTGTTCGTTTCCTCTAGCGGACTCTTAATGGTGGATACCTATTTGCAGATACTCTGAGAGAAAACTCATTTTTCCACGTATATCCACATACAAGATGCTTTCACAGATTCCTTTAGCCTTCGTATCTTGATTATACTTCTTATCAACATACTTTCTAGCGTTCCAATATGCACCATAACCGTTATGATAGGCTTTTCGTCTCGTGAGTCATATAATGGTTTCCACATATATGCCATGGCGACCTTCCCTATTTACTGTCTTGGCGAACTTCCACCTTAGCTAAAAATACCCTTATGGTCTCATCTTCACTAAAGACTACCATCTAAGTCATCATTCTGGTCTCTTCTTAGGCATACGGATACCCTTCCGGTCTCATTACTCAGTAAAAGTTATACATGACAGGATACCCTTCTGGTCTCACCTGTCTCGGTATTCTATCAGGGACGTCACTCCTTAATATACTAAGTACTCTTGAATAAACAACCAATTTCAGATAAATAATCACTTAACAAATAAATTAGTTTATTAACTAAATCGTGCAAGATATAAAATAAGCACAATAGCCTATTCAATTATTCATACAAACACTAATTAAGTAAAGAAAAGAAGATAAAAATAAAAGAATAAGATATATGAGAAAACTCATGAAAATATTGAACGCAATACCGATGCAATCTCTACTTGCAATTGTCTTCACATTGGAATAGAAAAATTCCGACTAAGCAAGCGTAAAAATAAAATACAAAGAAAATTGAATAGGAAAAATTGTTTGTCTAAGTCTGCACACCAATTTTGGTGACCCTAAGGTTGCTTATATATGTAACGGGCTACTTGGTGACCACTCAATCCTAGATACACTTAGATACAAATTAATACAATATTCTAATAAATGCTAGGGTCCAAATAAGGAAATATCCCAAAAGTGTCATCTAAAGAATCAACAATATCTTGGCATGCCATAGTCCCATCGTCGTGATGTGGGAAGATTGCTCATCACAATGTTGCCACTGTGATATGCTTCCCAAATTCATTGCATCTTTGTGATGAGAGGAAGCTTGTCGTCACGACGTCGAGTGTATTCCGAGCCTTAGCAACTTCGTTGTGCTATCAGGCTTCCTTGTCTCATGGCCCAATCATCATCCCTTGTATTCTTAGACCTGAATTGACATCCAACACACTTAAATAGCCCATTAGAAACTCAAGAGGCCCGAGTTGGTCTTACGGGTCATCGAAACAACAAAAAAATGCATAAAAGCACTTATTTTATTAATATTTTATTTCTAGCCTACTAATAATGAAAATGCAATAATTAATTATAAAATGTCAAAAAAAAAAACAAGCTCGTTAATTGCTGAAATGTACTTAAACTACCACTACGATTGGCAGCAAGTCATCTTCGAAATGTAGAAATGGAGTCATTCGAAAATGAATGTGGTTTTCAAAAAAAAAGGGGGAATGGAAATGAAAATGAGAAATGATTCATTTGCAAATGCACATGGATTACTTAGAAATGATCAGAAGAATGTTTTTATGTTTTTGAGCTATTTTAAAGCTTGAAAATGAAAATAAATATTAGGTCATAGTGAATAAGTTGAATTGTGAAATATTAAATATATACTTTTTTTGGAAATTTTACCAGGGTAAAATCATCATAATTTTACTAGGTTATTTAATTGGAGAAATTAATGTTTATTTTGGAAAATAATATATATATATATATATATATATATATATATTAGGTTGGATTAACTTATAAAGTGTTGGGTTAAAAGTCCAAAAAATATATATAATTGGACCCAATACAATGAGAGGCCCAAATCCCCACCATAATACATATGAGGGAAGGCATACCCTACTAGCCCCTCTCATCTCCTAGTTAGACTAGAAAGTTTTTTTTTTTTTGAAATAAACTTCTACAATTCAACAAGAGTTCTACATTCTCTTCCTATAAATAGATGGCACCAGTAGAGCTATTTACACAACTTGAAGATATTGTTACTCTACCAAAAAATAGAGAGAATTTATTCTCAACTATTAAATATATTTTATTGGAATAACAATTATGTCAGTTTCTATTAAAGAAGAGCGAATTTTCTTTTTCACACACACAAAAAAAAAACTTTTTCTAATTCTATGTTTTGATTCAATTGGTTTGAGCCTACACTTAAAGTATTTCGTGGTATGAGAATAGCAAAGAAGATCGTTTGGTTGAAAGCCGAGAAAAAAATTAAGGATCCGCTTATCCGAAAACACAGTTATGATTTCGATCTAATGCTTATTGCTATAAATTTCACAAACTGGGTTAGTTTTCAAAATTTTAATTTTTCGCTGTGTAAGAAAACCGTTCTCCAATCGGATTTTTATCCAACATATTGTTGGTTGAGTCCATAATTCTTTTATTGCCATCCAAGCTCATCGATTTATAGACATAATGAACGGCCTCATACGAGTCTTCCAATAAACATAGTTTGATGAACCAATTAGCAATGATGATTGAGTGATTAAACTACCTTCCTTAATAAACTGCATAACAACAAGTTGAGCTCAAGACCTCTTTCAAGTGCATTTGAGGTCTACTCTAATACTAATTAAAAAAAAGGTATCTTTGTTTTCCTTTATTCAAGTTTTTGTCGAAAAAGATGTTGTAACAAGGTTCTCGACATAATTGATTTTCAAGTTAAATAATGGTGTAAAAGAATAGCGAGATATTGAAATTATTAGCGCAATTCAGATTAAATAATACTACCTTTGCTTAGCTTAACTTAGAGAATGAATCCACTAAACAAGTTCCTCGGTATAATAGTTTATTTAGACTCAATCTACCCAACTCTCACATGTGTAATTGAAGCATAAATATTTCCCAATTGTTTACTTCACTCTCTCAAATAACCTCACTTACAAGTATAATCTCTCTAAGAAATACTTAAATGAACTAAGTATGAAAAACCCAATAGAGTATACCCAAGAAATACGATAAACACTCCCCCCAAAACACTCCCAAATAATGAGTGTCGAAACCATTTTTTTTGTTTTTATAAAAATGGGGATCGAATTTAAAAAAAAAATCGGGAGTCGCCACCAATCTCTTTTGACTTAGGTGTGATTGGATCACCTTATAAAATGTTTTATTTCAAAACATTGATTTTGGTCCACGAAATACAAGAAAACGGGTTCGGGAATCAATTACGTATGAGGAAGGGTTAGCACCCTTGTAATGCCCAAAATTTGGTACCTAATCGATAATTTCATGTCCTAGTGTCGAAATTTTGAAAAATTTTAAAATATGATCCTCTTATTAGAAAGAAAACCAAGACTTACCTATCTCAAAGAAATAAAATGCATATCTAGTAAGTTAGGATGTAACATCTCATGACTTCGAAACTAGGCTCACCTTTATTTAGAAAATTCTTACCTTGGGACACAAAACATCATGCTCAATAAGTTAGGATACAACGTTTTGAATTCTCGAGAAAAAGTTTTGATTTGGAAGTTTATAAGTTTCAATTTTAAAAGACAAGGGATACTTAATATTTTAAGTTCAACGATAAAAATTGAAACCCAGTGAGTTAGGGCACAATTCTTCTCGAAGTCCCCAAATATTAGATATCACCATTTTCGAAACCATTTTTTTTGAGTTTGAAAAAATGGGGATCGACTTTAAAAGAAATATGGGAGTCGCCACCAATCCTTTTTGTTTAGGTGTGATCGGGTCACCTATAAAACATTTTGTTTTATTTTAAAAGAAATTAATTTTGGTCTACGAATTCTAAAAAATGGGTTCGGGAGTCGGTTACGCACGAGGAAGGATTAGCACCCTCGCAACGCCCAAAATCGGTACCTAATTGATTAATTAATGTTCTAATGCCAAAAATTTGAAATGATTTTAAAATATAATTTCATTTAAAAAATTTGAAATAACTCGAATTGGATATTGAGATTTTCTTATTCCGAAGGAATAAAATATCACATTCAACACGATAGGATATGACATTTCAAACCTTCGATGCCGAGATCCTCTCATGATTTCCAAAGTTCATGCATTGAGATTTTTATAAGGATATTCAATTATTTGGAGAAACGAAAAAACCAAAATCCAGCACGATAGAACACGATCTCTCGAATTTCCAAACACGAAATATTGCCTTATTTTGAAAACATTGACAAAATTTTAAAAGGATATTTGGTTATTTGGTCAAACGAAAAACTGAAACCCAGCACGATAGGGAACGGTTCCTCGAATTTTCAAACACACAAATATTACCTTATTTGAAAACATGGACAAGATTTTAAAAGGATATTTGGTTATTTGGTCAAACGGAAAACCGAAACCCAACACGATAGGGCACACAATTCCTCGAATTTCTAAACACACAAATATTACCTTATTTTAAAAAATTTTCAAATACGCAATTTAAAAATTGACTAAAAATGCATTTTATTTGATATACACGTAATAAAAATGAAACATTTAGTAAAGGCTCGAATACATTAGAATTTGAGATATAAAACAATAACGAATAGCACAAGCATAACATTAAGCCCAAGTAATATCTGAACTCAACATTATAAGAATGAACGTAATTATAGATAAAATTTTACGCACAAATATACAATAAAGTATATAGGTAATCAATATATTAAAATTTGTGAAATAAATTTAAAAATACAATAAAATATGATCTTTCAAATTAATAAATTATATACACTAAATTTAAAATAGAAAAACATATATATAAGCAATTTTAAAAGAAACTAAATTTATACATAGATAGGTTTAAGGAAAAATATACACATAAAATAATGTGAGAATCAATAATAATAACACATAATTGTAATACAATGGAATAAAATACATTTAAATGAAAAATAAAACAAATTAAGATGATATAAATTCAATTTCCAAAACAATTTTATTAAAAAACTTTGATAATAGTAAATTTAATACTATAAAAAGTTATGAGAATTAAAAACAAAAATTAAGGCATAATTGAAATAAAAATATGATTAGATGGCTAATTTATAAATAAACAAAACTATTTAAACAAATAGAGGATCAGATTGTGCTTCGTATAAATAACAAAGGATCGAACCAGCAAATATTACGAAATTAAAATGCAGCACACGGATTGGATTAAATCGACATAACAAATAAATTACAGAGATCGATTAAAAAAATAGAAATATTTAACAGATCTAATTGAAAAGGAATTGCAACAAAGAAGGACCAAACACACAAATATCCCCGAGGATCAAAACACGCGGATCTTAGCTATATATGGATCGGGTCATTGGGTTGTATCACACGCGTCGTTTAAGTCTATTAAAATGAGACAAAACGACGCCATTTTCTAAATGAACTAAACTAGATTAAAAACAAATTAAACATTATTCCAAACCAAACCCTAGCCCCCCTTTTGTTTCGTTCTCAGCTGCAATAAAAAAAAAACTTTATGTTAACCACTAAAACGCCACCGCGAACAGCGAGTAGTAGTATCCGATGGTTTGATTCGCTTTTATAAGTACCGTTCTGCCGCATTCTCTGACTGACTGTTCTCATCTAAACCCCAATTGCGACGGAGAAGATGAGAAACATTGTCGCGGTAAGCCTTTTCTTTTTCGTTTTATTTTCGTATATGTACTCAAAGTAAGAAAGAAAAACAGAAACTTTAAATCGAAGAACAAATGAAATCATCTTTTTTTATTCCTTTGTGTTTTGTATACTTCCGTATAAAAAAAATGGATCCCCATTGTTAAAAAAAAATCAGCTTTATATAGCCGAAAAATGAAGAAAAATCAAATCTTAAAATCTATTTTTTCCAATTTCTATTGTTTCTTTGCTAGCTTTTCTGTTTTGCTGTTGTTATTTTCTTATCGCAGGTTTGCTGTTGTGTAGGGAAACTGCGGACATGGCCATGATGCACTGGAAACCCTTGCTGAGGAGCGTGGGGTGACGCACGTGTGGAAGCGGGGTAGTGTTGCGGCGCTGGCTAATTCCAGAACCCTCTAGGGTTTTTGGAGTTATCAGAAAATTGGGCCATTTGGGCCTATTTAGCATTAGGCTCTGTTGGGCCCATAGGTTTTAGGTTAAGATTTGAGCTTGGATTTTAGGTCTGGGGAATTTAATTAATAGGTTGTAAATGGACATTGGTTTTTATTGGATTTTATTGGTTAATTTTGGTTTATTTAATTTTGGTTAATATATGTTCAGTTGGCCCCGAGCATAAATTGGGTCTTACAGCTGCCCCTCTCTGCTCATTGTCGTGTAACAAGAATAGAGCAAAGACTTCAAAAAGGGCCAATTTTGTCCGGTCGTGCCTCTTTCAGTGCTTTTCTTCTTCGGGTAGCTTCGTTCCATCCCACTGCTTCTTCAGGGGCATGAGAACTAGCGCTTCGACCCAACTCAAGGGATTAAACTTGTAGCTTTAATCTGCTCCGCCGTAACTTCGGGGAGATAAGATTTGCTATCTTCAGTCTACTCCACTGCAACTTACAGGAGATGAGACTTTTTATGGTAAATTCAATCCGACTTATTTCAACTTCAGAGGTATAAGATTGGTCGTTTTAATTTGCTCCACTACAACTTCAAGGAGATAGGATTAACTGTCTTCAGTCTGCTCCACTGCAATTCAAGGAGATCAATTGATCGCTAAAATCAGAGCTTTAAATTTATAATGAATGAGATCGAACCTTGAAACTAACTCCGACAACAATTAAAGGTAAGTGTACCTATCGAACAGTAGTATATCTTAGGCAAGACCGGATTATCGAACCCAAAGGAACTAAAAGTACTAATACTCACTTTCTTTTTATTATTTAGCCTAAAATATGGAGTGCTTGGTTGATTTTATCTAGTTTAACGACTACTAAGCTAAAGACAAAGACAAAAAGAACAAATTGGGAAATAACTCGAAGAAACTCAATTGATTACGACGATACCCTTAGGAAGAATCCACCTAGACTTCACTTGTTACTTATTACTGAATCATATGATCTCTTTACTCAGCTTGATCCGTAGGACTCCCTAACCTATATTAAACCCTCTCTCGAGGCGAATAACATCTAACCCTAGGTTAATTAGTGGAACTCTTGTTCACTTATAATAACCCCTAAAATAGCAGTAAATCGATCAATGGATTCCCATATTAGGTTTCACCCTAATCTGGCAAAATCTCGTAACCCTATCTCTAGGCGCTCGATCAACTCCGCTTAATTATGCTAGATCTACTCTTATATAGGGTCTATTCCTCCTCCACCTAAGCACATCAGATTTGGATTAAGCAACATAATTAAGAACAAACTAAGTATTTATCATATAATTCGAAAAATAAATAACAAGGTTCATCTAGGTTTCATCCCCTTCGGGTATCCGAATGGTTTAGTTCATAACAAATAAAGAAAACATCTTAAGAGAAAAGATAAAACAAAACATAGAAAATCCCTAAAACCCCCTGGAGGAATTGAAGGAGAAATTCACCGTCTTGAGTATAATTTTGGCTTCTTGAGATGGATCCACCTGGCTATCTTCAAGTGTCTCCCACAAATGTGATCCTTCTGGTTCGGCTCCTTAGCCTAGCTAACCGCCCCCTTTTCAGAATGCATTTAGGTTGTTTATATAGATTCTTAGGACGCTTTACTTAGTCCCTAAGTGTCCTAATTCAAGTCTGCTTCTTACTTGGTGTTTGAATAAGCTTTGGAAAGTGTTTCTTTGGCTCTAAGTATCCAAACCCGAGTGAAATCACTCTCTCCCGTAACAGGGGCACGGCCATGTCACACGCCCGTGTAAATAGTGGTTGGGTCGTGTCTCGATTCTGTCATTTTAGACAAGGCCGTGTAAATATCTGGACACGCCCGTGTGTGGTAATTTGATGATACACGTCTATATAAATCGTTGGTTAGACCGTGTGGAATGTTTCCAACTATGCACGATCGTGTAGCTTGAGGTCTAGGCCATGTCGATTTCTTCTTTGGCCCAAATTGGCTCGTTTTAAGCCCGTTTCTCATTCTTTTCGTCCTCGGGTGCTTTCTTGAGTATAAATATGAAAATAAAGGATTAAAAGCACCTTTTTTTACATAAATCAGGGCTAAATCATCCTAAAAGCATACTAAATATGGGGTTAGAATATGTTACTTTTACGGTTTATCAAATACCCCCACACTTAAGCTTTTGCTTGTCCCCAAGCAAAATTCTCAATTCACAATTAAAACGAACTTCCCATAATTTACAATTCCTATCGACAATGCCTCATCATGATTCACCGACAATTTATACATGGATAATTTAACTCAAAGACTCCTAAAGATTCAAACAATATAAGTCATGAATTTTGTAGTACGAAAACATATGTGTCTCCCCTTATCTGAATGATTACCTTTAATTTGAAACTGACAAGGATTGACATCCTTACTAAGGATTCTCACAAAGCACTAAAAGTGTTTAAGTATCAAGGAAAAGCACTCATAAGTCAAACCTGACAAGTTAATCCCATGAACTTGCTTGAAAATCAAATCTCCACCACTGTAATATGAGATGATACACAAATCAAAAGGTCTTTGATAGGGTTGTAACGGGGCTTAGGTTAAAGGGTGTGGATAAAGGCTGAATTAAAAGGTTAAGAATGTGTTAGGATCAAATGGGTTCACTAGGGTTGTTAGGATCAAATGGGTTCACTAGGGGTTAATTATGTAGGTAAGCTTTTTAGTGGAATGAATGTGTTAAAACCTAGGTGCCTTTATCATCTCAGTATATCAAATCATTAATGTGGTCTCGACATGTATAATCAAGGCACGTTCTAGAATAACAGATCAAGTTGACACACTCATAATAAAGTGAGCATGAAAAAGAATATATGCTCTATAGGGCTCAAATCTCGTAAAAATTATGGGTAACTGACATCAATCCTGTAGAATTCAATCTTCAAGGTAATATTCAAATTTAGTTCAACACCCTAAAGAATTTTGAAAAATAGACTTATCATGCTTGATTCTCTAGTATTCTTTAAGTATAAATCATCAATGCACAATTATCACTCACTTACTCAAAAACATGTCAATAACAATCATAAATCATTAGAAATTTCATCCTAATTAATAATATGAGAAGATTTCTTATGGACAAGACTAAAATTCAGGATTTGAAAATAATGCAAAAAGTTAAGTACTTTTACCCCCCACACTTAAGTTGTACATTTTCCTTAATGTACAAAGATAAATAAATAATTATGTAATAAAAAGAGAAGGGGAGAAGTAACACTTCCTGAATTTTGGATGATTCTGAGAGTTGGCGGTGGTGGCGGATAACTTGGAAGGCGATGTCTTTGGTGGTGGTGATGTTGTTTTCTCTGGGCCTGGTGGTGTGGCTACCGAAAAGCATTTTGCTAGATGAAGAAATTGGGTAGCCTGGGAAGATATAGCCAAGAAATCTAAAAAAACATTAAGAATATATAATAATATAATTAAGGACAAGAAAAATAAAGAGAAGGAGACTAAGAAGAAAACTAAAGTTAAAATAAAATACTAATGGACTGAATAGTCCTTATTGACAGATGGTTCACGAAGTGGGAGTGATTTCTAAGGCTGCGGAGTGTTGGTGATGGTGGAAGTGTCGTGATTCCCTAGCAACCTTTAGCCCTAAAACTAAGAAACTATGATGAAGGGAATTAAATTAAGAAGAAGAGAAGTATAAATAAGGAAAATAAATGAGAAGAGAAAATAAAAATAGAACCAAAATGGTTTTGGAGATCTTGGCATGTCGAATAGCTGAAGCTGCCTGCATGAACTCATGTTGAGGTCTCCTTTGGGGAGACAATGCTTTCCTTCTTACGCTTCTTCAACATGATTTTAGTGTGTCTCAAGAGTTTGGACACTATCTTAAAGAAATAAGAGAAATTTGAAAGAAGGAGGAGGAAAGAATGAGAAAAGAAACTGGTAGGAAATGAGAGGGTTGTGGGGTTTAAATAGGTGCTCAAATCTGGCTCGTTCCTACGCCCGTGGGCCGAAGGTGTGTTGAATTACACGGCCGCATCGCACGGCCGTGTGTTTAGGCGTGTTTGCTCACCCACGCCAGTTCTTTAGGTGCCACGCCCGTTTTTATAATGACAGTGTTGACCCACGGCTGCCTCGCACGGCCGTGGTGGGATAGGTGAGCCCGTGACTTCTGCAGTTGGTTGGGGCATGATTCGCATGGCCTTTGCTATGTCAGTATGGTGATTCAGAGTACCCACACGGCCACGGCCACGACCGTGTGCTAGATCGTGTGGTCTGGGAATATGCACTTTTTCAATTTATTGAATTCTAAAAAAGAAAATAGAGATAAGAATAAAACTAAAACTACAAAATAGAAATTATTGTTAGTACTCGGGTTGCCTCCTTAAAAGCGCTCATTTATAGTTTTAAGCTAGACTCTTCTCGAAAAAATTTCAGGGAGATTTAAAGGTTTGAACATCTTCCCTCATGCTTATAGTTCTATTTTCATGACAAAGTTCAAGTCGAGAAGCGTTTACCTTGGAGGTGTCAAATGTTGAGTTGCTTACCTCGACTGTTTCGTGTGGGAAGATATTGGGTACCTTAAGAAGGATTTCTCCCTTTGGTTTCAGGTCTGTTGTAATGATGTGTGGATCTGCTTTGTCTAATAGTACCTGGTCTCCTATTTTGTAGTGGTTTGATGTTCCTACGAGCTCTTCTTGTGGTTCCTCTGGTTTTACTTCGTGCGGTTCTTCATTGACGTGTGTCATCTACTCTTCAAACTTGTCAATCCTAAGGTCTTGTCCCTTGTAGGATTCTTCTTTGTTGTTTTGGGACTTATGAGTCAGCTCAGGGTTGTCTTTATGTGGTGTTTCCTGCGATGAAAGTTGAACAATTTGATTATCATCTGTATTTACTTTCTCACCTTCATCGATTATTGTTCTGGCCGAGTCAAGAGCTTGAAGACTGATTGATTCATTTCCTACACTAAGTATGAGTTCTCTTGTGGCAACATCAATTTTAGTCTTGGCAGTTGCTAGAAAAGGTCTTCCTAAAATTAAAGGGATTGTATTATCCTCATCCATATCTAAAACAACAAAATCTACTGGGAAAACAAATTTATCTATTTTGACAAGAACATCTTCAATAATGCCCCTAGGAATTCTAACAGTTTTATCAGCTAATTGTATACTCATCCTAGTCTGTTTGGGCTTCCCTAGACCTAGTCTTTTAAACAATGAATAGGGCATGACACTTATGCTTGCCCCTAAATTAGCTAACGTATTATTAATAGTTAGACTACCAATTAAACATGGAATTGTAAAACTCTCTGGATCTTTTAGCTTTCATGGTAGTCTATTTTGTAACATTGCTGAGCATGCTGCGTTTAATTCCACATGGTGCTCTTCATCTAATTTGCGTTTGTTAGTCATGAGCTGTGTTAAGAATTTCCTCGTGTCTGGCATCTGAAAAAGCTTCAAGAAGAGGTAAGTTAATATGTATTTTCTTTAAAAGTTTAAGAAACTTACCGAACTGTTCCTCTCAATCATCTCTTTTTATTACTTCGAGATAAGGTATGTGAGGTTGGTACTCCTTGATTACTGATTTTTGCTTTTCTTGTGTTACCTCTATCTTACCTTCGTCTACCTTGTTTTCTTGTATTGAGTTTGGTTCATCTAACCCCTTACTATCTTGAGCTGAGATGGCTTGAATTTGCTCCTTTGGGTTAATCTCAGTGTTACTTGGTAGACGTCCTAGCGGTCGTTCGACATTAGCTTTATGAGTTGTTCATTGCATTCGTGGCTTCCTTCTTGACTTCGCAAGTTCCCCATTCATTTCGTTGTTCTTTATTGTTTTCTCAATTTCTTGGAAGCGTTTTTCTGTGTCTGATGAAAATTTTGTCAGTATCTCTTCGAGGGTTGGCTTCTTTTCTTGCAGATAGGGCTGATTTTGGAAATTTGAAGGAGGTTGTTATCTTTGATTTCCTTGATTTCCTTGGCCTCCCCATGAAAAATATGGGTGGTTCCTCCAACCTGGATTGTAAGTGTTACTATAAGGATTGTTATTGGATCTGAAATTATTACCTATATAGTTCATTTGTTCGCTTTCTGCGTCCGGTTGGTAGGGTGGGTACTCAAGATTCGCCACAGTTCCACTTGCGTTGCACTGCATGACTGGATGTACCTGCGAAGAACATAAACTATCAAGCTTTTTATTCATCATCTCTACCTGATTTGACAGCATGGTTACTGTATCAATATTGTAGACTCCGGCTAATTTCGTCGGTTTTGTCCTTGTAACTTGCCACTAGTAATTATTCAATGACATCTCTTCAATGAATTCGTAGGCTGCTTCAAGAGTTTTATTATTTAAGGTTCCACTGGCGGCTGAATCAATTAATTGTCCCGTTGAGGGATTTACACCATTGTAGAAAGTTTGGACTTGAAGCCATAATGGTAATCCATGGTGTGGACATCTCTTCAAGAGATTTTTGTATCTCTCCCATGCATCGTAAATGTCTCTAAATTCATCTACACAAAGGAAGAAATATCATTCCGTAATTTGGACGTTTTGGCCGGTGGGAAATATTTTAATAAAAATTTTTTAGTCATTTGTTCCCATGTAGTGATTGATCCTCGTGGTAACGAGTTCAACCACTGCTTGGCTTTATTCCTTAATGAAAAGGGAAATAACCGAAGACGAATGGAATCATCAGAAACGCCATTTATTTTGAAAGTATCACAGAACTCTAAAAAATTTGCTATATGAGTGTTCGGGTCTTCGTCCTGCAAACCATCAAATTGAACAAATTATTGAATCATTTGTATTGTATTAGGCTTTAATTTAAAATTATTAGCAGCTATAGCAGGCCTAACAATACTAGATTCTGCTCCTGTCAAATTAGGTTTAGCATAATCATACATAGTGCGCGGAGCGTCTGCCACATCTCGTGGTGGATTATTCTCATCCATCCCTTTAGTAAAATTGGATCTATCTTCTCGCTCTTCTTCTGTGTAATTCAGGACTCGCCTAATTTCTCTACGATTTCTTCGAGCGGTAGCTTCAATTTCACTATCGTATACTAGAGGTCCTATCGGGTTCCTTCTAGTCATAAACTAGAGGTACCTGCTAGGAAAAAGGGAAAATTCAAAATTTTGTAAAAAATAATATAAAAAATAAAAATAAAAAAATAATGACTAAAGTAATAAAAATAGAGCTTTCTTAATATTTTAGTTCCCTGGCAACGGCGCCAAAAACTTGATCGCTGAAATCAGCGCTTTAAATTTATAATGAATGAGATCGAACCTTGAAACTAACTCTGACAACGATTAAATGCAATTGAACCTATCGAACAGTAGTATAGCTTAGGCAAGACCGGATTATCGAACCCAAAGGAACTAAAAGTACTAATACTCACTTTCTTTTTATTATTTAGCCTAAAATATGGAGTGATTGGTTGATTTTATCTAGTTTAACAACTACTAAGCTAAAGACAAAGACAAAAAGAACAAATTGGGAAATAACTTGAAGAAACTCAATTGATTACGACGATACCCTTAGGAAGAATCCACCTAGACTTCACTTGTTACTTATTACTGAATCATATGATCTCTTTACTCAGCTTGATCCGTAGGACTCCCTAACCTATATTAAACCCTCTCTCAAGGCAAATAACGTCTAACCCTAGGTTAATTAGTGGAACTCTCGTTAAACATAATAACCCCTATAATAGCGATAAATCGATCAATGGATTCCCATATTAGGTTTCACCCTAATCTGGCAAAATCTCGTAACCCTATCTCTAGGCGCTCGATCAACTTCGCTTAATTATGCTAGATCTACTCTTAGACAGGGTCTATTTCTCCTCCACCTAAGCACATCAGATTTGGATTAAGCAACATAATTAAGAACAAACTAAGTATTTATCATATAATTCAGAAAATAAATAACAAGGTTCATCTAGGTTTCATCCCCTTCGGGTATCCGAATAGTTTAGTTCATAACAAATAAAGAAAACATCTTAAGAGAAAAGATAAAACAAAACATAGAAAATCCCTAAAACCCCCTAGAGGAATTGAAGGAGAAATTTGCCGGCTTGAGTATAATTTCGGCTTCTTGAGATGGATCCACCTGGCCATCTTTGAGTGACTCTACAAATGTGATCCTTTTGGCTCGGCTCCTTGGCCTAGCTAACCGCCCCCTTTTCAGGATGCACTTAGGTTGTTTATATAGATTCTTAGGATGCTTTACTTGGTCCCTAAGTGTCCTAATTCAAGTCTTCTTCTTGGTGTTTGAATAAGCTTTGGAAAGTGTTTCTTTTGCTCTAAGTATCCAAACTCGAGTGAAATTGCTCTCTCCCGTAATAGGGCCACGGCCATGTCACACGCCTGCGTAAATCGTGGTTGGGCCGTGTCTCGATTCTATCATTTTAGACACGACCATGTAAATATTTGGACACGCCCGTGTATGGTAATTTGATGATACACGACGGTGTAAATCGTTGGTTAGACCGTGTGGAATGTTTCCATCTATGCACGGCCGTGTGGCTTGAGGTCCAGGCCATGTCGATTTCCTCTTTGGCCCAAATTGGCTCGTTTTAAGCCCGTTTCTTGTTCTTTTCATCCTCGGGTGCTTTCTTGAGTATAAATATGAAAAGAAAGGATTAAAAGAACCTTTTTACATAAATCAGGGCTAAATCATCCTAAAAGCACAATAAATATGGGGTTAAAATATGTTACTTTTACGGTTTATCAAATACCCCCACACTTAAGCTTTTGCTTGTCCTCAAGCAAAATTCTCAATTCACTATTAAAACGAACTTCCCATAATTCACAATTCCTATCAGCAATGCCTCATCATAATTTATCGACAATTTATACATGGATAAGTTAACTCAAAGACTCCTAAAGATTCAAACAATATAAGCCATGAATTTTGTAGTACGAAAACATAGGTGTCTCCCCTTATCTAAATGATTACCTTTAATTTAAAACCGACAAGGATTGACATCCTCACTAAGGATTCTCTCAAAGCACTCAAAGTGTTTAAGTATCAAGGAAGAGCACTCATAAGTCAAACGTGACAAGTTAATTCCATAGACTTGCCTGAAAATCAAATCTTCACCACTGTAATATGAGATGATACACAAATCAAAGGTCTTTGATAGGGTTGTAACAGGGCTTAGGTTAAAGGTGTGGATAAAGGCTGAATTAAAAGGTTAAGAATCGAGATTGACCTGATAAATTACCTTTATCAATTGAAACTTTGAAACTAATAACATGAGCTCTTCTTCAACAATTGGAAGTTAAACGCATAAGCTCTTTTAACCATATACTAATACTTTGAATATACTTTAGTTTTTTTCTTTAAGAACAAACTAGAAACATAATAGAGAGAACTTTAATATTTAATTCGGCAACTGATCAAATCAATTCTCGATAGAAGGGTAGTCAAAAGAATGGTGATAACATATACAAAGGTTTTGGGTTAATATTAATCGGTAATTCAATAAAAAAGGGTTGTTAGGATCAAATGGGTTCACTAGGGGTTAATTATGAATTTAAAATAATAGGGATCAAATTGAGGTTAAAACAAAATTGTGGGGTTAAATTATAAATAAAAAAGAAAGAAGCAGACTCAATTACAATACGCTAAAAATGTGAGGGTGCGAAAAGGGAAATAACCCTAGAGCTTTATGTGCTGCGTTTTATCCAGAGACTAAAATGGATCAACAAGAAAACCCCCGAGGTAAATTTAAAATTAAAAAAAACTGAATCTAAAACAAATGAAAATGCAGAAGGGCTAAAGCAGCAAATAACCCATTTTATAAAAACACACGGATCCTCCCCGGGTTTTCGGGTCAACGCACGGATCCTCAGCCTTAAAACGACGTCATTTTGGCAAGTTTGGCCAAGGCCTAAAATGGCACCGTTTTAACCACTTATAAAAAACCACATTTCTTAGTAATTTTTTTCAGTTCTTTTTAAAAAAAGAGAGAGAGAGCCTCAAAAAGCCCCAGCCCTCTGCAATTTTCGGTGAATGGTCCGATGAGGACTCCGGTGACGCGCCGTTGCATGCACCGTTGCACGCGCCGTTGCACGCGCCACCTCAAATGGCGGTCGGACGGTCAAAAACCTCCTTTTTCCACGCCAATCAAAATGGTAAACTTCTTTTCTTTATTCTTAATAGTATAAAAATATTGCAGGGACGAAAATAAAATAAGAAAACGAAGCGGTATAAAAAAATCACCTCTGCTTGTGGTTGTTTTTTTATTGTATTTTTGTGTATTTCTGTATATCTGCATATGTGTGTATTTTACAGATTTTTGGGGTTTTATATAACCCGAAAAGAAATAAAAATAAAAAAGGAAGGAAATACATATTCTGCCATTTTTATTGCATTTTTCTTTCCTTTTTACAGGTTATCGGTGTGAAAAGTGACGACGATAGGGTGATTCAGCATAATCATGGCTTGATCGATGGGTTAAGTATTTGAAAAGGGTTGCTTTGCGGCGCCTAGGGTTTCCCAGAAACTCTAGGTCTCCGAATCTGTTTAAGTTTTGGGCCCTTTTGGGCCGTGCGAGTTTGGGTCTAGGGCTGAATAGTTCGTTTAGAATTTGTAATTTGGGGTATTGGGTATTGAGGGTGTAATTGGGCTGCTGGTGATTTTCAGGTTTGGGCTTTAAGCCCGTTTACTGTAAATAGACTGTAATTGGACATTTATTTTTTTTTCTCGCTCAATATTTGAACTAATAAGATCACATGAAGACTTTGTTTTTCAAATTTGAAATATGTTGCATAATAAGCTGAGTTTCAAATTTTGAAACACTCTACAAACCATAATAAGCTGAGTTTCAAATTTTGAAACACTCTACAAACTAACCAAATTTGGGTCTTAAACTCAGCTTGATAGAGTCCACAAAACTTGAACTCTTCCTTGTCTTCCAAAGGTTCTTTCTAGCAAGTGGACTCTAACAAGATATTATCGTGTTCCTTTTTTCAACAAAATCCTACATCTTCTACCTAACACGAAATACAAATATAAAATTTAGAATATTACAAGTCAAAATCACCAATTATCATAAGAAACTTTGGTTGTTATAAAAACTTGTTCAAACTCATTTTTGCGACAAAAGTTCAGTCAAAGTTTCTAAAACAATTGATTGATGTTTCTCTAAATAGAAATATAAAAATATATAAACTAACTAAATTATGCCCTTTCTTTAATCCTTTCCCCATAAGCAAATTTTTATGAATTTATACTTAAAAAAGTCAAATTCAAATTAATTTTGTTGAGAAAACATTTCGTTATTAATTAGTTTTTTGATATGGGTGCACGTAATGCTATACTAGAATATTAGAATAGGTGTCAATGGCCTAGAAAAAAAAGCAACCTAACTTTGTACAAAGTCAAATCACTTTGTAAGTCGATAATAAACAAGAGAGTAGCTTTGTGACAAAGATATAACTACACATATTATTGCTTCAAGCAAGCATCTCTCCTTCATCTTTTCTCTTTTTCTCTAACAACCTTATGATCCTTACTTTCTCTATTACAAAGTCATTAGATTAACCTAAGCATCAGAGAGTATCTCCAAACAGATGCTTCAACGATTCCTAAGTTCACCCTAATCTTTTAGGAACTTAAGAAAATTAGAACCCATTTCGCATTCCCATAAGGTCAATCTCCAAAACCAAATGTGTGTAAACATTTCGTGTCATCTTTGGGAGCAGAGAAAAAAAATCCATTTCTCAACCTCCTTATTATATCTCATTTCCATTTTTAAATCTTTTGAAGTTTTCTCAATACTCATGTTAATTAGAAAGATGAAGTTTGATATAGAAGGTCGTGTACCCTTCTTCTAATTGACCATTACAAATGTTCAAATATCTTGTCTATGTTTGAAGTTTGCAATAAAGTTAGCACTTTTTTCTTTCGATTTCTAAGGTGATTCGAATTCCTAGGATGTAGTTAGCTTCACCCAAATCCTACATGCTAAACTATTCTGTAACCGCAGTTTAACTGATGACAACATCCCTATATCATTCCTAATGAGTAGCATGTCATTGACATAAAAAACTAGAAAGACCACCTTTCCATCCACAATACATTTATAATGCAAGGTTCATTTACATTTTGCTCAAATCCAAAAGTTTTGACCACTTGATCAAATCTTTGATTTCAGGAGTGGGACGCCTACTTAAGTCTATATATGAACCTAAGTAATTAGTGAACTTTACGCTTGTTACTTGAGAGAAGGTTTCCATGAGTGGAATGCCTACTTAAGTTCGTATATGGACCTAAGAAATCTTTAAATTAGTTAGATCAATCTCTATGGGATCGATCCTACTTTTATAACTACGATTTAAAATTTCATTTTAGATGTTAGACTTTTTATTTTTGGTGAACTCAACACTCATAAGCAAATGTCCTAAGGTTTTTAATCATAGACCTTTAAAAAGTTTGACAAGTGTAAATTTAGGCATTCAGAAGTTAAACCATTAAATATGCAATGTTTTGAAGCATACTTAATCTAGAAATGTTGCTATATATTTAAACTATAGTATTATTTAAGTTCTTTATTAAGTTGGTATTATAAATTAACGAGCATCAATCCAGCTTAAAAATTATGAATTATCAAAATTTTAAAATAAAAATCATAAATAAGAAGAATTATATAAATAATTTATTTTATTTTAAAAATAAAATAAAAATACATCCTAAGGATTTGAACTAGGGTACACAACATTCTAAAACATCAATTTTATCAATACAACCAAAAGTTAATTAACAAAATTATTTACTTTCTTATTATTTTATCAATTATTATTATTATTATTAAATGCATTGTTTAATTTTTTTTCACCTGCATAATGATTAGGCTAGCTAGGAAGTTTTTAGGCAGCTATATATTACTTAGACTTGTTGAAATGCTAGGATGACATCCAAATTAAATTAGTCATCCTCTTTTATAAATGTAACATTTGGTGTTCCATTTTCATATTTAAGACATTAAATAACAAGTTTCCAGATTTAGTTTCAAGTTAAGAGTATATACACCTTAGTGGAAAATGTTAATAAATTTTAGTTAAGATAATATTTATAAAAAGTAATATAATTGATGGATTTTTTAATGTAATAAAATAACAAATTAAACTAAATAATTTTTTAGGTAAATTATACCCAATATTATTAAATTATTAATAAGTTTATATTTTGACCCATTTACCCAAAAAGGCCCATTTCCAAAAGAAATTATGGAAATGGGCCAAATTAAACAATATTTACGTAAAAAGGTCAGTTTTAGCAAAACGCGCCTACGTAGCAGCATGTAAGGGGGAAATTTCTAGCAAAGCGCTCCCCAGGGGCGCACTTTGCTCCGTGTTTTATATCTAGGGTTATTTGCATGTTTAGTCCCTAGGATTTTTAAGGTTTTTAGGGTTAGGGTTTTAAGATTTAGGGCATTAGAGTTTAGAAAATTTATTTAAATTAAGGTTTATGGTATTTAAATAAATTAAGTAAATTAGGGTTTAGGGTTTAAGGTAAATTAAATTAGTGTTTTAAATTAATTAAACTAGGGTTTATGGTGTTCAAATAAATTAATTAAATTAGGGTTCTAGGATTTTAATTAAATCAAATTAGGGTTTTAAATAGGGTTTATGGTTTATGGTGTTTAAATAATTTAGATTTAGGGTTTAGAATAAATTAAATTAGGGTTTTAAATAAATTAAAGTAGGGTTTATGGTATTCAAATAAATTAATTAAATTATGGTTTAGGGTTTTAATTAAATTAAATTAGGGTTTTAAATAGGGTTTAAGGTGTTTAAATAAGTTAATTAAATTAAGGTTCTAGGGTTTAAATAAATTAAATTAGGATTTAGGGTTAAAATTAATTAAATTAGGGTTTTTTAAAAAAATAACATTGTGATTATTTTTTAACAAAATTGACTATTTTGACCCTGAAAAAATAATTTTGAGGAAACGTTTCTGAACAAATAGTGTAAAAAATACTTCAAGAAGGATGCACTGTCAGCAAAATTACAGAAAAAAGCTCCAATGTGGACACTCTTTTTCTATAGCAGTTCCTGAAAAAATAATTCTGAGGATATATTTCTGAACAAATAGTGTCAAAAACGCTTCAAGAAGGATCCACTGTTAGCAAAATTACAGAAAAAAGCTCCCACGTGGACGCTCTTTTTCTATATTAGTTCTTGAAAAAATAATTCTGAGGAGACGTTTCTGAACAAATAGTGTCAAAAACGCTTCAAGAACGATGCACTGTCAGCAAAATGATAGAAAAAAGCTCCCACGTGGACGCTCCTTTTCTACAGTAGTTCATGCTTGGCCTTAGGCTATAAACGAGGCAAATATCATTCTCAGCTTGCATAAGTTATAGTAAGAAAAATTAGAGAGGCTAAGCAGAATAAAAATTAAAAATGAGTGAACGTATTAGTGCTATTATTTACTATGATGGTGAGATCCGTGACATCGAGAACGGTGTTGTTTTTTTATCGGAGAACACAGCGTGAATGGTTTTTAACCAGAGTATAGATTTTATAGAATTTCGTAAAAGAATTAGGCGCAAAATCTTTGGAACGACTCCAAGTAGGGTTTCTTCTATTAAGTATCGATTTTGTGCTTTGATTGATCCCATGACATATGATGCATTTGATATCAAAGGTGTTCGTAGCTTTGAGGCGATGGTGCAGACTCATCTTGCTAGTGGATCACCCTATCTTGTGGTATATGTTCAATTTTCATCGCCAAATGAAGCATTTGCAACTTTAACATCAACTGCTATTTGAGAGGAATACACAACCCTTATCCTACACTCCGTTAGTGGGAGGCACAACACGAAAGCGCCCATGTTTGGTGAGAGTATGGAAAACATAACTCCTGCATGACACTCGATTAGTCGATGAGACATGCACATCGGTGGGTCGATGTTCGATGCTGGAAACACGTATTGGGGAATGACATCAACTTCTAGTGGTTGGCAATCTACATCTAATTGGGGACGTTATGAAACATCCATAAGAAGGGATGATGTACTCCCAACGACATTCACCTGCGAGGGGCCTCGTACGTTGCAGATCATGGTGGGTTAGATGATAAGTCTGATGTGGATCCACTTCGAGAGCCCGACCCCAATGGTGTAGAAGTTGCATGATTTTTTGAATTGAAGCCTGTTCCATTCGAACCTGAAGACGTTGAAGGGGGTTAAGATGAAGAAGAAAAAGACATGCGATTCAGGGCGTACTCACCTTCAGCCCACATGCATAATGTCGACATATCGACAAATGATGCGTTGGAGTTTCCAGAGCTACCACAAAGAACCTGTGACTGTACAAGTTCGTCATTCGATTCGGGTGATTTGGAAGTTGGTAAGGAGTTTTCCAGTAAAGATAGTTTTCTTGGTGCTTTGAAACAATATAGCATCAACCACGGGGTTAACTACAATGTGGTTAAATATAAATTCAAGAAGTTCGAGGCCAAGTGTGCAGTACAAGACGGTACATGTTGATGGATAATCATGGCTTCTTTTAGGAACAAGACAGGCTTGTGGGAGATAAAAAAATACAAAGGTTTACATACCTGTGTTGTCAGTACAGTATCATTGGGTGTTTAGGGTTTTGAATAATAATGTTATTACTTAATGTTACATTATTTAACATACTTCGTTGATAGGTGTTTTTCGAGATCATCCCAAGATGGATATAGGCATGATAGCTACCTTAATACTACCTATGTTAAAGGTGGATCCCAGAACTTCTGTGTCATGCATAATTGCCAGTATTCATAGCTAATTAAGGTACATGCCCTCTTACCGCAAGTCTTGGATAGCTAAGCAAAAGGCATTGAAAAAGATGCATAGTGGGTGGGATGCTTCATATAATGAGGTTTGGCAGTAGTGTCAGGTCTTGGAGAGGTACGTCCCAGGTTGCATAACAGACCTTGAAATGGTTCCGCCGTACTATAATGATCGATTTCTCTGTGGAAGCCAAGTGTTCAAACGTCTGTTTTGGAGCTTTAAGCAATGTCGGGATCATTTGTGTACTGTAAGCCATTGGTACAAATTGACGGTACATTTATGTATGGTAGATATACCCATCGGCTATTGCTAGCTGTGGCACAGGATAGCGGTGGGAGAATCTTTCCAATTGCATTTGCAATAACATCGGGGGAGTTAGCTGATGATTGAGATTTCTTTCTTTCTAGGTTAGGAGGCATGTATGCCCCCAACCTGATATCTACGTTATATCGGATCGGGGCACAGAATACTAGCAGCAATTAAGCAACATGGAAGCCTATGGGATCGTACACACCATCAGTATTGTCTAAGGTACGTTGCGTCCAACTACTACAGGCAATATTAGTCTTTGAATGAACGAAATCAAGTGACCAACATGGGTATTTAATCTCTATTAATATACTTTTGGTTGTAATATTCAATTTAATCTAAATGAAATATTGGTATTGGTATATAATTTTCGCTGTCAACTTATATTGGCAGGGTACGAGATCAATAAGGACAATTTTCATGAGATGTTGGGGATTTTGCATTCAGTTAATGATCAAGGCGCAGAGTACCTCTGTAACATACCTTTTGAACAGTGGAAACAAGCATACGACAGTAGCCTATGATATAGTCATATGACCATAAACCTGGCTGAATGCATAAATTCTATTCTAAAAGGAACACGTCATTTGCCGATAACCTCGGTTGTGTGAGAGACATGTTTTTGTTTACCGAAACTCTTTTCAAAACGAGAAGCGAGTTATAAAGGCTAAATGTAGGGAGACCATGTATGGTCCCGGAAGGTATTATAAGAAATTAACAAGGCAAAGGCGCGGGCCAATACCATGCACACAGTATGTCACGATCGTGACAACCTATATTTTTGTGTGGCAGAGTTTGATAGACCGAGCCAATGTATTACCGGTGGGCAATATCGTGTACACTTGATAAATAGGACTTGTGACTGTGGGACGTTTGACGCACTTCGTTATCCATGCACTCATGCAATTGCAGCTTGTCAGAATCTCCGTTTGGATCCTATGAGATATGTCGATGAAGTGTACAAAATAGAAAACATGTACAATGTGTGGAGACACGTATTCCCATCTGATCGTGTGTCAGAGTCTTAAAAATTTATAAAAAGAATGATCGAACCTGGAAACTAACTAAGACAACGATGGAGGCAAGCGCACCTATCGAACAATAGTATAGTTTAGTGGCAAGACCGGATTATCAAACCCAAAGGAACCAAAAGTACTAATACTAACTTTCTTTTTATTATCTAGCTTAAGAATTAAGGGATTTGTTTATCTAATCTAAAATTAACTAACTAGTAACCTAAAGATGCTAAGACAAAGAAGGAATTGGGGAAAGACTTGAGGGGAAAATCAATTGATTTAGACAATACCCGAGGAAGAATCCACCTAGACTTCAATTATTACCTAACTCTGAACCAGATGATTTATTCACTTGACTTGATCCGTAGGATTCCCTAATTTATATTACTACCTCTTTTGAGGCTACTAACGTCTAACCCTAGGTTGATTAATTGAAATTTCTTTCTAATTAAAACCCATAGAATTGCATTAACTTTATCTATGGACTCCCATATTAGGGTTGACCCTAATCCGGCAGATTTTCGTCATCCTATTTCTAGGGTTGCGATCAAATTCGCTTAACTATGCTAGATATATTCTTAAACAGGGACTTTTGCTCCACTGCCTAAGCACATCAGTACTTGAATCAATATCCTGGAATATCAAAGCAAGAATTAAGAACACATAATTAAGAATAAATCAAATATTTATCATACAGCTCAGAAAACAATAACAAGATTCATCTTAGGTTTCATCACCTCAGGTATTGAGAGGTTTAGTTCATAATCATAAAAGAAAACATCTTAAAAGAAAATATAAAACAAAACATAAAGAAAACCCTAAAACCCCCTGAAGGAATTGAAGGAGAGGTCCTCAGTCTTGAGTATGATTCCGGCTTTTGGGATGAATCAACTGGCTTTCTTCGAGTTAATCCCACAATTCTGCCCCTCTGGCTCAGCTCTTTGGCCTAGCTGAATGCCCCCTGAAGGTTGGCCTCTAGGGTGTTTATATAGGCTTTTGGAATGGCATTTTTGCCTCTGAGTACCCTAATCCGAATGGAACTCTTCTTTGCTGCGTTAAGGACACGCCCATAGCACATGCCCGTGTAAGTCGAGGCCAAGCCGTGTTCGAGTCTGTGAAGGAGGCACGACCGTGTGGTCTAGGCCCAGGCCATGTTGATTTCATGATTTGGCCCATTTATTCCATTTTAGGCCTGTTTCTTGTTCTTTTCATCCTCCGGTGCTCTCCTAAGTATAAAACATGAAAACAAAGAATTAAGAGCACCAAATTCCATAATTAAAGGGATAAATCATCCAAAAACATGCTAAATGTGGGATTAAAATATGTTCATATTATGGTTTATCAAATACCCCCACACTTAAGCATTTGCTTGTCCTCAAGCAAAAATCTCAACTCACAATTAAAACGAACTTCCTCAATTCATAATATTCATTGATAATGTTTCATCATAATTCATAGATAATTTATACATGGATAATTTAACTCAAAGAGTCCTGAAGATTCAAACAATCAAAGTTGTAGTTTTTAGCACGAAAAACATAAGTGTTTCCTTTTATTCGAAAAATTACCTTTGATTCAAAACTGACATGGATTGACATCCTCACTAAAGATTCACTCAAACCATCTAAGGTGTTTAAAGGTCAAAATAAAGCACTCAAAAGTCGAACATGAAAAGTTAATCCCATAGGCTTGCATGAAAATCAAATCTCCACCACTATAAAATGAGATGATACACAAATCAAAAGGTCTTTAAAAGGGTTGTAATGGGGTTTAGGTTAAAGGTGTGGATAAAAGCTAAATTAGAAGGGTTAATATTGAGAAGGGTTAATATTGAGATTGAATTGAAAATTTACCTAACTAGAAAAAAAATGAACTAATCCTAAATAATTACATAAATTGAAAACTTGAAATACTAATAATACAAGCTTCTTCTTCACGATGTTGAATTTAAATGCATAAGCTCACTTAATCACGGAACTAATAATGAATATTCTTCGAATTTTTTTTAAGAACAAATCAAGTAATACATAATATAAGAAAATTCAACTACTGAAATAAAATAATTAGGTAACTAATCAAATCAAGTCTCGATAGAAGGGTAATCAAAAGGAATGGTGATAACAAATACAAGATGAGTTTTGGGTTAATATTAGTGGGTGATTCAATAAAAGGTTTGTTAGGATCAATGGGGTTCACTAGGGGTTAATTGTGAAGGTAGGCTTTTAGTGGAGTAAGTGGGTTAAATCCTAAGTGCCTTTATCATCTAGTATATCAAATCAATGGTGTGGTCTCAACATGTATAATCGAAGCAAGTTCTAGAATAACAAAGTAATGTTGACACACTTATAATCAATAAAGTGAGCACGCAAAAAAGTATGCTTTAAAAGGTTCAAAATCTCACAAAAATTATGGGTTTTTTGATGAAAACCTTGTAAATTTTAAACTTCAAGGTAATTATTAGATTCAGGTAGACAACCTAACACGATTTTAATTTTTGAAAATAGACTCATCATGCTTGATTCTCTAGTATCTTTGAAGTTTAAATCATCATTGTACAATTAACTATCAACAGGACTTTCATTTTAATTAGTGATATGAGGAATTTACTTAAGACAAGATATCATTTAGGGATTTGAGAATAATGCAAAAAGTTAGGCAATTTTTCCAAATATTTTCACCCCCCATTGCCCTCAATGTACAAAGATAAATATTCACAATATAGTAAGAAAATCAAAAGATAGGGAGAGAAGTGAAACTTCTTGAATTTTTTTGGATGGAATCCTTGAGGATGATCAATGATGAATATGATGACTAAGTATAAGTAAAGGTGGTGGAGAATACTCCAGTTATATGTTCGTTCCTGAAGTGGCACATTGTACCTTTTGAAACTACGAAGTCATCAGTTAAATTTTTAGGGAGTAATATTTAATGGATGTTGTTAGAGATACTCAAGAGTTAGACAACCAGTGATAGAAGAAATTAAACTGTACCAATAAAAGTTTTAAATAAGCAAGGTAAAAAGTTTAATTAAAAACAGAAATAAACTAAAAATGAATATAAAAATGAAAAATAAATATTAAGATTGAAAAATAAAGAAAATAAAAGGACTCAAAGGTCCTCGTCATCGGCTGGGTCACGAGGTGGTGGAGGCGGCGATATATGAAAGTGATGACAAATCTGTTGAAGAGTTACCTCAATGCCATTGAATCGTCGAGCGGTGTCATTGAATTGTTGAGTACAGTAATGCTCGAACTGAGTGAGACGTGCAGAGATGTTCGAAAGTGAAGTAGCAGCATGAACTGGTTGATGGCTCGATTGTGGTTCCTCATGTGGGTGTGGGACATTGTCAGTAATGTCCTCAGGATCCTCTTCTTCAATGGTAGGTGTTAGCCGAAATTGGGAAGGATCGGTCCCACGTCGACATTGGATCATCCTCATGTGCAGCATCATCTGGATGCCCTGTAGGGACATCTGACCTGTCAGTGTGAGTGAGGAGATCTAAGCGATGGTGTTGAGGAGATCGAAATATCGAGCCAAGTGTGTGATGTATGGATCCATATATATGACCCATCTCCTATGTTGCTCCGTTTGATGTTGAATGGCACGAGCTATGAAATATGCTAGGTCAAAAGCGTGTCCGTTTTCCATGTACCATAGGAAGTAGGCGTCATGTGCGTTAACGACCCTGGTGCTCTCTCGCCTTCCTGTCAAGGTGTGAGCTAAAATGGCTTGTAAGTATCGCAAGAATGGGACGAGAGTTGTCACTTTGGAGCGACTAGGGTCATAACTATCTGAGTTGGGGGCTATATTATACCAACATTTCACCGGGGAGTTATGGATGTGGCGATGGAGGTTTGAAAGATCATGTTCCTCCATAAATTCATCGGTATGGAGTCCCAATACGACTCCGAATTACGGTACATTTAGTTCTCGTACAATGCCTCCGAGACGGAATTGGATCGTCCAGGGGTCATCGTGGCGTATCATTACCATCTGAAGGTGGAATGTGGAACAGAGCTCCAAAGTGAGCTCTAGGTATGTGGGCTCGATGATATTGAAGAATTGGTCCCATGGATCGGTAGTCAAGAGAGCCCGTACGTCGTCGGCTAGTTGGACCTGCTCTAAAGCAGCCCAATCAATACACCTCCCTGCACCGAGGGGTCGTGCGCGAAGTATCTTATAAAGGTCCTCCTGGGATCCTGGAGGAAATTGTAAGAATGGGTGGCGTACTTCGGCAGATGCACTGACTGATGACGAATTGAGTCCCTTTCATCTTTTGGAACTAGGGACTGCGATTTTCTTGCCTCGGGACAATGACATTATGGTCCTGGAAATAATAGATATTCAACGATTTGAGTAACATTTCCAGCGAAGACATATTGCATAACATTTAAGAACTCAACAATTTAACAAGGATAAAAATCACGATAAGAATAAACTAATATTTTGCATAAATACTTATTGCTATTATTTAAACAAGGACTAAATGAATAAATCAATCTAATAGTGAATATAACTAATATTAAGCAATAAGAATGAACTAACTAAAACTAAATAATATTCTAGTGATAAAATAGTTTAATCGAGGAAAATGTAAAAAGAAGAGATTACCGGTTGAGTGTTTGGAGAGAAGCGGCTGGTTGAGGTGGTGGTCAGAGCACGGGCGTGTGCTACAAATAGATGGGGGAACAAGGCTGTGTCATATTTTTGAATGAAGCGTGTATTCAAATAGCGCAAGGCGTAAGCAGTGCTAAAAACTTGATCGTTGTTTTGTCGAGTTTTAAAATTTATAAAGAATATGATCAAACCTGGAAACTAACTCTGACAACGATTATAGGCAAGTGTATCTATCAAATAGTAGTATAGCTTAGGCAAGACCGGATTGTCGAACCCAAAGGAACTAAAAGTACTAATACTGACTTTCTCTTTATTATTTAGCCTAAAATAAGTGAAGTTGCTTTTAATCTAAATTAACGACTACTAAACTAAAGACGCAAAGACAAAAAGAGTGAATTGGGAAATAACTTGATGAAAAACTCAGTTGATCACGATGATACCCTCAGGAAGAATCCACCTAGACTTCACTTGTTATTTAACACTGAATCATACGATTTATTCATTTAGTTTGATCTGTAAGACTCCCTAACGTATATTAAACCCTCTCTCGAGGCAAATAACGTCTAACCCTAGGTTAATTAGTGGAACTCTCGTTCTCTTATAATAACCCCCTAGAATAGCAATAAATCGATCTATGGATTCCCATATTTGGTTTCACCCTAATCTGGAAAAATCTCGTCACCCTATCTCTAGGCGTTCGATCAACTCCGCTTAATTATACTAGATATACTCTTAAGAAGGGTCTATTCCTCCTCCACCTAAGCATATCAGATTTGGATTAAGCATGCATAATTAAGAACAAACTAAGTATTCACCATATAATTCAGAAATCAAAAACAAGATTCATCTAGGTTTCATCCCCTTCAGGTATCTGAAGGGTTTAGTTCATAACAAATAAAAAAAACATCTCAAAAAAAAGATAAAACAAAACATAAGAAATCCCTAAAACCTCCTGAAGGAATTGAAGGAGAAATCTGCCGTCTTGAGTAGAATTCCAGCTCCTTGAGATGGATCAATTGGCTATCATCGAGTAATTCCCACAAATCTGGCCTTCTGGCTCGGCTCCTTGGCCTAGCTAACTACCCCCTTTCAGGTTACACTTAGGGTGTTTATATAGTCTTTTAGAATGCTTTACTTGGCTTCTAAGTCACTACAGTAAAACATACTTTTAGTGGCATTTTTAGTGGCGTTTTAAAGAAAAACGCTACAAATATTTTACATTAGCGGCGTTTTCCCTAAAACACCGCAAAAAAAATGAGCAATAGCAGTGTTTATTTCCAAAATGCCGTTAAAAAGGATATATAGCGGCGTTTATTCGTAAAATGCCGCTAAAAAGGATATATAGCGGCGTTTATTCGTAAAACGCCGCTAAAGGTCTGAGCATTAATGGCGCTTTTGGAAGAAAGCCGCTAAAAGTCTGAGCATTAGCGGCGCTTTTGGAAAAACACCACTAAAAGTCTGAGCATTAGCGGCGATTTTGGAAAAACGCCGCTAAAGGTCTGAGCATTAGCGACGCTTTTGGAAAAACGTCGCAAATATGTTAATATGGGCTGACTAGGGTTTCGAGTTCAGCATTTCAAGATTTAGTGTACTTTATCAGTTTATGGTTTACGGTTAGTCTGAGGATTAGGGTTATGGCTAGAGTTTATGGGTTTGTGGGTGTATGGTTTAAGGTTTATGGGTTTAGGATTTAGGGTTTATCGAACGAAGATAGAATATCAAATTTGTTTTAATCATTAAAAAATTATAAAAATATATGCTATAAAATGGTGAAATTGCAATTTTTACTTACAAATTAGTTTCAGCCCCTAAAAAACTGATTGTGCATCTGTTTATCCTTAAACCCTAAACCCATAGTCTAAACCATAAACTATAAACCATGAATCTAGATTATAAGCCCTAAATCATAGCTTTAAACATTTGACAATAAACCCTTAAACTACAAACACTAAACCATTAACCATTAAACACTAACCTTAAACGCCGCTAAATGTTGAGCAACAATTCTATTTCCATTTAGGGTAATCGACACTCATTTCGATTTTATTCAATTTTATTTTCATTTTTATTTTTTATTTTAATTTTATTTTGCTATTTGAAATTAATAGACTTAATTATGAGAAGTACGTTACAAATTGATAACTAAACCCTTAAGAAGTTTTATGTTATCGAAACCCTTAAACCCTAACTAGTAATGTTAATTAAAATACAAGTTATTTTAATTGAATATATAAAATATATATAAATATTTTATCTTACTTAAAATATAAATTATATTTATTAAAATATAAATTATTTTAATCAAAAAATAATGACACTTAGAAAAAATTTGAAAGTAAAAACATAGAAAAATATTTGTTAAAAATGAAAAAATTATTAAATAATTTCTTATATAATCGAAATGAGATAGTTTTAATTTTAAAATATTGAATTAATTCTCACGATAATTTAGGGTTTATGGTTTAATTTAGGGTATATAGTTTATGGATTAATCTTTATAGTTTAGGGTTTGGGGTTTATGTTTTAGGGTTTAGGTTTAGGATTTAAGATTAAGAGTTAAGTTAGGGTTTAGGCCGAGTTTATAGTTTAGTTTTTATTATTTTAGAGTTATGGGGTTTTTGCGAATAATAAAGTTAGAATCTTCTTGTTTAGGGATTTAAGTATTAGGGATTTTGATAAAATAGATAAAAATCATATTATTTTAGGGTTTAGGTAAGCAATTAGATTATTTTTTAATTACTTACGCTATATATGAGTTAAGGTGTATAATTTAGGGTTTTAGTATTTAGGTATGAGAAATTAAATTATAAAACTGTACAAATTAAACATTTTGTTAGAAACAAAACAAAATTAATTTAAAGGAATCTAATTAATAATTAAACTAAAAAAATTATTAATATTGAAGGTATTAGCAGCGTTTTTGAGCAAAAATGTCGCAAAACATTACTAAACAAAACGACGCCGTTTACGTGGGGCTTTAGCGGCGCTAGACATAAAAATGCCGCAAATGAGTAGTATTAGTGGCTTTTTTTTGGAAAATGCCACAAAAAATATTAATTTTAATTGAAACGGTGCCGTTTTGTATAGACTGTTAGTGGCGCTTTCTTTTAAACGCCGCAAATAAAAGAACCGATATATTGAAACTTCGTCCTTTTTTAGGGGAATTTAGTGGCGCTTCTTAAAAACGCCACAAAAGGGTAATTTTTTTAAATAAAACGTCACCGTTTTTTCTTTCGTAATTTTCCTTTTGTCGTTTTAACAAAACGAGCCATGCTGAAAATCCATAATTTCTCTAATTTCTCCCCCCCAAAACAACAGAAGGAATCCCCCTAAAGCTCGATTAAGAAGAAACCCATCTCTCACTCATCTCGTGCTGGTCTCCAGGTCCCTCTCTCTCTCTGTTCCCTCGAGGTTAATTTTCAGTTTGAATCAGCTTTTTCTTTTTTATTGCTTTTGTTTTCGTGTATTAGATTTGTTCACTGTTAGGAAAAACTTGGCAAACTGTTGCTATTGTTAACTAAAATTAGGTGGTTTCGTTCATCGAGCAATTCACCGAGTTTCATAAATACAGTAACCTTTGATAGCAAAAAAGGCGCTCCAACACTTGTTTTGATACATGGATATGCTGCTTCTCAGGGTTTCTTTTTTAAGAGCTTTTATTATCTCGCCGAATATTTCCAGGTCATTGCCATTGATCAGCTTGGGCAAGCAGTAAGCTCCTTTTGTCTTAAAGCTAAACTGCACTAGCAATAACTTCGATTTGATCAGTTCTCAGGTTAATTTATGGTTTACTAAGCAAAATCCTTATGATGTGTTTGTTAAAAAGTAGCTAATGCCATGCATCCTATATTTTGAGCTTGATATCACAATTCCATTATAGTTTCTTAGTCTTTCTTCACCTTTCTTTCCAGTTGGGGTGGATCGAGTAGGCCTAACTTACATGCAAAAGCAGTGAAGGTTAGTGAGAGGAATTAAGAATCCCTTCATTTACTAGAAGTTCCTAAAGCAATTGCATACATTTTTCTCATTGTTTATGTGTTAATGATGCAGAAATTGAGGCATGGTTTGTTGATTCTTTTGATGAACGGCGTAGAGTGAAAAATCTTAGTAACCTTATTATACTTGGACATTCTTTTGGAGGATATATTGCTTCTAAATATGCTCTCAAGGTGACTGCTTTTACTTGTTAAATGTTTCAACGGAACAAGTTGATACCACATTTTTTGGTTCTACTACCTTACCTTTATTCTGTACTCTATATGACCCTGAGCACGTTTAGCACTTGATTTTAGTGGGACCTGCTGGATTTTCATCAGAATCAGATAGTAGTATTGAGTGGCTAATTCGCTTAAGAGAAACATGGAAAGGGGCAATTTTGAATCGTTTGTGGGAGTCTAATTTTACTACTCGGAAGATTGTAAGATTTGTTTATCTTGTCCAATTTTCTAAGCCTACAACCAAAAATCAAGGTCAGCTATTACACATTGCTCTGGACTGGTCTACAAAAATTATATCATTAGACAACTATTCTCTAAATGCATCTAGTAAGTTTGTTCACTGTTATGAAAAACGTGGCAAACTGTTGCTATTGATAACTAAAATCTTATCTCTCCATCTGCTCTTTTTTGGTTATTGCTTCTACCTTAAACTGTTGTTGGAATAATTTTGTGGGTCTTCTCTGTTTATATTGCTGTCAAAGTCCTCCTACCCCAATTTGATTTGTTTGATTTTGTATTTAATTTCATTGATTGCTTTTGGAATGAAATAGTTTAATTAATTGCTGTGTTTTCTGGATGATTCTGTAACACCCCAAACCCGGTCAATATGCCACGACCGAATTTGGTATGTCACTAAGGAAAACATTTTGAAAAGAATCGAATAACAATTAAATTTTTGTGAAAAACTCTTTGAAAATTTTATATTTGTAGAAATCAGGTGTATAATAAGTTTAAACGATAATTTACTTTGTAATTTCATAAATAAAACTTTAAAACTTAGTTGATAAATCATAGGGTAGAAAACATTTATATCATTTTAAGAAAACTCAATTATTAATTTGAAAACTATTTGCATTTTGTATGTAGTAACTTAATATTTGGAAATCATTAAAATTTAAAAAAACACTTAATCTATATTTTACTATCAAACGATTTATATTACCCGATGGTAAGATTTTAAAACCATTATGCTTTTTATTATTTTAGAAAACTTTGGGCTCAATTATTAAATTAACCAAATAATTTATAAGCCATATTTAAAACATATCCAAAGCATATAAATAATCCAAAAACATAATTAAAGAGGCCTTATTACAAACCCAAAATAAAACAAAAACCAAATTAATATAAATTAAAGTACCCCGAATCGAAGTTCATGAAAAATCAAATTTTATTGCATGGCCTCCTCGAGTTCATCCGGCTCCTCATTCGCGGTCTCACTAATCACCTGAAATGATAGGGGAGAAGGTGAGTCACCAAGACTCAGTGCATAAATCCTTCCCCCGATTAATGCAACATTCTTACACAATTTATAATCAAGCAACATATATAAAAATATAATGCACCCAACCTAGCCATCCTTAACTCCTTTTCTACCCCGTGTGGTACCAAACCACTGGTGGTGCCAAACCACTGGTGACCCAAAGTCACGATATCCAAAAATGTGATACCAAATCACTGGTGACTCAAAGTCACGAATAATCCATCTGTGGGGCCAACCCACGTGTGATACCAAATCACTGGCGATGATCCCATATCTCAAAAGTGGGGCCAACCTACGGTGGTGCTAGACCACAGGGACGAGTCGCTATGAGGTGCCAAACCTCTGGTGTCCCAAAGACACAAATGTGATACCAAATCATTGGAGGTGCCAAACCTCTGGTGTCCAAAGACACGGATATCAAATCCTTCCCCCTCCACTCATATTCCCAAACCAATGTATTAAGAGTATCAATCATGCCATCATACTTTGATATGATCATATAACATATTTAAATAATAGATCATGATATCAATCAACATATATTAACATCATATTGAAACGGACTTACCCGAATCCTTGCACATACCCATCATGGTATCTTATCAAAAATCTCATAGATTCCCACTTTAATAGCATGTTTAGTTAATATGTATATAAATATATATATCCCGAATTATAAAGTGTGTAAGATACACACCTGACACTAACGCAAGTACTAAAATCCAAAGATCCGATCTACCGCACTAGATCACCTTGTCCTACAATCAGTCAATACTTAGGTTATAAACAAAGGCCATTCGGCCAAACCATTAAATCCCAATGAGTTATCACTTGAAATACCAAGTCTTACCTAAAAGCTTACCCAAAACGATTGACAAAGAAACGAGGCTTAGATTGATTGCTTCCAATGTCCCGAGGAGCCTAAAAGAAATCGGTTTCTAAGAATGATTAGAACCTTGCAACAATTGCCCAAAATTCAGCCTTTGTCCAAAAGTGAAACAACATAGAAACGAGAAAAAGAATAAGGAAAAACAGTCATAACACTTACATATCTTCCAAAACCGTTTAAAGAAAACCAAATGAAGTCCTACCCTTGAAGAAATTCGGCCAAGACAAATCAAAAGGATATGAGAAGTTTGGCTATGGTTTTAGAATGAAGAAAGCAATTGATATTCTACTCAAAAGAGATGAAGAATTAGTATGGCAAAGTAAAATGAAAAGGAAGAAAGATGATTCGCTTTAGCAACCAATGAAAGAAAAATCAAGAGGAATGGAGAAGAAAGAGATTGACCAAGAAGAAAGTAAAAGAAATGTTGTGATTTTGAACAATATTCAAAAGAAAGAAAAGAGAGAAATGGTATTAAGAGATTCGCCAACACCTATTTCACCAAAGAAGAAAAGTGCACAAAATGCACAAAGTTCAAAAGTAGTTTCGGTTTCAAGAGAAAACGAAGAGGAATTGCAAAAGGTGCATCGAACACCCCAAACCCTACCAAAAAGCCCTGACGGATTTGATATGTTCCTCGAATAAAACTTTAGCAAATTCTCACTTTGTTTAAGAAAAACTTGATGATTTTGAATAAAATAGATTAACTTAAAGATCGGGTTGAAATCAAATTTTAAAGTAAATTTGTATCTTCTTAAAACATTATTTTAAGAGAAATTAATAGGTTAAAAGAAAACCAAACTTAATGAAAAATTTATTTATTACTTTAAAACATATATATATATATTAGTGTCAAAAACATTTTTAAAGTATTTATCGAAAACCATTTAGTTATTTAATTAATAATTGTCCATGGCAAAAATAAATCCAAACACAAAATTAAAAAGCAGTTCATAGTGGCCTTATTACATAAAAATAGCAAAACCCATAATAAATTCTAAATAAGTTTAATAAGTCTAATTTGGAAAATCTCCAAAATGTTTTGTTTGAGCATTGGCCACCACGTAGTCCTCGCTGACCCGATCCATCGCGCCAAGAGTCATCTGAAAAATTATCCCACAAAAGGGGTGAGTAATAAACTCAATGTGTAACACATAATTAAAAAGCCCATTTGATCATAGCCTTAAAGCCCATTAATCACACATATAGCCATAGGCCCATTTAAGTCATATTTAGCCCAAAAGCCCATTTTCATAGCAGATTAAATAATAACCATTTAAAATCACATGGATATGTACATATAATGGAATGCAAACTCGGCCCACCTAAATATCCATCCGCTACACACCACCCGTACCAACCAATTACACCGTGGGGATTACTAAATCGACCCTCCATCCGCTACACACCATCGAAGGCAGTTGCTGCATTCAACATGCACATCGCCCTTATAATTTTGTGGCAAGGCCACCAGACAAATGTGACCGAAGTCACCAGATTCAAAATATGTGACCGAAGTCACCGGATTCAAATATGTGACCGAAGTCACCGGATTATGGGGTAAAACCACCGGAATACTTCCCCTTCATCAATTTTACCCATATGCCCATGCACATACATATTATTTAGTTTCCATGCCATTTACCCCAAAATCATAATATAGTCATACTTATTTCACATTTATGCATATAGCAAAATTAATGAAATGTTGGGGTAAACATACCTGGATATCGTATACCACTGAATGGTATCCACAATCAATATCAAATATATTGTCATATAAATCACATTTAATAAAGATCTATGAGATTTTATTGTAAGGTTACACACCTTATGACTGTGAGAACGATACGTTCCCGCTCGTCAACACCTAATTAATTATCACACTTGATTAGTATACACTATTACTAATAAAACTATACTATTGATGAGAGATCTACATCCTTACCCTCGGATTCTCAAACAACCATTATTTGTGGTTTTTCTCCGCTAGATGGATCAAAACCCACTGATAACCCGCCAACGAAAAGTGGTTCGGTTGTACGCACGACTTCAAATAACCGATCTTCGTTCGCAGAGGGTCCACAACCCGGTGGAAAATCTCTTATCGCCGATACCGCCCTTCGTTTGAAGTTTGAGGGTACAACAGTGCCTCCTCTCTTCCAAACACTCCGTACTGCTCTTTTTGAACCTATCTTGTTAGTCTTGAATTCACCCCTAAAATAAAGTTGATTAATAAACTATCTAAAAGAATTGATATAACCAAAAGTGATATTCTTACCTTGGATGATTTCGAAAGGTTTCCCTTAAAACATTGGTTCCAAAAAGATTCTTAGAAATCCCTTCCAAGGATTCGACCTAGGAGAGAAAAGAAAAAAAAATAAGAGAACTATGTTTCTAAATCGGTTATAATAAAAGAAGATAATGAAAATAATTGACAAAAATCTTACTTGACCACTTGAAGATTCGGCCTTGAACAAAAAGAAAAGAAAAATATGATGTTTTGGCTATGGTGGTTTGGATTTCCAACAAAAGAAAAGAAAGATTAGGATGAAAATGAAAGAGGATTTGGTTTGACAAAAGAGAAGAAAAGAATGTTGATTTTGGTTTTGGTAGAAGGTAGTTTCGGTTGAGAGTGGAGAAGAAAGAAAAATGAAAAGAGAAAGAAAGAGAAAAGGAAGAAAAAATGATGATAATGATGATTTCCAAAAGAAAAGAGATGAGTTTAGGGACTTAGGTGCATTCGGCCAAGAGGGAAAAAGTGAAGAAAATAGGTTTATGATCTTTAGTATTTTCGGTTACAAAGAGGATGAAAGATGTTTTGTTTAGGAGAAAAGAAACTAGAAAGACTTTTCAAACCGAAATGACTAATTGCAAAATGACTAAAAGAAGAGAAAAAGACTTCTCTTTTGTGTAGATAAGCATTCAGCTAGGAAGGGAGCTTTTGGAGAAATGAGAAAAGATACACAAAATGTTAGAATTTGGCCAACTATCACCCCCTAATCCATTGTCAAATTCGGTCAATAAGGATGCCAACATGATCCTCTTTTTCCTCCTTATTTCTTTCCCATCAATTCTTTGTTTCCAAACACAATTAAGCCTTCTCCCTTAGCCCCTAAAGTCGACTAGGTTCATGGTCAAATGACCATGAAAAAGCTTCCAAAACATCCTCCTTTATTCAAGCCTTTTGTCCCCCTATCTTACCATCCTTTCATGATTCCATGACATATCTTCTAGCTTACCTTTTTCATATGGTCTACTAACCAAAATTAAAAAGATGCTCATTCATTCTAGAATGATCTTGGCCGACACTATAGGAAAGAAAACAAAAAAAATTAAAATTCTTCCATTTGCTAGCTAGGGGATTCGAACCTCTCTCCTCATGCATTCACTCATGCACTATTACCAACTTGCCAAATTACTTATTATGCTTTAAACCTCTTGTCAATATTTCTTAAAGCCTATCTTGCTTAACTCCATCTTAATTATTAAAAATTTAATATTTCACTAAGCATTCACTTACATAATAAAGTTCAAAAATAAACTTCCAAAACATACTCAATCATATTTAAGCATGCAACATCATTCAATTAAGTAGAGATGCATAACCCCTAATTATTAGGATGTTACAGTTCTATCCCCCTTAAAAATAATTTCGTCCTCGAAATTACCTGGCTAGAACAAGTGAGGGTATTGCTGTCGCATCGCTTCCTCCGATTCCCACGTAGCTTCTTCTGATCAATGATTACGCCATAATACTTTGACGAGAGGAACCGATTTTTTCCGTAAAACCTTTACATCCCACTCCAGAATTTGAATTGGCTCCTCTTTATAGGACAAATCTGGTCTTAATTCCACCTCCTCAACTGGCACTACATGAGATGGATCCGACCGGTAACGGCGTAACATTGAAACATGGAACACATCATGCATTTGCTTCAACTCCGAAGGCAAATCTAATTGATATGCCACAGGTCCGACTCGCTTCAAAACCCGATAAGGTCCAATGAACCTGGGACTTAATTTCCCTTTGCGACCAAATCTTCTCACCTTTTTCCAAGGTGAGACCTTTAGGAATACTTGATCTCCCACAGCAAACTCTATTTCTTTCCGTTTGAGATCTGCGTACGACTTTTGTCTGTCAGATGCTTCCTTTAACCGAGCCCGGATTACCTTAACCTTTTCTTGATTCGCCACTATTTTGGACCCAAAATCGACGTTCCCTAATTACATCCCAACACGTAGGAGTGCAACACTTCCGTCCATATAGTGCTTCATATGGTGCCATCCGAATACTGGCTTGGTAACTATTGTTGTATGCAAATTCCGCTAACGGTAAGAACTCCTCCCAACTTCCCCTGAAATCCATCACACATCCCCTTAACATATCTTCTAAGATTTGGATTACTCGTTCAGACTGGCCGTCCGACTGTGGATGAAATGCCGTACTGAAGTCCAATCTGGTACCCAAGGCCTGATGCAATGCTTTCCAAAACCGAGACGTAAACCTCGGATCCCTATCTGAAATAATTGACACTGGCACTCCATGCAATCTCACAATCTCAGCCACATATAATTTCGCCAATTTCTGCAAAGAGTAATCAACCCGAACTGGGATAAAATGTGCAGATTTCGTCAATCGGTCCACTATTACCCAAACCGAGTCTTTCTTAGTAGGCGTAAGAGGAAGCCCACTAACAAAGTCCATGGTGATTCTCTCCCACTTCCACTGCGAAATCTTTATTGGCTGAAGCAATCCCGAAGGTACTTGATGTTCAGCCTTGACTTGCTGACACGTTAAGCACTTTCCTACAAACTCCGTAACTTCCCGCTTAAGACCAGGCCACCAAAACTGATCTCGCAAGTCTCGATATAACTTACTTCCTCCAGGATGCATAGCATAAGGGCTACTATGCACTCCTCCTCAACTCCTGATTCCTCGGCATATAGATTTTACCTTTGAAACACAATACCCCATCGTTGTTAATAGCAAAATCTTCTAATTCCCCATTTTGTACCTACCGTAGTTTTGCACTCAGATCATCGTCTACCAATTGTCTCTCTTTCACTTGACTCAACCATGTCGGCCTTACTTGTAATTCTGCCAGCAAGCTTCTGTCGTCATAAAGACTAAGATGTGCAAACATCGTCCTTAAATCTGACACCACTTTTCGACTTAGAGCGTCTGCCACCACATTAGCCTTACCCGGGTGGTACTCGATAGAACAGTCGTAATCTTTTAACAATTCTATCCACCTTCGCTGCCTCAAATTCAGTTCTTTCTGAGTCAGCAGATATTTCAGACTCTTGTGGTCCGTGTATATCACTGACTTTTCCCCGTATAAATAATGTCTCCAAACTTTAAGAGTAAAGACTACAGCTGCCAACTCTAAATCATGCGTCGGGTAATTAACCTCGTGTGGTCTCAACTGCCGAGACGTATACGCAACTACCTTCCCGTCTTGCATTAGAACACATCCTAATCTCGTGTGAGAAGCGTCATAATACACGATGAAATCCTTTCCTGCCTCAGGCTGAATCAAAACTGGAGCTTCAGTCAAAACCCTCTTGAGCTTCTCAAAGCTCTCTTGCTGCTTATCAGCCCACACGAAAGGTACTTCCTTTCTCAACAATTTCGTTAAAGGTGCAGCTATCGATGAAAATCCTTCGAAAAATCTTCTGTAGTAGCCTGCTAATCCCAAGAAACTACGAACCTCCGTTATGGACTTAGGTGGTTTCCAATCTAGTACAGCCTCAATCTTCCGAGGATCCACCCTTATCCCTTCCGCAGACACCACATGGCCTAAAAATACAACCTCCTTCACCCAAAATTCACACTTGCTGAATTTGGCATAAAGTTTCTTCTCCCTTAAAACTTATAACACAATCCGAAGATGCTTATCATGTTCCATTTTAGACTTAGAATACACCAGAATGTCGTCTATGAACACCACGACAAATTGATCCAAGTAGGGTTGGAAAATCCGGTTCATCATATCCATGAACGCAGCTGGGGTGTTCGTCAATCCGAATGGCATTACCAAAAATTCATAATGCCCATATCTAGTTCGGAAAGCCGTCTTATGGATATCTGCTTCTTTCAGCTTAAGCTGATGATACCCCGACCTTAAATCAATCTTTGAGAATACTGCAGCTCCTTTAAGCTGATTGAACAAGTCGTCGATCCTCGGTAAAGGATACTTGTTCTTGATGGTCAGCTTATTCAACTGCCGGTAATCAATACACATCCTCATCGATCCGTCCTTCTTCTTCACGAATAGGACCGGGGCTCCCCATGGAGACACACTAGGTCGGATAAATCTACGATCAAGCAACTCCTGAATCTGAACCTTAAGCTCAACTAACTCCTTCATTGCCATTCTATATGGAGTAATAGAAACTGGCGCCGTTCCAGGCAATAATTCAATCCCGAATTCTACCTCTCAGCCTGGAGGCAATCCTGGCAGTTCTTCTGGAAAAATATCTACAAATTCACTTACAGTCCTGACTTCTTCAACAGTTGCCTCCTTAGCCTCCAAGGCACTCACCAACATCAGAAAGGCTACATATCCCTTTCTAACCATCTTTTCTGCCTTAAGAGCAGATACTACATTTGATAAGTAGTTCCGTCTCTCGCCCATCACTACAACTTCTTTGTCATCAAAAGTTCTTAAAGACATCCGCTTAGCAGCACAATCCACATTTGCACGATACTTTACTAGCCAATCCATACCTAAGATCAGGTCGAACTCTCCGAATGGTAACTCCATTAAATCAGCCAAAAACTGCGTCCCTTTAACTTCTAAAGGCACTTCCTTAAAAAGTTTGTCTATTATTACTGACTGTCCTAAAGGACTAAGTACAGTCATCTTTCTAGGTACAGTCTCAGAAGTCACATACAAAGTTCTAGATACTTCACTAGCGATATATGAGTGAGTTGACCCTATATCTATCAAAGCAATAAGGGCAACCCAGAAATCAGAAACGTACCCGTGATAACATCAAGTGCGTCACTATCTTCTCTGCGATGAACTGCATATACCAGACCTGGCTGTCTCGCCTCAGAGCTACCACTGCTTCTGCCTGAAGTTTAGCGACCTCTGCCAGAACTATTACCCCTTCTATTTGGACCACAGCCCCTTATTGGCTGCTGTTCACCTCTGCCAGCCTGATTAACACCCTGACCTACTGGGCGGTTCTTATCTGAATTCTTCGGGCAATCCTTGATCATATGGTCTTTAGATCCGCACTTGAAACATCCCCCGGTCTTTTTCCAACATTCTTCCGGGTGCATCTTCCCACATTGAGCACAAGTACGATGTTGTCCACTCGTAGCAGTCTGCTGACTTCGCGGCCCATCATTTCTTGGTTTCTTCTAAAAATTCCTGGATGACCCTGAAGACCCAAAGCTCCTCTTATTCTTATTCTGGCCTCTATCCCAGTTCTGTCTCTCAGTCCACTTAACTTCTTTAGCTATTCTTTCCTTTTCCACTAAGATTGCAAAATCTCTTTCCGGTGCGGAGCAATCATCACTCGCAGTTCATCTCTAAGTCCATCCTCAAACCTGACACACCGTTCATATTCAGTAGCCACTATCCCTCTGGCATATCGGCTAAGTCGCAAAAATTCTGCTTCATATTCAGCTATCGGCTTATTTCCTTGCACTAGATTCAGAAACGCCTTTCTCTGGGAGTAGATGTAGCTAGCTCCTACATATTTTTCTTCGAATTTAGCTTTAAAATACCCCCAATCCACTCGATCCACAGGGGTACTCTCCTTGATAGTGAGCCACCACTGGTAAGCCTCATCACGGAGTAGTGAAACAGCACCTTTCAGCTTTTCTTCAGCAGTGCAGTCTAAATCGTCCATGATTCTCTCGACTACCTCAAACCAGTATTTAGCTACATTTAGAGCTACTCCAGATACTCCCCTAAAAACCTCAGCTCCATTTGATCTTAGTCTCTCAGCTACGGACTTTCGAGACCCATTTCCAAGATTAGCTTCGCTACTGCTTCCAATACTCAAGCACGACTTGTGATCTGCGTCACCTCCTCCATTTTGCTCTTGAAAATCCACCCCAACAAATGGGTGGCGAGCTTCATTTTGGAACCTTGACCAGATCTAACTGGTTCCGACACAACCATTCTTCCTCTTCCGTCCCACGATGACCACGCCCCTAGAACTCATGTCTACTACGCGTATTATCATTTTACTGAAAAAGTCTTATGCATCGTAGTCTTTTCACTTCTTATTAAAAGAAAGTTTTATGTAATGAGATATTTATTCAAGGGTTCTTCCGTAGTAGCACACATACACCTAGGGTCCATATCTCTAAAGTATAATTTCCTTAGGTTTATCACTTTAGAATATCATACACTCACATCACTTTATCAACAAAAAGTACTTACCTGATGGATTTGGGTCGAGAACTCGGGTGCCATGCTTCTATAAAACCATTCTAACTTAAGAAAATTTTTTAAAAAGTCATTTGGGCCAAATTTTGAAAACGTTATGGACTTCACAACCCAAGGCCGAGAGTTTAAAACTGGGCTCTGATACCAAGTTGAAACACCCCAAACCCGGCCCAAAAAGCCTGACCGGATTTGATATGTTCCTCGATTAAAACTTTAGCAAATTCTCGCTTTGTTTAAGAAAAACTTGATGATGTTGAATAAAATAGATTAACTTAAAGATCGGGTTGAAATCAAATTTTAAAGTAAATTTGTATCTTCTTAAAACATTATTTTTAAGAGAAATTAATAGGTTAAAAGAAAACCAAACTTAATGAAAAATTTATTTATTACTTTAAAACATATATATATATATATTAGTGTCAAAAACATTTTTAAAGTATTTATCGAAAACCATTTAGTTATTTAATTAATAATTGTCCATGGCAGAAAAAAAAATCCAAACACAAAAATTAAAAACAGTTCATAGTGGCCTTATTACATAAAAATAGCAAAACCCATAATAAATTCTAAATAAGTTTAATAAGTCTAATTTGGAAAATCTCCAAAATGTTTTGTTTGAGCATTGGCCACCACGTAGTCCTCGCTGACCCGATCCATCGCGCTAAGAGTCATCTGAAATATTATCCCACAAAAGGGGTGAGTCATAAACTCAATGTGTAACACATACATTAAAAAGCCCATTTGATCATAGCCTTAAAGCCCATTAATCACACATATAGCCATAGGCCCATTTAAGTCATATTTAGCCCAAAAGCCCATTTTCATAGCAGATTAAATAATAACCATCTAAAATCACATGGATATGTACATATAATGGAATGCAAACCCGGCCCACCTAAATATCCATCCGCTACACACCACCGTACCAACCAATCACACCGTGGGATTACTAAATCGACCCTCCATCCGCTACACACCATCGAAGGCGATTCTTTGCAGTCAACATGCACATCGCCTTATAATTTTGTGGCAAGGCCACCGGACAAATGTGACCAAGTCACGGATTCAAATATGTGACCGAAGTCACCGGATTATGTGGTAAAACCACCGGAATACTTCCCCTTCATCAATTTTACCCATATGCCCATGCACATGCATATTATTTAGTTTCCATGCCATTTACCCCAAAATCATAATATAGTCATACTTATTTCACATTTATGCATATAGCAAAATTAATGGAATGTTGGGGTAAACATACCTGAATATCGTATACCACTGAATGGTATCCACAATCAATATCAAATATATTGTCATATAAATCACATTTAATAAAGATCTATGAGATTTTATTGTAAGGCTACACACCTTATGACTGTGAGAACGATACGTTCTCGCTCGTCAACACCTAATTAATTATCACACTTGATTAGTATACACTATTACTAATAAAACTATACTATTGATGAGAGATCTACATCCTCACCCTCGGATTCTTGAACAACCGTTATTTGTGGTTTTTCTCCGCTAGATGGATCAAAACCCACTGATAACCCACCAACGAAAAGTGGTTCGGTTGTACGCACGACTTCAAATAATCGATCTTCGTTCGCAGAGGGTCCACAACCCGGTCCGATACCGCCTTCGTTTGAAGTTTGAGGTACAACAATTGCCTCCACTCTTCCAAACACTCCGTCTCGCTCTTTTGAACCTATCTTGTTAGTCTCGAATTCACCCTAAAATAAAGTTGATTAATAAACTATCTAAAAGAATTGATATAACCAAAAGTGATATTCTTACCTTGGATGATTTCGAAAGGTTTCCCTTAAAACGTTGGTTCCAAAAAGATTCTTAGAAATCCCTTCCAAGGATTTGGCCTAGGAGAGAAAAGAAAAAAAATAAGAGAACTATGTTTCTAAATCGGTTATAATAAAAGGAGATAATGAAAACAATTGACAAAAATCTTACTTGACCACTTGAAGATTCGGCCTTGAACAAAAAGAAAAGAAAAATATGATGTTTTGGCTATGGTGGTTTCAGATTTCCAACAAAAAAAAAAAGAAAGATTAGGATGAAAATGAAAGAGGAATTGGTTTGACAAAAGAGAAGAAAAGAATGTTGATTTTGGTTTTGGTAGAAGGTAGTTTCGGTTGAGAGTGGAGAAGAAAGAAAAATGAAAAGAGAAAGAAAGAGAAAAGGAAGAAAAAGATGATGATAATAATGATTTCCAAAAGAAAAGAGATGAGTTTAGGGACTTAGGTGCATTCGGCCAAGAGGGAAAAAGTGAAGAAAATAGGTTTATGATCTTTAGTATTTTCGGTTACAAAGAGGATGAAAGATGTTTTGTTTAGGAGAAAAGAAACTAGAAAGACTTTTCAAACCGAAATGACTAATTGCAAAATGACTAAAAGAAGAGAAAAAGACTTCTCTTTTGTGTAGATAAGCATTCGGCTAGGAAGGGAGCTTTTGGAGAAATGAGAAAAGATACTCAAAATGTTAGAATTTGGCCAACTATCACCCCCTAATCCATTGTCAAATTCGGTCAATAAGGATGCCAACATGATCCTCTTTTTCCTCCTTATTTCTTCCCCATCAATTCTTTGTTTCCAAACACAATTAAGCCTTCTCCCTTAGCCCCTAAAGTCGACTAGGTTCATGGTCAAATGACCATGAAAAAGCTTCCAAAACATCCTCCTTTATTCAAGCCTTTTGTCCCTCTATCTTACCATCCTTTCATTATTCCATGCCATATCTTCTAGCTTACCTTTTTCATATGGTCTACTAACCAAAATTAAAAAGATGCTCATTCATTCTAGAATGATCTTTGCCGACACTATAGGAAAGAAAACAAAAAAAATTAAAATTCTTCCATTTGCTAGCTAGGGGATTGGAACCTCTCTCCTCATGCATTCACTCATGCACCATTACCACCTTGCCAAATTACTTATTATGCTTTAAACCTCTTGTCAATATTTCTTAAAGCCTATCTTGCTTAGCTCCATCTTAATTATTAAAAATTTAATATTTCACTAAGCATTCACTTACATAATAAAGTTCAAAAATAAACTTCCAAAACATAGTCAATCATATTTAAGCATGCAACATCATTCAATTAAATAGAGATGCATAACCCCTAATTATCAGGATGTTACATGCACAAAAGAGAAGAATTGGTAAGGTTCAAAGGAGTTTCGATTTTGACACAAAGGAAAAGTTGAATGCCTACCAAGCTAGCCGAAAATGACTACTAACCAAAGAGAAATTTGGCACTAACTAGCTACCAACCAACCAAAAATTCGGCCACTCTCCCCCTAGCCACACATGCCATCCATATACATGGACTTCCAAGTCAAAACTTACCCCCCAATTCTTTCCATAACAAGACACCCTACATCATGCCTTATGTTCTCCCATTAGCCTTAAAACCATTGATTTCTTTCCCAAACCTCAAGCTTACCTTAAACTAATATTCAACTTACCATAAAGAAAATTTTTTGAAAGTTCAACCTTCCATATGTAAAGCTTGATCGTCCATTAATGCTAGGATATACAAAAATAAAGTCTTCAAAATGTTAATCATGCTACTCGAACCTCTAACCTCAAGCTACCCTTTCATGCATCCTAACCACCTTCCCACTAACTCCTCATGTGCTTAATTTAACACTTAAATTAACTTAAGTGTCAAGTTCACCTAATCCACTTCATTAAATATACCATACTAAGAATTATTCTAACTTCCTAAATAAAATCAAGCCTTCACAAAACTATGATAAACACACAAAATTCATACCCAAGCCAACACAAATAATAAGAAAATACTCTAACTTTTAGGATGTTACAGATTCTGTATGCAGAGGTTTAGGTCCTTGGGGTCCAAAGATTGTACATAAGTATACGGCTACTAGGTTTAATCCTAAAGATTCAAATTTGAGTTTGTCTTGGCGGAGAGCGTAATAAACTTCCGACAGTTAAATAAGATCTTTAAGTTGTATATAGCTTATGTATAAGTAAATAATAGAGATATCTATAGGGTTGGTGGGATAGTTTTACAAACCTCACAACATGCCTTGCAAAAATCCTAGAGATGAGAAATCACAGGGTTTGAGGGTAAGGGGGAATTGGCATTTGGGTTTCCATGAGATTTTTCTTTTTGTTACCGATATGCACACACAACATATCCTTTTCACAGTTTAAGATTTACATTTGAGTGATTTGAATTAGAATGCCATTTGTTTTTAACTTGTTCGTATGTTTTCTCATAAAACCTTCACAGCATATAAGTCTGCTGTTCCCTATCATATTTTTGAACTGCTCTAGTTTTTGTCTTACTTTTATGTTGTTAGATATGAAGGTGGCATTCAATCGATTTTGGTGTGATTGTTCACTGTTTTCCTAATGTTTATTCTCGTTGTCACAAATTGCATGCTTCTTGTATACATTTTCAATAAATCCTAGACTTAACTCATGCTTATGGGAGATAGAGTCCTGAATAGACTTTTAGACAACTCTGTGTTGCATTTATCACTATCTTAAAGAATGACTATCCCTTCTGGGGTATTAATCATTCTTACTCTCTCTCCCTGACCCTTTTAAGCAAGTTAATGATATGGAAAATACGGAAGTTTGACTTCCTTGGTTTTATTATAATTGATCACTTGTCGTTTGTTATATAGTTTAGTTGCTATTTTATATCTTTTTTTAGATTGAATCACTCAAGTGTAAATTTATTTATAATTGAGTAGCTTTTGACTGTAGTTTACTCTAAACTTATTAGGGTAAATTATCTTAGAGCTCATCCAACTATGTTTTTTTTTTTCAGTTTTGGTACTCAATTCTGAAATGTTATAAAATGGTCAACTATTTTTTTTTGTTTTGTAAATTACGATGGCAGATCACCAAACTCTAAGTTTTTTTCTTTTTGGTACTCAACTATTTATTTTTGTTTTTTATTAATAACTTTACGTTTGGTTATTAGTGTAATAACACAAGGAAAATGTTTATTTCAAACATATGCTTTAAAATAGTTAGACATAAAATAAAAAATAATTAGTAGAAATTTAAACATGAAATTAACAAATAATAAAACTCTTATAAAAAATAAGATCTTTTCAAAATAAGCAAAAATTTTCCTTCTTTTTACAACAAATAATAAGAGCTGATATGCAATCACCATGACTGATATCTTAATTATCCAATAGTAACCTATAACTTTCAAATAATAGTCACTATATACACTAAAACAAAATTTTGTTTTACTTTAGTTCAAAAGTTTGGGATTAGTTGGTGGATTTTGTTTTAAGTTGTTTTACTTTAGTTCAAAATGTGAGACATGAATAGACTTTTTTTATCATAATCTATTGCTTAGGATTATGTTTAATTGTGAAGTTTCTCTCTTTATTTTACGTAAATTCATTGAATTTGGTAATTATATTTTATGAAACTTGAAAATAGTCTAAATAGGTAATACAATTATACTTTCCTCCTAAATTAACATTAAAATTATTAGTTTAGAAAATTATTTGCGACAAATTAGTTAGCAATCGACATTCAAAATTTATGTGTTTATTAATAGTTGGACTATATATCCATATATGTGTAATACATATATATGTGTAATACATATACATATATTTGTATAAAATTCCATACTAGTGTTTAATAATGTATGTGAATAGACTTTTGTTTTAATAAATTTCATATGTATTTGTTACTGATTGTATTGAGAAAGGTATCCATACTTTGAAAGTGAGTAGAATTGAAGAGGACTTAAATCGACTACTAAATTGAGTATTTTTCTTTCGGTCAAAGAATGTGAGTATTAGTTTTTAGTAAATAGCATTTTGTAATTACTCAATAGCATTTGTTAATTCATGTGTTGTCTATATTTCAGTTACTGCTTCCTACTGCTCTTGCAACTATTGGATTAGAGTTGCTTGTAATAACTTAACAGGTATGAAATCAATATTATTCTTATTTATATTTATATTGTTGTTATTTGTTACTAAAATTTTGAACTGTCTTATGTGTATTGTAGGAAAAATGCCTAGAAAATGATTACAGGAGTTAAGTATTGTCCAAAATACTCCAAATTCAGAAGGAGCAAATAGTGAACAGCAAACAGTTGTTGGATCTTCTACTGTACCGGACATAGATGACGAGCCTGGAGAATTTCAAAGTAATGTTAAGTTTATTTTTTACATGCATGTTGAATTTTATTATTGATTCATTTTTCAATTTTAATATAATAATATATCATTTTTCAACTGAAGGTGGTGGGACGCACAAAGGTCGAGGACATACATTGCTTAAAGATTTATACGACCTAGAGCCTGTCGAGCGTGTTAAAGTAAGGAGAAACAATCATGGCCAGCTTGTTGGATCTGAAGCTCGACTGTTAACAGGCTATTTGGGCATTATAGCACGAAATGCCAATATGTTACCCATTAACTACGAATCATGGCATCACATGCCTGATGCCAACAAAAATCAGGCTCTCGATAATATTAAGGTAACAAAACGTGAATGTAATTTATAATACTTTGATTTTACTTTCATTTATATTAACTTTTTAAACTTGTGTTTTTTTAGGAGAGATTTGCTTTAGAGATCTCCGATGACTATGTTAAGAAGACATTGGGCAAAAAATGGAGAGACAATAAAAGCATGCTGAAAAAACAATATTTTAAGAAAGACATAAGCCTCAACGAAATATTAAGAAATGCCCCCCGGGAATGTTGAGGTACCAATGGGAAGATCAAGTTAGAATTCTGGAATTCAAAGAAAGGAGAGGCATTACGTACTTCTAAATTCTTATAAAATTTTCTTTTTATAATATTTACTATATACATAATTCAAATTCTATTATGTAGGACCGTAAGCGAGTTGGAACAAGCAGCAGACAGATACAAAAATTCACGCACGCGGTAGGTTCCAGAAGTTTTACTTGTGTAGCTGAGGCTGAGGTATTATAATTTATTAATTTTGTCAAATATTAATGACTTTATACTATTAAACTATATTTTTTCTGCTACAATGTAGGAAGCTTCATCTGGTCAAAAAGTTGGACGCCTTCAGCTTTTTGACATTACGCATAGGAAGAAGGATGGATCTCCGATGACATCCGAGCTGCAAAAATTATGGTATATTTACTTAATAAAATTTGATTTATTATAAATATTTCTAATGTTTAATTATAATACTTTAATTCATCGCTTGTAGTTTTAAATTTATAATGTTATGTTATGTTGTATTCCTTCTTATTATATATTTTGTTTCTAACTCTTTCATTGATTTATTAGGATAAGCTAAAGAAGAAGAAGGCGGAGTGTGAAGCGACTGCTTCGACTGATAGTTCTGTTAATCTTGAGGAGATTGATAACAGAATTATTATCGATGTTTTGGGTCATGAAAGGTACGATTGCTTCGACTGATAGTTCTATTAATCTTGAGTATATTTATAATAGAATTATCACTGATGTTTTTGGTCTTGCAAGGTATGGTCAGGTTCGATTTCAAGGATCTGGTGTTAACCCGACCCAATATTTTGGATTCGGCTCCCAACAATACATGCCTTCTGGGGGTCAATCTCGTGCTGAAGTTCAAAGGCTAAAAGACTAGATAGCTCAAATGCAAGAGAGCACGGTTGAGCAGAGGCAGAAAATTGCTGATGTTCAAAGAAAATATGAAGAACTCCAAAGAATGACTTAGAGCAGATCAAAGCAACAATGATGAGGAGGCGTGATAGAGTACGAGGGAGGCAGAGGAAGCATTGATGCTAGCAGAGCATAACAAAAAGTACGATGAGCTCCAGCTACATCTTCAGCATATGATGCAGATGTTTCAGCAGTTGCAGAAGCCGCCATCTTAGACATTTAATTTCTCGTTGTAAGATTATTTTAACATTATTACATTTAACATTATTGTAAAAATATTTTCAGTTATAGTTCATTTAATTTATTGAATTTCAAGTATCATTTAGAATTAATGCATTTGGTGTGATTTTTATGCTAAATTTACTGTTTTGGGTTGGAATTATATGTTATATTTACTGTTTTTGGTTGGTTTTAGTGCAAGAGGGGTATAATATTGAACAAATTGTATAATGCAAATCTGTACAAATTAGCGGCATTTGTGAAAAAAGCGCTAAAGGTCAGGACTTTTAGCGGCGTTTGTGGGAAAAGCGCCGCTAAAAGTCATGGCCTTTAGCGGCGTTTGTGGGAAAAGAGCAGCTAAAAGCCATGGCCTTTAGCGGTGTTTGTGGAAAAGCGCCGCTAAAAGTCACGACCTTTAGCGGCGTTTGTGGGAAAAACACCGTTAAAAGTCACGACCTTTAGAGGCGTTTGTGGGAAAAGTGACGCTAAAGGTCACGACCTTTAGTGGCATTTTTTTCTCAAAAACGCCGCTAAAGTTTGCGGCGTTTGATTTAGCAGCGTTTTTTGCGGCACTTCTAAAAGCGCCTCAAATATTTTAATGGCGCTTATAAGCGCCACTAAAGGCCAAAAAAAAAACGCTGCTAAAAGTTTGTTTTGCTGTAGTGAGTGTCCCAATTCAAGTATACTTCCTACTCGGTGTTTGAATAGGCTTTAGAAAGTGTTTTTTTCCTCAAAGTATCCAAATCCGAGTGAAATTGCTCTCTCCGCGGCAGAGGCATGGCCAGGGCACACGCCTGTGTAAATCATGGTTGGGCCGTGTTTCGATTCTGTTGTTTGAGGCACATTCGTGTAAATCAAGGGTCAGGCCGTGTGAAGTATTTTGACGATGCACGACCGTGTGGCTTGATGTCCAGGCCGTGTCAATTTCCTCTTTGGCCCAAATTGGCCTGTTTTAAGCCTGTTTCTTGTTCTTTTCATTCTCGAGTGCTTTCTTGAGTATAAACATGGAAAGAAAGGATTAAAAGCACCTTTTACATAAATTAAGGGATAAATCATTCAAAAGCATACTAAATGCGGGTCTAAAATATGTTACTTTTACGGTTTATCAAATACCCTCACACTTAAGCTTTTGCTTGTCCTCAAGCAAAATTCTCAACTTATAATTAAGATGAACTTTCCATAATTCATAATTCTTATCAACAATGCCTCATCATAATTCATAGATAATTCATATATGGATAATTTAACTCAAAAACTCATAAAGATTCAAACAATCTTAAGTCATAAATTTGTAGCACGAAAAACATAGGTGTCCCCCCTTTTCTAAATAATTACCTTTGATTCAAAACCGACAAGGATTGACATCCTCACTAAAGATTCACTCAAATCACTCAAAGGTGTTTAAGGTTCACAATTAATGCACTCAATAGTCAAACCTGAAAAGTTAATCCTATAGGCTTGCCTGAAAATCAAATCTCCACCACTATAATATGAGATGATATACAAATCAAAAGTCTTTGTTAGGGTTGTAACGGGGCTTGGGTTAAAGTTGTGGATAAAGACTGAATTAGAAGGTTAAAATCAAGATCGAATTGACAGATTACCTAACTAAAAACAATGAAATAGAAAATAAATGATTACATCAATTGAAACTGTAAACTAATACGAGCTTTTTCAACAATTGGAATTTAAGCACATAAGCTCCTTTAATCATATTCTAATACTTGAATATACTTTGTTTTTTTTTTTAGAAAAAACTAGGTAAAAACATAATAAAGAAAGAACTTTATCAATTGAAATAAACTAACTCAGTAACTGATCAAATCAATTCTCGATAGAAGGGTAGTCAAAAGAATGGTGATAACAAATACTGTAACACCCCAAACCCGGCCTAGAAGTTAGGCCCAAATCCGATGTGTCACACTAAAAAGTTTTTCGACAACGTATAAAAAACATGTCAAATGAGATAAAAAAACATCTTAGATCCTTTTTATTCGTACAAAAATAGATGTTGATTTGGTAAAATCAAGAAAATCAAGTTTGACTTGAGATATTTAATAAAATACTACTAACCTTGAAGATTGATCGATTAAATTTGAAGTAATAATTTTATAAAACTGTGACTTTTGGAAATATCGTTGATAGTTCGAGAGAAATTTTCATTATTAAAATATTTGTAAAAGTTTATTTTGAAATTCATTTGTTAATCGATTTTGGAAAAACTTTATTATGATTTTAGAAAATCCCATTTAAAATAATTTGAGTAAAATATAAAAACATCAAACATAAAGCAAAATAAAATAATCTAGAGGCCTTATTACAACACATAACCCAAAATAGTAAAGTAATAAAGTAAACGAAGTAAGAAACTAAAGTCCAAATAAAACCATTTCTGAAGTATGGCCTACACCGAGTCATCCATGGCCCCAAGTCCTCGTCACTGAGCATTACTTACAAGGGTTAAGAAAGAAAGGGGGTGAGTTACAAGAACTTAGTGTGTAACCTACTTACCATTGTCCACTGGGACAAAAATCCAATTAAGCATTTATTGGGCCAAAGCCCATTTACAATTATAACATAATAACATGTATATAATATGCATGTGATATGCAATTCCCAAACCAAACCTAATTTCCATCCGCTACACACCACCCGTACCAACCAGCACACCTATGGGGAGCTTTAGTCACCCACCCCGCCAACACACCAAACAGGGCATTAAGCCATATATCAAACTGGGCATTAAGCCATATATCAATTTGTGGACAAGCCACCAGAATTTTGTAGCAAAGCTACCAGAACTTCTCTTCGTCAAATATCCCAACCCATGCAAATCATGTATATAATGCATAACAATTCACAACGATGTATTCAGATATTCTTTACAAATTTTATGGCCCATTATAACAATTTATCAAAGTTGGCCCATTAAGCAAATATCTTCTTGGCCCATTTTGCATATTTTCAGATCGGCCCATATAATTATATATCAATTTGGCCCACATAACAAAATATATCAGATTGGCCCATTAATCAATATGTCCATTCGATCCATAAGGCAATATGTCAATTCGATCCATAAGGCAATAAGCAATTTCAGCATTTCAGATTTACCCATTAACACTTTACAAATTGGCCCAATAGGGGCATTTCGATAATTCGGCCCATAAAGGCATTTTCGTAATTTGGCAATCGTACCCGCTAAGGGTAATTCGGTAATCTTACCCACTAAGGGTATTATGGTAATTTCGTAACCAAGGCTTAACTACTAATTTGGGGCATAAAAGTTTGAAACTGTCCATCTGCATCATATTGACTAAATTGACCATAACTCGAGTGAGGAATCTCGAAATCTAAATCCGTAAATTTTCCTTGAAACTAGACTCATATATCTCCTTACTATTATTTTTCCAGAATTTTTGGCTTAACCATTTAGTACATTTTATTCCATAAAATTTCCCTTATCTCACTGCCCCAACAATTCCGACCTCTCTTAACCAAATTTCAAATATCTCACAGTACGGTTTTCATATACTGCTCCCACTTGTTTCTATTGAAAATAAGCTCACTAAGGAATCCATACGTATAAATTATATCCCATAATTCACTTTTTACAATTTTATATGATTTTTCCAAGACAGATTAGGGAACCACAAAATCATTCAGAACCAGTCTCACTAAAATTAACATATCTCAGAATCTAAAATTCCTTTTCCTTCTCCGTTTCTTCCTTATCAAAATAGACACAGTAAGATTTGATTTGATATCTTATTCACTTATTAATTCCCTTTATCCTATTTTTCATGATTTTTCAAAATCACATTACTGCCACTGACCAAAACTGTTTTATTACAAAAAATGGTTACCACTATGAACCTACGCGCCCCCGAGTGATCCCGGATGCCGATTTTCAGTTTTCTTTGGTATTTCACCCAAATCACAGAACGTATCATACAAAATTTCAGAGAGATGTGAGATTACATACCATTTCAAACATGTTTTTGGAAGGCACGGGATTACACACCTTGATTACGAGTCGTGCTTTCTACCGATTTCAACACCTATAACGATGGTTTATAGAAGGTTAGTCTCAACTTTGATAATGGTAACTAGAAACACTTTATTAATCTAACCCAACTTACCACGAATGTGATCTCCCTCAATGCACCAAGAATCAATCCTACCCTTTGGCTATTGAAATCCCGTCCCCACTTGCTTGACGAGTCGACGATAACGATTTGGTTAATACAAATCACTTGTGCTCCTTCACCTTGTTGAAAGTCATAAGCCCAACGATGGCCATATCATAGAAAAGAATGTAACTCGGACCCAACTAGGGTTAGAAAGAAGAACACACGATTATTAATGAAGAACTTGAATGAAACAAAGTTATTGACAAAGGGAGAACTACTACTTACCGATTGTACTTATGGCTACGAGCGAATCAAATGTGATAGATTCGGCCTTCCCACTTTGAACACGATTGATCAAAGGAGTGAGTGTTAATACGGATGAGAAGAACGATAAAGAAGAGATGAAGATTCGGTCTTAGAGGAAAATATATGTTGATATTCGACTATAGGGAAAAATCAAACAAGAATATGTGATTTAATGGTGGTGTTGGTTTAGAGAAGAGAAAAGATTAGAGGAATGATTAGAAGAAAGGATGGAAGGTTGGATGTGTGATAGGTTGTTCAACTATCCAAGAAAGATGAACAAAGGATGAAGGTTTTGGCCAAACAAAAGTGGATGAAAATGCACAATTGTGCTAATATGTTTCGGCAAGGAGAGTTGCAAAATTGGGAGAGAATGACTCCAAGTTGTCAAAGGGATTTTTTGGCCAAAACAAAACTAAGACTTAACCAAATGCCAAAATAAAATTCAGCTACCTATCTTCCCCCAAAACCGTCCACATGCATCCCCCCTAGGATAAGAGTTTGGCTACCCAAACTTTCCAAAACACCATCCTCAAAATAAGCCCCTTGTCCCCCTTACTTACCTATTTCTCATGATTCCTTTCCCCAACTTAAACCTTGCCTTATTCTTTTAGCCACCTTACCAAAATAATGAAGTCCACCCTTGCCATATTTTTTCCTTGACACATAAGGAAAGGAAGCATAAAAAAAATAAAAGCCAATATGTACACAAGGTGATTCGAACTCCTTCCCTCAAGGTGCTACAAGTGACACCATATCCTCTCTACTAATAGCTCTTTTATGCTACCTATTTAATCAATTATTTCCATATGCTTTAAGGTCACTTACTCCATCTCCTTAAAGTGCTAAAATACCAAATTTTTCCTAAGGCCCAATTAAACCCAAGACTTCATAAAAACCTCGTAACCTTCCAAATTCACTTAACTAACAGTCCAATTTGCAATAATGCCATCTCTTGCTCTCAGAATTTTAAACATTCCTGCACCCAAGGCCCATTTGGCCCAATCCTACTAGGCCCAATTTTAGGATGTTACAATTCTACCCTCCTTAAAGAAATTTCGTCCTCAAAGTTTCCAATCAACTTCTAAACGTACTGCTCAAATCACATGACTATGCTTTCGCTGCGCACTCTGATCTTATTAACAGTAATGTACTTTTAACTTAATCTTGAATCCTCTTTCACACAACCAAACATCTAACCAAAAAAGCAAACAGTTGTCTACCATTTATACTTAGAATTTTCTACATTCAATCTTCACGTTCAACCAAAACATACCTGACTTGATGGTGATGTAACAATCCCGAGCCTTATGCTCCTTAGACCCGATCTCAAGCATGCTCCTGACCTCCTCCAGCATTCTCCTGGATGACACCTTCTTCAATAATTGCAAGCCAAAAGTTTGGACGTGCCTTGACACGCTTCACAGAATGAGACTGCGATCCAAAAAAACCACGATCTCCTTTCTTCTTACAGTCCACAGACCCAACTCGAAGTGCTTCACTGATTTCCTTAACCTCCTTCAATACCTTCTTAACTATCTGAGTCAGATCATCAACCCCAACTCGATCATGAGATCCCGTCTCAGCCACTAACGATGTCTGCGCCTCCTTTCAGGCACATGCCTTCGTGCCGAAGATCTAGCCCAACACCTCGGCCTCTACCACGTCCACATCTACCGCGTCCGCATCTTCTAGCGCTCATGTTCAATAAGTCGATATAATCTGATTAAGAGTTTTATGGATCATTATGCTATTTCAGTATTTATTAACGATATTTTATGAGATATAAGAAGAAAAGTCGTTTTCATAAGTGCATCCTATAGTCTCAATCTCTATAGTTTCAACATCTAAAACTAAAAGTTCTAAAGTGTTCCTATAGTCATATCATAATAACCATAATCATTCATTAATAACATGTACTTACTTGACTTGGTGCCGGATACTCGTGGTACCATACTTCATTTAGAACATATATTTATAAATCAAAATTCTAAACAGCTTTGGAAAACGCTTTTGAACCCAAACCACGGCCGAGTTTTAAAACCTGACTCTGATACCATAAAATGTAAAACCCCAAACCACGCTTTTGAATCCAGTGTGTCACACTAAAAAGTTTTTCGATAACTTATAAAGAAAACATGTCAAATGAGATAAAAAATAACATGTTAGATCTTTTTTATTCGTACAAAAATAGATGTTGATTTGGTAAAATCAAGAAAATCAAGTTTTACTTGAGATATTTAATAAAATACTACTAACCTCGAAGATTGATCGATTAAATTTAAAGTAATAATTTTATAAAACTGTGACTTTTGGAAATATCGTTGATAGTTTAAGAGAAATTTTCGTATTAAAAAATATTTGTAAAAGTTTATTTTGAAATTCATTTGTTAATCGATTTTGAAAAACCTTTATTATGATTTTAGAAAATCCCATTTAAAATAATTTGAGTAAAATATAAACACGTCAAACATAAAGAAAAATAAAATAATCCAGAGGCCTTATTACAACACATAACCCAAAATAGTAAAGTAATAAAGTAAACGAAGTAAGAAACTAAAGTCCAAATAAAACCATTTCTGAAGTATGGCCTACACCGAGTCATCCATGGCCCCAAGTCCTCGTCACTGAGCATTACCTACAAGGGTTAAGAAAGAAAAGGGGTGAGTTACAAGAACTCAGTGTGTAACCCACTTACCATTATCCACTGGGCCAAAAATCCAATTAAGCATTTATTGGGCCAAAGCCCATTTACAATTATAACATAATAACATGTATATAATATGCATGTGATATGCAATTCCCAAACCAAACCTAATTTCTATCCGTTACACACCACCCGTACCAACCAGCACACCTGTGGGGAGCTTTAGTCACCCACCCCGCCAACACACCAAATTGGGCATTAAGCCATATATCAAACTGGGCATTAAGCCATATATCAAACTAGACATTAAGCCATATATCAAACTAGGCGTTAAGCCATATATCAATTTGTGGACAAGCCACCAGAATTTTGTAGCAAAGCTACCAGAACTTCTCTTCGTCAAATATCCCAACCCATGCAAATCATGTATATAATGCATAACAATTCACAACGATGTCTTCAGATATTCTTTACAAATTTTATGGCCCATTATAACAATTTATCAAAGTTGGCCCATTAAGCAAATATCATCTTAGCCCATTTTGCATATTTTCAGATCGGCCCATATAATCATATATCAATATGGCCCACATAACAAATATATCAGATTGGCCCATATAATCATATATCAATTGGCCCACATAAGAAAATATATCAGATTGGCCCATTAATCAATTTGTCCATTCGGCCCATAAGGCAATATGTCAATTCAGCCCATTAAGTAATTTCGTATTTTGGCCCATTAACACTTTACAAATTGGCCCAATAGGGGCATTTCCATAATTCGGCCCATAAAGGCAATTTCGTAATTTGGAAATTGTACCCGCTATGGGTAATTCGGTAATCTTACCCACTAAGGGTATTATGGTAATTTCATAACTAAGGCTTAACTACTAATTTGGGGCATAAAAGTTTGAAACTGTCCATCTGCGTCATACTAACTAAATTGACCATAACTCGAGTGAGAAATCTCGAAATCTAAATCCGTAAATTTTCCTTGAAATTAGACTCATATATCTCCTTACTACAATTTTTCCAAATTTTTTGGCTTTACCATTTAGTACAGTTTATTCCTTAAAATTTCCCTTATCTCACTGTCCAACAATTCTGACCTCTCTTACCCAAAATTCATATATCTCACTGTACAGTTTTCATATACTGCTCCCACTTGTTTCTATTGAAAATAGGCTCAGTAAGGAATCCATAGGTATAAATTATATCCAATAATTCACTTTGTACAATTTTATACGATTTTTCCAAGACAGATCAGGGAACCACAAAATCATTCAGAACCAGTCTCACTAAAATTAACATATCTTAGAATATAAAATTCCGTTTCCTTCTCTGTTTCTTCCTTATCAAAATAGACACAGTAAGATTTGATTGATATCTTATTCATTTATTAATTCCCTTTCTCCTATTTTTCATGATTTTTTAAAATCACGTCACTGCCACTGACCAAAACTATTTTATTACAAAAAACATGGTTATCACTATGAACCTACGCGCCCCCGAGTGATCCCGAATGCCAATTTTTGATTTTCTTTGGTATTTCACCCAAATCACAGAACATAACATACAAACTTTTAGAGAGATGTGAGATTACACACCATTTCAAACATGTTTTCGGAAGGTACGAGATTACCCACCTTGATTACGAGTCGTGCTTTCTACCGATTTCAACACCTATAACGATGGTTGATGAAAGGTTAGTCTCAACTTTGATAATGGTAACTCGAAACAATTTATTAGGCTAACCCCACTTACCACGAATGTGATCTCCCTCAATGCACCAAGAATCAATCCTACCCTTTGGCTCTGAAATCTAAATCCCCACTTGCTTGACGAGTCGATTTATAACGATTTGGTTAATACAAATCACTTGTCTGCTTCACCTTGTTGAAAGTCCTAAGCCCAACGATGGCCATATCATAGAAAAGAATGTAACTCAGGCCCAACGAGGGAGAGAAAGAAGAACACACGATTATTAATGAAGAACTTGAATGAAACAAAGTTATTGACAAAGGGAGAACTACTACTTACCGATTGTACTTATGGCTACGAGCGAATCAAATGTGATAGATTCGGCCTTCCCACTTAGAACACGATTAATCAAAGGAGTGAGTGTTAATACGGATGAGAAGAATGATAAAGAAGAGATGAAGATTCGATCTTAGAGGAATATATATGTTGATATTCATCTATAGGGAAAAATCAAACAAGAATATGTGATTTAATGGTGGTGTTGGTTTAGAGAAGAGAAAAGATTAGAGGAATGATTAGAAGAAAGGATGGAAGGTTGAATGGGTGATAGGTTGTTCGACTATCCAAGAAAGGTGAACAAAGGATGAAGGTTTTGGCCAAACAAAAGTGGAGGAAAATGAACAATTGTGCTAATATGTTTCGGCAAGGAGAGTTGCAAAATTGGGAGAGAATGACTCCAAGTTGTCAAAGGGATTTTGGCCAAAACAAAACTAAGACTTAACCAAATGCCAAAATAAAATTCAGCTACCTATCTTCCCCCAAAACCGTCCACATGCATCCCTCCTAGGATAAGAGTTTGGCTACCCAACACCATCCTCAAAATAAGCCCCTTGTCCCCCTTACTTACCTATTTCTCATGATTCCTTTCCCCAACTTCAACCTTGCCTTATTCCACCTTACCAAAATAATGAAGTCCACCCTTGCCATATTTATTCCTTGACCGACACATAAGGAAGGGAAGTATAAAAAAAAATAAAAGCTAATATGTACACAAGGTGATTCAAACTCCTTCCCTCAAGGTGCTACAAGTGACGCCATATCCTCTCTACTAATAGCTCTTTTATGCTAGCTATTTAATCAATTATTTCCATATGCTTTAAGGTCACTTACTCCATCTCCTTAAAGTGCTAAAATACCAAATTTTTCTTAAGGCCCAATTAAACCCGAGACTTTATAGAAACCTCGTAACCTTCCAAATTCACTTAACTAATAGTCCAATTTGCAATAATGCCATTCTCTTGTTCTCAGAATTTTAAACATTCTTACGCCAAGGCCCATTGGGCCCAATCCTACTAGGCTCAATTTCAGGATGTTAAAAATACAAAGGGTTTTGGGTTAATATTAGCGGGTAAATCAATAAAAAGGGTTGTTAGGATCAAAAAGGGTTCACTAGGGGTTAATTTGTGAAGGTAGGCTTTTTAGTGGAGTGAATGGGTTAAAACCTAGGTGCCTTTATCATCTTAGTATATCAAATCATAGATGTGGTCTCAACATGTATAATCGAGGCAAGTTCTAGAATAACAGTTCAAAGTTGACATACTCATAAAAAAAAAGTGAGCATGAAAAAGAATATATGCTCTATAAGGCTCAAAATCTCACAAAAATTATGGGTATTTGACATCAATCCTGTAAATTTCAAACTTCAAGGTAATATTCAAATTCAGTTCAACGACCTAAAAAATTTTTTATTCTTGAAAAATAGACTTATCATGCATAATTCTCTAGTATCTTAAAGTTTAAATCATCAATGTACAATTATCAATGACTTAATCCAAAACATATCAATAAAAATCATAAATCATTAGAAATTTCATCCTAATTAATAATATGAGAAAAATACTTAAAAACAAGATTAAATTCAGGATTTTTAGAATCTTGCAAAAAGTTAGGCACTTAATCCCCCCACACTTAAGATGTACATTGCCCTCAATGTACAAAGATAGATAAATAATCCTGTAATAGTGAAATCAAAAGAGAAGGGGAGAAGTGACACTTCCTGAAATTTGGATGACTCCGGGAGTTGGCAGAGGTCGTGGTTGCATTTTCTATGGGCCCAGTGGGGTGGCTATTGATGCGCTCTTTGCTAGATGAAGAAATTGGGGAGCCCGTGACGAGTTAGCTAGAAATCATTGAAACATATTTAAAATAAACTAATTATAGAATTAAGGACAAGAAAACTAAAGGGAAAGGGACTAAGGAGAAAAATAAAAATAAAATACAATACTAATGGACTTAGGAGTCCTTATTGAAAGATGGTTCGCGAGGTGGGTGTGACCTCTAAGGCTGTGGTGCGTGATTCCCTAGCAGCCTTTAGAACCTAAAACAAAGAAACTAAAGCAAAATAAACTAAATTAAGCATAAGAAAGTCAAAGGGAAGGAAATTGAAACAAAAGAGAAAAGAAAAATAAAACCAAAAAGGTCTCAAAGACGCTTGGCTTGGTGTTTAGATGAAGCGGTCGGCATGAACTTATGTGTAGTGTCTCCCTTGAGGAGACTGTGATTGGACTCTTCTGCTTCTTCGGCATTTTCTTGGTGTAGCTCAAGAGTCTGGACACTTTTCTTAAAGGAATAAGAGAAATTTTTGAGAGAAAAGGAAGGAAGAAAGAATGAGAGGAGAAGGAGAAGGGCTATTGCGAATGAGGGTGGGTGAGAAGAGGGGAAGAGTGGGTTTAAATAGAAATTTGGTTTCTGGCACCTTCCCACGCCCGTGTATTCAGGGCGTGTTGTTTTACACGGCCGCCTCGCACAACCGTGTTTAAGAGTGTGTTGTGTTTTAAATGCTCGTGTTCATATTGCCACGCCCATGGATGATAAGTCAGTGTCTTCCCATGGTCGCATCGCATGGCCGTGTGCTAGGTGTGTTGGTATGCGACGCCCGTTCCTCCATTGCCACGCTCGTTCCTGAAAATATCGGCCCATAGCCACCACTCACGGCCGTGGTGGGGTAGGTAGGCCCATGACTTTTGAAAGTTGGTTGGGGCAAGATTTGTACCGTCTCTGCTATGTCAGTACAGCGATTCGAAGTACCCACACAGTCACGGCCACGGCCTTGTGCTAGGCCGTGTGGTTTGGGAATTTGCACTTTCAATTTATTGAAATTCTAGAAGAGAAAATACAAATAAATATAAAACTAAAACCACAAAATAGAAATAAATGTTACTGCTCAGGTTGCATCCTGAGAAGCGCTCGTTTGAAGTCTTAATCTAGACTTTTCCTGACATTGAGAAAAATCAGGGAGGTTTAAAGGTTTGAACATCTTCCCTCATGCTTATAGTTTTATTTTCTTGACAAAGTTTGAGACAAGAGGCGTTTACCTTAGAGGTGTCGAATATTGGGTTGCTTACCTCGACTGTTCCGTGTGGGAAGATATTGTGTACCTTAAAAAGGATTTCTCCCTTTGGCTTCAGGTCTGTGGTGATGATGTGCGGATCTGCTTTGTCTAACAGTACCTGGTCTCCTATTTTGATGTGATTGGATGTTCCTTCGAGCTTTTTTGGTGGTTCTTCTTGTTTCACTCCGTGTGGTTCTTCTTTGACGTGTGTCTTCTCTTCTTCTAGTCTGTGGACCTTAAGGTTTTTATCCTTCTCTTTGTCAGTTTGGGTTCTATGGGTTGGCTCAGGTTTGTCTTCATGTGGTGTTTCCTGCGATGAAGTTTGTACAAATTGATTATCGACTGAATTGTCTTTCTTACCTTCATCGGTTGTTGTCCTGGCCGAGTCAAGAGCTTGAAGACTGTTTGATTTGTCACCTACACAAAGTATGAGTTCTCTTGCGGCAACATCAATGTTAGTCTTGGCAGTTGCTAAGAAGGGTCTTCCTAAAATTAAGGGGATTGTATTATCCTCATCCATATCTAAGACAACAAAATCTACTAGGAAAACAAATTTATCGATTTTGACAAGAACATTTTTAATAATGCCCCTAGGAATTCTAACAGTTTTATCAGCTAATTGTATACTCATCCTAGTTTGTTTGGGCTTCCCTAGACCTAGTCGTTTAAATAATGTATACGGCATGACATTTATGCTTGCCCCTAAATCCGCTAACGCATTATTAATAGTTAGACTACCAATTAAACATAGAATTGTAAAACTCCCTGGATCTTTTAGCTTTTGTGGTAGTCTATTCTGTAACATTACTGAGCATGTTGTGTTCAATTCCATGTGGTGCTCTTCGTCTAATTTGCGTTTGTTAGTCAAGAGCTATTTTAAAAATTTCCTCGAGTCAGGCATCTGAAAAAGAGCTTCAAGAAGAGGTAAGTTAATATGCAATTTCTTTAAGAGTTTAAGAAACTTACCAAACTGTTCCTTTGAATCATCTCTTTTCATCGCTTCGGGATAAGGTATGCGAGGTTGGTACTCAGTGATTACCGATTTTGGCTTTTCTCATGTTATCTCTATCTTTCCTTTGTCTCCCTCATTTTCTTGTACTGAGTTGGATTCATCTTCTCTTTTATTGTCATCAACTGTGATGGCTTGGATTTGTTCTTTCGAGTTAATCTCAGTGTTACTTGGTAGTCGTCCTTGCGGTCGTTCTGACATTAGCTTTACGAGTTGTTAGACTGCATTAGTGACTGCCTTGACTGACTTAGTAAGTTCCCTGATCCGGCTCTCGCTGCTTTTAATTGTTTTCTCAGTTTCTTGGAGGCGATTTTCTCTATTTGCCATGAATTTTGTCAGTATCTCTTCGAGGTTTGGCTTCTTCTCTTGCGAGTATGGCTGATTTTGGAAATTTGGAGGAGATTGTTTGTAATATCCGAGATTCTAGGGCTTGTGCATTTTGCTTATATATAAAACCCTAGGATTAGCCTACTTCAACACCAAGATATATAAAACTTAAAGTCAAACCAAACAAACACGTGGTCTGAGTCGCCAAGTTAAAGGTGTGGCAACTGCACAGCGCATGTCTAGGATTGGATTCAGTGGGAGCTTGGTATTTAAGCAGGTCCTAGTGACTCACCTCCTCACCGCCGAATCCTACAGTGCGTAGTGACGGTTCACCTTAATCAAGAGGACTCAATGAGGCTAAACTCAATAACTAAAACCCGAAAGGGACTCGTCATTTGTTTTGTGAAATTCTAAAGACAAACCGTGATTTTAAAATTCCAAAAGTACCTCATTTTTAAAAAACGACCAAAATACCCTTGATTTGCAAATTGACCGAATTACCCCTAACCTATACAAATGACCAAAATACCCTCAGTGTGGAAAGTTACCAAAGTATCATCAAAATTAAAATTTCTAAAATACCCTTGTTTTGAAAAGTCACCAGGAACCATATTTTACGAAAATTTTTTAACCGAAATGCCCCTGTTTGAAAAATTACGAAAATACCCTCAGATTATAAAATTACCATTTTACCCTTGAAATTTTCTTACCAAGTATTTCAATTTTGTGGAAATGCCAAAATCTCTACCTTGTGAAATTTTCAAATACCCTAATTTGGAAAACTACCGAGATACCGCTATAGGATAAAATTACGATAATACCCCTGGGTAGTGGAAAACAACAAACAATGACAACTACAACATTTTTCTGTAATGAAGGCAAGTTCATGGATGTGATTGAATGAATGAATTGAGACTGTATGTGTATGAATTCGAAAGAACTACTCCTTAGAACTATTGAACATAAGACTGGTCATGATAAATCAATGGGACAAAAACTAATTTATAAAATTTTTTAATCAGATAAACGCGATTCAGAAGTATGAACTCTAGGGGACGTGGTCGTAATGTGCGTGGTCAGTGGTAGAGCCGAATGACCGTGTCGGACTGTTAGGTCGTGAAAAGGGTCTAAAATGAAATGCCACCACCACTAGTCGCGATATGGAATATCGTGGATCGACGGGAAGATGCGATATCCGATGCTCTTCGAAGTTTTGGAAAGGGTGGTTGGGAGGGAGGAGGCATGGGAGCTCTAAGTCGGTACTGGCGACTTGATCTAATGGAGCTGAGTTTTTCGTGGAGTATCTGGTGTGGCACCCAATACAATGGTGAGTATTGGTTAGAGGCAACGAAGCGGATTATGGACGACTTGGACCTAATTGCCGAGGAGAAATTGAAAGAGGTAGTATCGCTACTCCGTCATATCAATGGTGGCTCACAGTTCGGGATGGTGCCGCCGCTGATGATCTTACATGTGAATACTTTAAGGCGGCATATCAGAAGAAGTACATTGGAACTAGTTATGTGGATGCGCAGAGGAAGGCATTTTTGAGGCTAGTTCAGGGGAATAAGACCGTAGCAGAATACGAGGCAAAATTTTTAAGGTTGAGTAGATATGCTCAAGGTATTGTGTCGACGGAGCATGAACGGTGTGTCCAGTTTGAGGACGGACTAAGGGATAACCTGAGGTTGTTGATAGCTCCACAGCAGGAGCGAGAATTTGCCGTATTGTGGAGAAGGCTAAGGTAGCCGAAGGGATTAAGGATTTGGTGAGATAGAATACGGACTGAAATAGGCAAAGAGAGGTTTGGATCATCAGGGTCATCGAGAAATGTGCAAAAGAGGCCTAAAAGTGATGGGCCACGAGGTCAGTAGGCTACTACGGGAGGACAGTACCGTATTTGCAGCCAATGTGGGAAGATGCATCTAGGAGAGTATTGGAAGAAGACGGGAGGATGTTTCAAGTGTGGGTCCAAGGACCACATGATTAAAGACTGTTCTATAAGAACAGAAGGGGGCTGACCAGTAAGTCAGGGTCCTAATTAGGCTGGAAGAGGGGGACAGCAGCCACCGCGAGGTCGTGGTTCGGCTGGCAGAGGTAATGGTTCTGGTAGAGGACGGGGAACACCAGGAAGAGGTATTGGTAACACGGAGGTGAGGCAGCCGGGGCTGGTATATGCGGTTCGTCGGAGGGAGGATGCTGACGCACCGGACGTCATAACCGGTACATTCCTTATAGTGACAAACCTTACTTTGCTCTAATTGATGTTGGCTCTACCCACTCTTATGTTGCATGTAGAGTAGTTGAAACACTAGGCATAGCCTCTGAACTGTCTAATAGGGAGATAACTGTAGTAAGCCTATTAGGTCAAACTGTAGTGGTGAATAAGATATTTCAGAGTGTACCTCTAGAGCTTCAGGGGGTGGTATTTCCTGCCAATTTCATGGAGCTACCCTTTGGAGAATTTGATCTCATCCTTGGCATAGACTGGCTAGTGGAACATCGGGCTGTATTGGACTGCGCAGCTAAGCGAATAGAATTAAGAACCCCGAAGGACAAGACGATAATTATGATAGGAGAAAGAAGAAACTACTTGTCTAACGTAATTTCGGCATTAAAGGCTGATAAGATGGTTCGAAAAGGGTGCAAGGCATTTTTAGCCTTCGTTAGTGCGTTGGATGCAAAAGAAGGGGAAGTTAGTGGAGTTAGAACCGTAAGAGAATTTATGGATGTCTTTCCAGAGGAGTTACCTGGAATACCCCCAGATAGGAAAGTGGAGTTCAGAATTGACTTGTGCTGCATGCACTCTGTGTCAATTTCCCGTCTGAAATGGCACCAAAGGAGTTGGTTGAGCTCAAGGCTTAGATCCAAGAGTTGCTAGACCGTGGGTTTATCTGACCCAGTGTGTCTCCATGGTTAGCACCGGTCTTGTTTGTGAAGAAGAAGGACGGAACTATGCGCATGTGCATAGATTACCGTCAGTTGAATAAGCTGACCATCAAGAACAAGTACCCTTTGCCAAGGATAGATGACTTGTTCGACCAGCTTAAGGGGCGGCTGTATTCTCGAAGATAGATTTACGGTCTGGATATCATCAGCTCAAGGTGAAGGAAGTGGATATCCATAAGACGGCTTTCCGGACAAGATATGGGCATTATGAGTTCGTAGTATTGCTGTTTGGATTGACCAACACCCCAGTCGCGTTCATGGACATGATGAACCGGGTTTTCCAACCCTATCTGGATCGGTTCGTTGTTGTGTTCATAGACAATATCCTAGTGTACTCCAAGTCAGAAGAAGAACATGATGAGCATCTCTGGGTTGTGTTGCAAGTGCTGAGGGAGAAGAAGCTCTATGCCAAATTCAGCAAGTGTGAATTTTGGCTTAAGGAAGTCGCATTCTTAGGGCACGTGGTGTCTGCAGAAGGAATAAGGGTGGATCCTAGAAAGATTGAGGCAGTGTTGGATTGGAAACCACCTAAGTCCATGGCAGAAGTTCGGAGTTTCTTGGGTTTAGCAGGCTATTACAGAAGGTTTGTAGAAGGGTTCTCGTCAATACCTGCACCTCTGACGAAGTTGTTAAGAAAAGAAGTACCTTTCGTATGGACTGATAAGCAACAGGAGAGATTTGAGAAGCTTAAGAGAGTCTTGACTGAAGCTCCAGTTTTAATTCAGCCTGAGGCAGGGAAGGATTTTGTGGTGTACTGTGATGCTTCCCATACAGGATTAGGAGGTGTCCTTATACAAGACGGGAAGGTAGTTGCTTATGCATCTCAACAACTAAGGCCACATGAGGTTAACTACTCGACGCACGATTTGGAATTGGCAGCAGTGGTTTTTACTCTTAAAGTGTGGAGGCACTACTTGTATGGAGAAAAGTCAGTGATTTATACTGACCACAAGAGCCTTAAGTATCTGCTGACCCAGAAAGAGTTGAACCTGAGACAGCGAAGGTGGGTGGAATTATTGAAGGACTACAATTTCTCTATAGAGTATCACCCGGGCAAGGCAAGTGTTGTGGCAGATGCCCTAAGTCGGAAGGTAGTGTCGGATCTGAGGGCAATGTTCGCACATTTGAGCCTCTATGATGATGGAAGTTTGTTAGCAGAATTGCAAGTGAAGCCGACATGGCTGAATGAGGTGAAAGAGGGACAGTTGGCTGATGATGATTTAAGTGCTAAGCTACGGCAAGTACAGAATGGGGAGTTGGAAGATTATGGCATTAACGATGAGGGAGTATTGTGTTTCAAGGGGAAGATCTGCATGCCGAAGAATGAGGAGTTATGGTAGAAAATACTTCAAGAATTGCATAGTAGCCCTTATGCTATGCATCCTGGAGGTAGTAAGTTGTACAAAGATTTAAGGGAACAGTTCTGGTGGCCTGGTCTTAAGCGGGAAGTTATAGAATTTGTATGGAAGTTCCTAACGTGTCAGCAAGTCAAGGCTAAACACCAAGTTCCGTCAGGGTTGCTTCAGCCGATTAAGATACCACAGTGGAAGTGGGAGAGAATTATCATAGACTTCGTTAGTGGGCTTCCCCTTACGCCTGCTAAGAAGGACTCGGTATAGGTGATAGTGGATCGGCTGACAAAGTCTATGCATTTCATTCCAGTGCGGGCTGACTATTCTCTCCAGAAGCTGGCAAAGTTGTATGTGGCAGAGATTGTGAGGCTGCACGAAGTACCGATGTCGATTATCTCGGATAGGGATCCGAGGTTTACGTCTCGATTTTGGAAAGCACTGCATTAGGCTTTAGGCACCAGATTAGACTTCAGTACGGCATTTCATCCACAGTCAGACGGGCAGTCTGAGCAAGTGATCCAAGTGTTAGAAGATATATTGAGAGGATGTGTGATAGACTTCAGAGGAAGTTGGGAAGAATATTTGCCTTTAGCGGAATTTGCGTACAATAACATCTATCAGACCAGTATTAAAATGGCACCGTACGAGGCGTTGTATGGACGAAAGTGTCGCACTCCTACGTGTTGGACGAAATTAGGGGAACGTCAGATATTGGGTCCAAAAATTGTGGCAGAATTAGAAGGAAAGGTTAAGATAATTTGGACACAGTTGAAGGAAGCATCTGACCGGCAAAAGTCATACGCAGATCTCAAACGGAAGGACATAGAATTTGATGTGGGAGATCAAGTGTTTCTCAAAGTTTCGCCTTGGAAAAAGGTAATGAGATTTGGTCGCAAAGGGAAGTTAAGTCCCAGGTTTATAGGACCTTATCGGGTATTGAAGTGAATTGGACCGGTGGCATACCAGTTGGAGTTGCCTTCGGAGTTGCAGTAGATGCACGATATATTCCATGTTTCCATGCTACGTCGATACCGATCAGATCCACCTCATGTAGTTTTGGTTGAAGAGGTGGAGCTGAGACCAGATCTATCTTATGAGGAAGAGCCGATTCAGATTTTAGAACGAGATGTGAAAGTGCTACGGGGGAAATCAGTTCCTCTAGTCAAAGTGTTATGGCGTAATCATGGATCAGAAGAGGTATCGTGGGAGCCAGAAGAAGCAATGCGATAGCAATACCCTCACTTATTTTAGCCAGGTAATTTCAAGATCAAAATTATTTTAAGGGGGTAGAACTGTAATATCCGGGATTTTGGGGCTTGTGCATTTTGCTTATATATATGTGGAAGCATGTCTGTGTATGTGGAATGTGTTTTATGAATTTTGTGAACCTTAGTGTGTAGGTGAATGCCTTAAGAATTATTTGATTTTAAATTTCAAAGAGGGAGCTAAGCCTGATAGGCCTTAAGAAAATGAGTAGGGGAAAGATGACATAGAAATGGGCTTGTTTAAGTGGCTTGGAGGCGCCACTTAGGGCCTTAGAGTGTGACACCACAAGCAAGGGGAAAGGGCTTGGGTTCGAGCCACAAGGGAAGCAAAAAGGGGAATTTTATTTTGCAGCAAGGAGAGACAGAGGTGGACGGCATAGGGAGACTAGATGGAGGAGTTTAATATGTGGTCTAATCCTTTTAAAATTTCGGCTAAAGTAGTAGATAAATGATGATTTATTTTTATTTAATTAGATTATTTGAATAGATGAAGAAGAGATAAAATAGGAGGAAAGTAAGGAGGCGATAAGGGGAAAAGTGTTGGCGGTTGAGGGACTCCTTAAGGTGTTTTTGGGCCAAGTATTGTAAGGGGGATAGCCGAATTTCATAAAGCATGTTGGCCTCTCTTTCGTTTTCTTTTTCTCTCCAAAACCAACACCTTTCTCTTCCGTTTTTCTTTTATTCTAGTCGAAACCTTCTCCTCCCTATTCCACCATTGCCGTAACCTCTAAAGCTTCATACCCTTCTTTTTGTGTTTCTTGTTGAAGCCGAATCTCTCTAGTGCTTAACAAAGGCCGAACACTCAAGGTTACAATTGGTGATTGTTCAAAGTCAAATTTCACTTCGTGGCCACTCTTGAATCGATTTCTCCCGCAAGCTCTGCTGATTTCTTGAAGGTAGTGATCAATTGCGTTTTAGTCATCTTATTGGTAAGAATATCTCTAGCTGAACTCTTGATTCTTTTCTTTCTCTAACTGTAAAAAAAAAAGGTACTAATCCTATTAGTATTGTTTGGCCTAAACATTGAAGGGATTTCGGGATTTCTATTATAGCCGATTTCAAGAAGGGATCTCTCGGGACTTTTAAGATCTGAGGGATTTTGACAGATACCACAACCAAGGATTAATTTTGGGATCTAAGATTCACAAGGTAAGTGCATGTGACATTTGGCCAAGGGCATATTTTAGTATTAATGCCTAACCAATTTTAACTATGGGTATTAGGAAGGAGTGCAATCGATTTTGGTAGATTTTCGAGATTTAGTGAAAGCGTTAATACCAGGTGTGTAACCCACACTGAATCTTAATAGATTTATGGATTTAATTTAATATATGTGTTAACAAGAATGTGAAAGATATGGCTTAAGGTACCATTCAATGGTACGGCATATTCAGGTACGTTATTCTCTAAAACTATGTTAACAATGTTGTGAATGCCTGTGATGACACATGCGTGAATATTGGTAAGAATGTGAAATAAAGAATGTGGCATAATCTTTGCATGATTTGTATGACATGGGGCACATGGGTGATTATGAAAGGGGAAGTGATTTGGTGGTTTCATACCACAATATCTGAATGTGGTGACTTATGTCACAAAATATTATCTGGTGGTTATGCCACGAAATTATAAGGGCGATGTGCAAGTCGTCTGCAGTGACTGCCTTCGATGATGTGTAGCGGATGGAGGGTCGACTTAGTAGTCCCCACGGTGTGATGGTTGGTACGGGTGATGTGTAGCAGATGGTAATCTAGGTTTGGGTTCGAGAATGCATCATTACTTATATTTGCTATCTGTACATGTTTGAACCGATATGCCTAAATTTGTTGGGACTTAGTGTTGGTTTTACACACTTTGAGTCTGCTTGACTCACCCGTTGTGGGATATTTTTCAGTGACACTCAAGAATGGACCGGTCGGTAGGAGCTCGATGGTGGCCATGCTCGATTCGAGTTTTTCTATTTTCATTGTTTTATTTACTTTATTTAAGTATTTGATTTATTCGGGGTTTTGCTTTGATGTAATTATGGCCAATATTATTATCTGCTTTAAGTAAGTAATTAAAATGGATTTATTGTGATAAGGTTATTATTACGTTGAGACTAAATAATTTTTCTTAAAAATGTAAACAAATATTTAAATGTTTTGACACATAAACAACACGGTTTTCAACTTGAACCCAACACCAAATCAAATGATCTTCAAAAACACATAATCTTTTCCAAAATTGAAAAAGAATTGAACTGTTTTATTCAAGGAACATACTAGATCCGGTCAAGGCTCGTGGTCCGAGTTTGGGGTGTTTCAGTTTGGTATCAGAGCCCGGTTCAAAACTCGGCCTTGAGGGCTTTTTGGGCCCAAAACATTTTCTTTCTTGAAAATGGACTTTATAAGAAATTGAGCAGGTTTCTGGCATGGCACCTGAGTCTCCGGCCCGAAGTCCACCAGGTAAGTACTCCTAACTCTTTTGTGATTTGTATGTGGGAAATTATAGGGACGTAGATTAGTAGACTAGGAATTAAACCCTAGGATTAGCCTACTTCAACACCAAGATATATAAAACTTAAAGTCAAACCAAACAAACCTGTGTCTGAGTCGCCAAGTTAAAGGTGTGGCAACCGTTGTGCGCATGTCTAGGATTGGATTCAATGGGAGCTTGGTATTTAAGCAGTCCTAGTGACTCACCTTCTCACCGCTCGAATCCTACCTGGTGCGTAGTGACGGTTCACCTTAATCAAGAGGACTCAGTCGCAGGCTAAACTCAATAACTAAAATCTGAAAGGGACCCATCGCCTTGTTTTGTGAAATTCTAAAGACAAACCGTGATTTTAAAATTCCAAAAGTACCCTCATTTTTTAAGAAAATAACCAAAATACCCTTGATTTGCAAATTGACCAAATTACCCCTAACCTGTACAAATGACCAAAATACCCTCAGTGTGGAAAGTTACCAAAGTATCCTCAAAATTAAAATTTCTAAAATACCCTTGTTTTGAAAAGTCACCAGTAACCATATTTTGCGAAAATTTTTTTACCGAAATGCCCCTGTTTGAAAAATTACGAAAATACCCTCAGATTATAAAATTACCATTTTGCCCTTGAAATTTTCTTACCAAGTATTTCAATTTTGTGGAAATGCCAAAATCTCTACCTTGTGAAATTTTCAAATACCCTAATTTGGAAAATTACCGAGATACCCCTATAGGATAAAATTATGATAATACCCCTGGGTAGTGGAAAACAACAAACAATGACAACTACAACATTTTTTTGTAATGAACGCAAGTTCATGAATGTGATTGAATGAATGAATTAAGACTGTATGTGTATGAATTCGAAAGAACTACTCCTTAGAACTATTGAACATAAGACTGTTCGCGATAAATCAGTGGAACAAAAACTAATTTATAAAATTTTTTAATCAAATAAAAGCGATTCAGAAGTATGAACTCTAGGGGACGTGGTCGTAATGTGCGTGGCCATGGTAGAGGCCGAATGATCGTATCGGAGCCCGTTAGGTCAGGAAAAGGGTCCAAAAATGAAATGCCACCACCACTAGTCGCTGATATGGAATATCGAGATCGACGGGGAAGATCACGATATCCTGAGCGATCTGCGAGTTTTGGAAAGGGTGGCTAGAGTAGGAGGAGGCATGGGAGCTCGAAAGTCGGTACCTGAGCGACTTCGATCTAATAGAGCTGAGTTTTTTCGTGGAGTATTTGGTGTGACACCCAATACAGCTGAGTATTGGTTAGAGGCAACGAAGCGGATTATGGACGACTTGGACCTAACTGCCGAGGAGAAATTGAAAGAGGTAGTATCGCTACTCCGTCATATCAATGGTGGCTCACAGTTCGGGATGGTGCCGCCGCTGATGATCTTACATGGGAATACTTTAAGGCGGCATATCAGAAAAAGTACATTGGAACTAGTTATGTGGATGCGCAGAGGAAGGCGTTTTTGAGGCTAGTTCAGGGGAATAAGATCGTAGCAGAATACGAGGCAAAATTTCTAAGGTTGAGCCGATATGCTCGAGGTATTGTGTCGACGGAGCATGAACGGTGTGTCCAGTTTGAGGACGGACTAAGGGATGACCTGAGGTTGTTGATAGCTCCACAGCAGAAGTGAGAATTTACCGTATTAGTGGAGAAGGCTAAGGTAGCCGAAGGGATTAAGGATTCAGTGAGACAGAATATGGACTGAAATAGGCAAAATAGAGGTTTTGGATCATCAGGGTCATTGGGGAATGTGTAAAAGAGGCCTAGAAGTGATGGGCCATGAGGTCGCAGGTCGCTACGGGAGGAGGGCGATCTTGACTTGCGGCCAATGTGGGAAGATGCATCTAGGAGAGTGTTGGAAGAAGACGGGAGGATGTTTCAAGTGTGGGTCTAAGGACCACATGATTAAGGACTATCCTATAAGAATGAAGGGGCCGACCAAGAAGTCGTGGTCCTAATCAGCCGGAAGAGGGACAAAGACCACCGCGAGGTCATGGTTACCGGCGAGGTAATGGTTCTGGTAGAGGACGGGGAACACCAGGCAGAGGTGTTGGTAACACGGAGGCGAGGCAGCTGGGGCTGGTATATGCGATTCGTCGGAGGGAGGATGGTGACGTACCGGACGTCATAACTCGTACATTCCTTATAGCTGACAAACCTTACTTTGCTCTAATTGATGTTGGCTCTACCCACTCTTATGTTGCATGTAGAGTAGTTGAAACACTAGGCATAGCCTCTGAACTGTCTAATAGGGAGATGACTGTAGTAAGCCCATTAGGTCAAACTGTAGTAGTGAATAAGATATTTCGGAGTGTACCTCTAGAGCTTCAGGGGGTGGTATTTCCTGCCAACTTGATGAAGCTACCCTTCGGAGAATTTGATCTCATCCTTGGCATGGACTAGCTATGGAACATCGGGCTGTATTGGATTACGCAGCTAAGCGAATAGAATTTAGGACCCCGGAGGACAAGCGATAATTATGATAGGAGAAAGAAGAAACTACTTGTCTAACGTAGTTTCGGCATTAAAGGCTGATAAGATGGTTCAAAAAGGGTGCAAGGCATTTTTGGCCTTCGTTAGTGCGTTGGATGCAAAAGAAGGGGAAGTTAGTGGAGTTAGAACCGTAAGAGAATTTGTGGATGTCTTTTCAGAGGAGTTACCTGGAATACCCCCGGATAGGGAAGTAGAGTTCAAAATTGACTTCTTTATCGCCGCACGACTCCGTGTCAATTGCCCGCATGAATGGCACCAAAGGAGTTGGTTGAGCTCAAGGCTCAGATCCAAGAGTTGCTAGATCGTGGGTTTATCCGAAAGTTCACTTCGTGGCCACTCTTGAATCAATTTCTCCTGCAAGCTCTCTTGCCGATTTCTTGAAGGTAGTGATCAATTGCGTTTTAGTCATCTTATTGGTAAGAATCTCTCTAGCCAACTGTCAAAAAAAAAAAAGGTACTAATCCCATTAGTATTGTTTGCCCGAAACATTGAAGGGATTTCGGGATTTCTATTAAAGTCGATTTCAAGAAGGGATCTCTCGGGAGTTTTAAGATATGAGGGATTTCGACAGATACCACAACCAAGGATTAATTTTGGGATCTAAGATTCACAAGGTAAGTGCATGTGACATTCGGCCAAGGCCATATTTTAGTATTAATGCCTAACCAATTTTAACTATGGGTATTAGGAAGGAGTGCAATCGGTTTTGGTAGATTTTGAGATTTAGTGAAAGTGTTAATACCGTGTGTAATCCACATCTAATCTTAATAGATTTACGGATTTAATTTAATATATGTGTTAATAAGAATGTGAAAGATATGGCTTAAGGTACCATTCAATGGTACGGCATATTCAGGTACGTTATTCTCTAAAACTATGTTAACAATGTTGCGAATACCTGTTATGACACATGTGTGAATATTGGTAAGAATGTGAAATAAAGAATGTGGCATAATCTTTGCATGATTTGTATGACATGGGGAACATGGGTGATTATGAAAGGGGAAGTGATTTGGTGGTTTTATACCACAATATCTGAATGTGGTGACTTATGTCACGAAATCTGAATGTGGTGACTTATGTCACAAAATATTATCTGGTGGCTATGCCACGAAATTATAAGGTCGATGTGCAAGTCGTCTGCAGCGACTGCCTTCGATGATGTGTAGCGGATGGAGGGTTGACTTAGTAGTCCCCACGGTGTGATGGTTGGTACGGGTGATGTGTAGCGGATGGTAATCTAGGTTTGGGTTCGGGAATGCATCATTACTTATATTTGCTATCTGTACATGTTTGAACTGATATGCCTAAATTTGTTAGGACTTAGTGTTGGCTGTTACACACTGAGTCTGTTTGACTCACCCCGTTGTAAGATATTTTTTAGGTGACACTCAGTAATGGACCGGGCCGGCAGGAGCTTAGTGGTGGCCATGCTTAGCTCAGAGTTTTTCTATTTTCATTATTTTATTTACTTTATTTAAGTATTTCAGATTTATTTTGGGGTTTTGCTTTGATGTAATTATGGCCAATATTATTATCTGTTTTAAGTAAGCAATTAAAATGGATTTATTGTGATAAGGTTATTATTACGTTGAGACTAAATAATTTTTCTTAAAAATGTAAACAAATATTTAAATGTTTTGACACATAAACAACACCGTTTTCAACTTGAACCCAACACCAAATCAAATGATCTTCAAAAACACATAATCTTTTCCAAAATTGAAAAAGAATTGAACTGTTTTACTCAAGGAACATACCAGATCTGGTCAAGGCTCGTGGGCCGGGTTTGGGGTGTTTCATTGTTGTCTTTGATTTCATTGAATTCCTTGGCCTCTCTATGAAAAATTTGGTTGGTTCCTCCAACCCGGATTATAGTTGTTACTATAAGGATTATTATTGGATCTAAAATTATTACCTTTATAGTTCATCTGTTCGCTCTCTGCGTCCGATTGGTAGGGTGGATAATCAGGATTCGCCACAGTTCTACTGGTGTTGCACTGCATGACTGGATGTACTTGCGAAGAACACAAACTATCAAGCTTTTTATTCATCATCTATACCTGTTTTGATAGCATGGTCACTGTATCGAGGTTGTAAACTCCGGTTGATTTTGTCGGTTTTGTCCTTGTAACTTGCCACTGATAGTTATTCAGTGACATCTCTTCAATAAACTTGTAGGCTGCTTCAGGAGTTTTGTTGTTCAGGGTTCCACCGGCGGCTGAATCGATTAGTTGCCTCGTTGAGGGTTTACACCATTATAGAAAGTTTGGACTTGTAGCCACAAGATAGACCATGGTGTGGACACCTCCTCAAGAGATCCTTACATCTCTCCATGCGTCGTATAATGTTTCTAAATCCATCTGTACAAAAGAAGAGATATCATTCCGTAATTTGGCCATTTTGGCCGGTGGAAAATATTTTAATAAAAATTTTTCAGTCATCTGCTCCCATATAGTGATTTGCCCTCGTGGTAACGAGTTTAACCACTGTTCGGATTTATTCCTTAATGAAAAGGGAAATAACCGAAGACGTATGGCATCATTAGAAACGCCATTTATTTTGAAGGTATCATAGAACTCTAAGAAATTAGCTATATGAGTGTTTGGATCTTCGTCCTGCAAACCATCAAATTGAACAAACTGTTGAATCATTTGTATTGTGTTACGCTTTAATTCAAAATTATTAGCGGCTATAGTAGACCTAATAATACTCGATTCCACTCCTGTCAAATGCGATTTAGAATAATCAAACATTGTGTGTGGAGCATTATTTTCTCGCACAGCAAGTGCTAATGGGTTATTCTCGTCCATCCCTTCAGTAGGATTGGATCTGTCTTTTAGATCTTCCTCTGTGTAATTTATGGCTCGTCTGATTTCTCTGCAATTCTTACGTGCAGTAGCTTCAATTTCGCTATCGTATACTAGTGGTCTTCTTGCGTTCCTCCTAGTCATAAACTAGCGGTACCTGCTAGGAAAAGAAAGAAAGAAAATTTAGTAAGTAAAATAAAATAAATTACGAAATTTAAAATAAAAATAATGGCTAAAGTAATAAAAATAGAGTGTTAATATTTTAGTTCCCCGACGACGGCACCAAAAACTTGATCATTGTTTTGTCGAGTTTTAAAATTTATAAAGAATATGATCAAACCTGGAAACTAACTCTGACGACAATTATAGGCAAGTGTACCTATCGAACAATAGTATAGCTTAGGTAAGACCAGATTGTCGAACCCAAAGGAACTAAAAGTACTAATATTGACTTTCTATTTATTATTTAGCCTAAAATAAGTGAAGTTGCTTTTAATCTAAATTAACGACTACTAAACTAAAGATGCAAAGACAAAAAGAGTAAATTCGAAAATAACTTGATGAAAAACTCAGTTGATCACGACGATACCCTCAGGAAGAATCCACCTAGACTTCACTTGTTATTTAACACTGAATCATACGATTTATTCACTTAGTTTGATCCGTAAGACTCCCTAAAGTATATTAAACCCTCTCAAGGTGAATAACGTCTAACCGTAGGTTAATTAGTGGAACTCTCATTCTCTTATAATAACCCCCTAGAATAGCAGTAAATCGATCTATGGATTCCCATATTAGGTTTCACCCTAATCTGGAAATATCTCGTCACCCTATCTCTAGGCGTTCGATCAACTCCGCTTAATTATGTTAGATCTACTCTTAAGCAGGGTCTATTCCTCCTCCACCTAAGCACATCAGATTTGGATTAAGCATGCATAATTAAGAACAAACTAAGTATATATCATATAATTCAGAAATCAATAACAAGATTCATCTAGGTTTCATCCCCTTCAAGTATTTGAAGGGTTTAGTTCATAACCAATAAAGAAAACATCTCAAGAGAAAAGATAAAACAAAACATAAGAAATCCCTAAAACCCCCTGAAGGAATTCAAGGAGAAATCCACCGTCTTGAGTAAAATTTAGGCTCCTTGAGATGGATCAACCGGCTATCTTCGAGTAATTCCCACAAATCTGGCCTTCTGGCTCGGCTCCTTGGCCTAGCTAACTGCCCCTTTTCAGGTTACACTTAGGGTGTTTATATAGACTTTTAGAATGCTTTACTTGGCCTTTAAGTGTCCCAATTCAAGTATACTTCCTACTCGGTTTTTGAATAGGCTTTGGAAAATGTTTCTTTGCCTTAAAGTATCCAAATCCGAGTGAAATTGCTCTCTCCCGCGGCAGAGGCACGGCCAGGCACACACCCGTGTAAATTGTGGTTGGGCCGTGTTTCGATTCTGTTGTTTGAGGCACGACTGTGTAAATCAAGGGTCAGGCCGTGTGAAGTATTTTGACGATGCACGACCATGTGGCTTGACGTCTAGGCCATGTTAATTTCCTCTTTGGCCCAAATTGGTCCTTTTTAAGCCCGTTTCTTATTCTTTTCGTTCTCGGGTGCTTTCCTGAGTATAAACATGAAAAGAAAGGATTAAAAGCACCTTTTTACATAAATTAAAGGCTAAATCATCCAAAAGCATACTATATGCGGGTCTAAAATATGTTACTTTTACGGTTTATCATGTATGTGAAAGAGAGAAAGAGATAAGGGATAGGGAAAGTTAAGGGAGGAGAGGATTTGTTGGCGGCTAGAATGGGGTAGTGGTTTTGGAGAGAAACGACTAGGGTTTTGGTGGGATGGGGAAAATTTTAGGGGAGACGGGCGTTCGTTGCTTTAAATAGGGGGTGGAAAACACTGTCAGAGGCCACGCCCTTGTTCCCTTTATTCAGCCCATGTTTTTCGAGATTTTTAAGTTTAGGCGCGTTTTAATTGTGTCACACACCTGTGTTTCATGGGCGTGTTGGGCCAGAAGGCCATTTTACACGCCCGTGTATTGTCTTGTACACTTCTCCCATGCCCGTGGAGGGGGTCCTATGCCCGTGCTCATAAGTCAATGTCTGGCACGGTCTTGAGACACGGACGTGTCGCACTCCTGTGTCATTTACTGAGAATCGACCACGGGTTGGAGGCATGGGCGTGTCTCACGCCCGTGTCAATTAATCAGTATCGACCACGATCGTAGTGCACGGGTGTGTGGAGTTATCTTAGCCCGTGGTCTTTAGGCAGGTTCGACCACGGCCAAGTTGCACAGCCGTGTCGTTTAGTCGGAGCCCGTGGCGTGGGGAAAATTATTGTCCTGTTTCTGCACCATCTTTGCCATGCCCATGTACTTGTTTGAGGTACCCACATAGCCACGACCTCGCCCGTGTGTAAGGCCGTGTGGTAGGGAAGCCTGCGCCTTTCTGAATTGGTTAGTTTGTAGTTAGGTGCTAGAAATTGAGAATATAATATTAGTAAAGTTAGTGCTCGGGTTGCCTCCCGAGAAGCGCTCATTTAAAGTCTTAAGCTAGAATTTCCCTATTTTCGTTTCTAAATGAAGGTTCACAGAGCTGAAGCTCCTCTCTTATATCCCTAAAGCCTTCACCATTATAAATTTTCAGTCGCTGACCATTTACCTTGAATGTGCCATAATTTGGATAAGGTACCTCTATTGTGCCATAGGGGAAAATAGTTTTGATTACGAATGGCCCTAACCATCTTGATTTCAGCTTTCTAGGGAACAATTTTAACCTTGAATTGTATAGCAGGACTAAATCTCCAACTTCAAATTGCTTTAGTTATTTTAAACGAGCATCATGGCGTCATTTTGTTGCTTCCTTATATAGTCGTGAGTTCTCATAGGCATTAGCTCGCCATTCATCAAACTCGTTCAACTGCATCATCCTTTTTTCACCTATAGTTTTAAGATTGTAATTTAAAAATTTTATAGCCCAAAAAGCTTTGTGCTCTAACTCAAATGGTAGATGACAACTTTTTCCGTAGACAAGTTTGTATGGGGATGTTCCTATGGGAGTTTTAAAAGCTGTTCTATAGGCCCATAAAGCATCGTCTACTTTTAATGCCCAATCTTTCCTATTTGATTCTACTGTTTTCTCTAAAATACGCTTAAGTTCTCGATTTGCTACTTCCACTTGTCCGCTGGTTTGAGGATGATAAGGGGTAGCTGTCCTGTGGTGTGCTCCATATTTCTTTAGGACTCTATCAAATTGAGTATTAGAAAAGTGAGTGCCCCAATCGCTAATAATTGCTCTGGGTGTTCCAAATCGAGAGAAGAGTTTCTTAAGAAACCTTACTACTACTCTAGCATTGTTAGTAGGTAAAGCTTGAGCTTGCACCCATTTTGACATATATTCTACTGCTACTAAGATGTATTTATTTCCAAATGAACTAGGAAATGAACCTATAAAATCAATACCCCATACATCGAATATTTCACAAGATAGCATATATGTTTGAGGCATTTCATCGCGTTTAGAGATATTACCTATTCTTTGGCATTTATCACATGAAGCAACATACCTATTGGCATCTTTAAGTAGAGTTGGCCAATAAAAACCTGATTCGAATGTTTTCTGTGCTATCTTAATCATGCTGTAATGTCCTCCTGAAGGTCCTGGATGGAAATGTTCTAGGATTTTGCTTGCTTTTGCTTGTGTAACACATCTTCGAATTACTTGATCCGCACATATACGAAAAAGAAATGGATCCTCCCAAAAATAGTTTTTTGCGTCAGCAAAGAATCGCTTCTTTTGATGATGTGTTAACGTTTTTGGTAAGATGTTAGCAACTAAGTAATTTTCAATATCTGCAAACCAAGGTACCTCGGAGTTGGTTATAGAAAAGAGTTTTTCTTCAGAAAACGAGTCGCTTATCTCACTCTCGTCAAGTTCTTTGATATGTGGGTTTTCAAGCCTAGAAAGATGATCTGCTGCAAGATTTTCAGCTTCTTTCTTATCCTCAATTTCCAAATCAAATTACTATAAGAGTAAAATCCATCTTATAAGTCGAGGTTTTGCATTAGATTTAGTTAAAAGATAGCGAAGAGCTAAATGGTCAGTGTAAATGAAAACTTTAGATAGTATCAAGTATTGTCTAAATTTATCAAATGCAAAAACCACAGCTAGTAATTTTTTTCTGTGGTGGTACAATTTTCTTGTGCGGCTGTTAACGTCTTGCTAACGTAATAAATCAGCTCTTAAAGTGCTTGTCTCTTCGCTGTCCCAAAACTGCACCTACTGCAAAATCAGTCGCATCACACATTAGTTCAAAGGGTAAGTTCCAATCAGGTGCAATTATAATTGGAGCATTTATTAGTTTATCTTTGAGGATATTAAATGCGTCTAAACATTCCTGATCAAAATTGAAAGGTACATCTTTTTTCTAGTAATTTCATTAAAGGTTTAGCTATTTTAGAGAAATCTTTAATGAATCTTCTAGAAAATCTAGCATGTCCTAAAATGCTTCTAATAGCCTCGACTAAACTAGGAAGAGGTAATTTTTCTATGGTTTCAACCTTTTCTTTATCTACCTCAATCCCTTTACTAGAAATTTTATGTTCTAACGCAATCCCTTCTCGAACCATAGAATGACACTTTTCCCAATTAAGTACAAGGTTCATTTCCTCACATCTCATTAGAACTAGTTTTAAATTTTTAAGGCAAAGATGGAAAAAATTACCAAATACTGAAAAGTCGTCCATAAATACCTCCATAATGTCTTCTACAAGTTCATCAAAGATGGCCAGGATACAATGATGAAAAGTAGCAGGAGCATTACATAATCCAAAAGGCATTCTACGATAAGCAAACGTACCGTATGGACATGTAAATGTTGTATTTTCTTGATCCTCAAGAGCTATTGGGATTTGAAAGTAGCTAGATAGCCCGTCTAGAAAGCAGTAGTACATATGCCTAAATAACCTTTCCAACATCTGGTCAATAAATGGTAGAGGGAAATGATCTTTTCTTGTAGCATCGTTCAACTTCCTGTAGTCAATGCAAACTCTCCAATCTGTGACTGGTCTTGTAGGAATCAATTCATTCTTTTCATTGGCTACGACAGTCATGCCTCATTTCTTTGGAACAACCTGCATAGGGCTTACCCAAGTACTGTCAGAGATAGGATAAATAATTCTAGCATCTAGAAGTTTAATTACCTCATCCTTAACAACTTCCTTCATGTTCGGATTCAATCATCTTTGAGGTTGCACGCATGGTTTATATTCATCTTCCATTAAAATTTTATGGGTGCAGAACAATGGACTTATCCCTTTAATGTCAGAAAATTTTCAAGCTATAGCTCTTTTATGCTCCTTTAGTACTTGTAGTAGCTTGTCTTTCTCTTTGGGTTCCAGTTCTGAAGAGATAATTACTGGTAGTGTGGAATTATCCACGAGGAATGCATATTCTAAGTGTTTTGGAAACTGTTTTAATTCTAATTTGGGTGGCTCATCAATAGAGGGTTTTTGTTTTAGTTCTTCATTGATTTCAATGCCTTATTCCTTCTTTTATCTAGAGGAATATGTATTAGAATTCAACTCATCGGTGTCGTCTTCTACCCCCTCATTTTGGGTAAGGCACAGTTCCATCGTGTCATCATGTATGATTTCCTGCAAAGAATCTTGAATAATATGATCAATGGCATCAATAAAATAAAAGGAATCATCTTGTTCTCTAGAATATCGCATAGCATCATAAATTTGAAAAATAATTTCTTCATCGCCTACTCTTAGCACAAGTTTACCATCACCTACATCAATAACAGCCCTAGCAGTAGCTAAAAAGGGGCGTCCTAAAATTAAAGGCACCTCAACATCCTCATTCATGTCAAGCACAAAAAAATCAACGGGAATATAAATTTATCAACTTTTACCAGAATATATTCGATAATTCCCCTAGGATATTTAACAGATCTGTCAGCTAAATGAATACTCATCCTAGTGGGTTTAGGTTTCCGAGACCAAGTTGCTTAAACATTTTATAAGGCATTAAATTAATACTGGCACCTAAATCAGCTAGTGCTTTCTCTATGTTTAAACTACCAATTAAACAGGGAATAGTGAAACTTCTTGGATCTTTCAATTTGGTTGGTAGCTTGTTTTGGAGGGTGGCTAAACATTCTTCATTAAGTTCCACTGTTGATATCTCTTTAAACTTTCTTTTATTTGTTAGAAGCTCTTTTAGAAATTTTGCGTATGTCGGCATCTGCGAAATAACTTCAACAAAAGGTAAGTTGATATGTAATTGTTTAAAAAGTTCAAGAAATTTACCGTATTGTGCGTCTAAGCGGTCTTTCTTTAACTTTGCTGGATATGGGATTGGTGGTTTAATTTCTTCACGTACTGGAATTGCATGCTCATTTTATTCCTCAGCTTTTGCTTATCAGCTTCGTGTGGTATCTTCTTTGTTTCAACCAACTTCTTTCCACTTCTAAGTGCAACTGCCTTCACATGCTCTTTTTTACTAGTTAAATTTTCAGGTCTCCTTTCAGAGACTAACTTAGTTAGTTGTCCAATTTGATCCTTAAGCCCTTGAATTGATGCTTGCTGATTATTCAATATCGTTTCAGTATTTTGGAAACGAGTTTCTGACACCTCTATAAATTTTGTTAGCATCTCTTCAAGGTTTGGCTTCTTTTCCTATGGGTAGGGTTGTTATCTTTGATTGGGATGGTATCTCCATCCTGAATTGTAAGTAATACTGTAAGGGTTATTTTGAGGTCTAAAATTGTTACCCATATAGTGAACTTGCTCGTTTTCAGCGCTCGGGTTGTAAGGCTGATATTCTGTATTGTTCATCCATCCTTTATTCGTATTGTACTGCATAACTGAATGTACCTACAAAGAACCACATAAACCATCAATCTTTTTATTTAACAGTTCTACCTGATTTGATAGCATGGTTACTGGGTTGAGGTTGAAAACTTCGGCTATTTTTGTTGGCCTTGTCATTGTAACTTGCCACTGATAGTTGTTCAGTGACATCTCCTCTATAATTTCATAGGCCGGCTTAAGAGTTTTGTTATTCAGGGTTCCTCCGGCTGCTGAATCAATCAGTTGTCTTGTTGAAGGTTCACACCGTTGTAAAAAGTTTGGACTTGTAGCCACAAGGGTAAACCATGGTGTTAGCACCTTCTCAACAAATTCTTGTATCTCTCCCATGAATCGTATAATGTTTCTAAATCCATCTGCACAAAAGAAGAGATATCATTCCTTAATTTGGTCATTTTGGCCACGGAAAATATTTTAATAAAAATTTTTCGGTCATTTGATCCCATGTAGTGATTGATCCTCGTGGAAGAGAGTTCAAACACTGTTTAGCTCTATTTCTCAAGGAGAAGAGAAATAACTGAAGACAGATAGAATCATCAGAAAATCCATTAATTTTAAAAGTATCGCAAAATTCTAGGAAATTTGCCAAGTGATTATTTGGATCTTCATCCTGCAAAGCATCAAACTGAACGAATTGTTTTATCATTTGTATAGTGTTAGGTTTTAGTTCAAAATTATTAGCAGCAATAGCAGGTCTAACAATACTTGACTCAGCTCCTGTTAAATTAGGTTTAGCATAATCATACATAGTTCGAGGAGCACGATTTTCGGCCACCTCTGAAGGTAGCGGATTATTCTCAGCCATCTCTTCGTTATTATTAATTTCGTCTTCTTGCTCTTCTTCTATGTAATTTAAGCTTCGCCTTATCTCTCTACGATTTCTGCGAGCTGTGCTTTCAATTTCACTTTCGTAAAGTAGAGGTCCTATCGGGTTCCTTCTAATCATAAACTAGAGGTACCTACCAGGAAAAGAAATAGAAAAGAAATTTAGAAAAGTAAAAATAAAATTTAATTGCAAAATATAATATAAAATAAAATATGGCTAAATTAATAAAAACTGAGCTTTCTTAATATTTTAGTTCCCCAAACGACGCCAAAAACTTGATCGTGTGTTAGAGTCTTAAAAATTTAAAAAAAGAATGATCGAACCTGGAAACTAACTAAGACAACGATAGAGGCAAGTGCACCTATCGAACAATAGTATAATTTAGTGGCAAGACCGGATTGTCGAACCCAAAGGAACCAAAAGTACTAATACTAACTTTCTTTTTATTGTTTAACCTAAGAATTAAGAGAATTGTTGTTTAATATAAAATTAACTAACAACTAAGCTAAAGATGCGAAGACAAAGAGAATGAATTGGGGAATACTTGTGGGAAAAACCAATTGATTAAGACAATACCCAAGGAAGAATGCACCTAGACTTCACTTGTTATCTAACTCTGAACCAGACGATTTATTCACTTAACTTGATCCGTAGGATTCACTAATTTATATTAATACCTCTTTTGAGGCTACTAATGTCTAACCCTAGGTTGATTAATTGAAATTTCTTTCTAATTAAAGCTCCTAGAATATCATTAACTCGATCCATGGACTCCCATATTAGGGTTGACCCTAATCTGGCAGATTTTTGTCATCCTATTTCTAGGGTTACGATCAACTCTGCTTAACTATGCTAGATCTACTCTTAAACAGGGACTTTTTCTCCACTGCCTAAGGACTTCAGTACTTGAATCAATATCCTGGAATATTAAAGCAAGAATTAAGAACACATAATTAAGAACAAATCAAGTATTTATAATACAGCTCAGAAAACAATAACAAGATTCGTCTTAGGTTTCATCCCCTCAGGTATTGAGAGGTTTAGTTCATAATCATAAAAGAAAACATCTCAGAAGAAAATATAAAACAAAACATAAAGAAAACCCTAAAACCCCCTGAAGGAATTGAAGGAGAGGTCCTCAGTCTTGAGTATGATTCCAGCTTCTGGGATGAATCAACTGGCTTTCTTCGAGTTAGTCCCACAATTCTGCCCCTTTGGCTTGGCTCTTTGGCCTAGCTGAACGCCCCCTGAAGGTTGGCCTCTAGGGTGTTTATATAGTCTTTTGGAATGGATTTCTTTGCCTCTAAGTTCCATAATCTGAATGGAACTCTTCTTTGATGCGTCAGAAACATGCCCATAGCACACGCCCATGTAAGTCGAGGCCATGCCGTGTTCAAGTCTGTGTAGGAGGCACGACGGTATGGTCTAGGCCCAGGCCATGTCGATTTCTTGATTTGGCCCATTTGTTCCATTTTCGGCCCATTTCTCATTCTTTTCATCCTCTGGTGCTCTCCTAAGTATAAAACATGAAAACAAAGAATTAAGAGCACCAAATTCCACAATTAAAGGGATAAATCATCCAAAAACATGCTAAATGTGGGATTAAAATATGTTCATGTTATGGTTTATCACCATCAGTCCCACTATCAGTCCCAGATGAACGTAAGTGGCCATCCATATCGCTTGCTCTGTTTAAACTGTTACCAAATAAAGAATTGCTTCGCAAACCGAAAGGTTGACCTTGATCGAGTAGAATACGTAATAATATGGATATCTAGGAAAGAATGAACTAACAAAATTTGTGTGGATGGTGTAGGAACCCAGGGCATACAATTTGATCATGTCCAAACCGAAATAGTTTGTAACACCCCTAACCCATATCCGTAGCCGGATTAGGGCTAAAGGCGTTACCAGACAGATCAGAAACTTTTACAGACATTCTATAACACAATTCATCAACAGCAATAAAAGAGTCCCTTTTTATAAGTCAACGAGACCTTAATCATACTTTAGAATAGAGCCGGGACTAAACCGAACACATACTAAAATTCTCAAAATTTAAAACTTTTCTCAGTTACAGAAGTCACACGCCAGTGTGGGCAGGCCATGTGCCTCCCACGGCTACCAGACACACCCATGCGTCTAGCCGGCCAAAACAGAGCATGTATACTGACTTATCCACATGGCCACTAGACACGCCCTTATGCCATGGCTGTGTAAGATTAGGCTAGCTACTGACTTATTCACATGGTCACCAGGCACGCCCGTGTACCATAGTCGTGTAAGCAAAACAGACTATTTGCAAGGCCAAAATGCCACCCACACTAAGGTCAACCCTACAAGCAATATACCAATTCATTTCATGTACAATTGACAATCAAATATATATCAAACAATCAACAATTCTCCACATTCAATCTCATTACCAATTATGCCAAATTTTCACAACTAAAACACATATGCATTCAAGCATGATTCATCCACATTTACCTTTCATATAACCATTTCTTTGATCAAACATACATACTCAAATTTCATCTATATACTTACCATAAACTTGACCATTTCATAGTCATGGGATCATACCAAAACCAACATCATATGATTAGCCTATACATGCCATATTTAGCTATATACATATTTTCAAAATACCAAAATAGTTTGAGTAGTGTGATGACGATCCTTGACGGTCCCCGAGCTTTTCATAGCTTTAACAATCTATAAAATAGAGCAAACACACACAAAGTAAGCTTTCCAAAAGCTTAGTAAGCCATATACAAATAAACTTAGCATAAAAATGCACATAACCATATTGATAAATTGACATTTATAGATCTCATAACAAGTTCATTACGTATTCCTTGGCTCATATGCTTAGCCATATCTTATGACATTCTTCAACTCAAATATCACATATACACATAAATCATTCAAGCATATCTTCACATATTATCTCATCATTTCAATACACATATTCATCTTAGTAAGTTCATGTAGGCACTTACCTTTCATACACACATAGAGTACTTTTCAAACGTACCTGAAACAGATATATAACTCACATAATCGTTCTTTTCTCAGATTTGCCCGTTGAACCATTCGAAACTAAATAAGATATTCAGAAAGCTAAGAATAGTCGTACAATGCTAACGCCCCAGACGTGGTCTTACATGTAATCAGATATCGATGCTACTGTTCCACAGGGTATTACACAAATCAAATAAGATGCCAATGTCCTAGACATGGTCTTACACGTAAATCTCATATCGATGCCAACATCCCAAACGTGGTCTTACATGAAATCTCAAATCAGTGCCAATGTTCCAGACGTGGTCTTACATGATATCACATATCGGACACCTATGTCATGACATATACTATCCTATCTATCCCTAGGTTCAAACAGGACTTATCGGACACTGATAACTTGTCGATATAATCATAACTCAGATTTCATATACATTCCATCCCAATAGATACTCATAGCAATTTATATATCATATATGTGCAAATAGTTCAACTCAATACATTTATTTGTATATAGACTTACCTTGAGTTCGGTTTTAAGGAAACAGATACGGCTACTTGATTACTTTTGATTTCCTGCGATCCATTTTCTTCGATTCTTGATCTATACATATACAGATTTAACCAATTCATTCATCAAATCATTCAATTTAATCCAAAACACATATTTAGTGTAATTTTCAACTTAGCACACACATTTGCACATTTTATCAATTTAGTCCATTTTTCTCAAAACATCAAATATACACCATTTGTTCACACACATGCATAGCCGAAACTCCCCAGGGACCATATAAGTTCATATTTTTCATCAAACTCACAATTTAGTCCCACAAATAATCATTTTCTCAAGTACAACCAAATTACTCAAAATCAACAAAATTCCAAAGACAATATGCTAATCAAACACATATATTCCATATTTCATCATCAAATGTTCCAAAGCTCATATGTTCATCAAAAACACATTTGAAAATCATCATCAATTCTCAAAATTAAGCCATGGGTTTTGTAATATACGAAGCAACGATTGCAAAATCGTAGAAATTATCGAAAACCGAAGTCAAACATACCTTGAATCAAGCTTATACTCAGCCGAAACCTAGATGTTCTTCTTTCTTCTTTTTCTTTGCTAATTTTCGGCACTAAGGATGATAACCATGCTATTTTCATGTTTTTTTTCATTAATAATCTTTTATTAATCAAATTACTTATTTAGCCCTTTTAATAAACATATAATAGCATATAATTCAAGGCCACTATTGTCCATTAAGCAACCACTATCTTATAAATGGCTTAATTGCCACATAAGGCATCACCATTTAAAAGCCATCTCAAATAGGTACTTTAACAAATAGCATGCAAATATTGCATTTAATGCGATTTAACCTTTTTCTCAAATTAAGCACACATATAGACAAATTGACTTGCGGAACTTTAACACATGCTTAATCACATATCAAGGGAACTGAAAATAATATTAAAATATTTCATTGACTCAGATTTGTCGTCCCGAAACCACTATTCTGACTAGGGTCTAAGCTGGACTGTTACATAGTTGATAATTGCTGTAATGAAACGATGTTGCATTATTTCTATTCCACCTTATTCAAAAGAACTTATATTTTATTAAAAATATAAAATTAATTTACAATTAAAATATTAAAAACTTCTTTTTTATTAAATGAAACAATATAGACATAGTGTCTACAAATATATTAAAAAAATCAATGTATATGCCGGTCGAAATTAGTGCCACATGGGGTGGACGACGATTGCGCGCTAGATTCCACCTTGGTTGCTCTGGCGGGGGTTGTGATTGCTTCGGTTGTGGGTGTTGGGAGGATGACCCACTTTGGTAGAATAAAGAATATGTAGGTGTTTGAATCACCCATGGCAGAGGTGTTTGAATCCCATAAGGCAATAAGGAATGGTAATGAGATGTGCTCGCCGACGGTGCCTTGTGCGATCCCTCCGGTGACGATGGCCTATATATCATCGGTTGAGTAGTTAGAGTCATCGGGAAAGGAGATGCACCGGGCCATGCATTCCAACGTTCCATAGGACTAGGAAAAGGAAACATATAAGGGTTAGGATACATATAAGGGCTAGGATACGCACCTAGTATAAGCTGAAAGGGCTGTGATGTGGGTGCTGTCGATTGAGGCATTGGACCTGGTGATTGTGTGGGTGCTATTGATGGGCCCGGTGATTGTGTGGCCGCTGTTGATGGGCCTAGTGATTGTGTCGCCACTGTTGAGTGGGCCCATTTCGTAATCCCATCTCTTTGGATTTAAAGGACCTCGTTATTCCCTTTCCACACGAATTTGTCGACGCCTCTGCTCTTCTGACAGCACATATGGCTTGCCATGGATCCTAAACCATGGCATGTAATCCGGGGTACACGCTAACTCTGGGTCAATGATCGGTTCGCGGTCAGGTATATGATCATACCAGTTTTCCCAAATTTCAATATATTTCGACCAGTATTCTAGCCAATTCGTATTCTTTAGCCGTAAGTTAATTTTATGCTGTTCATCGACCACCTCAGGTTCCTCAAGAATCGGTTGTCGAATCCAAATTACCGCAACACTCTATCCATCTGGTGCATCTCGACAATAGCATAGTTGACCAATGGGACCTTAACGTTCCAAATGTTTAGATTTTGAAAGAATTGTTTCAGAATTATTGCCCGTATTATCGGATCATCGTATGACGACCATTGAAACTATATGAACGGGATAAAAATATTAGTTATATACATAATACTAAATACTAAGTACTAAGTACTAAATATGAAACGACTATTTTATGTATATATATTATTTAATACTTACTTGTGCTTCTGACCGTTGGTCTAATAGAAACCTATATCTTCAAGGGCAGTAGGTATTCCAATATAACTCGCCGGATGGTTCCACCTAATTAAATAAATTTTCAGTATACAATTTTATTTTAAATCTATGGAATATTTGTAAAATCATATAAAAATTTACCTCGTTATGAGTGGGAATGTATATGGGTGGTTCACTCGAGGACGTAAAAATGGAAAGCAAAACGGAGCCTATGATTGTAGTAGTGATAGACAACCTCTAATTTTGGCTTTATTTGGTCGCATCGCCCCGTACATCTCCTAGTACAATGTTTCCAACACGGAAGACCCCCAACTAAATTTTTTAGGTGCTCTAAAATCAACGAGTTTCAGTAGCCACCTCAGATGTATGAGGTTTAATGACAAGTCTAGCATCAGATAACCTCCAATCATCTCAAGGATGTATTCCCGAGCATATCGTATTCTTTCTAGTCCAGTCGAATCATTCCCCGGCTCTGGGAATGTGTCCCGTAACCAGCCCATCTCAATCCTACCTCCAAAAATATTATCCGGAATCGCACTCGAAAGATCGTAGCATATGGCTCCCCAATCAGCACATTGAACGGACCCGGTGACTGCGGCCCCATCCACCGGCAATCCTAATTGTAATTGGACATCCTCCGAAGTTATAGTGCACTATTCACATGGAAGATGGAATGTGTGCGTCTCCGGTCTCCACCTCACTATTAACGCGCTGATGAGTTTCAGGTCCAACTTGCACCCCCGGCCTATAGTGGCTACGTGACAAAAACCCGCTTCCCTCAAGTAATTTTCTATCAATGGTGATGGCCAACCAGACATGTTACGAATATAACATTGTAACACCCGATCTACAGACTGTTATAAAAAATTCTAAAATACAAATTAATTAAACTAACATAATTGAAAAAAATATACAATAATATTCAAAAATTAAAATTACATAAATGAAAAAAATATTAAATAATAATCAAAATTTAAAATAAACCGTTACCATTTTCATTTGTTCGACGGAGATATGTTTATGATCGATACAAATTAATTCCTCGGCCATTTCTTGTAACCCCCAAACACGGCCTAGAAGTTAGGCCCTAATCCGACGTGTCACACTAAAAAGTTTTTCGATAACGTATAAAGAAATCATGTCAAATGAGAAAAACATGTTAAATCCTTTTTATTCGTACAAAAGTAGGTGTTGATTGGTTAAAATCAAGAAAATCAAGTTTGACTTGAGATATTTAATAAAATACTACTAACGTAGAAGTAATGATCTTATAAAACTGTGACTTTTGAAAATATCGTTGATAGATCGAGAGAAAATTTTCGTGTTAAAAATAATTGTAAAAACTTTATTTGAAATTCATATGTTAATCGATTTTGGAAAACTTATATTTAAGTTTCTAGAAAAATCCCATTTTAAAGTAATTTAAGCAAAATATAAGTAAATCAAACATAAAACAAATAATAAAATACTCCAGAGGCCTTATTACAAATAAAACCCATAATAGCAAAAGTAATAAAATGGAATATGTAATTTAATAAAGTTCGAAACACCAATTTCTGAAATATCGCCTTCATCGAGTTATCCATGGCCCCAAGTCCTCGTCACTGAGCACTACCTACAACGGTTAAGAAAGAAAGGGGGGTGAGTTATAAGAACTCAGTGTGTAACCCACTTACCATTGTCCACTGGGCCAAAAATCCAATTAAGCATTTATTGGGCCAAAGCCCATTTACAATTATAACATAATAACATGTATATAATATGCATGTGATATGAAATTCCCAAACCAAACCTAGTTTTCCATCCGCTACACACCACCCCTACCAACCAACACACCTGTGGGGAGCTTTAGTCACCCACCCCGCCAACACACCAAACTGGGCATTAAGCCATATATCAAACTGGGTATTAAGCCATATATCAATTTGTGGACAAGCCACCAAAATTTTGTAGCAAAGCTACCAAAACTTCTCTTCTTCAAATATCCCAACCCATGCAAATTATGTATATAATGCATAACAATTCACAACGATGTATTCAGATATTCTTCACAAATTTTATGACCCATTATAACAATTTATCAAAGTTGGTCCATTAAGCAAATATCATCTTGGCCCATTTTGCATATTTTCAAATCGGCCCATATAATCATATATCAATTTGGCCCACATAACAAAATATATCAGATTGGCCCATTAATCAATATATCCATTCGGCCCATAAGGCAATATGTCAATTCAGCCCATCAAGCAATTTCGTATTTCGGCCCATTAACACTTTACAAATCGGCCCAATAAGGGCATTTCCATAATTCGATCCATAAGGGCATTTTCGTAATTTGGAAATCGTACCTGCTAAGGGTAATTCGATAATCTTACCCACTAAGGGTATTTCAGTAATTTACTCTCTAAGGGTATTATGGTAATTTTGTAACCAAGGCTTAACTACTAATTTGGGGCATAAAAGTTTGAAATTGTCCATCTGCGTCATACTGACTAAATTGACCATAACCCAAGTGAGAAATCTCGAAATCTAAATCCGTAAATTTTCCTTGAAACTAGACTCATATATCTCCTTATTACAATTTTTTCAGAATTTTTTGCTTAAACATTTACTACAGTTTATTCCTTGAAATTTCCCTTGTTTCACTGTTCAACAATTCTGACCTCTCTTACCCAAAATTCAAATATCTCACTGTACGGTTTTCATCACTTGTTTCTATTGAAAATAGGCTCACTATGGAATCCATACATGTAAATTATATCCCATAATTCAATTTGTACAATTTTATACGATTTTTTCAAGACAGATCAGGGAACCACAAAATCATTCGGAACCAGTCTCACTAAAATTAACATATCACAGAGTATAAAATTCCTTTTCCTTCTCCATTTCTTCCTTATTAAAATAGACACGATAATCTTTGATTTGATATCTTATTCACTTATTAATTTTATTTCTCCTATTTTTCATGATTTTTCGAAATCACGTCACTGCCACTGACCAAAACTATTTTATTACAAAAACATGGTTACCACTATGAACCTCACGCCCCGAGTGATCCGGATGCCGATTTACGGTTTTATTTGGTATTTCGACCAAATCACGTAACATATCATACAAACTTTCAGAGAGATGTGAGATTACACACCATTTCAAACATGTTTTCTAAGGTACGGATTACACACCTTGATTTTGATTTCCTAACGAACCACTCGTCGTTGACCTAGAACAATACCAATAAAAAGTTAGCCTCAGATTTCCAAAAGATTTCATATCACTTACACTTGAATCACTTACACTATATCCAAAGGTAGAAATATATCGAGTGATTTGTCCCTAAAACATATAGTCGATTAGTCGAAACTTCAATTCAATTTGCGACATAGCCTAATAGAGATATAACGAAAAATGAAAAATGAACCCCCTTACCTTATCGATATTGGATCCAATTACCACCTTTTGACTTCGGCTAGAACAATACATAGCCTCCCACTTAAAGCACTGCGAAAAGAGAGTGATTAAAACATGAAGAAGTGGAGGATAACACCATTTTCGGTTACGATCATTATTTACAGCCGAATAGTGATAATTACTTATTTGGCTAAAGAGAAAAGAATATGATCATAGAAAAGAATTCACTTACCGATTTAATCGAAGATGGAATATCATCTCAAACGAGAAAGAATTTATGAAGGAGTGATTGTGGATTGTGAGTTTCAGCTATGGAAGAAAATGAACAAGAATAATTTCGGTTATGAGGGTATGGATTAGAGGAAAAGAATAGTAGAGTTGGAGAATTTTGTGAAAAGAAAAGAAAGGTTGAGAAGGGGTGCTTATCAAATTTCGATTTTCAAGAGAAGATGAATGAAAATAGTTTGGTCACAATGGTTTGGTACCTACGGCAACAAGAAAGAAATGAAGAAAAGAAATGCTCACTAATGGCTTGAAGTTTCGGCAAAGATGAGAAGAATTTTTGAGAGAAAAGGCATAAAAATGCAAGAAGGAATTTGACCAACCAAGCACCAAAGTTTCTACCAAAACACTAACAAAAATTCGGCTACCCCTCTTACACCCAAAACCGTCCACATACATAGCCAAAAAGGGTCAACATTTTGCCACCCATACTTTCCATAACATCTTCCTTGAAAAATGCCACTTGTTCCCCTTACTTTCCCCTTTTTCATGATTTTTTTCCTCACCTTCATTCTTTCCTATTCTCTTTAGACATCTTGCCATAAAAATAAAAGCCCACCTTGCCATAATTACATGCTTGGCAGACACTTAGGAAAAGAGTGCAAAAATAATAGTCAAAATTTGCACACTATGGGATTTGAATCTCTTCCCTCAAGGTACTTCACTTAATGCCATAACCTCTTTACTAATTGCTCACTTGTGCTAACCATTTATTCATTTATTTCAATAAGCCTTGAAGCTACTTACCATCTCTCCTTAAAGTGCTAAAATACCAAAATTTTTCCTAAGGCCCAGTTAAACCCGAGACTTCATAGAAACCCCGTAAACTCCAAATTCACTTAACTAACAAGTCTAATTTGCAATAATGTCATTCTCTTGTTCTCAAAATTTTAAACATTCCTACGCCCAAGGCCCATTGGGCCCAATCCTACTGTAACATCCTGATAATTAGGGGCTATGCATTTTACTTAATTGAATGATGTTGCATGCTTAATTATTGTTAAGTGTATTTTTGGAAGTTATTTGAGCTTCATTAATTAAGTGAATGCTTAGTAAAACTTTTAATTCCTATTAATTAGAGAGAACTAAGCAAGTTAGGCCTTAAGAATTAATGATAAGAGGTTTTAGCATAAGTTGAGTAATTGGCAAGGTGGTTAAGATGCATGGATGTGTGCTTGAGGAGTGAGGTTCGAATCTCCTAGCTAGCATAAGGGAGGATTTTATTTTTTTGTTTTCTTCCCTATAAGTGTCGGCCAAGAATGTTCTAGAGTGGATGAGTGTTCTCTTAATTTTGGCTATTTGACCAAGTGAAAAAGGAAGCTAAGAACTTATGGTATGGAATCATAAGTTGATGATAAGATGAGGGGGACAAAAGGCATAAGTTTGGGCATTGTTTTGGGAGTGTGTTCATGGTCATTTGAGCATGAACCTAGACGGCATGAAGGGTTAAGGGAGTGGTTTAATTGTGTAGTAAATTTTGGATATGATGGGGAAGAAACAAGGAGGAAAAAGGGGGATGATGTTGGCTAGGTTGACCGAAAATTAGTGTAGCCATTAGGGTGCTAGTTGGCCAAAAATCCTAGCAAAATTGTCCATCTTTTCTCATTTCTCCAAACATTCTCCTCTTAGCTGAATCTTGCTTTGGGAATTAGGCAAAACTTCTCTTTGCTTTGGTTCACATTTTGACCATTTGGTTAAAATTCCTCTCTCTCAAAATTCTTGTCAAAAGCATCAAAAGTTGGAAAGCCTTTCTTCTTTTCTTCCTTTTCTCTCATTGCCGAATGTACCAAAAGATTCAAGCATCATCTTTTCTTCTTCATTTCTCCCTTTTCGCCGAATGCATCTAAGCCCCAAAACCAATCTCCTTTCTCTTTGACTATTTCTCCTTTTCTTTTTCTTTTCATTTTATTTCTCTCTTTTCTTTCCCTCTTTCTCGAATCTACAAAGGATTAAGAACCATTTTTCTTCAATTTTTACCTCTTTGGCCGAATGTGCATATGTCTCTAAACCTATCCCTTTTTCTTTTCTTTAACATCATCTTTTCTTTCTTCTCTCTCTTCTATCATTTCCATTATCTTTCTTCTTTCCCTCAAAACCAAAACCATCATATTGAAACCACCATTTCTCTTCTCTTTTTGTTAAGGCCGAATCATCATATTCTTTTCTTCTTATTCAAGGTCAATCTTGAAGAACTCAAAGTAAGGTTTTGTCAATCATTTTCATCATTTCTTTTTACTTTGGCAAATTTAGAATCATGATCTTTTATTTTCTCTCCTAGGTCAATCATTTGAAAAGATTTTTCAAAGATCTTTGTTGTAGACAACTCTTAAGAAGTGACCATTCAAATCATCAAGGTAAGGTTATTAATTTAGATCATATCGATTTCTTTAGATAGACTACTAATCGATCGTATTTTTAGGGGCGATTTAAGACCAATACGATAGGTAAGAAAAGAGCCGTACGGAGTGTTTGGAAGAGAGGAGGTATTCCTTTACCATCAAACTACAAACGAAGAATTCAGATCGGCGTTAGAGACTTTCCACCGGGTTGTGGACCCTCTGCTAACGAGGATCGATTATTCGAAGTAGTGCGTACAACCGAACCACTTTATGTTGGTGGAATTTTGGCGGGTTTTGATCCATCTAGTGGAGAAAAACCACAAATAACTGTCGTTCGAGAATCTGAGGGTAAGGAATTAGATCTCTCGTCAATAAGTATAGTTTTGTTAATAATAGTGTATACTAACCAAGTGTGTTAATCAATTAGGTGTTGACGAGCGAGGGGGTATTGTTCTCACGGTCACAAGGTGTGTAACCTTACATTAAAATTTCCATAGATCTATATTTTAAAAAGTGATTATATGACAATATGTTTGTTTGTGGATACCAATCATTGGTATACAAAGTTCAGGTATGTTTACCCCAATATTCCGTTTATTTTTGCTATATGCATAAATATGAAATGAGTATGATTATATTATTTGTTGTGGGGTAAATAGCATGAAAATCTGATTTGACATGTATGTGCATGGGCATATGGGTATTGTTGATAAAGGAGGAAGTATTCTGGTGGTTTTACCACATTTCTGGTGACTTCGGTCACATATTTGACTCCGGTGACTTCGGTCACATATTTGGCTCCGGTGACTTCGGTCACATATTTGAACTCCGGTGACTTCGGTCACATATGTGAATCTGGTGACTTCGGTCACGTATTTGAAATTTGGACTTCGGTCAGGTGACTTCGGTCGCATCTGTTTTGGTGGCTTTGCCACAACATTATAAGGGCGATGTGCATGTTGATTGCAGCAACTGCCTTCGATGGTGTGTAGCGGATAGAGGGTCGATTTAGTAATCCCACGGTGTGTTGGTTGGTACGGGTGGTGTGTAGCGGATGGATATTTAGGTGGGCCGGGCTTGTATTTCATTTCATGTACATAACCATGTAATATTGAATGATTATTATTTGATCTGCTATGATATGGGCCTTTGGGCTAAATATGAACTAAATGGGCCTTTGGGCTAAATATGAGCTAAATGGGCCTTTGGGCTAAATATGAGTTAAATGGGCCTATGGCCATATGTGAAATTTTTGGACTTAACACATATGATAAAATGGACTTTTTAGTGTATGTGTTATACATTGAGTTTATGACTCACCCCTTTTGTGGGATAAACTTTTCAGATAATTCATAGTGCGATGGATCGGGTCAGCAAGGATTTCGAGGTGGCCAATGCTCGTATCAAGTATTATGGAGATTTCCCAACTTAAACTTATTAATTTAAATTTTATTACTTAGACTTTATTTTGGGTTTGCCATTTTTGTAATAAGGCCACTATAAACTACTTTTAGATTTTGTGTTTGGATTTATTTTAAATTCTGCCATGAACAATTATTAAATTAAATAACTAAATGGTTTTCGATAAATAATTTAAAAAGGTTTTTGTCAATATATATATATATATATATGTTTTAAGAAAATACAAATCTATTTTTCAACTAAGCCCAACTCGATCTTTAAGTTAATCCGTTTTACTTAAAATCATCAAGTTTTCTTGAACAAAATGATATTCCGCTAAAGTTTTACTCGAGGAACATACCAAATCCGATTAGGCTTTTTGGGCCGGGTTTGGAGTGTTTCAGCTTGGTATCAGAGCCCAGTTTTAAACACTCGGCCTTGGGTTTTGAAGCCCACAACGTTTTCAAAATTTGGCCCAAATAATTTTTTTTCAAAGTTTTCTTAAGTTAAATAGTTTTATAAGAGCATGGCACTCGAGTTCTCGGCCCAGATCCGTCAGGTATGTACTTTATCGATATGCGATATGTATGATAGTTTAAACTTAAACTATACTTTAGAGACATGGACCCTAGGTGTATGTGTGCTACTACGGAAAAACTACTGAATATTTGTTTCATAAAACTTTCCTTTAATAAGAAGTGAAAAGACTCTAATACATAAGACTTTTTCGTAAAAATAGATAAGATACGTAGTAGACATGAGCTCTAGGGGACGTGGTCGTCGTGGACATGGAAGAGGAAGGATGATCTGCTTTGAACCGATTCGATCTGGTCAAGGTTTCGAGAATGAAGCTCATACACCTACTGTTGGGGTGGACTTTCAAGAACAAAATGAAGGAGGTGACGCAGATATCACAAGTTTGTCTTGTGAGTTTTGGAATGAGTAGCGAAGATAGTTCGAAAATGGGTCTCAAAGTCGAGTGAGACTTAGATCAAATGGAGCCGAGGTTTTCGAGGAGTATCTGAGTAGCTCCTAATGTAGTGAATATTGGTTGGAGGCGATCGAGAGGATCATGGACGATATAGATCGACCGATGAAGAGAAATTGAATGGTGCTATTTCACTTCTCCATGATGAAGCCTACCAAAGGTGGCTCACTATCAAGGAGAGTACCCCGTGGATCGTCTGGATTGGGGGTATTTTAAAATTAAATTGAAGGAAAATATGTTGGAGCTAGCTACATCGACTCGAGAAGAAAACATTTCGAATTTGGTCTAAGGAACAAGTCGATAGTGAATATGAAGCGAATTTTTATGACTTAGCCGTTATGCGGAGGATAGTGGCTACGGAATATGAACGGTGTATCGATTTGAAGATGGACTTAGAGATGAGCTAAGAGTGATGATTGCTCCACAGTGAAAGAGATTTTGCAATCTTAGTGGAAAGGGCAAGAATTACCAAGAGGCTAAACTGATTTGAGAGATGAACCGGACAGAGGCGGAGCAAGAATAAGAGAAGCTTTGGGTCCTCGTGGTCGTGCAGGAATTTTCAAGAAATCAAGAAGTGATGGTCATGAAATCAACAGACTACTACGGTGGACAAAATCATACTTGTTCTCAATGTGGGAAAATGCACTGGAGAATGTTGGAAAAGACCCATGGATGTTTCAAGTGCGGTTCAAGGATCATATGATCAAAGATTGCCGATGAATTGAAGAAGAACCGCCCAAAGAAGTCGAGGTGCTAATCGGTGATGTAGTGGACAACAGACCAATAAGAGGCCGTGGTCCAAATGGAAGGGCAATGGTTCCATGAGGTCGCGAAACTTGAGCAGAGGCGTGGTAGCTCGAGGCGAGACAACCAGTTTGGTGTATGCATTTCATCGCAGAAGATAGTGACCTTTTGATGTTATCACAGGTACGTTTTTGATTTCTGGGTTGCCCTTTATTGCTTTGATAGATATAGGGTCAACTCATTCCTATATCGCTAGTGAAGTATCTGGGACTTTGCATGTGACTTCAAATCGCATTTAGGAAGATGATCGTATTTAGTCCTTTAGAATGAGCATGAGTTATAGACAAACTTTTAAGGAAGTGCCTTTAGAAGTTCAAGGGATACGCTTTGGTGATCTAATGGAGTTGCCATTTGGAGAATTCGACCTAATCTTAGGCATGGACGGCTTGTGAAGTCTGGTGCAAATATGGATTGTCTTTGCTAAGCGAATGTCCTAAGAACTTTTGATGACAAGGAAGTTGTAGTGTTGGGCGAGAGACGGAACTACTTATCTAATGTAGTATCCGCTCTTAAGGTGGAAAAGATGGTTAGAAAGGGATGTGAAGCCTTCCTAATGTTAGTGAGTGCTTTGGAGGCTAAGGAAGCAACTGCTAATGAAGTCAGGACTCTGAATGAATTTGTAGATGTTTTTCCGGAAGAACTTCTAGGTTTTCCTCCGGATCGTGAGGTAGAATTCAGGATTGATTTATTGCCTGGAACGGTGCCAGTTTCTATTGCTCCATATAGAATGGCACCGAAGGAATTGGTTGAGCTTAAGGCTCAGATTCAGGAGTTGCTTGATCGTGGATTCATTCGACCTAGTGTGTCTCCATGGGGAGCACCGGTCCTATTCGTGAAGAAGAAGGACGGATCGATGAGGATGTGTATAGACTACCTAGCGTTGAATAAGTCGACCATCAAGAACAAGTATCCTTTGCCAAGGATCGACGACTTGTTCGATCAGCTTAAGGGAGCTGCGGTATTCTCAAAGATTGATCTAAGGTCGGGGTATCATCAGCTTAAAGTGAAAGAAGCGGATATCCATAAGACGGCTTTTCGAACTAGATATGGGCATTATGAATTTACGGTAATGCCATTCGAATTGATTTAATGCCCAATTGCGTTCATGGATATGATGAACCAATTTTCCAAATTTCTACTTGGATCGGTTAGTCGTGGTATTCATAGATGACATCCTGGTGTATTCTAAGTCCGAAGTAGAACATGATGAGCATCTCCGGATTGTGTTGCGAGTCTTAAGGGAGAAGAAGCTGTACGCCAAATTCAGCAAGTGTGAATTTTGGCTGAAAGAAGTTGCATTTTTAGGCCATGTGGTGTCGGTAGAAGGGATAAGGGTGGATCCTCGAAAGATTGAGGTCATAGATTGGAAACCACCTAAGTCCGTGAATCGAGGTTCGCATTTCTTGGTTTAGCCAGATACTACGAAGATTCGTTGAAGGATTTTCATCGATAGCTGCACCTTTAACGAAATTGCTGAGAAAGGAAGTACCTTTCGTGTGGACTGATAAGCAGCAAGAGAGTTTTGAGAAGCTCAAGAAAGTTTTGACCAAGCTCGGTTCGATCCAACTGAGGCGGAAAGGATTTCGCTGTATTGTGATGCTTCTCACACCGGATTAGGATGTGTTCTGATGCAAGGCGGGAAGGTAGTTGCATATGCGTCTCGGTAGTTGAGACCGCACGAGGTCAATTACCCGACGCATGACTTGGAGTTGGCAGCTGTAGTCTTTGCTCTTAAGGTTTGGAGACATTACTTATACGGGGAGAAGTCGGTGATATACACGACCACAAAAGTCTGAAATATCTACCGACTCGTAAAGAACTCAATTTGAGGCAACGAAGGTGGATAGAGTTGTTGAAAGACTACGACAGTTCCATCGAGTACCACCCGGGCAAGGCAAATGTGGTGGCAGATGCTCTAAGTAGAAAAGTGGTGTCAGATTTGAGAGCGATGTTTGCACATCTTAGTCTTTACGATGACGAAAGCTTGTTGGCAGAACTTCAAGTTAAGCCGACATGGTTAAGTCAAGTGAAAGAGAGGCAGTTAGTAGATGAAGATCTGAGTGAAAATCTTGGCAGGTACAGAGTGGGAAATTGGAAGATTTTGGTATTAACAGTGATGGGGTATTGTGTTTTAAAGGTAAAGTCTGTATGCCAAAGGATCAGGAGTTAAGGCAAAAGATACTTCAGGAATCGCATGGTAGCCCCTATGCTATGCATCCTGGAGGAAGTAAATTATACCGAGATTTGCGAGATCAATTTTGGTGGCCTGGACTTAAGCGAGAAGTTACGGAGTTTGTAGGAAAGTGCTTGACGTGTCAGCAAGTCAAGGCTGAACATCAGGTACCATCGGGATTGCTTCAACCGATAAAGATTTCGCAGTGGAAGTGGGAGAGAATCACCATGGACTTTGTTAGTGGGCTTCCTCTTACGCCTACTAAGAAAGACTCTGTATGGGTGATAGTGGACCGATTGATGAAATCTGCACATTTATTCCAGTTCAGATTGATTACTCTTTGCAGAAATTGGCGAAGCTATATGTGGCTGAGATTGTGAGATTGCATGGAGTGCCATTGTCGATTATTTCGGATAGAGATTCGAGATTTACGTCGCGATTTTGGAAAGCATTGCATCAAGCTTTGGGCACCAGATTGGATTTCAGTACGGCATTTCATCCTCAATCGGACGGTCGGTCGAAAGAGTAATCCAAATCTTAGAAGATATGTTAAGGGATGTGTGATAGATTTCAAGGAAGTTGGGAGGAATTCTTACCGTTGGCGAAATTTACGACAACAACAGCTTCAATCCAAATACTGGATGGCACCATATGAAGCACTATATGGACGAAAGTGTCACACTCCTACGTGTTGGACAGAATTAGGGGAACGTCAGATTTTGGGTCCAAAGTTAGTGGCTGAATCCGAAGAAAAGGTTAAGATAATTCGGGCTCGATTAAAGGAAGCATTTCACAGACAAAAATCGTACGCAGATCTAAAGCGGAAAGAAATAGAGTATGCAGTGGGAGACCAAGTTTTCCTAAAGGTTTCACCTTGGAAAAAGGTGATGAGATTTGGACGCAAAGGGAAACTAAGTCCCAGGTTCATTGGACCTTATCGGATTGTGAAGCGGGTTAGGTCTGTGGCATATCAGTTAGATTTGCCTTCGAAATTGAAGCAAATGCATGATGTGTTCCATGTTTCAATGTTAAGCCGTTACCGGTCAGATCCATCTCATGTAGTGCCAGTTGAGGAGGTGGAATTAAGATCAGACTTGTCATATGAAGAGGAGCCAATTCAAATTCTGGAGCGAGATGTAAAGGTTTTACGGAGAAAGTCGATTCCTCTTGTCAAGGTATTATGGCATAATCATGGATCAGAAGAAGCTTCGTGGGAACCGGAGGAAGCGATGCGACAAAGAATACCCTCACTTATTCCAAATGTAATTTTGAGGATGAAATTATTTTAAGGGGTAGAACCGTAACATCCTCGATAATTAGGGTCAGTGCATTTTACTTAATTGAATGATGTTGCATGCTTAATTATTGTTAAGTGTATTTTGGAAGTTATTTGAGCTTCATTAATTAAGTGAATGCTTAGTAAAACTTTTAATTCCTATTAATTAGAGAGAACTAAGCAAGTTAGGCCTTAAGAATTAATGATAAGAGGTTTTAGCATAAGTTGAGTAATTGGCAAGGTGGTTAAGATGCATGGATGTGTGCTTGAGGAGTGAGGTTCAATCTCCTAGCTAGCATAAGGGAGGATTTTATTTTTTGTTTTCTTCCTATAAGTGTCGGCCAAGAATGTTCTAGAGTGGATGAGTGTTCTCTTAATTTTGGCTATTTGACCAAGTGAAAAGGAAGCTAAGAACTTATGGTATGGAATCATAAGTTGATGATAAGATGAGGGGACAAAAGGCATAAGTTTGGGCATTGTTTTGGGAGTGTGTTCATGGTCATTTGAGCATGAACCTAGACAACATGAAAGGTTAAGGGAGTGGTTTAATTGTGTAGTAAATTTTGGATATGATGGGGAAGAAACAAGGAGGAAAAAGGGGGATGATGTTGGCTAGGTTGACCGAAAATTAGTGTAGCCATTAGGGTGCTAGTTGGCCAAAAATCCTAGCAAAATTGTCCATCTTTTCTCATTTCTCCAAACATTCTCCTCTTAGCGAATCTTGCTTTGGGAATTAGGCAAAACTTCTCTTTGTTTTGGTTCACATTTTGACCATTTGGTTAAAATTCCTCTCTCTCAAAATTCTTGTCAAAAGCCTCAAAAGTTGGAAAGCCTTTCTTCTTTTCTTCCTTTTCTCTCATTGTTTGAATGTACCAAAAGATTCAAGCATCATCTTTTCTTCTTCATTTCTCCCTTTGGCCGAATGCATCTAAGCCCCAAAACCAATCTCCTTTCTCTTTGATCATTTCTCCTTTTCTTTTCTTTTCATTTTATTTCTCTTTTCTTTCCCTCTTTCTTAGAATCTACAAAGGATCAAGAACAATTTTTCTTTAATTTTTACCTCTTTGGTAAATGTGCATATGTCTCTAAACCTATCCCTTTTTCTTTTCTTTAACATCATCTTTTCTTTCTTCTCTCTCTTCTATCATTTCCATTATCTTTCTTCTTTCCTCAAACCGAAACCATCATATTGAAACCACCATTTCTCTTCTCTTTTGTTAAGGCGAATCATCATATTCTTTTCTTCTTATTCAAGGTCAATCTTGAAGAACTCAAAGTAAGGTTTTGTCAATCATTTTCATCATTTCTTTTACTTTGGCAAATTTAAAATCATGATCTTTTATTTTCTCTCTAGGCGAATCATTTGAAAAGATTTTTCAAAGATCTTTGTTGTAGACAACTCTTAAGAAGTGACCATTCAAATCATCAAGGTAAGGTTATTAATTTAGATCATATCGATTTCTTTAGATAGACTACTAATCGATCGTATTTTTAGGTGCGATTTAAGGCCAACACGATAGGTAAAAAAGAGCCGTATGGAGTGTTTGAAAGAGAGGAGGTATTCCTTTACCATCGAACTACAAACGAAGGGTTGTATCGGCGGTTAGAGACTTTCCACCAGCTTGTGGACCCTCTGCTAACGAGGATCGGTTATTCAAAGTAGTGCGTACAACCGAACCACTTTATGTTGGTGGAATTTCAGCGGGTTTTGATCCATCTAGTGGAGAAAAACCACAAATAACTGTCGTTCGAGAATCCGAGGGTAAGGAATTAGATCTCTCGTCAATAAGTATAGTTTTGTTAACAATAGTGTATACTAACCAAGTGTGTTAATCAATTAGGTGTTGACGAGCGAGAGGGTATTGTTCTCACGGTCACAAGGTGTGTAACCTTACATTAAAATTTCCATAGATCTATATTTTAAAAAGTGATTATATGACAATATGTTTGTTTGTGGATACCAATCATTGGTATACAAAATTCAGGTATGTTTACCCCAATATTCCGTTTATTTTTGCTATATGCATAAATATGAAATGAGTATGATTATATTATGTTTTGTGGGGTAAATAGCATGAAAATCTGATTTGACATGTATGTGCATGGGCATATGGGTATTGTTGATAAAGGAGGAAGTATTCTGGTGGTTTTACCACATTTCTGGTGACTTCGGTCACATACTTGACTCCGGTGACTTCGGTCACATATTTGGCTCCGGTGACTTGGTCACATATTTGAACTCCGTGACTTGGTCACATATGTGAATCTAGTGACTTGGTCACGTATTTGAAATTTGGACTTCGGTCAGTGACTTGGTCACATCTGCTTTGGTGGCTTTGCCACAACATTATAAGGCGATGTGCATGTTGACTACAAAGAATCGCCTTCGATGGTGTGTAGCGGATGGAGGGTCGATTTAGTAATCCCTACGGTGTGTTGGTTGGTACGGTGGTGTGTAGCGGATGGATATTTAGGTGGGCCGGGCTTGCATTTCATTTCATGTACATAACCATGTAATATTGAATGATTATTATTTGATCTGCTATGATATGGGCCTTTGGGCTAAATATGAACTAAATGGGCCTTTGGGCTAAATATGAGCTAAATGGGCCTTTGGGCTAAATATGAGTTAAATGGCCTATGGCCATATATGAAATTTTTGGACTTAACACATATGATAAAATGGAATTTTTAGTGTATGTGTTATACATTGAGTTTATGACTCACCCCTTTTGTGGGATAAACTTTTCAGATATTCATAGTGCGATGGATCGGGTCAGCAAGGATTTCGAGGTGGCCAATGCTCGTATCAAGTATTGTAGAGATTTCCCAACTTAAACTTATTAATTTAAATTTTATTACTTAGACTTTATTTTGGGTTTGCCATTTTGTAATAAGGCCACTATAAACTACTTTTAGATTTTGTGTTTGATTTATTTTAAATTACGCCATGAACAATTATTAAATTAAATAACTAAATGGTTTTCGATAAATAATTTAAAAGGTTTTTGTCAAGAATATATATATATATATATTTTAAGAAAATACAAATCTATTTTTCAACTAAGCCCAACTCGATCTTTAAGTTAATCCGTTTTACTTAAAATCATCAAGTTTTCTTGAACAAAACGATATTTCGCTAAAGTTTTACTCGAGGAACATACCAAATCCGATTAGGCTTTTTGGGCCGGGTTTGGGGTGTTTCAGCTTGGTATCAGAGCCCAGTTTTAAACTCTCGGCCTTGGGTTTTGAAGCCCACAACGTTTTCAAAATTTGGCCCAAATAAATTTTTTTGAAAGTTTTCTTAAGTTAAATAGTTTTATAAGAGCATGGCACTCGAGTTCTCGGCGCAGATCCATCAGGTATGTACTTTATCAATATGTGATATGTATGATAGTTTAAACTTAAACTATACTTTAGAGACATGGACCCTAGGTGTATGTGTGCTACTACGGAAAAACTACTGAATATTTGTTTCATAAAACTTTCCTTTAATAAGAAGTGAAAAGACTCTAATACATAAGACTTTTTCGTAAAAACCAGATAAGATACGTAGTAGACATGAGCTCTAGGGACGTGGTCGTCGTGGACATGGAAGAGGAAGGATGATCTGCTTTGAACCGATTCGATCTGGTCAAGGTTCCGAGAATGAAGCTCATACCGCTGTTGGGGTGGACTTTCAAGAACAAAATGAAGGAGGTGACGCAGATCACAAGTCAGTCTTTGAAGTTTTGGAACGAGTAGCGTAAGCTAGTTCGAAATGGGTCTCGAAAGTCGAGAGTCGAGAGACTTAGATCAAATGGAGCCGAGGTTTTCGAGGAGTATCTGGAGTAGCTCCTAATGTAGCTGAATATTGGTTAGAGGCGATCGAGAGGATCATGGACAATATAGATCGCACCGATGAAGAGAAATAGAAAGGTGCTATTTCACTTCTTCGTGATGAAGCCTACCAAAGGTGGCTCACTATCAAGGAGTGTACCCACGTGGATCGTCTGGATTGGGGTATTTTAAGATTAAATTCAAGGAAAATATGTTGGAGCTAGCTACATCGACTCCCGAGAGGAAGACATTTCTGAATTTGGTCCAAGGGAACAAGTCGATAGCTTAATATGAAGCAAAATTTTTGCGACTTAGCCGTTATGCCAGAGGGATAGTGGCTACAGAATATGAACGGTGTATCAGATTTGAAGATGGACTTAGAGATGAGCTAAGAGTGATGATTGCTCCACACCGTGAAAGAGATTTTGCAATCTTAGTGGAAAGGGCAAGAATTGCCGAAGAGGCTAAACAGACTGAGAGACAGAATCGGAACAGAGGCTAGAGCAAGAATAAGAGAAGCTTTGGGTCCTCAGGGTTACCGGAATTTTCAGAAGAAATCAAAAAGTGATGGTATGCGAAATCAACAGACTACTACGGGTGGACAAAATCGTACTTGTTCTCAATGTGGGAAAATGCACTCGAAAAAATGTTTGAAAAAGACGGCGGATGTTTCAAGTGCGGTTCGAAGGATCATATGATCAAAGATTGCCCGATGAATTTGAAGAAGAACCGCCCAAAGAAGTCGTGGTGGTAATCAGTCGATGAAGTGGACAAGAAATGATAAGAGGTCGTGGTCCAAATAGAAGGGCAATGGTTCCATGAGAGTCACGGAACTTGAGCAGAGGCGATGGTAGCTCTAAGGCGAGACAACCAGTTTGGTGTATGCGCTTAAATCGCAGAGAAGAAAAGGACGGCCTTTTGATGTTATCACTGCACGTTCGATTTCGGGTTGCCCTTTATTGCTTTGATAGATATAGGGTCAACTCATTCCTATATCGCTAGTGAAGTATCTGGACTTTGCATGTGACTTCAAATCGTACCTAGGAAGATGATCGTATTTAGTCCTTTAGGATGCATGAGTTGTAGACAAACTTTTAAGGAAGTGCCTTTAGAAGTTCAAGGGATACGCTTCCTACCGATCTAATGGAGTTTCCATTTGGAGAATTCGACCTAATCTTAGGCATGGACCGGCTTGTGAAGTACCGTGCAAATGTGGATTGTCTTTGCTAAGCGAATATCCTTAAAACTTTTGATGACAAGGAAGTTGTAGTGTTGGGCGAGAGACGGAACTACTTATCTAATGTAGTATCCGCCTTAAGGCGAAAAGATGGTTAGAAAGGGATGTGAAGCCTTCCTATGTTAGTGAGTGCTTTGGAGGCTAAGGAAGCAACTGCTAATGAAGTCAGGACTATGAATGAATTTGTAGATGTTTTTCAAGAACTTCCAGGTTTGCCTCCGGATCGTGAGGTAGAATTCGCGATTGATTTATTGCAGGAGAACAAATACGCTTTCTATTGCTCCATATAGAATGGCAATGAAGGAATTGGTTGAACTTAAGGCTCAGATTCAGGAGTTGCTTGATCGTGGATTCATTCGACCTAGTGTGTCTCCATGGGGAGCACCGGTCCTATTCGTGAAGAAGAAGGACGGATCGATGAGGATGTGTATAGACTATCGGCAGTTGAATAAGCTGACCATCAAGAACAAGTATCCTTTGCCAAGGATCGACGACTTGTTCGATCGACTTAAGGAGTCTGCGGTATTCTCAAAGATTGATCTAAGGTCGGGGTATCATCAGCTTAAAGTGAAAGAAGCGGATATCCATAAGACGGCTTTTCGAACTAAATATGGGCATTATGAATTTCTGGTAATGCCATTCGGATTGACGAATGCCCCAGCTGCGTTCATGGATATGATGAACCAAATTTTCCAGCCCTACTTGGATCAGTTCGTCGTGGTATTCATAGACGACATCCTAGTGTATTCTAAGTCCGAAGTAGAACATGATGAGCATCTCCGGATTGTGTTGCGAGTCTTAAGGGAGAAAAAAGCAGACGCCAAATTTAGCAAGTGTGAATTTTGGTGAAAGAAGTTACATTTTAGGCCATGTGGTGTGGGTAGAAGGGATAAGGTGGATCCTCGAAGATTGAGGTCATGCTAGATTGGAAACCACCTAAGTCCGTGAATCGAGGTTCGCAGCTTGGGTTTAGCCGGATACTACCGAAGATTCGTTGAAGGATTTTCATCGATAGCTGCACCTTTAACAAAATTGCTGAGAAAGGAAGTACCTTTCGTGTGGACTGATAAGCAGCAAGAGAGTTTTGAGAAGCTCAAAAAAGTTTTGACTGAAACTCCGATTTTGATCCAGCCTGAGGCAGGAAAGGATTTTGTCGTGTATTGTGATGCTTCTCACACCGGATTAGGATGTGTTCTGATGCAAGGCGGGAAGGTAGTTGCATGTGCGTCTCGGCAGTTGAGACCGCACGTGGTCAATTACCCGACGCATGACTTGGAGTTGGCAGCTGTAGTCTTTGCTCTTAAGGTTTGGAGACATTACTTATACGGGGAGAAGTCAGTGATATACACGGACCACAAAAGTCCAAATATCTACCGACTCGTAAAGAACTAAATTTGAGGCAACGAAGGTGGATAGAGTTGTTGAAAGACTACGACTGTTCCATCGAGTACCACCCGGGCAAGGCGAATGTGGTGGCAGACGCTCTAAGGAGAAAAGTGGTGTCAGATTTGAGAGCGATGTTTGCACATCTTAGTCTTTACGATGACGGAAGCTTGTTGGCAGAACTTCAAGTTAAGCCGACATGGTTAAGTCAAGTGAAAGAGAGGCAGTTAGTAGATAAAGATCTGAGTGAAAAGCTTTGGCAGGTACAGAGTGGGAAATTGGAAGATTTTGGTATTAACAGTGACGGGGTATTGTGTTTTAAAGGTAAAGTCTATATGCTAAAGGATTAGGAGTTGAGGCAAAAGATACTTCAGGAATCGCATGGTAGCCCCTATGCTATGCATCCTGGAGGAAGTAAATTATACCGAGATTTGCGAGATCAATTTTGGTTGCCTGGACTTAAGCGAGAAGTTACGGAGTTTGTAGGAAAGTGCTTGACGTGTCAGCAAGTCAAGGCTGAACATCAAGTACCATCGGGATTGCTTCAACCGATAAAGATTCTGCAGTGGAAGTGGGAGAGAATAACCATGGACTTTGTTAGTGGGCTTCCTCTTACGCCTACTAAGAAAGACTCTGTATGGGTGATAGTGGACCGATTGACGAAATCTGCACATTTATTCCAGTTCGGATTGATTACTCTTTGCAGAAATTGGCAAAGCTATATGTGGCTGAGATTGTGAGATTGCATGGAGTGCCATTGTCGATTATTTCGGATAGAGATCCGAGATTTACGTCGCGATTTTGGAAAGCATTGCATCAAGATTTGGGCACCATATTGGATTTCAGTACGGCATTTCATCCTCAATCGGACGGTCAGTCTGAAAGAGTAATCCAATCTTAGAAGATATGTTAAGGGATGTGTGATAGATTTCAAGGAAGTTGGGAGGAATTCTTACTGCTGGCGAATTTACGTACAACAACAGCCTTCCAATCGATATCTGGATGGCACCATATGAAGCACTATATGGACGAAAGTGTCGCCTTCGCTACGTGTTGGATGTAATTAGGGAACGTCGATTTTGGGTCCGAGTTAGTGGTGAATCCGAAGAAAAGGTTAAGATAATCCGGCTCGATTAAAGGAAGCATTTGAGACAAAAATCGTGACGCAGATCTAAAGCGGAAAGAAATAGAGTATGCGAGGGGAGACCAAGTTTTCCTAAAGGTTTCACCTTGGAAAAAGGTGATGAGATTTGGACGCAAAGGAAACTAAGTCCTGTGTTCATTGGACCTTATCGGATTGTGAAGCGGGTCGATCTGTGGCATATCGCTTAGATTTGCCTTGAATTGAAGCAAATGCATGATGTGTTCCATGTTTCAATGTTACGCCGTTACGGTCGATCCATCTCATGTAGTGCCGATTGAGGAGGTGGAATTAAGATCAGACTTGTCATATGAAGAGGAGCCAATTCAAATTCTGGAGCGAGATGTAAAGGTTTTACGGAGAAAGGCGGTTCCTCTTGTCAAGGTATTATGGCGCAATCATGGATCAGAAGAAGCTTCGTGGGAACCGGAGGAAGCGATGCGACAGCAATACCCTCACTTATTCCAGCCAGGTAATTTCGAGGATGAAATTATTTTAAGGGGGTAGAACTGTAACATCCTGATAATTAGGGGCTATGCATTTTACTTAATTGAATGATGTTGCATGCTTAATTATTGTTAAGTGTATTTTTGGAAGTTATTTGAGCTTCATTAATTAAGTGAATGCTTAGTAAAACTTTTAATTCCTAATAATTAGAGAGAACTAAGCAAGTTAGGCCTTAAGAATTAATGATAAGAGGTTTTAGCATAAGTTGAGTAATTGGCAAGGTGGTTAAGATGCGTGGATGTGTGCTTGAGGAGTGAGGTTCGAATCTCCTAGCTAGCATAAGGGAGGATTTTATTTTTTTGTTTTCTTCCCTATAAGTGTCGGCCAAGAATGTTCTAGAGTGGATGAGTGTTCTCTTAATTTTGGCTATTTGACCAAGTGAAAAAAGAAGCTAAGAACTTATGGTATGGAATCATAAGTTGATGATAAGATGAGGGGGACAAAAGACATAAGTTTGGACATTGTTTTGGGAGTGTGTTCATGGTCATTTGACCATGAACCTAGACGGCATGAAGGGTTAAGGGAGTGGTTTAATTGTGTAGTAAATTTTGGATATGATGGGGAAGAAACAAGGAGGAAAAAGGGGGATGATGTTGGCTAGGTTGACCGAAAATTAGTGTAGCCATTAGGGTGCTAGTTGGCCAAAAATCCTAGCAAAATTGTCCATCTTTTCTCATTTCTCCAAACATTCTCCTCTTAGCCTAATCTTGCTTTGGGAATTAGGCAAAACTTCTCTTTGTTTTGGTTCACATTTTGACCATTTGGTTAAAATTCCTCTCTCTCAAAATTCTTGTCAAAAGCCTCAAAAGTTGGAAAGCCTTTCTTCTTTTCTTCCTTTTCTCTCATTGCCGAATGTACCAAAAGATTCAAGCATCATCTTTTCTTCTTCATTTCTCCTTTTCACTTGAATGCATCTAAGCCCCAAAACCAATCTCCTTTCTCTTTGATCATTTCTCCTTTTCTTTTTCTTTTCATTTTATTTCTCTCTTTCTTTCCCTCTTTGTCAATCTACAAAGGATCAAGAACCATTTTCTTCAATTTTACCTCTTTGGCGAATGTGCATAGGTCTCTAAACCTATCCCTTTTTCTTTTCTTTAACATCATCTTTTCTTTTCTCTCTCTTCTATCATTTCCATTATCTTTCTTCTTTCCTCAAAACCGAAACCATCATATTGAAACCACCATTTCTCTTCTCTTTTGTTAAGGCGAATCATCATATTCTTTTCTTCTTATTCAAGGTCAATCTTGAAGAACTCAAAGTAAGGTTTTGTCAATCATTTTCATCATTTCTTTTTACTTTGGCAAATTTAGAATCATGATCTTTTATTTTCTCTCTAGGCGAATCATTTGAAAAGATTTTTCAAAGATCTTTGTTGTAGACAACTCTTAAGAAGTGACCATTCAAATCATCAAGGTAAGGTTATTAATTTAGATCATATCGATTTCTTTAGATAGACTACTAATCGATCATATTTTTAGGGGCGATTTAAGACCAACACGATGGGTAAGAAAAGAGCCGTACGGAGTGTTTGGAAGAGAGGAGGTATTCCTTTACCATCGAACTACAAACGAAGGGCTGTATCGACGGTTAGAGACTTTCCACCAGGTTGTGGACCCTCTGTTAACGAGGATCGGTTATTCGAAGTAGTGCGTACAACCGAACCACTTTATGTTGGTGGAATTTCGGCGGGTTTTGATCCATCTGGTGGAGAAAAACCATAAATAACTGTCGTTCGAGAATCCGAGGGTAAGGAATTAGATCTCTTGTCAATAAGTATAGTTTTGTTAACAATAGTGTATACTAACCAAGTGTGTTAATCAATTAGGTGTTGACGAGCGAGAGGGTATTGTTCTCACGGTCACAAGGTGTGTAACCTTACATTAAAATTTCCATAGATCTATATTTTAAAAAGTGATTATATGACAATATGTTTGTTTGTGGATACCAATCATTGGTATACAAAATTCAGGTATGTTTACCCCAATATTCCGTTTATTTTTGCTATATGCATAAATATGAAATGAGTATGATTATATTATGTTTTGTGGGGTAAATAGCATGAAAATCTGATTTGACATGTATGTGCATGGGCATATGGGTATTGTTGATAAAGGAGGAAGTATTCTGGTGGTTTTACCACATTTCTGGTGACTTCGGTCACATATTTGACTCCGGTGACTTCGGTCACATATTTGGCTCCGGTGACTTCGGTCACATATTTGAACTCCGGTGACTTCGGTCACATATGTGAATCTGGTGACTTGGTCACGATTTGAAATTTGGACTTGATCGGTGACTTGGTCACATCTATTTTGGTGGCTTTGCCACAACATTATAAGGGCGATGTGCATGTTGATCGCAGAATCGCCTTCGATGGTGTGTAGCGGATGGAGGGTCGATTTAGTAATCCCCACGGTGTGTTGGTTGGTACGGGTGGTGTGTAGCGGATGGATATTTAGGTGGGCCGGGCTTGCATTTCATTTCATGTACATAACCATGTAATATTGAATGATTATTATTTGATCTGCTATGATATGGGCCTTTGGGCTAAATATGAGTTAAATGGGCCTATGGCCATATGTGAAATTTTTGGACTTAACACATATGATAAAATGGACTTTTTAGTGTATGTGTTATACATTGAGTTTATGACTCACCCCTTATGTGGGATAAACTTTTCAGATAATTCATAGTGCGATGGATCGAGTCAGCAAGGATTTCGAGGTGACCAATGCTCGTATCAAGTATTGTGGAGATTTCCCAACTTAAACTTATTAATTTAAATTTTATTACTTAGACTTTATTTTGGGTTTGCCATTTTTGTAATAAGGCCACTATAAACTACTTTTAGATTTTGTGTTTGGATTTATTTTAAATTCTGTCTTGAACAATTATTAAATTAAATAACTAAATGGTTTTCGATAAATAATTTAAAAGGTTTTTGTCAAGAATATATATATATATGTTTTAAGAAAATACAAATCTATTTTTCAACTAAGCCCAACTCGATCTTTAAGTTAATCCGTTTTACTTAAAATCATCAAATTTTCTTGAACAAAACGATATTCCGCTAAAGTTTTACTCGAGGAACAAACCAAATCCGGTTAGGCTTTTTGGGCCGGGTTTGGGGTGTTTCACCTACTAGGCCCAATTTTAGGATGTTACAATTCTACCCTCCTTAAAGAAATTTTGTCCTTGAAATTTCCAATCAACTACTAAACGTGCCGTTCAAATCACACCACTATGCTTTTGCTGACGACTCTGATCTTATGAACACTAATGTACTTTTAACTTAATATTAAATCCTCTTTCACACAACCAAAACATACCTGACTTGATGGTGATGAAACAATCCTGAGCCTTATGCTCTTTAGACCCGCATCTCAAGCATGCTCCTAACCTCCTCCAGCATTCTCCCGGATGACGCCTTCTACAATAATCACAAGCCGAAAAGTTTGGACGTGCCTTGACATGCTTCACAAAACGAGACTGTGACCCTAAAGAACCACGATCTCTTTTCTTCTTATAGTCCACGCACCCAACTCGAAGTGCCTCAATGATTCCTTTAACCTCCTCCAATATTTTCTTAACTATCTGAATCAGCTCATCAACCTCAACTCGATCATGAGATCCCGTCTCAGCCACTAACGATGTCTACGCCTCCCTTTCGGGCACATGCCTTGGTGCCGAAGATCTAGTTCTAAGACCTCGGCCTCTACCACATCTACGTCCACCGCGTCCACGTCTTCTAGCGCTCATGTTCACTAAGTCAATATAATTTGATTAAGAGTTTTATGAATCATTATGCTATTCGATGTTTATTAAACGATGTTTTTTGGAGTATGGGTAGAAAAGTTATTTTCGAGAGTCAAATCAGCATCCTAGAGTCTCAGTCTCTATAGTTTCAATCCCTAAAGCTAACAGTTCTAGAGTATTCTACTTTGCAGAATTTTCATATCACAAAAATTATAAAATGAAAACAAATACTTATTTGACTTGGTGTCGGATACTCGTGGTGCCATAGTTCCTTTAGAACATATATTTATAAATCAAAATTCTAAACAGCTTTAGAAAACGCTTTTGAACCCAAACCACGACTGAGTTTTGTAACTGGGCTCTGATACCATAAAATGTAACACCCCAAACACGGCCTAGAAGTTAGGCCCGAATCCGGCGTGTCACACTAAAAAGTTTTTCGATAACGTATAAAGAAATCATGTCAAATGAGAAAAACATGTTAAATCCTTTTTATTCATACAAAATAGGTGTTGATTGGTTAAAATCAAGTTTGACTTGAGATATTTAATAAAATACTACTAACTTTGAAGTAATGATCTTATAAAACTGTGACTTTTGAAAATATCGTTGATAGATCGAGAGAAAATTTTCGTCTTAAAAATAATTGCAAAAAGTTTATTTGAAATTCATATGTTAATCGATTTTGGAAAACTTATAAGTTTCTAGAAAAATCTCATTTTAACGTAATTTAAGCAAAATATAAGTAAATCAAACATAAAACAAATAATAAAATACTCCAGAGGCCTTATTACAAATAAAACCCATAATAGAAAAAGTAATAAAACGGAATATGTAATTTAATAAAGTTCGAAACACCAATTTCTGAAATATGGCCTCCATCGAGTCATCCATGGCCCCAAGTCCTCGTCACGGAGCATTACCTACAAGGGTTAAGAAAAAAAGGGGGGTGAGTTACAAGAACTTAGTGTGTAACCCACTTACCATTGTCCACTAGGCCAAAAATCCAATTAAGCATTTATTGGGCCAAAGCCCATTTACAATTATAACATAATAACATGTATATAATATGCATGTGATATGCAATTCCCACACCAAACCTAGTTTTCCATCCGCTACACACCACCCGTACCAATCAACACACCTGTGGGGAGTTTTAGTCACCCACCCCGCCAACACACCAAATTAGGCATTAAGCCATATATCAAACTGGGCATTAAGCCATATATCAAACTGGACATTAAGCCATATATCAATTTGTGGACAAGCCACCAAAATTTTGTAGCAAAGCTACCAGAACTTCTCTTCGTTAAATATCCCAACCCATGCAAATCATGTATATAATGCATAACAATTCACAACGATGTATTCAGATATTCTTTACAAATTTTATGGCCCATTATAACAATTTATCAAAGTTGACCCATTAAGCAAATATCATCTTGGCCCAATTTGCATATTTTCAGATCGACCCATATAATCATATATCAATTTGGCCCACATAACAAAATATATCAGATTGACCCATTAATCAATATATCCATTCGGCCCATAAGGTAATATGTCAATTCAGCCCATTAAGTTTCGTATTTCGGCCCATTAACACTTTACAAATCGGCCCAATAGGGGCATTTCCATAATTCGGCCCATAAGGGCATTTTCGTAATTTGGTAATCATACCCGCTAAGGGTAATTCAATAATCTTACCCACTAAGGGTATTTCGGTAATTTACCCTCTAAGGGTATTATGGTAATTTTGTAACCAAGGCTTAACTACTAATTTGGGGCATAAACATTTGAAACTGTCCATCTGCATCATATTGACTAAATTGACCATAACTCGAGTGAGGAATCTTGAAATCTAAATCCGTAAATTTTCCTTGAAACTAGACTCATATATCTCCTTAATACAATTTTTCCAGAATTTTTGGTTCCTTAAAATTTCCCTTGTTTCACTGTCCAACAATTCTGACCTCTCTTATCCAAAATTCAAATATCTCACTGTACAGTTTTCATATGTTGTTCCCACTTGTTATATTGAAAATAGACTCACTAAGGAATCTTTAAATATGAACTATATCTCTTAATTCACTTTGTACAATTTTATATGATTTTTCCAAGACATATCAGGGAACCACAAAATCATTCAGAACCAGTCTCACTAAAATTAACATATCTCAGAATATAAATTTTTTTTTTCCTTCTCCGTTTTTTCCTTATCCAAATAGACACAGTTAGATTTGATTTGATGCCTTATTCACTTATTAATTCCATTTCTCCTATTTTTCATTATTTTTCGAAATCACATCACTGCCACTGACCAAAACTGTTTTATTACAAAAACATGGTTACCACTATGAACCTACGCGCCCCCGAGTGATCCCGGATGCCGATTTCCGGTTTTCTTTGGTATTTCAACCAAATCACAGAACATATCATATAAACTTTCAGAGAGATTGAGATTACACACCATTTCAAGCATGTTTTCGGAAGGTACGGGATTACACACCTTGATTTCGATTTCCTAACGAACCACTCGTCGTTGACCTAGAACAATACCAACAAAAAGTTAGCCTTGGATTTCCAAAAGATTTTATATCACTTACACTTGAATCACTTACCACTATATCCGAAGGTAGAAATATATCTACTGATTTGTCCCTAAAACATATAGTTGATTAGTCGAAACTTCAATCCTATTTGCAACATAGCCGAATAGAGATATAACAAAAAATCCAAAAATTAACCCCCTTACCTTATCGATATTGGATCCAATTACCACCGTTTGAATTCGGCTAGAACAATACATGGTCTCCCACTTAAAGCACTATGAAAAGAGAGTGATTAAAACATGAAGAAGTGGAGGATAACACCATTTTCGGTTACGATCACGATTTACAACCGAACAGTGATAATTACTTATTCGACTAAAGAGAAAAGAATATGATCATAGAAAAGAATTAACTTACCGATTTAATCAAAGAAGGAATGTCATCTCAAACAAGAAAGAATTTATGAAGGAGTGATTGTGGATTGTGAGTTTCAACTATGGAAGAAAATGAACAAGAATAATTTTGGTTATGAGGGTATGGATTAGAGGAAAAAGATAGTAGAGTTGGAGAATTTCGTGAAAAGAAAAGAAAGGTTGAGAAGGGGTGCTTATCAAATTTCGGTTTTCAAGAAAAGATGAATGAAAATAGTTTGGTCACAATGGTTTGGTACCTACAGCAACAAGAAAGAATTGAAGAAAAGAAATGCTCACTAATGGCTTGAAGTTTCGGCAAAGATGAGAAGAATTTTTGAGAGAAAAGACATAAAAATGCAAGAAGGAATTTGACCAACCAAGCACCAAAGTTTCTACCAAAACACTAACAAAAATTTGGCTACCCCTCTTACACCCAAAACCATCCACATACATTGCCAAAAAGGGTCAACATTTTGCCACCCATACTTTCCATAACATCTTCCTTGAAAAGTGCCACTTATTCCCCTTACTTTCCCCTTTTTCATGATTTCTTTCCTCACCTTCATTCTTTCCTATTCTCTTTAGCCATCTTGCCATAAAAATAAAAGCCCACCTTACCATAATTACATGCTTGGTAGACACTTAGGGAAAGAGTGCAAAAATAATAGTCAAAATTTGCACACTATGAGATTTGAACCTCTTCCCTCAAGGTACTTCACTTAATGCCATAACCTCTTTACTAATTGCTCACTTGTGCTAACCATTTATTCATTTATTTCAATAAGCCTTGAAGCTACTTACCAGCTCTCCTTAAAGTGCTAAAATACCAATTTTTTTCCTAAGGCCAGTTAAACCCGAGACTTCATAGAAACCCCGTAAACTCCAAATCCACTTAACTAACAAGTCCAATTTGCAATAATGCCATTCTCTTGTTCTCAAAATTTTAAACATTCCTACGCCTAAGGCCTATTGGGCCCAATCCTACTAGGCCCAATTTCGGGATGTTACATTTCTAACACGATCAAATATTTTTGAAATTATAAAAAATAGTAATTTAAAAAATAAAGTAAATAACTAATTATAAAGAGCTTTGAGAAATTTAATGAGAAATTTGAGAGCTTTAGGGAGAAATTGTAGAGATTTTTGGATAATTTTTTAAGAAATTATGTGTGAAATATAAGAAAAGTAGGGTTTATAGTTTTTCTTTTTGATCGTTGGACCCCTCCAACGTAAAAAAATTTAAAAAAATAGTTGTTTTATAGTGCTTTGTGCCATGTCATCAAAATGCGTCCACATAGGCGCAATTTGCTGACGTGGCACAAAGTGCTCCCCCAATGGCGTGCTTTGCTGCAAATTTCCCCCTTAAACGCGGCCACATAGGCTCGTTTTGTCAAAACTAGCCCTTTTTCGTAAATATTGTTTAATTTGGCCCATTTTCGTAATTTCTTTTGGAAATGGGCCTTTTTGGGTAAATGGGTCTTATATTTTTGCCACTTATTTTCAAAAAGTTACAAAATGGTCATAGAATTGTTCAAAAGTTTTTATTTAAGTAATTGAGTTGTTAAGTTTTTGTAAGCTCAACTAGCGAGCTCCAAGCGATGATTCGATAATTGGTATGGTGGATCAATACCCATCAATGAGTAGAAAAACATATCTTAGATCTAAGTTGATATGATGATTAGTGTCGAAGATTGAAGAAGAAAGTTATTTAGATTTCGATTTATAAATTTGTGATTGTCAAAGTTGTTTCATAAAAGAAAAGCTGAACTGTAGAAGAAAAAGGGAAGGAGAAATTTTGATTGGTGTATGTGTTGCGAACAGAGAAGGCCTTACAACAATAATTTTAACAACTTAGTGACTTAACTTTCGAATAGTTAATGACCATTTTGTAACTTTTTAAAATTGAATTATAAAATATAAACTTACTAATACTTTAGTAACATTGGGTATAATACCCTAATTTTTAACCAATATCTATGAATACTAATTAACTGGACCTACTATATGTTTATGGGATGGGATTAGAAGAGCCCACTTGAGACGATTGAAGTGAAATAATGATAAAATGGGCTTTCCCCCTTGTCTATTTAAGGCCAGAACCAAAACTTCGTCACACCCTGAAACTATTTGCATTTGAGGTGTACTGTACGCGTATCCAATTTGATTGCCATCACCAAACAAAAGCTTCATGGAAAATGTGAGTGATGTTTGTGTCTTCTAGAGATGGTGAAAGATTCTGAGAGCTGGATGTTGAATCATGAGCATAGATTGGACCTGCAAACAAGGATGAACTAAGAATGCATCGATGTGTAAACTTCAATATCCCTTCGATTATAAAGTTGAAAGGTTGAAGGGTATAATTAGTCTCTTGTTTGTAGCTATCCATCGTTTGTTAATATCTTGGGCCATTAGGGTTGTATAATCTTTTGGATCTCAACCTTTATTATCTCATATTATACTATATACGAAAAAGTATTCAAACCACCTTATGCTTTATTAAAAATACTTACTTGTTTATAGTTTATTTATTAAATAAAATAACTTCACCCTTAATTAGTTATTTTTATTAATTTTTATCTCTAATATTTATATTTAATAATTTTCAATTAAAATTTAATTAATTATAAAAATATTTTAATTATTATTAAATTAAATTATAAATTGATTTATATTCTAATATAATTATATGCTAAACAAAATATATACTTCAATTAATATATGCAATTTTCTTTTTGAAGTTAGTGGTATAGATAAATTGCAATAAAAAACGAATAACTATAATCAAAATTAATCACTATAAAACATGATTAAACTGATAACCAAGCTAGCCTATGATAAATTATATGAGATGTAACACCCTATGGCCTAGATGTTAAGTCGGATTATGGAGATTATATCGTTTAAACAAAAGAAACAAACGTTTAATTTTATTAAAAACCCATTTCAGCAGAAATAAAAGTAATTAGAATAAATTTTTGAAAGCATAGCAATTTTCTGAAAGTACAACTTATATCATTTTACTAAAATGAAAACCAACTCATTGGTACATTTGCGAAATAAATCACTTTGAAAATTTCAGTTAGACTTACAGCAAAAAACTGTACCGCGTATCGTTTGAAAAATCGTGATTCTCTTTTTCTTTTAGTTATCTCAAGTTAAAAGCCATTAAAAAGTAAAGGACTTTTGCGTAATAAAAACCAGAAAGGTCCTAAAGATCTAAAAAAATCATAAAATATCCAAAAATAAACTAAACCTAAGAAAAAGTCCAAAATGTCCATAATAACAACAAAAACTAGTGAAATCCATAGTACTAAACCAAAATAAAATGTGAAAATCGAGCTCGAGAGTCGCCATCCTATCCTAAGTCAGAGGATCACTTGAAACAAAGCAACAAAGGCATGAGCTTAAAGCGCAGTGTGTGATTTGGCTCATAATTTCAGTACAAACATACATATGTATCAGAATGTCTCATATAGTTTCATATCTTATAAGAATTTATACAAATCATATCTTAACGTATCATATCATATTGAATCTTAGCATATCATGTTATATTGAATCATAACATAGCATATTTTATCATACCATATCATGCTTACCCCTATCCGCTACACATCATCTTCATCTAGCCAATCACACCATATAGGACTACAAGAGTCCATCCATCCAATCACACCAATTTGTAGCGATGTGCCACTCAAATATTTGCAGTTGAGTTGCCATACACAAATTTGCGGTCTAGCTGCCATATAGCACTTCTTCCATCATATCATAACCCACCTCGAAACACAAATAAACCATAATCATATATCATACTTACATATATCATAAATCATATGGCATACATACTACATATTTCATACAAATCATAACATAGCACACAATTTAAGGGTAACATTTCTTACATAACATACCTCCTAAGCTTATCTGAATACTTTTACATACTGAAACTTAGGCCTTTCCGACCCCATATGATGCCTATGGGCCCAAATTTTGAGTCCCTCAAGTAGCCCCTAATCGGACCCTAAAATTGAGCAAAAAGAACTACACGATGGTATGGCCTACATGGCCCAAAAACCTAGCCTGTGTACTCCACACGGTCTGCACAGTTTCACACGGTCGTGTGCCACACACAGCTTGACCATATACAATTTGGCCACACGATCTATAGTGTTTCACACGGCCGTGTCACGATCTGCAAAGTTTCACATGGCCGTGTGCCAACCACGATCTACCACATTACCTAACACACGGCAGTGTGGAAGTTGGCAGTTTCGAAAATAGCCCATGTTTCACGATTTGTAAAGTTTCTATCGAGTTTAAGGGTCGTTTTCACACACCTGATCAAAAATATGATTAACCACACTCCTGAAACTCAGAAAACCTACTATCATTTATCAAATCATACTCATTAATCACAATAAAACCCATCTAAGAATGAATTTTTAAACCAAAATTTCAGATCATATACTAATGTCAAATACTTACTCTTTAGAAATCAACAAATAATCAAACGATTACACCTCCGGAGGACATTGATTTCTGCCCCTTTCGCCTAAAAGAAAGTCAATCATATACTAATTAAAACATAAAGAGAATCTAATTGTTAAAGTTCCACTTAGCAAAATCGAGTAGAATCAAACAATAACATTAAAATAAATCATGAACTTATGGGAATAATTCCTTTAACACAACCCACACAGATCCAACAGTAGCTTATTGACGTAATAAGTAAACCCCAAAGAAAGAAAATCAAGAAAAGGCCAAGCAAGAAAGAAGAGCCATATAATCGAATCAAAAGCCAAAAAAAAAAAAAAAAAAAGAGAAAAGTTTGGAGACTTAGGAAAATAGAAAAGAAAGTGGAACGTGTAGGAGGAGTAGTTGAACGGTTGAAACTAGGAGCAAATTTAGGGATTTAGCTTTATTTTGATAACTTAAAGAATTAAATTAAAAAAGAGGTAAAATATCCTATAATAATCTAACCATCTAGCTTTTACAATTTAAAAAGAACTTAACTTCCAACAAATATCAAACAACAAAAATAATCTATATGCTAAAGCTTAATTATTGAACCACTAGGCTCATCGTTTTCATAACTCCACAAAGTAATTAATTTAAACCTTAGGGCTCACGCTTAACTTAAAGCCAAAACTAACAGAAAATCCCAAAACAAAGGAATCGAACTTGGGACCCAAAGCATACTTTCCAAGCACTTAACCACCACACTAAAGTAAATTATTTTGCAAACAAATACCTTCCAAAAATCAGAAATTCGGGGCATTACAACTCTCCCCTCCTAAAAGATATTTTGGCCTCAAATTTTTTGCCTCAAAATTTACCTGACTCGAAAAGATAAGGGTAATGCTGATGTATCAAGTCCTTAGGCTCCTAAGTGGCTTCCTTGGACCCAAGATTGTGCGAAGGTACTTTACCCAGAGGAATGATATTTCTTCTCAAGACTTTAATCTCATGATCCAAAATTTGTATCGGCTCCTCCTCAAAAGACAAATCTGGCCTCAACTCAACCTCCTCCACTGAAACCACATGCAATGGATCAGATCAATAACATCTCAACATATATACGTGAAAGACGTCATGGATGTGACCCAACTCTGAAGGTAACTAAAGCTGATAAGCAACTGGCCCTATATGCCTTAAAACTCGATACGACCCAATAAATTGAGGGCTTAACTTGCCCTTACGACCAAACTTGAGAATCGTTTTCTAAGGAAACACCTTAAGAAAAACCTGATCTTTTACCTCTTACTCAATCTCTCGCCTCTTACGGTTCACATAAGACTTCTGTCCATCAGAAGCGGCCTTAGGCACACATCTCTTATCGCAAAATAGATTTTATCAAATCCACATCCTTAGGCACACATATACAACCCCCAAAACATAGAATCCCATCATCATTATACCCAAAATCCAAAGTCTTACCATCATCTAACTGCTAAACCCCACTAATCAAATACTCATCCAAAAGTTGTTTACTCTTAATCTCATTTAACCAAGATGGCTTAACCTGTAACTCAGCTAGAATTCCAATATCATCGAACAAACTTAAGCAAGTAAACATCGCCCTCAAATTAGACATAGATCTCCAAATAAAAGAATCGTCCACCACATTGTCCTTACCAGAAAAATAATTAATCAAACAATCATAATCCTTAAGCAACTCGATCCAGCGATGCTGCCTAATATTCATCTCCTTCTGAGTGAGGAGGTACTTCAGACTCTAATGCTCAGTGTAAATGATACATCTCTCACCATATAAGTAATGCCTCCAAATCTTTAGTTCATAAACAACCGCAACAAGCTCAAGATCATAAGTTGGATAATTACCCTCGTGCTTCTTAAGTTGTTTAGACACATAAGCAGCAACTTTACCTTCTTACATCAACAAACACCCCAAACCAGTATATGAAATATCACTATAAATCATGAACTCTTTCACCGGCTAAGGTTGGATTAAAATTGGTGCATGAGTCAAAACCAATTTGAGCTTCTCAAACCTCGCTTGCTACTCAACAACCCAAACAAATGGAATATTCTTGCATAGTAACTTAGTCAAATGTGCTACTATCAAAGAAAACCCCTCCACAAACCTTTGATAATATCCACCCAAACTCAAAAAAAAATCTAAAGCTTAGTCACATTTTGAGGCTACTTCCAATCTAGAATAGCCTCTATCTTCTTAGGATCCACTCGAATACCCTCGGCAGAAACCACGTGCCCAAAAAACATAACCTCACCCAACCAGAACTCACATTTACTTAGTTTAACATATAGTTCTTTTTCCCGAAGAATCTGAAGAACCGTATGAAGATGCTTTCCATGCTCCTCATCGGTCTTAAAATAAACCAAAATGTCGTTGATAAACACAACGATGAACTGATCCAAATATGGCTGAAAAACTAGTTTCTTAAAATCCATGAACGCTGCCGGAGCATTAGTCAATCCGAAAGGCATAACAAAGAACTCATAATGACCACAACGAGTCTTGGAAGCAGTTATGTACAGCGGCCTCCTTAACTTTCAACTGATGATACCCAAGATGAAAACCAATTTTTGAAAACACAAAATCCCCACGAAACTAATCAAATAGATCATCGATCCTCAAAAATGGGCATTTATTCTTTATCATCAATTTGTTCAACTGACGATAATCCACACACATCCTCATTTATCCATCTTTTTTCTTAACAAAAATAACTGGTGCTCCCTATGGAGGCACACTGGGTCGAATAAATCCTCTATCCAAAAATTCATGAAGTTGCAACTTAAGTTCCTTTAATCGATATTGAGTGACGGACATCGGAGCACTACCTAGTAGTAAATCAATCCCAAACTCGACCACTCTATCTAGAGGTAATCCCAGTAACTTCTTAAAAAAATGTTCTAGAATCCTTCACCGTGCGAATTTCCTCCATAGCTGAACTCACACTACTCATGTCATGCACACATACCAAATATGCTTCACAACCTTTACGGATTAGCTTTTTAGGTACTAAAGCGGAGGTCACATTGGATAAAAAAATATCAAAGTTCCCCAACTAACACAACCTCCTCATCCTTACCAACGTTGAAGGTCACTTTTTTGTCTCACAATCCAGCCCTACTCGATGCTCCACCAACCAACTCATTCCCAAAATCAAGTCAAATTCCCCAAACGACAACTCCATCAAATTAGTAGAGAAAACATACCTCTGAACCTCAAGCGAACACCTCCTTTATACCTTACTAACTTGAATAGATTGACTTAGAGGACTAATCACAGAAAGTTCACAACTAGTGCATTCTGCCACAATCCGTAGATTTCCCACTACACTACTAGATACATAGGAATGTATAGAACCACGATCAGTAAAACAAAATAAGGAAAAGTATGGATAACAAAGTACCTACAATTATATTCGCAGCATCTCTATTTTTATGGCACCTCGCCACATAAACCAAGGCTGCCTGCGTAGCCTAAGCCTGACTTGCACCTCTGTCCGATGCTTTCAGACCACGACCTTTACCGTTGCCCCCTCGTATCTGACCCCAACCTCTAGCAGGCTACTGACCAACCCTCGAAGGTAGAATTTGGACCTTGAACTAGAGCCCGTTTAGGCTTAACCATAAGAGGACACTCAATGATCTTATACCCCACTGTCCCACACCTAAAGCAAGCCTAAGTCCTCCTCCAACACTCACTTGGATGGCATCTATTACAATACCCACATATCAGAACCTGCTCAGCTCTAACAACTGGTTCAACTTTAGCAACTGGCTCTACATGTGGAGGTCTATCAAATCTGGCCTATTTTATGGGCCGCTAAGAAGAACTAGAAGGACACAAATACCTCTTGTTTTTGTTCTTTCTTTTCTCTCGTTCCCTCTTCTCGTGCTCAAGGTGCTTAACCTTCTCTGCTATCTTTGCCTTATCCACTAAGGCTGAAAAAACCTACTCCCTTTAAGGAGCTATCAAAACTTTGAGATCATACTTCAAACTCTCTTCAAAACGTATGTTCTTCTTATAATCATTAGTAACTAGCCCTCGAGCATACCTACTTAATCGTTAAAACTTGACCTCAAACTTGGCCACTAACCTATCCCCTTGAATTAGTCTCATAAACTCGCGTCTATGAGCCTTAATATAACTTGCTCCAATGTATTTAACTTGGAAGGTACTCTAGAAGTAATCCCATGTCATTTGCTCAGGCTGAGTTCCCTCCTGCATAGTTAACCACCACTGATATGCTTCATCGCATAGTAGGGATACTGCACCCTTCACTTTTTGCTCGGGGGTGCAGTCTAAGTCATTCATTATCCTTTTTGTGGCATTTAGAAAATATTCATCCATAGTCGGGGCAACCCCAAAAACACCCCTAAATAATTTAGCTCCATTGGACCGGATTCATTCAATAATCGACCCTTGGCTCCCTGATCTTGAATGGGTCCTAGCGACCCTCTCCCAAACTCTCAACATTGCCTAAGGCAGTGCGTCATCCTCGGTAGTCTGAACCGCAGACTCGGTCTCAATAGTCGAAATTCCTATCATCTCACTCATATCTAACTAGAGCAAACTGTCTATTGAAAAAGGCTCAGCTCGAGCCCCCCAAAGGCGACCACCGCGTCCATAGGTACTATGTTCACGAGAACCACGAGTGCTCATTGTCTTATCTACAAATTTTCAAGAGTTTTATGAATTCAGATTATGTTTCAAACCTTAATCTTAAAGTTTTATCGTAATATTTATCAAAATATAAAGTGATTTACTACACTACAGTCTCTAAAGGCCACTTCTTATACTAACGTATCACATGCAAAATGTCTCTAAAATATAACTAAATATTAGAGTTCTTACTTGGATTGGCGTTGGATTCTCGATTTCACTTATCAAAATTTTTATAAATCATTTCAATAAAATTCCAATTCAAATAAGAATTTATTTCTTAAAGCCTAGTTTTGTAATATGGCTCTAATACCACTAAATGTAACACCCCATATTCGGCCTAGACGTTACAGTTAGATTATGGAGGTTACAACATTCAAGCAAAAGAAACAAATGTTTAATTTTATTGAAAACCCATTTCAGTAGAAAGAAAAGTACGTAATTAGAATAACTTTCTGAAAGCATAGCAATTTTCTAAAAGTACAACTTATATCATTTTACTAAAATCAAAACCAACTTATTGGTACATTTGTGAGATAAATCACTTTGAAAATTTCAGTTAGACTTGCAGCAAAAAACTGTACCATGTATCGTTTGAAAAATCGTGATCACTATAGCAAAACAAACTTTTAGCGGCGTTTTTTTAGGCCTTTAGCGACGCTTATAAGCGCCACAAATAGTATTTGCGGCGCTTTTAAAAGCGCCGTAAAAAATGCCGCTAAAACAAACGCCGCAAACTTTAGCGGCGTTTATGAGAAAAAAACGCCGTTAAATGACATAACTTTTAGCGGCGCTTTCCCCAAAAACGCCGCTAAAGGTCATGACTTTTAGCAGCGCTTTCCCCAAAAACACCGCTAAAGGTCATGGCTTTTAGCGGCGCTTTCCCCAAAAACACCACTAAAGGTCATGGCTTTTAGCGGCGCTTCCCCAAAAAACGCCGCTAAAAGTCATGGGTTTTAGCGGCGCTTTCCCCAAAAACGCCTCTAAAAGTCATAGCGTTTAGCGACGCTTTTCCAAAAAACGCCACTAAAGAGCATGAAAAATTAAAAAATAAAAAAATATTATAAAAACGCCACATACTATTAGATGTTCATTTCCAATATACATTTTAATATTATTGAATAAAGTAAAGCCTATTTTAGGCACTAACTGATTGCAAATAACACACTAACTGATTGAATAAAGTAAAGCCTATTTTACATTTTAATCGGATTAACTTTTTTAAACATGGGATTGCAAATAACACAGTTAAAAACTCTGGTGAAAATCTCATGGCCCTATTGAATAAAACCTCAATTGTCACTGGTCCAACATTTAAAATATATCTTATAAATTCATCTAGTTTCTCAAAGTGAGCAGAGAAAACTTCCTCTGCCAAATTCTTTATCACCTTTGCCCTTGGATCATAGTTTTTGTATACACGGTGGCCAAAACTAGACATTTTCCGCTTCCTGAAGAAAAGAATATATATGCAAAAATAAATATTAAGAAATTAAATATTAATTTTAAGCTTATTTTCTCGATTCTTTCTCTTACTCCATTAAAATCAAATAAAAGTAAACATAAAATAATTAAGAACTTAAATAGCACAATTCAAAAGGAAAATTATCACAAATAAATTGAAATTTATGCACTTCTCAAGTATCAAGAAAGTTTATAATATATTATTATTTGATAAATTGACAATACAAATCTTTTAACTTCACAAACGAAATTAAGAAATCGTCAATTTATATTTCTTTAAAATATTAATCAAATACAACATGATTATTTTTAACCTCGTTTATCGAGTTAAAAAACTCCACCTATGAAATAATTATAGGAGACATATCAAGCAAGGATATTCAATTTAATTGTGATTATACATAAGTATCAAATTATTAATAATTAAAAAAAAGATAAAGAAAAATCATAGTAAGCTAAAGGAGAAATATCGTTATCCAAATCCCATAGGTTTTGTATTATCAAAAGCATATCAAGCAACAAGATATTTTGAAAGGAGAAATATCATTATCCAATTTCCATAGGTTCTATATTATCCAAATTTATTCATGTAGACATTAAATTTTAATTAGTTAAAAGGTGAGTTCTTAAAACAATGTGTATTAAATTTTATTACCTAATAAACACAATAAGAAACCAACATTGATAATTGATATGATCAAGGCAATCAAAACTTCTAGGTGTCTTCCGAAGTTGAATTGAGAACTTGGGGTAGTTGAACAACAACAAAGGGATAATCGATATAGAACTCACCAAACAGATTTGGTAATCAGATAATGCTTGCTATAACAATCTATGTTGCTTCAACTCATTTTTTCTCTAAAGTACTCATGTACGCCACTTGTATTTGATAGATTCAAATATGGGGTATAGGAGTAGATTCCTAAAGTAGTCCCGAGTCCAAGTATAGAAGATAATAACTTGGCAACCATCATAGTAAACTATCTAAGAATGATGTAAAGCGAGTTGTGCACATTAGGTGAAATCCTTTAGTAATAGTTCCAAAGAACTGCAACCGAGTCACGAAGATCACAATGACCAAAAACAACACAGAAGCCCATATCATAGTGAGAAGCATGACGGTTGACCTCGCTAGCAACCCATTCCTACTAAGACCGATCTTGAGTCAAATTTGAGTCTTTGTTAGTATTTAACTTCGCTTTAAAATGAAATATCCAATGTCTTAAAACAATTTGAGTCTTTGCAATTCCAAAGCAAATAGGCCCACTTGTCCAATATTTTGATAAAAATCAAAACTACAGTTAAAAGATAGTTTTGATAGATGTCAAAATATACAATTATGGAGAACAGAATATACAATTAGATGTCAAAATATATACTTAACTATAAAGAAAACTCAACATCAAGGAAACAATTATGGAGAGAAACCATGTACGATAACCCATATATAAATATAAACAAGTCTCGTTACAAATAGTTTACTAAAAATGAACTTATATTTCTTGTGTAACCCTCCAACCTTAATTAAATAATTAGAATATTTCACTTCGTTAGTAAACTCAGTCCACTACAGCTTCGTAATGGGAACAGACACCATTTCTTTCCACCACTCTACCATCACTCACCCACTTCCAAAATAAATAAACTACAAAATGAATGATGAATCCAATGAAAGTTGACCCTCAAAACCCAACTCAACATTGTCTTATCCAACATATCATTTAAAATCCTGTTATATTCCGTTGCATGTTTAATTTATTATTGAAAATTAACTTCAATTATGTTGTTCTCGACTCTATTCGGTCTTTTCCTGTTTTGCATAAAACAAAAATCTCCAAGGAATTTAATATTTATATACACATATATATACGTTTACGTATATATATGTGCTGAAAAACAGAATATGAACAAGTAAAATTTGCATGGACGGACCAAATTTGCGTTTAATTGTTCATAGAGATCATCGACATGTTTGTTTGGACTTAAAACAATAATTTATGCAACAAATAACGAAACATAATAGCTCCAAAATTTATAACCATAATATATATACATGAATTCTTACTATGGGATCAAGCAGCCATTGGAAGTTCAAAACCCAGCAAAAGAGAGAATAAAGAAGAAAAGCAATCAGAAGGTAAACAAGGGATGGAAATGATTATGGTTAAGGATGAATCATACCAAAGAAGCCGTCGTATGAGATCCGTATATGGTGATGTTCAATCCGTAAGATGTGTTAAAAGATGAAGAAGAGACCGCTGTGATGTCAATCAAGATCTGCAACAAAATGATCAAAGCAGCAATGCTCCTACTGCTGCAATCACCGTGAAAAGAAGTTCTCGTTTTCGGGGAGTCAGCAAGCATAGATGGACAGGCAGGTATGATGCTTACATGTTGCATGATTTATCTATGTCTGGAATCGGCTCGGGGATCCTGCAGTTTACCTTGATGGGTACATCACAAGTTGTTTCACTTTTTCTAACACATATATACAACCCGAAGTCTTGTATATATTAAGGTGAAATGACAATGGTATGTTATATGAACTTTGACAGGTGCTTATGATGATGAAGAAGCTGCTGCAAGAGCATATGATTTAGCTGCACTTAAGTATTGGGGGACGTCAACTTCCACTAATTTTCCCATATGTATATCTTATATTCTTATTTAACAACTATGATTATCTTCTATTTATGTTACTCGGATTCAGTTTTCAATGTTGGATACGGATGTTGCAAGAAAAATAATGGGTTCGAGCAACATATTTTTAATTAAAATAGTATATTTGAATACCAAATCTAACTCGCTCAATGGTTTATGCAGATATCAGATTATGAAAAAGAGATTGAAGTAATGTAGACTGTAACCAAAGAGGAGTTCTTGGCCTCATTAAGAAGGTAAACCCTTGATCTATCAAATCATAAACTAATATAATTATCTAAAGGCTAAATAGTTAACATCTAATGGATTTTTCTTTGTTACAGAAAGAGCAGTGGGTTCTCAAGAGGAGTATCCAAGTACAGGGGAGTTGCAAGGTACTTTTGTTGATAATCTAGTGACCTATGCTCTTGATAAGGGCAGACAAAAATCCAAAATTTCAAAATGGTGAACCCGATCTGCTACATATTCACAGATAGAGAACACCATCTAACCCCTGAATCAATTTATCAGAACCTATATCATTCCACAAAAACAAAAAAACGCATAAGGAAGATTTAATAAGCAATATTATCCGATTAAGTAATTATCAAAAAAGTGTATAATTATGTAAAGCACATGATTTTAACAGACAATGAATGAAAGATTAATGTAAGTTTTTAACTTTAGCAGACCCATCAGTTTTGTCATTCAATAATGACCCAGAATCTGGCATTAAAATTTGCTCTGTCAGTGCATTAAAATATTTAGCTGTAGTAGCAAGACTATGTGCAATTGAATGCGGTGTAACATGTAACATCCTATATAATTGAGTATCATTATGTTGCTAAATGATAGTTCGGGTTACTTGGAGTTAGAATAAATATTATTATTTAAGTGTACTTTAGAGTAAAGAATTTTAAATGACCTTAAGACTTAAATTAATTAAAGTGCTAAAAGATGGCATAAATGAGTTAATAGCATAGTGGTGTTGGCGCCATGACTTAGATATGAGGGAGGAGGTTTGAATCTTCTAGCTTGCAACTTGAAAAATTTTATTTTTTTGCTTCCATCTATCAAGTGTCGGCCAAGAAGCAAACATGGAAAGTTTGACTTCTTTATTTTTGGTATGATGGCTAAAGGATTAAGGAAATATCTAAGTTGAGTAAAGAAATCATTAGGATAAGGTAAGTAAGGGGAACAAATGGCTTGAAATGGGGAGTGTGCTATGGAAAGAAAGGGTGGAAAAAGGTTGGCCTTTGATAGCCAAGTATGTGGACGGTTTTTGGGCAAGGGGCTGGCCAAATTTTTTGAAGACATTTAGTTGAATTAGGGGGCTAGTTAGGCATATTCTCTTCTTTGGTCATTTGTTAATTTTTCTTTTCTTTTCAAAACTTGTTTCTCTCATATTTCCTCCCCTTAGCCGAATGCCTATTGAAGAAGGTAAACAATTTTGTTTTGTTCTCTTTCTTTTGGTCATTCGGTTTTGACCATTTAGGTTTTAATTCTCTAAAAATTTCCCCCTAGTGCCGAAACCATCATCACATAGAAAACTAATTTTCTTCTTTTTCCTTCACCTTTGCCAATTGTACACAAGTCTCCAATTCCAATTCTTTGTTCATCTTTCGTTCTTGAAAAGAATCCAAACATAAACACCATATGTTCTTTTACCCTTTTTCATCTCTTTCTCTTTACAAAAAGGAATTCTCAAACAAACTTTTCCCTTTTATTTTATCCATGGCCGAATGTTAACCCAATCTTTGTCAAAAATTTCTTTCATTTTCTTTGTTCATACCGAATTATTCATACTCAATTTCTATTTCAATCGTGGATATTAGTGAAACTCTGGAAGGTAGAAACTCAAGGAGATCTTTAGAATTTTGGAACTTTGGAATCAATCTCAAGAATCAAGGTAAGGAGTTTTCTCTTAAGGATTTATATTTATTATATTAGTATAGTATTAATCGATTTCATTTTAGGGACGCTATCACTCGATCGTTTCTCAAGGAACGAAGACAAATAGTGGTAAGTCAAATCTCAAACCCTACCAAACGTTAACCATATTTCAATATTGATAGTCGGACTAATGATCGTATATCTTTAGATACTTTCAAGATAGGGCAGAAAAGGGCAGTCCATAGTCTTCAAAAGAGGGCCGGTTTCGCAAATCCCCCTAAATATAAATGAAGGGCTGTTTCGGGAATCCGGGATTTTCCACCGGGTTGCGGACCATCAACCGAGGGAAATCAATTATTTGAAGTAGTTCGTACTCCCAAGCCTTTGTATGTTAGTGGATTCTCAGCGAGCAACGAATCGATAAACGAGGAGAAACCAAAAATAGAAGTGATTCAAAATCAAAGGGGTGTTGAAGAGCGGGAAGGTTTAGTACTCACGATATCAAGGTGTGTAACTTCACACTTTTCTCGGGTTGGATGTCATTCGTGGTATTGAGTAAAATCGTAAAGACGACTAAATCGGTATAATACGTATTAATTAGTATCTCGGTGAAAAATACATGAAAACGATTAAAATTGTGAAAATTACGAAAACACCCTCGAGAAGTTAGTTGTTAATATGTAAATTTTATGTCTCGTAAAAATGGGTAAAAATATGCTAGTTAGAAAATGGGTCAAATCTTGGATAGATAGATAAATGGGCCGAAATCTCTGCTAGATCGATAAATCGGCCGAAACCTCTACTAGATCGATAAATGGGCCGAAATCTCTGCTAGATCGATAAATGGGCTGAAATCTCTGCTAGATCGATAAATGGGCCGAAATCTCTGCTAAATCGATAAATGGGCCGAAATCACTGCTAGATCGATAAATGGGCCGAAATCTCTGCTAGATTATTAAATGGGCTGAAAAGCCTGATAAATTGTTAAATGGGCCGAAAAGCCTGATAAATTGTTAAATGGGCCAAACTCTTAGCTAGATCGTAAATTGGGTTTAAGATGCTATATTGCTAAATGGGCTAAATGCTATTTTGAAATTTTGGGCCTTAACAAAAACTATAAATATTGACTCTTATGTTATTTAAGTCTTTTGATAAAATCATCATATGAACATAGACAAATTTTTGCATACATGTTGCATGGGTTGGGATTAATGATGAAGAGAAGAAAGGCCTGTTGCCAAAATCTAGTTCGGTGGCTCTGCCACAAAATAATTAAATGGCTATTTGCCTCTAGTTCGGTGGCTCTACCATAAATATTAATGGCTCAATGCCTCTAGTTCGGTGACTTTGTCACAATCTAGTTCAGTGGCTCTGCCACAAATATAAAATGGTTTAATGCCTACGATTGGTGTGATGGCGAGGTGGGTTGACTTGATCCCCACAGGTGTGATGGTTGGTATGGGGATGTGTAGTGGATGGAAATTAGGTTTGGGGTTGGGAACTTCATTTTTGCATACATATTATTAATTATATTGTTAAACCTGTTGACGGGCTCAAGCCCAAAATAATAACTTGATGATCTGGCCCAATGAATGAGTAAGTGAGTTATACACTAAGTTCTAAGTAACTCACTCCCTCAAATTTTTCATCTCAGGTAATGGAAATTGACGTGGACTTGGGCCGAGGATGACTTCGTGGAAGCCATACTACAAATAAGGGTTAATTAAACTTTGAACTTTTATTAAAGACTTTCAATAATTTACTATTATGGGTTTGATGTAATAAGGCCTCTATAAATGTTTTATGGATTTTATGTGTGGATGGATTTAAATTATGTTTTGGACTATTAATATGGGCTTATAATTATTTTGTTTTCTTAAAATAATTTGGGTTTTCAAATATATGAAATTCCTTTATCTAAATATTTAAAATTGTAAATATTTGAAACTCTTATCAAATTACTTTAAAGAATTTGACAATTTAGTATTGATGATATTTTCAACTAATGTTTTCTCATATTCATCAAATTTAAAATACTCTTTTGGTTTCTATTAAACCTTGTAATTAAAAATGATGATTTTGAAATTCCGATTCACCTTAATTATTAAGATAGTTCGATCTTTGTAACAAACCAAATCTCATATTTATGCATAGACCGGGTTTGGGGTGTTACATTTAATGGTATCAGAGCCAGTTTCAAAAACTCGGCTGTGGTTGGGTTCAACAAATAATTTCCGTAGGAAAATATTTTAATTATGTTTTAAAGATCAGTATGGCACCACAACAATCCGACACCAAGTCAAGTAAGTATTCATTGTTAAATGATTATTATGATGATGATGATATGACCATAGGAACACTCTAGAACTTTTAGGTTTAGATGTTAAAATTCGTAGAGATTGAGACTATAGGATGTGTTGCGAAAAATAACTTTATCTCTCAAATCTCATAAAATATCGTTAATAAACACTGAAACAATTTTCTGATTCATAAAACTTGTAATCAGATTAAATCGAATTAGTCATAATGAGCACTAGAGGACGTGGTCGTGGACGCGATAGACGTGGCCGTGGTAGAGGACGAGGTACTGCAACCGAGGTACCAAATCATATGCCGGAAATAGATGCACCTGCATCATTTAAGAGTGAAACGGGATCACGCGATCACATGGAAGAAGATAATGCCTTGACACAAGCGATGCTGCGAGTCCTAGAAAGGGTCACTGGAACTAGAATTGGGCCAACAACTCGTGGGTCAATTTCGGAACGACTCAAGTCAAATAATGCAGAAGTTTTTAGAGGAGTTTTGGTGTAGCTCCGAATGTGGCTGAATATTGGCTCGAAGCTGTGGAGCGAATTATGGATGATATGGAATGCACTATCAAGCAGAAACTGAAAGGAGCTGTGTCTTTGCTAAGAGACGAGGTGTATCAATGGTGGCTTACTGTTCGAGAAGGCACTGAAGCTGCACTGACTACTTGGAAATTCTTTAAAGCTGCCTTTCAAGGGAAATATGTTGAAACGAGTTATGTGGACGCCCGAAGGAAGGAATTTCTGAATCTTGTCCAAGGCAGTAAGACAGTTGCAGCATATGAGGCTAAGTTTTTACGCTTGAGTCGCTACGCTGGACAATAGTATCAACAGATCATGAACGTTGTGTGCGATTCGAGGATGGGTTGAATGATGAATTGAGGGTTCTGATTGCCCCACAACAAGTTAGAACTTTTTCCACGCTTGTGGAGAAGGCTAAGATAGCCGAGGAGGCTAAGAACTCAGAACGTCAAAATCGGGAAAGATTTAGAAACAAGAGAGAGACACAGCAGTCGGGTTCTTCAAAGAGATTTTAGAAGAGGCCTCGGAATGATGAATCAGCTCAAGGTAGAGCACTTGTAACTAATAATCAAGGTCGAGATTGTGCTGAATGTGGAAAAAGGCATTCTGGAGAGTGTTGGAGGAAAATGGGTGCTTGTTACAAATGCGGTTCAATGGATCATCAGTATAGAAATTGCCCTCGACGTATGGATACGACTCAAGAAGTTTGAAATAATAATGCACAGTCGGCTAGAGGTACTTAGCAGCCACCGAGAGGTCGTGGACCAGGTCGTGGTGGTAATGGGGCTGGACGTGGACAAGGAGCACCGGGTCGAGGCAATGGTCCCAGAGGAAACACGGATGCAAGACAGCCAGGACTGGTCTATGCAGTTAGACACCGCGAGGATGGCAATGCACCTGATGTAATAACTGGTACGTTCTTCATATTCGATGTACCTATTACTGCCTTAATAGATATTGGTTCTACCCACTTGTATGTTGCTAGCGCCATATCTGGAAACCTAAATCTAGAATCTAAAATTACCGATAGTGAGATAACAGTAATTAGTCCTTTAGCACAGTCGATAATTGTAAATAAACTGTTTAGAGACGTACCCTTAGAAATTCAAGAGGAGGTGTTCTTGGCGAATTTGATGGAATTGTCTTTCGGTGAGTTCGACCTCATTCTGGACATGGATTGGTTGGTTAAACATCGGGTGCCTTTGGATTGTGCTGAAAAACGGATGACAATAAGAACCTCGGATGATAAGGAAGTCATAATGATTGGTGAACGAAGGAACTACTTGGCAAACGTGGTATCGGCATTGAAGGTAGAAAAGTTGGTGCGAAAAGGGTATGGAGCATTCCTAGCCTTTATTTGTGCTATGGATGCCAAAGAGTTATCTGTGGATGATGTGAGAACGGTGAAGGAATTTCCAGATGTATTTCCCAAAGAACTTACTGGTATACCTCCAGATCGGGAAGTAGAATTTGGTATCGAGCTTATGCCCAGTACAGCTCCAGTGTCCATTGCTCCTTATAGAATGGCACCGAAGGAGTTGGCAAAGCTTAAAGCTCAAATTCAAGAATTGCTGGATCGGGATTTATACGACCGAGTGTGTCTCCGTGGGGAGCACCAGTTTTGTTCGTCAAGAAGAAGGATGGATCGATGCGTATGTGCAATGATTACAGACAATTGAATAAATTGATGATCAAGAATAGGTATCCTTTGTCGAGAATTGATAACCTGTTTGATCAATTGAAGGGAGCTTCAGTTTTCTCCAAAATTGATTTGAGATCAGGCTATCACCAACTTAAGGTGAAAAAAGCAGATATATTTAAGACGGCATTTAGAACTCGTTATGGACATTATGAATTTGTAGTGATGCCGTTTAGATTAACCAATGCACCAGTCGCATTTATGGACATGATGAACCGAGTCTTTCAACCATACTTAGATCGGTTTATGGTAGTGTTCATAGATGACATTTTGGTTTATTCAAGAAATGATGAGGAGCATGACACGATTTATGTATTGTATTGCGATTACTTACGTGATAAGCAACTTTATGCCAAATTCAAGAAATGCAAATTTTGGCTAAAGGAAGTGACTTTCTTGGGTCATGTGGTATCACCAAGGAATAAGGGTGGATCCTCGAAAGATTGAGGCTATTTTGGATTGGAAACCACCAACATCGTGAGTGAAATTGAGTTTTTGGGATTGGTGGTTATTATAGACGCTTTGTTGAGGGTTTTCGTTGATTGTCGCACCCTAACTAAACTATTGCGAAAGGAGTTTCAGATAATTGGACTAAAAATAACAGGAGAGTTTTGAGAAATTGAAGAAGATTCGACTAAGCTCCAGCTTTAATTCAAATTTGAGGTCGGAAAGGAATTCACTGCTTATTGTGATGCGCCTCACACGGTCTGGGTTGTGTGCTGATGCAAAATGGAAAGGTGGTGGCTTATGCTTCTCGTCAATTAAGACCGCACGAAGTAAACTACCCTACTCATGATTTGGAGTTAGCTGCAGTGGTTTTTGCTTTAAAGATTTGGAGGCACTATCTCTACGGTGAGAAGTCTATTATCTACACAGATCACAAGAGTCTTAAGTACCTCCTTACCCAAAAGGAGTTGAATTTGAGACAAAGAAGATGGGTAGAATTATTAAAGGATTATGATTTCTCAATCGAATATCATACTGGAAAGGCTAACGTGGTTGCTGACGTGTTAAGTCGTAAGGCAGTATCTGATTTGAGAGCATTGTTTGCTCATTTAAGTTTGTATGAAGATGGTAGTCTGTTAGCAGAACTTCAGGTGAAGCCTCTGTGGTTAGAACAAATCGTGAAAAGCGGACATCGATAAAAAGTTGGGACTTTTATTCCAAAGAGGTTGAAAGAGGTGAAATCGAGGATTTTGGTATAAACACGGATGGAGTCTTGTGTTTTTCGTGGAAGGGTTTGTATGCCTAAAGACTCGTAATTGAGGCAATGATTTTACGGAGGCGATAATAGCCTTATGCTATGCACCCCCGAGGAAATAAGATGTATCGAGATCTCCGTGAACAATATTGGTGGCCAGGGTTGAAGCGTGAGATTTTTGAGTTTGTAGGAAAATGTTTGACTTGCCAGCAAGTGAAGGCGGAGCATCAATTACCGTCAGGTTTGTTACAACCAGTAAAGATTCCTCTTTGGAAATTGGAGCGGATAACTATGGATTTTGTTAGTGGGTTACCTTTAACACCTACTAAGAAAAATTTCGTATGGGTAGTAGTTGATCGTTTGATGAAGACTGCTCATTTTCTCCCAGTTCGTACGGATTATTCGTTGTAGAAATTGGCAAAGCTGTATGTATCCGAAATCGTGAGGTTGCATGGGGCACCAGTGTCTATTATATTAGACAGGGATCCTAGATTTACATCACGATTTTGGAAAGCTCTGTATGAAGCCTTGGGGACAAAGTTGAATTTCAGTACGGCTTTTCATCCTCAGTCTGATGGTCAGTCGGAGAGGGTAATTTAGATATTGGAAGCATTGTTAAGGGGATGTGTGATCGACTTCAGAGGTAGTTGGGAGGATTTTCTACCATTGGCTGAATTCGCGTATAACAATAGCTATCAGTCTAGCATTCAGATGGCACCCTATGAGGCATTGTATGGTCGTAGGTGTCGTACTCCTACTTGTTGGACTGAATTGAGCGAACCGCAGACGTTGGGTCCTGAGATGATATCTGAAACAAAGGAAAAGGTAAAAGTTATTCGAGCACGGTTAAAGGAAGCCTCAGATAGACAGAAGTCGTATGCAGACCTGAAGCGAAAGGATATCGAGTGTGCTGTGGGAGATCAGGTCTTTCTGAAGGTCTCACGTTGGAAGAAAATTTTCAGATTCGGAAAGAAGGTCAAGTTGAGCCCTAGGTTCATCGGGCCATATCGTGTGATGAAGCGTGTTGGTCCAGTGGCTTATCAGATTGAATTACCTCCGAAATTAGGTCAAATTCATAATGTTTTCCATGTTTCCATGCTGAGACGCTATAGATCGGATCCATCTCATATAGTACCGGTTGAGGAAGTGGAATTAAATTAAGACTTGTCTTTTGAAGAAGAACCAATGGAAATTTTAGACCGGATGTTAAGGTGCTAAGAAAGAAGATCGTGCCATTGGTCAAAGTTTTATGGCGAATCACGAGTGGAGGAAGCTACGTGGGGCTGAGGAAGCTATTCAAAGAATATCCTCACCTCTTTAATCGTAAATTTCGAGGACGAAATTTTCTTTAAGGGGTAGAATTGTAACATCCTAAATAATTGAGTATCATTATGTTGCTAAATGATAGTTCGGGTTACTTGGAGTTAGAATAAATATTATTATTTAAGTGTACTTTAGAGTAAAGAATTTTAAATGACCTTAAGACTTAAATTAATTAAAGTGCTAAAAGATGGCATAAATGAGTTAATAGCATAGTGGTGTTGGCGCCATGACTTAGACATGAGGGAGGAGGTTCGAATCTTCTAGCTTGCAACTTGAAAAATTTTATTTTTTTTGCTTCCATCTATCAAGTGTCGGCCAAGAAGCAAACATGGAAAGTTTGACTTCTTTATTTTTGGTATGATGGCTAAAGGATTAAGGAAATATCTAAGTTGAGGAAAGAAATCATTAGGATAAGGTAAGTAAGGGGAACAAATGGCTTGAACTGGGGAGTGTGCTATGGAAAGAAAGGGTGGCAAAAGGTTGGCCTTTGATAGCCAAGTATGTGGACGGTTTTTGGGCAAGGGGCTGGCCGAATTTTTTGAAGACATTTAGTTGAATTAGAGGGGCTAGTTAGGCATATTCTCTTCTTTGGTCATTTGTTAATTTTTCTCTTCTTTTCAAAACTTGTTTCTCTCATATTTCCTCTCCTTAGTCGAATGCCTATTGAAGAAGGTAAACAATTTTTGTTTTGTTCTCTTTTCTTTTGGTCATTCGGGTTTTGACCATTTAGGTTTTAATTCTCTAAAAATTTCCCCCTAGTGCCGAAACCATCATCACATAGAAAACTAATTTTCTTCTTTTTCCTTCACCTTTGCCGATTGTACACAAGTCTCCAATTCCAATTCTTTGTTCATCTTTCGTTCTTGAAAAGAATCCAAACATAAACACCATATGTTCTTTTACCCTTTTTCATCTCTTTCTCTTTACAAAAAGGAATTCTCAAACAAACTTTTCCCTTTTATTTTATCCATGGCCGAATGTTAACCCAATATTTGTCAAAAATTTCTTTCATTTTCTTTGATCATATCGAATTATTCATACTCAATTTCTATTTCAATCATGGATATTAGTGAAACTCTGGAAGGTAGAAACTCAAGGAGATCTTTAGAATTTTGGAACTTTGGAATCAATCTCAAGAATCAAGGTAAGGAGTTTTCTCTTAGGGATTTATATTTATTATATTAGTATAGTATTAATCGATTTCATTTTAGGGACGCTATCACTCAATCGTTTCTCAAGGAACGAAGACAAATAGTTGTAAGTCAAATCTCAAACCCTATCAAACGTTAACCATATTTCAATATTGATAGTCGGACTAATGATCGTATATCTTTAGATACTTTCAAGATAGGGCAGAAAAGGGCAGTCCATAGTCTTCGAAAGAGGGGCGGTTTCGCAAATCCCCCTAAATATAAACGAAGGGCTGTTTCGAGAATCCGAGATTTTCCACCGGGTTGCGGACCATCAACCGAGGGAAATCAATTATTTGAAGTAGTTCGTACTCCCGAGCCTTTGTACGTTAGTGGACTCCCAGCGAGCAACGAATCGATAAACGAGGAGAAACCAAAAATAGAAGTGATTCAAAATCAAAGGGGTGTTGAAGAGCGGGAAGGTTTAGTACTCACGATATCAAGGTGTGTAACTTCACATTTTTCTATGGTTGGATGTCATTCGTGGTATTGAGTAAAATCGTAAAGACGACTAAATCGGTATAATACGTATTAATTAGTATCTCGGTGAAAATATATGAAAACGATTAAAATTGTGAAAATTACAAAAATGCCCTCGAAAAGTTAGTTGTTAATATGTAAATTTTATGTCTCGTAAAAATGGGCCGAAAAATATGCTAGTTAGTAAAATGGGCCGAAATCTTGGATAGATAGATAAATGGGCCGAAATCTCTGCTAGATCGATAAATGGGCCGAAATCTCTGCTAGATCGATAAATGGGCTGAAATCTCTGCTAGATCGATAAATGGGTCGAAATCACTGCTAGATCGATAAATGGGCCGAAATCTCTGCTAGATTGTTAAATGGGCCGAAAAGCCTAATAAATTGTTAAATGGGCCAAACTCTTAGCTAGATCGTAAATTGGGTTTAAGATGCTAGATTGCTAAATGGGCTAAATGCTATTTTGAAATTTTGGGCCTTAACAAAAACTATAAATATTGACTCTTATGTTATTTAAGTCTTTTGATAAAATCATCATATGAACATAGACAAATTTTTGCATACATGTTGCATGGGTTGGGATTAATGATGAAGAGAAGAAAGGCCTGTTGCCAAAATCTAGTTCGGTGGCTCTGCCACAAAATAATTAAATGGCTATTTGCCTCTAGTTCGGTGGCTCTGCCACAAATATTAATGGCTCAATGCCTCTAGTTCGGTGACTTTGTCACAATCTAGTTCATGGCTCGCCACAAATATAAAATGGTTTAATGCCTCACGATTGGTGTGATGGCGGGGTGGGTTGACTTGATCCCCACAGGTGTGATGGTTGGTACGGGGGTGTGTAGTGGATGGAAATTAGGTTTGGGGTTGGGAACTTCATTTTTGCATACATATTATTAATTATATTGTTAAACCTGTTGACGGGCTCAAGCCCAAAATAATAACTTGATGATCTGGCCCAATGAATGAGTAAGTGAGTTATACACTGAGTTCTAAGTAACTCACTCCCTCAAATTTTTCATCTCAGGTAATGGAAATTGACGTGGACTTGGGCCGAGGATGACTTCGTGGAGGCCATACTACAAATAAGGGTTAATTAAACTTTGAACTTTTATTAAAGACTTTCAATAATTTACTATTATGGGTTTGATGTAATAAGGCCTCTATAAATGTTTTATGGATTTTATGTGTGGATGGATTTAAATTATGTTTTGGACTATTAATATGGGCTTATAATTATTTTGTTTTCTTTAAATAAGTTGGGTTTTCAAATATATGAAATTCATTTATCTAAATATTTAAAATTGTAAATATTTGAAACTCTTATCAAATTACTTTAAAGAATTTGACAATTTAGTATTAATGATATTTTCAACTAATGTTTTCTCATATTCATCAAATTTAAAATTCTCTTTTGGTTTCTATTAAACCTTGTAATTAAAAATGATGATTTTGAAATTCCGATTCACCTTAATTATTAAGATAGTTCGATCTTTGTAACAAACCAAATCTCGCCTTTTTGCATAGACCGGTTTGGGGTGTTACATAACATGACAAAAAGACAATTGCAATTGTTTAAGAACACCAAGCACCTAGATAGTAAAGCACACTCACCAATGATTTTGACAATTGCAAGTCCTCGATGGCTCCATAAATATGAACAGAATTCAAACAGAAACGACATGTTGGAAGCATATAGTCTAAAACTAGAAGCATAGAACAGGGAACTCCAAAGGAGATATAAATCGATATGGAAGTCAAAGCAACAAAACAAGGCGCCCACGCTCATTCTACAAGATTTGCTTATCTATGGAAAATCAACTTACAGATCGCTTTTTGGAAACTCATTACCATCACTTGCTTCCACCATGTTCACCAAACAACTTGTCTCGAATCCTACATGAAGTGTTCACTGCCAAAGAAAATAACTTCAAAAGGCGTAAACAAATAAAAGCTCACCCAATGTCATGTCCATTTTCTTTTCTCATGAGGGCAATTGCTTCACTCGTAAGAGGTTTAGCGACCATCCGACAAAGTAAAATGTAATTAACCCACAACAATTTATGGAAGTATTTAGAAATAAAAGCAAAACAAAGTACATATTTATTTTTTTTAAAACAGCTCAACCTCAAGAGACGAAACACACAAACATGATAAATAATCTCCACGAGAAAATTTTATACACGTACGTGGTATTGAGTAAGTTAGATTTAAGAAAACCCTAAGATTTTTGGGATTTCTTCAAAGGTAGCAAAAGAATCTTCCATCTAAATCAGGAAAAATAACTGGGAAAAGAAAATTTCAACAAACAAACAATACAGAAACCGAATTGCAGATGATATGCGATGGATTCAATAAAGAAATAAAAGGATTTGAAGAGAGAAACGTACAAATTAAGAAAAGAGAGAATTAGCAACGATCTAGGATAAGAAAAGCGAAACGAACTCAAAACTTGGTTGAAACTGGAGATATGGTTAGGGTTTTTCGAAATCACTTGTTGGAACCAGGAAATTGAAGGAGGGTATTTCAAGGCTTGCGTAAGTTAAATTTTGCGAAGCTTTACACAAAACACCAGTAGATACAATATATAAGATGATGTCGTTTTTTAAAAAATTAACACATTAGCGGTGTTTTAGGCCAAACGCCACTAATAACAAGGATTTTTTTGTGGCGTTTTAAATAAAAACGCCGTTAATTCATACCTTTTGCGTCGTTTTATAAAAAGCACCACTAATAACAAATCAAAAACGCTTTTGTTTAAATAGGTAATAATTTTTTGCGGGGTTTTTTTTTAAAACGCCACTAAATATAAAACATAAATTATTTAATAATTTTTTTCATTTTTAACAAATATATTTCTATGTTTTTACTTTCAAATTTTTCTAAGTGTCATTATTTTTTGATTAAAATAATTTATATTTTAATCAATATAATTTATATTTTAATTAAGATAAAATATTTATATTTTAAATATTCAATTAAAAATAAATTATATTTTAATTAACATTACTAGTTAGGGTTTAAGGGTTTCGATAAAGCAAAACTTTAAGGGTTTCGATAAAGCAAAACTTCTTAATGGTTTAGTTATCAATTTGTAACTTTTCATAATTAAGTCAGTTTCAAATAGTAAAATAAAATTAAATTCAAAATAAAAAATAAGAAAAATTGAAAATTAAATCGAATCAAACCGAAACGAGTGTCGATTACCCTAAATGACTTTAGAAAAAATGAATTAAATTTTATTTTAATTAATATAAAGAAATAATTAGTTAAATAATAGATCGAAGAGGAAAAAAGAGTGCATGAGCTTTCGAAAATAATACATGATGACCACTTGGATGATGGATCAGAATGCAATGAGCAATACAACATCGGCTATGGTGATGGTCTCTAACATTCGGCCATGGAAGAAATATGAAGGAAGAAATGTGTTTAAAGGATGAGAAAAATGGAGAAAGAAAGAGAATAATGATGAGAGGTTTATGATTCGGTTTTCAAAGGTAAAAGAAGAGTAAGGAATAGAGTTTGGGACAATGGTGCATTCGGCAATGAGGAAGAAAGAAGAAAAAGAAATGGCTTTTGTGTTTGATATTTTCGGCACTAGGAGAGAAGCACAAAATGAAGCACTTGAGAGGTTGGCAAAATATGACCAAATGGTCAAAATGAGAAGACAAAAAGAAGAAAAACAAAGATGTTTACCCAAAGCATCAAGCACATTCAGCTATGAGAGAAAAAGATGAAAAGAAAAGGTGTTTTGGGAGAACAAAAATGACCAAATGGGATTACACACTAACTATACATCCTTACCAAAGTCTACCACAAAAATTCGGCCACCCCCTAGTCCACAAAACTGTCCAAGTTCATGGACAAGCTTGGCCATTCCAACTTTCCAAAACACATCCCTTAAGAAGTGCCTTGTGTTCCCCCTAGATTCCATAAGTTTAAGATTTCTTTCCCCAAGTTCCATGCTTACCTTAACCATTATCCACCTTGCCATAAAAGAAATAGTCCAGCCTTACCAAAAAAAAGGCTTGACCGACACATGCTATAAAGGTGCAAAAATAAAAGTCACCAAAATGCAATCCATGGTATTCGAACCTCTCCCCTCAAGCAACACTTATGGCGCCAACTCCACTTTACTACTAGCTCATCTTGTGCTAGTTTTTGACACTTAATTTTCCTTAAACATCAAGGTCACTTGATCCACTTCAATAAACTACTCATTACTAAAATTTATTCTAATTCTGAATAAATCCTGAGCCTTCTCAAGACTATATTAAGAACACAAATTGAATCATTCACAAGCTAAGCACCAAAAACATGCAACATATCGATACTCAATTTTTAGGATGTTATAATCCTACCCCCTTAAAGAAAATTTCGTCCTCAAAATTTACCTGGTTAAAAGAGGTGAGGATATTATTGCCGAATTGCATCCTCAGGCTCCCACGTAGCTTCCTCCGCTCTGTGATTACGCCATAGAACCTTAACCAACAGTACAGTCTTCTTTCTTTGCACCTTAACATCACGGTCTAAGATTTTCACTGGTTCCTCCTCGAAAGATAAGTCTGGCCTTAACTCCACTTATTCTACCGGTACTATGTGAGACGGATTCGATTTATAATGCCTCAGCATAGAAACATGGAAGACACTATGAATCTGACTCAACTCCAGAGGTAATTTAAGATGATAGGCCACTGGTCCTACACGCTTCAACACACGGTACGGTCCAATGAACCTAGGGCTCAACTTGCCCTTCCTTCCAAATCTGAAAATCTTCTTCCAAGGTGAGACTTTCAGAAAGACCTGATCTCCCACTGCAAACTCAATATCCTTAAGTTTTAGATCTGCATACGACTTTTGTCTATCCGAAGCTTCCTTTAACCGCACTCGAATCACCTTTACCTTTTCTTCCGTCTCAGATATCAATTCAGACCCAACAACCGCTGTTCCCTAATTCACCCAACAAGTAGGGTACGACACCTCACGATCAGATAAAGCTTCATAGGGCGCCATTTGGATATTGGATTGGTAACTGTTATTATACGTGAACTCTGCCAACAATAAGAAATCCTCCCAACTACCTCTGAAGTCGATCACACAACCCCTTAACATGTCTTCCAAAATCTGAATTACTCTTTCTGACTGACCATCTGACTGAGGATGAAAAGCCGTACTAAAGTTTAACTTTGCTCCCAAAGCCTCATGTAAAGCTTTCCAAAATCATGATGTAAACCTAGGATCCCTGTCTGAAATAATAGACACTGGTACCCCATGCAACCTCACGATCTCAGATACATACAGCTTAGCCAACTTCTGCAGTGAGTAATCCGTACGAACTGGTAGAAAATGAGTAGTCTTCGTTAATCGATGAACTACTACCCAAACAGAATCTTTCTTTGTAGGTGTTAAGGGTAACCCACTAACAAAATCCATCGTTATCCACTCCCATTTCCATAGAGGAATCTTTACCGGTTGCAATAATCATGATGGTAATTGATGTTCTGCCTTCACGTGTTGACAAGTCAAGCACTTACCCACAAAATCAGTAACCTTTCTCTTCAACCCTGGCCACCAATATTGCTCACGGAGATCCCGATACATCTTATTTCCTCTGGGGTGCATAGCGTAAGGGCTACCATGCACCTTTCGTAAAATCATTTGTCTCAAATCTGAATCCATGGGCATACAAACTCTTCCACGAAAACACAGCATGCCATCCTTGTTCAATCCAAAGTCCCCTATTATACCACTTTTAACTTGTTGCATTAAAGGACCCAATTTTTCATCTGATAACTGCTTTTCCTTGATTTGATCTAACTACAATGGCTTCACCTGAAGTTTCGCTAGTAGACTGACATCCTCATACAAACTGAGATGAGCATACATTGCTCTTAACTCTGATACTACCTTACGACTCAACGCGTCTGCCACCATGTTACCCTTTCCAGGATGGTACTTGATTGAGACCACCCATCTCTGTCATCTCAAGTTCAACTCCTTTTAGGTAAGGAGGTACTTAAGACTCTTATGGTTCGTATAAATGATCGACTTCTCACCGTAGAGATAGTGCCTCCAAATCTTTAAAGCAAATACCACCGCAACCAACTCCAAGTCATGAGTAGGATAGTTAACATCGTGCGGCCTTAACTGGCAAGAAACATAAGCCACCACTTTTCCTCCTTGCATCAACACACATCCTAAACCAGTGTGTGACGCATCACAGTAAATGATAAACTCTTTTTCAGCCTCAGGTTGATCAGTACTTTCGCTTCCGTCAAAATCTTTTTCAGTTTCTCGAAACTTTCTTGTTGTTTATCGGTCTACACATACGGTACTCCCTTTCGCAACAGCTTAGTTAGGGGTGCAGCAATCAATGAAAACCCCTCAACAAAGCGTCTACAGTAACCAGCCAAACCCAAGAAACTCTGAACCTCAGCCACTGACTTTGGTGGTTTCCATTCTAACACAGCCTCTACCTTCCGAGGATCAACTCTTATTCCTTCGGCTGACACCACATGACCTAAGAAAGTCACTTCCTTCAACCAAAATTTGCATTTACTGAATTTGGCATAAAGTTTCTTATCTCGCAAAATTTGCAACACAATGCCCAAATGTGAGTCATGCTCTTCCTCATTCCTCGAATATACCAAGATATCATCTATGAACACCACTATGAACCGGTCTAAATAGGGTTGAAAGACTCTGTTCATCATGTCCATAAATGCAGCTGGTGCATTGGTCAAACCAAACGGCATCACCAAAAACTCATAATGTCCATAACGAGTTCGGAATGCTGTCTTATAAACATCTGCCTCTTTAACCTTAAGTTGATGATAACCCGATCTCAAATTAATTTTGGAAAAAATTGAAGCTCCTCTCAATTGATCAAACAGGTCGTCGATTCTCAGCAATGGATACCTATTCTTGATCGTCAATTTATCCAACTGCCTATAATCAATGCACATACGCATCGACCCATCCTTTTTTTTGACGAACAAAATCGATGCTCCCCACGGAGACACACTCGGTCGGATAAATCCCCGATCTAACAATTCTTGAATTTGAGCTTTAAGCTCTGCTAACTCCTTCGGTGCCATTTTATAAGGAGCAATAGACATTGGAGCCATTCTGGTTAAAAGCTCGATGCCAAATTCTACTTCTCGATCTGGTGATAGACCAGGAAGTTCTTCGGGAAAGACATCTGAAAATTCTTTCACTGTTCTCACACCTTCCACCCATAATTCCTTGGCATCCCAAACACTAATGAAGGCTAGGAACGCTCCATACCCTTTTCGCACCAACTTTTCTGCCTTCAAAGAAGATACCACATTTGCCAAGAAGTTCATTCGCTCGCCTATCGTCACTACCTCCTTATCATCCACAGTCCTTATTGACATCCACTTTTCAGCATAATCCAATTGCGCCTAGTGCTTCACCAACAAATCCATGCCCAAAATAAGATCGAACTCGCTGAAAGGCAATTCCATCAAATCCACTAAAAATATTTTTCTTTGGATTTCTAAGGGCATGTCTCTAAAAAATTTATTCACGATTACAGACTATTCTAAAGGACTAATTATCGTCATCTCTCTATCGGTAATCTCAGATCTAATATTCAGGTTTCCAGATATCGCACTAGCAATATACGAATGGGTAGACCCAATATCTATCAAAGCAGTAACAAGTACATCAAAGAAGAAAAACGTACCAGTTATCACATCAGGTGCATCGCCATCTTCCCGACGCCTGACCACATAGACCAACCCCGGCTATCTTGCCTTCGCGTTACCTCTAAAGCCATTACCTTGACCCGGTGTACCTTGACCACGTCCAACACCATTACCACCATGACCTGGTCCACGGCCTCTCTGTGGCTGTTGAGCTCCTCTGGCTGGCTGTGCATCAGGGTTACGAGCTTTCTGAGTTGGAGCAGTCTGTCAAAGGCAATTCTTATATTGATGATCCTTGGAACCACATTTATAACAACTACTAGTTCTCCTCCAAAGATTGCCCGGTGTCGCTTCCACATCGGCCACATCTCGACTCTGATTGGTAGTCACAGGTGCTCTTGAGCTGGCTCATCATTTCAAGGTCTCTTCTAGAACCTTTTAGTAGAACCTGTGTACTTAAAATCCCTCTTGCCTTTGACTCTTTCCTGGTTCTGGCGTTCTGAGTTCTTAGCCTCTTCGGCTATATTAGCTTTCTTCACAAGCGAGGCAAAAGCCTGCACTTGTTGTGGGGCTATCAATACACGTAACTCATCATTCAGCCCATCTTCAAAGTGTACACAGCGCTCATGATCAGTCGGCACTATTGTGCGAGCATAACGGCTTAAGGAATAAATTTTTCCTCTTAAGCTGCCACCGTCTTATTTTCTTGAAGCAAATTGAGGAATTCCTTCCTCCGGGCATCCACATAACTTGTCCCAACATACTTCCCTTGGAAAGCAGCTTTGAAGAAATCCCAAGTAACAAATGCAGCCTCAGTGCCTTCTCGAACAGTAAGCCACCATTGATACGCCTCGTCCCTTAACAAGGACACGGCTCATCTTAGCTTCTGCTCGGTGGTCCACTCCAAATCGTCCATGATTCTTTCTACTGCCTCGAGCCAATATTCTACAACATTCGGAGCTACACCGGAGACACCTTTAAAAACTTTGGCACCACTTGATTTAAGTCGTTCTGATATAGATCCAGGAGCTGCTGGCCCAGTTTTAGTCCCAGCGACCCTTTCTAGGACTTGCAACATTGCTTGAGTCAAAGCATTGTCCTCTCTCGTATGGTCATGTGATCCAGTCTCACTCCCAGGTGATGCAGGTGCATCTATTTTCGGCATATGACCCGACGCTTCAAACGCAACCTTAGCACCTCGTCCTCTACCACGGCCACGTCTGCCATGTCCATGTCCTCTAGTGCTCATAATGACTAATTCGGTTTAATCTGATTACAAGTTTTATGAATCAGAATACTATTTCAGTGTTTATTAATGATATTTTATGAGTTATAAGAGATAGAGTTGTTTTTGCAATCACATCCTATAGTCTCGATCTCTACCATTTTCAACACTTAAAACTAGAAGTTCCAGAGTGTTCCTATGATCATATCACAATAATAAACATTAAATATACAAATACTTACTTGACTTGGTGCCGGATGCTCGTGGTGCCATACTACCTTTAAAACATAAAGCCTAGAAATTTAAATGGTTTTTAAACAAAAACTGTTGTTGAACCCAAACCACAGTCGAGTTTTAAAACTGGGCTCTGATACCATAAAATGTAACACCCCAAACCCGGCCTATGCGTTAAGACCAGACTTGGCATGCCACACAAATCAAACATACATCTAGTCATCAATGATTTAAAGAAAACAGATTTTTAAAAACTATTTTGGAGGTGAAGTTCATCAAAAACCGAGGTTAATTTGAAATCTATGTTTTTTTTAGGGCATAAGAGTTTCAAATTTTATCTCAGAGAAATAATTGGTTAAATTTTTAAAGAAGTTTAAAACTAAATTCACAAGAGATTTGGAAACAAAATTTATAAAAGAGTTTTCACAGGCATTTTTACGAGTTTGAAATATTTAAGAAAAACCCTTTTATACTGAAAAATTAAGGAAAACATTATAAAATTAAAATAGTCCCTTTTAGTATTTAAAACATATTAAAATCCATCCATGAATAAAAATCTATAAAAATAATACTAGAGGCCTTATTACATCGCAATTGAAATAGTACTTAAATAAAAATACTTAAAAGAAGTTCAGAGTTTATATAACTCATCATTCGTAGCATGGCCTCCACTCGAAGTCAACCCCGGCCCAAGCCTCCATCAATTATCATTACCTGAGAAGGGTAAGAAAATGGGGTGAGTTACTTAGAACTCAGTGTGTAACCCACTTACCGTGTCCAGTGGGCCAAAACCATATAAGCATTTAATTGGGCTTGAGCCCATTTACAAATGTACAATATATATCAAATATAAAATGCATGTGATATGCAAATCCCAACCAAGCCTAATTTCCATCCGCTACACACCACCCATACCAACCAGCACACCTGTGGGGATCAAGTCAACCCACCCCGAACACACCAATCGCAGGCATAAAGCCATTTAAATGTTTGTGGCTGAGCCACCCAAACTAGATTGTGGCAGAGCCACCCGAACTAGATTGTGGTAGAGCCACTAGGAGTTCTCTTCAATTTCATCCCAACCCATGCAATCATGTATGCATATACAAAGCATAGCAATATTCATATAATAATTTCAACATAAGGCCCATAATACAAGTTGGCCCATTAAGCAATCTAGCAATTTGGCCCATTAATCGATCTTAACAATTTGGCCCATTAATCACATGAGGCCCTTTTCACAATTTTCACACTTGGCCAATTTATCAAATAATTCGTATGGCCCATTTGTCACATGAGGCCTTTTTCATAATTCTCACACTTGGCCAATTTATCAAATAATTCGTATGGCCCATTTGTCACATGAGGCCCAAAATATCACTTTTTAACATAATAGCCCATTAAGGGCAATTCCATAATTTCCACAACTTTAATACCGATTTAATGCATTTACATAGAAAGTTTTAATATACCGTATTTTTTGACTTTAGCAACTTTACGATTTTTATTCTAATGTTTACGGTATAATATCTAACCCATGAGATAAGTGTGAAATTACACACCTGATTACAATGAGAACTATACTTTCTCGCTCATCGATACCTAAATACGTGACACGCTTGATTAAAACTCTAATACTTAATATAAATTTATACAAAGATAAGCGATCTAGATCTTTACCCTCGGAATTTCAAACAACAACTATTGGTGGTTTCTCCCCGATTGATGGTTCATAACCCATTGAAGAACCACGAACAGTTAATGGCTCAGGAGTACGAATGACTTCAAATAATTGATTTTCACCAGAAGAGGGTCCACAACCCAGTGGAAAATCTTGGATTGCCGAAACAGCCCTTCGCTTGAATCTAGAGGGAATAGTGAATCCACCCCTCTTCTGAACACTATTCACCACTCTTTTCGACCCTATCTTGTTTGCCTCCATTGACAAAAGATTATTAGTCCTAACAATATATCGAAATTTAAGACTATTGGTTTAAAAGGGTGAATTCGGCTTACCTTAAAATTTCAAATGATTCCAAAAGAATCCCTTGAAAGTTATGATCCAAATTCGAATGATTTCAAGATAACTTCGAAGAGATAATGATTCGGCTCTCAACTAATTCACTAAAAAAATAATGTAAGAATTCATCTATGAGAATGAATGATTATTTGATTTAAAAGACTCTTCCAAGTCAACCTATAGATTAAGCCAAGGTGACCAATTAGCAAAAAGAAAACAAAGAAGATGATTCTTACCGATGGTCCAAAGTTTGAATAGAAGAAATTATTGGGAATAAATCTATGAGGAAGGGAAGATTCAGCTATGATATATATATAAAAGAAAGGAAAAAGATTCGGCTACGGTGATGGTCTCTAACATTCGGCCATGGAAGAAATATAAAGGAAGAAATGTGTTTAAAGGATGAGAAAAATGGAGAAAGAAAGAGAATAATGATGAGAGGTTTATGATTCAGTTTTCAAAGGTAAAAGAAGAGCAAGGAATAGAGTTTGGGACAATGGTGCATTCGGCAATGAGGAAGAATGTTTGATATTTTCGGCACTAGGAGAGAAGCACAAAATAAAGCACTTGAGAGGTTGGCAAAATTTGACCAAATGGTCAAAAGGAGAAGACAAAAAGAAGAAAAACAAAGATGTTTACCAAAAGCATCAAGCACAGTCAGCTATGATAGAAAAAGATGAAAAGAAAAGGTGTTTTGGGAGAACAAAAATGACCAAATGGGATTACACACTAACTACACATGCTTACCAAAGTCTACTACAAAAATTCAGCCACCCCTCTAGTCCACAAAACCGTCCAAGTTCATGGACAAGCTTGGCCATTCTAACTTTCCAAAACACATCCCTTAAGAAGTGCCTTGTGTTCCCCCTACATTCCATAAGTTTAGGATTTCTTTCCCCAAGTTCCATGATTACCTTAACCATTAGCCACCTTGCCATAAAAGAAATAGTCCAACCTTACCAAAAATAAGATAAGTCATATTCTCATGAAATTGAGCAAATTGATTAAAAGACTATTATGTCGCTCATCAAGTCCTATCAGGGAAAAATCTTGTCTTAAGTATCGAAGCGGATGACTCCCAGAAGATAAAGACATAGATATGATTGTCTTTAATAATAATATATCAAAAAGAACCTAAATAGAGTAAGTCCTAAATTCGTTTGTGGATTTTTTCACTTGTTTTCATAATGTGACTTACCTCAATCCTAAGTAAGTGATTGACTATGTGTGCTGACTTATATGTTTTGATGTATTGAAAGCCTAAGTTCAATTAGAAATAGAGTCAATGTAACCTCCCGCAACTTGACCCAGACGTTATGGCCAAATTATGGAGGTCACACTAGCCATCGAAGTGGCCCAATAAAACATTTAGTTTCGTAAAAAGTCAAAAACCAATTTTTGTTTAATTCGTTTGTCTGTCTTTTGAAGACCAAAATATGCTTCTAATGAGTTTTACCAAAATAATTATGTAAAGCCCCAAAATTTTAATTTTAATTTTTGATTTCGTGTATGTGTGACACACAATGTCTATCTGCTTGAGTGCTTATATGTTCTGGGTGTGTGTAAGAGGTCCCAAGTTTAAGCTTTACTGGGGAAAATTTTGGTATTTTTTATAAATAAAGCCTTAACCTTGTGCAAAGGGCTTAAGATTAATTGTTGATAAGTTTATATCAGAATGGGCCTGTTGTTCTGGTGGTTCAGTGGAGTGTTGGAGTATTGGAGGTCCTGTGTTCAATTCTCTGTGATAGCGTGGAGACAGTATTTTTGCTCCAATTTTGACTAAGAGTTGTGTTGGGGCAAAATTCTGAGTAGTTGTGTTTTAATGGGTTAATAGGGAGTGATTTTATGAGATAATTGGGAAGAGGTTATCAGGAAATAATCTAATTATCTTTTTGTTGCAAAAAAAAAAAAGTAGAGTTTCGGTTTTCTCTCCAATTCCCTAAACTTTTTCTGACGTTTTCTTCTTCTCCTTTTTTTTCCTTCCCCTAGTGATTCTTTCCCCTCGTTGCTGACAAAATTTCCATTATTTTTTCCCCTTATGTTTCTTTCTTTTCTTTTTGCAATTGATTTGGTTGTTCATCATTGGTTGCGCGTGTTCGGTAAGTAATGGTTTTGTCTATTGTTAATCGTTCTTGGTTAATCTCTAAAAGGGGGATTCCTTTTTGGTGTTTAGGAGTTAATCAAGGGGCTAGTGGTTTTGAATCGACGCTGTGATTGTGCAAAGTCGTGATTACTCAAGCGAACTAAGGGTTTTGCTAGGTTTTTATTCAAGTTCCTTCTGAAATTGGTTGATTAAAAATGAATTAAGTGATTAATCTGGAGATATGTTGGTCGATTTTTAGGTTCTGGAGGCTTAGGAGTGCTTACGCATCAGAAACGATACCAGGTGTGTACCTAAAACGTAGAAAATAGGATTCGGCAAAAAGCCAAAATTGTTTACTGTCGAGAAATAAGAGAAATAGGAGAAAATGATATGAATAATTGTAGAGAAAGGAAATAAGGGTGTTATAAACTTGGAAATCAACATTTTGCACTAAAATAGTTTTGGATAGTAGCAGTAATCTAACTTTGAAAAATCATCCAAAATTGTGAGAATTGAGTTAGAGGTTGAATAAAATATGAAATTAAATTTTATTGAGTCTAGTTTTTCATGAAAGAAACAATATAAGCAATGGAATTGTAAATAATGAGATATAATAAATTTTGTGAGACAAGGTTAGAATGATTTCGGGTTCCCCTATTCTGACTTAGGAAAATCATCAAAAATTGTAAAAAAAAATAATTAGGGGCTTAAATTTATATGTTTAAATCCTTAATGAGTATATTTTCAGGAGGAACAAACGAAACATCATCTAAATTTTGTACTAAGAGATAAAGAATTTTTAGTAAGGAAAGGATGAAGCTATCAAACAGCAGCATAGGCGTAACTTTAAAGATTTTACTGTACTTATTTGATAAACTATAAATTCTGGAAATTTTATGGTAGAAAGGTATTTGAGTCTAGTTTCAAAAACATCAAGCAGATCTTAATTTGGAATTCCGTAAATATATAAATAATTTAGTGATAATGACTCAAGTAGATAACTTTGAACGAACATATAAGTAAATAGTGAAAACATATATGAGTATTGAGCTAGCATGGGTTACTTTAAAAATGGATCACACGGCCAAGGCCAATTTGGGCCGAGTGGGTCACATGGAGTGTGGGCCCACACGGGCAGATCACATGGGCATGTGGCCCCATTTTTATCGAAATGTTTTTAAGGTTGCACGGGTCACCCAAGTCGATTGTGAACCTACTATAGGGTCGATAAGTGCTACTTAGACCCCTAAAAGTGTGAAATTGACTGAATGATATTTGTACTAAGCATGTTAATATTTGAATTGAATATATGTACTGAAATTGCATAATAGCATATCATCCATTGTATGTTGCATTGCATTGGGTTGGGGGTTGTTATTTAGAGGAAGTTATTGAAAGGCTTTAAGCCTATTTTACTGGCAGCTCAGTTGCAAACTACTATTTTGTGCCGCATTTGGTACTACTTGGAGTATAGGGATGGGTGGGTTGATTATATCCCCACATGGAGTGTAAGGTTAGACAGAGATGGTGTGTAGAGGCTGGTTGGGTAGGATTTTGCTCTTGCATAATCATATCGCCATCGACATCGTGATGCGCTAAGGCCCTACTACATTTTTGACATCAGATCGAGATGGGCTAAGGCCCAAATCAGAATCGATATTAAAAGGGCTTAGGCCCAAGACTGTTCAACTGTGCACTGTGAATACTGATTGTTTGTTTGTTTCTGCGGGATTACACACTGAGTTTACGTAAACTCACCCTTTTTGTTTGATTTGCACAGGTAATCCCCAGACTTAGATGGATCGGTGTGATGGAGGACTCAACGGTGACCACAGTAATTTTTGGACTTCATGATTTTCAATTTACGAGTTATTATTTGTTTATTACTGATTATTTGGGTTGTGATATAAGGACCCTCCGCGACTTTGGTTTTAAATTTGGGTTTTATTTATTTATTTTACTTTATGGATTTATATCTGCTGGTTGTAGGATATTCGGTTTTCAAAAAAGTTAAAGTATTTTCTAAATGCGTGATTACCTAGATTGATTTATTAAAGCTTCCGCAACGAGAGAAGTTTCAAAACAAATGTTTTAAATAAATAAAGACGACTTCCTAAGTTCTAACAAAGGTTTACTAAAGATAATAACATGGAATGTTTTCATTGTAACAACGAGGTTTCAAAAACACTATCGTGTGACATTGCCAGATACGACTATAACGTCTAGGCCGAGTTTGGGGTGTTACACATTATCTTTCCAGTTCGGAGTTGGTTTAGGGACTAAATCGCTAAGGTTTTAAACCATTTGAAAACATGATTTTTTTTAGGTTCAATAAAAATTTTATTCTATCTTACATTTTATGAATTGAACTTTGAAACACCCCAAACCCGGCCCATAAACCCTGACCGGATCTGGCATGCTTCTTGAGTAAAACATAGCTAATTCTCGTTTTGTCATCTTAGAGAAATTGGTGGTTTTGAAGAAAATAGATTTGTGTTATGATCAAGTTGAAAACCGTGTTGTTATTGAAGTTTGTAGGAAAACGTTATCTTCATATTTCAAAAATTACAAGTTAAAAGAAATGTCGAATTTTAGAGCTTATCATTAAGTTGAAAATCGTAGGCGTTTAGGTGTCAAAACATTTGAAGTTGTTTTACGAAAAATTGTTTAACCATTTGTTTAATGTTGATCGTATCAGAATAAAAATTAAAACGCAAAAATAAAATAGTTAAATAGTAATGGCCTTATTACATCAAAAACAAAAACCCGAAATAAATCCCAAAACATAATAAGAAAACGTGATAAGTTAAATCATAAGAAAACCCGAAAATGCTGGGCTGAGCATGGCCACCACTAAGTCCCTGCCGACCCGGTCCATTTACTGAGTATCACCTGCAAAATGTTAGCCCACGAAGGGTGAGTCAATAGACTCAGTGTGTAACAACCAACACAGATTTCCAATCGATTAAGGCATATTAAACCACATATAAACAAATATAAGCAATGATGCAACCCAACCCCACCTAGATATCCAACCTCTACACACCACCCGTACCTGCCAATCACACCGTGGGGATTACTAAATCGACCCTCCATTCGCTACACACCATCGAAGGCGGTCATTGCGATAACCGCACATCGCCCTTATAATCATGGCATAGCCACCAGATAATGTGATAGAGTCACCGGATTCATAATATGTGACATAAGTCACCGGATAATGTGGTAAAAACCACCGGAACACTTCCCTTTTATCATTATCACCCATATGCCCATGCACATACATATTATTCAGATATCATGCAATGTACCCTACCCCAAAGTCATAACGAAATCACACATATTCCGTATCAATGTTTGTAATATTATTAACTGAGAGTTAGGGGTAACGTACCTTAATGCACTGTACCATTGAATGGTACCCTTAGCCATTTTACTTGTATTTTCATAATCACATGTTTAATATTGCTACCATTAATCTATCGAGAATTATTGTAGGGTTACACACCTGACTATTCGTAGATCTAAGCGAAATCCCAAAACTACGTGAAGCTAACGAGATCCCGAGAAGTTTGCCTTCCCCCTTCCTACAATTGGCCAACACTTTGTTAGTAACCAAAAGCCTATTCTACTCAACTAAAGATCCCGAAGGATATGTCGCATGAAGACACACCTTACCTTAATGCCGATTTGGTTTCCAACCAAATCCCGAAGCTACGTGATGCACATCCCTTGCAATCGGCCAAGCACTAGCACACAAAAATAATTAGCCTTCGGCTTTTGAACGAATAAGAGACAGATCCGAAACGCTGGAACCCTTACCAGAATAGATCTGAATCCTGAAACTTCTCCTTATCTCTGCCAAACTCCCCCTAAAAACCATAGTTAGAATTGGCCATCTTTAAAATAATATGGCCTTTGGCCGAATACTACAACTCCCTTACCTTGCTTGCTCAAATCCAGGAAACTATTGTCTGCTCCTGAAGTTGTCAAAATCCCTACATGGCTTAAGTTAGAATCGGCTTAGTGCCTTAAAACCAATAGAAGTGGCCCTTGGCCGAATGATATGCCTTACTTACCTTTCAATCGTCGGCTACAAGAATCCTGAAAGATCTCTTTCATGGTTTCGGCCAAAAGAACAAGAGGAATTAGATTCCTAGATTTCGGCTAACCAAAAAGGAAAAGAGAGAAAAAGAAATCGAATGACAGGATCCCTTACCCCACTATTAGATTCGGTTGAATAGCTTGTACCACTGATCGACAACACCTCCCCCTGACCACTAAGAGATTCGGCCATAGGAGAAAGGGTATTCGGCTTCAAGAGATAAATGGAAAAGGAATCAATAAGAATGATTCGACTTTTGATCTAGTGAATAAATTGGTTCCAAAAGGGTAGAGATGCAATCGGCTATGGCCACAAGATAGGAGATTCGACTTTTGTCAAAAGAATGGAGAAGAGATGTTTGGGACCTTAAGAGTTGCAGCAATGGTAGGAATGAATGAAAGAGAGGTTTCAGCCTTAGCAAAATAAAAGGAGAAGAGAAGATGCACAATTGGTTCTTTCACTTTCGATTTTTGGTCAAAAGAGAAGAAAAGAATTTCGGCAGAAGCATAAATCAAAAGAAAAGAGAGAAAATGACCCTATACTTTCCTAGTTTCGACACCTAAAACTCCTAGCCTAGCCACTTCCCTCTTGGCCGAAAATGCACACCAAGACCCCTCCAATCGGCCAACTCTTCCTCTCTCATCCAAATCCCCTCTTTTCCTCCTACTTAGCCGAATATTTGAACTATTTGACCCAATCTACACTTCATCATGAAGTGTCCATGGCAACTCCAACTCTTCCCTCTCCTTGACGCAAAAATAAATGCCAAAATGCTACCTGTGTTACTCGAACCTAGGCCCCTTCACACTCCCTGTGGCGTCACTCTCCTGTGCTTTAAGTGGCGCCTCCCTTGCCACTTTACTAGCTTAGTTCTTGTGTCCTAGTCCACATACTAAACTTCTTAAGGCCTAGCTCCCTTAATTCTCCTTTAAGGCTTAGAAATCAAATATTTTTCTAAGGCTTCTACCTACATTCCAAGGTTCCCGAAGCCCCCAAAACACATTCAAATCACACACAAGCATGCTACCACATACATTTAAGTGAAAATGCATAACCCCTAAATCCCAGATATTACAGTTCTACCCCCTTAAAATAATTTCGACCCCAAAATTACCTGGCTAAATTAAGTGAGGGTATTGCTGTCGCATTGTTTTCTCTGGCTCCCATGAAGCTTCTTCCGATCCATGGTTATGCCATAACACTTTGACTAGAGGAACTGATTTCCTCCGTAGCACCTTCACATCCTGTTCTAGAATCTGAATTGGCTCCTCCTCGTAGGACAAATCTGGTCTCAGCTCCACCTCCTCAACTGGCACTACATGAGATGGGTCCGATCGATATCGCCGTAGTATCGAGACGTGAAACATAACATGCATCTACTTTAATTTCGAAGGCCATTCTAACTGATATGCCATTGGTCCAACCCGCTTCAAAATCTGATAAGGTCTTATAAACCTGGGACTTAGCTTTCCCTTGTGACCAAATCTCATCACCTTCTTCCACGGTGAAACTTTTAGAAACACCTGATCTCCCACAGCAAACTCTATCTCCTTCCGCTTAAGATCCGCATATGACTTTTGCCTGTCAGATGCCTCCTTCAACAGTACCCAAATTACCTTAACCTTTTCTTCGGATTCTGCCACAATCTCCAGACCCAAAACATGACGTTCCCCAAATTTTGTCCAACACGTAGGAGTGTGACACTTCCGTCCATCTGATAACCAGACGGTGCCATCCGAATACTTGCTTGATAGTCATTATTGTATGCAAACTCCGCTAAAGGCAAGAACTCCTCCCACTTCCTCTCAAGTCTATCACGCAACCCTCAACATGTCCTCTAACACTTGAATTACCGCTTTCGACCGGCCGTCATCATGGATGAAATGTCGATCAAGTCCAACCTCGTGCCTAAAGCCTGATGTAGTGCTTTCCAAAACCTCGACGTGAACCTCGGATCCCTATCCGAAATAATTGACATCGGCACTCCGTGCAGCCTCACAATTTTTGCCATATACAACTTCGCTAACCTCTGCAAAGAATAGTCAACCCGGACTGGTATGAAATGTGCAGACTTCATCAACCGATCTGCTATCACCCATACCGAGTCCTTCTTAGTAGGTGTAAGGGGAAGCCCACTAACGAAGTCCATGGTAATTCTCTCCCACTTCCACTGCAAAATCTTTATCTGTTGAAGCAATCTTGACGGTACTTGGTGTTTAGCTTTAACCTGCTGACACGTTAAGCACTTCCCCATAAATTCTGTAACTTCTCGTTTCAGACCGGGCCACCAAAACTGATCCCATAGATCCCTGCATAACTTACTTCCTCCAGGATGCATAGCGTAAGGGCTACTATACGATTCCTGAAGAATTCTCTGCCTTAACTCCTCATCCTTTGGCATACAGACCTTGTCCTGAAAACACAACACTCCATCGCTGTTTACACCATAGTCTCCCAACTCCCCATTCTGCACTTGCAGCAGCTTAGCACTCAGATCGTCATCTACCAACTATTTCTCCTTTACTTGACTTAGCCATGTCAGCTTCACCTGCAACTCTACTAGCAAACTTCCATCATCATAAAGGATAAGATGTGTAAACATCGCCCTAAGATCCGACACCACTTTCCAACTTAGGGCATCTGCCACTACATTTGCCTTGCCCGGGTGATACTCTATTGAACAGTCGTAGTCTTTCAACAACTCCACCCACCTTCGCTGTCTCAAATTCAACTCCTTCTGAGTCAACAAATATTTCAGACTCTTGTGGTCTGTGTAGATCACCGACCTTTCTCCATACAAGTAGTGCCTCCACACTTTTAGAGCAAATACTACCACCGCCAACTCCAGATCATGCGTCAGATAGTTAACCTCATGTGGCCTCAATTGTCGAGACGCATAAGCGACCACCTTCCCGTCTTGCATTAGGACACATCCCAATCCTATATGGGAAGCATCACAAAACACCACAAAATCTTTCCCTACTTCCGGCTGAATCAAAATCGGAGCTTCTGTCAACACTTTCTTAAGCTTCTCAAAACTCTCCTTCTGCTTATCCGCCCATACGAAAGGTACCTCCTTTCTCAACAACTTCGTCAGAGGTGCTGCTATTGACGAGAACCCTTCAACAAATCTCCTGTAGTAGCCTGCTAACCCCAAGAAACTATGAACCTCTGCCACAAACTTAGGTGGTTTCCAATCTAATACTGCCTCAATCTTCCGAGGATCTACCCTTATCCCTTCTGCAGACACCACATGACCTAAGAACGTAACTTCCTTCAACCAAAATTCGCACTTGCTGAACTTGGCATATAGCTTCTTTTCCCTTAACACTTGCAATACCACCCAGATATGTTCATCATGTTCTTCCTCAGACTTGGAATACACTAGGATGTCGTCTATGAACATAACAACGAATTGATCCAGGTAGGGTTGGAAAACCAGGTTCATCATATCCATGAACGCAGCTGGGGCGTTCGTCAATCCGAACGGCATTACTAAGAACTCATAATGCCCATATCTTGTTCAAAAAGATGTCTTATGGATATTTTCTTCCTTCACCTTAAGCTGATGATATCCCGACCGTAGATCTATCTTTGAAAATACTGCGACCCCGTTAAGCTGATCGAACAAGTCGTCTATCCTTGGCAATGGATACTTGTTCTTGATGGTCAGCTTATTCAACTGTCACTAATCTATGCACATGCGCATAGTCCCATCCTTCTTCTGATACGCCGCCTTGAAATACTCCCAAGTGAGATCATCCGCTGCAGCACTATCCCGAACCATAAGCCACCACTGGTATGACTCATCCCAGAGAAGCGACACCACCCCTTTCAGTTTCTCCTCACCAGTCAAGTCTAAATCGTCCATGATTTGCTCCGTCGCCTCCAACCAATACTCAGCCATATTGAACGCCACACCAAATACACCTCGGAATACCTCAGCTCCATTGGCTCAGAATCGCTCAGGTACAGATTTTCGAGCTCCCATGCCTCCACCTGCTCCAGCCACCCTCTCAAGAACTCGCAGCATCGCCTGCGATACTGCATCATCCCCCGTCTGATCCTGATATTCAACACTAGCAGCTGGTGGTGGTGGCATCTCATTCTCAGACCCTTGACCAGACCTAACTGGTTCCGATACGGTCATTCTGCCTCTACTACGCCCACGCACGTTACGACCATGTCCCCTAGAACTCATGTCTATGATCGCGATTTAATCTGATTTAAGAAATTTTATGTATTAGCTTTCTGTTTCACTAATTATCCACGAACAAATTTTATGTAACGAAGTTTAGTGGTAGTTCTTTCGATCATTTCAAAGTTTACGTTCTAATCTCCTACTCTAATTCAGAGAATCACATTCATTCAATAGTATCTACTACACACGTTCACCGATTTGAGCATTTTCATCCGTTCTAAACCCAGGGGTATTTTCGTAATTTATCCTATAAGGGTATTTTGGTAATTTTGCAAAATAGGGGTTTTTGGTATTTTTTGAAAAATAGGAATATTTTGGTAAAAATTAAGGGTAGTATGGTAATTTTATAAACTGAGGGTATTTTAGTAATTTTACAAACCAGGGGTATTTTGGTAATTTTGTAAACCGGGGATATTTCAAAAAAATTTTCAAAAGCTAAAATAGTTTTTACAAATCAAGGGGTGATTCGGTGATTTCAAAACTAAGGTTTTATAAAACAGTGTAGCTAGTCCCTTTTGGGTTTTGATTATTGAATTTAGCTGTGGGTAAGTCCTCTTGGTTAGGGTGAACCGTCACTACGCACCAGGTAGGATTCGAGCGAATAGGAGGTGAGTCACTAGGACTGCTTAAATACTAAGCTCTCCCTGAATCCAATCCTAGATATGTGCACAACTGTTGCCACACCCTTAACTCGGCGACTTACTCACAGGTTTGTTCGATTAGTCTTTAAATTTTATGTAATTTTGTGTTGGAGTAAGCTAATCCTAGAGTTCAATAACTCCTAATCTGCTAACCTATAATCCCGTAATACCTACATACAAATCATACAATAATTAGGGGTACTTACTGGTGGACTTCGGGCCGGAGACTCGGGTGCCATGCCAGAAAACCTGCTCATCTTTTAGAAAAACTCAATTTTAAAAAAAAAAACATTTTAGGCCCAGAAAGCCCTCAAGGCCGAGTTTTGAACCAGGCTCTGATACCAAGTTGAAACACCCCAAACCCAGCCCATAAACCCTAACCGGATCTGTCATTCTTCTTGAGTAAAACATAGCTAATTCTCATTTTGTCATCTTAGAGAAATTGGTGGTTTTGAAGAAAATAGATTTGTGTTATGATCAAGTTGAAAACCGTGTTGTTATTGAAGTTTGTAGGAAAACGTTATCTTCATATTTCAAAAATTACAAGTTAAAAGAAATGCCGAATTTTAGAGCTTATCATTATGTTGAAAATCGTAGGTGTTTAGGTGTCAAAACATTTGAAGTTGTTTTACGAAAAATTGTTTAACCATTTGTTTAATATTGATCGTATCAGAATAAAAATTAAAACGCAAAAAATAAAACAGTTAAATAGTAATGGCCTTATTACAACAAAAACAAAAACCCGAAATAAATCCCGAAAACATAATAAGAAAACGTGATAAGTTAAATCATAAGAAAACCCGAAAATGCTGGGCTGAGCATGGCCACCACTAAGTCCCTGCCGACCCGGTCCATTTACTGAGTATCACCTGCAAAATGTTAGCCCACGAAGGGTGAGTCAACAGACTCAGTATGTAACAACCAACACAGATTTCCAATCGATTAAGGCATATTAAATCACATATAAACAAATATAAGTAACGATGCAACCCAAGCCCACTTAGATATCCAACCTCTACACACCACCCGTACTTGCCAACCACACCATGGGGATTACTAAATCGACCCTCCATCCGCTACATACCATCGAAGGCGCCACCGCGATCAATCGCACATCGCCTTTATAATCGTGGCATACCCACGGATAATGTGACAGAGTCAATGGATTCATAATATGTGACATAAGTCACCGGATAATGTGGTAAAAACCACTGGAACACTTCCCTTTTATCATTATCACCTATATGCCCATGCAACATACATATTATTCAGATATCATGCAATGTACCCTACCCCAAAGTCATGACGAAATCACACATATTCCGTATCAATGTTTGTAATATTATTAACTGAGAGTTAGGGGTAACGTACCTTAATGCACTATACCATTGAATGGTACCCTTAGCCATGTTACTCGTATTTTCATAGTCACATGTTTAATATTGCTACCATTAATCTATTGGGAATTAATGTAGGGTTACACACCTGACTATTCGTAGATCTAAGCGAAATCCTGAAACTACGCTAAACTAACGAGATCCCGAGACGTTTTCCTTCCCCTTTCCTACAATCGGCCAACACTTTGTTAGTAACCAAAAGCCTATTCGGCTCAACTAGAGATCCCGAATGATATGTCGCATGAAGACACACCTTACCTTAATGCTGATTTGGTTTCTAACCAAATCCCAAAGCTACGTGATGCACCTCCCTTGCAATCGGCCAAGCACTAGCACACAAAATAATTAGCCTTCTACTTTTGAGCGAATGAGAGATGATTCAAACACTAGAACCCTTACCTGAATAGATCTGAATCCTGAAACTTCTCCTTATCTCTATCGAACTCCCCTAAAACCATAGTTAGAATCGACCATATTTAAAATAATATGGCCTTTGTCCGAATACTACAACTCCCTTACCTTGCTTGCTCAAATCCCGAAAACTATTGTCTGCTCCTGAAGTTGTCGAAATCCCTACATGGTTTAAGTTAGAATCGGCTTAGTTCCTTAAAACCAATAGAAGTGGCCCTTGGCTGAATGATATGCCTTGCTTACCTTTCAATCGTCGGCTACAAGAATCCTGAAAGATCTCCTTCATGGTTTTGACCAAAAGAGAATAAGAGGAATTAGATTCCTAGATTTCGGCTAACCAAAAAGGAAAAGAGAGAAAAAGAAATCGAATGACAGGATCCCTTACCCCACTATTAGATTTGGTTGAATAGCTTGTACCACTGATCGACAACACCTCCTCTTGACCATTGAGAGATTCGGCCACAGGAGAAAGGGTATTCGGCTTCAAGAGATAAATGGAAAAGGAATCAATAAGAATGATTCGGCTTTTGATCTAGTGAATAAATTGGTTCCAAAAGGGTAGAGATGCAATCAGCTATGGCCACAAGATAGGAGATTTAGCTTTTGTCAAAAGAATGGAGAAGAGATGTTTGGGACCTTAAGAGTTGCGGCAATGGTGGGAATGAATGAAAGAGAGGTTTCAACCTTAGCAAAATAAAAGGAGAAGAGAAGATGCACAATTGGTTCTTTCACTTTCAGTTTTTGGTCAAAAGAGAAGAAAAGAATTTCGGTAGAAGCACAAATCAAAAGAAAAGAGAGAAAATGGCCCTATACTTTCCTAGTTTTGGAAACTAAAGCCCCTAGCCTAGCCACTTCCATCTTGGCCGAAAATGCCACACCAAGACCCCTCCAATCGGCAAACTCTTCCTCTCTCATCCAAATCCCCTCTTTTCCTCCTACTTAGCCGAATATTTGAGCTGTTTGACCCAATCTTCCCTCTCCTTGACGCAAAAATAAATGCTAAAACACTACCTTGTTACTAGAACCTAGGCCCCTTCACACTCTCTGTGGCGTCACTCTCCTGTGCTCTAAGTGGCACCTCCCTTGCCACTTTACTAGCTTAGTTCTTGTGTCCTAGTCCACGTACTAAACTCCTTAAGGCCTAGCTCCCTTAATTCTCCTTTAAGGCTTAGAAATCAAATATTTTTCTAAGGCTTCTACCTACATTCCAAGGTTCCCGAAGCCCCCAAAACACATTCAAATCACATACAAGCATGCTACCACATACATTTAAGTGAAAATGCATAACCCCTAAATCCCGAATATTACAAACTTGATGCCCAAAGTTTTATTCATTATAAAAATGATACATTTTTCATGCCAAAATTAAATAATTAACTTATCTAGTTTTTGTGATATAAAGTGTAATGCAAAACCCAAAACCAAATCAGTAACCAAGTCCTTGCCACAGTTTTTTTATACAAGGCAAAAAATAATCAGAGATTATAAAATGAGTTTTGTTTTAATTTTGAAAAAATTTGACGACGTCCTTTAAATGCGAAGTCCGAGCCCTAACATCATGAGTTATTTAGAAAAGATGGAAAAACTAAAAGGGGTGAGCTCTGAAGCTCAGTGTGGTCTTAACATATGAGTGGTAATTAAATAGAGCAATAAATAATATCATACAAACATGCTATGCAAAGTACAAATTAGAATCATAATTTCCACAGAATTCACAGTATCCAATAGCAAGCTCATGAATGACAATGCAATCCACTACCCAATTCAACCTTACACACCATAGTAATAGTTCCCAGAACTCATCCATCCCTACACACCAAAATAGTATTTGCGGATGAGACGCCAGTATAATAGTAAATTCGATCGGTGAGCTAATCTGGCTTTTAAATCCTAAAATGGCCTATTTACTTAAATAAAAAAAACGGCCCAAAGACCTATTTTAAAAATAAAATCAGCATATTCTGCTAATTTTTCCATTTTTTTCCTTTATTTTTTGATTTAATGATTCAATTTCATTTTGAAAATATCATTAATTCATCCATTCTTTTTTTTTTTTCAATTTTCATCTTTGTTAGGGGTTCTTTCTTTTTTCTAGTTTACCTTTTAATTTTGGTAAATGATAATTATTGGGTAAACTAGTTTTAACTCCTTAAGTTTTAAGTAAACAAAATAAATTTGGGTTATTTAATTTGAGGTCTCTAACATATTTTTAAATTAAAAAAATTGACAAAAGTGACATGTATCACCATTTAAGTGGGCCACATGTCCTGTCACGTTAGAAATTAACATTGTTATAGACACGTACAACATTGATATGCATAATTAAATGTTTAGATACCACATTGTTCGAAATCATTTTTCTTTGTACACTTCTAATTCTATAATTGTGTTTGTGTTTGGAACAATACTCACACATCGTGTGATCTATGAGTTAGAGAATAGTGGAGAAGCCGATCGGTTGAAAGCAAAGGTTGAAATTATGGATGAATCTAAACCGATCTCGCAGGATTCTATAAGCTCAACTTCATCTAATCTTTTCAAGATACTTTGATTAGATTTTTGTAACATCCTAGAATTAAGGGTTCTGCATTTTGTGCTATTCTGTATGTTTGGCTCACTGAGTTGTTATTTAGGTGTGCTTGCAGGTCCTGGGAAGGCTCGGGTTCGAGCCAGAGCTTTGGTTAAATTTTGATTTTTGGGCACTTAAGGGGGGAAAGCTAGTAGAAGTAGGTCTTAAGATTAATTGCGTGTGCTTGTTGACACAAATGAGCTTGTGTCCAAATGATGGTGGCGTCTTTAGCAGAGCAAGGGGGAAGGAGTTTGAATCCCATCTACTGTAATAAGAGATTTATTTTTTGTGATCAAGGGGGAGGAGAGGTGTTTTCGGTTGGGACCCTTCTAAGGTGGTTGTTGAATAAGTCAAATAAATTTTAATGGATGGACAATAAGAGCCTGGGGAATTTGAATTGGTCAAACAACTCAAATTGGTGGAATGAGAGGGAATGGAGGAGAAAATCAAGGAAGTGGGAAGGTGGATAGGAGAGAATCGTGGGATGAGTGTGTGTGTGGTGTTTGGCTGAAAGTGGGGTGCTAAAGGGGAGCAATTTCAGTTGTAAGCTAGTGGGGTGTGTGCCATTTTCTTTCATCCCTTTAGGCACTCTTTCAACATTCGATCATAAGGGGGTAGTGGAGTGCCATTTTTTTTTCAAATATCTTCTGGAAGGAAGAGTAGAACCGAAACCATTCTAGGAGCCTTCCCTTTTCTTTTGCATTTTGGTCACCTTGTTTCATTTCTTTGTTACCAAAAATTGTAGCACACTCTTACTTCTATTCTTTTCTTTCATCCCTTTTCTTTTTCAACATTCGTCCCTTTTTTCCCTAAGTTCTCAAGCATAGCTGAATTCCCTTTCTTCTCCCATTTGAAGCCTATTTCTTTTAGCTTTACATTAGTTGAAACCCTCCTTGATACTTCATTTTTTTACCCTTTCCTATCGACCGAACCCTCTTCATTCGCTTTGAATTGGCTTCTTCTTCTTTTGTTGGTAGCCGAAACTCTCTTTTTCTTTTTAGTGTTCTTATTGTTCTTCTTCCTTCATCAACTTCTCTGTTCATATTTGGAATCAATTTCTTTCTTCTATTGTCAATAGCCAAATAGCTCTGGGATCTTGCGGAGGGCCGAATCTTACTTTCTATCTGACATATTCTAGTTAGATTGGTAAGGGTCCTTCTTCCTCTATTTCTTTTCGTTCTTTTCTCTTCTCTCATTGTCTTGTTAAAACCGAAAATCTTAACTTCACTTCTTTTGGGCTTTGGTTGATTGTAGAGGGAAATAATTTACCATCTTTTCTTCGTTTAGCCTCAATCGAAAAGTATTTGGTAAGTGATGGTGATGACCGAATGGTTGGAGGGCCTTTTTCAAGTTTTTGTTTGGCCGAAAGGCCGTTTCTTTTGTTCTTGTTTTCGGCATCGATCCTAACCTTGTGTTATTTTAGGGGCACATCCGATTTTGTAAGCCGAATCTATTTGTGTTCGGTTCTCCTTTGATCAAGGTAAGGATCCTCTTTTATTTGGTTTCATTTCTCTTTCTCTTTCGTATTACTCTGCCATAAACAAGCTTCTTTGTTAGATAACCACAAATTCTCGTTGTATTACGATCTCTGATCGAGATTTTCTTCATGTATACAAGTGCTAGCCAATCTAAGGGGGTAACGATAGGGGAGCCTGAGGGGAGTGGACTCGTAGTCTCTACTTCCAAGTTCAAGCGACGTGCTATATCTGGAGTGCGGGATTTTCTACCAGGTTGTGGTAGAGAGCCAACGTCTGTTTGGTATAGACAAATCGCTGTTATACCCGCTAGTGAGAGTGTAGACGATCTAGAGTGTCTCGCTTAATCAGGTGTGTAATTCTCACTCCTTTTATTATTTTGTATTAATAATTATTTTGGCTAAAAGCCAAAAAATCGTTACGATAGTTGAGATACCCTTGTGGGTAAGGACGGAGACACCTAGTAAGTACCTTCATGATTCTGTTTTTCGAATAACATAGCCTAAACATATGTATGATTTGATGACCCGATGTACATTGGAAATATGATTGCATTCATCATAATATGATAATATATTGCATGGGCTTTGGGATATGATATTGATGAAAGGGGTACTGTTTTTCGGTGGCTTTGCAACATATTTTAGTGACGTTGTCACATTATTTCGGTGGCTCTGCCACATATTTTGGTACATTATTTCGGTGGCTATGCCACATATTTCGACAATAAGCAGCTGACTGCAGCATGACTACCATCGATGGTGTGTAGCGATGAGGGTTGATTGTAGAAATCCCCACTAGTGTGTTTGGCAGGAATTGGTGGTGTGTAGCGGATGGAAAATTAGGTTGGGCTGGGTTTGCATTGCATTGCATACATTATCTGCTGTGACATGTTAACAGGGCTAAGGCCCAGTTCGTTTCTATATGGGCTTTGCCCAATGTGATTTCATAAGGGCTAAGGCCCAGTTGGTATTTGAATGGGTTCGGGCTCAGTTATGGTTCATGTGAGGAATTTCACACTGAGTCTTCTTGACTCACCCCTCCGCTTAACTTTTGCAGGTGATTCTTAGTTTAGCAGATATGGGCCAAGGTGGACTCTGTGGTGGCCATGCACTGTCTATTTACTAAACTCTATTTTACTTTTCTTTAAACTTATTTTAAATTGGGATTCTGTTCTGTAATAAGGCCACTGATATTTTTAAATTGGTTTTATTTTCAACGCATTAATTATCTTTTATGAATTAACCAGTACGGGTTTTTCCTAAAAATGTAAGTAACCATTTTCCAAAATGTAACGAACAATTTACAAATGATAACGAATAAAACTCCAGTTTCACGTACAACGACAACAAGTATTTTCAAAATATCACATAACCACAATAGTTCAAATTCAATTTTCACAGTAAAGGAAGTTTTCAAATTAATTACAAGATTTCAAAAGTAAAATAAGCACTGAGTTTTCAAACGACTAACCTAACTCAGAGTTTTCAAAAGTCATGCAACATTTTAAAATGATCGCGAAGTTTCATGAAAAACCATTCCATGTGACGCACCAGATCCGATCGTAACATCTAGGCTGGGTTTAGGGTGTTACGTTTTATGGTATCAGAGCTAGGTTTGCAAAACTCGGCTGTGGAATGGGTTCAAAAATGTTTTCTCAAAAATTGGCTTAAAATATTGCTTAAGAAATATATGTTTTATTTTCGAGGCATGGCACCCAAGTCTCCGGCACCAAATCTATAAGTCCTCTGATTCTGTTTGATTTTATGAAATAACTAGAGGGAAAACTATTTACTGTATTGTGATTGCTAGCTATAAGGGTTAAGACTACAGAGATTGAGATCTTTAGAAATATGATATGCGAAAACTACTTCTAAATCTATCTTCATAAGATATCAGTTAATAAACAGTGGAAAAATATACTAATTCATTAAATTTGTAATCAGATTAAGTCGAATCAGTAAACATGAGCGCTAGAAGACGTGGACGTGGTACACACAGCCATGGTAGAGGCCGAGGTGCTGATGCTGGATCCTCAGAATCAAGACATGAGCCTGAAGGCGATGTGCCAGCATCACCAATAGTAGAAGCAGGATCTCAAGATCGAACTGGAGGGGATGATGCTTTGTCCCAAGCAATGTTGCGAGTTCTGGAGTGAGTTGCTGGGACAAGCACGGGATCAGTAGCTCGGAAGTCTATCCCTGAGCGAATTCGAGCAAATAGGGCGGAGATATTTAGGGTATTTCTGGTGTGGCCCTAAATGTAGCGAAATATTGGCTGGAGGCAGTTGAGCAAATTATAGACGATCTGGACTGCACGGTGGAGGAGAAGTTGAAAGGAGCAGTGTCTCTCCTTCGAGATGAGGCATACCAATGGTGGCTCACAGTGAGGGAAGGTGCTTCAGCCGATCGTATCACCTGGGATTTCTTTAAGACAGCGTTCCAGGGAAAATATATTGAGCCAAGCTATGTGGATGCCCAAAGAAAAGCATTTATGAATCTAGTTTAATGGGGTAAATCTGTGGCTGAATACAAGGCAGAGTTTCTGCGTTTGAGCCGTTATGCCTGAGGTATAGTTGCGACTGACTATGAACATTAGGTTCGGTTCGAGGATGGATTGCGAGATGAGCTGCGAGTACTGATAGCTCTGCAGCGGGAAAGAGATTTTGCCATTTTGGTTGAAAAAGCTAAAATAGTCGAAGAAGTAAAGCGGTCTGAGAGGCAAAACAGGGATAAGGGTAGGAGTCAAAATAAGAGGAGTTTTGGGTCGTCGGGATCATCTAGGGGTTTTCAAAAGAGGCCTAGGTTGGATGGGCCAGCTCGAGTTGCGATGCCTGCTGCGGTAGGTCAGGATTTTGCTCATTTCAGGAGGGGTGGTCAATAGCCACCGAGAGGTCGTGGTCCGGCCAGAGGAGGAAATGGTTTTGGTCGAGGTCGTGGAGCACCGGGCAGAGGTGCTGGCAATACGGATGCAAGACAGTTGGGTTTAGTCTATACAGCTCAATGGCGAGAGGATGGCGACGCACCGGACGTCATAACCGGTACGTTTCTTATAGTTGATAAATCGTTTACTGCTTTGATTAATATTGGATCAAACCATCCATATGTTTCTTGTACCGTATCTAAGACTTTGAACATTAAACAAGAAATTACCGCTAGAGAAATGTCTGTGGTTAGCCCTTTAGGACAATCCGTGGTAGTGAACAAGTTGCTTAGGGATGTGCCTTTAGAAATTCAAGGAATAGTCTTTCTGGCCGACTTGATAGAATTGCCATTCGGTGAGTTTGACCTTATCTTAGGCATGGATTGGCTGGTTAAGCATCATGCAAATTTGGACTATGCTGCTAAGTGTATGGTGTTAAGAACCTCAGAGGATAAAGAAGTAATTGTGATAGGAGAAAGAAGGAATTACCTGTCCAATGTGGTTTCTGTACTTAAGGCTGAAAGGATGGTGCGAAAAGGGTGCAAGGCGTTTCTAGCTTTCATCAGTGCTTTGGATGCAAAGGAAATATCTGTAGGGGATGTTAAAATGGTGAAGGAATTCATAGATGCCTTTCCTGAAAAGCTTTCAAGGTTACCTTCAGATCGCGAGGTGGAATTTAGAATTGAGCTACTTCTGGGAATGGCTCCGATGTCCATCGCCCCTTATAGAATGGCACCGAAAGAACTAGTGGAACTTAAAGCTCAGATCTAGGAGCTGTTGGACCATGGTTTTATCTGACCAAGTGTATCTCCGTAGGGAGCGCCGGTGTTGTTCGTGAGGAAGAAGGACGGGTTGATGCATATGTGCATTGACTATCGTCAGTTGAACAAGTTGACGATTAAGAACAAATACACGTTGCCAAGGATTGACGATTTGTTCGATCAACTAAGAGGAGCTTCGGTTTTCTCGAAGATAGATTTAAGGTCAGGGTATCATTAGCTAAAGGTCAGGGAGGTGGATATCCATAAGACGACTTTCCCAACTCGTTATGGACACTACAAGTTTTTAGTGATGCCGTTCCGGTTAACAAATGCAGCAGCCGCATTTATGGATATGATGAACCAGGTATTCCAACCCTACCTAGATCAGTTTGTCGTGGTATTCATAGACGATATCTTGGTATATTCGAGAACTGAAGAGGAGCATGATGTGCATCTTCGGACAGTTCTGTAGATTTTAAGAGAGAAGAAATTGTATGCCAAATTCAACAAGTGTGAATTTTGGTTGAAAGAAGTGACCTTTTTGGGGCATGTTGTTTCTGCCGAGGGGATTAAGGTCGATCCCCGAAAGATCAAAGATGTTCTGAACTGGAAGCCGCTGAAGTGTGTAGCAGAAATTTAAAGTTTCCTTGGATTAGCTGGGTACTACAGAAGGTTCGTCGAGGGATTCTCGTTGATTACTGCACCATTAACCAAGTTGTTATGGAAAGGGGTACCATTTGTGTGGACTGAAAAACAACAGGAAAGCTTTGAGAAGCTAAAGAAGATTCTGACTGAGGCACCAGTGTTGATTCAACCTGAGGCTGGGAAGGAGTTTGTCGTCTATTGTGATGCATCATACACAGGGTTAGAATGTGTGCTAATGCTAGAAGAGAAGGTAGTAGCGTATGCGTCTAGGCAATTAAGACCATATGAGGTGAATTGTCCCACTCATGATTTAGAGCTAGCTGCGGTGGTGTTTGCCCTGAAGATTTGGAGACATTACCTGTATAGAGAAAAGTCGGTTATCTATACAGATCATAAGAGTCTGAAATATCTTCTTACTCAGAAGGAGTTGAACCTAAGGCAACAGAGGTGGATTAAGTTGTTGAAGGATTATGACTGCTCGATTGAGTATCACCCAGGTAAAGCTAATGTAGTGGCGGATGCGTTGAGTCATAAGGTGATATTAGATTTGAGGCCGATGTTTGCTCATATCAGTCTGTATGAAGATGGTAGCCTGTTAGCCGAACTTCAAGTGAAGCCGACATGGGTAAGCCAGATCAAAGAGAAGTAATTTTTGGATGAAGTATTAAGTTCTCAATTTTAGCAAGTGCAGGATGGTGAGACAGGGGATTTTAGTCTGAACATTGAAGGGGTGTTATGTTTTCGTGGAAAGGTTTTGTATGCCAAAGGATGTTGAGTTGAGCCAGATAATTCTAAGGGAAGCTCATAGTAGCCTATACGCTAAGCATCCCGGTAGAAGTAAGATGTACCGAGATTTGCGTGAACAGTATTGGTGGCCAGGTCTAAAGCAGAAAGTTACTGAGTTTGTAAGTGTTTGACATGTCAGCAAGTGAAGGTGGAGCATCAGTTACTGTCGGGGTTGCTGAAGCCGATGAAGATTCCAATCTAGAAGTGGGAGAGAATAACGATGGATTTCGCTAGTGGGCTACCCCTGATGCCTACTAAGAAAAATTAGGTGTGGGTGATTGTCGATCGGTTGACGAAGCCCGCCCACTTCATACCCGTTCGATTTAACTATTTGTTGCAGAAGTTGGCCAAGCTATATGTAGCAGAAATTGTGAGATTGCATGGGGTTCCAGTGTCTATCATATCAGACAGGGATCCTAGGTTTACATCGTGATTCTGGAAAGCGTTACATGAAGCTTTGGGTACAATGCTAGATTTTAGCACATGGTTCCACCTACAGGCTGATGGTCAGTCGGAAAGGGTAATTTAGATTCTAGAGGATATGTTAAGGGGCTGTGTAATCGACTTCAGAGGTAGTTGGGAAGATTTTCTACCATTGGCAGAGTTTGTTTACAACAATAGCTATCAATCTAGCATTCAGATGGCACCCTATGAGGCGTTCTATGGTCGTAGGTGTTGTACCCTACCTGCTGGACAGAGTTGGGCGAGAGACAGTTGCTGGGACCAAAGTTGATCTCAGAGACTGAGGAAAAGGTTAAGTTGATTCGGGCTCGGTTGAAGGAAGCTTCTGACAGGCAAAAATCGTATGCAGATCTGAAGCGTAAGAGAGTAGAATTATCAGTGGTTGATCAGGTCTTTCTGAAAGTTTCACCGTGGAAGAAGGTTTTAAGGTTTGGACGAAAGGGCAAGTTGAGCCCCAAATTCATCGGGCCTTATCGAGTGTTGAAACGTATAGGACCAGTGGCTTATCAGCTTGAGTTACCCCCAGAGTTGAGTCAGATCCATAATGTTTTCCATGTTTCGATGTTAATGCGCTATTGTTTGGACCCATCTCACATTGTACCGGTGGAAGAAATTGAAGTAAGACCTGATCTGTCTTTTGAGGAGGAACTAGTGCAGATCCTAGACCGGGATATTAAGGTATTAAGAAGGAAGTCGGTTCCACTGGTCAAAGTTTTATGGCGTAATCACGATTCAGAGGAAACCATGTGGGAGTCGGAAGAGGCAATTCGACAGTAATACCCTCATCTCTTCTAACCAGGTAAATTTTGAGGTCGAAATTTCTTTAAAGGGGTAGAACTGTAACATCCTAGAATTAGGGGTTCTGCATTTGTGCTATTCTGTGTGTTTGGCTCGCTTAGTTGTTATTTAGGTGTGCTTGGGGGTCTTGGAGAGGCTCGGGTTCGAGCCAGAGCTTTGGTAAAAAAATTTTTTGGGCATTTAAGGAGGGAGAGATAGTAGAAGTAGGTATTAAGATAAAATGTGTGTGCTTGTTGACACAAATGAGCTTGTGTCCAAATGGTGGTGGCGTCTTTAGCAGAGCAAGGGGGGAGGATTTCGAATCCCATCTGCTACAACAAGAGCTTTATTTTTGTGCTCAAGGGGGGGAGAGGTGTTTTCGACTGGGACTCTTCTAAGTTGGTTGTTGAATAGGTCAAATGAATTTGAATGGATGGACAAGAGGAACTTGGGGAGTTTGAATTGGTCAAACAATTCAAATTTATGGAATGAGAGGGAATGGAGGAGAAAATCAAGGAAGTGGGAAGGTGGATAGGAGAGAATCGTAGGATGAGTGTGTGTGTGGTGTTTGGCCGAGAGTGGGGGTGCCAGGGGGAGCAATTTCGATTGTGAGCTAATAGGGGTGTGTGCCATTTTCTTTGGTCCCTTTAGGAAATCTTTCAACATTCGGTCATAAGGGGGTAGTGGAGTGCCATTTTTTTTTCCAAATATCTTTTGGAAAGAATAGTAGAACCGAAACCATTCTAGGAGCCTTCCCTTTTCTTTTGCATTTTGATCACCTTGTTTCATTTCTTTGTTACCAAAAATAGTAGCACACTCTTACTTCTATTCTTTTCTTTCATCTCTTTTCTTTTTTAGCTTTCATCCCCTTTTTCCCTAAGTTCTCAAGCATAGACGAATTCCCTTTCTTCTCTCATTCGAAGCCTATTTATTTTAGGTTCACATTAGCCGAAACCCTCTTTGATACTTTATTTTTTTCTACCCTTTCTTATCTACCGAACCCTCCCCATTCTCTTTGAATCGGCTTCTTCTTCTTTTGTTGGTAGCCGAAACTCCCTTTTTCTTTTAATGTACTTATTATTCTTCTTCCTTCATCAACTTCTCTGTTCATATTTGGAATCAATTTCTCTCCTCTATTGTCAATAGCCAAATAGCTCTGGGATCTTGCGGAAGGCCTAATCTTGCTTTCTATTCGGCATATTCTAGTTAGTTTGGTAAGGGTTCTTCTTCCTCTATTTCTTTTCATTCTTTTCTCTTCTCTCATTGTCTTGTTAAAATCGAAAATCTTAACTTCACTTCTTTTAGGCTTTGACCGATTATAGAGGGGACTAATCTTACCATCCTTTCTTCGTTTAGCCTTCAATTGAAAAGTATTTGGTAAATGGTGGTGATGACCGAATGGTTGGAGGGCCTCTTCCACGTTTCTGTTTGGCCGAAAGGTCATTTCTTCTGTTCTTGTTTGGGCATCGGTCCTAACCTTGTGTTATTTTAGGGGCTCATCCGGTTTTGTAAGTCGAATCTATTTGTGTTCGGTTCTCCTTTGATCAAGGTAAGGATCCTCTTTTATTTGGTTTCATTTCTCTTTCGTATTTCTCTGCCATAAACAAGCTTTTTTTAGATAACCACAAATTCTCGTTGTATTATGATCTCTGATCGAGATTTTTTTCATGTATGCAATGCTAGCCAATCTAAGGGGGTGAAGATAGGGGAACCTGAGGGGAGTGGATTCGTAGTCTCTACTCCCAAGTTCAAGTGACATGCCGTATCTGCAGTGCGAGATTTTCTGCCGGGTTGTGGTAGAGAGCCGACGTCTGTTTGGGATAGACAAATCACTATTATACCCGCTAGTGAGAGTGTCGACGATCTAGAGTGTCTAGTTCTTCGCGTAATCAGGTGTGTAATTCTCACACCTTCTTTTATTATTTTGTATTAATAACTGTTTTGGCTAAAAGCCAAAAAATCGTTACGACAGTTGAGATACCCTTGTGGGTAAGGACGGAGACAACTAGTAAGTACCTTTATGACTCTGTTTTTCGAATAACATATCCTAAACATATGTATGATTTGATGACCCGATGTATATTGGAAATATGATTGCATTCATCATAATATGATAATATGTTGCATGGGCTTTGGGATATGATATTGATGAAAGGGCCAGTGTTTTTCGGTGGCTTTGCCACATATTTCGGTGACGTTGTCACATTATTTCAGTGGTTCTACCACATATTTCGGTACATTATTTTGGTGGCTATGCCACATATTTTGGCGATGAGCAACTGACTGCAGCATGACTTCCATCGATGGTGTGTAGCAATGAGGGTTGATTGTAGAAATCCCCACTGGTGTGTTTGGCAGGAATGGGTGGTATGTAGCGGGTGGAAAATTAGGTTGGGCAGGGTTTGCATCGCATTGCATACATTATCTGCTGTGACATGTTAATGGGGCTAAGGCCCAGTTCGTTTTTGTATGGGCTTTGCCCAATGTGATTTCGTAAGGGCTAAGGCCCAGTTGTATTTGAATGGGTTCGGGCTCAGTTATGGTTCATGTGGGGAATTGCACACTGAGTCTTCTTGACTCACCCCTCTGCTTAACTTTTGCAGGTGATTCTTAATTTAGCGGATATGGGCCGAGGTGGACTCTGTGGTGGCCATGCACTGTCTATTTACTAAACTCTATTTTGCTTTTCTTTAAACTTATTTCAAATTGGGATTCTATTCCGTAATAAGGCCAGTAATATTTTTAAATTGGTTTTATTTTCAACGCATTAATTATCTTTTATGAATTAACCAGTACGGGTTTTTCCTAAAAATGTAAGTAATCATTTTCCAAAATGTAACGAACGATTTACAAATAATAACGAATAAAACTCCAGTTTCACGTACAACGACAACAAGTATTTTCAAAATATCACATAACCATAATAGTTCAAATTCAATTTTCATAGTAAAGGCAGTTTTCAAATTAATTACAAGATTTCAAAAGTAAAATGAGCACTGAGTTTTCAATCGACCAACCTAACTCGGGGTTTTCAAAAGTCATGCAACATTTTAAAACGATCGCGAAGTGATAGTCCGTAAAAGTAACATATTTTAGGCCCACATTTAGTATGCTTTTGGATGATTTAGCCCTTGATTTATGTAAAAGGTGCTCTTAATCCTTCCTTTTCATGTTTTTACTCAGGAAAGAACTCGAGGACAAAAAAATAAGAAACGAGCTTAAAACGGGCCAATTTCGGCCAAAGAGGAAATCGACATGGCCTGGACTTCAAGCCACATGGCCGTGCTTGAAAAATAGCTAAGACACGGCCATGCCACGATTTACACGGTCGTGCCCAAATCGATAGAATCGAGACACGGCCTGAAAATGATTTACACGGATGTGTACCTTGGTCGTGCCCCTGCCGCGGAAGAGAGCAATTTCTATTCAAACACCAAGTAGGAAGTGTACGTGAATCGGGACACTTAGAGGCCACGTAAAGCATTCCAAAAGTCTATATAAACACCCTAAGTGTAACCTGATGGAGGGCGGTTAGCTAGGCCAAGGATTCGAGCCAGAAGGTCAGATTTGTGGGAATTACTCGAAGATAGCCAGTGGATCCATCTCAAGGAGCCGGAATTCTACTCAAGACGACGGATTTTTCCTTTAATTCCTCCAGGGGGTTTTAGGGATTTCTTATGTTTTGTTTTATCTTTTCTCTTGAGATGTTTTCTTTATTTATTATGAACTATACCCTTCAGATACCTGAAGGGGATGAAACCTAGATGAATCTTGTTATTGATTTCTGAATTATATGATAAATACTTAGTTTGTTCTTAATTATGCATGCTTAATCCAAATCTGATGTGCTTAGGTGGATGAGGAATAGACCCTGCTTAAGAGTAGATCTAGCATAATTAAGCGGAGTTGATCGCACGCCAGAGATAGGGTGACGAGATTTTGCCAGATTAGGGTGAGACCTAATAGGGGAGTCCATAGATCGATTTACTGCTATTCTAGGGGGTTATTATAAGAGAACGAGAGTTCCACTAATTAACCTAGGGTTAGACGTTATTCACCTCGAGAGAGGGTTTAATATACATTAGGGAGTCTTACGGATCAAACTAAGTGGATAAATCGTATGGTTCAGTGTTAATTAACAAGTGAAGTCTAGGTGGATTCTTCCTGAGGGTATCGTCATGATCAATTGAGTTTTTCTTCAAGTTATTTTCCAATTCATTCTTTCTATCTTTGTGTCTTTAGATTAGTAGTCGTTAATTTAGATTAAATTAGCCGATCACTCCATATTTTAGGCTAAATAATAAAAAGAAAGTGAGTATTAGTACTTTTAGTTCCTTTGGGTTCGACAATCCGATCTTGCCTAAGCTATACTACTGTTCGATAGGTACACTTGCCTTTAAGTCATTGTCAGAGTAGTTTCCAGGTTCGATCATTCTCTTTATAAATTTTAAAACTTGACAAAACAACGATCAAGTTTTTGACACCGTTGTTACTTTAGCCATTTTTTTATTTTTTTATTTCGTAATTTATTTTATTTTATTATTTTTTTGCTAATTTTATTTTTTTCTTTTTTTTCCTAGTAGGTACCTCTAGTTTATGACTAGAAGGAACCCGATAGGACCTTTAGTATACGATAGAGAAATTAAAGCTACCGCTCGGAAGAATCGCAGAGAAATTAGGCAAGCCCTAAATTACACGGAATAAGAACGAGAAGACATATCCAATCCTACTGAAGGGATGGACGAGAATAATCTACCACAAGATGTGGAAGAAAACAATGCTCCGCGTACTATGGATGATTATGCTAAACCTCATTTAACAGGAGTTGAATCTAGTATTGTTAGGCCTGCTATAGCTGCTAATAATTTTGAATCAAAGCCTAACACAATATAAATGATTCAACAACTTGTTCAATTTGATGGTTTGCAGGACGGAGACTTGAACACTCATATAGCTAATTTTTTAGAGTTCTATGATACTTTCAAAATAAATGGCGTTTCTAATGATGCCATTTGTCTTCGGTTATTTCCCTTTTCATTAAGAAATAAAGCCAAATAGTGGTTGTACTTGTTACCACGAGGGTCAATTACTACATGGGATCAAATGACTGAAAAAAATTTATTAAAATATTTCCCACCGGCCAAAACGGCCAAATTACGGAATGATATCTCTTCTTTTGTGCAGATGGATTTAGAGACATTATACGACGCATGGGAGAGATACAAGGATCTCTTGAGAAGGTGTCCACACCGTGGTCTACCCTTGTGGTTACAAGTCCAAACTTTCTATAATGGTGTAAACCCCTCAACGAGGCAGCTAATAGATTCAACCACCGGTGGAACCCTGAACAACAGAACTCCTGAAGCAGCCTACAAGTTCATTGAAGAGATGTCACTGAATAACTATCAGTGGCAAGTTACAAGGACAAAACCGACAAAATCAGTCAGAGTTTATAATCTCGATGCAGTGACCATGCTATCAACACAAGTAGAGATGATGAATAAAAAGCTTGATAGTTTGTGTTCTTACAGGTACATCCCGTCATGCAGTGCAACGCAAGTGGAACTGTGGCGAATCCTGAGTACCCACCCTACCAACCGGGTGCGAGATCAAACAGATGAACTATATAGGTAATAATTTCAGATCCAATAATAATTCTTATAGTAATACTTACAATCCGGGTTGGAGGAACCACCCAAATTTTTCATGGGGAGGCTAAGGAAATCAAGGGAATCAAAGACAACAACCTCCTCAAAACTTCCAAAATCAGCCTATTCGCAAGAGAAGAAGCCAAACCTCGAAGAGATGTTGACAAAATTCATGGCAAACACAAAAAATTGTTTCCAAGAAACTGAGAAAACAATTAAAAGCAACAAGAACCGAGTCGGGGAACTTACTAAGTCAGTTAAGGAAGCCACTAATGCAGTCAAACAACTCGCAAAGCTAATGTCAGAACGACCGTAAAGACGTCTACCAAGTGACACCGAGATTAACCCAAGGGAGCAAGTTCAAGCCATCTCAGCTCATAACAGTATGGGGTTAGATGAACCCAATCCAATAATAAAAAATAAGGTAGACGAAGGTAAGGTAGAGGTAACACAAGAAAAGCCAAAATCAGTAATCAAGGAATACCAACCTCACATACCTTATCCCGAAGCGATGAAAAGAGACGATTCAGAAGAACAGTTCGGTAAGTTTCTTAAACTCTTAAAGAAATTACATATTAACTTACCTCTTCTTGAAGCTCTTTTTCAGATGCCAGACTCAAGAAAATTTTAAAACAGCTCTTGACTAAAAAACGCAAATTAGATGAAGAGCACCACGTGGAATTGAATGCAGCATGCTCAGCAATGCTACAGAATAGACTACCATGAAAGCTAAAAGATCCGGGGAGTTTTACAATTCCATGTTTAATTGGTAGTTTAGCTATTGGTAATGCGTTAGCTGATTTAAGGGCAAGCATAAATGTCATGCCTTACACATTATTTAAACGACTAGATCTAGGGAAGCCCAAACAAACTAGGATGAGTATACAATTAGCTGATAAAACTGTTAGAATTCCTAGGGGCATTATCGATGATGTTCTTGTCAAAATCGATAAATTTGTTTTTCCAATAGATTTTGTTATCTTAGATATGGATGAGGATAATACAATCCCCTTAATTTTAGGAAGACCTTTTCTAGAAACTGCCAAGACTAAAATTGATGTTGCCACAAGAGAACTCATACTTTGTGTAGGTGATGAATCAATCAATCTTCAAGCTCTTGACTCAGCCAGGACAACAATCGATGAAGGTAAGAAGGTCAATACAGATGATAATCAAATTGTTCAACCTTTATTGCAGGAAACACCGTAAAGACACAACCCTGAGCCAACTCATAGATCCTAAATTGACAAAGAAGAACCGGAACTGCACGAAGTAAAACCAGAGGAACCACCAGAAGAGCTCCTAAGAACATCCAATCACTTTAGAATAGGAGACTAGGTACTATTAGACAAAGCAGATCCGCACATCATCACAATAGGCTTGAAGGAAAAGGGAGAAACCAAACCCTTCTTAAGGTATACAATATCTTCCCACACGAAATAGTCGAGGTAAGCGACACCCAACATTCCACACTTTTGATGTAAACACTTCTCGACTTCAACTTTGACAAGAAAATAAAACTTTAAGTAAGAGGGAAGATATCCAAACCTTTAAACCTGCCTGATTCAAGTACAAGGAAAAGTCTAGCTTAAGACTATAAACGAGCGCTTATCAGGAGGCAACCCAAGCACTAACCCTACTTTTTTTTACATTTGTTTTCTTCTCTTTCTCTTTCCCTTTGTAGCTTAACCAAAAGTACAGATTTCTAGGACACACGTCCTTACACATGGCCATGTCCTTGGCCATGTGGACCACTGGAATCTTTGTACTGACATAGCGGAGGCCGTACGAATCAAATCCCAATCACTTTTCGATGTCATGGATTCAACCACTCCTCTACGGGCACTAGTAAATTGGCACGGCCGTGCTCTACAATCGTGTAAAGCCACTGACTTACCAGACACGTGACAAACACACCCATGCTACCCAACCATGCCAACATACTACCTTTTCAAGAACGGGTGTGGCACTTAGAAAATGGGCGTGGGTGAGCAAACATGCCTAGACACACGGCCGTACGATGCGGTTGTGTAATTCAACACACCCTCGGTCCACGGGCGTGGGAACGTGCCAGATTTAAGACCCTATTTAAACCCCACAGCCCTCTTCCTTCTTTTTCTTTCTTTCTTTAGAAAAAGTGTCCAGACTCTTGAGCTACACTAGAATCATGAAGCGTAAGAAGGCAAGCATTGTCTCTTTAAAGGAGACCCCAACACATAAGTTCATGACGGCCACTTCATCCAAACACCAAGCCAAGGGGTCTTTTAGACCATTTAAATTTTTCTTTATGTTTATTTTCCCCTTTATCCTGCTTATCTATAATTCTCTTCTGCTTAATATATTTTAAATTCTTTTAGTTTCTTGGTTTTAGGTTCTAAAGGCTGCTTGGGAATCACGCACCACAGCCTTAGAGGTCACACCCATCTCGCAAACCATCCAACAATAAGGACTCCTTAGTCCATTAGCCTTTTCTTTTAATTTCAATTTTCTTCTTAGTCTCCTTCTCTTTATTTCCTTTGTCTTTAATTATAGTATTAGTATATTATTAATGTTTCTTTAGATTTCTTGGCTATATCTTTACAGGCTACCCAATTTCTTTATCTGGCACAAAGCTCGTAGGTAGACACCCCACCAGGCCCATAGAAAATGCACCACCGCCTCCTCCACCCACCTTTCACCACGACCTCTGCCAACTCCCAGAATCATCCAAAATTCAGGAAGTGTTACTTCTCCCCTTCTCTTTTGATTATTTTATTACATAATTGTTTATCTATCTTTGTACATTGAGGGCAATGTACATCTTAAGTGTGGGGGGTAAAAGTACCTAACTTTTTGCATTATTCTAAAATCCTGAATTTTAGTCTTTTCCCTAAGAAATTTTCTCATTTTATCAATTAGGGTGAAATTTCTAATGATTTATGATTTTTATTGATATGTTTTTGAGTAAGTCATTGATAATTGTGCATTGATGATTTATACTTGAAGAATACTAGAGAATCGAGCATGATAAGTCTATTGTTCAAAGAATCAAAAATTTTCTAGGTTGCTGAACTGAATTTGAATATTACCTTAAAGTTTGGAATCTACAAGATTGATGTCAAAGATCCATAATTTTTGTGAGATTTGAGCCTTATAGAGCATATATTATTTTTCATGCTCACTTTATTGATTATGACTGTGTCAACACTAAATTGTTATTCTAGAACTTGCATTGATTATACATGTCGAGACCACATTAATGATTTGATATACTGATATGATAAAGGCACATAGGTTTTAACCCATTCACTCCACTAAAAAGCTTACCTACAGAATTAACCCCTAGTGAACCCATTTGATCCTAACAACTCTTTTTATTGAATTACCCACTTAATATTAACCCAAAACCCTTTGTATTTGTTATCACCATTCTTTTTTACTACCCTTCTGTCGAGAATTGATTTGATCAGTTACCGAATTAGTTTATTTCAGTTGATAAAGTTCTTTCTTTATTATGTATTTACTTAGTTTGTTCTAAAAAAACCAAAGTATACTCAAGCATTAGTATATGATTAAAGGAGCTTATGCGTGTAAATTCCAATTGTTGAAGAAGAGGTCGTATTAAAAGTATTATCAATAGTAGTATTACTAGTTTCAAAGCAATCATTTATTTTCTAGTTCATTATTCTTGTTAGGTAATTGGTCAGGTCAATCTCAATTCTAAACCTTGTAATTTAGCCTATATCCACACCTTTAACCTAAGCCTCGTTACAACCCAGTCAAAAGACCTTTTGATTTGTGTATCATCTCATATTACAGTGGTGGAGATTTGATTTTCAGGCAAGCCTATGGGATTAACTTTTCAGGTTCGACTTATGAGTGCTTTTCTTGAAACTTAAACACTTCGAGTGATTTGAGTGAATCTTTAGTGAGGACATCAATCCTTGTTGGTTTTGAATTAAAGGTAATTATTTAGATAAGGGGAGACACCTATGTTTTCGAGCTACAAAATATATGACTTAGAATTATTTGAATCTTTAGGAGTCTTTGAGTTAAACTATCCATGTATGAATTATCTGTGAATTATGATGAGACATTGTTGATAGGAATTGTGAATTATGGAAAGTTCGTTTTAATTATAAGTTGAGAATTTTGCTTGAGGACAAGCAAAAGCTTAAGTGTGGGGGTATTTGATAAACCGTAAAAGTAACATATTTTAGGCCCACATTTAGTATGATTTTGGATGATTTAGCCTTTGATTTATGTAAAAAGGTGCTCTTAATCCTTTCTTTTTATGTTTTTACTTAGGAAAGCACCCGAGGATGAAAAGAATAAGAAATAGGCTTAAAATGGGCCAATTTGGGCCAAAGAGGAAATTGAAATAGCCTGGACTTCAAGCGACACAGCCGTGCCTCAACAAATAGCTAAGACACGGCCATGCCATGATTTACACGGCCGTGCCCCAATCGACAGAATTGAGACACGGCCTAAAAATGATTTACACGGACGTGTACCATGGTCGTGCCCCTGCCGTGGGAGAGAGAAATTTCACTCGAATTTGGATACTTTAAGGCAAAGAAACACATTCCAAAGCCTATTCAAACATCGAGTAGGAAGTGTACTTGAATCGAGACACTCAGAGGCCAAGTAAAGCATTCCAAAAGTCTATATAAACACCCTAAGTGTAACCTGATGGAGGGCGGTTAGCTAGGCCAACGAGTCGAGCCAGAAGGTCAGATTTGTGGGAATTACTCGAAGATAGCCAGTGGATCCATCTCAAGGAGCCAAATTCTACTCAAGACGGTGGATTTTTCCTTTAATTCCTCCAGGGGGTTTTAGGGATTTCTTATGTCTTGTTTTAACTTTTCTCTTAAGATGTTTTCTTTATTTATTATGAACTAAACCCTTCAGATACCTGAAGGGGATGAAACCTAGATGAATCTTGTTATTGATTTCTGAATTATATGATAAATACTTAGTTTATTCTTAATTATGCATGCTTAATCCAAATCTGATGTGCTTAGGTGGAGGAAGAATAGACCTTGCTTAAGAGTAGATCTAGCATAATTAAGCGGAGTTGATCGCACGCCTAGAGAAAGGGTGACGAGATTTTGCTGGATTAGGGTAAAACCTAATATGGGAGTCCATAGATCGATTTACTGCTATTCTAGGGGTTTATTATAAGAGAACGAGAGTTCCGCTAATTAACCTAGGGTTAGACGTTATTCGCCTCGAGAGAGGGTTCAATATACGTTAGGGAGTCTTACGGATCAAACTAAGTGGATAAATCATATGGTTCAGTGTTAATTAACAAGTGAAGTCTAGGTGGATTCTTCCTGAGGGTATCGTCGTGATCAATTGAGTTTTTCTTCAAGTTATTTTCCAATTCATTCTTTCTGTCTTTGTGTCTTTAGCTTAGTAGTCGTTAATTTAGATTAAATCAGCCAATCTGTAACATCCTAAAATTTGGAATTTTATGTGTTGCATTATTTCTGTTGTTAAGCTAGTTAAATGATTAATTGTGTATGTTTAGGGGATCCTGAGAAGGCTCGAGGTTTATTTGGATCTAGTAAAAAAAATTTGGCATTTAGCATTTTAAGAAGATAGAGTAAGTGACCTTAAAGCTTATGGAAATAAATGAGTAAATTGCTAGCATAAATGAATAATTGGTAAGAAGGATATGGCGTCATATGAAGTACCTTGAGGGAAGAGGTTCAAATCCCATTATGTGCAAATTTTGACTATTATTTTTGTACTTTTCCCCTAAGTGTCGGCCAAGCTTGAAAATAAAGCAAGTTGGACTTTTTATTTTTGGCATGATGGCTAAGAATAATAGGAAAGGATGAAGGTGGGGAAAGAAATCAAAGAAAAAGGGAAAGTAAGGGGAACATGTGGCCTTTTTCAAGGGAAGTGTTATGGAAAGTGTGGTTTGCCAATTTTTGACCATTATGGTCATGAATGTGGACGGTTTTGGTATGGGAGAGGGGTAACCGAATTTCACCTTAGCATTTTGATAGAATTTTGGTGCTTGTTAGGCCAAAATCTATTCTTGCACTATTTTGTGTTTTCTCCAAATCTCTTCTTTTGCTTTGTGTTGAAATTACAAGCCATTAGTGAGCATATTCTCTTCTTTTCTTTCTTCTTGTTGTCGAATGAACCCAAACCGTTGAGACCAAAATTTATTCACTCATCTTTTCTTAAAAATCAAGCTAGTCAAACATCTTTCTTCTTCTTTCTTTTTCTTTTTCACAAAATCCTTCAAGCATTTCTCCTTCTCTAATCCTTATCACCATAGCCGAATATTTTGCCCATTTTTCCTCTATAGCCAAAACCTTTTATCTCTTCATTATTCGTTCTTTTTCATTCGAGTTATCACTCATTCCTTGATCCATTGGTAAGTGTTCTTTTCAACATTTTATTTTCTTTATCCAATGCCGAATTTACACTTTGGTTTGGATGGTCATATTGATCGAAACCATCACATTATTCTCTCTCAAACGAGATCATTTTTCTTCTTTGTAGTGATAAATTGGAGGGCCGAAACTTTGATTCTTTTGAAGTTATCATACAATTGTTGGGAATCGGTCCTAGAAATCTTAAAGGTAAGGAGTTCTTCAAGGATTCTATAAAAACGTTCTTTATTCGTTAAGACATTATTGGAATAGTAATAATTAACCGATTATAATTATAGGGATTAAATCGCTCGATCTATCCAACCGTTGATCACTCAGAATCAGTGGTAAGCCAATCTTTTACCCTTTGACAATCCATATTTTATCGTAGTATCGATCTATATAAGATCTAATCGAATGGAGGCTTGTGGTACCGATTCGAAAAGAAAGTCGAGTGGAGATCTCAAAAGGAGCAGATTACTGATCCCTACTCCTAAATTCAAACGAAGGACAGTATCGGCGAGTCAGGATTTTCCACCTGGTTGTGGACCGTCATCTGGAGAAAACTGACAAATCGTGGTCATTCAAGATTCAAAAGGTAAGCACCGTAGATCGTTTATTTTAGTGTTGATTAATAAATCACGTATGTTAACTAATCGAGTGTTACGATATCTTAGGTGTCTACGAGCAAGAAGGCTTAGAGCTTACCGTAATCAGGTGTGTAATCTCACACCGTTTTTCGTGGGTTTAAGGTGGATATAGTATCGAAAATAAATTGCTATGACTAGATTTTTAATAGGGCGTAAATCGAAAAAAATTGGCCTAAGATATATTATTTTAATAAAATTGATGAAATTGGTAGTATTATTGTGAAATTTGTGAAATTACCACTAAAAGGGCCGAATGGACATTTTGATTAATAGGCCAATCTGATATTTTGCTAAATGGGCCAATCTGATATTTTGCTAAATGGGCCAATCTGATATTTTGCTTAATGGGCCTATTTGATAATTTGTTATAATGGGCCGTACTTTTGTAATTAATATCCAAAGAAATTACTGTTGTTATATTGTAAAAATCATGAATTGTTATGCATTATATACATGATTTTGCATGGGATGGGATAATATTGAAGAGAAGTTCTGGTGGCTTTGCCACATATTTTGGTGGCTCTGCCACAAATCTGCATGGTGGTAATGCCACGTAAATTCTGTTATTCTGGTGGCTTGTCCATAATTAAATTTTTTATAAATGGCTTAATACTGCGATTGGTGTGTCGTGGGTGGATTGACTTGATCCCCACGGTGTGTTGGTTGGCAATTGGTGTGTAGCGGATGGATTACTAGGTTTGGTTTGGGAATTGCATTTCATACACATGATATAATTGATACATTATTATTATTATTATTATTATTGAAAATGGGCTTAGGCCCAAATTATAGTTAATGGGATTCAGGCCCAGTGAACAACGGTAAGGGGGTTATACACTAAGTTTTAGTAACTCACCCCGTTTTTTTTTCCTTATCCCTTTTCAGGTAATGATCAATGATGGAGACTTGGGCCATGGATGACTCGTTGGAGGCCATACTACAAAAACGGTTTAATTTGAAATTTGGATTTCTTTTTAGTACATTTAATTACTTTACTATTTTGGGTTAAGGTTGTAATAAGACCTCTGGATTAATTTTTTTTTTGTTTATTGTTTGAAGAATTTATACTTTGCTCTAAGTAATTCAATTGAGATTTTTCTAAAAACTTAAATAAACGTCTTTCTAAAATGGATATACAAAAAGTGTTTCGTAATAAACTTTCATAAATATATTTTTTTAACTTGGAAATTTTCTCTTAAAATTTCATCAACACTTTCGAAAATTATTTTCAAATTCCTATAAAACTATTAAAGATATTTTCAAAGTCACGGTTTATAAGATCTTTTTATCTCAAATTTATCGATTTACCAATCAATCTTTTATTCAATAATACTTCATCATAAATTTTTAAATGGGAGTTTGTTTTAATTGATTTTAAATCTAAATCTATTTATGTACAAATAAAAAGGACTTAGTAGTATTTTCTCATGTGACATGTCAAATCTGGTCTTAATGCATGTGCGGGTTTGAGGTGTTACATTTTATGGTATCAAAGCCAGGTTCAAAACTCGACTGTGGTTTGGGTTCAAAATTATTTTTCTAAGCTGTTTTAACTTTTTATTTTAAAAGAAGTATGGTACCACGGGTATTCGGCACCAAGTCAAGTAAATATGTTATTGTATGATTATGATTATTGTGATATGACTGTAGGAATACTCTAGAACTTCTAGTTTTAGGAATTGAAACTATAGAGATTGAGACTATAGGATGCGTTTATGAAAACGACTTTACTTCTTATGTTTCATAAAAAATTGTTTAATAAACGCTAAAATAGTATACCGATTCATAAGACTTTTAATCAGATTAAATCGAATTAGCCAATATGAGTGCTAGAGGACGTGGACATGATAGACGTGGCCGTGGTAGAGGCCGAGGTGCTATAGTTGCGTCTGAAGTGTCGGGACATATGCCGAAAATAGACGCACCTGCGTCACCAGTGGTTGAAACTGGATCACCTGTATGAGAGAGGACATTGCTCTGTCCCAAGCAATGTTGCGAGTCTTAGAAATGGTTGCTGGGGCTAGATCTGGGCCAGTAGCTCGTGGGTCAATTTCGGAACGACTCAGATCAAATGGTGCCGAGGTTTTTAGGGGTATTTCGGGTGTAGCCCCAAATGTAGCGGAGTATTGGCTTGAGGCTATAGAGAGGATCATGGACGATATGGATTGCACCGCCAAGCAGAAATTGAGGGGAGCTGTGTCCTTATTGAGAGACGAGACGTATCAATGGTGGCTCACTGTTCGAGAAGGCACTCAGGCCGATCGTGTTACTTGGGATTTCTTTAAAATTGCATTCTAAGGAAAGTATGTCAGGGCTAGCTATGTGGATGCCCAAAGGAAGGAATTCCTAAATTTGGTCCAAAGAGGTAAGACTGTGGCAGCCCATGAGGCGAAATTTCAGCGTCTGAGTCGTTATGCCCAGGGTATAGTGCCAACTGACTACGACCGCTGCATGCATTTTGAGGACGGGTTTAGTGATGAGTTGTGGGTACTGATAGCCCTACAACAAGAAAGGAATTTTGCCACACTTGTGGAGAAAGCCAAGATAGCTGAAGAGGCTAAGCACTCGGATCGGCAAAACCGAGAAAAAGATAGATGCAAGTGCAAGAGGGACTTTAAGTACTCAGGTCCTGCTAGAGGGTTTTAGAAGAGGCCCAGGAATGATGAGGCAGCTCGAGCTAGAGTACCAGCTGCTATCAATCAGATACAGCCATGTGCGGATTGCAAAAAATGACACTCGGGTGAATGCTGGAAGAGAATTGGTGGTTGTTTCAAATTTGGTTTCAAGGACCATCAACTCAAAAATTATCCTCGATAGACTGTTCAAACTCAGGATGCTCGTAACTATGATGCGCAGCCAGCTAGAGGCACTCAGCAGCCACCGAGAGGTCGTGGGCCAGGTCGAGGTGGTAATGGCGTAGGACGAGGTCAGAGTGCACCGGGTAGGGGTACTGGTTATAGGGGTAACGTGAAGGCGAGGAAGCCATGGTTGGTTTATGCAGTTAGACGCTGAGAGGATGGCGATGCACCTGATGTGATAACCGGTACGTTCTTTATATCTGATGTACTTGTTACTGCTTTGATAGATATCGGATCCACCCATTCGTATGTTGCTAGTTTTGTATCTAAAAATTTGAACATTAGATCTAAGATTACTGATAGAGAGACAACGATAATTAGTCCTTTATGACAGTCGATGATAGTAAATAAGTTGTTTAGGAATGTGCCCTTAGAAATTCAGGGGGAAATATTTTGTGGTTTGATAGAAGCGCCATTAATGAGTTCGACCTTATTTTGGGCATGGACTAGTTGGTGAAACACCGTGCGAACTTGGATTGTGCTGCAAAGCAGATGACACTAAGAATTTTTAAAGATAAGGAAGTGGTGATGATAGGTGAAAGAAGAAACTATATGTCAAATGTTGTATCTGCTTTAAAGGCAGAAAAGTTGGTGCGAAAAGGGTGTGGAGCATTCCTAGCCTTCATTAGTGCGTTGGATGCCAAGGAATTATCGTTGGAAAGTGTTAGAACGGTGAAAGAGATTTCGGATGTCTTTCTCGAGGAACTTCCTAGATTGCCTCCAGATTGGAAGGTAGAGTTTGGCATTGAGTTATTGCCAGGAATGGCTCCGATGTCCATTGCTCCTTATAGAATGGCGCCGAAAGAGTTAGCGAAGCTTAAAGGTCAAATTTAAGAGTTGTTGGATCGGGGATTCATTCGATCGAGTGTGTCACCGTGAGGAGCACCGATCTTGTTCGTCAAGAAGAATGATGGATCGATGCGTATGTGCATCGATTATAGACAGTTGAATAAGTTGACGATCAAGAATAGATATCCGTTACCGAGAATTGACGATCTATTTGATCAATTGCAAGGAGCTTCGGTTTTCTCGAAGATAGATTTGAGATCGGGTTATCACCAACTTAAGGTCAAGGAGGTAAATATTCATAAGACTGCGTTTTGAACTCGTTATGGATATTATGAGTTCTTGGTGATGTCGTTTGGGTTGACCAATGTGCCAACTGCATTTATGGACATGATGAATCGGGTCTTCCAACCCTATTTAGATCGGTTTGTGGTGGTGTTCATAGATGACATCTTGGTGTACTCGAAGAATGAAGAAGAGCATGATTCACATCTACGGGTAGTATTATAGATATTGTGGGAAAAGCAACTTTATGCCAAATTCAGTAAGTGTGAATTTTGGCTGAAGGAAGTGACCTTTTTGGGGCATGTTGTGTTGACCGAAGGAATTAAAGTTGATCCCCGGAAGGTAGAGGCTGTGTTGGATTGGAAACCACCAAATTCAGTGGCCGAAATTCAGAGTTTCTTAGGGTTGGCTGGTTATTACAGGCGTTTCATTGAGGGGTTTTCGTTGATTGTTGCACCCCTAACTAAACTGTTGCGCAAGGGAGTACCATTTGTGTGGTCAAATAAGCAGCAAGAGAGCTTTGAGAAATTGAAGAAGATTTTGATGGAAGCGCCAGTATTGATTCAACCTGAGGCTGAAAGAGAGTTTATTGTTTACTGTGATGCGTCACACACGGGCTTGAGATGTGTGTTGGTGCAAGTTGGAAAGGTGGTGGCTTATGCATCTCGTCAGTTAAGGCCGCACGAATTGAATTATGCACGAATTGAATTATCCCACTTATGATTTGGAGTTGGCTGCAGTGGTGTTTGCTTTGAAAATTTGGAGACACTACCTGTACAGTGAGAAGTCGATCATCTATACGGATCATAAGAGTCTAAAGTACCTCTTTACCCAAAAGGAATTGAACTTAAGACAGTAGAGATGGATAGAACTGTTGAAGGATTATGACTTCTCAATCGAGTATCATCCTGAAAAGGTTAACGTGGTGACAGCTGCGTTGAGTCGTAAGGTGATATCGGATTTGAGAGCAATGTTCGCTCATCTCAGCTTGAATGAAGATGGTAGCCTACTAGCCGAACTTCAAGTAAAGCCTACGTGGGTAAGCCAGATTAAGGAAAATTAGTTATTAGATGAAAGGTTGGGTTCCTCACTTCAGCAAGTAGAAGGTGGTGTAATAGGGGATTTTGGATTGAATAGTGATGGAGTATTATGTTTCCGTGGAAGAATCTATATGCCCAAATATTCGAAATTGAGGCAAATGATTCTACGTGAGGTGCATAGTAGCCTTTATGCTATGCACCCTGGGGGAAATAAAATGTATCGAGACCTCCGTGAGCAGTATTGGTGGCCAGGGTTGAAACGAGAGGTTACTGATTTTGTGGGTAAGTGCTTGACATGTCAGCAAGTGAAGGCGAAACATCAATTGCTGACGGAATTGCTACAACCGGTGAAGATTCCATTATGGAAATGGGAAAGGATAACGATGGACTTTGTTAGTGGGTTACCCTTATCGCCTACTAAGAAAGATTCCATCTGGGCAATAGTGGATCGGTTAACGAAGACTGCCTATTTCCTACATGTTCGTACGGATTATTCATTGCAAAAGTTGGCCAAGTTGTATGTAGTAGAGATCGTGAGGTTACATGGGGTACCAGTGTCTATTATATCGGACAGAGACCCTAGGTTTACATCACGATTTTGGAAAGCCTTACATGAAGCTTTGGAAACCAAGCTTAATTTCAGCACGGCATTTCATCCTCAGACAGATGGTCAGTCAGAAAGAGTAATCCAGATTCTGAAAGACATGTTAAGGGGCTGTGTGATTGACTTCAGGGGTAGTTGGGAGGATTTCCTACCATTGGCAGAGTTTGCATATAACAATAGCTATCAATCCAGCATTCAGATGGCACCCTACGAGGCATTGTATGGTCGTAGGTGTCGTACTCCTACTTGTTGGACCGAATTGGGGAGCGTCAGTTATTGGGTCCTGAGCTGATATCTGAGACAGAGGAAAAAGTAAAGGTAATTCGAGCACAGTTAAAGGAAGCTTCGGATAGACAAAAATCTTATGCGAATCTGAAGCCTAAGGATATTGAGTTTGCGGTAGGAGATCAAGTTTTTCTAAAAGTCTCACCTTGGAAGAAAATCTTCATTTGGAAGGAAGGGCAAGTTGAACCCTAGGTTCATCGGACCGTACCGTGTGTTGAAGCGTGTTGGGCCAGTGGCTTATCAGCTTGAGTTACCTCTGAAATTGAGTCAGATACATAGTGTATTTCATGTCTCAATGTTAAGGCATTATCGATCGGGTCCGTCTCATATAGTACTGGTAGAGGAAGTCAAGATAAGACCTGACTTGTCTTTCGAAGAGGAGCCAGTGCGAATTTTAGATCGAGACGTTAAGGTGCTTAGAAGAAAGTCAGTACCGTTAGTCAAGGTATTATGGCGCAATCACGGATCGAAGAAAGCTATGTGGGAGCCTGAGGACACGATTCAGCAACAATATCCTCATCTCTTTTAATTAGGTAAATTTCAAGGATGAAATTTTCTTTAAGGGGGTAGAATTGTAACATCCTAAAATTTGGAATTTTATGTGTTGCATTATTTTTGTTGTTCAGCTAGTTAAATTATTAATTGTGTATGTTTAGAGGATCCTGAGAAGGCTCGAGGTTTATTTAAATCTAGTAAAAAAATTTTGGCATTTAGCATTTTAAAGAGATAGAGTAAGTGACCTTAAAGCTTATGGAAATAAATGAGTAAATTGCTAGCATAAATGAATAATTGGTAAGAAGGATATGGCGCCATATGAAGTACCTTGAGGGAAGAGGTTCAAATCCCATTATGTGCAAATTTTGACTATTATTTTTGTACTTTCCCTCTAAGTGTCGGCCAAGCTTGTAAACAAGGCAAGTTGGAGTTTTTATTTTTGGCATGATGGCTAAGAATAATAGGAAATGATGAAGGTGGGGAAAGAAATCAAAGAAAAGGGGAAAGTAAGGGGAATATGTGGCCTTTTTCAAGGGAAGTGTTATGGAAAGTGTGGTTGGCCAATTTTTGACCATTATGGTCATGAATGTGGACGGTTTTAGTATGGGAGAGGGGTAGTTGAATTTCTCCTTAGCATTTTGATAGAATTTTGGTGCTTGTTAGGCCAAAATCTATTCTTGCACTATTTGGTGTTTTCTCCAAATCTCTTCTTTTGCTTTGTGCCGAAATTACAAGCCATTAGTGAGCATATTCTCTTCTTTTCTTTCTTCTTGTTGCCGAATGTACCCAAACCATTGAGACCAAAATTTGTTCACTCATCTTTTCTTGAAAACCGAAGCTAGACAAACATCTTTCTTCTTCTTTCTTTTCTTTTTCACAAAATCCTTCAAGCATTTCTCCTTCTCTAATCCTTATCACCATAGCCGAATATTTTGCCCATTTTTCCTCTATAGCTGAAACCTTTTATCTCTTCATTATTCTTTCTTTTTCATTCGAGTTATCACTCATTCCTTGATCCATTGGTAAGTGTTCTTTTCAACATTTTATTTTCTTTATTCTATGCCGAATTTACACTTTGGTTTGGATAGTCATATTGACCGAAACCATCACATTATTCTCTCTCAAACGAGATCATTTTTCTTCTTCGTAGTGATATATTAGAGGGCCGAAACTTTGATTCTTCTGAAGTTATCATACAATTGTTGGGAATCGGTCCTAAAAATCTTAAAGGTAAGGAGTTCTTCAAGGATTCTATAAAAATGTTCTTTATTCGTTAAGACGTTATTGGAATAGTAATAATTAACTGATTATAATTATAGGGATTAAATCACTCGATCTATCCAACCGTTGATCACTCAGAATTAGTGGTAAGCTAATCTTTTACCCTTTGACAATCCATATTTTATCGTAATATCGATCTATATAAGATCTAATTGAATGGAGGCTTGTGGTACCGATTCGAAAGGAAAGTCGAGTGGAGATCTCAAAAGGAGCGGATTAGTGATCCCTACTCCTAAATTCAAACGAAGGGCAGTATCAGCGATTCGGGATTTTCCATCGGGTTGTGGACCGTCATCCAGAGAAAACCGACAAATCGTGGTCATTCAAGATTCAAAGGGTAAGCACCGTAGATCATTCATTTTAGAGTTGATTAATAAATCACGTATGTTGACTAATCGAATGTTACGATATCTTAGGTGTCTACGAACAAGAAGGCTTAGTGTTTACCGTAATCAGGTGTGTAATCTCACACCGCTTTTCGTGGGTTTAAGGTGGATATAGTATCAGAAATAAATCGCTATGACTAGAATCGTAATAGGGCGTAAATCGAAAAAAATTGGCCTAAGATATATTATTTTAATAAAATTGACGAAATTGGTAATATTATTGTACAAATTGTGAAATTACCCCTAAAATGGCCGAAATATGAAATTGTTTAATTGGCCGAATTGACATACTGCCTTATGGGCCGAATGGACATTTTAATTAATGGGCCAATCTGATATTTTGCTAAATGGGCCAATCTAATATTTTGCTAAATGGGCCAATCTGATATTTTGCTTAATGGGCCTATTTGATAATTTGTTATAATGGGTCGTACTTTTGTAATGAATATCCAAATAAATTACTGTTGTTATATTATAAAAATCATGAATTGTTATGCATTATATACATGATTTTGCATGGGATGGGATAATATTGAAGAGAGGTTCTGGTGGCTCTGCCACATATTTTGGTGGCTCTGCCACAAATCTGTATGGTGGTAATTCCACGTAAATTCTGTTATTCTGGTGGCTTGTCCATAATTAAATTTTTTATAAATGGCTTAATGCCTGCGATTGGTGTGTTGGCGGGGTGGATTGACTTGATCCCCACAGGTGTGTTGGTTGTTACGGGTGGTGTGTAGCGGATGGATTACTAGGTTTGGTTTGGGAATTGCATTTCATACACATGATATAATTGATACATTATTATTATTATTGAAAATGGGCTTAGGCCCAAATTATAGTTAATGGGATTCAGGCCCAGTGAACAACGGTAAGGGGGTTATACACTGAGTTCTAGTAACTCACCCCGTTTTTTTTTCTTATCCCTTTTCAGGTAATGATCAAAGATGGAGACTAGGGCCATGGATGACTCGATGGAGGCCATACTACAAAAACGGTTTAATTTGAAATTTGGATTTCTTTTTAGTACATTAAATTACTTCACTATTTTGGGTTAGGGTTGTAATAAGGCCTCTGGATTAATTTTTTTTTTTGTTTATTGTTTGAAGAATTTATAATTTGCTCTAAGTACTTCAATTGAAATTTTTCTAAAAACTTAAATAAACGTCTTTCTAAAATGGATATACAAATGTAATATCCTGAAATTGGGCTTATGCATTATTGTTAAAATGTGTAAAATAGCATGTCATTGTGAGTTTGAATGTGTATTTATGAATGTTTTTGAACTTAAGAATAATAGGAAAATACTTTAGAAAGTGTTAAGTTTTAAGTTTAAGAGGAAGCTAAGTTGATATGGCCTTAAGAGAAAATGTAAGGGAAATGAGACATGAACATGGGCTTAGCAAAGTGGCTACAAGGCGCCACTTAGGGCTTTAGTGTGTAACACCATATGCTAGGGGAAAGGGCTTGTGTTCGAGCCACAAGGAAGCAAAAGAAGTTTTATTTTTGCTACAAGGTAAATAGTGTTGGACGGCATTAAGGCACTAAAGGGAAGAGTTTTATCCTTTTAAAATTGACTAGATAAGGGATAATTGATGGATTTATTTTATTAATTTAAAGAGGTGATAAGAGATAAAAATTGGAGAATAACAAGGTGAGGCTAGTGATTAAGTTATAGCCAATTTATCATTAAGTGTTCATCTTTTCCTTGTTTCCTTTTATTCTCTCACCTTTCTTCTCTAGCTGAATTTCCTTCCCAAAAATCACCATAGCCGAATTCTTCCAAACAACTCTTCTTTCCTTATTTTATTTTGATTAAAATCAAAATACCCTGTGCTTCCCATCATCGATTCTTCTTCGTTTGCAAATTCAATCAAAAGCCGAAACTTAAGTAAGTAACATCTAGCCATAGCCGAATACTTTGTGGAATTCAAGTAAAGGAGTTGTCGACTTCAAGAAAAGATCTTTCGGGATTTCTTTTAAGATTCAAGGTAAGATGATATTCAGCCATAGGCCATTCTTAATGTGTTTAAATGTTAGAAATTGATCTAAAATGTACCCATGGGGATTTCGACAGACACCTAAGGCAATGGATACTTTTGGGATTTGGAAATCGCAAGGTAAGTGCATAAGTACAATCGGCCAAGGCCATATTTGATGTTTTAAGTCTATTCCTTATTTGATTAAAAAGCTGAAACTAATCCTTTAGGTGATCTAGTGCTGACCGATTTCAAGGAGAAGCACAACAAAGTTTCGAGACTTGATTAGTGGTGAAAACGGCAACAAGGTAAGGACTTTTGTCACAAGGATCCTTGAGGATTTGGGTTTTAGCCGAATAGGCCTTTTGCTAATATGTCTAGTGTTGGCGATTATAGGAACTAAAGGATCTAAGGCTTTAGATCGGGCTTTTAGGATTTAAGTAAATCTCTAAGTGTATCAGGTGTGTACCCCACACTATTTCTTAACAAGATTTATGGCAATGTTTAATGAATATAAATATATGTGTCATTAAGAATGTGAAAAGTATGGCTAAGGTACCATACCATGGTACAAAGTACTCGAGCACGTTTTCCTATTCCTATTGGGATTATGATAAGATCTGTTAAAACACAAATGTGAACCTATAAGAATGTGACTAGAAAATATGGCATAATAATGCATGATTACATATGACATGGGCATTTGGGTGAATATGAAAGGGAAGTGAATGTGGTGACTATTGTCGATTATCTCGAATGTGGTGACTTGGTCACATTATCTGAATGTGGTGTCTCAAGACACAAAATATTATCTGGTGGCTATGCCACGAATCTTATAAGGGCGATGAGCACGTCGACTGCAGCGACTGCCTTTGATGGTGTGTAGCGGATGGAGGGTTGACTTAGTAGTCCCCACGATGTGCAGGATGGTAAAGGTGATGTGTAGCGGATGGCATATAGGTTTGGGTTCGGGTTGGATCATTATTTCCCATCAGTTATATGAATATGTATGTGACATGATAATGTATGCCTGAATTGTTAAATTTTAGTGTTGGTTACACATTGAGTCTGTTGACTCACCCGTTGTAGGGATCATTTTTTCGGTGGCCGACAAGAATGGACCGGTCGACAAGTGCTTAGTGGTGGCCATGCTCGAAGGAATTTTATGATTTGACATTTACTTTTATTTAAGTACTTTCAATTTATTTTGGGTATATTTTGATGTAATAAGGCCATAGTATGAACTAATTATGCATGCATTTAAATTTACGATATTATGCTTCGAATGTTATCAAAATTAAAGTTAAGTAATATTTTTTTAAAATAAACTCGTAAATATTATGACATCTAAATACAAATGTTTTCAAAGGCAAAATCTTTTAAATTAAATCGGCATATCTTTTACTTAAAGTTTTGGGACTCAATAAAGAATTTTTATAAAAACTTATATTTCACAAAGACGAACTGGTTTCCAACTTGAGCCCAACCCAAATTGAGTTTTCTCCCAAAATCACTTAATGATTTTCTAAGAACCCACAAATTTGAACTGTTTTTACTCGAGGAACATACCAGATCTGGTCGAGGCTCGTGGGCTGGGATTGAGGTGTTTCAGTTTGGTATCAGAGCCCAGTTTTAAGCTCTCGGCCTTGGGTTTAAAGCCCAAAACGTTTTCAAAGTTAAGCCCAAAAGGAATTTTGTGAATTAAGCAGGTTTTTCTGGCATGGCACACTAAGTCTTCGACCCGAAGTCCACCAGGTAAGTACTCCAATCTCTTGTGTGATTTATATTATGATTTATAGAAGGGTAGAAATGGAACGTAGAATAAAGATTAAGTACTTGAACCCTAGGACTAGTGTACCCCAACAAATACATAAAACTTAAATGACTAACTAAACAAACACAGTGGTTAAGTCACGAGTTAGGGTGTGGCAACCATGGTGCGCATGTCTAGGATTGGTTTGATGGGAGCTTGGTATTTAAGTAGTCCGTGACTCACCTCCTCTCCACTCGAATTCTACAGTGCGTAGCCTCGGTTCACCCTAACCAAGAGGACTTATTCACGGGTTAAACCCTTAACTAAAACCCGAAAGGGACTAGCCGTATTTTTATGGAAACCCTAGTTCTAAAATTACTAAATTACCCTTTTGATTTGTAAAAGCTATTCTATAAAATTTTTCTGACATTTTTTTTAAAAAAATTTTACAAAAATACCCCTAGTGGTAAGATTACCAAAATGCCCTTGGTTTACAAAGTACTCATATTACCCACAGTTCTTATCAAAATTTCATTACTTTGTTCAAAAACCCTAAATTTAAAAAATATCAAAATAACTTGACTTTGGAAAATTACGAAATTACCCCTAACCTACAAATTATCGAAATACCCCCGAGATACAAAATTACCATATGACCCCCGATCTTCAAAAATTTTTGCAACAACACTGATTTGGAAAACAAATTCTCAAAAACAACCCCCAAGTTTTGTAAATTCCAAAATACCCTTGATTTATTAAGATTTACAAATTTACCCGGGTTAATCACCAAAATACCCTCAGATTTCAAAATTTCCAAAATACACCGGGAATGTAAAATCACCAGAATACCCTTATTGACAAAATCACCAAAGAAACCTTATTTTGACAAATTATGAAAATACCCCTGTAGGATAAATTATGAAAATACCACTGGGATAGGAACGGACAGAAATGTCCGAAGAGTGAAAGTGTATGGGAGATACTATGGAATGGATGTGCTTTTCTGTGAATTAGGATAGAAGACTTGAAACTTTGAATGATCAAAAGAGCCCCTATTAAACTTCCTACCACAAAACTTCCTTGTGGTTAATCAGTGGAATAAGGCTAATTCATAAAAATTTCTTAAACCAGATTAAAGCGCGATTGTAGAAATGAGCTCTAGGGGACGTGGTCGCAATGTATGAGGACGCGGTCGAGGTAGAATGACCGTGTCAGAACCTGTTAGATCGGGTCAAGGATCTGAGAATGAGGTACCACCGCCACCACCACCACCAGCTGTTGGTGTTGAGCAACAAGATCAGACGGGAGAAGATGTTGTATCGCAGTACGTACTCTGAGTTCTTGAAATGGTGGTGGTCTTTGGAGGAATATGGGAGCTCAAAATTTGTACCGGCGACTCCAAGCCAACGGAGCTGAAGTGTTCCGTGGAGTATCTGGTGTGGCACCCAGTACGGCTGAATATTGGTTTGAAGCAACCGAGCGCATTATGGATGAGCTCGATTTGACCCGTGAGGAGAAGTTGAAAGGAATGGTGGCACTGCTACGCGATAAAGCGTATCAATGGTGGCTTCTGATTCGGGATGGTGCCACCGCCGAGGATCTAACACAGGGAGTATGTTAAGGCAACAGATCGGAAGAAGTATGTGGGAACCGGATATATTGATGAGCGGAGGAAGGTATTTCTAAAAATTTGGTTCAAGGAATAAGTGCATGTGAGTCTGGTGAGTTTTTAAGGCTGAGCCGGTATGCTCGAGGAGTGGTAGCAACAGAGCATGAGCGATGTGTCCGATTTGAGGACAGACTAAGGGATGACCTGAGGTTGTTGATAGCCCCACACCAAGAGTGGAAGTTTGCCGCATTAGTAGAGAAGGCTAAGGTAGTCGAGGGAATTAAGGACTCTACAAGGCAAAATTCTGATCAGAATAGAAATAAGAGAGGTTTTGAGTCATCTGGATCATCTGGGAATGCTCAGAAAAGGCCTAGAGTTGATGGGCCGCGAGGTCAGCAAACTAGTACTAGAGGGCAATATCGTACTTGTGAGCAGTGTGGGAAGAAACACTTAGGCGAATGCGGAAGAAGACAGGTGGATGTTTCAAATATGGGTCAAAGGACCATATAATTAAGGACTGCCCGATGAGACCATATGGGAATCGACCAATAGCTCAGAATGTTAATCAGACTGGTAGAGGTGGACAGAGACCTCGGTAGGGCCGTGGTCCGAATAACGAAAGAAATGGTCTTGGTAGAGGGCGTGGAGCCTTTGGTAGAGTCTTGCTATCTTGAGGCAAAGCGGGGGTTTGGTTAATGCGGTTCACCGTAGAGAAGAGGGAGACGCACCGGACGTCATAACCGATACGTTCCTTGTATTTTGAAAGCCTTATTATGCTTTGATTGATGTGGGCTCGACCTATTTTTATGTTGCATGTAGAGTAGTTGAAACTCTAGACATAGCCTCTGAACCTTCTAGTAGGGAGATGACTGTAGTAAGTCGACTAGGTCAAACTGTAGTGGTGAATAAGCTCTTCTGTAGTGTACCTTTAGAAATTCAAGGCGTAGTATTTTCTACTAACTTGATGGAACTTCCCTTCGGAGAATTTGATTTCATACTTGGTATGGACTGGCTAGTGGAACATCGAGCTATGTTGGACTGTACAGCTAAGCGAATAGAGTTAAGGACCCCGGAGGATGAGGTGGTCATTATGATAGGAGAGAGAAGAAATTACTTGTCTAATGTAGTTTTAGCGCTAAAGGCTGAAAAGATGGTTCGTAAAGGGTGCAAGGCATTTTTAGCCTTCGTAAGTGTGTTAGATGGAAAGGAAGAAGGTGTTAGTGGAGTTAGAATGGTAAGGGATTTCGAAGATGTGTTTCCAGAGGAATTATCAAGAATACCCCCAGACAGGGAGGTGGAGTTTGGAATTGACCTACTCAAGGAGCGACACGTGTCAATCGCTCCGTCTGAGAATGGCAATCAAGGAGTTGGTTAAACTCAAGGCTCAGATTCAAGAATTACTCGATCGTGGGTTTATCCGACCCAGTGTGTCTCCATGGGGAGCACCGATCCTATTTGTGAAGAAGAAGGACGGAACTATGCGTATGTGCATAGATTACCGTCAGTTGAATAAGTTGACCATCAAGAACAAGTACCCATTGCCAAGGATAGATGACTTGTTCGATCAGCTTAAGGGGGCCGCAGTTTTATCAAAGATCGACTTAAGGTCAGGATATCATCAGTTGAAGGTGAAGGAGATAGATATCCATAAGATGGCTTTTCGGACAAGGTATGGGCATTTTGAATTCGTAGTAATGCCGTTCGGTTTGACAAATACCCCAGCCATATTTATGGACATGATGAACCGGGTCTTTCAACCCTATCTAGACCAGTTCGTTGTTGTGTTCATAGACGATATTCTGGTGTATTTTAAGTCTAAAGAGGAGCATGATGAGCATTTCCAAATAGTGTTGCAAGTGTTGAGGGAGAAGAAGCTTTATACCAAATTCAGCAAGTGCCAATTTTGGCTTAGGGAAGTTGCCTTCTTAGGGCATGTGGTGTCAGCAGAAGGAATAAGGGTGGATCCTAGAAAGATTGAAGCAGTGTTGGATTGGAAACTACCTAGGTCAGTGGCTGAGATTCGCAGTTTCTTGGGATTGGTGGGCTACTACAGAAGGTTTGTAGAAGGGTTCTCATCAATAGCCGCGCCTTTGACGAAGTTGCTAAGAAAGGAAGTACCCTTTGTATGGACGAATAAGCAACAAAAGAGTTTTGAAAAACTTACAAGGGTTTTGACGAAAGCTCCAGTGTTGATTCAGCCTGAAGGCGGAAAGGATTTTACGGTGTATTGTGATGCTTCCCATACAGGTTTGGGTTGCGTATTGATGCAAGACGGGAAGGTAGTCGCATATGCGTCCGGACAGCTGATGCCACATGAGGTGAACTACTCGACGCATGACTTAGAATTAGCAGCAGTGGTCTTCGCTTTTAAGGTATGGAGGCACTATCTTTATGGCGAAAAGTCGACGATCTGCACAGACCACAAGAGTCTTAAGTATCTGTTGACTTAGAAGGAGTTAAACTTAAGGCAGCAGAGGTCGGTGGAGTTACTGAAGGACTATGGTTGTTCAATAGAGTACCATCCAGGCAAGTCGAATATAGTGGCGGATGCCCTAAGTTGGAAGGTTGTGTCGGATCTGAAGGCTATGTTCGCACACTTGAGTTTGTATGATGGTGGAAGCCTGTTGGCAGAGTTGCAAGTCAAGCCGACGTGGTTGAATGAGGTGAAAGAGGGACAGTTGGCTAATGAGAACCTAAGAGCTAAGCTACAGCAAGTACAGAATGGAGAGTTGGAAGATTATGGCATTAATGGCGAAGGGGTGTTGTGTTTCAAGAGCAAGGTCTGTATGCCTAAGGATAAGGAACTTAGGCGAAGGATTCTTCAAGAATCGCATAGCAGCCCTTATGCTATGCATCCTAGAGCACTAAGTTGTACAGAGACTTAAGAGAACAATTTTGGTGGCACAGTGCGAAAAAAGAAGTTCTGAAATTGGTCGGCAAGTGTTTGGCGTGTTAGCAAGTTAAAATTTGAACATCAAGTTCCGTCGAGGTTGCTTGACCAATCATGATTCCGCATGGAAGTGGGAGAGAATTACCATGGACTTCGTTAGTGGGCTTCCCTTACGCCTACTAAGAAGGACTCGGTATGGGTAATAGTGGACCGCTTAACCAAGCTCGCGACTTTATTTCGGTGAGAGTCGATTATTCTTTGCGAAGTTGGCAAAGTTGTATGTGGCGAAGTCGTGAGGTTGCATGGAGTGCGGTGTCTATTATCTCGGATAGGGACCCAAGGTTTACTTCTCGGTTACGAAAGCGTTACATCGGGCTTTAGGCACTAAGTTGGATTTACTACGGCTTTTCATCCACGATCGGATGGGCGATCGAGCGGGTAATCCAAGTGTTAGAGGAAATGTTGAGGGGCTGTGTGATGGATTTCAGAGGAAGTTAGGAGGAACATTTGCCTCTAGCAGAATTTGCCTACAACAACAGCTATCAGGCCAGTATTCATATGGCACCGTATGAAGTGTTGTATGGTCAAAAATGTCGAACTCCTACGTGTTGGACAGAGTTAGGAGAACATCGAGTTTTGGGTCTAGAGATTGTGGCAGAATCCGAAGAGAAGGTTGAGATAATTCGTGCACGGTTGAAGGAAGCATCGGACAGGCAGAAGTCATATGCAGATCTCAAACGAAAGGAAATAGAATTTGATCTGGGAGATCAAGTGTTTCTTAAGGTTTCGCCTTGGAAAAAGGTAATGAGATTTGGTCGGAAAGGGAAGTTAAGTCCAAGGTTTATAGGACCTTATAAGGTTTTGAAGCGAATTGGACCAGTGGCATATCAGTTGGAGTTGCCACCAGAATTGAAGCAGATGCACGATGTATTCCATGTGTCCATGCTATGCCGTTACCGATCGGATCCATCTCATGTAGTCCCAGTGGAAGAGGTGGAACTAAGGCCAGATCTGTCCTATGAGGAGGAGCCGATTCAGATCTTGGAACGGGATGTGAAAGTGTTGCGAAGGAAATTAGTTCCTTTGGTCAAAGTGTTGTGGCGTAACCATAGATCGAAGAAGCTTCTTGGGAGCCAGAAGAAGCAATGCGACAGCAATACCCTCACCTATTCTAGCCAGGTAATTTCGAGGACGAAATTATTTTAAGGGGTAGAACTGTAATATCCTGAAATTGGGCTTATGCATTATTGTTAAAATGTGTGAAATAGCATGTCATTGTGAGTTTGAATGTGTATTTATGAATGTTTGTGAACTTAAGAATAATAGGAAAATACTTTAGAAAGTGTTAAGTTTTAAGTTTAAGAGGAAGCTAAGTTGATATGGCCTTAAGAGAAAATGTAAGGGAAATAAGACATGAACATGGGCTTAGCAAAGTGGCTACAAGGCGCCACTTAGGGCTTTAGTGTGTAACGCCATATGCTAGGGGGAAAGGGCTTGTGTTCTAGCCACAAGGGAAGCAAAAAGAAGTTTTATTTTTGCTACAAGGTAGATAGTGTTGGACGGCATTAAGGCACTAAAGGGAGGAGTTTTATCCTTTTTAAAATTTGGCTAGATAAGGGATAATTGATGGATTTATTTTATTAATTTAAAGAGGTGATAAGAGATAAAAATTGGAGAATAACAAGGTGAGGCTAGTGATTAAGTTATAGCCGAATTTATCAGCTAAGTGTTTATCTTTTCCTTGTTTCCTTTTATTCTCTCACCTTTCTTCTCTAGCCGAATTTCCTTCCCAAAAATCACCATAGCCGAATTCTTCCAAACAACTCTTCTTTCCTTCTTTTATTTTGATTAAAACCAAAATACCCTGTGCTTCCCATCATCGATTCTTCTTCTTTTGCAAATTCAATCAAAAGCAAACTTAAGTAAGTAACATCTAGCCATAGCAGAATACTACTGTGGAATTCAAGTAAAGGAGTTGTGGACTTCAAGAAAAGATCTTTCGGATTTCTTTTAAGATTCAAGGTAAGATGATATTCGACCATAGGCCATTCTTAATGTGTTTAAATGTTAGAAATTGATCTAACATGTACCCATGGGGATTTCGACGCACACCTAAGGCAAGGGATACTTTTGGGATTTGGAAATCATGAAGGTAAGTGCATAAGTACAATCAGCCAAGGCCATATTTGATGTTTTAAGTCTATTCCTTATTTGATTAAAAAGTCGAAAGTAATCCTTTAGGTGATCTAGTGTTGACCAATTTCAAGGAGAAGCACAACAAAGTTTCGGGACTTGATTAGTGGTGAAAACGGCAACAAGGTAAGGACTTTTGTCGCAAGGATCCTTCAGGATTTAGGTTTTTAGCCGAATAGGCCTTTTTGCTAATATGCCTAGTGTTGGCCGATTATAGGAACTAAAGGATCTAAGGCTTTAGATTGGGCTTTTCGGGATTTAAGTAAACCGCTAAGTGTATCAAGTGTGTACCCCACACTATTTCTTAACAAGATTTATGGCAATGTTTAATGAATATAAATATATGTGTCATTAAGAATGTGAAAAGTATGGCTAAGGTACCATACCATGGTACAAAGTACTCAGGTACGTTTTCCTATTCCTATTGGGATTATGATAAGATATGTTAAAACACAAATGTGAACTTATAAGAATGTGACTAGGAAATATGGCATAATAATGCATGATTCTATATGACATGGGCATTTGGGTGAATATGAAAGGGGAAGTGAATGTGGTGACTATTGTCACATTATCTGAATGTGGTGACTTCGGTCACATTATCCGAATGTGGTGTCTCAAGACACAAAATATTATCTGGTGGCTATGCCACGAATTTTATAAGGCCGATGAGCACGTCGACTGCAGCGACTGCCTTCGATGGTGTGTAGCGGATGGAGGGTTGACTTAGTAGTCCCCACGGTGTGCAGGATGGTAAGGGTGATGTGTAGCGGATGCCATATAGGTTTGGGTTCAGGTTGCATCATTATTTCCCATCAGTTATATGAATATGTATGTGACATGATAATGTATGCCTGAATTGTTAAATTTTAGTGTTGGCTACACATTGAGTCTGTTGACTCACCCCGTTGTGGGATCATTTTTTTTAGGTGATGCACAGTAATGGACCGGGCCGGCAAGTGCTTAGTGGTGGCCATGCTCAGCAAGGAATTTTATGATTTGACATTTACTTTTATTTAAGTACTTTCAATTTATTTTGGGTATATTTTGATGTAATAAGGCCATAGTATGAACTAATTATGCATGCATTTAAATTTACGATATTATGTTTCGAATGTTATCAAAATTAAAGTTAAGTAATATTTTTTTAAAATAAATTAAAATTAAAGTTAAGTAATATTTTTTAAAATAAACTCGTAAATATTATGACATCTAAATACAAATGTTTTCAAAGGCAAAATCTTTAAAATTAAATCGGCATATCTTTTACTTAAAGTTTTGGACTCAATAAAGAATTTTATAAAACTTCTATTTCAAAAAGACGAATGGTTTCCAACTTGAGCCCAACCCAAATCAAGTTTTCTCCCAAAATCACTTAAAGATTTTCTAAGAACCCACAATTTGAACCGCTTTTACTCGAGGAACATACCAGATCTGGTCGAGGCTCGTGGGCTGGGTTTGGGGTGTTTCAACAAAAAAGGTTTCGTAATAAACTTTCATAAATATATTTTTTTAACTTGGAAATTTTCTCTTAAAATTTCATCAACACTTTTCGAAAATTATTTTCAAATTCCTATAAAACTATTAACAATATTTTCAAAGTCACGGTTTATAAGATTTTTTTTATCTCAAATTTATCGATTTACCAATCAATATTTTCTCAATAATACTTTATCATAAATTTTTAAATGGGAGTTTGTTTTAATTGATTTTAATCTAAATCTATTTATGTGCAAATGAAAAGGACTTAGTAGTATTTTTTCATGTGACATGTCAAATCTGGCCTTAACGCATGGGCCGGGTTTGAGGTGTTACACAATCACTCCATATTTTAGGCTAAATAATAAAAGAAAGTGAGTATTAGTACTTTTAGTTCTTTTGGGTTCGACAATCCGGTCTTGCCTAAGCTATACTATTGTTCAATAGGTACTCAGAGTAGTTTCCAGGTTCGATCATTCTCTTTATAAATTTTAAAACTCGACAAAACAACAATCACGAAGTTTCATGAAAAATCATTCCATGTGACGCACCAGATACGGTCGTAACATCTTGGCCGGGTGTGGGGTGTTACAATTTTAGGGTGATTCTTATTCATCAATTGTATATGTACAATTTCTCTTCAAAACGGTTTTTGAATCACCTAATTTTGTGGTTTACAGCCCAAGATATGGTAATTTTTGTAAAGCAATGTTATTTCCTATAAGAAGTTTGAGGTTAATCGTTGGGTTTCATAAAGGTAACTTCAACTTAACTTTGTGAGACCTTTTGACCATATTTTTGGGCAATTCCTATGCCAAAATCATAGATCATTGAGTGTGATTCAAAATGGATTTTGAATCACTTGATTTTGAAGTTTGTAGCTCAAGATATGGTCATTTTCATAAAGGAGTTCATTTCCATATGAAAAGTTCGAGCTTAATCAGAAATAAACTCCTTAAGCTTGTTAAAGTGAATCGAAACATAACCATGTACTAGATTATTGGTGTTTTGTTGTTCATAACTATCTGAGTTGATCCTAGATGCATAAAAACACTTAAAATTTCATCATGTAACCCACCTTTTCCTAATAAAGTAGGCCATAAGTTTCTTTTTAAAAGATTTGTTATTGATGATGATTACATTTTATTTTTCTCTTCTCTTTTTACTATTGGTCTTCTATTTTATTATTTTTCGCAAATATTTGTTAACTATTTAGATTTTAATTTTATATATTAACTTTGATGAATTTTTTTCTTTTTTTATATTTTAATCTTTTATTAGAACTTTTTAAACAATGATAACTAATTAATTTTATATAAAATAATTTAAAGAATTAATCTCAAGACTAATATATAAATAAATTAAATATAAAATTAAAATACCTAATTCTAATTTATGTCAAATATATTTGATTTTATAACACTTCATTATGCAATTAAATTTTCATTATTTGTAATTAAAACTAAAAAAGTGAATAAGTTTAATAGAATATATATACATATATAATAACAAGAGTATAATAGTTTTTTATTTAAAATTTGCTTAGCAAGTAGATCTAAGAGATTTATAGGATTTTCTTTAAATTGAGTTGGTAAAAAGATTCTAGTTCGGGAAATTAAATAACTCAGAAATAAATGAGTATCGTTAGTGAAATTATTGTGGCACTGACATGGTATTGAGTAAGCTATGTGGGAACTATAGGAAAATATGAAATTAAAATACCCAAACCTATTCTCAGGTAAAAATTTCAAAGACAAAATTTCTTAAGGGGAAAAGTTGTAACAACCTGAAAGTTAGTGGTGTCAAGAACAGTGGTTTTGGGACCCCATTTCTAATTATCGAGTCCGTAAATATTAAATATTAATATTTACAAGGTTAGTATAAAATTTAATTAAAGTTTGGTCCTTTAATTTTGTCAATCAGACAGTTAATTAAGGTACAAAGACTAAATTGTAAAAGTGGCAAAAGCTAATCACTATGGATTTTTAATTACCTAAAGGACTAAATGAGAAATTAGGCCTTTTAAAATTCACCGAATGGTGGTGGGATTGAATTTTCATCCACTTAGTATGTTAATTAAGGTTAACATTTAGTTAATTAATTAAGATTAGTTAATTATTAAACAAACAATGTAAGATAACTTTTTAAAAAAATAGACATTTTTTAACATCATCTTCATCCTCACGAACTAAAAGAGAAAACTTAGGGTTTTGGAAGCTTCAACTTATGGCATTAATTAGGTAAGTGCAATTTACTCATTTTCTTGTATTTTTTATGTTTTTGAGGTCCCAGGATGTAACATCCTGATAATTAGGGGTTATGCATCTCTACTTAATTGAATGATGTTGCATGCTTAAATATGATTGAGTATGTTTTGGAAGTTTATTTTTGAACTTTATTATGTAAGTGAATGCTTAGTGAAATATTAAATTTTAATAATTAAGATGGAGCTAAGCAAGATAAACTTTAAGAAATATTGACAAGAGGTTTAAAGCATAATAAGTAATTTGGCAAGGTGGTAATGGTGCATGAGTGAATACATGAGGAGAGAGGTTCGAATCCCCTAGCTAGCAAATGGAAGAATTTTAATTTTTTTTTTTGTTTTCTTTCCTATATTGTCGGCCAAGATCATTCTAGAATGAATGAGCATCTTTTTAATTTTGGTTAGTAGACCATATGAAAAAGGTAAGCTAAAAGATATGGCATGGAATCATGAAAGGATGGTAAGATAGGGGGACAAAAGGCTTGAATAAAGGAGGATGTTTTGGAAGCTTTTTCATGGTCATTTGACCATGAACCTAGTCGACTTTAGGGGCTAAGGGAGAAGGCTTAATTGTGTTTGGAAACAAAGAATTGATGGGGAAGAAATAAGGAGGAAAAAGAGGATCATGTTGGCATCCTTATTGACCGAATTTGGCAATGGATTAGAGGGTGATAGTTGGCCAAATTCTAACATTTTGTGTATCTTTTCTCATTTCTCCAAAAGCTCCCTTCCTAGCCGAATGCTTATCTACACAAAAGAGAAGTCCTTTTCTCTTCTTTTAGTCATTTTGCAATTTGTCATTTCGGTTTGAAAAGTCTTTCTAGTTTCTTTTCTCCTAAACAAAACATCTTTCATCCTCTTTGTAACCGAAAATACTAAAGATCATAAACCTATTTTCTTCACTTTTTCCCTCTTGGCCGAATGCACCTAAGTCCCTAAACTCATCTCTTTTCTTTTGGAAATCATCATTATCATCATCTTTTTTTTCCTTTTCTCTTTCTTTCTCTTTTCATTTTTCTTTCTTCTCCACTCTCAACCGAAACTACCTTCTACCAAAACCAAAATCAACATTCTTTTCTTCTCTTTTATCAAACCAAATCCTCTTTCATTTTCACCCTAATCTTTCTTTTCTTTTGTTGGAAATCCGAAACCACCATAGCCAAAACATCATATTTTTCTTTTCTTTTTGTTCAAGGCCGAATCTTCAAGTGGTCAAGTAAGATTTTTGTCAATTGTTTTCATTATCTCCTTTTATTATAACCGATTTAGAAACATAGTTCTATTATTTTTTTTTCTTTTCTCTCCTAGGCCGAATCCTTGGAAGGGATTTCTAAGAATCTTTTTGGAACCAACGTTTTAAGGGAAACCTTTCGAAATCGTCCAAGGTAAGAATATCACTTTTGGTTATATTAATTCTTTTAGATAGTTTATTAATCAACTTTATTTTAGGGGTGCATTCGAGACTAACAAGATAAGTTCAAAAAGAGCAGTACGGAGTGTTTGGAAGAGAGGAGGCACTGTTGTACCCTCAAACTTCAAACGAAGGGCAGTATCGGCGATAAGAGATTTTCCACCGGGTTATGGACCCTCTGCGAACGAAGATCGGTTATTTGAAGTCGTGCATACAACGGAACCACTTTTTGTTGGTGGGTTATCAGTGGGTTTTGATCCATCTAGCAGAGAAAAACCACAAATAACGGTTGTTTGAGAATCCGAGGGTAAGGATGTAGATCTCTCATCAATAGTATAGTTTTATTAGTAATAGTGTATACTAATCAAGTGTGATAATTAATTAGGTGTTGACGAGCGGGAAGATATCGTTCTCACAGTCATAAGGTGTGTAACCTTACAATAAAATCTCATAGGTCTTTATTAAATGTGATTTATATGACAATATATTTGATATTGATTGTGGATACCATTCAGTGGTATACGATATTCAGGTATGTTTACCCCAACATTTCATTAATTTTGCTATATGCATAAATGTGAAATAAGTATGACTATATTATGATTTTGGGGTAAATGGCATGGAAACTAAATAATATGTATGTGTATGGGCATATGGGTAAAATTGATGAAGGGAAGTATTAGGTGGTTTTACCACATAATCCGTGACTTGGTCACATATTTGAATCCGGTGACTTCGGTCACATATTTTGAATCTGGTGACTTCGGTCACATTTGTCTGGTGGCCTTGCCACAAAATTATAAGGGCGATGTGCATGTTGACTGCAGCAACTGCCTTCGATGGTGTGTAGTGGATGGAGGGTCGATTTAGTAATCCCCACGGTGTGATTGGTTGGTACGGGTGGTGTGTAGCGGATGGATATTTAGGTGGGTCGGGTTTGCATTCCATTATATGTACATATCCATGTGATTTTAAATGGTTATTATTTAATCTGCTATGAAAATGGGCTTTTGGGCTAAATATGACTTAAATGGGCCTATGGCTATATGTGTGATTAATGGGCTTTAAGGCTATGATCAAATGGGCTTTTTAATGTATGTATTACACATTGAGTTTATGACTCACCCCTTTTGTAGGATAATTTTTCAGATGACTCTTAGCGCGATGGATCGGGTCAGCGAGGACTACGTGGTGGCCAATGCTCAAACAAAACATTTTGGAGATTTTCCAAATTAGACTTATTAAACTTATTTAGAATTTATTATGGGTTTTGCTATTTTTATGTAATAAGGCCACTATGAACTATTTTTAATTTTTGTGTTTGGATTTATTTTCTGCCATGGACAATTATTAATTAAATAACTAAATGGTTTTCGATAAATACTTTAAAAATGTTTTTGACACTAATATATATATATATATATATATAAGTAATAAATAAATTTTTCATTAAGTTTGGTTTTCTTTTAACCTAATAATTTCTCTTAAAATAATATTTTAAGAAGATACAAATTTATTTTAAATTTTGATTTCAACCCAATCTTTAAGTTAATCTATTTTATTCAAAATCATCAAGTTTTTCTTAAACAAAGCGAGAATTTGCTAAAGTTTTACTCGAGGAACATATCAAATTCAATCAGGCTTTTTGGGCCGGGTTTGGGGTGTTTCAACTTGGTATCAGAGCCCAATTTTAAACTCTCGGCCTTGGGTTGTGAAGCCCACAACGTTTTCAAAATTTGGCCCAAATGACTTTTTAAAAATTTTCTTAAGTTAGAATGGTTTTATAGAAGCATGGCACCCGAGTTCTCGACCCAGATCCATCAGGTAAGTACTTTTTGTTGATAAAGTGATGTGAGTGTATGATATTCTAAAGTGATAAACCTAAGGAAATTATACTTTAGAGACATGGACCCTAGGTGTATGTGTGCTACTACGAAAGAACCACTGAATAAATATCTGTTACATAAAACTTACTTTTAATAAGAAGTGAAAAGACTCTGATGCATAAGACTTTTTCGTAAAAACAGATAATACGCGTAGGAGACATGAGTTCTAGGGGACGTGGTCGTCGTGGACGTGGAAGAGGAAGAATGGCTGTGTCGGAACCAGTTAGATCTGGTCAAGGTTCCGAAAATGAAGCTCCGTCACCGGCTGTTGGGGTGGATTTTCAATAGCAAAATGGAGGAGGTGACGCAGTATCACAAGCTGTGCTTCGAGTATTGGAACGAGTAGCAGAAGCTAGTACTGGAAATGGGTCTCGAAAGTTCGTAGCTGAGAGACTAAGATCAAATGGAGCTGAGGTTTTTAGGGGAGTATCTGGAGTAGCTCCAAATGTAGTTAAATACTGGTTGGAGGCAGTCGAGAGAATCATGGACGATTTAGATTGCACTGCTGAAGAAAAGCTGAAAGGTGCTGTTTCACTACTCCGTGATGAGGCTTACCAGTGATGGCTCACTATCAAGGAGAGTACCCCTGTGGATCGAGTGGATTGGGGGTATTTTAAAGTTAAATTAGAAGGAAAATATGTAGGAGCTAGCTACATCGACTCCCAGAGAAAGGCATTTCTGAATCTAGTGCAAGGAAATAAGTCGATAGCTGAATATGAAGCAAAATTTTTGTGACTTAGCCGATATGCCAGAGGGATAGTGGCTACTGAATATGAACGGTGTGTCAGGTTTGAGGATGGACTTAGAGATGAACTGCGAGTGATGATTACTCCGCACCGGGAAAGAGATTTTGCAATCTTAGTGGAAAGGGCAAGAATAGCTGAAGAAGTTAAGCGGACTAAGAGACAGAACCAGGACAGAGGCCAGAATAAGAATAAGAGGAGCTTTGGGTCTTCAGAGTCATCCGGGAATTTTTAGAAGAAACCAAGAAATGATAGGTCACGAAGTCAGCAGACTGCTACGGGTGGACAACATCGTACTTATGCTCAATGTGGGAAGATGCACCCGGGAGAATGTTGGAAAAAGACCGGGGGATGTTTCAAGTGCGGATCTAAAGACCATATGATCAAGGATTGCCCGAAGAATTCAGATAAGAACCGCCAATGAGGTCGAGGTGTTAATCAGTGGCAGAGGTGAACAATGAATGATATAAGGGCCGTGGTCCAAATAGAAGGGGTAATGGTTCTAGCAGAGGTCGCAGAACTTCAGGCAGAGGCAGTGGTAGCTCTGAGGCGAGACAGCCAGTGTCCGTATATCTGATTAAATCAGAGAGGATAGTGGCCTTTTGATGTTATCACGCGTACGTTTCTGATTTATGGGTTGCCCTTTATTGCTTTGATAGATATAGGGTCAACTCACTCATATATCGCTAGTGAAGTATCTGGAACTTTGCATGTGACTTCTGAGACTATACCTAGAAAGATGACTGTACTTAGTCCTTTAGGACAGATAGTAGTAATAGACAAACTTTTTAAGGAAGTGCCTTTAAAAGTTCAAGGGACGTAGTTTCCGGCTGATTTAATGGAGTTACTATTCGGAGAGTTCGACCTGATCTTAGGCATGGATTGGCTAGTAAAGTATCGTGCAAATATGGATTGTGCTGCTAAGCGGATGTCCTTAAGAACTTTTGATGACAAAGAAGTTGTAGTGATGAGCGAGAGACGGAACTATTTATCAAATGTAGTATCCACTCTTAAGGCAGAAAAGATGGTTAGAAAGGGATGTGTAGCCTTTCTGATGTTGGTGAGTGCCTTGGAGGCTAAGGAGGCAACTGTTGAAGAAGTCAGGACTGTGAGTGAATTTGTAGATATTTTTCTGGAAGAACTGCCAAGATTGCCTCCGGACCGAGAGGTAGAATTCGGGATTGAATTATTGCCTGGAACGGCGCCAGTTTCTATTGCTCCATATAGAATGGCACCGAAGGAGTTAGTTGAGCTTAAGGCTCAGATTCAGGAGTTGCTTGATCGTGGATTTATCTGACCTAGTGTGTCTCCATGGGGAGCCCCGGTCCTATTCGTGAAGAAGAAGGACGGATCGATGAGGATGTGTATAGATTACCGGCAGTTGAATAAGCTGACCATCAAGAACAAGTATCCTTTGCCGAGGATCGACGACTTGTTCGATTAGCTTAAAGGAGCTGCGGTATTCTCAAAGATTAATTTAAGGTCGGGGTATCATCAGCTTAAGGTAAAAGAAGCAGATATCCATAAGACGGCTTTCCGAACTAGATATGGGCATTATGAATTTTTGGTAATGCCATTCGGATTGACGAACGCCCCAGCTGCATTCATGGATATGATGAACTGGATTTTCTAACCCTACTTGGATCAATTCGTCGTGGTGTTCATAGGCGACATTACGTGTATTCTAAGTCCGAAATGGAACATGATAAGCATCTCGAATTGTGTTACAAGTTTTAAGGAGAAGAAACTTTATGCCAAATTCAAGAAGTGTGAATTTTGGTGAAGGAGGTTGCATTTTAGGCCATGTGGTGTCTGCGGAAGGATAAGGGTGGATCCTCGAAGATTGAGGTCAGACTAGATTGGAAACCACCCAAGTTTGTGGCCGAGGTTCGCGATTTCTTGGGATTAGCGAGTTATTACGAAGATTTGTTGAAGGATTTTCTTCGATAGATGCACCTTTAACGAAATTGTTGAGAAAGGAAGTATCTTTCGTGTGGGCGGATAAGCAGCAAGAGAGCTTTGAGAAGCTCAAGAGGGTGTTGACTGAAGCTCCAATTTTGATTCAGCCTGAGGCAGGGAAGGATTTCATCGTGTATTGTGATGCTTCTCACACGGGATTAGGATGTGTTCTGATGCAAGACGGGAAGGTAGTTGCGTATGCGTCTCGGCAGTTGAGACTACACGAGGTTAATTACCCGACGCATGATTTGGAGTTGGCAGCTGTAGTCTTTGCTCTTAAAGTTTGGAAACATTATTTGTACGGGGAAAAGTCAGTGATATACACGGACCACAAGAGTCTGAAATATCTACTGACTTAGAAGGAACTAAATTTGAGACAGCGAAGGTGGATAGAATTGTTGAAAGATTACGACTGTTCTATCGAGTACCACCCGAGCAAGGCGAATGTGGTGGCAGATGCTCTAAGTCAGAAAGTGGTGTCAGATCTAAGGGCGTTGTTTGCATATCTTAGTCTTTACGATGACAGAAGCTTGTTGGCGAATTACAAGTAAAGCCGACGTGGTTGAGTCAAGTGAAAGAGAGACAATTGGTGAGCGATGATCCGAGTACTAAGCTCGACGGTGCGAGTGGGGAATTGGAAGATTATGGTATTAACAATGATGGGGTATTGTGTTTCAAAGGTAAAATCAGATGCTGAGGGATCGGGAGTTGAGGCAAAAGATTCTTGAAATCGCATGGTAGCCCCTATACTATGCATCTTGGAGGAAGTAAGTTATCTTGAGATTTGCGAGATCGGTTTGATGGCACTGGTCTTAAGCGGAAATTACGGAGTTTGTAGGAAAGTGCTTAACGTGTCGACAAGTCAAGGTGAACATCAAGTACCTTCGGATTACTACAACCGATAAAGATTTCGCGATGGAAGTGGGAGAGAATTACCATGGACTTTGTTAGTGGGCTTCCTCTTATGCCTACTAAGAAAGACTCAGATAGGTAATAGTGGGCAATCGACGAAATCGCACATTTATCCCGTTCGGTTGATTACTCTTTGCAGAAATTGGCGAAGTTATATGTGGCTGAGATTGTGAGATTGCATGAAGTGCCGGTGTCGATTATTTTGGATAGAGATTCGAGGTTTACGTCTCGATTTTGGAAAGCATTACATTAGGCCTTGGGTACCAGATTGGACTTTAGTACGGCATTTCATCCACAGTCGGACGGCCGGTCTGAACGAGTAATCCAAATCTTAGAAGATATGTTAAGGGGATGTGTGATGGATTTCAGGGGAAGTTGGGAAGAGTTCTTACCGTTGCGAAATTTACGTACAATAACAGTTACCGAGCCAGTATTCGGATGGCACCATATGAAGCACTATATGGACGGAAGTGTCGCACTCCTACGTGTTGGACAGAACTAGGGGAACGTCAAGTTCTGGGTCCAGAAATAGTGGCTGAATCCGAAGAAAAGGTTAAGGTAATTCGGGCTCGGTTAAAGGAAGCATCTGACAGATAAAAGTCGTACGCAGATCTTAAGCGGAAAGAAATAGAGTTTGCTGTGGGGGATCAAGTTTTCCTAAAGGTTTCATCTTGGAAAAAGGTGATGAGATTTGGTCACAAAGGGAAATTAAGTCCCAGGTTCATTGGACCTTATCGGGTTTTGAAGCGAGTCGGACCTGTGGCATATCAGTTAGATTTGCCTTCGGAGTTGAAGCAAATGCATGATGTGTTCCATGTTTCAATGTTACGCCGTTACCGGTCGGATCCATCTCATGTAGTGCCAGTTGAGGAGGTGGAATTAAGACCAGATTTGTCCTATGAAGAGGAGCCAATTCAAATTCTGGAACGAGATGTAAAGGTTTTACGGAGAAAATCGGTTCCTCTCGTCAAAGTATTATGGTGTAATCATGGATCAGAAGAAGCTACGTGGGAATCGGAGGAAGCGATGTGACAGCAATGCCCTCACTTGTTCTAGCCAGGTAATTTTGAGGACGAAATTATTTTTAAAGGGGGTAGAACTACCTTCTACCAAAACCAAAATCAAAATTCTTTTCTTCTCTTTTGTCAAACCAAATCCTCTTTCATTTTCATCCTAATCTTTCTTTTCTTTTGTTGGAAATCCGAAACCACCATAGCCAAAACATCATATTTTTCTTTTCTTTTTGCTCAAGGCCGAATCTTCAAGTGGTCAAGTAAGATTTTTGTCAATTGTTTTCATTATCTCCTTTTATTATAACCGATTTAGAAACATAGTTCTCTTAATTTTTTTTTTTCTCTCCTAGGCCGAATCCTTGGAAGGGATTTGTAAGAATCTTTTTGGAACCAACGTTTTAAGGGAAACCTTTCGAAATCATCCAAGGTAAGAATATCACTTTTGGTTATATCAATTCTTTTAGATAGTTTATTAATCAACTTTATTTTAGGGGTGAATTCGAGACTAACAAGATAGGTTCAAAAAGAGCAGTACAGAGTGTTTGGAAGAGGGGAGGCACTGTTGTACCCTCAAACTTCAAACGAAGGGCGGTATCGACGATAAGAGATTTTCCACCGGGTTGTGGACCCTCTGCGAACGAAGATCGGTTATTTGAAGTCGTGCGTACAACCGAACCACTTTTCGTTGGTGGGTTATCAGTGGGTTTTGATCCATCTAGCGGAGAAAAACCACAAATAACGGTTGTTCGAGAATCCGAGGGTAAGGATGTAGATCTCTCATCAATAGTATAGTTTTATTAGTAATAGTGTATACTAATCAAGTGTGATAATTAATTAGGTGTTGACGAGCGGAAGGTATCGTTCTCACGGTCATAAGGTGTGTAACCTTACAATAAAATCTCATAGATCTTTATTAAATGTGATTTATATGACAATATATTTGATATTGATTATGGATACCATTCAAGGGTATACGATATTCGTGTATGTTTACCCCAACATTTCATTAATTTTGCTATATGCATAAATGTGAAATAAGTATGACTATATTATGATTTTGGGGTAAATGGCATGGAAACTAAATAATATGTATGTGCATGGGAATATGGGTAAAATTGATGAAGGGAAGTATTTGGTGGTTTTACCACATAATCCGTGACTTGGTCACATATTTGAATCCGTGACTTGGTCACATATTTTGAATCTGGTGACTTGGTCACATTTGTCTAGTGGCCTTGCCACAAAATTATAAGGCGATGTGCATGTTGATGCAAAGAATCGCCTTCGATGGTGTGTAGCGGATGGAGGGTCGATTTAGTAATCCCCACGGTGTGATTGGTTGGTACGGGTGGTGTGTAGCGGATGGATATTTAGGTGGGCCGGGTTTGCATTCCATTATATGTACATATCCATGTGATTTTAAATGGTTATTATTTAATCTGCTATGAAAATGGGCTTTTGGGCTAAATATGACTTAAATGGGCCTATGGCTATATGTGTGATTAATGGGCTTTAAGGCTATGATCAAATGGGCTTTTTAATGTATGTGTTACACATTGAGTTTATGACTCACCCCTTTTGTGGGATAATTTTTCAGATGACTCTTAGCGCGATGGATCGGGTCAGCGGGGACTACGTGGTGGCCAATGCTCAAACAAAACATTTTGGAGATTTTCCAAATTAGACTTATTAAACTTATTTAGAATTTATTATGGGTTTTGCTATTTTTATGTAATAAGGCCACTATGAACTGTTTTTAATTTTTGTGTTTGGATTTATTTTCTGCCATGGACAATTATTAATTAAATAACTAAATGGTTTTCGATAAATACTTTAAAATGTTTTTGACTCTAATATATATATATATATATGTTTTAAAGTAATAAATAAATTTTTCATTAAGTTTGGTTTTCTTTTAACCTATTAATTTCTCTTAAAAATAATGTTTTAAGAAGATACAAATTTACTTTAAAATTTAATTTCAACCCGATCTTTAAGTTAATCTATTTTATTCAATATCATCAAGTTTTTTTTAAACAAAGCGAGAATTTGCTAAAGTTTTACTCGAGGAACATATCAAATCCGGTCAGACTTTTTGGGCATGGTTTGGGGTGTTTCACAGGAGCTTGATTTAGCTAACTCGTGTACCAAATTTGTAAATTTGTTAAATTTTTTAAAAGTTCCCCTTGTTGATTTCTTGAATTTCTTGAGGTTAAATGGTTAGATTTTAAGCATACATATGAAAAAGAACTAGTTTGTAAAGTGGAAATTGTTAATTTTGAACATAGGGACTAAAAGTGTAAGAATTTCAAAATTGATGTTTATTTTCTATAAATATAGATAATAAAGGGCTGTAAAAGGATGAATTTGAGATGTTATGGCAATTTCGATTTTAGGGACTAAATTGAATAAAATACAAAACTTTAGCAACACTCAAAAAATGAAAATTGGGTTGATTCATACATTTAGTAGACTGTTATAAACGATTTGAAAGTGATATATTGATTTGAATTATTGTATAGATTAAGATTTGAATCAAACCAAGGATAAAAAGAAAAATGGCAAAATTATTGAATAGTCCTTACAATTCAACTTGTCTGTTGATTTTTCAGGTAAGTTCATATTGTGTAGTTGTGTTTAAATCCTTATGTATTTACTATTGTAAATATATGTCTGGTTTATTAAAAATTGAATTGTTTATAATTTACTACAAAATGTGATAATTGGACTATATTGTAAAAAAGTAAGTATAAACTTAAATGTTGAAATTACCCTGATAAAACTTCGTAAATGTAACGTACATATGGATATAGATACATATTTATTATCGGTGGTTACCAAGCTCCAGCATTTGTTACGGACCCGAAGATACATGTGACACTAGTTTAGCTCGGACAAGTAACCCGATATTATTTTAAAGGCTTAACTTGGACGGGTAACTTGACACAATTATATGTTCAACTCGAACTAGCAACTGATGTGATAGTATCATTGTATTCGATTTCATTGAGTTTCATCGGGTAATATGGAAAATATGAAATGAGAAATTGAAGTGATCCAAAATGCAGCAATGATCAAATGTTATATTAAGGAATTAATTGAATGTAAAGCTTTGGTGTATATTATGAGTACTCAAATGTTGTGTATTTGTAACAGCCCGATTTAGGGGCTAGTAGGAACAGTGATCTCGGGATCACTAATCCGAGGTTAGATAAAATTATTTTCATATTATGTTATGTGTTATAACATGTTTATAAGGGTGCATGAAAATTTTGGTGCTTTAATTTTAGCGATTTCGGGCTTAATCACTAAAAAGGACTAAATCGCATAAAGTGCAAAAGTTCTATTTTATTTTCTAGAGGTGCCAAATAGCTATGGATTATTAATTGGAGGTCCCAAATGTGTAATTTGGCCTTGTTTAAGTGAGTTGGCCGGCCATAGTATGCATAGGGGACAAGAGCATTTAATTTGGTCAATAGTTGGTGATATTAGTTGGTAAAATGAATAAAATAAGATGATATAAGCAAAAGTTATCATCTTTTCATTTAGTATTCTTCTCCAATAGAAAATATAAACAAATGGAGGGCTTTTAAAGCTTGAAAATTTTAGCAACTCATTTTCTCTACAAGTAAGTGATTTTGATGGTATAAGTTGATAATTTTTGTACTTTTGGAGTCCCCAAAGCTTAAGCTAGCTAATGAGGGGACTAATTTGCAATATGGTTGAAAGTATAGGGACTTGACATGAGAGATTTTATGTTGGTTTCTGAGTTTTATGGAAGGAAATGAATGTTAGGAAGATGAGAAACAACTTTTGTGAAAGGTGTTGTCATGAAAACACCTAATTGGGACTAAGATGCAAATGTTGTAGTTTGTTCATTAATGCATGAAATAGTTGGAATTGTGGATAGTTATAAGAGGATTAAATGTTCAGCTAAGCTTGTTTAATATGAAAATGTGATGAAAAGTGATTTACGAGCCTAGTGGCAAAATCGTAATTTTGCCAAAGTATAAGGGCAAAATAGTCATTTTTTTCCCAAGTGTAGATTATGATGTATTATGATTTATAAGTGATTAAATGAGTAAATTCTATTGTTCTAGATCAAAGAAAATGAGATTTGGACCTAGAACGGGAGAAAAGAGGCATATGGACAAATAGGTCCCTTTCTACCTATCGATATTGAGGTAAGTTCATGTACAGAAGTTGCAATTATGTGCAGAATATTTAATATTCCAATGCTGTATGGAATATATATTTACCTTATGAATGTATTAAATGTGTTTTGACGAGATGTCAAGAGAATTGAATCTAAGTATAGAGAGAATGTAAAGGTCATGATACGATGACAATTAAGATTTTGTATAAGACCATAATTGGAATATGGCCTCGGTGGGAGATATTGAATAAGACTATGTCAGGGACATGGCATCGATATGATATTTTCTATAAGACCCTATCGGGGGCATGATGTCAATGTGAGATTATATGTATGAGACTCAACTATGTTATTTAACAATTTGAGTGATTCAACTGGTATGTTGAAAATGAGATAGTATATGGTTGTGCCATTAGAGGTACAGGTATGTGTTAGAATTAAATTGAGGTGAATTTAGTATATGATGAACCCATAGTGGGTTATGTGTAAATGATTATTGTAGAAATCTAAGTAGGAATGGTAGTGTGTAAAGATGTTGTCGGATGAACATTTGAAATAGAGAAATACTTGTGGATAACTATCCATGAATGTATAATGACGGTAGGCTATGTGCGATACCACCTTATTAACTGTTAGTGATGGGATGTGTGCGATACCATCAACAATATTATTAATGGTGGGCTGTGTGCGTTACCACCTTATTAATTATTAAATGATAAGCTGTGTGCGATACCATCGCTTATGTTATCATTTGGTGGGCTAAGTGCGATACCACCATAATTATTCTTGTTGGTAGGCTAATTACGATACCACCGTAATTATAAATGATTGGTGGGGTATATGCGATACCACCCTATTGGAGATTGATGGTAGGCTAAGTGTGAAACCACTAAGTGACTAGTAGTATAAATGGTTCATTGAGAAGTTACGATGTGTTGTATTATGTAACTATGTATGATAAGTGCAGGAATGTAAGTTAATGAATACGAGCCTTAAGCTCAAGATATGGTTAGAACGTGGTAAGATACGGAATAAGTAAGCATTATGAATGATTGAATGGGTAACCATGAGTTTAAGAGTAAAACTCATTATAATACCTTGTGATTGAGTATAACCAGTGAATAACAATAATTGATTATTAGTTTCATATGAACTTACTAAGCATTATTGCTTACTTCTTTTCTTTTCCCATCTCTTATAGGTTAGTTTAACTAGCTCGGGTTGGAGATAGCCAGAGATGTTTTCACACTATCAAGCAAACAATTGGTATGAGGTTTCAAGTCCTTGTGAGTTATGGCATGTACAGGGATCTTATTTTAGTTTAGTTTAAGTCATTATTAATGTGCCAAATGTGTTGGCCTAAACGAGTTATGAGACAATTTTGTATAGATATAGATGATGGCTTAAGTAGATTGAAATTGTATTAGAAATAGTTCTCCCTCGTGTATGGGATGAAGACCTCATTTTTATGAATCAAATGTTAACATTCAAGTGTCATAATTGATGATTTGAGAATGTTGTGTGATGGTGTATGAATGTATGCAAGTGAGGGTGGCTAATGGCTTGGAAAATAGCCTTGAATTGGTCCACACGGGTAGGCACACGAGCGTGTGTCTAGGCCATGTGAAGTCTGCATCTAGAATTTGGAATTTAAATCACCCCACGGTTGAAGTACACGGGTGTGCGACCGGCCGTGTGGATTAATCAGAAGCGACCACGGGCCAGCCATATGGGCGTGTGCCCAAGTCGTGTGAATCGAGTCAGTTTCGACCACGAGTGTCGAACACGGACATGTGAGATGATACACGGACGTGTCATCCACCCCCATGGGCATGTGGCCCCTGTTTAGGTAAAATTTTCTTTAGTGCGTAAAAGTTTCCAAATTATCTCCGAAACCTTTTGGAAGCATGTTTAGGGCCTCGTAGGTCCATTATAAGGATGATAGAATCATGAATGGAAAAGTTTTAATTTGAAATGAGTTTGATAGCCCAAAGTTGTATGATTGTGTGAGTTAAGTATGGTAATGCCTCGTACCCACTTCCAGCGTAGAATACGGAAAAGGGGTGTTACAGTATTGATATATTATAAATTTGGTACATTACCTAATTGATTTTTTGTTAACACTCACCTTGTTGTTGTTATTTGTTATGTTAGGTAATCTTTACTAAGTTATTTAGTTTGAGTTGTTAAATTGTAAATTGAGGTAAGTTTATCATTTAAATACATATGGGCTTACTAAGTATTTGTTATGCTTATCACGTTGTTTTCTCTTTCCTTTTCAAATTTTCATCTTGCAGAACATCTCGATTGGATCTACAAAAATCTCATACTATCTCGTCATTGATTCGATTGTCTTTTAAACATTTAGAAAGTTCAGTTTTGTGGCATGTACATAGATGCTATAAGTGTGTTAATTCTGAATTGTTAGCTCGATTTGAGTTTGGCTAGTACATGAATTATGAGATGATAATGTGTATGCATGTATGATGGCATGATTTGGGCATGTGTTGAAACCATATGGATAATGTTTAAATGTTTCATTTGAATGTGCAATGGTATGATTTGAAAATGAAAATGGCATGGTTAATTGTTGTTTTGAATGGCTTGAAAGCATGGAAAATTAGTTTGTGTTTTAATAAGTTGTAAGATATGTTTTGGTACCAAATTAAGGCATGTTAAATTGGTTGATTATGGTAAAGTTAAATGATGATATGGTATGTAAATTGGTTGGTTTTATGTAGGAACAAAGGTGAAATTACATACCAAATGAATTAATGGTATAGTTTACTTCGATTAGATACTAAAAGGCTTAGTTTTTGCCAAAAATAGAGCCCATGTCGTGACATTAAGCAACGGTCGTCGCGATGAGATCTAGGTTTTGGGCCACAGCGTGACGAGGAACCCCGTTGTCACAACGAGGCAAAATAGAAGGTCACATTGCAACGAGAAACTCCTCACGTTGCGAATCGTTTTAAAATTTTGTAAATGTTGCAATTTGATGCCAATACGGTTTCGAGTTGATTCTAGAGCATATGTAGGCTCGTGTAAGGCCTGAAAAAGGTTGTATAATGAAATTGTAATCGGCCCATTTTGCCCGGGCCCTTGAAAATGAAATAAACCAAAATAAAAACCAAAAAAATTAAAAATAATAATAACACAAAGGTCCATTACAGTCCATTTACAATAAAACGGGCTTAAAGCCCAAACCTGAAAATTACCAACAGTCCAAACTGAACCCAACACTCTGACTCAACACTCAGTCCCAACACAGAAACGGCCCAAAAGGACCCAACACTAAACAGTTTCAGAAACCTAGGGTTTCTGAGAAACCTAAGCGCCATAGCGCCAGTTCCTCACATAGCCAGTCGACACCAGCCCTCGGTCACACCGTCATCAACGCGCGGACAGTTTCTCGCCATTGAGATCCTCATTGTTGACATGCACAAAAAAGGAAAGAAAGAACAGCAAAAATGGAAAAAAAGACAGGATCGTTGTATTTCCTTTTTTTATTATTATTTTTGGGGCTATAAAACCTCAGATAATAATCTGTAATATGACACACACAAGCAAGAAATATACAATAATAAAAAAATAGAAAACCCAATAAGCAGAGGTGATTTCAGTCGATTTCTGTTCGTTTTTTTTCTATTTTTGAATACTGTTATTTCTTATTTTTCTTCTATCTTGTTTTTTTAAATCATATAATATACATATATTAAAATATTAAAAAAAGGGAACTTTTACCTGTTTTTGGAATTTCACGGTGGCCGACGTCGGTGGCGACGATGGCGGATGGTGCCGGAGCTTCGCCGAAACTCTGCCGAAAATTGCTCAGGCCAAGGAGCTGCAGAGCTCCTGTTTATTTTTTTTTCTCCAAAGGTGTTAAAATGAAATTTTTTGGCTGATTTTAACTTATATAGCCTTATTGAAACGACGCCGTTTTTGCTTAAGTTAATAAGCACAAAATGACGTCATTCGGGGAGGATCTGCGCGTTGACCCGAAAACCCGGGGAGGATCCTCGCGTTTTTGTTAAAAGGGTTAATTGCCTCTTTGATCATTCCGCTATTTTAGTATTTTTAATTCGGTCCAATTTGAATTTTTATTTTTATTAAATTAGCCCTAAAATTATTTCTTTTGTTTCAATCGAGTCCTCGGGCTGTTTAAAGGTAAAAATAAGAGCGACAGCATTTTGAAAATTTGGAATAATTGCCATAGTAACCCTTACAGTGTAACGCGCGTTTTAATTTAATCCTTTTATATTTATTTTTATTTTCTATTTAATACTTATTTCTCTATTTATTTTTAAAACTTTTTATTTTATTTTATTTTATTTTTAAATTATCCTAATACTATATTGAATTATTTTATTAAATTTTCTTATATATTTTATTATCTCAGATATTAATCTATAAATAGTATAAATTCATATGTATTTTTATCTTTATATATATATATATATATATATATTATTACTATGTATTATTTTATTTGGTTTAATATTATTTATATTATACATATTATTTTTTATTTGTATATTAGTTATATGTTATATATTTTAAAATTTTGTATTATTATATTATATTATATATTACTTCTAAAACCATATTTTGTATAAATTTATTTATATTATATAACGTATGTTATTTTTATTTGAAATATATATTAAATTATTAGATTATAAATATAATTTTATTTAAAGTTATATTTTTCCATTTAATAATATATTTTACTTATTTATATATATATTATTTTTATTACTCCACATCATTTTTGCATGTTAATTCATTTTTTCTATAATTCATATTTTTATTATTCCACATCATTTTTATTTAAAGCCATATATTTCTTAATTTACAATATTTATAATAATTCATTCTATGTTGTTATGCATGTAAAGATTTATATTTATTTGTTATTTACTACTTTATATCTTATATTTGTTTATCCCTTTTTATTTTATTCATCTATCATTTTTATATTCGATTTATTATAATTATTCTATTGTTTATATCACTTATTATTTCATATTATTCTTTAATTATCCATTAGTAGTAATTGTTAATATGATTTGTAGTTATGATAAATTGCTATTTGGTATGTATGTTGTAATGTATTCATGCAATGTCTTACTCAAACCCTTTTTTTATAAAAACACATTTTGAATTAATGCAATCTATTCAAATATTAAAAAACAGTGATATATGATATTTAGGGACTTCGAGAGATTATACACTAACTTACTGGGTTTTAATTCTTCTCGTGGAACTTAAGGTATCAAGTATTTTTTTTTTAACTTATAAAATCAAAACTTATTTTCGGGAATTTAAAATGTTGTATCCTAACTTACTGGATATGATGTTTTATGTTTCGAGGTAAGAATTTTCTACAAATAAATGAGAGCCTAACTTCAAAGTCATGAGATGTTACATCCTAACTTATTGGGTATAACATTTTATTTCTTTGAGATAGGTAAGTCTTGGTTTTCTTTCAAAAAAAAGGATTATATTTTAAAGTTTTTCAAATTTTCAACATTAGGACATCATTTTATCAATTAGGTACCAATTTTAGGCGTTATGAGGGTGCTAACCCTTCCTCATACATAACTGACTCCCGAACCCGTTTTCTTGTACTTCATGGACCAAAATCAATGTTTTAAAATAAAATATTTTATAAGGTGATCCAATCACACCTAAGTCAAAAGAGATTGGTGGCGACTCTGATTTTTTTTTAAAGTCGATCCCCGTTTTTATAAAAGTTTTAAAAATGGTTTCGATAGCTTGGCGACTCCACTAGGGACTATAAGAGAGTCAAGCCGTAAAATTGATTATTTCCTGTCCTTTTGTCCAAATTTATTTGAAAAAACTATGATCTTTTTTATCGTATGTGGTTCTAATTTTTTTAAAATATCTTTGCATTACATTGCATGACTGTTGTGGTCACACCCTTTTAAGTAGGAGTGAGAAGCTACTCCTTCGTGACGTTTTCACCTCCGTGCAGGATAGTGACTCACTTTCGGGATACATCTGTACCTATGTCTTCGTGAGATTTTCATCTCCTTGTAGCAATAGTGAAATGTATTCCCCTTAACTGAACTTGGTCTGTATGAGCCTATAATGGGTGAGGATTGAGGAATCTGCTAGTTCAGGTACCTCAAATTTAGAGCTAAACCGCATGTAGAAAACCTAAGAGTTTACCCTAGGTAGAACTACGCCTAACCCTAGCAATCATATTGCACGACTGTTGTGGTCATACCTTTTAAGTGGGAGTAAGAAACTATGACTACGTGAGGTTTTCACCTCCGCATGGGCTAGTGGACTGCTTTCGGGATACATCCGTACCTATGTCTTTGTGAGGTTTTCACCTCCGCATGGCCATAGGGAAATGTATTCCCCTGAACTGAACTCGATCCATATGAGCCTATAATGGGTGAGGATTGAAGAATCTGGGGGCTCAGGTACCCACCCTTTAGAACTAAGCCACAGATAGTGATCCTTAAGAGTCAACCCTAGATAGAGTTATATTGAACCCTAGTGGTCACCCAGATAGGTATCGTATTTTTGAAACACCCCACACCTGGCCCACGAGCCTGGACCGAATCTGGTATGTTCCTTAATGTAAACCGGTTCAAAATTCTTTTGTTACTTTGAAAACTATGTGTTTTGAAGATAGTTTGTTTGTGGGTTGGGCTCGAGTTGAAAACAAGTTTATTTTTATATTGAAAACCCATTTAGTTCAGGTGACAAAATATTTAAAGTTTATTTTAAATTAAATTGACCTAATCTTTAAATAACATAAATTAAGTAACATAGTAATTAAAACAACAATAAAATCATCACTATGGCCTTATTACATAAAACAAAACCCAAAATAAAATTGTAGAGTACTTAAATAAAATAAAATGTCCAAATTAAATAAAACTTTAAAATCGAGCATGGCCACCACAAGTTCTCGCCATCCCGGTCCATCACTGTTCATCACCTGAAACATGTTCCCACAACGGGGTGAGTCATCAGACTCAATGTGTAACCAACACTAAAATTTAATAGCTTTAGGCATACCATACTTATCATGTTCACATAATAATTAAAGATAATGATGCAATCCCGAACCCAAACATAGATGCCATCCGCTACACATCCCCTGTACCAACCTACACACCGTGGGGACTACTAAGTCAACCCTCCATCCGCTACACACCATTGAAGGCAGTCGCTGTAGTCAATGTGCTCATCGCCTATATAAAATTCGTGGCATAGCCACCAGATTAAATAATTGTGCCATGAGACACCACATTCAGATAATGTAACCGAAGTTACCACATTCAGATAATGTGACCGAATTCACCACATTCAGATAGTGAGATCGAAGTCACCACTTTCACTTCCCCTTTTTCATATAACCTGAATGCCCCATATTATTCATATCATGCATATCATACTTAAATTCACATCCATGTCACTTTTCACATGTTAAATATAACATATTTCGTAATCCTAGTAGGAGTAGGAAACGTACCTGAGTACTTTGTACCGTAACACGGTACCTTAGCCATATTCACATTCTTACAAACATGCACATATTAAATATTGCCATAAAACATATTAAGAATTAGTGTGGAATACACACCGATTTGCTTAACTAATTCCTTGAAATCCGAAAAAACTAATCTATGCTTTAGATCCGTTAACTCCTATATTCGCCAATCATTTAAACATATTAATAAACCTATTCGCTTTAAAACTAAATCCTAAAGGAAAAAACCTTACCTTGTCAGTCGATTTGATTGCTAGCCAAATCCGAGACCTTGTTATTCTCCTTTGAAATCGATCCACTACTATGTCACTTACTTGTTAATTTTTCGGCTTTTGAGAATAAATCTAAACACTTAAAATAGGCCTTGGCCGAATGTCTTAAACACATACCTTGTGATTTTCAAATCCCGAAAAGTGCTATTTACCCTTGGTATCTGTCAAAATCACATTGTCACATGTTAGACCAATTTCTAACATTAAAACATAATAAATGGCCCTTGGCCACACTTGCCTTACCTTAGATCTTAGAAATCCCGAAACTTCCCTCCTTGTAGTCGACAGTCATAGAATCCCAAAGCTTTCCTTCAGAGTTTCGGCCAACATGTATATGGCATTAGAACCTTGACTTTCGGTTTAAAGAAGAAAGAAAATAATAGTAATAGATCTTTACCCTTACTTGAAGAAGTCGACACACCCTTGTTTGAAGTCCCACCAAGGTTCGACTATGAAGACTTAGACAGGGATAAAAGGTTTCGGCTTTGACAGTAAAAGAGAAAAGAAGAAAAGAAGGATTTTGGAGAGGAAAAGAATCGATGAAAGAGAGGCTACTTGGCCAAGGAAAATTCGACAGAGAGAGAGAGGAATTTTCTTGAGAAATTCAGCAAAGTGAATGGATGAATGGCCTCTTCTCCTCTAGTAGCCAAAATTACTAGCTATAGTCCCTTACTTGGCCACCACTCTTCCTTATTTTGATAGCTTTATCTCCTTAATTTAAAAAAAATTAAAGAATAATCCTTATTTAACTCTTGAAAATAATCTAAAATAAATCTATTATTTATCCCTTATTTAGCCAAAATTTATAGAGAATAAAACTCCTCTTTTAAGAGCCTTAATGCCGTCCAACTCTCTACTTCTTGAAGCAAAATAAAATTTATTTTATTTGCTTCCCATGTGACTCGAACTTAGGCCCAATTCCCTTGTATGTGGCGCCATTTCCAGAGGCCCTAAGTGGCATCTCCAGGCCACTTTTCCAAGCCTGTTTGTGTGTCAAACTTCTTCTATTAATTTTCTTAAGGCCACGTTGTTTCACTTTCCTCTTTTAATTTAACATTTCCATACATTCTCAGGTTTCCAAAAATGTTCAAAATACATTCATAACGCATAAGACATGTCATTTCGTACAATTAAACCGAAAATGCATAGGCCCTTTTTAGGATGTTACAGTTCTACCCCCTTAAAATAATTTTGTCCTCGAAATTTCCTAGCTAAAATAATTGAGGGTATTGATGTCGCATTGCCTCTTCTGGCTCCCATGAAGCTTCTTCCGATCCATGATTGTGCCACAACACTTTGACTAGAGGAACTGACTTTCTCCGTAATATTTTCACGTCTCGTTCCAAGATTTGAATCGGCTCTTCCTCATAGGATAAATCTGGCCTTAGCTCCACTTCTTCAACTGGTACTACATGGGATGGATCCGATCGGTAGTGACGTAGCATAGATACATGGAATATGTCATGCATCCGCTACAACTCTAGTGGCAACTCTAGCTGATATGCCACTAGCCCAACTCGCTTTAGTACTCAATAGGGCCCTATAAACCTTGGGCTTAACTTTCTTTTCCGACAAACCTCATCACCTTCTTCCAAGACGAGACTTTCAGAAACACTTGGTCTCCCACCTCAAACTCTATTTCCTTTCGCTTGAGGTCGGCATAAGACTTCTGCCTATCAGAGGCTTCCTTTAACCGTGCTCGGATTATCTCAACCTTCTCTTCAGTTTCTGCCACCAACTCTGGTCCCAAAACTCGACGTTCTCCTAACTCAGTCCAACAAGTAGGAGTTCGACCCTTTCGACCGTACAATGCTTCATATGGTGCCATCCAAATGCTAGCCTGATAACTGTTGTTGTAGGCGAACTCTGCTAAAGGCAAGCAATCCTCCCAACTTCCTCGAAAATCCATCACACAGCCTCTCAACATATCCTTCAACACTTGTATTACCTGCTCGATCGCCGTCGATTATGGATAAAAAGCCATAGTGAAGTCCAACTTAGTGCCTAAAGCTTGATGAAGTGCCTCCAAAACCGAGACGTGAACCTTGGGTCTCTATCCAAATAATTGACACCGCACTCGTGTAACCTTACAATCTCCGCCACGTATAATTTGGCTAACTTCTGAAGGGAATAATCCACTCTTACCGGGATGAAGTGCGCAGACTTGGTCAAACGGTCCACTATTACCCATACCGAGTCCTTCTTAGTAGGCGTGAGGGAAGCCCACTAACGAAGTCCATGGTAATTCTTTCCCACTTCCATCGAGAATCTCGATTGGTCAAGCAATCCCAATGGAACTTGGTGTTGAGCCTTAACTTGTCGACACGTTAGACATTTTCCCACAATTCAAGAACTTCCGCTTAAGATCGTGCCACCAAAATTGTTCTCTTAGATCTCAGACAACTTAATGCCTCCGGATGCATAGCATAAGGGCTACTATGCGCCTGGAAGAATCCTCTGTCTTAACTCCTCGTCCTTCGGCATACAGACTTTTCCTTTGTAGACAATACTCCTTCATCATTAACGCCATAATCCTCTAACTCTCCGTTCTATACTTATTGTAACTTAGCACTTAGGTCCTTATCAGTCAACTGTCCCCTTTTCACCTCATTCAGCCATGTGGGTTTGACTTGCAACTCTGCCAATAGGCTTCCATCATCATACAAACTTAAGTGAGCGAATATAGCCCTTAGATCCGACACAACCTTCCAGCTTAGGGCATCAGCTACCATATTCGCCTTGCCTGGATGGTACTCTATCGAGCAATCATAATCCTTCAATAACTCCACCCACCTTCGCTGCCTCAAGTTCAACTCCTTCTGAGTCAACAGATACTTAAGGCTCTTGTGGTCTGTGTAGATTAAGGCTCTTGTGGTCTGTGTAGATCACTGACCTTTCTCCATAGAGATAGTGCCTCCACACCTTAAGGGCGAAAACCACTTCTGCCGATTCCAAGTCATGGGTTGGGTAGTTAACCTCATGCGGCCTTAACTGCCGAGACGCATAAGCAACTACTTTTCCATCTTGCATTAGAACACATCCTAATCTCGTATGCGAAGAGTCACAGTACACCATAAAATCCTTCCCTGCCTCCGGCTGAATTAACACTGGAGCTTCCGTCAACACCCTCTTAAGCTTTTCGAAGCTCTCCTCTTGCTTATCTATCCATTCAAAGGGTACTTCCTTCCTCAATAACTTTGTCAAAGGCGCGGTTATTGATGAGAACCCTTCCACAAACCTTCGTAATAGCCTGCCAAACCTAAGAAACTTCGGATCTCAGCCATGGACCTAGGTGGTTTCCAATCCAACACCGCTTCGATCTTCCTAGGATCCACTCTTATTTCCTCTGCGGATACCACATACCCTAAGAACGCCACCTCCTTGAGCCAAAATTCACACTTGCTGAATTTGGCATAGAGCTTCTTCTCCCTTAACACTTGCAGCACAACTCAGAGATGCTCATCATGCTCATCTTTAGACTTGGAGTACACCAAAATATCGTCGATGAACACAACGACGAACCTATCCAAGTAAGGTTGGAAAACTCGGTTCATCATATCCATGAACGCGGCTAGAGCGTTCGTCAATTGAAACGGCATTACTACAAACTCAAAATGGTCGTATCTTGTCCTAAAAGTTGTCTTATGGATATCTGCCTCCTTCACCTTCAACTGATGATATCCCGACCTCAAGTCTATCTTTGAGAATACTGCGGCCCCTTTCAGCTGATCAAACAAGTCATCGATCCTTAGTAAAGGATACTTGTTCTTAATGGTTAGCTTATTTAACTGACGGTAATCTATGCACATACGCATAGTTCCGTCCTTCTTCTTTACAAACAGGACCGGTGCTCCCCATGGAGACACACTGGGTCGAATGAACCCACGATCCAGCAATTCTTGGATTTGAACCTTGAGCTTCACTAACTCCTTTGGCGCCATTCGTTATGGAGCAATTGACATAGGAGCTGTTCCGGGTAGCAAATCTATTCCAAATTCCACCTCCCTATCTGGGGGTATTCCTGGTAATTCCTCCAGAAATACGTTTTTAAAGTCCTTTACTGTTCTAACTCCACTAACTCCCCCTTCTTTTGTGTCTACAGCACTGACGAAAGCCAGAAATGCCTTGTACCTTTTCCTAACCATTTTCTCAGCCTTCAATGCCGAAACTACGTTAGACAGGTAGTTTCTTCTTTTTCCGATCATTACCACTACTTCATCCTCTGGGGTCCTTAGTTCCATTCGTTTAGCCGCACAATCCAACACGGCTCGGTGCTCTACTAGCTACCCATTCCAAGTATGAGTTCAAACTCCCCAAAGGGTAGTTCCATTAAGTCACCAAAGTTCACTCACCAATCTCTAAAGGTACACTCAAAGATCTTATCCACCACTACAGCTTTGGCCTAATGGGCTTACTACAGTCATCTGCCTATCAGAAAGTTTAGAGTCTAGGCCTAGTGTTTCCACTACACTACATGCAACATAAGAATGGGTCGAGCCCACATCAATTAAGGCATAATAAGGCTTGCCATAAATAAGGAACGTACCGGTTATAACATCCGTGCATCACCATCCTCCTCCGACAAACCGCATAAACCAAACCCTACCGCCTTGCCTCGGTGTTAGCAAAGACCTCGCCTTGTGTTCCACGTCCTCTACCAGCACCATTACCTCATTATTCGAACCACGACCTCGTTGAGGCTGCTGTCCTCCTCTACCAGCCTGATTAACATTCTGAGCTACTGATCGACTTTCATCTGGTTTCTTAGGACAATCTTTGAGCATATGGTCCTTGGACCCACACCTAAAACATCCTCCGTCTTTTCCAAAGACTCCTAAGTGCTTCTTTCCACAATGATCACAAGGACGACATCGCCATCCTGCATCACCATCGATTTCGCGGCCCATCAATTCTAGGCCTCTTTTGAACCTTCCCAGACGATCCAAAACCTCTTTTTAGCCTATTCTGATCCATAGTCTGCTTTGTAGCATCCTTAATTCCCTCGGCTACCTTGGCCTTTTCTACTAAAATAGAAAACTCCCACTCCTGATGCGGTGCTATCAACAATCTCAAATCATCCCTTAGTCCGTCCTCAAAATGGACACAGCGTTCATGCTCAGTTGCTACTACTCCTCGAGCATATCGGCTCAACCTCAGGAATTCAGCTTCATATTCTGCAACAGACTTATTCCCTTGAACTAGCCCCAGAAAAGCCTTCCTTTACTCATCAGTATACCTTGTGCCGACATATTTCTTCTGATATGCTTCCTTAACATAATCCCAGGTCAGAACCTCAGCTATGGCACCATCTCGAACAGTTAACCACCATTGGTATGCTTCATTGTGTAGCAGTGCCACCATTCCTTTTAACTTCTCCTCAGGGGTCAGATCAATCTCATCCATAATGTGCTCGGTTGCCTCCAACCAATATTCGGCCGTACTGGGTGCTACACCAGATACGCCACAAAACACTTCAGCTCCATTGGCGCGGAGTCGCTCAGGCACAAACTTTCGAGCTCCCGAATTTCCTCCTGCACCAGCCACCAACTCAAGAACTCGCAGCATAGCCTGCGACACAGCATCTTCCCCCGTCTGAGCTTGCTGCTCAACACCAACAGCTGGGGTGGTGGTGGCGGTGGCATTTCATTGTCAAACCCTTACCCCGATCTAATAGGTTCTGACACGGTCATCCTTCCTCTACCTCATTCACAACGACCACGTCCTCTAGAGCTCATTTCTAACATCGCAATCTGATTAAGAAGTTTTATGAATTAGTCCCTATTTCACTTGATTACCCGTGAAGAAGTTTTATGAAAGGAATTTTTAGGAGTGGTTCTTTCATATTCACACATGCACACAGTCTTTACATTCATACATACCTCCATCAAATAATTATGAACTTTCGTTCATTCACAGAAATGTTGTAGTTCGCATTGTTGTTGTTTTTCCACTACCTAGGGGTATTTTCGTAATTTGTCCTACAGGGGTATTTTCGTAATTTTTTTCAAAAAAAAGTTCCTTGGTGATTTTGTCAAAAAGTATTTTGAAAATTTTTAAAATCCTGGGGCTTCTCGGTAAATTTGGAAATTCCAGGGGTATTTCGGTAATTTTAAATTTTTGGGGCATCTTGCTAATAAACCAGGGTAAATTTAGGGATATTTCAAAATTTACAGAACTTTGAGGGTTCTTTTTGAGAAATTTATTTTCCAAACGATGAAGTTGTAAAAATTTTGGAAATCAGTGTCATTTTGGAAATTTTGGTAAGTTAGGGGCAATTTTGTAATTTTCCAAAATCAAGGTATTTTTTATAATTTGCAAATAAGGGTTTTTTTGGACTTGTTATAAAATAATGAAAATGTTGATTAGAACTGTGGGTATTTTAGACATTTTTATAAACCAATGGCATTTTTGTAATTTTACCACTAAGGGTATTTTGTAATTTTATAAATCAGAAATTTTTCCGAAAAATTGTGTAAAAAAAAATAGTTTTCACAAATTAAAGAAAAATGATTTTAAGAGTTTTAAAATTAGGGTTCTTCTATAAAAAAAACATGGCTAGTTCCCTTTCGGGTTTTAGTTATTGGGTTTAGCCTATGACCGAGTCTTCTTGGTCAGGGTGAACCAACGCTATGCACCAGGTAGGATTCGAGTGGAGAGGAGGCGAGTCACATAGACTGCTTAAGTACCAAGCTCCCACTGAAACCATTCCTAGGCATGCGCATAGGGGTTGCCACACCCTCTAAGTCCTCTGGGTTAGGGTGAACCGAAGCTACGCACCAGGTAGGATTCTTGTGAAGAGGAGGTGAGTCACTAGGACTGCTTATATACCAGGCTCTTTCGGATCCAATCCTAGACATGCGCACAGGGGTTACCCCACCCTAACTCGGTTGACTTAGCCATAGGTTTGTTTAGTTAAGCATTTAAGTCTTATGTAGTAGTTGGGGTAGACTAGTCCTAGGGTTCAAGTACCTATCATTCTATTCTACGTTCCATTCTTTTTCTACCCTTCTATAAATCACATAATCACACAGATGGTTAGGGGTACTTACCTAGTGGACTGCGGGTCAGAGACTTAGGTGCCATGCCATCAAACCTACCTCTTTTCAGAAATACTTCCTTAAAACTCATTTGGGCTCGATTTGAAAATATTTTGGGCCTTAGACCACAGTCAGAGAGTTTAAAACTGGCTCGATACTAAATCGAACACCCCACACCCTACCACGAGCCCGACCGGATCTCGTATGTTCCTCGATGTAAACCGGTTCAAAATTCTTTTGTTACTTTGAAAACTGTGTGTTTTGAAGATAGTTTGTTTGTGGGTTGGGCTCGAGTTGAAAACAAGTTTATTTTATATTGAAAACCCATTTAGTTCAGTGACAAAATATTTAAAGTTTATTTTAAATTAAATTGACCTAATCTTTAAATAACATAAATTGTAACATAGTAATTAAAACAATAATAAAATCATCACTATGGCCTTATTACATAAAACAAAACCTAAAATAAAATTGTAGAGTACTTAAATAAAATAAAATGTCCAAATTAAATTAAACTTTAAAATTGAGCATGGCCACCACAAGTTCTCGCCGTCCGGTCCATCACTTGCTCATCACCGAAACATGTTCCCACAACGGGTGAGTCATCGACTCAATGTGTAACCAACACTAAAATTTAATAGATTTAGGCAAACCATACGTATCATGTTCACATAATAATTCAAGATAATGATGCAATCCCGAACCCAAACCTAGATGACATCCGCTACACATCCCCGCACCAACACACGCACACCGTGGGGACTACTAAGTCAACCCTCCATCCGCTACACACCATCGAAGGCGTCATTGCAATGACGTGCTCATCGCCTATATAAAATTCGTGGCATAGCCACCAGATTAAATAATTGTGTCATGAGACACCACATTCGAGATAATGTAACCGGGTTACCACATTCGGATAATGTGACCAAGTCACCACATTCGGATAGTGAGATCAAGTCACCACTTTCACTTCCCCTTTTTCATATAACCCGAATGCCCCATATTATTCATACCATGCATATCATACTTAAATTCACATTCATGTCACTTTTCACATGTTAAATATAACATATTTCGTAATCCTAGTAGGAGTAGGAAGCATACCTGAGTACTTTGTACCGTAACACGGTACCTTAGCCATATTCACATTCTTACAAACATGCACATATTAAATATTGCCATAAAACATATTAAGAATTAGTGTGGAATACACACTTGATTTGCTTAACGAATTCCTTGAAATCCCAAAAAAAACCGATCTATGCTTTAGATCCGTTAACTCCTATATTCGGCCAATCATTTAAACATATTAATAAACCTATTCGGCTTTAAAACTAAATCCTAAAGGAAAAACCCTTACCTTGCTGTCAATTTGATTGCTAGCCAAATCCTGAGACCTTGTTATGCTCCCTTTGAAATCAATCCACTACTATGTCACTTGTTAATTTTTTGGCTTTTGAGAATAAATCCAAACACTTAAAATAGGCCTTGGCCGAATGTCTTAAACACATACCTTGTGATTTTTAAATCCCGAAAAGTGCTATTTACCCTTGGTATCTGTCAAAATCACATTGTCACATGCTAGACCAATTTCTAACATTAAAACATAATAAATGGCCCTTGGCCACACTTGCCTTACCTTAGATCTTAGAAATCCAAAACTTCCCTCCTTGTAGTCAATGAATACGAATCCCAAGCTTTCCTTCAAAGTTTGACCAACATGTATATGGCATTAGAACCTTGACTTTCGATTTAAAGAAGAAAGAAAATAATAGTAATAGATCTTTACCCTTACTTGAAGAAGTCGACACACCCTTGTTTGAAGTCCCACCAAGGTTTGGCTATGGAGACTTAGACAGGGATAAAAGGTTTCGGCTTTGACAGTAGAAGAGAAAAGAAGAAAAGAAGGATTTTGGAGAGGAAAAGAATCGATGAAAGAGAGGCTACTTGGCCAAGGAAAACTCGGCAGAGAGAGAGAGGAATTTTCTTGAGGAATTCGGCAAAGTGAATGGATGAATGGCCTCTTCTCCTCTAGTAGCCAAAATTACTAGCTAGAGTCCCTTACTTGGCCACCACTCTTCCTTATTTTGATAGCTTTATCTCCTTAATTTAAAAAAAATTAAAGAATAATCCTTATTTATCTCTTGAAAATGATCTAAAATAAATCTATTATTTATCCCTTATTTAGCCGAAATTTACAGAGAATAAAACTCCTCTTTTACTAGCCTTAATGCCCTCCAACTCTCTGCTTCTGGAAGCAAAATAAAACTTCTTTTATTTTCTTCCCATGTGACTCGAACTTAGGCCCAATTCCCTTGTATGTGGCGCCATTTCCAGAGGCCTTAAGTGGCATCTCCAGGCCACTTTTCCAAGCCTGTTTGTGTGTCAAACTTCTTCTATTAATTTTCTTAAGGCCACCTTGTTTCACTTTCTTCTTTTAACTTAACATTTCCATACATTCCCAGGTTTCCAAAAATGTTCAAAATACATTCATAACACATAAGACATGTCATTTCGTACAATTAAACCGAAAATGCATAGGCCCTTTTCAGGATGTTACAATTTTGTTATTGATTTCTCTTGTACTAACGTGTTTTCTTTTTTTTTTTGATTGCATTGCATTCACATCCTAGAAAAGAGGTGTTGATTCAAATTCAATTACTAAATAGAAGAGTTGGTCATGAGAAAATGGATTTCTTGATAAAGTGGATTATAATACGGTCGTCCAAATATGGTCCAAGTAAACACGACGAGAGAAGACTGATAGTCCATGAAGGAAAACAAGATTTTATTGCCCAAGGATTCAAGATAACAAAGACTATTCGAGAATCACCATGTCTCGGCCTTCTTGAAGAGGCTAACAAGCATTGTGAGGATAAGTAAGTAATGTGTCGCTGCCCAGATCAAGCAAAAAAGAGCTAAAGGAGGCATCTATTAGAAGTTTGCAAGATTTGACCTTTGCGAAGAAGGGGATTGATGTTTTTGCTGGGAATATGAGGACAAAGCCGCATATGTAATTCGTTTTGTGTAAAGAAATTTATTTTCTAGTAAAGTTTTTCTAATGGAATTGAATTCAGAATCAACACCTCTTTTTTTGCATTTTGATAAACCGTAAAAGCAACATATTTTAACCCCATATTTGGTATGCTTTTGGATGATTTAGCCCTTGATTTATGTAAAAAGGTGTTTTTAATCCTTTCTTTTCATGTTTATACTCAGGAAAGAACCCGGGGATAAACAGAACACAAAACGGGCTTAAAACGGAGTAATTGGGCCTTAGCAAGAAACCAACACAGCCTGGCCCAAAGCCTGCACGATCGTGTCTCGATGATTACCTAGAGCACGGCCCAACTCACGAGTTGCACAGTCGTGCATCATCTCATTACCACACACGGGCGTGCTTCGTGATCTACATGGCCGTGCCCAAAACGATAGAATCAAGGCACGGCCCAACCCTGAAATTACACGGGCGTGTGCCATGGGCGTGCCCCTGCCGCGGGAATGAGCAATTTCACTCGGAATTGGATGCTTAAAGCCAAAGAAACATACTCCTAAGTCTACTCAAACACCCTAATAGTAATTCTACTTGAAGGAGATACTTAGGAGCCAAGTATAGCATCCCAAATCCTATATAAACAACCCAAGGCAGACATTAAACAGAGCTTTTTGGGCAGAGGCTTTTTGGTCGAAGCATTCATCTTTTAGGGAGTCACTTGAAGATAGTCAGTTGATCCATCTCAAGAAGTCGGAACTCCATTCAAGACGGAGGATCTCTTCTTTAATTCCTTCAGGGGGTTTTAGGGAGTTCTTATGTTTTGTTTATTCTTTACTTTTGAGATGTTTTCATATTTAGTTATGAACTAAGCCCTTCAGATACCTGAAGGGGATGAAACCTATGATGGATTTTGTTATTTGATTTCTAAATTATATGATAAGTACTTGGTTTGGTCTTAATTATGTTGCTTAATTCAATCTGATGTGCTTAGGTGGAGGAGGAATAGACCCTACCTAAGAGTAGATCTAGCATAATTGAGCGGAGTTGATCGGGCGCCTAGAGATAGGGTTACGAGATTTTGTCGGATTAGGGTGAAACCTAATATGGGAATCCATTGATCGATTTATTGCTTCCTTAGGGGGTTATTATAAGAGAACGGGAGTTCTACTAATTAACCTAAGGTTAGACGTTATTCGCCTCGAGAGAGGGTTTAATATAGGTTAGGGAGTCTCACGGATCAACCTAAGTAAAGAAATCATATGGTTTGGGGAATAAATAATAAGTGAAGTCATAGGTGGATTCTTCCTGAGGGTATCGTCTTTATCAACTGAGTTTTGTTAAAGTCTTTCTCCAATTCATTCTTTTGTCTTTGCATTTATTTTAAGTATTTCATGAGTTTAATAATCCAATCACTCCATATTTTAGGCTAAATAATAGAAAGAAAGTGAGTACTAGTACTTTTAGGTTCCCTTGGGTTCGATAAGATATTCTTGCCTGAGCTATACTATTGTTCGATAGATGCACTTGCCTTTATTGTTGTCGCAGTCAGCCTATAGGTTCGATCATTCTTTATAAATATTAAAACTCGACTGTTTGACACGATCAAGTTTTTGGCGCCGTTGCTGGGGAACTCTAAAATATTAAGAAAGCTCTTTTTCTATTACTTTAGCCATTATTTTTTATTTTTAAATTTCTCTTTTATACATATATTTTTTGTTTTTGTTTTTCTAAATTTCTTTCTTTCTTTGCATATCAGGTACCTCTAGTTTATGACTAGAAGAAATCTGAGAGGACCATTAGAATACGAAAGTGACATTGAGGCTACCACTCGCAGAAATCACAGAGAAATAAGACGAGCCCTAGAATATCAAAGAGAAGAATAGCAAAAATCCAATCCTACTAAAGGGATGGACGAGAACAATCCACCAAATATGCAAGAACAGAATGCTCCGCGTACTATGTATGATTATGCTAAACCTAATTTGGCAGGAGCAGAATCTAGTATTGTTAGGCCCGCTATAGCTGCTAATAATTTTGAATTAAAGCCTAACACAATACAAATTATTCAACAATTCATTCAATTTGATGAATTGCAGGATGAGGATCCAAACACTCATATATCTAATTTTTTAGAATTCTGTGATACCTTCAAAATAAATGGTGTTTCTGACAATGCCATACATCTTCGGTTATTTCCTTTTTCATTAAGGAACAAAGCAAAGCAGTGGTTGAACTCGTTTCCACGAGGGTCAATCACCACATGGGATCAAATGACTGAAAAGTTTCGTTTAAAATATTTTCCACCAGCCAAAACGGCTAAATTTAGGAATGATATATCTTCTTTTGTGCAGAATGACGCAGAAACATTATATGATGCATGGGAAAGATATAAGGATCTCTTAAGGAGATGCCCACACCACGGATTACCTTTGTGGCTTCAAGTCCAAACTTTCTACAATGGTGTGAATTCTTCAACTAGGCAAATGATTGATTCATCAGCCGGTAGAACTCTGAATAATAAAACTCCTGAAGCTGCTTACGATTTTATTGAGGAGATGTCGTTGAACACCTATCAATGGCAAATTACAGGGGCTAAACCGACAAAATCAGCCAGAGTTTTTAACATAGACGCAGTGACAATGTTGTCAACACAAATAGAGTTAATGAATAAAAAGCTTGATAATTTATGTTCTTCATAGGTACATCCAGTCATGCAATGCGAAGCGAGTGGGAATGTGGCAAATTCTAAGTACCCACTTGACCAACCAGGAGCAGAAAATAAGTAGACAAACTATATAGGTAACAATTGATCTAATAATAATCCTTATAGTAACACTTACAATCCAGGTTGGAAGAACCACCCAAATTTTTCGTGGGGAGGACAAGGAAATCAAAGGCAGTAACCTCTTCCAAATTACCAAAATCAACCTTATCCACCAGAAAAGAAGCCGAGTCTTGAAGAGATGCTGAAAAAGTTCATGGCAGACACAGATGCCCGTCTCCAAAGAACTAATACAACACTTGATAACCAAGGAATATCGATCAAAGAAATCAAGGAACAAGTCAGGGAAATCACTAGGTCAGTGGGACAACTCACAAAGCTTGTTTCAAAACATCAACAAGGACGTCTACCAAGCAACACAGAAATAAACCTAAAAGAACAGATACAAGCCATCACATCTCAAGAGGATACAATGGTAGACAAGCCCACCTCAGTACAAGAAACCAAGAAAGAAACAGGTAAAATAGAGGTAGCACAAGAAAAATCGGTAATTAAAGAGTACCACCCTCGAATACCTTATCCCGAAGCATTGAAAAGAGATGATTTAGAGGAACAATTCGGTAAGTTTCTAAAACTTCTAAAGAAATTACACATTAACTTACCACTTCTTGAAGCTCTTTTTCAGATGCCCGACTCAAGGAGATTTTTAAGACAGCACTTAACAAACTAACGCAAAATAGATGAAGAGCACCATGTGGAACTTAGCGCAACATGCTCAGTAATGCTACAAAACTGACTACTACAGAAATTAAAATATCGAGGGAGTTTTACGATTCCATGTTTAATTGGTAGTTTAACTATTGATAATGCGTTAGCTGATTTAGGGGCAAGTATAAATGTCATGTCTTATACACTATTTAAACGACTAGGTCTAGGGAAGCCCAAACAAACTAGGATGAGTATCCAACTAGCTGATAAAAGTGTTAGAATTCATATGGGCATTATTCAAGACGTTTTAGTAAAAATTGATAAATTCGTCTTCCTAGTAGATTTTGTTGTTTTAGACATGGATGAGGAAAATTCAACCCCTTTAATTTTAGGAAGACCTTTTCTTGCAACTGCCAAGACTAAAATTGATGTTGCCACAGGAGAACTCATACTTCGTGTAGGAGATGAATCAGTCAATCTTCAAGCTCTCGACTCAGCCAGAACCATAGAAGATAAAGGTAAGAAATTCATTTCAATAGATAATCAAATTATTCAACCTTCATCGTAGGAAACATCACAAAGCATCAAAACTGAGCCAACACAAAATCGTACGATCAACAACTTAGAAGAGCAAAAGATACACACCAAAGAAAAGCTGGATCCACACGAAATAAAACCTGAGGAACCACCAGAAGAGCTCATAGGGACATCAAATCACTTTAAAATAGAAGATCAAGTGCTGTTAGATAAAGCCGATCCTTACATCAATTCAATAGAACTGAAGAAACAGGAAGAAATACTCCTTCAGGTACATGATGTTTTCCCACACGAAATAGTCGAGGTAAGCCATCCAATGTTCAGCAATTTCAAGGTAAACTCTTCTCGACCTAAACTTTGTCATGAAAATAAAACTGTCAGTAAGAGGGAAAATATTCAAACCTTTAAATCTCCCTAAATTGTCAAAGCCTAAGACAGTCTAGCTTAAGATTATAAACAAGCGCTTCTCGGGAGGCAACCCGAGTGCTAACACTTTTTATTTCTCAAAATTATTTTTCTTTTCTTTCCTTTTCTCTCTTCTCTCTCCACAATTAAAACAAAGATCCAGGTTTCCAAGCCACACGGCCTTACACACGGCCGTGCCCGTGGCCGTGTAGACCACTAGAACCACTACACTGACAGAGCAGAGCTGTGCAAGTCAGTCCAACCACCCCCCCAATGTTACGGATCCAACCACCCACAGCACGGGCACCAACAAAAATAGCACGGTCGTGCCTCACAACCGTGCTAAGATATTGACTTATTTAGCACGGGCAGACCACGCCTGCAGTCCAACCGTGCTCCAATACTGGATTTTTAGGAACGGGCATGCAAACCAACAAAATGGGAGTGAAAGGACAACACACCCCACAACACGGCCGTGCGATACGGCCGTGTGAATCGACACACCCTCGGTACACAGGTGTGGGAACGTGCCAGATTTAAAATCCTATTTAAATCCCCACAGCCCGTCCTTTTTGTCCCATCTTCTTTCTTATTCCTTCTTTCTCTTTTCTTTCAAATTTTTCTTCCTATTCATAGAAAAGATCCAAGACACTTGAGCAACACAAAGATCATGCCGAAGAAACGTAAGCATCATCTCCTCAGAGGAGACCTCAACATGAGTTCATGCCGGCAGCTTCACTTAATTAACATGCCAAGGGTCTCGAAAACCTTTTCGGTTCTATTTTTCTTTTCTCGTCTCTTTTATTTTCCTTATCTTTACTTATTTCTTGCTTAAATTAATTTATTTCATATTAGTTTCTTGGTTTTAGGTTCTAAAGGCTGCTTGGGAATCACGCACCTCAGCCTTCGAGGTCACATCCACCTCATGAACCATCCAACAATAAGGACTCCTTAGTCCATTAGTATTTTCTTTTAATTTCAGTTTTCTTCTTAGTCTCCTTCATTTTATTTCCTTAATCTTTAATTATATTATTAGTATAATATTATTATTACCCTAGATCTCTTGGCTATATCTTCACAGGCTACCCAATTTCTCTATCTAGCAAATTGCTTTTCAGTAGCCACTCCACCAAGCCCATAGAAAACACCATCACCGCCACCAAAGACGCCAGGGATCATCCAGATTTCAGGGAGTATTACTTTCCCCACTTATCTTTTTAGTTTGGCACATAAATTTCATTATCTATCTTTGTACATTGAGGGCAATGTACATCTTAAGTGTGGGGGTAATAGTGCCTAACTTTTTGCATAATTCTCAAAACCCTGAAATTAGTCTTGATCTTAAGTATTTTTCTCATTTTATTAATTAGGATGAAATTTCTAATGATTTATGATTTTTATTGATATGTCTTAGAATAAGTCTTAGTTAATTGTGCATTGATAATTAAATTTGAAGAATACTAGAGAATCGAGCATGATAAGTCTACTTTCTAAAAATTAAAATTGATAGGTTGTTGAACCTAATTTGAGTATCACCTTGAAGTTCAAAATTTATAAGGATTGATGTCAAAACACCTATAATTTTTTGTGAGATTTTGAGCCTTATAGAGCATGTACCCTTTTTCGTGCTCACTTTAATTGATTATGAGTGTGTCAACTTTGAACTGTTATTCTAGAACTTGCCTCGTTTATACATATCGAGACCACATTAATGATTTGATACACTGAGATGATAAAGGCACCTGGGTTTTAACTCGTTCACTACACTAAAAAGCCTACCCATACAAATTAACCCCTAGTGAACCCCATTGAATCCTAACAACCTTTTTATTGACTCACCCACTAATATTAACCCAAAATCCTTTGTATTTTTATCAACATTCCTTTGATCGCCTTTATCGAGAATTGATTTGATCAATTACCAATTAGGTTATTTCAAAGTTCCTTCTATTATGTTTATTTTAGTTTGTTCTAAAAAAATCCAAGTATATTCAATATTAGTAGTAAATAAAAGAGCTCGAGCATTTAAAACTCCAATTGTTAAAGAAAAAGCTCATATTAAAGTATTTTGAAATTAGAGTGATGAAAATACTCTTATTATAGAGTAATTATCAATAGTAGATATTGTTAGTTTTTCATTCGATGTAAATATTCATATTTAGTTCATTATTTTTAGATTAGGTAATTAGTCAATTCAATCTCAATTATAACCTCTAATTCAGCCTGTATCCACACCTTTTAACCCTAGCCCCGTTACAACCTTGATTAAAGACCTTTTGATTTGTGTATCATCTCATATAAAGTGGTGGAGATTTGATTTTCAGGCAAGCTTATGGGATTAACTTTTCAGGTTCGACTTAGAGTGCTTATTCTTGAACCTTAAACACCTTTGAGTGATTTGAGTGAATCTTTTGTGAGGATGTCAATCCTTGTTGGCTTTGAATTAAAGGTAATCACTTAGATAATGGGAGACACCTATGTTTTCATGCCATAAAAATGTGACTTATCGTAATTGAATCTTTAGGGTTCTTTGAGTTGAATTATCCATGTATAAATTATCTATGAATTATGATGATACATTGTCGATATGAATTATGAATTATGGAAAGTTCATTTTAATTGTAAGTTGAGAATTTTGCTTGAGGACAAGCAAAAGCTTAAGTGTGGGGGTATTTGATAAACTGTAAAAGCAACATATTTTAACCCCATATTTGGTATGCTTTTGGATGATTTAGCCCTTGATTTATGTAAAAAGGTGCTTTTAATCCTTTCTTTTCATGTTTATACTCAGGAAAGCACTCGAGGATAAAAAGAACACAAAACACGCTTAAAATAGAGTAATTGGGCTTTAGCAAGAAACCAATACAGCCTGGCCCAAAGCCTGCACGACCATGTCTCGACGATTACCTAGAGCATGGCCCAACTCATGAGTTGCATGGTTGTGCATCATCTCATTACCACAGACGGGCGTGCTTGGTGATCTGCATGGCCGTGCCCAAAATGACAGAATCAAGGCACGGCCCAACCCTGAAATTACACGAGCTTGTGTCATGGGCGTGCCCCTGTCGCGGGAATGAGCAATTTCACTCAGAATTAGATGCTTGAAGCCAAAGAAACATACTCCTAAGTCTACTCAAACACCCTAATAGTAATTCTACTTGAAGGAGATACTTAGGAGCCAAGTATAGCATCCCAAAGCCTATATAAACAACCCAAGGCAGACATTAAATGTAGCTTTTTGGCGAGAGCTTTTTGGTCAAGCATTCATCTTTTAGGGAGTCACTTGAAGATAGCCAGTTGATCCATCTCAAGAAGTCGGAACTCCATTCAAGATGGAGGATCTCTTCTTCAATTCCTTCAAGGGGTTTTAGGGAGTTCTTATGTTTTGTTTATTCTTTACTCTTGAGATGTTTTCATATTTAGTTATGAACTAAACCCTTCAGATACCTGAAGGGGATGAAACCTATGATGGATTTTGTTATTTGATTTCTAAATTATATGATAAGTACTTGGTTTGTTCTTAATTATGTTGCTTAATTCAATCTGATGTGCTTAGGTGGAGGAGGAATAGACCCTACCTAAGAGTAGATCTAGCATAATTGAGCGGAGTTGATTTGGCGCCTAGAGATAGGGTTACGAGATTTTACCAGATTAGGGTGAAACCTAATATGGGAATCCATTGATCGATTTACTGTTTCCTTAGGGGGTTATTATAAGAGAACGAGAGTTCCACTAATTAACTTAAGGTTAGACATTATTCGCCTCGAGAGAGGGTTTAATATAGGTTAGGGAGTCTCACAGATCAAGCTAAGTAAAGAAATCATATGGTTTGGGAAATAAATAATAAGTGAAGTCACAGGTGGATTCTTCCTGAGGGTATCGTCTTTATTAACTGAGTTTTCTTAAAGTCTTTCTCCAATTCATTATTTTATCTTTGCATTTAGTTTAAGTATTTCGTTAGTTTAATAATCCGATCACTCCATATTTTAGGCTAAATAATAGAAAGAAAGTGAGTAGTAGTACTTTTAGGTTCCCTTGGGTTCAATAAGATATTCTTGCCTGAGCTATACTACTGTTCGATAGGTGCACTTGCCTTTATTGTTGTCGCAGTCAGTCTACAGGTTCGATCATTCTTTATAAATATTAAAACTCAACTGTTTGACACGATCACATTTCATTCCTTTGCATTGTATTTCATGCATTTGCATTACATCACATCATATGCATTTAAGTCCATAGAGAGAGCCTAATTAGTTGAAATTATCACAGAAGAAAGGAGAAAGAAAGAGAGTGAGTTAACTTGGAAAACATGGAACAAAGATTGGAGAGATTCGAGCAAAGACAAATACAGATGCAAGAGCAATTGACCAAAATCCAACAAGACGTGCAGGAATTCCAAAAGAATGTGATTGGCCAGTTAAGTCATTTACTAGTTGAAGGGCTTGAAGAGAGGAAAGGCCTAGTAGTCAATAGTGGAGATGATAATGAAGACCTCATCTATCCCCCAAGTTTTACTCCAATAAGCATCCATACTCATCCAGACGCATATCCAAAAGTGGTACCCGTGACTATCAGACCCCAACAGCATCAGGTCAACTCAGGGCAAGAACCCAATCCAAGACCGAACTCAGAAAAATCCCAATCCTCGCCCATCCCAATCACGTATAAGGAGTTGTACCAAATTTTGTTTGATGCACATGTAGTATCCCCTTTCTACCTAAAACCTATACAACCTCCATACCCTAAATGGTACGACACGAACGCTCAATGCTAATATCATGCGGGAATCACAGGACACTCGATCGAGAACTGCACTGCTTTTAAAAAGATTATCAAAAGACTTGTTAAAATGGGTATTGTCAAATTCGATGATCCCTCTAGGGCAGAAAATCTGTCACCCAACCATCTAGGTAAAGGGGTGAGATCTATGAGATTTAAGAATGCATCGAGTTCAGGACTTTAGTGCAAGACCTGATATTGGGAATCTGAACACTAATGACATATCTGAAGAGGGAATCGAGGAATAAAAGTTTTCAAGCCCTTACATACTTGGAAAGACTTTAAATAATGGGACTGTGTAATAGATCCTTATATTTTTTAGAGCTAATCTAGAGTAATATTCAAAACACATTTGTTGCCTTAAGCCTAGAGGCAATAAGAATCCTTTTATGAAATAGGCTCGTGTTCGAAATTTTTATTTCAATAAAATGCATCTTTTTGAGCAAATATTTTTTATTTCTTTTCATTTGATACTTTACAAACAATTGTTCTTAGTTTTTTTCTTTTGTTTGTTCTTGGCACTTTCTTTTTAGTATTATTTCATTCTTCATTCATCATTTATTCTTTGGAATCTTCCTTCGAACCTACAATAAGATCTCAACGATGTGAGCGACGCTGCTACTGACTCAGAGTCTCCTTTCAAGTAAGATATGTCTAGATGGATCTTAGGAATTTGAAGATGACAGAGATTGTAACCTATCTTCTGATTTGTTAAGGATGATAGAACAAGATGAAACACAAACCCTACTCTACAAAGGGTCATTGGATATTATGAGTCTAGAAAAGAGATAAAGATTGTAGCCTAGCTCATCACAAAAAAAATGTGAGACATCATTGAGTTATTTTCAAGAATTCAAAGATGTTTTCGCATGATCATATCAGGACATGCCTGGGCTACTAAGACACGGGCTAAACATGAGAATCGGGCACTGTTGGTCTACTATGGAAAAGGATTGTGTCAGTTATACCGCAAATACTGAATTGAAGAATACGAGATTTATGTGACTCTTCTATTTTCTTCACAAACTTTTCTATATGTGGGGCATGGATATTATGGGGGCAATCTCGTCAAAAGCTTCTAGTCGACATCGATTCATCGTCATGGTCCTCAAGAAGTTTGTACAGAGAAGCTCAGGCTGCGATATTTGGGGCACCTAGCTTTTATATTACCCATTTTGAATTTGTTATCTTTGATTACTTTATTCTTTTATACACCCCAATCAATTTTCTTTTATTGCCTTGGTTATCTCTTCAGATTTTTATTAGATAAGAAATTTCGTCGGTGACCACCGCGATAAATGACGAGCAATGTTAATCCAAGTGTAAAAAGGGATTATTATCGGAAAAAAAATGATACCCTGCATTCATACAAATTTCAGGCATATACATCTGGTCATTATACCTAGGGAATGGTGTAACAGATCAACTTGATTGCAGATCATTCAAATTCCATACCTCTGAGTGGTAACTGGATGGATGGCAGAAGCCAAATGTTATTCCCCTAAAGTTACAGTGGGAGGTACAATTTTATGTCATATGGTTCAAAGGAAGGGACTCTAAAATTGCAGCGGGGCAAGCTTGCTGAGTAGAATATGATCATTTCTTTGGGTTTTCTATCAAAGATACCAGCTAAACAAGAAAGCATGGTAATGCATCAGTGATAGAACCTTGATGAACTATGAGCAGTGACAACCCTAAACATTAGAAAAAGGGATTATTCTCATGCATTTATGTAAATATCATTCATACACTTCCAATTAGGAGCATTTGATTCATTTTGATCATTGTGTCCTAATCGTTGTACAAAAAAAAAAAAGTAGAGATAATTCTCATGACATTCTGCATTCATACAAATGTCATCCCTAATATTATTTAGTTAGGAGCATTAGATTCATTCCGATTATTGCATCCTAATCATTATACATTAAAATGGGATCATTCTTATGACATTCTGCACATATGCAAATGTCGTCCATAATACATTCGAGTCTACAAGACATGTCCCCTAGAGGACGGTGTAGCAACATCGGTGAATTCACCAGTCCTATCTTCCTGACCAGCAGGGGAATAGGTCGAAGATTATAGATCTTGTCACCCTAAGCAGTAGTGGAACAAGATCGAACGATGAATTTTATCTCCATGAAGCAGCGGAGTAGATTTAAGCCATCAGTCTTATCTCCCTCGAGATGGTAGTGGAGCAGACTGAAGATTGAAGTCTTCCTGAGATAGTAAGGAAGTAAATTGGAAAGTTCAGATTTTGTTCCCTCGAGATAGTAGTGGAGCAGACTGAAGATTGAAGTCTTCCTGAGATAGTAAGGAAGCAAATTGGAAAGTTCAGATTTTTTTCCCTCGAAATAGTAGTGGAGCAGACTAAATGTTGAATTCTTTCTGAGATAGTAAGGAAGCAAATTGGAAAGTTCATATTTTGTTCCCTCGAGATGGTAGTGGAGCAGATTGAAGGTTGAAGTCTTCCTGAGATAGTAAGGAAGCAAATTGGAAAGTTCAGATTTTGTTCCCTCGAGATGGTAGTGGAGCAGACTTAAGATTGAAGGCTTCTTGAGATAGTAAGGAAGCAAATTGGAAAGTTTAGATTTGAAGATTGAAGTCTTCCTAAGATAGTAAGGAAGCAAATTGGAAAGTTCAGATTTTGTTCCCTCGAGATGGTAGTGGAGCAGACTGAAGATTGAAGTCTTCTTGAGATAGTAAGGAAGCAAATTGAAAAGTTCAGATTTTGTTCCCTCGAGATGGTAGTGGAGCAGGCTGAAGATTGAAGTCTTTCTGAGATAGTAAGGAAGCAGACTGAAAAGTTTAGATTTTGTCCCCTCGAGATAGTAGTGGGGCAGACTGAAGATTGTAGATCTTGTCTCCCTAAGTTTGCAACAGAGCAGATCGAAAACAGCAGATCTGGCATTCCTGAAGTTGTAAGAAGCAGATCAAAGACATTAGATCTTGCCTCCCTGAGTTTGCAGTGGATCAGATCAGAAAATAGCAGATTTGGCATTCCTAAAGTTGCAGGAAGTAGATCGAAGACATCAGCTTGACTTTCCTGAAGTTGCAGTGGAGCAAATTGAAGATAGCAGATTTGGCATTCCTGAAGTTGCAGGAAGCAGATCGAAGATATCAGATCTTGTCTCCCTGAGTTTACAGTGGAGCAGATCGAAGACAGCAGATCTGGCATTCCTAAAGTTACAGGAAGCAGATTGAATACATCAGATCTTGTCTCCCTAAAATTGCAGGAAGAAGATCAAAGACATCAGCCTTGCCTCTTTGAGTTTGCAACAGAGAAGGCTGAAAGACAACAGATTTTGCTTTCCTGAGATTACACGAATCAGATCGAAGATACTCGTCTGGCATCCCTGAGTTTGTAGTGGAGCAGATTAAAAGATAGCGGATGCTACCTTCCTGAAGTTGCAGTAAAGCGGATTGAAGCCATCAGACTTATTGAAATCAAGATGAAGTTCCAATACCGTTGAAGTTGTAGTGGAGTTGGAAGCAATTTGAAAAGGACAAGGACCAAGAAGTTAAAGCTCGACAAAACCGGGCAAAATTGGTCCTTTTATAGTCTTTGCTTCATTCTCGTTTCACGACAATGACAAAGAGGGGCAGCTATAATCAGCCCATTTTGCCGGGCTCGTGTAAATGAAATAAACGAGAATAAAAACCAAAAAAATAAAAAAATAATAAATCAAAGGTCCATTACAGTCCATTTACAATAAAACGAGCTTAAAGTCCAAACCTAAAAATTACCAGCAGTCCAAACTGAACCCAACACTCTGGCCCAACACTCAGACCCAACACAGAAACGGCCCAAAAGGACCCAACACTAAATAGTTTAAGAAACCTAGGGTTTCTGGGAAACCTTAGGCGCCGCAAGCGCCCAGTTCCTCATGCCGCAAGCCGACACCAGCCCTCGGTCATGCCGTCATCAACACGCGGACAGCTCCTCGCCACCGAGATCCTCGCTGTTAACCTGCACAAAAAAGGAAAGAAAGAATAGTGAAAATGGAAAAAAAGACAGGATCATTGTATTTCCTTTTTATTATTATTATTTTTGGGGCTATAAAACCCCAGATAATAATTTGTAATAGGACACACACAAGCAAGAAATATACAATAATAATAAAAAAGAGAAAACCCAATAAGAAAAGGTGATTTCAGTCGATTTCTTTTCGTTTTTTATTTTTTTCTATTCTTGAATACTGTTATTTCTTATTTTTCTTCTATCTTGTTTTTTTTAAACCATATAATATACGTATATTAAAATATTAAAAAAATTTATCTGTTTTTGGAAATTTCGACAACCGTGCACAGTGGTTGGCATCGGCGGCGACGGTGGAAAATAGTCCGAGAAGCTTGAAATCTTCTGTAAGCCTCGAGCCCAAGGGGCCGCAGAGCTCTGCTTTTTTTTCTCCAAAGGTGTTAAAACTTATTTTAACTTATATAGACTTATTGAAACGACGTCGTTTTTGCTTAAGTTAATAAGCACAAAACGACGTCGTTCAGGGAGGATCCGCGCGTTGACCAGAAAACCCGGGGAGGATCCGCGCGTTTTTGTTAAAAGGGCTAATTGCCTCTTTGATCCTTCCGCTATTTTAGTATTTTTTTAATTCGGCCCAATTTGAATTTTTACTTTTTATTAAATTAGCCCTAAAACTATTTCTTTTGTTTCAATCGAGTCCTCGGGCTGCTTAAAGGCAAAAATCAGAACAACGGCGTTTTGAAAATTTAGAATAATTGCCATATTAACCCCTACAGTGTAACACTTGTTTTAATTTAATCCTTTTATATTTATTTTTATTTGCTATTTAATCCTTATTTCTCTATTTATTTTTAAAACTTTTTTTATTTTATTTTATTTTTAAATTATCCTAATACTATATTGAATTATTTTATTAAATTTTCTTATATTTGTTATTATTTGTATATTAATTTATAAATAGTATAAATTCATATGTATTTTTATCTTTATATATATATATATGTGTGTGTGTGTGTGTAATTATTACTATGTATTATTTTATTTGATTTAATATTATTTATATTATACATATTATTTTTTTATTTGTATATTAGTTATATGTTATATATTTTAAAATTTTGTATTATTATATTATATTATATATTACTTCTAAAATCATATTTTGTATAAATTTATTTATATTATATAACATATGTTATTTTTATTTGAAATATATATTAAATTATTAGATTATAAATATAATTTTATTTAAAGTTATATATTATTTTTTCATTTAATAATATATTTTACTTATTTATATATATAAATTATTTTTATTACTCCACATCATTTTGCATGTTAATTCATTTTTTATATAATTCATATTTTTATTATTCCACATCATTTTTATTTAAAGCCATATATTTCTTAATTTACAATATTTATAATAATTCATTCTATGTTGTTATGCATGTAAAGATTTATATTTATTTTTATTTACTACTTTATATTTTATATTTGTTTATCCTTTTTTTATTCATCTATCATTTTTATATTATGCTTATTATACTTATTCTATTGTTTATATCACTTATTATTTCGTATTATTCTTTAATTATCCATTAGTAGTAATTGTTAATATGATTTGTAGTTATGATAAATTTCTATTTGGTATGTATGCTATAATGTATTCATGCAATGTCTTACTCAAACCCTTTTTGTATAAAAACACATTTTGAATTAATGCATTTTGTTCAAATATTAAGAAACAAGAATATATGATATTTAGGGACTTCAAGAGATTATACCCTAACTTGCTAGATTTTAATTCTTCTCGTGGAACTTAAGGTATCAAGTATTTTTTTTAACTTATAAAATCAAAACTTATTTTTGGGAATTCAAAATGTTGTATCATAACTTACTGGATATGATGTTTTGTGTTTCAAGTAAGAATTTTCTACAAATAAACGCGAGCCTAACTTCAAAGTCATGAGATGTTACATCCTAACTTATTGGGTATAACATTTTATTTCTTTAAGATAGGTAAGTCTTGGTTTTCTTTCAAATAAAATGATCATATTTTAAAGTTTTCAAATTTTCAACATTAGGACATGATTTTATCAATAAGGTACCAATTTTAGGCGTTATGAGGGTGCTAACCATTCCTCATACGTAACCGACTCCCGAACCCGTTTTCTTGTACTTCATGGACCAAAATCAATGTTTTGAAATAAAATGTTTTATAAGGTGATCCAATCACACCTAAGTCAAAAGAGATTGGTGGCGACTCTCGTTTTTGTTTTTATAAAAGCTTTAAAAATGGTTTCGACAGAAATTATGATATGTAATGGTCAAAATCCATCCCTTATATATGCCTTATCTGAACCCTCATTCAACTCAACAAGTACCATCAGACTTGATGAGTTTACAACAAACATATCTGAGCCTATGTCGAGAGAGAAAGAGGTTGTTTTCTCAATAAGAGAGACTGAATTTTTGGCTGAGAAATCATCATTTGATAAGGTTTAGGAGATTGGGGTAGTGCCCACCATCCCTGACACTACTCTGCGTAGAAAAGTGGAAACAATATCAATGGTCATCAAAGTGATTGTGACCATGGCAAGAAGCAAGGAAGACAAACATAAAGCCCATTTTGCAGCAAAACCTAGCAAGAAAAGAAAGATTTTTCAATATAGTTTCTCCAAGTCCTCCTCTGAGTCAAATTCCAACTCATTATTGCCTAAGAATGTACCCCTTTTATATCATGTTGCAAACAAGAACGAAAAAACTTAATGTCCCTAATTTGGCTGCTAAAAGGGACAAAAGGATAAACAACGTAGGGGTTCCAAAGATATTGTCAAATGCTACTCAAGCAGCAAGAAAACAAGAAGAAATGGTCCTGGCTAAAAAGAAAAACTATTTTGGGATCTTGGCTGCTCCAAAAGGTTCTACAAACTTATTCTTAAGTGGTTCATTCATGATAAGAATATTGATGATAATTCTTTCGCTGATCACGAAATTGATCAAGTGTTACAAAATATTGGGGTTTTTAGATTAATGTACTATGCCCTTTGTGAAGAAGGTATGAATTCCATACAAATCTTGATCGTGGCATTTCTGATGAATCAAGTAAATACTACCACAAGGTATCCATTCATGGTAGTTGGTTCAAATTTGGTCCTAAACAGATCGGGAAGCTATTGAATTGTGCCACCACTAATAATCTTGAGTTGGATGAATTCATGATGAAACTATTTCTTTGACCAACCACCTTCATCCTACAAGGCCTGTCAAATGTACCCTTTAAGTTTCCTCTTTAGATCATTTGTATATTGCTTTATATGTTATTTCCACTTGTAATTGGCTTCCAAATAGCCAAAGAGGTTTAGTAATAAAGAGAGCTGTTGTGTTGCTCCAAAAAGGTATAAAGATGATAGGATTTAATTTAGGATAGCTTATCATCGATGAGATCAAAAAAAATTCTGAAAAGGTTTATGAGAATTATCTACTGCCTTATCCCTCACTTATCTTTAAAATTCTTCCCCCAAAATTATAATCTTGTTCGTTCTAATAAAGCCTATGGGAAACCAATTCCAAAACTAAAGTTTTCCCACAAATGGCTAGAGGGAAAACAAGTTATTAAAGAACTAAAGGAAATACATGACTCTGATTTTGGTATACCTGAAGCTGAGACTACTAGACAAGAAGTGGCCACTCCTGTAAACTCCAATCCTATCTCCAAAGGCACGAGAACAAAGGCTAATGTAGATATTCAAGCCTCGATTGACTTCTACCAAAAGAATTGTGACAAGCTGAGGGCAGAAGCTAAGGCTTTGAAAAGATGATTGATCGATATAAGGCTTTTCTTGCTGACATCCAAGCTTCTACTAATGGTGTAGAGTAATTTGGCATATTTTTAGAATAAAAATGGGAGAATTGAGTTTGGGGGGAGTTATCGGTGCTAGTGGTCTAAGGTGGAGAGAGTTATTTTGATATTTTTTTTACAAGATTTTATAGACTTATATTTTGCTAGATGATTGTATGTTAAGTCTTTGGGTTCTCCCACTCTTTTACTTGTTTTTTTATGGATGATGGTGAACTTAAAAGAATTTTTACTATGAATTTATGTTACATTAATGCATTATTTCATTGCTTACACTACACCAAAATAGACTTTTAGCGGCATTTTTAGTGGCATTTTAATAAAAAAAACGTTGCAAATATTATACATTAGCAGCATTTGAAAGAAAATGCCGCAAAAAGTTGAGCAATAGCGGCGTTTTTGGCCCAAACGCCACTAAAGATCTGAGCATTAGCGGCGCTTTCGAGAAAACACCGCTAAAGATCTGAGCATTAGCGGCGCTTCCGTAAAAACGCCGCTAAAGATCTGAGCATTAGTGATGCTTCCATAAAAATGCCGCTAAAGATCTGAATTTTAGCGGCGCTTTCGTAAAAACGCCACAAAAGGTCTGAGCATTAGTAGCGCTTCCGTAAAAATGCCACAAAAGGTAAGCTTTAGTGGTGTTTTTCATAAAAGCGCCGCAAAAAAAATTTATTTTAGGGTTTAGAATTTAAGGTTTAATGTCTATAGTTTAGAGTTTTAGGGTTTATAATATAATATTTATTATTTTGGGTTAAGGGTTTATGTTTTATAGTTTAGGGTTTTATAGTTTGGATTTGGGGTTTAATGTTTAAGGATACTGTTTGAAAACCGAAAAATATTTGAAATTTACTGAGGTTCATGCTATTTTGTACTAAACCCATATTATTTAATATAAGAATATAAAATATATGTTTTGTACTACACTAACATTGGCCACATGAATTCTCAAAAATTTGGTCTCGGATTATGGTTTAAGGTTTGCCTTTTAGAGTTTAGGGTTTGAGTTTTATGGTCTATGATTTATGGTTTGGGGTTTTGAGTTTGGGTTTAGGGTTTGGTATTTGTGGGTTGGGGTATAATATTTAGGATTTAAGGTTTATGATTTAGGGATTAATCTTGGATTTTTTTAGAATATAAATCAAAATAAGATAAATATAAATTATTATTTTAAATATATAAATATATATATATCAAAATGGGTTAAATCCCAAAAGCATACATGAACAATGGCTTAGTGTGCAATTGTATACATGAACTTTAATTTGATCTAGATCTTGTAAAATATTAACACAATTATTGATATAATTAACATTATTTTTATTTATATATTGCATACATAAAATTTATATTTATTCAATATAAAATATATGATGTATATTTATATTTTAAAATAATGTGTATGATTAAATTAAAATTAAAGTTTCAACTATACATTTAAAACACAATTAGAATTTCACATCTAGAATTACACATTAAATCAAAATTCATATATAATTACGAGATGTATCTATATCAAAATTTAGGTGTATACATATAATTAAATGCCATTTATATAAAAATCTAAACAACTAATGCAGACCATACTTAAAAGAATAATGTTGTTGTAAAAAGAAAGAAAAAGAAATTCCTAAAAGAGTTGATAATGGTAATTAAATTTTTAAAATTTAATAATAAAAATTTAAAAATTAAAACTTAAATATTTAATATTTAATATTTTGGTTAAAAAGTTCAATACTCAAAATATAATAAAATAAAAATTCAAAAAAATGATAATCTCAGCACAAAAATTTTGAAAGAAAAAACATAGAAAAATATAGGTTAAAATTAAAATTAAAATTAAAACTGAAAAAAAATTAAAATTAAAAGTTCAATACTCAAAAATGGAAAAAGAAATTAAAACTGTGTAAAAGTGGCATTTTTGTAAAAAACACCATAAAAAATAGAGCTATAGTGTCGTTTTTTGTAAAAACACCGTGTAACACCCCAAACCCGGCCCATGAGTCCTGACCGGATCTGGAATGTCACAGAGTAAATGATTTGAATCATGTCTGGTGAAAATTTGTTAAAATGTGGCTAAGGTATTAAGACGGTGTTTGAAAACTCAGTTGGGCATTTTATAAACATGGTTGTGTTGATAAACCCTTTTGAAAACGTTTGATCATGTAACATTTTAAAATCGTCAAAGTTATAGTTGACCTGGTTTATTTTTGTTACCCGATGGTAACATCTTTAAAAACCCGTAGAAGTTTATTAGGTTTGAAAAGTTACTTTTAACCGGTTTACATATCATTTGTAAATTCATTTGTAGCATAACATAAGTAAAATAAAATAGCATCCAAATGATAAATAGCGGCCTTATTACAATCCCAAAATAAAATGACTTAGAAAATAAATAATATTATCTATAACAAAATAAGTTTAAATCCAACGATAAGCATGGCCACCTCGAGTCCTCTCCGGCTCCATCTCCGCGATCTACTCATCTGCAAAATAGTAAGGGAAGGGGTGAGTCACCAAGACTCAGTGTGTAAATCCCCCACCCGGAAAATACAACTCATACACAATTTATTAATAAACATGCAAATATGCAACCCCACTAACCATCCGTACTCTTAACTACCCCGTGTGGTCAAAACCACTTGGTGACTAGTGTCACAAATTAAATGATGGGGCCAACCCATCGTGTGGTCAAAACCACTGATGACCATAGGTCACAAAATATCATAATGTGGTCAAAACCACTGGTGACCGAAGTCACAATAAATCTGATGGGGCCAACCCATCTTGTGGTCAAAACCACTAGTGACAGTCCACAAGATCATCCCCCTCCTCTCATCAATCCCACCATCATCATGCATTATGTACAACATATCATTTAACAGCATATGATGGCAAGCTCAATCATATATTATAAACAAAGTAATAGGGACCTACAAGCAACCATGATTATGCCACAAGCTAATCACTACCAAAAAGATTAAAAAGGCAACAATATAGTCATGTAAACTAATAAAGTGTGTAGTGAGTTTTTACACACCTGCTTACTTGTGAGACTAACAAATCCCGAATATACTAGCGAAATCCCGAGAGATTGTTTCCTCCTACAATCGGCCAACACATGAATTATTAGATCTATTAGCCAATCGGCTAAACTAGAGATCCCAAAGGATTAATCGCGCTCAATAATCGAAATATGGCCCTAGGCCGAATCTTACCATCACTTACCAAAATAATTCGAAATCCCGGAAGCCTTTATTAGCCTTGGCCGAATAGTCCCTAGATCCATGGCACATGTTAGTCTCAACTTTTAGGCACTAATTCTTCAACAAATGGCCCTTGGCCGAATGTAACCATTCACTTACACCACTTACCAAAATCCCGAAATTATCACTTGAGTCTTCGAGATCCCTACCACAACACATGTTAAAAATCAGCTTGGTCAATATAATCAAGGCCTATGGCCGAATGTTACTTACCACGATATCTTAGGGAATCAAATCCAAAAGCTTTCTTCAATCGGCTATGGCTTCCCTACAATCAATTTAAGTACATCATTAAGAGTCATAGGCCATTCGGCCGTAATCTTGAACCTAAAAGAGGGTATCGCCCCTTACCTTGATAACTATCTCGGCCTCTAACCACCACTAGTCGGCACCACTTGTGATGTTAGGGGTTTCGGCTACCCTTAAAGAAGAGACAAGAACCGAATGCTAGAGTGAACAGCACCTTCCCTAAGGGATTCGGCTCAAAAGAAGAAAAAAAAGTATGGGGTCGACCTTACAAGAGAGAAAAGAGATGAAGGGAGGGTCTTGGAGTGTTTTGCTTTCAAAACAAAATAGAAAAGAGGGAGAGGAGGGTGTAGGGAGATTCGGCCATCAACCAGTTTGGAGAAGAAAAGAAAAGAATTTTTTTTCTATGAAATTCGGCCCCTCTCTTTAGTGATAAACTGAATGTGGATGGCCCCCCCAATGAGTCCCATAGTCGGCCATCACCTTCTTTTGGTGATAAATTTCCAACCTTTAATTATCACAAATAAAACTAGATTTATCTTACTTTTAATCTCCTAATCACCTCATCAAACAATTAAAATGAAAATAAACTACTTAACACTTACCCTCCAGCCGAAAATATGCAAAAAATTAAGCCTATCCTCATCATTTTAAGAGTCCAAAATCAAGCCATTACTCCACCCTCTTCATGCCACTTTGAAAAAAAATAGAACCCCAATTGCAGCTCCCTTGGTTTGAACCTAGAACCTCACTGCCGCAGCCCCTCTTTCAACGCCCCTTGCCATTTCTCCCAATTGACTTTCATGTCATATAACCTCGACATTTATTTATAAGGCCTTCCTAGGCCGATTCCCTTCCTAAAGTAAAAAATAAAACTCCCAAGAATCGAACCCAAGACCTGCCCATCACCCCTAAGCCTTTAAGTGGCACCCCAAGCCACTCCACCAAACGTCTTTCATGCCCCTTAACCTCACCATTTAATTTTTAAGACCTTCATACCTGGCCCCTTTTCCTTTAACGCCAAAAAGCCCAAAAATAAACACTCCCCCTTGTAACTCCCAAGACTTGAACCTCCTCCCTTGCAACACCCTTAGACGCACCAAGCCAATCATGCCAATTAAATCCTTGTGTCATGTTCCTTCCAAAAATTTTCTTAACCCCTACCTCACCTAGCTTCCTTCCTTTAAACACTTAAAAAGAAATTTTTAATCCCAAAGTCAAGCCTTGCTCGGGTTTATTTCTAATTCCTAAAACATGCTCATCAATCATAATATTCATTTCTTCAAGCACACACATGGGAAAATAATTAAATTACAAACAACCCCTAATTCAGGATGTTACAGTTCTACCCCCTTAAAAGAATTTCGGCCTCAAAATTACCTGGATCAGAAGAGCTGGGGGTATTATAGCGCATCACATCCTCGGGTTCCCATGCGGCCTCCTCCGTACCATGGTTTCGCCATAGCACTTTTACTAAAGGCACTGACTTTCTTCGAAGAACTTTGACATCTCGATCCAAAATTTGCACTGGCTCCTCCTCGAAAGACAAGTCTGGGCTCACCTAAATTTTCGTTACTGGCACTACGTGTGAGGGATCCGATCGATAGTGCCTCAGCATCGAAACGTGGACGACATCATGGATCTGGCTCAATTCTGCTGGCAACCCAAGCTGGTAAGCTACCGGTCCCACACGTTTCAACACTGTGTATGGTCCGATGAATCTAGGGCTTAGCTCGCCCTTCCGGCCAAACCTCAGCACCTTCTTCCAAGGTGATACCTTCAAGAAGACCTTATCACCCACTGCATATTCAACCTCTCTTCGCTTAAGATCAGCGTAAGATTTCTGCCTGTCCGACGCTTCCTTAAGATGATCCCGAATTACTCTAACCTTATTCTCCGTCTCCGCTACTAGCTCTGACCCAACATCCGATGTTCTCCTAGTTCTGTCCAACATGTAGGAGTACGGCATTTCTGACCATACAGTGCCTCATACGGTGCCATCTGAATACTCGCTTGATAACTATTGTTATAAGCGAACTCTGCCAAAGGTAGATACTCCTCCCAACTGCCACGGAAATCCAAAACACAGCCCCTTAACATGTCTTCCAACACTTGGATTACCCTCTCAGATTGTCCATCAGACTGTGGGTGAAAAGCCGTGCTGAAGTTCAACTTCGTGCCTAACTCCTGATGTAAGGCCTTCCAGAATCTTGACGTAAACCGAGGATCCCGATCTGAGATAATGGACATTGGTACTCCATGCAACCGCACTATCTCAGCGATATACAACTTGGCCAACCTTTGGAGCGAGTAGTCAACCCTTACCGATATGAAATGAGCCGACTTAGTCAACCGGTCTACTACCACCCAAACTGTATCTTTCTTACTGGGCGTAAGGGGAAGCCCACTTACGAAATCCATAGTAATCTCCTCCCACTTCCACTGTGGGATCTTTACCGGCTGTAACAGCCCCGATGGTAATTGATGCTTAGCCTTAACTTGCTGGCATGTCAGACACTTGCCCACTAACTCGGTTACTTCCCGCTTAAGACCCGGCCACCAAAACTGCTCCCTTAAATCCCGATACATCTTGCTGCTTCCCGGGTGCATAGCGTACGCACTACTATGAGCTTCTTTAAGGATTCACTGCCTCAACTCATCATCCTTAGGCATGCATACTCTCCCCTGAAAGTACAACACTCCATCACTACCAAGTGAAACCTTCTACTCACCATTTATACTTGCAACCTTCGAGTATTCAAAGCTTCATCAGTCATCTGCCTTTCTTTGACCTCATTAATCCAAGACGGCTTCACTTGCAATTCCGCCAAAAGGCTCTCATCCTCATAGAGACTTAGATGAGCAAACATTGCTCGCAAATCTGCTACCACCTTTCGGCTCAATGTATCAACTACCATATTATCCTTCCCCGGATAGTATTCGATTGAGCAATCGTAGTCCTTCAGTAACTTAATCCACCTCCGCTGCCTCAGGTTTAAATCTTTCTGAGTCAGGAGGAACTTCAGACTCTTGTGATATGTGTACGCCACTGACTTCTCCCCATACAGGTAATGCCTCTAAATCTTCAAGGCAAATACCACAGCAGCTAATTCCAAATCATGTGTCGGGTAGTTAGCTTCGTGAGGCCTCAACTTTCGTGACGCATAAGTGACCACCTTCCCTTCTTGCATCAGCACACACCCTAAACTAATATGTGATGCATCGCAATATACAGTGAACTCATTTCCTGCCTCAGGCTGAATTAAGACCGGTGCTTCTGTCAGAATCCTCTTCAGCTTATCAAAACTCTCTTGTCGCTTCTCGCACCACACAAACGAAACCCTTTTCTCAACAAATTAGTCAATCAAGACTTGCAATCAAGGAGAAATTTTCACTGAATCTCTGTAATATCCTCGCCAACCCGTAAAACTCAATTTTCAGAATCGACTTGGGTGGCTTCCACTCCAACACCACCTCAATCTTACGGGGATCCACTCTGATGCCCTCGACTGAAACTACATGCCCTAGAAAAGTTACCTCCTTGAGCCGAACTCACACTTGTCAATTTGGCGTACAACCTGCTTTCTCCTCGAACTTGCGTAACCACACGAAGATGTGCGTCATGCTCCTTCTCCGACTTCGAGTACACCAAAATGTCGTCTATGAAGACCACAACGGACCGATCCAGATAGGGTTGGAAAACCCAGTTCATCATGTCCATAAACGCTACCGGCGCATTTGTCAAACCAAAAGGCATTACCAGTAACTCGTAGTGTCCATACCGAGTACGGAATGCCATCTTGTGAACATCAGCCTCCCTCACCTTAAGCTGATGGTAACCTGACCTAAGGTCAATCTTAGAGAACACCGATGCCCCTTTGAGTTGATCGAATAGATCGTCTATCCTGGGTAAAGGATACCGGTTCATTATTGTCAACTTGTTCAGCTGTCGATAGTCTATACACATCCTCATTGTCCCATCCTTCTTCTTGACAAAAAGCACTGGAGCTCTCCAAGGCGATACGCTTGGTCGGATAAACCCTCTATCCAACAGTTCCTAAATTTGCGCCTTCGACTCTACCAATTCTTTCGGCGCCATCCGATACGGAGCTATAGATACTGGCGCGGTTCCGAGTAACAGGTCTATACCAAATTCAACCTCACGGTTCGGAGGTAGACCCGGAAGCTCCTCTGAAAACACATCAACATAGTCCCTTACAGTCCGGACATCTCCCACAGCAACATCCTTAGCTTCCAAAGCACAGACATGCACCACATAAGCTTCACAACCCTTTCTAACCATCTTTTCTGCCTTCAACGCAGAAACCACATTAGACAGGTAATCTCTCCTTTTACCTATCATCACCACCTCATCACCTTCCACTGTCTTTAATACCATGTGCTTAGTCTGCAATCCGTGCTAGCTCGATACTTTACTAGCCAATTCATCCCGAGAATTAGGCTGAACTCCCGAAATGGTAGTTCCATCAAGTCAGCCAAGAACACGACCCCTTGGAGTTCTAGGGGTACGTCCCTATAGAGTTTACTTACTTCTACAGAGTGACCTAGGCGGCTTAATACAGTCATCTTCCTAGAAGTAAGCTCAGAGTCTAGATGCAGAGTTTTCACTACGCTACTAGCAATGTATGAGTGGGTTGAGCCAATGTCAATCAAAGTATTATAGGGCACACCAAAGATCAAGAACATACCGGTTATGACGTCCAGTGCGTCGCCCTCTTCTTGACGCCTCGCGGCATAGACTAGACCAGGTTGCCTAGCCTCAGTACCACTGGTACCTCCCCTTGGTGCCCCACGACCTCTGCAAGCACCATTACCTCCTCTTCTTGTACCACGACCTCTCTATGGCTGCTGGTTACCCCTTCTACTCGGTGCACGATCCTGACCTTCTGATCTCAGTCTAGCTGCCTTTTTCGGACAGTCTCTAACTCGATGCTCCAAAGACCCACACTCAAAGCATCTCTGATTACCATTCTAACACTCTTCCGTGTGAGACTTTCCACACCGAGCACACCGTGGCGGCCATTGAGGGTTAGCAGCAGCAGCAGGCCTAGCAGCTTGATCCGACCCACCAAACCTTGTTCTCTTCTACTGATTACCCGAAAACTTTAAGGGTCCGGAGCTCCTCTTATTCCAATTCTGATCTTGGTTCTGTCTAACCGACTGTCTTACCCCTTCAGTAACCTTCGATTTCTCCACTAGGACAGCGAACTTCCATTCCTGTTGTGGAGCTATTATCATCCTCAGCTCATCTCTCAGCCCATCCTCGAATCTAACACAGCGTTCATGCTCGGTACCCACAATACCACGAGCATACCTACTCAACTGAAAAAATTTGGCCTCATACTCTGCCACCGTCTTATTGCCTTGAACCAGATTCAAGAAAGCCTTCCGCTGTGCATCCACGTAGCTAGTTCCGATATACTTCTTTTGATAGGCATCCCTAAAGAATTCCCAGGTGAGATTTTTTGCCATCGTTCCATCCCTTACAGTGAGCCACCACTGATATGACTCATCCCGAAGCAAAAAAATTATACCCTTTAATTTCTCCTCAGCTGTAAAATCTAGGTCATCCATAATCCTTTCATTGCTTCCAACCAAGATTCACCAAGACTGGGTGCCACTCCGAAAACTCCTCTAAAAACCTCTGCTCTGTTAGCCTGGAGTCGTTCAACTATGGATTTACGGGCTCCTGCACCCGCGCCAGCCTCAGCAACTCGTTCCAACACTCGTAGCACCACTTGGGACACTACGTCGTTACCACCAGTCTGATCTTGGAACTCAATTTTGCCACCGGCAGATCCGTCATCTCATTCCTGCACCCATAACCAGACCTGCTTGGCTCAACAAGGTCATCCTACCTCTATCATGACCACGGGGCGGACGTCCACGACCTCTTGTACTCATTTCTAACGATTGCGTTTATCTGTTTAAGAATTTTATGCATTAGTATTTCACTTGATTATCCGCGAAGAAATTTTATGATAGGGGTTTTAGGAGTGGTTTTTTCGTATCATACATGCACACAGTCCTTCTATTCATTCATTCAAAGAGACGTTGTAGTTTTCATTGTGATTGTTTTTCCACTTCCCAGGGGTATTTTTGTAATTTGTCCTACAGGGGTATTTTTGTAATTTCTCAAAAATAAAAGTTTTCTAATGATTTTGTCAAAAAGTATTTTGAAACTCTTAAATTCTTGGGGTATTTGGAAAAAAATTTTAAAATTCGAGGGTATTCTGGTAATTTTGGACCTCAGGGGTATTTCGATAATTTTTCACAAATCAGGATGAATTCGTAAATTTAACAAATCAGGGATATTTCAAAAGTTGTAAAACTTTGATGGTTCTTTTTGAGAATTGCATTTTCCAAAATAGTGATGTTGCAAAATTTTGAAAGTCAGGGTCTTTCTGGTAATTTTATCGGTTAGGGCAATTTTGTAATTTCACCACTAGGGGTATTTTAGTAATTTTTCATAAATAGATTTCCAAAATTTGGTTCTAGTTGATTTCACAAAAGAAGGATATTTTGAAAATTTTCTATTTGGAAATTTTTTTCATAAGGAGGGTATTTTGGTAATTGACAAGCCAGGGGTATTTTGGTCATTTTTCAAACTGAGGGGTATTTTAGTCATTTTTTTAAACAAGGTTTTAATTACTTCAAAAACAAAACGGCTAGTCCCTTTCGGGTTTTAGTTATCAAGTTTAGCCTGTGAGTGTGTCGTCCTCATTAGGATGAACTGATTACTACGCACTGGTAGGATTCAAGTGAGTAGAAGGTGAGTCACTAGACTGCTTAAATACCGTGCTCCCACCGAATCCAATCTTAGACATGCGTATAACGATTGCCACATCCCTTGTTCAAAGGATAACTCACGTGGTTGTTTAGGGAATTATTAAATCTTATGCATTGTTTGTTGGGGTATACTAACCTTAGGGTTCAACAATTTCTATTCTAATAGTCTACGTTCCCTATTTACCCTTCTACCCCTCATCAAATATTCACAAAGAAAATGGATAGAATTACTTACCTGGGCGGATAGGTGCCGGAGACTCGGTGCCATGCTGTTCAAGCCAAAAACAGTTTCAAAACATTCCAATAAGGCCTACTAACAAAAACAAAACATTTTGGGCCTTGGGCCCCCACAGCTGAGTTTTGAACCGGGCTCTGATACCAAAAATGTAACACCCCAAACCCGGCCCATGAGTCCTGACCGGATCTGGAATGTCACGAAGTAAATGATTTGAATCATGTCGTGAAAATTTGTTAAAATGTGGCTAAGGTATTAAGACGGTGTTTGAAAACTCAGTTGGGCTTTTTATAAACATGGTTGTGTTTATAAACCCTTTTGAAAACGTTTGATCATGTAACATTTTAAAATCGCCAAAGTTATAGTTGACCTGGTTTATTTTTGTTACCTGATGGTAACATCTTTAAAAACCCGTAGAAGTTTATTAGGTTTGAAAAGTTACTTTTAACCGGTTTACATATCATTTGTAAATTCATTTGTAGCATAACATAAGTAAAATAAAATAACATCCAAATGATAAATAGCGGCCTTATTACAATCCCAAAATAAAATGACTTAGAAAATAAATAATATTATCTATAACAAAATAAGTTTAAATCCAACGATAAGCATGGCCACCTCGAGTCCTCTCCTACTCCATCTCCACGATCTACTCATCGCAAAATAGTAAGGGAAGGGGTGAGTCACCAAGACTCAGTGTGTAAATCCCCCACCTAAAAAATACAACTCATATACAATTTATTAATAAACATGCAAATATGCAACCCCACTAACCATCCGTACTCCTTAACTACCCCGTGTGGTCAAAACCACTGGTGGTCAAAACCACTGGTGATTAGTGTCACAAATTAAATGATGGGGCCAACCCATCGTGTGGTCAAAACCACTGATGACCATAGGCCACAAAATATCATAATGTGGTCAAAACCACTGGTGGTACCAAACTACTGGGACTTAGTCACAATTATCATCGGTGTGGTTAAAACCACTAGTGACCGAAGTCACAATAAATCTGATGGGGCCAACCCATCTTGTGGTCAAAACCATTGGTGACAGTCCATAAGATCATCCCCCTCCTCTCATCAATCCCACCATCATCATGCATTATGTACAACATATCATTTAACAGCATATGATGGCAAGCTCAATCATATATTATAAACAAAGTAATAGGGGACTTACCCGGCAACCATGATTATGCCACAAGCTAATCACTACCAAAAAGATTAAAAAGGCAACAATATAGTCATGTAAACTAATAAAGTGTGTAGTGAGTTTTTACACACCTGCTTACTTGTGAGACTAACAAATCCCGAATATACTAGCGAAATCCCGAGAGATTGTTTCCTCCTACAATCGACCAACACATGAATTATTAGATCTATTAGCCAATCGGCTAAACTAGAGATCCCGAAGGATTAATCGCGCTCAATAATCGAAATATGGCCCTAGGCCGAATCTTACCATCACTTACCAAAATAATTCGAAATCCCAGAAGCCTTTATTAGCCTTGGTCGAATAGTCCCTAGATCCATGGCACATGTTAGTCTCAACTTTTAGGCACTAATTCTTCAACAAATGGCCCTTGGCCGAATGTAACCATTCACTTACCCCACTTATCGAAATCCCGAAATTATCACTTGAGTCTTCGAGATCCCTACCACAACACATGTTAAAAATCAGCTTGCTCAATATAATCAAGGCCTATGGCCGAATGTTACTTATCACGTTATCTTAGGGAATCAAATCCCGAAAGCTTTCTTCAATCGGCTATGGCTTCCCTACAATCGATTTAAGTACATCATTAAGAGTCATAGGCCATTCGGCCACAATCTTGAACCTAAAAGAGGGTATCGCCCCTTACCTTGATAACTATCTCGGCTTCTAACCACCACTAGTCGGCACCACTTGTGATGTTAGGGGTTTCGGCTACCCTTAAAGAAGAGACAAGAACCGAATGCTAGAGTGAACAGCACCTTCCCTAAGGGATTCGGCTCAAAAGAAAAAAAGAAAGTATGGGGTCAACCTTACAAGAGAGAAAAGAGATGAAGGGAGGGTCTTGGAGTGTTTCGCTTTCAAAACAAAATAGAAAAGAGGGAGAGGAGGGTATAGGGAGATTCGACCAGCAACCAGTTTGGAGAAGAAAAGAAAAGAATTTTTTTCTATGAAATTTGGCCCCTCTCTTTAGTGATAAACCGAATGTGGATGGCCCCCCAATGAGTCCCATAGTCGGCCATCACCTTCTTTTTGGTGATAAATTTCTAGCCTTTAATTATTACAAATAAAACTAGATTTATCTTACTTTTAATCTCCTAATCACCTCATCAAACAATTAAAATGAAAATAAACTACTTAACACTTACCCTCCAGCCGAAAATATGTAAAAAATTAAGCCTATCCTCATCATTTTAAGAGTCCAAAATCAAGCCATTACTCCACCCTCTTCACGCCACTTTGAAAAAAAATAGAACCCCAATTGCAGCTCCCTTGGTTCGAACCTAGAACCTCACTGCCGCACCCCTCTTTCAACGGCCCTTGCCATTTCTCCCAATTGACTTTCATGTCATATAACCTCGACATTTATTTATAAGGCCTTCCTAGGCCGATTCCCTTCCTAAAGTAAAAATAAAACTCCCAAGAATCGAACCCAAGACCTACCCATCACCCCTAAGCCTTTAAGTGGCACCCCAAGCCACTCCACCAAACGTCTTTCATGCCCATTAACCTCACCATTTAATTTTTAAGACCTTCATACCTGGCCCCTTTTCCTTTAATGCCAAAAAGCCCAAAAATAAACACCCCTTGTAACTCCCAAGACTCGAACCTCCTCCCTTGCAACACCCTTAGACACACCAAGCCAATCATGCCAATTAAATCCTTGTGTTATGTTCCTTCCAAAAATTTTCTTAACCCCTATCTCACCTAGCTTCCTTCCTTTAAACACTTAAAAAGAAATTTTTAATCCCAAAGTCAGGCCTAGCTCGGGTTTATTTCAAATTCCTAGAACATGCTCATCAATCATAATATTCATTTCTTCAAGCACACACATGGGAAAATAATTAAATTACAAACAACCCCTAATTCAGGATGTTACACGCCGTAAAAAATAAGCTATAGTGGCGTTTTTTTTAAAAACACCGAAAAATTTCATACCCAAAACGGCTTTTTTTTTTCTCTGCTAAAAAACTAAGCCTGATTTTTATTTCCCAAACCCTAAATATCTTAAGTCCCCAAAAATTCCCTATATCGGTTTCCCAAAATCCCCATACCAAAATCCCCCAAATCGGTTTCCCCCACCAATCTTCATCCATATGTTAGCACCGATTTTCGCCTTTCATTTCCTTATGCTGTTGTTTTGTGAATTGTTTCTTTCAGGGGTGGTTTAGTATCAAGCTGGTGAAGTTAGAGCATTCAGGATGATTACTAGAGGCTGCAGTCGGCTTTTTTCTTTTTTTTTTTTTGGCTAACAAACTACATTATGGTGTTGTTTCCTTAGCCTCCTGAAGTGTGGGATGTTGGTGTCAACTTTGTATCGAAGGAAATGATTCAAACCTATTGCCTTGCACCAACACCGAACATCCAAGTATATTACTTGTTTCTTTACCATCTTTTTCACTGTATGCCTGAAATCTCTGAACGATTTATGTATATTGCTACATATATCATGTAGGTTTTGAGGTGTGGCCCTCCACCCATGAACAAGGCCATGACTAGACACCTTGACGCACTCGGATATTCACAGGAACGATTTATTATTGCTACAGAAAGCTACAATTTCAAGATAACATATAAGAATCTAGGTCTTTATTCATTAGCCATGTGTTGGACACATACTTATGTCGACACTCACCCTAAATCTGAGTACTATAGACCAACTTAAAAAGAGAATATGTGTGTTAATAGGTTTAATAAGATACTGACCAGTGCCTTATCGCTCTTCGTCTTCAGTGTTGTGCATACCTGGAGCCAAAATTTTCGTGATGCAACCAATATAATAAGTGCACCATTGAGACTACCTCTTGAGTCAGACCAAGTTCTTCTAAAAGTCATTTATGCAGGTGTAAACGCAGGTGATGTAAGTTTGTTATTATGCTCTTCATTTACGATTCATTTGTTTTCTCTTTTCTTTAATTAATTCTTCTCTTCACTCAACTTTTGATATCTTTTATTCGGAGAGTATGTAACGACCCGAATTTGGGCCTAGTAGAATTAGGCTCATTGGGCCTTGGGCGTAGGAGTGTTTAAAATTTTTGAGAACAAGAGAACGGCATTATTTCAAGTTGGACTTATTAGGAAGGTGATTTTGGAAAGTTACGAGGCTTCTAGGAAGTTTCGGGTTCAAGTTAGGCTATAGGTAAATTTTTGTGTTTATGCATTTAAGGGGGAGAAGGTAAGGGGCATCAAGACTTAAAGAAATAAGTGTGCATTTTGCTAGCACAAGGAGTTTATTGGTAAAGGTGGAAAGTGGCGTGTGGAGTGTACTAATGGTCTGAGGTTCGAATCCCATCTATTGCATTTTTGAGTAAATTTTTGTGCTTCTCTTCCATGTGTCGGTCATGACTTTATTATGGTAAGGAAGACTTTTTATTGATGGAAAGATGGCTAAGGAATATGGTAAGGAGGAAGACTAAGGAAATGAAGAAAAGAAATGAAGGAAAAAGGTAAGAGAAGGGAACATGTTGGCTGAATTTTAGGAGTTGCCAAGGGAAGGAATTTTTTTTTTGGTCAACATGCATCTTTTTGGCAAAGATGAAATCGGTTTTGGTAAAGGGGTGTGCGAATTTTGTTAGGCATTTTGAGGAGCTTTGATTTCTTTTTGAAAGTCTTTTCTTTGTTCATTTGGTACCTCTTTTTCCTTGCCTATAACCGAGACCATTTGAGAGCATTTCTCCTTTCTTCTTTTCATCTTTGCCATAGCTATCTTTATTCTTTTAACATTTTGGTGCTTACCTTTCAATCGTTTCCCTTGGTTACCGAAAAACAAGTCCCTCTTGTTGTTCATCTCCTTCATGGTATTAGCCAAAATTTTGACACTTCTTATGACCATCTCTTCTTTTCCTTCCTCACTATTTCTCCAACTCTTCTCTCATTTTCTTTAATCGATTTTACATAGAGGCCGAATCATCCTTGTTCTTTTTCTCCAATAGCCGAACCACATAACACTATATCCCTTTTTCTTTTCTTTTTCTTTTGGGTGTTGGACACTCTCTCTTCCTTGGCTGAATCAGTAGAGTGTTAGCTTACACTCTTGTCATCTTTCTAGCCTTTGGCTTTCGAAAGAGGGTTGGTAAGTAGAATCTCAAAGTGGTTTATCAGAGGGTCAATCGATCACCTATACCTCGTAATAAGAGACTTGGATTGTTGGTAAGTGATATAGATTGTTAATCAATCGCAATACTTGGTTGAAGTTGTAAATTGGGCTTTGGACTAATTGTTGACCGATTGTACCTTTAGGTGCCGCGGAGAGTATCATGTTATGGATTCCGAATAAGGTGTGTAATCTCATACCCGTTTCGAATACATGTTTGAAATGGTGTGTAATATAACACCTCTCTGAATATTTGCATGAAATGTTTTTTGATTCGGTCGAAAGACTTAAAAGCCAGAAACCGGCATTTGTGATCACTCGGGTGTGCGTATGTTCGTAGTGGTAACCATATTTTGCAATGAAACAGTTTCTGGTTAGCAGCAGTGATGTGATTTTGAAAAATCACGAAAAATAGGATAAATAGAATTAGAAAGTGAATAAGATATATAATGAAAGCTTATTGTGTCTATTTTTATATGAAAGAAACAGAGAAGGAAGAGGAATTTTATATTCTGTGATATTTTAATTTTAGTGAGACTGGTTCTGAATGACTTCGTGGTTCCCCATTTTGTCTTGGAAAAATCATTTAAAATTGTAAAAAGTGAATTATGAGTTATAATTTATATGTATAGATTCCTTAGTGAGTCTATTTTCAATAGAAACAAGTGGGAGCAACATATAAAAATTGTACAATGAGATATTTTAAGTTAAGTTAAGAGAGGTCAGAACCGTTGGTCAGTGAAACAGGGGAAACTATAATGAATAAACTGTACTAAATGGCTAAGCCAAAAATTCTGGAAAAATTTTAGTAAGAAGATATATGAGTCTAGTTTCAAGGAAAATTTATGTATCTAAATTTCGAGTTTCCTAACTCGAGTTATAGTCAATTTAGTCAATATGACGCGGATGGACAGTTTTAATTTTTATGCCCCAAATTAGTAGTTAAGTCTGGGGTTGCGAAATTACGAAAATACCCTCGATGGGTAAAATTACAGAAATACCTTTGGGTTGTGAAATTTATCGAAATGCCCCTATGGGCCGAATTATAAAAATGCCCTTATGGGTCGAATTGCTAGCATGCTTTAGTGGGCTGAATTACAAAGTTCTATAATTGGCCGATTTACCGTAATAAATTATTGGATTAATGATTGTTGTACATATATGTGGATATTATGCTTTATTATGTATGTTGCATTTTACATATCACATGGGTTGGGACAAATTGAATGAAGAGAAATGTAGCCTGGTGGCATTGCCACAATTTGTTCATTAATGTGCTTATGACTCTGGTGGCTCAGCCAAAAATATTATAAAAAGTAGTTTAACTGCAGCGTTTCTGGTGGCTCAGCGACAAATATATTATAAATGGTAACTTGCCTGCGATTGGTGTGTTTGGCGGGGTGGGTTGACTTGATTTCCACAGGTGTGATGGGATGGTGCGGGTGGTGTGTAGCGGATGGATTACTAGGATGAGTTGGGTTGCATACATTGCACACACACACATATATATATTCTGTTATGTAAATGGGCTTCGGCCCAAGATTATGCTATATGGGCTCAGGCCCAAGATATTGCTTTACGGGTTCAGACCCAGTGGATGACGGTAAGGGATTATACACTGAGTTCTAGTAACTCACCCCTCCTTCTTAATCCTTACAAGTAATGCCCCGTGAAGTGGACTTGGGCCATGGATGACTCGGTGGAGGCCATACTTCAGAAATGGTGTTTATATTGAACTTTAGATTTTTAATTCTGTTCACTTAATTACTTTTACTATTTTGGGTTTTTGGTTGTAATAAGGCCTCTGGAATATGTTTTATTTTGCTTTAGATTTAGATGTACTTAATATCTTTCTTGAATTGTTTTAAATGGAGATTTTCTAAAATCATTAATAACGATTTTCCAAAATTGATTAACAAATGGATTTTATAATAAATATGGACAAATAATTTAACTTGGATTTTCTTTAGAAATTTTCAACGTCATTTTCAAAAGTCACGGTTTTAAGGTTCGCTAGTTCGATTTTCAATTTACCAATCAACCTCTTGAAATTAGTAGTATTTTATCGAATATCTATATTCAAAATTGTTTTTTATTCAAAAAAATTGTTTTTTTTAAACTATAACTAAATAACACCTAATTTAGTACAAACTCAAGTTCTTTAAACATTTTCTTCGTGTGACATACCAAATCTGGTCGTAACGCATAGGCCGGGTTTGGGGTGTTACAAAGTAAGAATCTTGTATGATCATACAAAGTTTTACGTCTCTTTGATATATAAATTACATGCATTGTACTTATGTGTGTATTCTTGAATAACATGTTAGACACAGTGAACTTTAAGCGCAGTAGTTATTTTCAAGGAACCAAGAAAGACCACGGATTTGAGGTACGAAATAAAATATTAACTAACCAAAATTAGGGATGACATCGATCGGATATTTTCCATTTTTGTAATACCGAATCTAAAGTAAAAGACATCATGGATATCTACATCATAGTATCATAATTCAAAAATGGGATTTGTATCAAGAATTACCCGAATTCACATTATCTACCTATTGTCATCCCTAGTGAAAATGTGGTAATATAATATAGTTGAATTAAGTCGATATCTTATGGCTATGGTTCAATTTTTTTTATTACGAGCGTGGGAATAATTACTACCATTGGAGATTACGTAAGAAATTTGGAAGTTGGAACTCCATTGCAGTCATGCCTATTGGATGTTATGATGAATTCATGAAGGTATAAGATCAAGTTTATTTATTTGTTTATTCAATATTTTATAAAATTTTGTGTATCATCTATTCTACCTTTTATTCCAATATTTAAATTGTTAAATAATTCAATTTTGAAACTAAATATTGGTTCCTTTAAAGCAAATACTTCCAATTCAAGACACGATCCGAAGTTGTTGCTTTGCTTACTTCAGGATTAACAACATCAATCGCTTTGGAAGAGGTACCTTTTTATTGCACTTTTCCCTTATTAGATGTAGACTTTTGCATTCTCCCAAAATATGACCCCATCTTTCATTTCCTTTTTCTTAAACATTGTAGCTCTCTAATCAGCATTTTTTTTTAATCTTCTTCAATCTTTTTTTTTTTTTCATCTTATAGCTTGGTTAGATGAAATATGGAAAAGTTGTCCTTATAATCTTACTACTCTTTGGAGGGATGGACAATTTGCGATCGAGTTTGTGTTAAATCGAGTTGATAATTTGTAATACCAACATTATATGAAAAAAAAGGTAGTAATAACGACACAAAATATAAGAATAACGAAAAAATAAGTACATGATATAATCTGAAATGTATCAAAATTTACATAAGCGCAATTTAAATTACTAACATAGCAAAAGATGTGCTTGTCCATATTGTTTGTTTAATAAAGTCCACAGCTTCAATTCTAGTATCTTAGTATGCTTTTATCTTTGTTACTATAAACTCTTCAATTTCCTTAAAGTTCGGTGTCAACATATTTTGGATACTGTGTGTACGTTACTCCAAATATATTAAGAATAAAGGAAAAGTTAAGCATACTCATGATAGATAAATCATGCCTATATCCAATTCTCATTCCTACCGATTAACATAGACTTATATTCCTTGCTTAACTTAATTTTATAAGTCTTGAATTATGATATTACATTTATTTTCAAAAACATCTTCAACGATATATTTTATATGACCATCATATTTTACACCTTCAGAGATATACTTAATGTTATCTCATGATTGTATGTATATGTTTCATGGCTTCAACAAGATTTTGCCCCCTGGATGTATCTTTTTTGTAATCCCCATCTCGACTTTTGCAGCTTGCAAAACTGGTAAAGTTGTTGCAACTTGCAGAGGAAAAGAAAAGGCGAGGCTTTTAAAAGAATTTGGGGTTGATCGAGTCATAGACTACAAAACTAAAGATATCAAAACTGTATGTATCTGAAATTCCTATTTTCAATGGTCAGCTTTTTTATCCATCCGTATCGGACACATGCTCGGTATCCAGCCCTTACAACCGAGTCCAAGTAACATATATTTGAAGTTTGACTTCTCAGTATGAGAGATTCTAGTCTATATAGTCTACTTTGTTGGTTTTCCAACCAACGTATCCTTTGAATCATCATCCATAGCCTAACATCTGAGATTAATCTCAATACCATTTTCCATGACTATCTCAATTGCCATCATTTTATCATCATTCATGCCATGCCCCATCTTCTGAGATTAATCTGACCACGGTTTACATATTAAAGTAATGCTGCCATGTCATAATTTCTGCATTTTGTTGGTTTCATGGGAAAAAAATATGATTAATCTTCCAGCCCCTTCAATGATCAGGCACTCGATTAACTTTTTCTTTTCCCATTTATGTCACTCCTAAGCTGAACTGCCATCCTAATTGATGCCTCTTACTCTGTTTTAAATGTTTTATGTTTAGGTTTTCCTTTTCTTCGGAATGGTTCTATTTGTTGATAAACAATTGCGAAGAGTGTTCTCTTGATAAGGTAGTGAATCTCTCTTTTAAATCCTCTGTTCTATTTAATAAACCTTTGCATGTGTGAACATTGATGCCTATTCTGAGTCTTGTGAAGGTTAATAAAGTTTTATTTGCTTTATCTTATTAATTTGGTATTATTGGAATTTGTCAAATATACTCTGAGGATAACATAGAGGAGTGCAATTTTAAAAATGTGCATATCTCTATCTTTACTTGATAATATAATTGTAAAGAGTACTTCTTAGATCATAGATCAATGCTACACTGATTTCCCAAAATATAGCTCATCTGATGTGGAATTTTAAATACAAATGGGAAAAATCTTATCTGTGATTGCAGACTCTAGAGATTGAGGGAGACCTTCCCGACAAAGTGAACTTCTATGAAGGAGTATTCTATAATTATTTTAGCATAGGTATGGCATGCCATTAGCTTTATTTTAATAAATTTAACTCTTCCCATTTAGGCTTATGGGGTTTTCATGCTATTATTATTTTACGTACAGGAATGGATGCAAAAGTTGCATATGGGTTCCATCATTTTTTTAATGAGAATCCTCACCTTGCACAGGGTCCTCTTGCGAATAAGGTATTCGAATTTCTTTAACGTATTTGACTTCGCGTTCAAGAATGTTTTGTTGTGAATGTTAAACATTTATCTTTTAGTCTGAAGCTGCTTTATGTTAATACTGCCATTTAGAGCTTTATTAACAGAGCCGTATAATTTAAGCTCATTATATATATAGATATAGATATAGATATATTACTTATTCACTTAGGCAGTATCAAGGTTCTAGCGCCTTGAATGTGTTTTGTTCCTTTTGACATCACCGAGAGCATATCATGTTGATATGGTCCTAACTTTGTGCTTTTGCAGCAAATGGAAGAGGTATGAGGTTACTGTAGAACAAAAGATGTATGCAATATTAGGTACATATGCTTGGATGTTTAGCTTTTATTTTGTCTTACGATTGGTCTTATAAAACAACTTAAATATAATTTTGATTTACTTGAACATTTTCTTAATTCTCCCATTATTTCTTTTAAGCACAAAATATTTCAATCAACGATTTGTTTTGCTAAAACTAATATTAAATTGCAATTGGTCTATCTTTATGGTAGAAAGTTTGCTAAAACTAATATTAAATTGCAACAGTCAATGAGAGTTCAAGTCTATAGAAAAGTTTAAAATTTTCAATACAAACAATTTGTAAGTCATATTGCCTTAACATGTTAGAACTGCCCATTTGGTCGAGTACTAACAATCAATGTTACAATTGGATTAACTCGAATGCTATCAAGAGGCTTGTGGAAGCTAATGCACTCAAGATGGAGATCATTCTAAACCGAAGGTTTGTATCTCTTTCTTACTATGTCGCCTCGGTGGATTTCTAATTTCTAAACTATAAAATTGGTGCGGAGGTCAATGGAATCAAAGTTCTTCAATCTGAAGCTGCAATTGGTCTTTGCAATTAGGTATAAAATTGTACCAATTATGGTTATGATGTATTAAAATGTAAAAACATCTGTCTAACCATGTGTTTTCCTTATGTGATTAAGTTCTTTGATCATGCTATTGGTATCAACGTACCTCGATCTCGATTCTTTATATGTCTTGTTCATGAATTTCCATTTTAATACGTATTGTTCATGAATTTTTATTTTAATACGTCTTCAAATTAAATTATACATTTTTAAATTTGATTTGTGGCATTTCTATAATATTTTAAATTTTTTTTATTTTTCATGACATTTAGCAGCGTTTTTGAGAAAAGCGCCGCTAAAAGTATAATATTTTAATTTTTTTATTTTTCATGACCTTTAGCGGCGTTTTTGGTAAAAGGCGCTAAAAGTATAATATTTTAATTTTTCTTATTTTCATGACTTTTAGCGGCGTTTTTGGGAAAAGCGCCGCTAAAAATCGTCATTCTTCATGACGTTTTGGAAAAGCGTCGCTAAAAGTCATGTTCTTCAGCGGCGTTTTTAGGAAAAGCGCCGCTAAAGAACATGACCTTTAGTGGCGTTTGTGGGAAAAGCACCGCTAAAAGCCATGACCTTTAGCGGCGTTTATGGGAAAAGCGCCACTAAAAGTCATGACCTTTAGCGGCGTTTTTATCTCATAAACGCCGCTAAAGTTTGCGGCGTTGTATTTAGCAGCGTTTTTTGCGGCGCTTTTATTGTGGCGCTTATAAACGCCGCTAAAAGTCTATGTTGCTGTAGTGTTACTTAATTTAGTTATAATTACTCTAGGTTAGTTGTTGATGCAAACCTATCTTAGCATTAATGATTAATTGCTTAATTACTTTCTAAGCTAAGTTTAGATAAGTTAATTGGAATATGCCAAATGAGAGCTTATGTTGATTGATAGATCAAGCTTCTTGCATTTAATGTTTTGTTCAACAAATTTCCAAAGGGGAAGATCGTTGAAAAATATGAAATTGGCAATCTGGTGCCAAAGCGAGTGCCCCCTTAACCACCAAATCTATATGGAGACAGTTTTCATATTTAAGGTGTTGGAAATTTATTGAACCGATGATTTGAACTATGGTAATTATATGGTTGATACTAGCCCATTATAGAAGATCATAGTACTTGGGGAATTTCATATTGGTGTTTGGATTGATTCGAAATTACCCAAGACAATCTCTTGCCGATGATTAGATCATGATTGTTGTTGAGCTACCAATAGTCCTTATTTACATCGTCTAGTATTATTATAATGTATTAAACTTATTTTATTATTGTTCTAATGGGATTGATGTAAATCTTCATATGTAAGCAAGTCTTGAAATTAAGTCAATATATTTGAGATACTTGCATATGTGAATGTATTGAGAATTAAGCACTTAATATGTTCTCGTGAGAATATTTTTGTATGAGAGCAATTTGATAGGAAAACCCTTTTGTTGTGGTTTTATTTGTTGTATTCACAAGGGGTGAATCAAATGGTGAAAAGTATTGATTCTTCAAAGTACAAGGTTGAGAGAAATTATCACAGGATGTAATTGAGTAGGTTCATTTTGTATAATTGTTAAAAAAAAGTGGATATTTCTCATTGAGCTAGACTTTGTAGAAGTAAGGAAATCAAATTGTATAAACAACTCCTTATGTTATGTGTGTTTACTGTTTTGCATTTGGAGGTTGAAGGAGTGCCCACCACCTTAAGCACCACTTCACCTGTGAAGTTTGATTCTAAGCAACCATTTAAGTTATTTCAACATTTATTTTCATTTTTATTTCTTTAGTCTAAGACACGTGGAGGTGAAAAGAGAAGATGACAAGAAAAGGATATTAATACCGTTTGGTTAATAAATTTCAAAAATATTTTAGTTTAAGTAACAGTTATTTTTTAAAAATTTCGAGTAATCTTTGGTGAGGACACGGCTCTATCGTTAGCAAACTTCGCGGAACATATTACAGATTCTTATCATATATGCTCTTTTTGATACAATACTTAGAACTACCTATAGCCGCTTCCCAATTTAATAGGAGAATAATGCGCTTCAACACATTTGAACCCACATCTTTCTGCACTGACAACAATGCCGATGCTAACTGAACTAAGACTCAATCGACGACTTTAACCTTTAAGTACTCTACTTTCTTACAGGTTAAATGGTATTTTATGATTCTTAAAGAAAAAAGTAAAATGATACTCCAAGGGTGCTCCAATAGAGAGTAAAACAACCCATGTAAAAAGAAGATTTTTTAAATAAGAAAATCCATTGTACAAAATCTTCTTTTACCCGGTAATCTTTGTTTAATTGCTATCAGCTCTGAAAAATGACATTATTACACAATAAAACTAAAAAGGGTATGAATTCCCTTCATAATTCTGTTACACATTTACCATGGGGAAACCAAAGAAAAACTATAACTACTATCAATTATGTTTTGCTAGAGATGTGTCGAGAACCCAATGTTGACCGTCAGTTTGGATCTTCAGATTATTCATTTGCGCAAACAAATTTACTGCTCTTCTTACCCCACGGTTATCCGCCTTGGTAAAATAGTCGTGCCCAAATATTATCCCACCGGGTCTCAAGATCCGATACGCCCGGTTTATATCTCCCCAAGCGGATATGAAATCATGACCCGCATCTATCTCTATTAAATCCGCGGTTATTCCCCACTCACATAACTTTTCAAGGCCCGAAGCCGTTGAGAAAGGAACGGGTAAAACCGACCCGGTGGCATTGAAATAAATCACATTTTGCATGAACTGTTGAAACAACAAAACGTCGCCGTTTATCATCTTGATGTCCTTGAAGCGGTCTCTGAATCCTGGCCACCCACGAAAGTCGTCGAGGCAGAGTATCTGAGTTTGGAGGCGGAGTTCACGAGTCACGTTGACGATGTGGAGAGCTGACGCGCCCAAAAAAGTGCCTACTTCTATTATAACTTGGGGTTTGACTCGTTTAATCAAGTGTTGGAAAACGGCGCCATAGGAGCCCCAGCCTTTGATTCTTTTCTGCTTGAGGACGGAGCTTAGATAGGGTGGCGGGAAATTGGAGTAAGGAGAGGAGCCATTGAAGACTCGGTCAAGAATCGTTGGGAAGACGAGGTGGGGAGGGAGAGGGGAGTTGGCGCAGGGAGCAGTGACCCGGAAGTTGTCGAGTTGGGATGGTGAGTCAGCAAATTGGAAAACTGGAGAAGGAGGCTGCAGCTGTTGTGGTTGGGGAGGTGAGGTGTGAGAAAGGTAGCCCAAGGTATAACTCAGCAAGACAAGGACAACGTAGGCGGCACTGCGAGTGAAGAGTTTGGAGGTGGGACTCTTGTTTCTTTGCTGAAGAGGGCGTTGGGCTTCTTTCATTGCGATTTTGGTTTGTCTTTTTCTCGGGGTTAGAATCTTTGAAGAGAAAAAAACAGAGCAAGTGTTGATATGGTTAAATCGTGTGTACTGATGATGACGATAAAACGGCAGCTGTGGGCAATTGTTTGATCAAATTGTGAGACTAAAAGAAAGGGTTTTTCGTGCGTTTGTAGGGTGATTGGAGAGGGAAAAATATTAAGTAGTAAAAGACAAGAGCTTGGATTTTCCTTTTCGTGCCTGAGATCTAAGATTGAGAGAGAGATTTTTGTAATGTTGATCAAGTATTTTAGAAGAAACCTTTTTAGGTATTATAATAGTATTTTCAACGATTGAGATTGAAATGTAAGCAATACATGTTTAAATTTCCCCATTTCGTTTCGTTTTCGTTCTTTTGAGTTTTGATTGGGATTTCTTACAGATTAGAGTGACCGCAGCCAAGGGTGGATCTTGACTTCTACTTTTGAGGCCAATTAAAAAAAAAAAAAAAAAACAATACAGTCGGGAAAGAAAATAATTTGACAATAACAACCACAATTTATAAATTGGGAATGAAAATAGAAGATACTAATAACTATTGTTGTGCCAATAATAATAATATAATCTAAATTTTGGTAACTTATAATATTTCTTTTGGACTTATGTAATTTATAATATAAGTCAATTTAATTTTATTTAAGTACATGTAACTATGTATACTTTGATTATTTTGAAAACTCCAGGGGCTGGCTCCTCTCATCATCCGCCACTGACGCCAGCCATAACATCATCAGATTAATTGGTTGTAGAAATGTCTACAATCTCCATTTTTGTTACCTTATTTAAAGGAAAGGTTAAAATATACTCTAGCTACTTATAACCTTCACAATTTTAAAATTTAATCCTTATATTTTTATTTTCAAAATTTTCTTTTTTAATTTTAAAATTTAGATTTAATTGTTTATAACATTAATTTTGTTTTGTTAAAATTATTGATGTGACATTTTAAACTAATAAAAATACTCAAAAATTAATGTTATAATAAACTTAAATTTAACAAATTAATTTTAATTGTATTAATGGTTGAATTGAATTTTAAAAACTAATGGCAAAATTTCTAGTAAAAATTAAATTCTAAATTAAATATTTATGGCAAATTTTAACCTAAAAGGTCATAATTGCTTACGGCGCTTGGGTTGTTGGATTTAAATGAGTTTGGACAGTCCTCCATGCAGCTAAGCTAAGCTTAGCTTGAAATACGGATATTTTTCTTCGTTCAACAAGATGCGGCATTTTCATTTACACAGCTTCACATCACTTTTTTTTCTCTCTCTCTTAATTCTTCTAATAAGTAAAGTTCTTTTCTGTTAAGGTTTTATCCACAATTTATTCGGAAGTATATAATTTTTCTCACTTACATGTTTTTAAAGTTTTTTGGTACATTCCAATTTTAATATTATCAAACATTTTAGTTTAGTGGTTAACGTTATTAGATTGATTGAAATATTCAACTAATTATATATTGTCATGTGTCATTAAATGACATCACCATCATTCAAAAACTTTAAAAATCTTTTAAAATAAAAATTACACAAAATTTACAAAATATATATAATTATAAAAAGTTATTTAAAAATTACAAAATGGTTAAAAATTGAAAAAATTATAAAATTACAAAATTATGAAAAATATAAAATTTACTAAAATTATTAAAATATTAGAAAATTTAATATTTTTAAATTTTATAAATCACATTTACTAGAGCTTGAATATGACATCGTTGTCTGTTGGAAGATACCACCTATGTAATTGTTTTATAATTCAACCAATTAGAATTTATAATTGGTGGTTCTTTTTAGGTGATAAATTTCGTTTGTTTGGCAGTAAAATGTTTTCTAGAAAATAATTTCTAAAAAATAATTTACTTTTCTGGAAAATAATTTACTGAAAATATTTTCTGGTGTTTGGATGAATCTGTGTAAAATATTTTCTGTTGTTTGACAGTTTTCCTGAAAATATTTTCCAGAAAAGTTGTTTTTACATATATTAATAAATTTTTATATTTTAAATTATTTTTACATATATTGCAATGATTTATTTATAAATAAATAAATCAAATTAAATATATAATAATATTCAATTATTAAGCTACATTATTAACCGTCATAAATTGAAAACAATCAAAATAAAAACATAATTTTCTGCAAGCTTCTTGGGAGAAACTTATATGCTTAACACAATTTCACTTCTGTGTCTAAAATAATAATAAGGTTAGTTATCTCTTGGTACTTTCATGTTAGGAATTCAAAAAAACAAACAAAAGTTACAAAACTATTAGATCACATTTCACTTCCAATTATAGATAACACAAATTTTATTACATTTACGCCTCTCAAGATTAGCAAGCAAAAACTGCTTACCACCTAAAAACAAAACTTGTTATGACTGTACAAGAATTGTAAAGTCAACTGTATTGAGGTCTCTCCAGACAAAATTCCTTTGATTTTTGTCACCTCTCGAAGATACATAACTTCTTTAGGATCACCTTAAGCACATCCAGTCATAGAAGCAAAAGAACCATCATCATCATCCGAACATCCTCTGCAGCAGTAGAATTTTCATTTTGAATAGGAGCGGGTCACCGGATTACAGGCGTAATGATTCAAGGCGAGATTTGGGAGCGGAAGTCGATCTCTTACATTTAAGAGAAAAGCTCGGTGCTCATTCTCCACAAGATCGAATGCAACTTGGAAAGCCAAAAGAGCATCCTCCTTATTTTCAAAGAGAAGTTTCTCCAATACATTGGCAACACCTTGAGTTCATCCAAGAACATGAGACACCGAGAAGTACTCAAATAATCGGGATAAGGCAATTTTAGGTACAATTTAACAAGAAGTCAAGCACTGCATGAACCAAAGAATAACCGGTGGCATTATGGATCTTGCAGAATTTGCAAGGTTGTAATAGAGGAATACAATTTGTTCTAATAAAAGAATATCAAAGAACTAGTAGCAATGGCATTAATACAAAGTCAGATCTTGTATGAACTACTAAAATATCAACCTTACCTCTCGGAAGATTCTCGTGATATATAAATGAATGAGAGACATGAGTGGAATATGCTAAAGTGGCATGAACATTATCACTCCTTATTATTGCTTCCTCAAGTTTATCCGGTCTCAAGCATTCAATTGCAATTCCCATCCCTTGTTGGAATTTTCCATCAATAATACACCTAGATTAAAGAACGGTAAGATAGCCGACTAACTCCAAATATTTACATCACTATGAAAGAAAGCTCTATTACTTATCAAGCATTCTCTCTACAATTGCCTCCAACCTACAATCAATTTTGTTGCCCATCACTAGACTCTGCGACCTTTGACCAAGGCTAGCATACTCATCTATTGCCTTGGCTGAAATTAAGAGCATAATAAGTCAACTGCATGGACCATCGAATTTAAAACATGAAATACAAAGAACAACAAAGTGAATGATTAGGCTCAGTTAAAATCCTTATTAGCAGCAAAATACAACCAAAGCCAACATACTAATGGATTTGAATTATTGAAACTATTATTAATGATCACAAAATATAGCAAATGACTCAAAGTTGTTACCAAGGAGAGTGTGAATATAATCAGAATCTTCAGAAATATTGAAAAGGGGGCAAGCTCCAAGAGCATAAGACAACGAATCGTTGAGTTCCCCCAAGTAATAAAAGACCTGAGGGTAAAAACATTGTGGCCCAGATAAGTATAAGCCAACAAAGTCAAAATTAAATAAAAAAGCAAGTAGAGAGAGGCCATCTACTTCTTTTACTTCTCATTTACAAATTGTAAATGCAATCAAACTAAAGTTAAACATATCAAACAGCAACAGCATTTTAACATGAAAAATGAATCCAATGAAAATTAAAACATTAACATAAGTTTATATATATTTACACACACACACATGTTGCTTGTAACAGAAAAGCAAAAGTCACATAGATAAAGATCATGGAGTTTAGATTTTTCTTCCATTTTTTGAAAAGAACTCATCTTTTCAATTTCAAAAAATATGCAAGTTATACACATGTGATCATTAAGAGGCACACTGATACACATGCAAACAGTAAGGGGAAAGAGAGGAGAACCTTTGAGACAAGTAGCGCAGCAAGTTGTCTTTGATGCTGGCCAAATTCTTCATCTTCATATAAGCTTTCTCTAAAAAATACAAGCATAACATTGTTATTCACATAACTCATTTAGTACTTCTTTTGAACTAAAATTACTACTATTTTAGGCAGATAACTTATACAAACTCTCTAAATAGTGCAAGATAAATTTAAAATAAGCTGAAAGCAGATGAAAGCAGATGAATTAAAGACATGTTCCCTATCTTCCCCCAGCCCAAAACAGTTACATGAAATTTTCCAATTGAAGTGATTAATTTATAGCAGATGTCAGATTTTCATAAAATAACCATCACCATAGTTTTTATTCACTAAAAACTTATAACTTGGTAAGGAAAAACCATTACCTACATTGCACAATACTTAGATGATACTTAGACGAACCCAAACGATAAATGGACGACGGAGAAAGAAAAATATTTTTGATCATCGCCTTTGATGAAAATCAGCATAATTTATTAAAACAAGAATGTTAGAAATCAAAGAACGATCATCGCCTTAAGCCAAGACCCAGCGAAGAATTCATGGTAGATTTGCATGAGAAAGAGAGAAAGAGAGGAAACGAAGCAGAATATCTTTGAGAAGAGAAGATATGCGTGACTTTTACGGAAGAGAAGATGATGAACGGAAGAAGGAAAAGGAATGAAGAACGGAGAAGGAGAAGAAGCCTTACGGATGAAGGAGGAACCGGAAAAAGTCCTTGACCAAACTGATTTGCAACCCAAGGGGAAGGGGAAAGGGGAGAAAGAAGACGTCATTTTCTGGAAAATGTCTTACCGATTTTAAAAGGGTAAGACATTTTCCAAAAATTAGGAGCTCCTTTTCCCGTGTTACTTTAGGAAAATATTTTCAGCCAAACAAACACTGGAAAAGGCTGAAAATATTTTACGAAAAATGTTTTACCCCAAACAAATGCACCCTTAGATCAGTTTTTAATGTTTGTAATTTTGAAAATAAAATTTGGAATTTTTAAAATTTTTTGTAAATTTTTATATTTTTCCATTTTTTTAAGGTTTTTTGAATGATGATAATGTCACACTAACATCATTATATGACATGTGACAACATATGATTAGTTAAATATCTCCCAACCGTCAAGGATTGAAGTGGGCCAAAAAAAACTTTAAGACCAAAGTGAGAAAAGCGGTATACTTCAAGGAGTAAAGTGTGCATTAAGCCTTCTGTTAATGAGCAAATTAGGTTGGTCGGGGGTGAAGTAAATCTGGATTTAGTCAATTTGGATTTTAAAATTTTCAGATTACTTTAAGTCAAGTTAGTTTTGTATTTGGAACATTTTGAATTTAGATCCATTTCAAGTTTGAATCACTTCGAGTTTGAATTATTTTGGGTTTAAACCATTAGAGTTTGTATCATTTAATATTTAGTCATTCAAGTTTAATTTAGTACACAAATTATTTTGAATCGGACTATTTTAGATTCAATTTATTTGTATTTTTATTCATATTTTTGTCGGTTTGATGCTAAAGTTGATGAGGTTTATTTTTATTTTTATATTTTTTATACAATGCCTACTTTTATTCATGACCTTAACCCTTAAATTGGAGGAAAAGAAGTACTTAAGCATACTCGAACTTACATTATGTTAGATTTATTTAATTTTAAAATTAAATGAAACTTATATAAATTATTTTATACACTCAAATTTCAAGTCATAAATTGACTTGAAAAAAATTTAGAGTCAAAATTTTTATTTATCAACTTTGAAAAGAGTGTAATCTCTAGATTTCTCGATTACAAAGAAAACTTTTTTTATTCTTCTCTTCAGTTGGGCTTCGATCTAAGGGTCGTCCAGACTTATTTTTGGATGGATGTAGATTACTTCAAGGGTCATTGAGACTTAATCTTGAATCTAATTTTGGCAAAATGCTTGCTTGAGAATTTGATTTGGATTCAATGGTAGTCAAGACTTGGTATTGAATAAATGATATTTGCTATAAAAGCTATCTAGACTTGATCTTGAAAATGGGTTCGGAGAGAGTTCGGATACAAGGGTTGTCTAAACTTGATCTTGGATGGTTGAATTTGCTTAAAATGTCATGGTAACTTACTCTTGAAATGGGTTTTGACCTCCTTTCTTCAATTAAACAAGATTGAGATGCAGCTTTCTCTAGAAACAACTTTTGGCTTCCTCTCCTCAGTTGAACTAGATCGCAAAGCGACTTTTCTTCAAAACAAGTATGATGTTCGTCATAATTTTTTCAAGTTCTTCAACTTCCTCAGTGATTTCTACAAAGAAATTTGGGCTTTCTTGAACTTGTGAATATGTAGAATGACTTTGAGGTGAAATATCATACGCTTGAATAAAATAGGTTCTTGTATAATTTAACTTCTTCATTTGAGTGTTCTACAAGAACTCAGCTCTTTTAGTTATTATCTATATCATATTAACTTAATTAATTAGATATAAAATAATCTTTAAATAATATTTTTTTTATAATAGAGTTTTGAAAGGATTTAATTTCTTAATTTATGCAACATCCCAAATTTCACCAATGTTGAAAAATTCGATTTCAAGACCGAATTTTTGAAGTCAATCCCGTCCGAAAATTTTAAATTGATGAGGTTTTAGGAGAACACAGAATTATAGATCAAAATTATGTTTTAATTAATCAAATAGATTGTTAAGCATAGTATAGGGATTAAATTGTAAGGTGGCTAAACTAGATGACATTGGATGGGAGATTAAGCAAGTTCTTATATGGCAATTAAACCAAGGACTTGAGAGCAATAAGACCATTACTAATATTAACTTAGTGGAAGCATTAATTTTGTCCATCAAACTCCTCTAACCATTGCTCAAATCAGTTTAGTCATTAGATTAGTTTTGATCAAAGGTTAAATTAGTAATTATAAGGGAGGAATAAAAGACAAAAAAAAAAAAGAAAAGAAAAGAAAAGAAAGGGAAATAAAAGGCCATTATCATCTTCTTATCCAACCATACTGTAAGCACACATTTTTGCCCGGGATTTGAAATAAACCAGAAATAATAAAAATAGTATTTCTAAACAGTCCAAATACAAGCCCATTAATAGCAACCAAAACACGCCACTATCTGATTAACCCAATTACAAACCCATTAACCTGGACCCAATAGACCCAAAATATACAGGGGCCCAAAATGCCCAAAATCTAAATTAGAGATTAAGGGTTCTGAAACCCTAGGTCTACCTCACGCCGCAAGCAGACCAAACGTCGCGCAGCCTTCGTCACCGTGAACCACACCATCATCAGCGCGCGTGTCGTCCCACAGCCACAATCTCCGCTTCTGACCTACAAAAGAAGAAAGAAATCGAAGCAGAAAAAAGCAAATCGCAACAAAAAAGGAAAGAACAGACATAGAAATATATGTTTTCCTTTTATTTTTGTTTTTGGGTTATAAAAACCCTTGTAAAATCTATAAAGTGGGAGGGGGCACACAAACATACACACACAGATCTGTCACAAAACGGGGGGAGGAGCAGAGAGATTCATACACACGATTTTTTTTGCAAACAATTTATACAATACAATATACAAGGAAATCAAAGGATAACAGGTCTCTTTTTTTTTTTTTGTAGTCTTTTATTCCGAATCTATTATTATTATTATTTATTTTTAGTTTTTTTGTTATATATATAATAGTTTAAAATATATAAAAAAAAGAAAAGAAAAATACTTACATTTTAGGTTCCGCCACGCGTGCGATGGCGACAAATGGTGGCGACGGTCATCGAGCCTCATGGGAGACTGCTCGAATCGCTGGTGAGGACCTTTCAGAGCATTTGTTAGAAATTTTTTTAAAAACAAGTTATAAAATGATTTTTTTTGGGCGAATTCTAACTTATATAGGGTATGGGAACGACGTCGTTTTGGGGGTTGCCTTTAAAGGCCAAAACAACGTCGTTTCACTGAGGATCCATACGCAGTTGACCCACCCGAATAGGATCCACGCGTTTTCAAAAAGTGGGCAATTTATCCTTTTAGCCCTTCCGCATTATTTATATTTTACGATTAAGTCCTGATATATTTTAAATTTTTACAAATGCGCCCAGAATAATTTCTCGTATTTCGATTTAGTCCCTCTTATATCTGTTTTATTTAATTTTTTATATATTATTTTAATATTTTTTTATCATATTAAAATGTTATATTATTTCTATTATTTTATTAATTTTGTTAATAATATAAAATTCATGTATATACTTTATATGTTTTTTTTATATACATATTTAATTATTATTATATATTATTTTACTTAATTTAATAATTTATATATTATTTTTAATTTATATTTTAACTTGTATATTATATAGTATTATATCATATTATTTTCTAAAATCTTTCTTGGTATAAAATTTACTTATAATATATATTTAAAGTTTTATATTATAAATGTAATTTTATTTAAAGTTTTATATTATTTATTCCTTTAACATTTTTTTATATAATATACATATTACTTTTGATATTGCTACTACTATTATTTTATTTATAATTAACCCTATTATTATTAGTATTATTATTATTATTTTATTATTAATATTTTTTACTAATGTTTTTATTTAACTATTATTTTTATATAAAACTATATTATTATTTTCTTATTGTACTACTATTTTTATTTTTGTGTAATTATTTTAATTGTATTTTATATTGTCTATATTGTATGCTATTGTATTATAATTGTTTTTAATATTTGTGTATGATAGTTTATAAATGCGATATTTTCACTTGTTCAAAATAAAAATACATTTTTACAAGCTTACTATATTTTAAAATAAGGCAATGTTTTGGTATTTAGAAATTAGGGAAATAGTGCCCAATCATGCTGGGTTGCGATTTTCCGTTTGGCTAAATAATTAAATACCCTTTTAATAAATTTCGTAAATTATGAGATGACTTTAATTACGAGGGTTTAAAAAATATCGTGTCTAATCGTACTGGATGTGATATTTATATTCTTTCCGAATAAAGAAATCTCAAGTTTCAAATAAAAACTTATACTTGAGAACTCAAAATGTTGTATCCTAACTTATTGGGTGTGATGTTTTGTGTCTTGAGGTAAGAATTTTCTAAAATAAAGATACACCTAGCTTCAAAGTTGTAAAATGCTGTATCCTAACTTATTGGGTGTATTTTTATTTCTTTGAAATAGGTAAGTCTTGATTTTCCTTCTAATAAGGGATCTTATTTTAAACTTTTTAAATTTCAAACATTTGGACATGATTTTATCAATTAGGTACCAACTTTTGGGCGTTATGAGGGTGCTAATCCTTCCTCATACGTAACCGACTCCCGAACCCGTTTTCTCATTTTTCATAGACCAAAATCAAATGTTTTAAAATGAAACGTTTTACAAGGTGATCCAATCACACCTAAGTAAAAAAGGATTGGTGGCGACTCCCATTTTGTTTTTAAAGTCGATCCTCATTTTTCAAAACCCGATTTAAAAATGGTTTCGACAGCTTGGCGACTCCACTGGGGACCTAAGAGAGTCAAGCCGTAGAATTGATAATTTCATGTCCTTTTGTCTGAATTTAAAATTTTGTTTTTAAAAAAATGATCATTTTATTGCATGTAGTTCAAAATATATTTCTCTGCATTGTATTGCATGATCATTGTGGTCACGCCCTTAAGTGGGAGTGAGAAACTATGCCTTCGTGAGGTTTTCACCTCCGCATGGGCTAGTCGACTGCTTCCGAGATACATCCGTACCTATGTCTTCGTGAGATTTTCACCTCCGTATGGTCGTAGGGAAATGTATTCCCCTGAACCAAACTTGGTCCATATGAGCCTGTAATGGGTGACGATCGAGGAATCTGCTGGTTCGGGTACCTCAACTTTAGAGCTAAACCACATTTAGAAAACCTAAGGGCTTACCTTAGGTAGAACCATGGCAAAGCATAGTGGTCACCCTGATAGGTTCTATGTTATTTATTTTTCCTATGCTAACGGGTTTTCTTTTATTTTGATTGCATTGCATTCATATCATAGAAAAGAGGTGTTGATTTCAAATTTTATTACTAAATAGAAAAGTTTTTCATAAGAAATCGGGTTTCTTGATAAAGTGGATTAGAATACGGTCTCGTTCGAATATGGTCCAAGTAAACACAATAAAAAAAGACTGATAGCCGGCGAAGGAATACAAAACCTTATTACCCAAGGATTCAAGCTGACAAAGACAAATCGGGAATCACCACGTCTCGACCTTCTTGAAGAAGCTAACGAGTATTATGGAACAGTGAGTCACGTCCCAGATTAAGCAAAAAGGAGTTAGATGAGGTATCTATTAGAAGACTTGACTTTTGCGAAGAAGGGATTCATGTCTTCACTTGGACTATGAGGATAAGGTCGTGTATGCAATCCATTTTATGTAAAGAAATTTGTTTTCTAGAAAAGTTTTTCTAATGTAACTGAATTCAGAATCAATACCTCTCTTTTTTTTTGCATTCATGCATTTGCATTACATAACATCATATGCATTTAAATTTATAGAGAGAGTCTAATTAGTTTAAATTATAGGAGAGAGAGAGAGAAAGAAAATCTGAAAGCTGAACACCCTTACGGTACACAAGCAAAGTTAAGAAAAATGGACCAAAGGATGGAATAATTTCAGAGAGAACTGCAAGACCAGATGCAAGAGCAGATGGCAAAACTCCAACAAGAGATGAGAGACCAGATGTTGGAGGCCCAAAAGAACATGATGGCTCAAATGACCCAGATGATGAGTAGGATAATGGAAAAGGGAAAGGGTTCCCTAGTTAATACTGAAGACAACGAGGACTTTCCTAGGGAATTCACTCTACCATACGTACAAACACAGCCTGAAGAATATCCCCAAAGGCCACCTATCATGATTAGGCCTCAGCAGGGGCAAGCTGATCCTAGACCATCCATGAACTTTCAAGTAGGCTCGGGATCTAACCCAGGAGATAACCTTACCAACCCCGTTATCCCTGATTTGAACATAGAAGAGAGGGAGGGAATCAAAATTGAATCTTCAGGGAAGTTGGAGGATCGCTATAGGTGGTTAGAATAAAAGTTCCAAGCTTTAGAAAATGCTGACCATCATCATGGTATTGACGCTAAGGACTTGAGTCTGGTCCCTGATCTGGTACTTCCTCATAAATTTAAGATGCCAGAATTTGACAAATACAATGGAACTACTTGCCCTGAAGCCCACATCACTATGTTCTGTAGACGTATGACGGGCTATGTAAACAATGATCAACTTCTGATTCATTGTTTCCAGGATAGTTTGACGGGTGCAGCGTCTAAGTGGTATAACCAACTCAGTCGTGCTAACATTAGCTCTTGGAGGGACTTGGCCTAAGCCTTCATGAGACAGTATAATCATGTTACAGATATGATGCCTGACCGAATCATGTTGCAAAACATGGAAAAGAAATCAAATGAAAGTTTCAGGCAATATGCACAAAGATGGAGAGAGGTCGCTATGCAAGTTCAGCCACCACTCCTAGAAAAGGAGACTACAATGCTCTTCATTAATACCTTGAAGGCTCTATTCATCACTCATATGATAGGAAGTACCACCAAGAGCTTTGCAGATATAGTAATGGCAGGAGAGATGATTGAAAATGCCATAAGAGGTGGCAAGATTGAAGTAGGGGAAACCACTAAAAGGTCTGCTCCTAGGAAAAGAGATGACGAGGTGAATAATACGATTACATACAACAAAGGGTACTCAAAAGCAATTACTATTAACCAGCCCAAGGTGATCACTACTGGGCAACAAGGATCGGCGAGACAAGAATTGGTCACAAGGAAAAACTATGAAAAGCTCCAATTTACGCCAATCCCAATGACGTATATGAAGCTATATCAACATTTGTTTAACGCACACGTGGTGTCCCCATTTTATTTGAAACCGTTGCAACCTCTATTTCCAAAATGGTATAACGAGAATGCCCAATGCGAGTACCATGCGGGAATAAAGGGTCATTCAATTGAAAACTGCACTACGTTTAAAAAGCTAGTTGAAAAGCTCATCAAAATGGGAGTTGTGGAAGTCGATGAGTTATCAAAATCTGATCACTTTGACGAGGCAGTAAATGTGATTATTGAAGGAGGAGACAAGAAAATTGCGACTCTTTGAAGAAATCAAAAGCGGAGAAGGAACCGGGGAATAAAGTTTCCAAGCCCTTGTGTACTTGGGAGTGTCTTGAATAATGGGACTGTAACATCCTAAATGTGGGCCTGTGCATTTATACGTTAGTTTAACATGTTAGTTCAAGAATTTAAGGCTCGGGCTGAGACCTTGATTAAATATATGGATTAGAGTTAAAATTAATGTTCTAAGTAGTTTAAGTGATATTTTGGGCTTTAAAAAAATTGGGTTAGGTGGCTAATAAATGGTGTTAGCTTATAATTTAAGAAGATGGATAATTAAGTGACAAGCTGGGCTTGTGGCCCAAAGAATTAAAGTGCATTAAGTGGGCATAAGGTGGCGCCATAAGGGGGGAGGAATTTGGGCCCTTGTGTGGCTGATTGGGCCTTAAAAGATGGGTCAAATTCGACACTTAAATGGGAAGGGGGTGGACGGCAATTAGACTACCTTTTAGGAGTTATTTCTTTTATTTTAAGTGTTAAAAAGCTGATAATTAATAAGGAGGAGTTGGTTTTAAGGTGGGCTCTCCTAAAGGTAAGATAAGGATCGAGTTATTAGGAGAGTTAAAAGCTATTAGATGACAGTAGAGTTGGCTGAAAATCCAACTCTGGGAGGGGAGAGTTGGCCAAAATTCCAACTCTGTGTGTGTGGGTATGCCGAAATTTCTCTATAAATACCCTATTATTCTCTCATTTTCTGTCAAAATTTCCAAGCCTTCTCTACAGTTTCTCTTTTTCTTTTTCTAAGAGCCGAATTCCTTTGTTCATACCCTCATCTTCCATAGTCGAATCTACAAGTGAGATCTCTGTTTTCCCGAAGGTACACTGTAAGCCGTATACTCCTTAGTAATCCGGTAAGTTTTGGGATTTTTCCTTTTCTGTGATTCCTTATTTTTATCAAACTCCTAATCTAAACCATTGTTCCAAGATCCTTTCGAATATACTCTTTACTCCTAGAAGCCGAAACTATTCCATTAAAGCCGATTTGGTGGAAAAATCGAAGGTAAGAAGTTGTAAGTATGGCCGAATGGTCTTCCATGATTCTTTCCATTTAGCCAAATGGCATATGGGTTAGAATGGTTGTGATTTTTGATTCGTTTAATATTTGGGGAATGGCTGAATGTAGGAAGGTTGGTGGTGACAATTTTTAAAGGATATTCGAGATTCGGCTAACTAGGTAAGTGTTCGTTTTAAAGGTTACATTTAACTAATGAGTTAGATCTCATCGTTATTTGGTTTAGTGATTAAAAGATTGGTATGGACTCAACTAACAGTCAAGCAGAGAAGGTTGGATCTATAAAACTGTCGCCCAAATTCAAGAAGCGATCTGTTTTGGTAGTGCGAGATTGGCCAACGGGGCGTGGGCCAAAATCAAAATCAGATCGTGGGCCAATAGTAGTTGTTTCAAGTGATAGTAACGTAGATATAGTAAAAGCCTTAGTACGCAAATCAGGTGTGTAACACTTCCCCACCGTCTAGATCTGATTAATAATAAATGTATATATATATATGTATATGTGTTCACAAGATTTATATGTTACATTAAAAACCGAAATCTCAGATTTAAACGACGGACCCTCAGGTTAGTAATTAATCTGACTATATGTTACAAGTAAACTGTTGTACATGTTTTAAACTATTGTGCATGTTGCGTGGGGTGGGTGATGAAAGGAGGAAGTTATATGTACATGTATATGAGTAACGGCTTTTACCGTGAACTCTTGTGAGCTAATGCCGTGAATCATTATACTGCTTCGCCATTATATGTTATAAGGGCTCGGCCAATATATGTTGATGAGCGACTTGACGCCATCTTGGAGAGTAGCTGCGTGGGTTGATTGTAGAAATCCCCAATGGTGTGTTGGTTGGTGCAGGGGCGTGTAGCGGATGGAAACCTAGGCAAATGGGTTGGGCTTTGCATATTATATGTTTCCATGTAAATGAATTTATTATTATGTTTAATGAAGCCCAAATCTAGTGGTGCATGAGGGTTGCACACTAAGTCTCACGACTCACCCCCTTTAAACTAACCTTTCAGGTGACGATTAGTGCATCGGACCGGGCCGGAGTGGAGCGCAAGGTGGCCATGCAAAAGAAGGTGGATCCGGCGACAAAGTTTCCCCATATTATTTTTTTTAAAGTACTTTATATGATGGATTTAAAATACATTGTAATAAGGCCATAGGCCATTTGTTTACATTTTAGATTTAAAATGGGCCTTTAGTATTTATTCTCGTTTTAATTTCTTTCAAGGACATGTAATTAAGTTTTGGGCTTTTGATTATTAAGGCACACTTTATGTAATTTTCTATTTGGGCTTTTTGTCAACACGATTTGTTTTACTAAAAATTTTCTTAGTGACAAACCAGATCCGGTAGTAGTGTTTGGGCCGGGTTTGGGGTGTTACAGGGACTGTGGAAGAGATTCTTGTATTTTTAGAAGGAGACCTGAGTAATATTCAAAACATACTTGTTGCCTTAAGCTTAGTGGCAATAAGAATTCTTTTGTGAAATAGGCTCGTGTCCGAAATTTATATTTCAATAAAATGCATTTTTTTAATACATATTCTTTTATTCTTTACATTTCATACTGTACATTTTTTTACCAATATTTTTTTCATTCTTTGTGACCATACTATCCAAATAATCATACTTAGAATCATTTATTCTTTGGATATGTTCGCCCTCATACCTAGGTACCCAGATATCAACGTCATGAACGACATTGTTACTGACTCCCTTTTTGAACAAGATATGGGTCTAGGGGATCTCAGGATTTTGAAGATGACAGAGATTGTGACATGTCTTCTGACTTGTTAAGAATGGTTTAACAAGATGAAAAACTGACCTTATTCTACAAAGGGCCATTAGATATTGCGAACCTAGGAAAGGAGTGAAGATTGTAACTGAGCTCATCGCAGAAATAAGGCGAGACATTATTGAGTTATCTTCGAAAATTCAAAGATGTTTTCGCACAATTATATCAGGACATGCCTTGGCTAATAAGAAGCAGGCTAAACAAAGAGGATCGAGCACTGTTGATCCACCACGGAAGGGGATTGTATCAGTCATACCACAAATGTTGAATTTAAGGAGACAAAGATTCATATACCTACTCCAGTTCTTCACAAATTTTCCATATGTGGGGCATGGATGCGATGGGGCCAATCTCGTCAAAAGCTTTTAGTTAATATCGACTCATCGGCATAGTTATCATTTACTTCACTAAGAGAGTGGAAATAGCTTCGTATGCCAATGTTACAATGTCAAAGTCACCAAATTAAAAAAAAAAAAGGAAAAGATCACATGCTAGTAGAATGCCATAAAGGATCACATTTAAATAACTGTACAAAGTCAAAGTTTACAGTTTGTCTAAAAATCAGGCAGCATATTGCAGTGCAACAAAAGTTGCCAAAGAAAAAATGAAAAAAGAAAGGTGGCTAAGACTTGTAAAGATTGGCATAAGAAGCTACCGTTACCTACATCTTATTGAATGTCAATTGGAACCTTCGTTGGGGCAACATCTTACCCATTGGATATGGAATTGAAGCGTTTTGCCAATTGAACCAAATTGAAGAAAAAGGTTAAAAACCCCCAAAGGGCGCATTGAGCTCAAAATCATCAAAAAAAATTTTAAAAAAAAAGAGAGAATAAGAAAAAGGAGAGGCTAAGGTGAAAACCCGCAAAGGGTGCTTTGAGACCAAAGGGGCTTTGAGTTGAAAACCTAAAAAGGGCGGCTCAAATTTTGAATAAAAATGGGGCATACAGTCTTACTACATCTGAATTAGCAATGAGGAAAGTATGTTACGTCTTGGGGCATCGACAAAGTACTCCGGATCCCCTAAACACATATTGAGCTTAAAATGGTCCTCAAGAAGTTGGAACAAAGAAGCTCAGGCTGCGATATCTGGGGCATCTAACTTCTATCCTACCCATTTTTGAATTCCTTATCTTTGATTGCTTTATTCTTTTTGAGATACACCCAAATCAATTTTCTTTTATTGCCTGAATTATCTTTGATTAAATTATTTTTTTGAGCTATGCTCCTGACTAATTTCTTTCTCGTCCATTTTTGTGTTATTTTTTAAGCATTTGTTGAAATAATGATCGATGGACTAAAAACACTTTCATAAAAGGAGTTTTGTATATTACTCGAGAAGCTTCTAAATAATATGAGAATTTGAAACAGGACTATTGTTCAAAACTTACCAAGCCTAAGGTATTGGAAATATTGGAAAATGATTATCTCTTCGGATCTTTATTGGATAAGACAATTTTGTTGGTGATACCATATCAGCAAATGACGAAGAAGGTCAATCCAAGTGTAAAAGGAGATCATTGTCGGGATATCCTGCATCCATTCAGACACATAAATCTGGTCATTACACCCAAGGAATGGTGTAATAGATTGAAAGTGATACAAGTTCATTACCTCTGAGTGGTAACAGAAATATGAAAGAAACCAAATGTCATTCCCCTGAAGTTGCAATGGCTAACTCTGGAATTATAGCGGGGCAAGCCTGCTGAACTGAATGATGGTTTCTTTAAGTTTTTTGTCCAAGATACCAGCTGAACGAGAAAGCATGGTAGCGTATCAGTGATGGAACCTTGATGAACTATGAGCAATGACAACCCATAGAGATCATTCTCTCATTTCAAATTAGGAGCATTTGATTCATGCCGATCATTGTGTCCTAACCGTTGTATAAAAAAAATTCATGACATCCTGCATTCATGCAAATGTCATCCCTAATATCATTTAGTTAGGAGCATCGGATTCATTCTAATCACACGTCCTAATCATCATTCTCATGACATTTTGCATTCATTCAAAAGTCATCCATAATACATTCAGGTTTACAGGATATGTCCCTCAGAGGACGATATAACAAACCAAAAAGTTTAGATTTTGTTCCCTAGAGATGTTAGTGGAGCAGGCTGAAGATTGAAGTCTTTCTGAAAAAGTAAGGAAGCAAACCGAAAAGTTCAGATTTTGTTCCCTAGAGATGTTAGTGAAGCAGACTGAAGATTGAAGTCTTCCTAAAGAAAGTAAGGAAGCAAACCGAAAAGTTCAGATTTTGTTCCCTAGAGATGTTAGTGGAGCAGGCTGAAGATTGAAGTCTTCCTAAAGAAAGTAATGAAGCAAACTAAAAAAGGTTCAGATTTTGTTCCCTAGAGATGTTAGTGGAGCAGGCTGAAGATTGAAGTCTTCCTGAAAAAAGTAAGGAAGCAAACCGAAAAGTTTAGATTTCGTTCTCTAGAGATGTTAGTGGAGCAAGCTGAAGATTGAAGTCTTCCTAAAGATAGTAAGGAAGCAAACCAAAAGGTTCAGATTTTGTTCCCTAGAGATGTTAGTAGAGCAAACTGAAGATTGAAGTCTTCTTGAAAAAAGTAAGGAAGCAAACCGAAAAGTTCAGATTTTGTTCTCTAGAGATGTTAGTGGAGCAGGTTGAAGATTGAGGTCTTCCTAAAGACAGTAAGGAAGCAAACCAAAAGGTTCAGATTTTGTTCCCTAGAGATGTTAGTAGAGCAAACTGAAGATTAAAGTCTTCCTAAAGATAGTAAGGAAGCAAACCAAAAGGTTTAGATTTTATTCCCTAGAGATGTTAGTGAGCAAACTAAAGATTGAAGTCTTCCTGAGGAAGAAAACCAAAAGTTCAGATTTTGTTCCCTTGAGATGGTAGTGGAGCAGACTGAAGATTGAAGTCTTCCTGAAGAAAGTAAGGAAGCAAATTGAAAAGTTCAGATTTTGTTCCCTAGAGATGTTAGTGGAGAAAACTGAAGATTGAAGTTTTCCTGAGGAAGCAAACCAAAAGTTCAGATTTTGTTCCCTTAAGATGTTAGTGGAGCAAACTGAAGAAAATCTTCCTGAAAATAACAACAGGAAACATATCAAAAGCACTTTCAGCTTTATCTCCTTGAAGTTGCAGTGGAGTTAGAAGCCATTTGAAGAAGACCAAGAAGCCTTCCGTCAAGACCGGGCAAAATTGGTCTTTTTATAGTCTTTACTCTATTCTTGTTTCACAACAATGAGCAAAGAGGGGCAGCTGTAAGCACACATTTTTGCCCGGGCTTTGAAATAAACTAGAAATAATAAAAATAGCGTTTCTAAACAGTCCAAATACAAGCCCATTAACAGTAACCAAAACACGCCACTACCTGATTAACCCAATTACAGACCCATTAACCTGGACCCAATAGACCCAAATATACAGGGGCCTAAAAGGCCCAAAACATAAATCAGAGACTAAGGGTTCTGAAACCCTTCTGACCTGCAAAAGAAGAAAGAAATCGAAGCAAAAAGAAGCAAATCGCAGCAAAAAAGGAAAGAACAGACATAGAAATATATGTTTTCCTTTTATTTTTGTTTTAGGTTATAAAACCCTTGTAAAATCTGTAAAGTGGGAGGGGCACACAAACATACACACACATCCTCACAAAATGGGGGAGGAGCAGAGATTCATACACGATTTTTTTGCAAAAAATTTATACAATACAATATACAAGGAAATCAAAGGATAACGAGTCTCTTTTATTTTTTAGTCTTTTATTATTAATCTTATTATTATTATTATTATTATTATTATTATTATTATTATTATTATTATTTTATTTATTTTAGTTTTTTGTTATATATATAATAGTTTAAAATATATAAAAAAGAAAAGAAAAATACTTACGTTTCAGGTTTCAACCACTGCGTGCGATGGTAAACAATGATGGCGACAACGGTTGTCGAGCCTCATGGGAGACTGTCGAAAGCGCCTGTGAGGACCTTCGAGCATTTGTTAGAAATTTTTTTAAAATAACAAGTTATAAAATGATTTTTTTGGGGGAATTCTGACTTATATAGGGTATGGGAACGACGTCGTTTTGGGGGTTGCCTTTAAAGGCCAAAACGACGTCGTTTCACTGAGGATCCGCGCGCAATGGACCCGACCCGAATAGGATCCGCGCGTTTTCAGAAAGTGGGCAATTTATCCTTTTAGCCCTTCCGTATTATTTATATTTTACGATTAAGTCCTGTTATATTTTAAATTTTTACAAATGTGCCCAGAATAATTTCTCGTATTTCGATTTAGTCCCTCTTATATCTATTTTATTTAATTATTTTTATATATTATTTTAATATTTTTTATCATATTAAAATGTTATATTATTTCTATTATTTTATTAATTTTGTTAATAATATAAAATTCATGTATATACTTTATATGTTTTTTATATACATATTTGATTATTATATATTATTTTAATTAATTTAATAATTTATATATTATTTTTAATTTATATATTATTTATTATATTATATTTTAACTTGTATATTATATAGTATTATATCATATTATTTTCTAAAATCTTTCTTGGTATAAAATTTACTTATAATATATATTTAAAGTTTTATATTATAAATGTAATTTTATTTAAAGTTTTATATTATTTATTCCTTTAACATTTTTTTATATAATATACATATTACTTTTGATATTGCTACTACTATTATTTTATTTATAATTAACCCTATTATTATTAGTATTATTATTATTATTATTTTATTATTAATATTTTTTACTATTGTTTTTCATTTAACTATTATTTTAAATTAAGCTATATTATTATTTTCTTATTGTACTACTATTTTTATTTTTGTGTAATTATTTTAATTGTATTTTATATTGTCTATATTGTATGCTATTGTATTATAATTGTTTTTTAATATTTGTGTATGATAGTTTATAAATGCGATATTGTCACATGGATTATTGTTCAAAATAAAAATACTTTTTTACAAGCTTACTACATTTTAAAATAAGGCAATGTTTTGGTGTTTAGAAATTCGGGAAATAATGCCCAATCGTGCTAGGTTGCGATTTTCCGTTTGGCTAAATAATTAAATACCCATTTAATAAATTTCGTAAATTATGAGATGACTTTAATTACGAGGGTTTAAAAAATATCGTGTCCAATCCTGCTGGATGTGATGTTTATGTTCTTTCGGAATAAAGAAATCTCAAGTTTCAAATAAAAACTTATTCTTGAGAACTCAAAATGTTGTATCCTAACTTATTGGGTGTGATGTTTTGTGTCTTGAGGTAAGAATTTTCTAAAATAAAGATACACCTAGCTTCAAAGTTGTAAAATGATGTATCCTAACTTATTGGGTGTGGTATTTTTATTTCTTTTAAATAGGTAAGTCTTGATTTTCCTTCTAATAAGGGATCTTATTTTAAACTTTTTAAATTTCAAACATTTGGACATGATTTTATCAATTAGGTACCAATTTTTGGGCGTTATGAGGGTGCTAACCCTTCCTCATACGTAACCGACTCCCGAACCCGTTTTCTCGTTTTTCGTAGACCAAAATCAAATGTTTTAAAATGAAACGTTTTACAAGGTGATCCAATCACACCTAAGTAAAAAAAGATTGGTGGCGACTCCCATTTTGTTTTTAAAGTCGATCCCCATTTTTCAAAACCCGATTTAAAAATAGTTTCGACACATACAAAGAGGAAAAAATTTTCCTTAGAATGCTCTCCCATATCGTGAGCCATTTTTAAAGGTGAGAAAGGTTTTTCGTTTTATTTTTGTTAGATTATGACATAGGGTTGCTTGATATATTAAACTCATTGTTTAGAATTGAAAATTGTTAAATTTTGTTAAGTTACCATTGTTGAGTTATTTGTACCTAAAAGAGAGGAGCAAGAGGATTTGAATAACAATCATGTTTTTGGATAGCTTGAAGTCTTTAGATTATAATTTTAAATTCTGAGTTAGATTCGAATGGAAAAATTATAAGATACGAGAATTTCGGATAATGAAATCTTAGATAGTTAATTAAAGATAAAGACGAACAATGACTAACATATTCAATTTATGCTAACTTAATTTGTTTTCAATGTATGATTTCATTGTAGAATGATTAATATTCAAAGGTAAATGAATGATGAGTTGCTATATATATATATATCTATATATACCATGATGTAAGTTGTAATTTTTTGTGATAAAAATTGACTTGGGATATATATTAGAGGTAAACGATAATGAGAGTGATTAAAATTGTTATTTCACCAATCAAAAAACAGTTATGTCAGCATTTGGTTTGATGAGTAAAGGTATTTAACGGTAGAGTGATTAAAATTGACAACTTAACTAACGAGGTAATTAAAATAATAAAATTTTAAAATGGATGACTAAAATAAGAACATGGATAAACTCAGATAACTATTATTTAGATAATTTACCTATCTTATCTTATATTAGAGGAACTTAGTCTAGTAAATTTGATACAAGACATCTCTTTTAGAAACAAGCTGCTTGACCATCCTCTATTAAACCTTTCGCTTTTATGTAGCGTTTGATCTATTAATAAAAAGTTATTTTTATATAGATTGAAAAATTAAAAATATACAGGCAATATTAATTCTATTTTTTATTAATTTATATTATTAATCTATTAATAAATGTAAAAAGAAACACTTTCAGCTATGTTGATATATTTTAGGACTTTATTTTGTAATTTATTTTCAATTATTGGAACTATGCTACGATTATACACATCCTATTAGACCAATCTTAAGACATATTATTATTTGGTTTACTATATTAAGAAATTTAAAAAAGTTAAGCATGATTACTTTTTTATAACATTATTGTTTTATTATGTTCTCTTGATTTTATGTTGAAAAACACTTTTGATATCTACTTGAATCAAAACAACAATTTTTTTATGAGAATTAGATTATAGGTTTAATTCATTATAAAATATTTCTTTCGAACGTTTTTATCTTTTTTGAGATTTAACCATCTTCGTTGGAGATTTAATCACTCTAAATTTTAGAAGAAAGAACCATAAAGAACCAAAAAAGGGTAACCAGCTCTTCTCAACTACAAATTTAACTCGTTATAAAATTGAGATTTCTTTGAAAATTTTTCATTCTTTTTGAGATTTAATCGCCCTCAATTTTGGAAGAAAGAACAATGCAGAACCAAAAGAGGGTAACCAACTCTTCCCAACTACAATTTTGATTTAACACTTGTACTTTCATGAAATACTTTATAAAATCTGCATTATGCCTCAAAGCTGGGTATAGTGTGACCTCCTATAAACGCACTATCATTTATAGAATAAACATAACACCAAAAATATAAGAATTAAGAACGGCGGTGTTTGCAAGTGCATGGATCAAATTGTAATATAGTTGTAAAACAAAATACCGGAAGTATTCTGAGGATCGTACCCAAGGAAGGATGGAATAAATAATGAAAATACTTCTACAATAACAAGTCTAAATAGTAGTAATTATTTCTTATATTACGATTAACCATACAATAAATTAAGAGGAATAAAAATAATAAAAAAAGAAATAAATAACGAGAAATAAACAAACAAACAAAATAGATAAAATCAATCTAGAAGATTAACTCGCTTAAGGGTTTGTAACTAACTTCATATTAGGGTTTTGAGATGGATTAGTAATCGATTAACTGACTACTAACTCCCGACCTCTAATTAACTAATCGATTGGTTGATATTCACTTATCTGTCGGCTTCACTGTCTCAACCAGGATAGATTACGATTTACTCGGTTCAACTTATCTTCCGACCTTGTCTAACCTATAACAACTTATTAGAGTTGTCAAGCCTAACAGTTTAAGAACACATAATTTATACCAATAAATCCCTCTCGGGAAACTCCAAATCCTCCGTTAATCACATCCTCATTCACTCGTTAATCTCCCCTAAAGGATTTAGTCACTCATGTTATTCATAAACTTAACTTCGATTAAATAAACCATGTGAAAAACACGATTAATTTAAAGAAGAAAAGAGATTTGAATAATTTTAGATTGAGTATTGAATGGGAAACAGAGTAGCAAATCTCTCAACTGGAATAAAGATATAAAATGAATGCAAATAAAAATATAAACTAAACACTTTAATTAAATAAACAAACTCTTGAATTAAAATTGATTTAAGAGAAAAAAAACAAGAAAATTATGAAAAGCCGAAAAGAAAATAAACTAAAATTAATTCTAAACTACGAGGGTTTTTTAAGGCATCTCAGACAAATTCTTTACATTCAACCCCTAATGTCTTATTTATAGAGGTGTTAGCAGCCCAAATTAGGTCTTCAACACGTCCCAGGTCTTCGTATAAGTTTGATTACGCAAACAAAAATAACCCCGAAATACTTGGGTAGCATGTCGGCCTTGTGTCCCGCCACACCCCTTCATGGTGAGACACGACACCAAATTCCTACCTTGGGTCATTTGTTCTATGCCTTGACGTCTCGTGAAGCTTGTACATCACTCGACCTTTGCTTCCACGTAAATTGGGCCTTTATATCTTCATCCTACACAATCAATTAAACCAATTAGCACAACCTAAGACCTGTGTCGGCCAATTGGGTCACAAAACCTACAAAATGTGTTAAAAACACTTATTTTTATTAACTTTTAATCCTAAGGCCTAATTACTGAAAATAAAATATAAAATCCTAAATTTCCTAGAAAACAAGCTCCTTAAGTGCAGAATTGACCCGAATTGGCTACTACATTTGACGATAGGTCATAGTGTTATGTCGGGTTAAGAATATTAGAGAATTAAGAAATGGACTAAATATGAAATTTTGAGTGTTAGTATAGGAAGTGGTTAGAGTCGGTTAGAAATTATGTAATACTTTTTAGATGAAGAAAATTAATTTGAGATACTGATTAAATTGTAGAAGAATAGAAAGTATTGTGGTAAAAGTAGAAAATTAAATATTAGAAAAGAATACATGGAATTGGGAAATAGAGGAAGGACTAGAAGTGAAATTTGACCAAGATGAAGCATGAATCATGCATGGTATTGTTGATAAGATAAGGGATAAAATAGTAATTAGCTGAATAAGATAACTATAGAAACATAATGATTAAATGGTGAAACCATGTCAAATTATAATTGGTGGATTAAATTGCAAATATTTATTTTTAATTATTAAATTAGAAGATATTTCGGTAGAATTATGTAGAAATATGAAGAAAAGATGAAAGCCATCACCTTTCTCCAAGAAGCCTAAACATCAATCTCCAAAAAGCCACCACCCTACTTTTATTTTTATTCCAAACAGGTCCTTTCACCATTTCTAAACCCTTCCAAGCTTGTTTCTTGAAGTTTCTTTCATGTTTCCGTATTAAAATCAATAGAGAAGACTAATAGTTACCTTAATTTCAAGAAAAAAGAGTCAATAGTGGTCTTGAAGGAGAAAAAAATAAGATTAGATTTTGATTTCTTGAAAACAAGGTAAGAAATGATGAAATCTTCATGAAATCTATGTTAGATTCATTAGTCAAGTATGAGTATGTTATTTGATTATGATTTTAACAAGTATACGTTATGTGTTTTGATATGAAAATGAAAAGAAAGAGGAGAAAATTGATGACCAAATTGAAGACAAAGGAAAATGAGTAGCCAAAGAGTAGAAGAGGAGAAAACTTTAAGTAATTCAAGAATTTTACATTGTTTCCTTTAAATATAAATTTTAAAGTAAGTTAATTAGTTAGTTTAATTATGAGAATGATGTAGTAATAAGAAAGGAATAAATTGTAAATAGTTAAATGTGGTATAAAAATTATGAATGGAAACAAACAAATGGATATTGAATTAGTTGTTAAAGTATTTATGCCGTGAATGAAAAAAATGTAGTGAAATTATAAGCTACATGGAGATTATGAGTTCAAGGACTAAACTGCAGAAAAGGTGAAAAGTTTACATTAAATCTTTTGAATGAATAATTGCTATGATCTATTAAAATAAAGCCCATGTAGATGATACTAGAACTATTAGGATATAGATGGCATAACATAAAGGAAGTTTAACAAGCTTACTGTTCTGTTAAGCACTACGGTGCTCAATACTACATGAATGTACTACGATGCTCACTGCTATGAGAATGCACCTCGGTGCACCTTTGTATCTGTTTTGTATATCCTAAGTGTTCAACTTAGCCTACATTAGGCTACTATATGAGATATGAGTTAAGTACATATATAATGTCGCGGTAAGTCACAATAAGTCTATGTGAGTTAAATTTTGAACCTTAGGGATTAAGTTTGAAATGAATTATTTAGAATATATTAGCTGTTACTAAATAAAGTATTCAAATTCTTCTTGTACTTACTAAGTCTTCACTGGCTTAAAGTGTTTGTTTTTAATGCGTAGGTATAAGATTGATCCCGACAGGCTAGATCAGTGGCTGTGGTCGGCTCATCTCATCGCATCTCCAAGTTTGGAAAAGAGTATGTTTAAACTTTTGGGACTTAGTTTGGCATGTACATAGGTATTTTGGGTATGTATATGGATAAAAAGGGTTTAAATGTAAAACTTTCTAGACTTTACCAATCTAGTGAACTTAATTAAAATACTAATGTGATGTTGGTATCATAATTGATTGATATGCTTGAATTATATTTTGGCATGGTTTTGTTTGAGATTGTTGGTGTGTAGGGATTTAAATCTATAAAGTTTGGGAAATTGGCAAGTTTCCCAGTGTTTCAATCAATAGAAGTTTGTCTTGGTATCAATACCATAGTCAAAGTACCTATACTCAATGGCAAGTATGGATATTTCAACCTTGGTATCGATACTAATGAATTTAATCTGATTTTTTTTTTGAAACTTTGAAGATCATTTTGGTATCTGTACCTTACTAGAGTATCAATACTCTGGTGAAAGGTAGTATCGATACTACTAAATTTGTTGGATAATTTTGAAAACATCGAAGCTAAAAATGGTATCGATACCTACAACAATGGTACCAATAGTTCATGCCCAGTATCGATACTTGGCCCCTGTTTTTTGTAAGTTATTTTAATTGTATAGATACTTGAAAGATTCATCTGAATTCATTTCCCATTGTAATACCAATACAATTATTATAGTTAAATCAAAATATTCTGAATATAGTATTCTGGCTATTGTTAAAACATGAAGTCTTCTTTTATTTTGACAATCAATGTGACATTTCTATACTTAATCCGATAGTCGGGTCAGGTGTAAGTGTGTTACATACTTACTATTTTTTGGAGAATATGACCAAAATTGTTCCATTTAAACCGTGTAGGAATTGTGGGTTAAATCGACTATAATTTTACATTCCTATGATTTAATTTTTGTTGTTTTCTTAGAGCAATACACGGAATAAACTTATATATATATATATATATATATATATATATATATATATATATATCCTATGGGCTACCCTTTAATTAAAACAAAACGTGATTTTAAGTATTTTTTAATTTATTCCAACACAAATTTGATATATGCATTATTATAGTTTAAAAATACATGCATGGCAAAATTGAAACAATTTTGTTTTCAATTAAAATTAAAATTTAGTATTTATTAATTAAAATTTATTATTAATATTTAATCCAAATATTTTTTAAAATAAAGTTTATTATAGAAATTAAATACATGAATATTATCTTTTATTTAATAGTAAATTTGTAAATTGTCATTACATTTCTAAAAAATAATTAGTGAATCAAATGTGATAATATATTTTTTTGAGATTTTAAGCAATATAACAATCACATTTCCAACAATTACATTTCAAAGAATCACATTTTATAGAAATCGGGAAAGCAACTATCACTACATTATTATTATTATTTTAATTAAATTTCATTTTGTAACAAAATTTTTTTAATTAAATAAAATTCATGTACAAACATATATTGAATAAAAAAAATTAACTAGATTCAAGTCTACCAACTTACCGAGAGGCAAAGACCACGCTAATAAAGCAACGTTTGCCGTGCACGGACCTAACCGATTAGGAGATTGGCATAAAACAGAATCCAGAATACCAATATCCTCATCCCCCAACACCAATCAACCCTGGCTCCCCACAACTGGAAACGCCTCTTCCCGCCGCGAACCCGAAGACCTCTCCCCATCATTCCCCAAATCGGGATAACCCGCCGCTTCACTTCCTCAATGGAAATAAACGTCTTCAAGTTTTGCTCTGGTCTCAGAGTCCTCGGCTACGTAATGATCCTCCTTGTCGCCGCGATTGTTGGCGTTTCTTACTATGCCGTCGTTTTCCTTACGTATGGCCCACAGTTACTCCGCGGCGGATTCGACTCCTTTTTATCCTTCACCATCGTCATTATATTCCATGTTCTGGTAATTTTTTTAGTTAATTTTACTGTTTGTTACTTTGCTTAGCAACTTGAATTTTATTTTGTTCATGTATGCAGCTTGTACTTTTGTTGTGGAGTTATATTAGAGTGGTGCTTAAGGACCCTGGCTCTGTACCTGAGAATTGGAGAGCTGTTTCCGGGGAGGAGAGCTTGGAGGTTGGTACTTCTCTAGCTGCTGCGGAAGACAGATTTGAGAGAAGATCGCGTGGTGGTGGATATTGCATCCATTGCCAGAATGGGAAGCCGCCACGGTGCCATCATTGTTCTATTTGTATGTCAAATTTAAATCTTCCAGTTTGCTTTTGGATTTATTATATCCATTTAAGGCGGAACCTTGTTATCATGTAATTAAAAAGAAAAAAGAAATCAGACTGGTAGAATGGTGTAAGATTTAAAGATTAAACTTATTTTGTGAACTATTTAGATTGAATTGGAAAAAAGGTGAATGGCTAGCTTTGAATGGGGAAAAAAAGGAATCTTGAAATCTTGGAGTAGTTAGGGTAAGAAATTTGAAGCAAAGAAGTAGGAGCTACAGTTCAATCTGGTTGATGTTAGAAAATATTGTTAGTTCCTTAATTGAAGGGAATGAACTGAGATTTTAACTTTGGCAACCTTTCTTTTGTAGATTTTCAAAACTATAATTTTAACTTTGGCAACCTTTGTTTTGTAGATTTTCAAAACTATCTCCAAAACCATTCTGTGGAATATTGCTACTGATTTTAATTGGCATAATTGAAGTATGAGAATGTGTCAAGCTGATAGAATGAAATATGACCTTCTACATTGTGTTTTTTTTTAGGTCAAAGATGTGTTCTCAAGATGGACCACCACTGTGTCTGGGTGGTGAATTGTGTTGGAGCATGCAACTATAAGTTTTTCCTTCTTTTCTTGGTAACTTGCCATTCATCTTACTTGGTAATTTGTAGTTAAGGAATAAGATTGAAGTATGTCCCATCTTTCTTTTTCTGTTTATGTTTATTCACTTTATGGTTTAATCATAACTATGTTTCACTGGAAAAAATCTGTTAGGGTTGAACTGATATTACTTTGTCAATTTTTCATTTGAAAAAGATACTTCATGATTTGCAAGTATAACACTAATATAACTGTCGTTTTTAACTTCTAATAAGCCTAAGAAGCAATAGTTGCATTGGTTATTTGAAGTTTTGTTTCTGCAATATCTTTGAGGTATCTAAGAAAGAATTTCAGCCGGCCTACTATTTTTGCAACTCTGTTAATCCCAACAGTTGATTTATTCTATTTGCTTCGATCACTAGTGATTTTATAAGTAATTACTAGTTTTGATGCATAAAAATATTGAATATTCCTTCATGTATTGTGCTTTCTGTTTCTTCGTGTCTTTTCTTGGGCTGGATTAAGTACATTTACATATAGTTAGTTCCACATTTCAGAATATGCATGTAAATGTTCATCAGCATCCTTAAAAGTTTAGTGTCCTCATTCCATTTGTTTTCTTTTTTCCCTAATAAAAAGGCCTCGTATTGCTCAAACTAAAGGTGGCTGAAGCGAATGTTGGCTTCGTATCTTTGAACTTGCTTAGAAAGTACAATCTTCTCTGCCCTTTACCCTTCTTTTGAACCAAAAAGGGCAGGAATGGCCGTCTCTTCATCTTTCCTATATTTCCTGACATTTATTTCTCCCAATAAAAGCTATATACGTTTTTGGAGACAACAATGGTCACCATAGTGTTGCTGCCAAGTTTTATCAATTTCTTTGGTGAAGCCAAGAATCACTCTTCTGCTGCCAAATCAGCAATAATCTTTTTGGCATTTGGTAAGTTGTCAACTTGAGTTGATATATCATTTTCAGCTCATCATATTTGTTCTGCATTCTCATTGTTTTCATCTTTCTTACAGATTCTGTACCTTGATGCAGTTCTCAATTTTGCTTTTGCTCTGAGTCTTCTTTGTTTCGTCGTCATGCATGCATCTCTTCTATCAAGCAATACGACATCAGTAGAGGTATACCATACAGCTAATATTTTTCAGCCATCTTGATTTTTATTTATGTTGTTCTATATTGTTGCCTGGAGATTTAGTAGAGCAGCAAGATGTTGATTTTGATGTGTTGCCTTCCTGTTGTTGAGAATCTATAGAAAGTTGATGCTTTTATTTTAAGCAACCACTATTGAGTAATGCTATTATCATTAGGATGTGCTGTATGTTTGGATGCTTTATTTAATTTTTAGTGTGTTATATATTACCTTTGTGAAACAATTTTCCAGGTTCATGAGAAGAAAGGAGTGGTTAGGTGGAAATATGACTTGGGAAGGAAAAAGAATTTTGAGCAGGTAACACTCGCTTTGCATACTCCCTAACCTTCTTGTTTTATAATGTTATTTATATGACATAAATATGAGGAAAGATGATTTACTTATCAATAACATTTTTGAGATGCATCTAGGGCTCATAATGTGGTATAATTAAAGCATAAGTGATTAACATGAATTAGAAATGCATCTAGAGCTCATAATGCTGTATCGTGCAATAATCATGTATATCTTTATTGGAATTTGTTGCGTCTTGCTTCCCGTGCAAGGCATCTCTCATGATCCCTTTTACCCTGTTTAAGGTGTTTGGCACGAAGAAAAGGTTGTGGTTAATCCCACTGTTCTCAGAAGATGACTTAGAGAAAATACCAGCACTACATGGCCTAGAGTTTCCAACACGTTCAGATGTTGATGCTTGAGGTTTTATTGAGAGTAACATCTGACCTCGATTGTGTAAGCCTGAGTATCATGTTGCCATTGATATTATCTTAGGTTTAAATGTGCAATCTGAAAGCTTGAACCTCACAACATAATATTTGATGATGCTGGCTTGAAGTGAAGGTAAACAAAAGCAGTGTGTCAAGTTTCTTTGTTATTGAAGAATCCTGCTAGCTACCTGATATTTTTAGAGTAAAAGCTAAAAGGGTGAGGTGTATCGCCGAATTGTCATGTGTTATAGGCGAGATAGGACAAATACGAACTGGAAATAACGTTTTCAATGACAACAAATCCCTTAACGCCATGCATGTTTCATGTTTGAAGAAATGTTGTCAATTCTTTTTAGAAAACAATGGTGGCCGGCACACAAATTGATAAAGATTAGTACATTATTGAACTTATTATTATTATTTCAGCAGATTAACATAGCTTTAATTGAGGACCCAGTATCCATCGTTTTGGGATTAGGTAGCATTCATCCATAGGGTTTCTTGTTTTAAATATATTAAAAAAAATAAATATGCAATTTGTTCCGAGTTTGGTTCCTATGGTTGCACTCCATGCAACAATTCACCTCAGATGGAATGGAAGAACGATGACATTTTGTGACCAATGAAACGTTTTTACTTGTAAAAATGTGACCATGTTGATTTTTAACTTTATTTATGAAAATGGGTCATTTTTTTATTATTTACTGGAATGGGCCGAAAACACTAAAATGTATTAGGAGTGTTTTAAGGGGAAATTCTAGTAAAATGCGTCCTTGAGAGAGATTTTGTCATGCCAGCACAAAACGCATTGACGTAGACACGCTTTATTGACGTGGCAAAATCGTTCCTTCAGGGGTACGTTTTAGCCCCTATTTTTCTAGGGTTAAGGCTATTTGCATGTTTAGTGTCTAAAGTTTGTGGGCTTAGGGTTTTAGGATTATAGTATTAATGTTTTGTTAAAATAATTTAGGGTTTTATTTATTTAGGGCTTAAGAATTTTAAAAAATAAATCAAGGTTTAGAGTTTTTTAAAATTAATTAAATTAGGTTTTAAGAGTTTTAAATAAATTATTAAATTAGGGTTTTGAGTTTTAAGAAAACTAATTAAATTAGAGTTTAGGTTTTTTAAAAATAATTTTTGTGTTTAGCTTTTAGGGTTTTTGTAAAAGGGTTTAGGTTAAGGGTTTAAAAAAATTATATTGACAAGAAGAATTTTGTTATTTTTTTTAAAGTAGTTTTAAAAAAATTAATTTTGAGAAGACAGTTCTGAAAAGATAATGTCAAAAACACTTTAAGCAGGATGCACTATCAGCAAAATTATTGAAAAAAACTCCCACGTGGACGCTTTTTTTCTACAGTAGTTCTTGAAAAATAATTTTGAGAAGAAGGTTCTGAAAAAATAATGTCAAAAACGCTTCAAGCAGGATGCACTGTCAGTAAAATTATTGAAAAAAGCTCCCATGTGGACGCTTTTTTTCTACAGCAGTTATTAAAAGAATAATTTTGAGATAGTTCTGAAAAAATAATGTGAAAAACACTTCAAGCAGGATGCATTGTCAGCAAAATTATTGAAAAAAGCTCCCACATGGACGCTTTTTTCCTACAGTAGTTCTTGAAAAAATAATTTTGAGAAGAAGGTTCTGAAAAAATAATGTCAAAAACGCTTCAAGCAGGATGCACTGTCAGCAAAATTACTGAAAAAAGCTCCCATGTGGACGCTTTTTTTCTACAGTAGTTTTTGAAAAAATAATTTTGAGAAGAAGGTTCTGAAAAAATAATGTCAAAAACGCTTTAAGCAGGATGCACTGTCAGCAAAATTATTGAAAAAAGTTCCCACGTGGACATTCTTTTTCTACAGTAGTTCTTGAAAAAATAATTTTGAGAAGACGGTTCTGAAAAATAGTGTAAAAAACGTTCCAAGCAGGATGCACTGTCAACAAAATTACTGAAAAAGCTCCTACGTTGACGCTCTTTTTCTACAGTAGTTCCTGCTTGGCCTTAGGTTATAAATGAGCCAAATTTCATTCTCATGTTGTATAAGTTATAGCAAGAAAAATTAGAGAGGCTAAGCAGAATAGAAATTGAAGATGAGTGATCGTGTTAGTGCTATTATTTACTATGATGGTGAGGTCTGTGACACCGAGAACGGCTTTTTCTTATTGGAGAACACAACGCAACTGGTTTTTTAACCAGAATATAGATTTTACAAAACTTCGTAAAAGGCTTAGGCACAAAATCTTCGGAACGACGCCAATGAGAGTTTCGTTTGTTAAGTATCAATTTTGTGCTTCGGTTGATCCCGTGACATATGACTCATTTGATATCAAAGGTGGTCGTAGCTTGGAGGTGATGGTGCAGACTCATTCACTAGTGGATCACCCTATCTTGAGTTATATGTACAATTTTCATCGCCAAATAAAGCATTTGTCACTTCAACATCTACTACTGTTCGAGAGAAATACACGACCCCTACCTGACACTCTGTTAGTAGGAGATAGAACACGGAAGCGCCCGTGTTTGGTGGCAGTGTAGAATACATAACTCCTGCACGAAACTCGGTTAGTGGATGAGACATGCACCTCGGTGGGTCGATGTTCGATGCTGGAAATACGTACTGGGGAATGACATCAACTTCTAATTATTGGCAATCCATATCTGATTGGGGATGTTACGAAACATCCACAAGAAGATATGATGTACTCCTTACGATATCCACCGGCGAGGGGACCTCGTACATTGTAGATGTTGGATGATGAGTCCGATGTGGATCCACCTCAAAAGTCAGTCCCAATAGTGCAGAAGTTGCATTTTCTGAATCGAAGCCTGTTCCAACCGAAACTGAAGACAGCGAAGGGGTTTAGATGATGATGAAGAAGATCAACGATTCAGGGCTTACTCGCCTCTAGCCCATATGCATAATGTCGATCTATCGGCAGATGATGCGTTGGAGTTTCTAGATTTACCACACAGAAGGAGTGACCGTACAAGTTCGTCATTGGATTCGAGTGAATTGGAAGTTGGTAAGGAGTTTTCCAGTAAGGATAGTTTTCTTGGTGCATTGAAACAACATAGCATCATGAACGGGGTTAACTACCAAGTAGTTAAATCCAAATCTGAGAAGTTTGAGGCCAAGTGTGCAATGCAAGGCGATACACGTTCATGGAAAATCATGACTTCTCTTAGGAAAAAAAGGCTTGTGGGAGATAAAAAAGTACAAAGGTCCACATACCTGTGTTGCAGGTACAGTATCACTGAGTGTTTAGGGTTTTTGAATAATACTATTATTACTTAATGTTACGTTATTTAATGTACTTCGTTGATAGGTGTTTCACAAGATAATCCCAAGTTGAATTCAGATATGATAGCTAGCTTAATACTACTGATGGTGAAGGCGGATCCCAAGACTTTTGTGTCGGTCTTAATTGCCAATATTTGTAGCCAATTGAGGTACACGCCCTCTTACCGCAAGGCTTGGATAGCTAAGCAGAAGATGTTGGACAAGATGCATAGTGGGTGGGACGCTTCATATAATGAGGGGTCGTAGTGGTGTTAGGTGCTGGAGAGGTACATCCCAAGTTGCATAACAAACCATGAAACGAGCCTTACATACTACAACGACCTCTTGCTCCGTGGATGCCAAGTGTTCAAGCCTATGTTCTGAAGCTTTAAGTAATGCTGGGACGCATTTGTGTACTGTATGCCATTGGTACAAATTGACGGTATCTTTATGTATAGTAGATATACCCATCGGCTATTGCTAGCTGTGGCACAGGATGGCGGTGGGAGAATCTTTCCAATTGCATTTGTAATAACATTGGGTAAGTTAGGTAATGACTGAAATTTTTTTCTTTCTAAGTTAAGGAGGCATGTCTACACCCAACCTGATATCTGCATTATATCAAATCGAGACACTAGAATACTAGCCACAATTGAGTGACAGAGAAGCCTATGGGATCACACACACCATTGGTATTGTCTAAGGCATGTTGCGTCCAACTACTACGGGCAATATTGGTTTACCACTAAATGATGGCAAGTGACCAACATGGGTATTTAATCTCTATTAATATAATTTCCTTTGTAATATTCAATTTATTCTGAATGGAAGAGTGGTATGTAATTTTCGCTATCAACTTATATTGATAGGGTATGAGATCAATAAGAATCATTTTCATGAGATGTTGGCGATTTTGCGGTCAGTTAAAGATCAAGGCGCAGACTACCTCTGCAACATGCTTTTCGATCAGTGGACACAAGCATATGACAGCAGCCTATGATATGGTCATATGACCTCAAACCTGGCTGGATGCATAAATTCTGTTCTAAAAGGAATGCGTCATTTTTTGATAACCTCATGCGCCATTTTTTGATAACCTCGGTTGTGCGAGAGACATATTTTCGTTTGGCAGCACTATTCCCAAAGTGAGCAGGGAGTTATAAAGGCCAAATGCAATGAGTCCATGTATGGTGCCGAAAGGTATTGCAAGAAATTAACAAAGCGAAGGCGTGGGCCAACACCATGCACACAGTGTGTCATGATCGCGACAACCTATTATTTTATATGACGAATTTCGATAGACCGAACTAAGGTATTACTGACGGGTAATATCGTGTACATTTGAGAAATAAGACTTGCGACTATGGGACGTTTGACGCATTTTGTTATCCATACGCTCATGCAATTGCAGCTTTTGTGGAGACACGTATTCCTACTGGTCCTAGATGAATGTAAGTGGTCGTCTGTATCGCTTGCTCCGTTTAAGTTGTTATTGGATAGAGAATTGAGTCACAAACCAAAAGGTTGACCTTACTCAAGTAGAATACGTAATAATATGGATATCCAAGAAAGAACAAACCAACAGAAGTTGTGCGGATGGTGTAGGAACCCAGGTCATACAATTCGAACATGTCCAAATAGAAATAGTTGATAATTGTAAATGAAACTATGATGCATTATTTCTATTACCTTATTCAAAAGAACTTCTATTTTATTAAATAGGACAAAATATAAAAATAATTTACTATTAAAATATTCAAAATAATTTTTATTTTATTAAATGAAACAATATAAAAATAGTTTGTATAAATATATTTAAAAAATCAATGTATGTACCGGTCGGAATCAGTGCCACATGGGGTGGTCGACGGTTACACGTTGGATTCCTTCTTAGTTCAGCTTCCAGGGGGGTTGTGGTTGTTCTGGTTGTGGGTGTTAAGAGGATGACCCACATTGATAGAATAAAGAATGCGGAAGTGTTTGCATCACCCATAGTGGAGGTGTTTGAATCCCGTAAGGCGATGGGGATTGGAAATAAGATGAGCTCCCCGGCAGTGCCTCGTGTGATCCCTCCTACGACGATGGCTATATATCTTCGATTGAGTCGGAGTCATCAGGAAAAGAGATGCACTAGGTCATGCATTCTAACCTGGTATAGGACTGGGAAAAGGAAACATATAAGGGTTATGATACATGTAAGGGTTAGGATACGCACCTGACATAATCTGAAGGGGCTGTGGTGTGGGTGTCATTGCTTGAGGTGTTGGGCCCTGACGGGCCCGTGCCGTCATCCCTCCTCCTTGGATTTAAAGGGTTCTGTCGTTCCCTTTCAACATGGATTTGCCAATGCCTCTACTCTTCTGAGAACAAATATGGCTTGCCATGGATCCTAAACCATGGCATGTAATTCGGCGCGCACGCTAACTCTAGAACGATAATCGGTTCGAGAGTAGGTATATGACCATACCAATTTTCCCAAATTTTGATATATTCTTAGAAGAATACTGACCAATGTGTATTCGATTGCCATAAGTCAATTTTGTGCTCATCATTGAGCACCTTAGGTGTCACGAGAATCAGTTGTTGGAATCCAAATTGCCGCAACACTCTATCCGTCTAGTGCATCTCGACAGTAGTATAGTTGACCAATGAGACCTTTAAATGCCAAATGTTCGGATTTTGAAAGAATTCATCTGGAATTACTGCTCGAATTGCTGGATCTTCGTTTGGTGTCCATTGAAACTATATGAACGTGATAAAAATATTAGTTATATACATAATACTAAATACTAAATATGAAACAACTATGTTATATATATTTTTTATTTAAAAATTACATGTGCTTCCAACCGTTGGTATAATAGAAGCCGTATATCTTTAAGAGCGGTAGGTATTCCAACATAACTCGTCGAATGGTTCCACCTAATTAAATAAAATTTTAGCATAAAATTACATTTTAAATCTATGTAATAATTGTAAAATCTAATATAAAATTTACCTCGTTATAAGTGGGAATGTATATGGGTGGTTCACTCGAGGACATAAAAATGGAAAGCGAAACAGAGCCCATGATTGTAGTAGTGATAGGCAACCTTCGATTTTGACTTTATTTGGTTTCGTCGCCCTGCACATGTTTCGGTACAATATTGCCAACACGGCAGACCCCTAACTAAGTTCGCCAGCTGCTCTAAAATCAACGAGTTTCAGCAGCCAGCTCAAATGTACGAGGTTTCGTGACAAGTCCAGAATCAGATAACCTCCAATGATCTCTAGGATGTATGCCCGAGCATATCGTATTCTTTCTACTTCAGTCGAATCATTCCCCGGCTCTGGGAATGTATCTTGTAACTAGTCCATCTCGATCTGACTTCCGTAAATATTATCCGGAATCACACACAAAAAATCGAAGCGTATGGCTCCCTAATCAACAGATTGAACGGACCCAGTGAGTACGGACCCATCCATCGGCAATCCCAATTGTAACTTTATGTCCTCTAAAGTGATGGTACACTCTCTGCATGAAAGATGGAATATGTGTGTGTCGGGTCTCCACCTCTTTATGAACGCGTTGATGAGTTTCGGGTCCAACTTGCACCTCTGGCCTATATTGGCCATGTGCCAAAAACCCGCTTCCCTCAAGTAATTTTCTATCAACGGTGATGGAAGATCAGACATATTATGAATATAACATTATAATACCCGATCTACAGGCTGTTATTAAAAAATATAAAATTAAAATTAATCAAAATTACATAAATGAAAAAATATTAAATAATATTCAAAAATTGAAATTAACCCTTACTATTTTCATTTGTTCGATGGAGATATGTTTATGATTTAGACGAATTAAGTCCCCGGCCATTGCTAACACGATCAAATATTTTTGAAATTATAAAAAAAGATACTACTAATTTAGAAAAAAATAATTAATTAAAGAGAGCTTTTGAGAAATTTAGGTAGAAATTTGAGAGCTTTTTTGAAAATTTTAGAAGAAATTTTTGTGTGAAAAAAATAAGAGAGTTTTTATAAATTTTTTTTTTTTACCGTTGGACTCCCCAACAGTCAACATTTTACAGGACTGTTGGGGGTAAAAAACAAGGGCTAAAACATGTTCATGAAGGAGCGATTTTGCTACGTCAAAAAAGCGCGTCCACGTTAGCGCGTTTTGTGCTGACATGGCAAAATCGCTCCCTCAGAGGCGCGTTTTGGTGGGATTTCCCTAAAACACTCCTATGTAGACACGTTTTGATGGTTTCAGCCCATTCTGATAAATAATAAAAAAATGATCTATTTCCATAAATAAAATTAGAAATAGGCCTTTATTGATAAAATGGTCTGTTTTAAGATTCTAAAAAGCTGATTCTTTTAAAATATTAAAACTTCAAAACGATAATAATGAGCACCTTTAAAAAAGTTGGATTCTTTTTCTATATTTTTTATTTTTCGATATTTTTCTAATTTGTAATGTTCTGAACATATGTAACTTTATTTTCTAGAATACTTTTATTTCTTCAGATTTTTAAAAATAATTTTAATTTTTGAAAATATTAAAATTAATATTTTAAAATCTGAAACATAAAAATTGAAAATATCTTATGCTCCGTTTGGTTTCAAGTATCAGAGGTCATTTTTGTTTTCATTCTCTTGAAAATGGAAAACATAGAAGATAGTGTTTGGTTAAAATTTTAAAATGATTTTTGTCAAATGAGAATTTGTGAAAATGAAAAAAAATAATTTCATTGTTTTCACAAAAAATGTTTTGTAAAGCTAAAATTATGAAAATAAGGATTTTAACCTTAAATAAATTGGCTTTGGTTCAAACTTGTATAAATAAAAAATTATTCTTTTTTAATAATTTTTCAAATACTAAATCTGATATTTTAATTGAATTTATCTAAATAAAAAATCATTTTAAAAGGAAAATAAAAAATATTTTATAAACCAAACGACTATATTAAAAAAAAAAAACTGGGAAAGACTTTACATTTTAAGTGTCAGAACTTACATTTTTATTTTTCTATATTTTTAAAAATTTTAAGGACTTTCATATTTAATTTTTTAAAAAACTTATTTTCTTTTTCTTATTTTTAAAATATTTTATAATTTTTAAATTATTTATTTTTGAAAATTCTAAATATTTTAAAATATATATTTTGACATTTTAATATTTGAAAATGATATATTTGTTTGAATTTTTATTTTAAAATTTTAAATATATTTTTAATGTTTTCCTTTTCTTCATGTGTAATAATGGTAACATGTAATGGAGGTATCTTGAGTCAGGGTTTCGTGAACCACAAAAAAATTGCATCATATTTTCATGACAGTCGGGGTAAATTGACTTATTTAACTTCCTTTAATCAATATAAATTCTCTAACCTGTAACTGTCCTGGTTGAAATTAGCTCGTTATTCTCATTTTTTATAATTGTGACACCTCCTTTCTTTGGCACAAATTGGACTGGACTCACCCAGGAGCTATCTAAGATGGGGTAAATTATTCCCACATCCAACTACTTGATAATCTCCTTTTTGACCACCTCTTTCATAATTGAGTTTAGCCTTCTTTAACCATCAATTGTGCCTTTTTCGCCATCTTCTAATATGTCAGCTATCGTCCAACTGATTGCCTTCTTGAATTTCTTCAAGACATTAATAAACTTTTCTTCCTTTAACTCTAGCTTGGGTGGTTCCTCAATTGAAGCTTTCAACTGCGTATACTCACGAGGTTCAAAATCCAATGATTCAAAATAGGATTGCCCTTCAATTTAGCTTCTAATTCAGTCAGATTTCCATCATCATCCTCGTCACTTAGCGTGTCTGGTGCTAAAAGTTGTTCCAACGGATCATCCGTAAGAACTAACAATTATGTCTCATCCATAGCAGAACATTCTTCTCTTACCTCAGGGTATCTCTAGCTTTGAAAACATTAAAAGTTACCTGACCGTCTTGGACACGCATGGTAAGTTCTCCCTTCTGAACATCGATCAATGTTCTTCCAGTTTCTAATAAAGGTCTTCTCAAGATGATTAAAGTTTTCTTTATCTACTTCAAAATCTAAAATAAGAAAATCAGCAGGAAAAATAAATTTATCGACATGTACCAGAATGTCTTCAATTTTTCCTTCAGGACGTGCTATCGATCGGTCTGCTAATTGAAGTGTCATTGTTGTCGGTTTGGTTTCACCAATTCCCAATTGTCTAAACACAGACATGGGCATCAAATTTATGCTTGCTTCCAAATCACACAGAGCTATACCATAATACAAATTACCAATGTTGCATAATATAGTAAAGCTTCCAGGATCTTTCATCTTCGGTGGCAACTTATTTTGCAAGAATGCACTGCATTACTTTGTTAGGGCCACTGTCTCAAACTCTCTCAACCTTCTTTTCTTAGAAAGGATATCTTACATAAACTTCACATAATTTGCCATCTGTTCTAAAACCTCTACCAATGGGATGTTGATATGTAACTACTTAAGTACATCTAACAATTTCTTAAATTGTACTTCTTATTGTTGCTTCTGGAATCTTTGCGGGTAAGAAGGTGATGGAGTTTTAACCTAAACATGACAAATTTTTGGAAGTAATGTTGGTTTTGCATTCACCGTGGGTGTTGATTCTTCAGGACTACTCTGTTCCGGTTCTACCTCAGTAGGGGTCACAGGAACAGGATTTTGTACTGTGGGAGTTTCAACTTCTGGTTGAACTTCTTTTTGATTGTGGACAACAACAGGCTCACCTTTGGCTTCAACAACTCTTATTTCCAATACCTTTCCACTCTTCAAAGTGACAGTTTTACATTACTCTTTGCTTGTACTTCTTGGATTCTCCGTATCACTTGGCAAAGCACCTTTGTAACACCCCTAACCCGTATCAGGACTAGGGTTAAGAGGTATTACTAATCATTTTCGAACATTACAAATCCTTCTGCATTCAAACATAGCAATCCCATTCAATGAGTCCCTTAAATAGGTCAACGAGACCTTAAACATACTTTAGAATAGGGCCGGGACTAAGCCAAACACATACGAAAATTTTTGAAATTCAAACATTTTTCTAAGTTATAGAGGTCACACGCCCGTGTGGGTAGGCCGTGTGCCTCACACAGCCTCGGACACGCCTGTGCTTCCAAGCCGTGGCAAAACAGGACATACATACTGACTTGTCCACACGGCCTTAGACACGCCCGTGTGCCTCACCCGTGGTCGACATTGACTTGCACCACACGGCCAGCCACATGCCCGTGTGTCCAGCTCGTGGTCTAGTTTGACTTGAATCGAATTACAATCTCGAAAGACACGGTTGAGCCACATGCCCGTATGCTCAACCATGTGGGCAATTATAGGCTATTTTCAAGGCCAAACTTACCTATCACACTTAGGATCACCTACATACCTCAAATCACATGCATTTATACATCAAATGGCAACCAAAACATGCCAATTCACACACCAACTAATCAATAACCATATCATCTATATCTATACTCAAGTTCCACTCAAATAAGTTCATTCCAAAAATAATAATTTCATGTACCAAAACATATAATACAAGCATCATGTTATGTATACCACAAGATCTGTAACACCCCCTACCCGTATGTAACACCCTGAATTAGGGGTTATTTGTAATTTAAATAAATTCCATATGGGCTTCAAGAAATAAATAAATATGATTTTATTTGGCATGATTTAGGGTCTAGAAACAACCCCGATTTGGGTCGAATTTGGATTTTAAGAATATTTTTTTTAAGGGTCTAAAAGGAAGGAAGCTGGGGGATAGGGGTTAAATAAAATTTAGGAGGAACATGACACAAGAATGGGCTTGGTACAAGTGGCTTGGTGCGCCTAAGAGTTTGCTAGGGGTCTTGGGTTCGATTCGCAGAAGCAGCAAGGAGAAATTTTTTTGGGGCGTTAAAGGAAGGGCCCAGATAAGAAGGCTTAAAAGAAATTTTCGGGCAAGGAACAAACATGAAAGGCAGGAGGGCGGAGTGGCTGAGGCGCTACTTAAAGGAGCTTTGGCAAGGGGACTCGGGTTCGAGTCGTGAGGAACGTAAATGGGATTTTGTTTTTGGGCTTTAGCGCTAAAAGGGAAAAGGGCTCAGGTAAGGCTTTATATTTAAATGACGGGGTAAACTGACATGAAAGTCAATTAGGAGAGTTGGTTGGGGCGCTTAAAGGGTGGGGGGCTGCTGCTGCTCCCTACAAAGAAGTCGCAGTTCGAACCCCAAGCCACCTTATGCTTTTTTTTTTTTCCTTTTCCTTCAATACAATGGCGTTGGAGGGAGTTAGCGATATAGGACTCCTAATTAGGCATATTTTTATGTCATAATCAATTTGGAAGAGGGAATTTTAGTGTTTTATTTGCTATTAAATTGTTGAAGGGATTAGGAGATTAAAGCTAGATTTATTTTGTGATAATTCAAGGCTGGAAATTATCACAAAATAAAGAGAATTTGGCTAGCATTGGGACTCCTTAGGGCTGTCCATAATTGTTTTTTTACAAAGAAGAAGGGCCAAAAGTTCTTCAATTTTTTCTTCTTTTTCTCACTTGTTCTTCTTAATTTCCTCTCCCTATGTTGCTAAAATTCCAGCTTCTTTTCTTCTTCTTTACAAGTGAAATCCTCCTTAATCCCCTACTTCTTTTCTTTCTTCTTCTCCTTCCTCCATTAGCCAAACCCTACCACCTTGCTGCCAAAATTTCCTTAGACAAACTGCCCAAAATTACTCAAAATTCCAGCATCTCTCTTGTTTTCCTTAGCCAAATCTACTCCCCTATTTGGTGTAGCTTTGGCGAACATCAAAGCAAAGGGTGCTCTTTTTCTTCAATCGGTTAAAGAGGAAGCTTTGAATTATTTTCCAAGGAGAGTTGGTAAGCACATTCGCCAAGGGCCTTTCAATTAAAAAGTCTATGATTAAATGTCAAACTAACGTGTGCCATGGATTTAGGGACTAAATTAGGCTTGGATTTGTTAGGAAATCAAATCCGTTTAAGGTAAGTCCTTTGATACTACTTGGTTTGGCCGAATAGGCCTAATGTCCCTAATTATGTTAATGGCTAATTATAGGTTAAGAGATCTAACATTATAGATCGGCTTTTCGGGATCTAGGAGTTTCTAGAGAAAAGGTGTGTAGAAACTCACTACACACTTTATTAATTTACATGATTTAATTGTTTGCCTTTAATCTTTTGGTTGTGATTAGCTTGTGGCATAATCATGGTTTCGGTAAGTCCCTCACTTGTGATTTTGATATCGATTTGCATGCCATCACATGATGATTAAATGCTATGATATGATTTATGGAAATTTTATTAAAGCATGTGATGGTGGGATTGATGAGAGGAGGGAAAGATTTTTGGATATGTCGCGATGGTTTTGACCACAAGATGGGTTGGCCCCATCAGATTATTTGTGACCTATGGTCATCGGTGGTTTTGCCCACAAGATGGGTTGGCCCCATCGATTATTTGTGACCTATGGTCATCGATGGTTTTGACCACACCGATTGATAAATTGCGACTAAGTCCCAGTGGTTTGGTACCACCAGTGGTTTTGACCACACTTTGATTATTTGTGACCTATGGTCATCAATGGTTTTGACCACACGATGGGTTGGCCCCATCATTTGATTTGTGACTCTAAGTCATCGATGGTTTTGACCACCGGTGGTTTTGACCACACGGGTAGTCAAGGAGTATGGATGGTTAGGTTGGGTTGCATGTGCATGTTTATTAATAAATTGTGTATGAGTTATATTTTTCGGGTGGGGATTTACACACCGAGTCTTGGTGACTCACCCTTCCTTAACATTTTACTGATGAGTAGAACGCGGAGATGGAGCCGGAGGGGACTCGAGGCGGCCATGCTTGTCGAAGGATTTAAATTCATTTTATTAAAGTTATTATTATTTATTTTCTAAGTTTTCATTTTGGGTTTGTAATAAGGCCGATAATTATTGTTGGATGTTTATTTTATTGCTTTATTTTACTCATGTTATATTACAAATGGAATTCTATAACAATTAATTGAACCGGTTAAAAGTAACTTTTCAAACTTAATAAATTTCTATGGGTTTTCAAAAGATGTTACCATCGGGTAACAAAAATTTACCAAGTCAATTATAACTTTAACGTTTTTAAAATGATACTTGATCAAACGTTTTCAAAGAGTTTATCAACCCAACCATGTTTATAAAAGCCCAACTGAGTTTTCAAATACCGTTTTAAAACCTTAGCCATATTTTAACAAGTTTTCACCAGAAAATCAATGTCATTCAAAACGCTTTTACTCCGTGACATACCAGATCCGGTCAGAACTCATGGGCCGGGTTTGGGGTGTTACATTTTTGGTATCAGAGCCCAGCTCAAAACTCGACTGTGGGGGGCCCAAGGCCCAGGAGGTTTGGTTTTGTTAGCAGGCCTTATTATAATATTTTGAGAAACTGTTTTTGGCTTGAATAGCATGGCACCGAGTCTCCGGCACCTATCCGCCCAGGTAAGTACCTCTATCAATTTTCGTGAATTCTTTTGATGTGGGGTAGAAGAGTAAAATGGGAACGTAGACTACTAGAGTAGAAGCTGTTGAACCCAGGACTAGTATACCCCAACTATGCATAAGATTTAATAACTACCTAAACAACCCCGTGAGTTGTCACTAAGCAAAGGATGTGGCAATCGTTATCGCATGTCTAGGATTGGATTCGGTGGGGCACGGTATTTAAGCAGTCCCGTGACTCACCTCCTACTCACTTGAATCCTACAGTGCGTAGTAATCTGTTCATCCTAATGAGACGACACACTCACGGCTTAACTCGATAACTAAAACCCGAAAGGGACTAGCCGCTTTATTTTGAAATAATTAAAACCTTGTTTTTTAAAAAAAGAGAAAAAAAAAAGACCAAAATACCCCTCAATTGAAAAGTGACCAAAATACCCACGGTTTGAAAATTACCAAAATACCCTCCGTATGAAAATTTTCAAAATATCTTTCTTTGTAAAATCACTTAGAACCCAAATTTTGAAAAGTCATTTTGTGAAAATACCACAGTTATGGAAAATTACTAAAATACCCTTAGGGGTAAAATTACAGCATACGCCTTGAATTATGAAATTTCCAAAATACCCACGATTTTAATCCAAAATTTCATCACATGAAAAGTGCCCAAAATCATAAGATTCGAAACGTTATGATTTTGTAAAATTACAAAATTGCCCCTAACCTACAAAATTACGAGAATACCACTAACTTTCAATATTTTGCAACATCACTATTTTGGAAAGTGCAATTATCAAAAGAGCCCTCAAAGTTTTACAACTTTTGAAATATCCTCGATTCATCAAATTTTACAATTCACCCTGATTTATGAAAAATTACCGAAATGCCCCTGAGTTTCAAAATCACCGAAAGACCCCCGAATTTCAGAATTTTTCAAAATACCCCAGGACATTAAGAGTTTTAAAATAATTTTTGACAAAATCATCCGAAAATTTTCATTTTTGAAAAATTACGAAAAATACCCCTGTAGGACAAATTACGGAAATACCCCTGGGTAGTGGAAAAATAATTACCATGAAAACTACAACGTCTCTTTGAATGAATGAATGGAAAATTGTGTGTATGTATGATTACGAAAGAACCACTCCTAAAACTTCTATCATAAAATTTCTTCGCGAATAATCCAGTGAAACGAGTACTAATGCATAAAATTCTTAAACAGATAAACGCAATCGTTAGAAATGAATTCTAAGGGACGTAGAGATTGTGCCTAGGAAGTAAGATAGTTTTATTAAGATCAGAGTGCGCAGCATAAGCGTGGTACGGTGAGCTATGATGTACGACTATTCGTTAGTAAGTAATTTCGAGGACGAAATTATTTTTAAGGGGGTAGAACTGTAACACCCTGAATTAGGGGTTATTTGTAATTTAAATAAATTCCATGTGGGCTTCAAGAAATAAATAAATATGATTTTATTTGGCATGATTTAGGGTCTAGAAACAACCCCGATTTGGGTCGAATTTGGATTTTAAGAATATTTTTTTTAAGGGTCTAAAAGGAAGGAAGCTGGGGGATAGGGGTTGAATAAAATTTAGGAGGAACATGACACAAGAATGGGCTTGGTGCAAGTGGCTTGGTGCGCCTAAGAGTTTGCTAGGGGTCTTGGGTTCGATTCGCAGAAGCAGCAAGGAGAAATTTTTTTGGGGCGTTAAAGGAAGGGCCTAGATAAGAAGGCTTAAAAGAAATTTTCGGGCAAGGAACAAACATGAAAGGCAGGAGGGCGGAGTGGCTGAGGCGCTACTTAAAGGAGCTTTGGCAAGGGGACTCGGGTTCGAGTCGTGAGGAATGCAAATGGGATTTTGTTTTTGGGCTTTAGCGCTAAAAGGGAAAAGGGCTCAGGTAAGGCTTTATATTTAAATGACGGGGTAAATTGACATGAAAGTCAATTGAGAGAGTTGGTTGGGGCGCTTAAAGGGTGGGGAGCTGCTGCTTCTCCAAAGAAGTCGTCAGAGTTCGAACCCCAAGCCCCGCCCTTGCGTTTTATTTTTTCCTTTTCCTTCAATACACCTGGCGTTGGAGGGAGTTAGCGATATAGGACTCCTAATTAGGCATATTTTTATGTCATAATCAGCTGGAAGAGGGGGAATTTTAGTGTTTTATTTGCTATTAAATTGTTGAGGGGATTAGGAGATTAAAGCTAGATTTATTTTGTGATAATTCAAGGCTGGAAATTATCACAAAATAAAGAGAATTTGGCCAGCATTGGGACTCCTTAGGGGCTGTCCATAATTGTTTTTTTTTACAAAGAAGGGCCAAAAGTTCTTCAATTTTTCTCTTCTTTTTTCTCACTTGTTCTTTTAATTTCCTCTGCCTATATTGCTAAAATTCCAGCTTCTTTTCTTCTTCTTTTACAAGCTGAAATCCTCCTTAATCCCCCTACTTCTTTTCTTTCTTCTTCTCCTTCCTCCATTAGCCAAACCCCTACCACCTTGCTGCCAAAATTTCCTTAGACAAACTGCCCAAAATTACTCAAAATTCCAGCATCTCTCTTGTTTTCCTTAGCCGAATCTACTCCCCCTATTTGGTGTAGCTTTGGCCGAACATCAAAGCAAAGGGTGCTCTTTTTCTTCAATCAGCTAAAAGAGGAAAGCTTTGAAATTATTTTCCAAGGAGAGTTGGTAGCACATTCGGCCAAGGGCCTTTCAATTAAAAAGTCTATGATTAAATGCTGAAACTAACGTGTGCCATGGATTTAGGGACTAAATTAGGCTTCGGGATTTGTTAGGAAATCAAATCCATTTAAGGTAAGTCCTTTGATACTACTTGGTTTGGCCGAATAGGCCTAATGTCCCTAATTATGTTAATGGCTAATTATAGGTTAAGAGATCTAACGTTATAGATCGGCTTTTCGGGATCTAGGAGTTCCGGTAGAAAAAGGTGTGTAGAAACTCACTACACACTTTATTAATTTACATGATTTAATTGTTTGCCTTTAATCTTTTGGTTGTGATTAGCTTGTGGCATAATCATGGTTTCCGGGTAAGTCCCCTCACTTGTGATTTTTGATATCGATTTGCATGCCATCACATGATGATTAAATGCTATGATATGATTTATGGAAATTTTATTAAAGCATGTGATGGTGGGATTGATGAGAGGAGGGAAGATTTTTGGATGTCGCCAGATGGTTTTGACCACAAGATGGGTTGGCCCCATCGATTATTTGTGACCTATGGTCATCGGTGGTTTTGCCCACAAGATGGGTTGGCCCCATCGATTATTTGTGACCTATGGTCATCGGTGGTTTTGACCACACCGATTGATAAATTGCGACTAAGTCCCAGTGGTTTGGTACCACCAGTGGTTTTGACCACACTTTGATTATTTGTGACCTATGGTCATCAATGGTTTTGACCACACTATGGGTTGGCCCCATCATTTGATTTGTGACTCTAAGTCATCAGTGGTTTTGACCACCAGTGATTTTGACCACACGGGGTAGTCAAGGAGTATAGATGGTTAGGTTGGGTTGCATGTGCATGTTTATTAATAAATTGTGTATGAGTTATATTTTTCCGGGTGGGGGATTTACACACTGAGTCTTGGTGACTCACCCCTTCCCTTAACATTTTGCAGATGAGTAGAACGCGGAGATGGAGCCGGAGAGGACTCGAGGCGGCCATGCTTGTCGAAGGATTTAAATTCATTTTATTAAAGTTATTATTATTTATTTTTCTAAGTTTTCATTTTGGGTTTGTAATAAGGCCGATAATTATTGTTGGATGTTTATTTTATTGCTTTATTTTACTCATGTTATATTACAAATGGAATTCTATAACAATTAATTGAACCGGTTAAAAGCAACTTTTCAAACTTAATAAATTTCTACGGGTTTTCAAAAGATGTTACCATCGGGTAACAAAAATTTACCAAGTCAATTATAACTTTAACGTTTTTAAAATGATACTTGATCAAACATTTTCAAAGAGTTTATCAACCCAACCATGTTTATAAAAGCCCAACTGAGTTTTCAAACACCGTTTTAAAACCTTAGCAATATTTTAACAAGTTTTCACCAGAAAATCAATGTCTTTCAAAACGCTTTTACTCCGTGACATACCAGATCCGGTCAGAACTCATGGGCCGGGTTTGGGGTGTTACACCGTATTCGTTGTCGGAATAGGGTACGAGGTATTACCGAAGTTTACGAATTTTTTTTTACTCAATATAACCCCTTTATAAATATCTAGCCTTTCCTGCAAATTTTAAACCGAGACCAATTCACATCAACCAATCCAATTTAACATATTTTCAAAATAGATTCATGCATATTTATAAGATAACATCATCACATACTAAAACTAAAATTTGTTAGCCATACCAATGGCTGACCTTACATTCATTTCATATTAACATTTACTTTATTAGCTTATACATGCCATTGATTTCCAAAATAAAGTTTCTTTAAATACCGAAATCTTGGGGTTGATAGTGTGATGTGTCTCTGACCGAATCCGACCTTCGAGCTCTTAACACTACAAAACAGGGGAAAAAGAAACAGGGTAAGCACTTTGTGCTTAGTAAGCCCATGTAACAAGAATTATACTTACCTAATATTTTCAATACAAAGCAAAAAACATTCATATATCCATTCAATGCATTATTACCCTAACATGCACAAACTCAATATTCAAGTTAATCCAATAATTTTCATGTATCAATAATATATACCATGATTAATGAGCTCACCAATACCATGATTTTCACTTCCTTGTTATTTTCCCATATTTATCCCGTTAAATTTCTCTGAATTTCGATGGATTTTCAGAGGTACACTTTAGTGTACAAATCTGGGTCCGTCAATTCATATTCATGTGCGCACATTTCCATTTTAGAGAGCACGCTCCCGCGAACCTCATCTTTATAGCGGGATTACCACCAAAGCTAAATCCTCGTAATATAAACTCATAGAGTATTGTCGGGATTACCACCGAGCTAAATCCTCACAACGACAATTACTCTAATAAGCTTGGATCTAAATTACAGTCGAGCTAAATTGAGACCTAATTGGATTACCCGTCCGGCTAAATCCATTTTACACATATTCTTCGGGAGGGCTATATCAGGATAGGATCACCCGTCCGGGCTAGATCCTTTTTACCGTCAATTCCTTTTCAGAGATCCATCGAATTTTCCTTTCATTCAACCTGGATTTCTTTCCCTTTTTATCAAATATATCAATGTATCATCAATCTTCATACAATGAACATTCTAATTATATTCACATCAGTAACATACATTTCAAGCATTTAAGATATAATTCAAGTTACATGAACTTACCTCGATACTAGTTCGTATACAAAATCTACTAATTCGGGACTTTTTCCTTTCCTCGATCTAGCTTCGTATTTGAGTTTTTCGGATCTAAATAAATAAATTCAATTATAAATTCAATACATTTCATGTTCACATGTAGCATTCACTATAATTCTATTATTATTTATAGTTCATTCAAAGCTGTCTACTTGAGTCATATTCACTAAATTATTTTTATATTGAGCTAAAAAACTCCAAATTATGATCCTCTATTTTTCCCTGAAACTAGACTCACATATATTCTTACCATAAAATTTTCATAATTTTTGGTTTAGCCAATAAGTACAGTTTATTCTTTAAAGTCACCCCTGTTCTGCTGTCTGACAGTTCTGACCCTTCTTCACTAAAAATTAATTATCTCTTCATACAGGATTCGGATGATGTTTATGTTTGTTTCTCTTGAAAATAGACTCATTAAGGATTCAAAACATATAAATTTAAGCCCCTAATTATTTTTATTAAATATTTTATTATTTTTCAAAGTCAGGACAGGGGAACCCGAATTCATTCTGATCTTGTCTCATAAAATTTATTATATCTCATGATTTACAAATCCATTGTTTACACCGTTTCTTTTATGAGAAACTAGACTCGATAATATTTAATTTCATATTTTTTTCATCTTCTAATTCGATTTATAACATTTATGGTGATTTTTCAAAATTAGTCTACTGCTGCTGTCCAAAACTGTTTTAGTGCAAGCTGTTTATTACCATTTTCCCCTAAGCTTTCAATAAATGATAATTTCGTCCCTACTCAATTAACCTCTCAATTGAGCTTATTTTTCTCAATTAACACTTTATTATATCACTTTAAGTTTCTTTATAACCTTTAGGAATCATAATTTCAGTAATAAACTTTAATTCCAAACATTTTCAGAATTAGGTCCTAAAACTCAATTTCTAATGAAATTATCTAATAAAATCTTCTCATAAACAAATTAAAGCTTAAATTTCATTCTATTTCATCATAAAATTACAGCACTCAACCATGATAACTTTTAAATTCATCCATGAAATCAAAGACTAATGAATTTAATAGTAGGACCTATTTGTAAAAGTCTTAAAAACACAAAAATTACAAGAAAAAGGCAAGGATTAACTTACTTGGTGTAAAAATTATGAAATAACAGCTTAGAAAACCCTCCTATGGCCTTTTTAGCTGATGAGAATGAAGAAAAATGAAGTGATTTCTAGATATCCCAAATTAGTCTTACTTTTATTTAGTAAATTTTGTTATTTTCCCATTTTTCCCTTATTTCACCCATTTCCTGATTTTTTTTCTCAGCTATTGCCGCCCAAAATATCTCCTTTGGGCTTATTTTCATTTTAGGTCCTTCCTTATTTGACAATTAAGCTATTTAATCCTTCTAGCAACTTTTACACCTTTTTTAATTTAGTCCTTTTTATTTAATCAACCACCCAAACGTCAAAATTTTCTAACGAAATTTTAATACTACCTTATTGACATTCCGTAAATATTTATAAAAATATTTATGACTCGGTTTATAACACTGAGATCTCGATACCTCATTTTTACCTAATTCCTTCAATGATTCTTTTTTCTAACTAACCACTAAATCGGCAAAATTTTTCTATCGATATTTTAATACGATTTTCCTATCATATAAATTTCATGCAAAAATATTAAAATAAATTTCTCTTTAAATCAGTTTTATGGTTTACGAAACCATTGTTCTGATAACCTTGAATTTAGGCCATTACAAGATCACATTCAAATCACAAAACTCATCAACCATTTAAGCATGATCATACCATTTCCATTTTCACTACCTCATGCCATATTCATCATTCATATAATTCACACATGAATTCCAACACCATTCAACTTTCAAACAATATCACATGGCAATCTTATACTCATAAAAAACATGCCCTATCCACTAGGCTATACATGTCATATACCAAATATACATCTTTCAAAAGTACCAAAATAGGTAGCCGATAGTGTGATTGAGTCGCTGACGATCCCCGAATCTGAGCTAACTTTACTGACACTGTAAAATAGAGAAACACATCACACAGTAAGCTTATGAGCTTAGTAAGTTCGTAACATAATACATTCAATTTAATAAATCAAATACAATATACAAAATGAATCCATCACATAGATAAATTCTCAAATGTTCACACCATACCATCCATAACTCTTGTACTCACTCATCCATTCATAAATCCATACATAATTTCATCAACCACAAAGGTTCAATATATACCTTAGCCAACACATAGTTATTCACCATCCATGCTAATTCATGCTCAATATTACATTTCGATCAACCTTTGTTATTCATTTGGTTTAATCGCACACTTAGTGTCAATTTCGTAGCCAAAGCATAATGTTATCGCACACTTAGTGCCAATACTTTAAACCAAACTTATCTCGGTATCGCACACACAGTGCCAAGTCAATAAGCCGAAGCTTCTATTGTTTAGCACACACAGTGCCAATCATCTCTGTCTCGTTTCTAATTTCGCACACTTAGTGCCTCATTACTCGATTTCATATTTAATACATTTCTATTTCATTAAATATACATTCATTCAATTCTCATCACATAGATATAAATTTGACAACTTGTATTATATCCGAAATTACCTCGGACGTCAAAATACCAAAACTAGCCGATCAATCGAGTACTTTGTCTTTGTCTCGATCTCGATCCGAATCTCTCCATTCTTGGTCTATAAATATCCAAATTTAACTCATTCAATCACCAATTCATTCAATTTAATCCAAACATACATATTTAGGGCATTTTACAAAATAGCCCTCACATTTTCACATTTCGACACTTTAGTCCCTATTTCACAAAATACACAAAATTTCACTATATCATGCTTAAGCCGAATTCTCCTTATACTCATACAAGTCCATATATTTCATTTATTTCATATTTTAGTCCTTCAATTTCTCATTTTCACAATTTAGCCCAAAATAGTCAAATTCATAAAAAATTCAAAGACACAACATGTTAATCTAACACATATATTTCATATTTCATCTTCAAACATTACAAAGCTCATGAATTCATCCATGGCACATTTCAAATTCATCATCAATTCAAAAAATTGAAGCATGGGTTTTAAATAACACTAAGCAACGATTACAAAAACGTAGAAATTATCAAAATACGATCAAAATCTATACCTTAATTTAGCCAAATCAAAGCCGAACCCTTGAAAGCTTTTGTTCTTCCTTTTTCTTTCAATATTTGGTGGATGAACACTTTGAAATGTCCACCATTTTAACTTTATTTTTATAATAATGTATATTATTAATCCAATTACTAAATTAACCTTATTATTTTTATTTGATTTCCACTAACATATACATTTTTGTCCATCCAAATTTCCTTTGGTTTAATAGAAACATAAGGACTCCCATTTAAGTAAGCCATGTCAAATTAACACTTTAACAATCAGCACACAACTTTTGTATTTTATGCGATTAAGCCCCTTTTTCCTAATTCGGCAGACAAACGATAAAATTTTCACACATGCTCAATCACATATTATAAACATCAAAAATAATATTAAAATATTTTTTTGACCTTGGATTTGTGGTCCTGAAACCACTGTTCCGATTAGGGTCTAAATCGGGCTGTTACAACCTTAAGGTCTATTTCTTAGCTCGTTGGTTAATTGTCCCATTTGGTTCTCCAGATTCCTTGGAGTTGCATTGTTCTTAGCCATATATGATTTCAATAAGTTCTCTAAACTACTTGAAGACTTGGCTGGTTAAGGTTTTCGCATTTGTTGAGAAAAACCTAGCAAATAATTTGATCACGAAGGCATATAAGAATTACTAAAATAGTCCCTTGATTACTCTAGGAGAAACTGAGATGATTTCACCATGAAGAGTTATAATGATTCGATTGTGGGCCTGAACCATTCCTATTTTGATATTGGTTGCCCACATAGTAGATAGATTTTGGGTTTGAAGGACTATATTGAAATGCTTGACCATCTTCACAATACACACACGTAATGTTTTCAAACTGACTTGGTTGTTGATCTGTCATGTTAGTGTTGCAACCATTGGCAGTAATATTTTTAAGCATGGAAGTCATAGTAAATACCTGAGCTGTTAAAGCCGTAAGAACATCAACTTCATGAACTCCTGCCACTCTTCTTCCTGTGGCTGCTCAGTTGGTTGGCCACTAATAGTTGTTGCTTAAAATTCTTTCAAGAATCTCATACGCTTCATTATATGACTTCGAAAGAAGAGAATTGTTGGTTGAAGTGTCTACCACTATTCTTGTGTAAGCATTTAGGCCACTTTAAAAGGTCTTCAATTAGATGCAGTGAAGAATACCATAATGTGGGCATTTTCATAATAATTCTTTAAACCGTCCCCATGTTTCATAAAATGACTCATCATCAGATTACTAAAACGTAATTTCATTTTTGAGCTTAGCATTCTTATTTGGTGATGGGCGTCGAAAACACCAAAAATAATTTCTACAAATAACTCTAAATAGTAGTAAGAGTGGTAGTAGGGTAGAGTCCACAGGGATTGGATGTTATTATCAACTTATGCATTTATCTCGTGAACAGAATGTTTGTCATGTCAAAGGTCGTGGCAAAGGTCGTGCCCACAACTACAAAAGAACTTGCTGAAAAATAAATAAATAAGGGGAGTTTTAAAATGTTTAAAAACTAAATAATTGAAACAGCATGAATAAATAATAAAATAAATTAGAAATCAAATTGAAAATTAAATTGATTTTTGATAAAAAAATAAGCCTTAACCTTAGACTCGGTAAATTTTGTGTTAAGAATTGATCCTCGAAAATTGATCTTCTCCTCCAAACGATAAGCTGGTTATAACGATTAAGAACGTCCTACCTGCCAATTCTTCCTCTTGTAGCTAGTCCCGATACGTTTTGCAAACCAGCCCTTACCGATTATCTAATCGAGATACACGTGTTCTCGATTGAAGATTCTGGTAGCCTTGCGTTCTGAAGAACCCAACTTGAATCAACAGCCTCAACCACGTGGGTCGTTTAAACCCGATCACTTATTCCTTGATTTGTTCTCAGAAACCAAATACAGCACGACCGACTTGAATCTCCAACTGTCGGCAAACACGATTCCAACCCAACGTGCACTTTGACTTGAAATCGAATTCAACCCTAAAGGATGATTTGTGCTATCCCGATACTTAGGAAAAAGGCGAATACTGATTGGAAGGATTTTTTGCGCGAATACGAATCTCACAATTCCCCACTGGAAAGAGTACCGACCTAAGGCTAAGATAGAATTTAGTGTAGCATGAATTTATTCATGCTTGTAAGTTGTGGAAGGTGATTGAATTTGTATGATAATGGAAGAAATTGGGGAATAAAAGGGCTTGGAAAGCAATTGGATGAATTTAGAAAGAACAAAGAAATTGAAATGAAATGAACAAAATTCCCACGTCACATTGAAAGAGAAAAGAGAATAATTCAATTCCAAATTGAAGTAGAAAAAGACAAAGAGGATAATATAACTCCAAATTGAAGTAAGAAAAGAATTAATTGATGATTTCCTAAGAACAAAAAGGCCCTATTTATATACATAGGATTTACTAAAAATAGCCTAAACTAACTTAATATAAAATCTAAAATAAAATAAATAATAAATAAAATAAGATTTTTCTACTTTTGGCTTTTACAAAGTCAAAATATTTAATGTGTCCTTGACTTCCTCCATCTTTTTGATTTGGCCCCATTTCAATGATTGTCTTTCAATTTGGCCCTTTTTAGCTTGTTTTTGACCAATAGCATCCCTGACAAGGTTGAAATCATAAAAACACTAATTTAGTAGGGATCGATTCAGAAATAAACCAAATTAAACACAAGAAATCATGCAAATTAACATGTTATCAAATCCCCCCTACTTAGCTCATGCTTGTCCTCAAGCATGTTGTTCTTTCAAACATTAGAATTGGTTCTACAATTTATTAAAAATCGAGTCTCTTTTCTGCATCCATACTCAATGTAAACAACAAAGGCAAAAATAAATAAATGCTCAGAATATATAGTTTAATCAACAAGTGTTATAAAATTTGAAATATGTGAACTAGATAATTTCATTAAATTGAGTTTGAATCCAATAATTTGCAAGGCATTATTAATTAACTACGCTTTAATTTTTTTTTTTTTTTAGACATGGTCAAACCCTTTTACGCGAACTAGGATGATAACCCGAGCACCCTACCCCGGTTACTCAGTTCAGATAGTCTTTAGGCTATGTTAGCGGAATGTTATTAAGTTCTCGATTTGTCACTTGAACCTTTTTACGCGAGATGAGATGACAACGCAAGCACCTCACCCCGGTTACTCAATCCGGTCACGTTTTCGAAACTTTCACTCAAAACTTGAGCCTTTATTTATTTATTCATTTTATTTATTTATGTACAAGCATATATTTTTTTCGAACAATCAATTTATATGGAAAATCTAGTTACATATATCAACCTTAAAACACAAATGTCGACTAATCTAGATACTCTGAACACTTTAATTCAAAATTTTCCCAATTGTCCAAATTGACTAAGTAATTAGATGAGAGGCTCAACGTCAAATAAACTATCGAATAAATCTAGTATAAGATTAAACATATACACAAGAGAAACATGCAGCCAAAATCAATCAACCATCCATGCATACTTACCATTTTCATCCCCCCACTTAATCTATGCTTGTCCTCAAGCACGTTTTATATGCAATATAGTTCAGTAACTCAAACAACAAGCAAAGAGAAAGGTTAATTGTCAACATGTGTTTCTAATGATGTTGTCGGTGTTTGAGAAATAATTGTCGACATTTAGCACGGCGTGCCTACGCCACCATCATTATCTGACTTTAGAAAAACCTCCATTACGTTCTTGAAAACATCAAATTAACTGGATAAATATATATTTATTTATCTACAACCTAAATCTTACTTAAACTCAAAATGAAAATAAAGTTGGGTTGCCTCCCAAAAAGCGATTTTGTTTAACGTCGTTAGTTCGACGACCTTAAATGTTATCCGTTTGGCTTATTAAGAATTAATTTCTCTATCTTGTGCACTTGGATGTTCTTGCAGAAAGGTTTCGACCTTTTTCCACTATCCTTGAAGCCCTTCCCGGATTCTCCTATCAGTAGTGGATGGAGGCGTCTTTGAGTTTCTCCGTTCAAGTTTGCAGTATTCTCTGTCGGAATCCTTGTACATTCTGGAAACGATTTCAGATCTAATTTCGAGGCTTTCATGACAGTTTCACGTATTGGTTTTTGGATCATCGATAATTCCTCTTGCTTAACATCGAGATCTACATTCCTGCAAGGCGGTTTGTAGCTTACCATTGGGAAGTCCCACATCCTCATAAACACTAAACTTAACCACTTCACCGTCAAATTCCATGGTGAGTGTTACATTCCAAACATCAATTTTCGTTCACGCAGTACTCAGGAATGGTCTCCCAAGAAGTATTTTAGATGAATTGGCCGAGTTGTCATCCTCCATATCGATAATGTAGAAGTCTGCAGAAAATATTAGCTCGTTTACCTTAACAAGAACGTCCTCCAGCACTCTTTCTGTAACATCCTGATTAGGTGAGTCTGTGCACTTTGAGTGTCAAGGTTAGCTAGAGCTTTAGAAGTGTGTAGTGGGCTCAGGTTTGCGCTTAAACCTGGGTTAACTTTTCTAATAAAGAGCTACAGGACATAATTTAAGTGCAAGTTGGGCTTATGGCCCAAAATTTATTGATGCTGTAAGGGGCATGTAGGTGGCGGCACTAAGGAGGGAGTTGGGTTTGGGCCCAAGTATTTTGGGGTAAAAATTCAGCACTCCAAGGGGGAGGGAGAAGGGACGGCACATGTGCTATAATTTGGGAGTTTAAATTCTTTTATTTTTGTTAATAAAAAGCTGATAATAAGGAAGGGAAGAGTTGGTTTTAGGGAGGTCTCATCTAAGGGAAAGATAAAGATGAAGCTGATAAGGGTGGATAAAAGCTATCAAGAGAAGAGAGAGTTGGCCGAAACTCCAACTCTGAGAGTGTGGGTGTGTTGTCGAAATTAGTAGTAAATGATCATCTTTTCTTTCATTTTTGTTCTTTCTTTCTCACCTATTCTCTGAAAAAGCCAAAATTCTTTTCTCTTTTGGGTGCCTCTGCTTTTTATCAAAATCGAAACTCCCTAGTTTTCTTCTCCTCTTCAAAATCTTTCTAAAAGCTGAATTCTTCTTGCTCATAGTCCCATCTCCCATAGCCGAATCTTGAAGTTGATTTATTTTTCCATAAGGTGCACAATAGCCGAATAGTCTTCAAGGGATTGGTGAGTTTTTTTCAAGGTTTTTTTCTCTGCGAATTCTCTCTTTTTCATTAAGTTTCTAACTCAAATCATTTTTTTATATGGCCCTATCAGTTTCACTCTCTGCTCTTAGGAGCCGAATCTTGTCTTGCTGTGATCTGTGGTGTCGATTTGTGAAGGAAGCTGAAGGTAGGTGGTGTGGGTTCGGCCGAATGGCCACTTTTTTGTTCCTTTGTCATTGGCCGAATGCCATAAGGTACTAGATGGGTTGTGATTATCGGTTTGGTTTGATACTTTGGTGGTGGCCGAATGTAGGTAGGGTGGAGACGCTTTCTTAAAGACTTTCGGGATTCGATAACTAGGTAAGGGTTTCATTGTAAGCATTATGATTACCTATTAGATCTCATCGTTTAATTGGTTTAGTGACCAATAGATTATTATGGACTCAAATAACGATCAAGCGGTAGGAGGGTTGGATCGTAAACCCAACGCCTAAATACAAGAAGCGATCGATGTCGAGTGCGATCATCGGCCATCGGGTATGGGCCGCGTCGAGAAAAATATCGTGGCCAATAGTGGTAGTCTCGTGTGATAATACCGTAGAAGCAGTGAGAGCGTTAGTACGAGAACCAGGTGTGTAACTCTTACACACTTTCTTTATAATATGTTAAATGTCATGTGATGATAAAAGCGAAGTGATGACGGTGATTACTAAGTTACCCTTGTGGGTAAAAATGAGGATGCACAGTAAGTTGTTATGGTTGCTAGCGTTAATTATAATGTGATCTATAAGTGCATGCCACTCTTTATACAATATTGTACATGTTAAAGCATGATCATACTTGTATTGTGAGCACGAACATGTGATATGAGTGATGAGTGGAGGGGGAAGTATGATCTATCAGACTGTCACCAGTGGTTAGGTACCACACAGTGGGTTGGCCCCACATATTGTAATATTGTGACTATGTCTCCGTGGTTTGGCACCACCAATAGTTTGGTACCACATATGTTTATTTTTGTAACTTCAGTTACCAGTGGTTTGGTACCACAAGGGGTAGATTTGGGAGACACGGATGGATATCTAGGTTGATGGGATGCATGACATGCATATTTGTATATGAACTTGTGTAAGAGCATAACTTCTTTTGGGATGGGGATTTACACACTGAGTCTAGGTGACTCACCCCTTCCGTTATATTTTGCAGATAAACCATAGATCGTGGATATGGAGCCGGAATGGACTCGAGGTGGCCATGCTCAGCATTCATTTTATTTTAATATTTTACATATGGACTTAGTTATTTTCTTTAATTTGGGTTTTCAGTTCTGTAATAAGGCCGCTTAAGTGTTATTTTGGGACATTTTTTTAGTTGTTTCTTAAAGGTTCTATTAAGCATGTTGGTTAAACTATGAATTGGGTGTTTTCAAAACTTTAAACAAGTACTTGTTTTCTAAAATATACAATGATTAAGTAATAAGTACGGAGTAACTATAAGGCAACTAAGTTTTTCTGAAATAAGTTTCAACATGTTTTAAACATCACAAGATCCAACGACGTATTCTTTAAAACATTACAACAGAATTCTCTTTAAACAAGTCAAAAAATCGATTTTCAAAACATTTTCTTTCCCGTGGCACGCCAGATTCAGTTGTAGTTTTTTGACCGAGTTTTGGGTGTTACATTTTGGTATCAGTGCCCGATTCAAAAGCTCGATTGTGGGTTTAAGGCCCAAAATGTGTTTTAAGAGTTTGTAAAATGATTTTTAGGGAGATGAATATCCCGAAAAGCATGGCACCTGAGTCTCCGGTGCCGATCCACCCAGGTAAGTACCCTTACCTTTGATGTGATGCTTATATGCTAGGCTTCGTGGGTTTTAGACCTAGAAAAGCATGATAGTACTAATGAACCATAGGGCTAGTTTACACAACTCCTTAATTGCATAAGACTTAAGTTTAATCAAACAAACCTGTGAGTAAGTCGCAGAGCTAGGGTGTGGCAACAAGCATGCTCATGTCTAGGATTGGATTTAGGAGAGCCTGATATTTAAGCAGTCCTAGTGACTCACCTCCTCTTGGCTGAAATCCTACCTGGTGCGTAGTGACTGTTCACTCTAACCATGAGGACGTGTTCACAGGCTAAACCTTATAATTAAAACCCAAAAGGGACCAACCACCCTGTAAACCCTAGTTGTAAAATTACCAAATTTCCCCTTGATTTGTAATAACTACCCTGGATTTAAAAAATGACCAAAGTACCATTGGTTTGTAAAATTACCAAATTACCCTTGACTTACAGAATTACCGAAATACCCCAAGTTGTAAAATTACCAAAATACCCCTGCTTCACAAAAATTGCCAAAATATCGTAATTTGAAAAATCACCTGAAACTTTATTTTGGAAAATTACAAAAATACCCCTGTAGGTTAAAATTACGAAAATACCCTTGGGTAGTGAAATTACGAAAATACCCCTACATGTTGAATGTGAGTTCATGGAGGTTGTTGTGTGATAAATGTATGTGGTATTCAAAATTAGGAGATAAGCTTGGAACTGAAACTGTAGATAGGTTCGAACTCAAAAGAATCACTTTTAAAACTATCTTTCATAAAGTTGTTCGTGGATAAACAGTGAACAAAGTTAATAATTCATAAAATTCTTAGCCAGATAAGCGTGAATGAGAAGAATGAGTACAAGAGGTCATGGGCGTCTACCGCATGACCGTGGTAGGGGTAGGATGACCGTGTCAGAGCCAGTAGGGTCTGGCCATGGGCCAGGAAACATGATGCCAAATTTTTTGGCGGCAAAAATAGAGTTTTAAGACCAAACTGGTGGTGACGATACAATATCTCAAGTAGTACTACGAGTTTTGGAGAGATTCTTTGGGGCGGTAGCGTTCGAGGAGCTCAAATATTAGTGGTGGCGACTCGGGACTATGAGCGAAGTGTTCAAGGGAGTATCTGGTGTAGCTTCCAACACTGCTGAATACTGGTTAGAGGCGACAGAGCGAATAATGGATGATTTGGACTTCTCGGTTGAGGAGAAGTTGAAGGGGATAGTGTCTCTTCTTCGGGATGAGTCGTATCAGTGGTGGCTCACGGTCAGGGATGGTCCAGTGGCCGATGATATCACCTGGGATTTCTTTAAGGCGGCCTATCAGAGGAAGTATGTGGGAGCTAGTTATACTGATGCGCAACGTAGGGCGTTCTTGAATTTGTTCAGGGGAGTAAGTCGGTACCCGAGTACGAGGTGAAATTCTTGAGGTTGAGTAGGTATGCTCGGGGTGTGGTGGCTACAGAGCATAAGCGCTGTGTTAGGTTTGAGGACGGGCTAAGAGATGAGCTGCGGGTGCTGATTGCACCACAGCGAGAAAAGGAATTTACCGTTCTCATGGAAAAGGCCAAAATAAATGAGGAGGTCAACAACGGAAACAAAATCGGAGAGGTAGGGATAAGAGAAATTTTGGGCCATTAAGGTCTGCTGGGAGTTCTCAAAAGAGGGCTAGATTTGGTGGACCGGATCAAGCTGCGAAGCCGGCTACTACTGCTCAGTGGCCACCTCAGTGTGCTCGATATGGGAAGTCTCATTCGGGAGAGTGTTGGGCTGGTAATAGAGGGTGCTTTGAGTGTGGGTCGATAGAGCACCGGATAAGGGATTGTCCACGGAAGTCAGCTAGGGCACAGGCTGAGGGTCAAGGACGTACTCAGTTTAGGAGAGATAGCCACCAACCACAGAGGGGCCAAGGCGTAGCTAGGGGTGGTAATGATAACGGTCGAGGCCGTGGAGTACCTGGACGAGGTGCTGGGGGTGCTAATACAAGACAGCCTGGGTTGGTCTATGCAGTGAAACGTCGAGAGGAGGGTGACACACTGGACGTCATAACCGGTACGTTTTTAATTTCTGGGTTGCCTTATACTGCTTTGATTGATTTGGTTCAACACACTCTTATGTTGCTAGTGGTATAGTGGGAACGTTGAACTTAGCTTATGAGATTTTTGCTAGGAAGATGTCGGTAATAAGCCCTCTAGAACACTCTGTGGTAGTAGACAAACTGTATAAGGATGTACCCTAGAACTTTAAGAGGTAGTGTTTCAAGCTGATTTGATGGAACTACCCTTCGGGGAGTTCGATTTAATCTTAGGAATGGATTGGTTGGTTAAGCACCAGGTAGAACTAGACTGTGCAGCTAAGCGCATGGTACCGAAATCGGTCGAGGGTGAGGAAGTGGTGATGATAGGTGAGAAAAGGAATTATCTCTCTAATGTGGTGTACGCGCTAAAGGCGGATAAGATGGTAAGGAAAGATTGTGAGGCATTTATGGTTTATGTTTGTGCCTTGAAAGTTAAGGAATCGGCTATAAGAAGTGTCCGAACGGTGAAAGAATTTATCGATGTTTTTCCAGAAGAGCTTCTGGGTTTGCCCTCGGACCGCGAAGTGGAGTTTGGTATAGACCTTCTACAGAGAATTGCGCCAGTGTCTATTGCCCCGTATAGGATGGCGCCAAAGGAGTTGGTGGAGTTGAAAGTACAAATTCAGGAGTTATTGGATAAGGGTTTCATCCGGCCAAGTGTATCACCTTGGGGAGCGCCTGTACTCTTTGTTAAGAAGAAGGACGGGTCCATACGAATGTGCATAGACTACCGTCAGTTGAATAAATTGACAATTAAGAACAAGTATCCATTACCGAGGATAGAGGACTTGTTCGACGAGCTTAAGGGAGCATCGATCTTCTCCAAGATAGATTTGAGGTCGGGATATCACCAACTTAAGGTAAAGGAGGCAGATATCCATAAGACAGCATTTCGTACTCGATATGGGCACTATGAATTTTTGGTAATACCGTTCGGGTTAACGAACGCACCAGCCGCGTTTATGGATATGATGAACCGGTGTTTCAGCCGTATTTGGATTGGCTCGTCATAGTATTTATAGATGATATTCTGGTATACTCGAAATCGGAAGAGGAGCAGGACACGCATTTGCGGGTGGTGTTACAGATTTTAAGGGAAAAGCGTTTATACGCAAAGTTTAGTAAGTGTGAGTTCTGGTTGAAGGAAGTTACCTTCTTGGGTCATGTGGTGTCAGCTGAGGGGATTAGAGTGGACCCTCGAAAGATTGAGGCTGTATTAGATTTGAAACCACCGAAGTATGTGGTGGAGATTCGGAGTTTTTTGGGTTTAGCAGGATATTACCAAAGGTTTGTGGAAGGGTTTTCTCTGATTGCAGCGCCATTAACCAAGTTGCTAAGGAAAGGAGTTCCGTTTGTATGGTCAGACAAGCAACAAGAAAGTTTTGAGAGGTTAAAGAGGATTTTGACGGAAGCTCCGGTACTGATTCAACCTGAAGTAGGGAAAGAGTTTACGGTTTATTGTGATGCATCGCATACGGGATTAGGATGTGTGCTGATGCAAGAAGGGAAAGTAGTAGCATATGCTTCTCGACAGTTGAGACTCATGAGGTGAACTACCCGACACATGATCTGGAATTGGCTATAGTGGTTTTCGCCATAAAAATTTGGAGACATTATTTGTATGGAGAGAAGTCTGTCGTGTATACGGATCACAAGAGTTTGAAGTACCTTCTTACATAGAAGGAGTTAAATTTAAGGCAGAGGAGGTGGATCGAGTTGTTGAAGGACTATGACTGCTCAATTGGGTACCATCCGGGAAAGGCTAATGCGGTAGCGGACGCCTTGAGCCGTAAGGTGGTGGCAGAATTAAGAGCCATGTTTGCCCACCTTAGTCTGTATGATGACGAAAGTCTGTTAGCAGAATTGCAAGTGAAGCCAACGTGGGTAGAACAGGTTAAGGAGAAACAGCTGGTGGATGAAGTTTTGAGCGCATGATGTTTGCAAGTGCAGAATGGTGGATTGGAGGGGTATAGCTTGAGCAGCGATAGAGTGTTGTGTTTTCAGGGAAAAGTGTGTATGCCTAAAGACGAGAAGTTAGGGCAGAAAATTCTTCGGGAGGCACATAGCAGTCCATATGCTATGTATCCGAGAGGTAGTAAGATGTACCGAGATTTGCGGGAGCAGTTTTGGTGGCCAGGCCTAAAGCGTGAGGTAACTGAATTTGTGGGTAAGTGTCTGACATATCAGCAAGTCAAGGCTGAACATCAGTTACCGTCGAGTTTGTTGCAACCGATAAAGATTCCACAATGGAAGTGGGAAAGGATCACGATGGATTTTGTTAGTGCGCTACCCCTTACACCCACTAAAAAGGATTCATTTGGGTAATTGTGGATCGTCTGACAAAGTCTTCTCATTTCATACCTGTACGTATAGATTATTCTCTTCAGAAGTTAGCGAGACTATACATAGTGGAGATTGTGAGGTTGCATGGGGTACTAGTGTCGATTATTTCGGACAGGGACCCTAGATTTACCTCAAGGTTCTGGAAGGCTTTGCACCAGGCATTGGGTACAAGGTTGGATTTTAGTCGCCATCCCGGTCGGATGGACAATCGGAGAGGTGATTCAAGTTTTGGAAGACATGCTAAGAAATGTGTTTTGGATTTCAAAGCGGTTGGGAAGAATTTTTACCGTTGGTGAATTCGCGTACAACAATAGTTATCAGGCAAGTATTCAAATGGCACCATACGAAGCTTTATATGGACGGAAGTGTCATACCCCTACATGTTGGACGGAGTTGGGGGAACTATAGTTGGTGGGTTCATAGTTGGTTGCTGAAACAGAAGATAAGGTAAAGGTGATTCGAGCTCGTTTGAAAGAAGCTTCGGATAGGCAGAAGTCTTATGCCGATCTTAAATGGAAGGATATAGAGTTTGCAAAAGGTGACAGGGTTTTCTTGAAGGTGTCACCGTGGAAGAAGGTTTTGAGGTTTGGTAGGAAAGGCAAGTTAAGCCTAGATTTATCGGGCCTTATCGAGTGTCGAAGCGAGTGGGACCAGTAGCTTACCAACTCGAGTTGCCACCAGAGTTGAGTCAAATCCATAATGTGTTTCACGTTTCCATGCCTAGATGCTATCGCTCAGATCCGCCTCATGTTGTGCCGATAGAGGAAATTGAGGTGAGCCCAGACTTATCTTTTGAGGAGGAAGTAGTGCAGATCCTAGATCGGGATGTGAAAGTTTTGCGTAGGAAATCAGTCCCTTTGGTAAAGGTATTATGGTGGAACCATGGATCAGAAGAAGCGACATGGGAGCCGGAGGATGTCATGCGGCAGAAATACCCTCAACTCTTCTGACCAGGTAAATTTTGGGGTCAAAATTTATTTTAAGGGGGTAGAACTATAACATCCTGATTAGGTGGGTCTGTGCACTTTAAGTGAAGGGTTAGCTAGATCTTTGGAAGTGTGTAGTGGGCTTAGGTTTGGGCTTAAACCTGGGTTAACTTTTCTAATAAAGAGCTTATGACATAATTTAAGTGAGGTATCCATGTTTAGTACCAAGTTGGGCTTGTGGCCCAAAATTTATTGATGCTGTAAGGGGCATGTAGGTGGCGGCACTAAGGAGGGAGTTGGGCCAAGAGTTTCTGTTTGGGCCCAAGTGTTTTGGGGCAAAAATTCAGCACTCCAAGGGGGAGGGAGAAGGGATGGCACATGTGCTATAATTTGGGAGTTTAAATTCTTTTATTTTTGTTAATAAAAAGCTGATAATAAGGAAGGGAAAAGTTGGTTTTAGGGAGGTCTCATCTAGAGGAAAGATAAAGATGAAGCTGATAAGGGTGGATAAAAGCTATCGGAGAAGGGAGAGTTGGCGAAACTCCAACTCTGAGAGTGTTGGTGTGTTGCCAAAATTAGTAGCAAGTGATCATCTTTTTTTTCATTTTTGTTCTTTTTTTCTCACCTATTCTCTGAAAAAGCCGAAATTCTTTTCTCTTTTGGGTGCCTCTGCTTTTTATCAAAATCGAAACTCCCTAGTTTTCTTCTCCTCTTCAAAATATTTCTAAAAGCTGAATTCTTCTTGCTCATATTCCCATCTCCCATAGCCGAATCTTGAAGTTAATTTCTTTTTCCCGAAGGTGCACCATAGCCGAATAGTCTTCAAGGGATTGGTGAGTTTTTTTGGGGGTTTTCTTCTCTGCGATTTCTCTCTTTTTCATTAAGTTCCTAACTCGAATCATTTTTTTTCTATGGCCCTATCAGTTTCACTCTCTGCTCTTAGGAGCTGAATCTTGTCTTGCTGTGATCTGTGGTGCCGACTTGTGAAGGAAGCTGAAGGTAGGTGGTGTGGGTTCGGCCAAATGGCCACTTTCTTGTTCCTTTGTCATTGGCCGAATGCCATAAGGTACTAGATGGGTTGTGATTATCGATTTGGTTTGATACTTTGGTGGTGGCCGAATGTAGGTAAGGTGGAGACACTTTCTTAAAGACTCTCGGGATTCGATAACTAGGTAAGGGTTTCATTGTAAGCATTATGATTACCTATTAGATCTCATCGTTTAATTGGTTTAGTGACCAAGGGATTATTATGGACTCAAATAACGATCAAGCGGTAGGAGGGTTGGATCGTAAACCTAACGCCTAAATACAAGAAGCAATCGATGTCGAGTGCGAGGCGGCCATCGGGTGTGGGGGCGTCGAGAAAAATATCGTGAGCCAATAGTGGTAGTCTTGTGTGATAATAGCATAGAAGTAGAGAGCGTTAGTACGAGAACCGGTGTGTAACTCTTACACACTTTCTTTATAATATGTTAAATGTCATGTGATGATAAAAGCGAAGTGATGGCGGTGATTACTAAGTTACCCTTGTGGGTAAAAACGAGGATGCACGGTAAGTTGTTATGGTTGCTAGCGTTAATTATAATGTGATCTATAAGTGCATGCCACTCTTTATACAATATTGTACATGTTAAAGCACGATCATACTTGTATTGTGAGCACGAATATGTGATATGGGTGATGAGTGGAGGGGGAAGTATGATCTATCAGACTGTCACCAGTGGTTAGGTACCACATAGTGGGTTGGCCCCACATATTGCAATACTGTGACTATGTCTCAGTGGTTTGGCACCACCAGTGGTTTGGTACCACATATGTTTATTTTTGTAACTTCGGTTACCAGTGGTTTGGCACCATCAGTGGTTTGGTACCACAAGGGGTAGATTTGGGAGACACGGATGAATATCTAGGTTGATGGGATGCATGACATGCATATTTGTATATGAACTTGTGTAAGAGCATAACTTCTTTTGGGATGGGGATTTACACACTGAGTCTAGGTGACTCACCCCTTCCGTTATATTTTGCAGATAAACCATAGATCGTGGATATGAAGCCGGAATGGACTCGAGGTGGCCATGCTCAGCATTCGTTTTATTTCAATGTTTTCCATATGGACTTAGTTATTTTCTTTAATTTAGGTTTTCAGTTCTGTAATAAGGCCGCTTAAGTGTTATTTTGGGACATTTTATTTAGTTGTTTCTTAAAGGTTCTATTAAGCATGCTGTTAAACTATGAATTGGGTGTTTTCACAACTTTAAACAAATACTCGTTTTCTGAAATATACAATGATTAAGTAATAAGTACGGAGTAACTATAAGGCAACTAAGTTTTTCTGAAACAAGTTTCAACATGTTTTAAACATCACAAGATCCAACGACGTATTCTTTAAAACGTTACAACAAAATTCTCTTTAAACAAGTCGACAAATCAGTTTTTAAAACGTTATCTTTCCCGTGGCATGCCAGATTCGATTGTAGTTTTTTGACCGGGTTTGGGGTGTTACACCTTCCGGATGCACTGTGGATCTACCTGCAAGCTGAATAATTGCACCTGTTTCCTTTAAAGGACCCGCGTTAAGTAGTTTATAAATTGACAAAAGCATAACATTAATTGATGCGCCTAAGTCACACATGGCTTTTTTAATGCTGACACTACCTATTTTGCAAGATATGGAAAACATACCTTGGTCCTTACATTTAGGTGGTATTTTTCTTTGTAAAACGGCAGAAACATTTTCTCCGACACTCACCTTTTCATTGCCCAGAAGTTTACTTGTGCATAATTCTTTTAAGAATTTTGCATACCGTGGAATTTGTTTAATCGTATCAAGAAGAGGTATGTTGATTTCTACCTTTTGAAAGGTGTCAAGGATCTCCTTCTCTTCTCGCTCCTTCTTGCATTGGACAAGTCTTCTAGGAAACGGAGGTGGTACTGCAAATGATTTTTGTGGTGCTGACTCTACTGGAGTCTCTTTGTCAAGTTTCTTCTCATCTCGACCAGCGTCGTGGGCACGGCTCATGCCAGGTACAAGCTCCAAAACCTTCCCACTCCTGAACGTTATAGCACTTACATTGTGTCAAGGATTATGCTCAATTTGGGACGGCAGCTTACATTGGGACTCCAAACGGCTAACCGTAAGCGCAAGCTTGCTCACTTGCTTATCTAACTCTTGCAAATACATTTCAGTTTTTAGTTGAAATTTCTTAGTACTATTGGCTAGCTTTTCCACTATGGCTTCCAAAGATGACTTTGGAGGTGGTAGCTGTTGATTTTGAGGCGGCCTTTCTTGGCATGGTTGATTGAACCGCGAATTCGTCCCATAACTGAGATTCGGGTGATCATTCCATCCCACATTATACGAGTTCAAGTAGGGGTTATATTGCCTCTGGGGTGGTCCTGGAAAGTTCCCGACAGTATTCGATTGTTCTGTTGAATCCTCATGTAAAATCGGACAAGAGTCCGTCGGATGGTCGAGTTTAGCGCAAATTCTGCACAACTGTACTGGGCTCGTCTTATCTGTAAGTAGAGTTTGAACAACGTTAGTCAGCTTATCAATTTTATCTTCTAGAGATAGAGAACTTAACCCATAAACCCGTCTTGTAGGTTTTATGGCCGGTCAGGATTGTTGAGAGTTAGCAGCCATGGTCGAAATCAACTCTCATCCTCTTTGAGGAGTCATGTCGACTAGTGCCCCCCACTTGCAGTATCTATTATCTTCATTTCCATCAGGAGTAATCCCTCATAGAAATACTGCAAGAGTGACTGTTCAGTCAGTCCATGTTGTGGGCAGATTGCACACAACATTTTGTATCGCTCTCAGTAATCGTAGAGCGATTCAGCATCCTTTTGACGAATTCCCACAATGTCCCTCCTTAGTTCGGCTGCTCGAGCTGCAGGGAAGAACCTGTCAAGAAACAAGCGAGACATGTCAGACTATGTGTTGACAGATCCAGGTGGTAAATAAAATAGCCACTCTCTAGTAGAGTCGGATAGTGAGAAAGAAAAAGCACGAAGTTTGATTTGGTCTTCCGTTACTCCCTGAGGCTTCATACTTGTGCACACCATATGGAATTCTTTAAGGTGGGTGTGCGGATTCTCGTTTTGTAATCCAAGAAAAGTGGGTAATAAATGGATCAAACCCGACTTTAACTCGAACGGTGTCCCTCCTATTGGATAGGTTATACATAAGGGTTGTTGTTCATCCGGTGCTGCAGCAAGTTGGTGTATCATCTGTTCAGCCATCTCGTTGGGTTAATCGAACGAGAAAATTTCCTCAGTGTATGATATGGTTTTGAATTCGAGGTTTGGTCGTTTTCCACATCGAATGGCTTCTTTCCGTAATTGTCGGGCCAATTTCTGGTTCAAATTCTAGAGTTCTCGATTTTGATATGGTCATAAGGTAAACAAACAAAAATTAGAAAAATATCTCCAATCCCCTGCAACGGCGCCAAAATTTGATAGGTGTCGAAACCAAAAAAAATAATTCCTACAAATAACTCTAGATAGTAGTAAGAGTGGTAGTAAGGTCGAGTCCACAAGGATTGTTGTTATTATCAACTTCTGCGTTTATCTCGTGAACAGAATATTTGTCGTGTCAAAGGTCGTGGAAAAGGTTGTGCCCACGACTTCAAACGAACCTGCTGAAAAATAAATAAATTAGGGGAGTTTTAAAATGTTTAGAAACTAAATAATTGAAACATCATAAATAAATAATTAAATAAATTAGAAATCAAATTGAAAATTAAATTCAAATTTTGTGATAAAAGAAAATAAGCCTTAGCCTTAGACTCGGTAAATTTCGTGTTAAGAATCGATCCTTGAAAATTGATCTTCTCCTCCAAACGATAAGCTGGTTATAGCGATTAAGAACGTCCTAACCGCCAATTCTTCCTCTCGTAGCTGGTCCCGGTACGTCCTGCAAACCAGCCCTTACCAATTATCTAACCGAGATACACGTGTTCTCGATTGAAGATTCCGGTAGCCTTGCATTCTGAAGAACCCAACTCGAATCAACGGCCTTAACTTTGTGGGTCATTTAAACCTGATCACCTCTTCCTTGATTTGTTCTCGAAAACCCAAATACAGTACGGCCGACTTGAATCTCCAACTGTTGGCAAACACAATTCCAACCCAACGTGCACTTTGACTTGAAATCGAATTCAACCTTAAGGGATGATTTGTGCTATCCCGATACTTAGGAAAAAGGTGAATACCGATTGGAAGGATTTTTTACGCGAATACGAATCTCACAATTCCCAACCAGAAAGAGTACCGGCCTAAGGCTAAGATAGAATTTAGTGTAGCATGAATTTATTCATGCTTGTAAGTTGTGGAAGGTGATTGAATTTGTATGATAATGGAATAAATTGGGGAATAAAAGGGTTTGGAAAGCAATTGGACGAATTTAGAAAGAACAAAGAAATTGAAATGAAATAAACAAAATTCCCGCGTCAAATTGAAAGAGAAAAGAGAATAATTCAATTCCAAATTGAAGTAGAAAAAGACAAAGAGGATAATACAACTCCAAATTGAAGTAGGAAAAGAATTAATTGATGATTTCCTAAGCACAAAAAGCCCCTATTTATATACATAGGGTTTACTAAAAATAGCCTAAACTAATTTAATATAAAATCTAAAATAAAATAAATAATAAATAAAACAAAATAAGATTTTCCTATTTTTGGCTTTTACAAAGTCAAAATATTTGATGTGTCCTTGGCTTCCTCCATCTTTTTTATTTGGCCGCATTTCAATGATTGTCTTTCAATTTGGCCTTTTTTAGCTTGTTTTTGACCAATTGCATCCCTGACAATATTTAAATCATAAAAACACTAAGTTAGCATGGATCGATTCAGAAATAAATCAAATTAAACACAAGAAATCATGCAAATTAACATGTTATCACTTGGTGGAAAATACTTCATCAGAAAGCGTTTCGCCAATTCTTACCATGTGGATACAGAACCAGGCGGTAAGGAATTCAACCATGTTCATGCTCAATCTCACAACGAATATGGGAATAGCTTCAATCTTAAAGCGTCTTCAGATACTCCGAGTAACTTGAAGGAATCACTTACTTCCATAAATAAGCGGACGTGCATATGTGGATCTTCAGTAGACATCCCATTGAATTGTTTTATTGTTTGCAACATCTGGAACATCACCAGCTTTAACCCAAACTAAGGGGCCTCAATTTTAGGTCTTACATTCCCTGGGTTGAGTTCACTGAATAAGGGCACAACATATTGCCGAATAGCTCGATCTATGTCATCAGCAACAAGGATGGGATTCCGAGTATTATTGGCTACATCTTCTCTTAGATTTTGATTCATTTCTTCGACTTGTCTTTAGACTGATCGTTCCCTTCTTCTTTGACTAAAAGTGCTTTTAATTTATGGGTCAATTGGCAATAGATCGATAATTCAGTCTCCGTTCATAAACCCTAAAAAATAAAAAATTAAAAAAATTAAAAAAACAAAAATAAACCAAATTGCAAAATAAATATCTTCACAAATAATGAAAAAATACAGTCATCGACAATGATGCCAAAAACTTGTATCAGGGTTACGTGCAACTGTACATGGTCGTTACAAGTAATAAGTAATAAGTAATAAGTTATTGTCTCCAAAGGGACTGAATGTGTAAATTATTTGTAAAGTCAACTATAAAACAATTTGGAAGAAAACAAGCAAAGAGAAATAATGTTGTTGAGAGTTGAAAAATATGTTATGAGTTTAATCAGATTTCAAATACCCAAAAAACGAAACAACACACATTGCAGAAGAATAATAGCAACAAGAAGGTTACATGCAAGATTTAATAAACATAACATGAATAGACTAAAACAAGTATTTCACCTAGCAAGAGTTTATTGACAGTTATAATAAGAATATCACGAAAGATCGTGACAATATGAAAATTCATTAAACCCAATTTTATATTAAGCATAGGCTTCTCAAAGTCTTATTATGTCCCTAAGTCACCTTGCATATGTCTATGTCAAACTAACCTAGAAATCACTCTTTCAAGCATTTTATACAGTTTAAGCATACATCAATCATCTTTCGATATCGACATGCTATATGCACCATTTAGGTCTTTTGTTTATTAACTATTATATCTTCTCAGATTAAATAGCTAATTCATTAACTTACAAATGTTGGCCTTATACTTATAAGTATTAACATGAATTAAACCTAAATGAATAAAACAATTATTTGCACAGAATATTCTTAATACAAAACCAATCAACTCAAATCATGATTCATACTTATTCTGAATAAACAAAATTAAGCCATGCTTTATTAAATTGAAAACATAAAGATGAGATTATGTAACACCCCAAACCCGGTCCATACACTACAACCGGATCTGGTATGTCACCAAGAAAAATTCTATCAAAACATGTCGTATTTTCAGAAAAGCCCAAATATGCTTTATATAGAATATGCTTAAATAGAGTAAAAATTCAAACTTAAATACATGCATTTTTAATTAAAATAAAAACTTAAATGACTTAAAGTAATAGAAGCCATAATAAAACAAAATATTCCAAAATATCACTTAATTTAAACTCTAATCCATATATTTAATCAAAAAGTCATTGACATTTACAATCCCAACTTATCATATTAGACTATCATATAAATGAGTAGGCCCACTTTGAGGATGTTACGCTTCTACCCCTTAAAGAAATTTCGTCCTCGAAATTTCCAACTAACTAGAAATCATACTATTTAAGTCTCACCACTAGACTTTCGCTGCGCACTCTAATTCTAAAGCCAAAATCAACACTTAGTATATTATGGTAGGGTATGCACCATTATTCGCATCTGAAGCGTCTTCGTCCCCTTGTACTCATTTTACCGATTCGCGTTTATCTGATTAGAAATTTTATGAACTATTAGTTTTCTTCCACTTTTTTTTTTAACCACGGACAGTCTTATGAATAATAGCTTTAAGAGTGGTTCTTTCGAATTCGCATTCACAATACAGTCTCAAGTTCAATCATCAACATTTATGAACTCGCGTTCATTACAGAAAAGTGTTGTCGTTGTTGCTGTTCTTGTTGTTTCTACTACCCAGGGGTATTTTCGTAATTTTGTCCTACAGGGGCATTTTCGTAAATTTTTTTTCGAAATGAGGTTCCTTGATGATTTTATAAAATAAGGGTATTTTGGTAATTTTCTTCATAGTTGCGAACATTTTCAAATCAAATGTATTTTTTTCTGGAAGTGTACAAAACTTTGGGGTTTTGTTTGCAAAATAGGGTGGTTGGTCCCTTTCGGGTTTTAATTATGGGTTCAGTCCATGAACAAGTCCTTATAGCTAGAGTGAACAGTCACTATGCACCAGGTGAGATTCCTGCGAAGAGGAGGTGAGTCACTCGGACTGCTTAAATACCAAGCTCTTCCGGATTTTCTCCTAGACATGCATATGCTTGTTACCACACTTTAGTCTTGTGGCTTGTTTACAGGTTTTGTTTAACGAAGTTAAGTCTTATGGATTTTAAGAATTTGTTTGTCTAAGCCTAGGGTCCATCAAGTTCTAACCTAAATAGTCTACGTCCCATAAGCCCGTTAAGCCCACATTTATATCACACAATGGTTTAGAGTACTTACCTGGCGAACTTGGCCGGAGACGCAGGTGTCATGCTGAGCTAATAAACCTTTACTAATAAAAATCCATGTTTTAAAAACCCATTTTTGGAAAATCTTTTGGGCCCAAAATCCCAAAGCCGAGTTTTGAACCGGGCTCTGATACCAATTTGTAACACCCCAAACCCGGCCCATACACTACAACTGGATCTGGTATGTCACCAAAAAAATTCTATCGAAACATGTCGTATTTTCAGAAAAGCCCAAATATGTTTTATATAGAATATGCTTAAGTAGAGTAAAATCAAACTTAAATACATGCATTTTAATTAAAATAAAAACTTAAACGACTTAAAGTAATAGAAGCCCATAATAAAATAAAATAGCCCAAAATATCACTTAATTTAAACTCTAATCCATATATTTAATCAAAAAGTCAACCCAACCTTTACAATCCCAACTTATCATATTAGACTATCATATAAATGAGTAGGCCCACTTTGAGGATGTTACAGATTAAAACATGTCTTTCAACATAGAAAGTAACAACTAACAATAAAGAAAAAAGGGAAGAAGATTAGCCAATGAGGGTTATCTAAGGCCATTGCACAACAAGAAGAGAAAACAGTTGGACTACAGGGGGTTATCTGTGACTGCTCCTTGCAGCTTTTCTTGGGGGCTCTCCTCCTCTTTACGTTAAATCACCTATACGTTCTCAAATCATACTTTCTAGCTGCTCACTCTCGGCAAGTGTTTTACCTTATATTGTGGCAAGCAAATGCTTAACAAGCCATAAGAAAAGCAAAGGACACTCAAATACTTTTTTCTCTAAAAACTGGTACATTTTTCTGATAAAATGAAGGCCTCCTTTTATAGTTGTTAAGCCCTAAAACCCCTTGTTCTTTTTAGCAAAGGAATCATTTAATTTCCTTCCATAGTTGAGCCATCCTTGATATGTGGTGAAATAGGTGGTTGTTGGGACTGCCGGTAAGCCTCGTGGCGCAGCGAAAAAAATATTTCAGCGATCCAAAACCATGGATCCATGTACGATAAACGAAAAATGTTGAAATAAGGTTGAAGATATTACCTTCTTAACTGAAAACGATGAAGGGATGCTGCTAATTTGATGTCGATTCCAAGTCACAACGAAAATGTTCCGGCCTTTACGTAGTCCACCCGATATTAAAATGAACGGCAAAACTCTCTTGGAACTATTCCAAAGAAAAATATCCCAAAACAAATGCTAGACCCTTTTTGTCAATTGTCATTTAAAACACAGTTACCCTAATTCGGGATTTTGGTATACATATATTGAAAACAGAATCAAATCTTATAGAGAACATATGGAAAGCATTAAACACGCTATATTCTTTCCAAAAAGAATTATAACTACCATGTTTCAATGTTTGACCGAAATCATAATAATAATTTATTATAATAATTTCGGTAAATTATATTCTGTTAAAATTTTATATGAATCAAATTCATATATTAATTTTAATTATATTCTCTATTTGTGTACAACAAGCTTGTACATTTAATTAGTTTAATATTTAATTTTAAAATTAAATTAATTCAATAATTAATTTATTTCACGTGATAATTAAACACAATACCAAATGTGTTTCGATTATGTTTGTTTTTTAACCATAGGGTATGACCCTGTAGGTTCTAGTAACGTTATTAGTAATACTAGAACATTTCCAATAATACAAATAATGAGTGGCATTTAGCAATGCATTATTGCTACCTAAGTTACAAGAAGTTGTAATTCGACATAACCTTTCTATGATAATCTTTTCATGTATTATATCCTTTTATCCTTAATATCTAGATTGGGCAGAAGTCATGGAATAGTCACACTTGTATAGTCCAATATCATATTTCTTGATTTTCTAAGTATACTACAATAAACAAATAAGTGTGATATCTCATATCAACTTATTCGAGCATGGCCATGCATTTCTAGTCTCACTCCATCAAGAGGCCTAAGATATTGCTCCCATTATGTAGGAGGGATAAATCCTATCTTGATCAACCATATCCCACTACATGGATTATGGTATATCCAACATTAGTCTTTATAGTAGAACCTGTTACGATAGACATTTGGCTATATCAAAATATACAACTCACGATGTTAGGACAATGATGATCTCAAGTCTAAGGATCATATACATAGTTATCACTATGAGTAATATTGTGACTATTACATAATATTCCAAGAAACATACTCATAGTGGGGCAGTCCAATTCCAACACATACTCATGTATTGATTTTGACATCCCTATGTCAATGACAATTTTTTGTTATCAATCAACTACACATTAGTCTCAATGCATTATTGTTGTCCAAGCCCACAATAATACTTGACTAAAGACCTTTTAAGAAAAATTATATTTTCTTAGCACTTTATTATAATTCAGTTTATTTATATACACAGAAAAAAAAACTGAAATAATAATGATAATGCCTTATATTAATAAACAAGGTAAAACAAGTATGTAATTACAATTATCCCACGATTAGTCTTTGGTCATACTATAACAGATTCATCTCAAAGATTTATAGAGAACCAATGCATTCATCTATGGCCAATTTGTCAAGATGATTAGCTTCCTCGATAGTAGTAACTTTGATAGAAAACCTTTCAGGGAGAGATCTGAGCAACTTTCTCACAAGTTTGGCATTTGAACATTCCTCCCCTAGTTCAAAAGCTTGGTTTGATATGTCACACAACTTGGCATAAAATTCACCTATTGTTTTTTATTCTTACATCCTCAAGCCTTCAAATCTTGAAGTCAGCATTTGCATCCTTGACTGCTTGACCATAGAGGTTCCCTCATAAGTTGTTTCCAAGATATCCCAAACATCTTTTGCCATAGTGCATTTGACAATTCTTTTGAATTCCTGCATATACACTCCTCAGAAAATTGCATATAATTCCTTTGAATTAGCATTTTCCAACTTCTCTTCTATAGTCCATTGTATTTCTGGCTTTTTAACTCTCCCATTGCAACTATCCATCTTAGGTGCCTCCCATCCAGTTAACACAACATGCCAAACTTTCCTATCAATTGACTTTATATAGGCTTTCATGTGTGTTTTCCAGTAGACATAATTGCCAACATCAAGCATAGGGGGTCTTAATGTGGACGAACCTTCCATATCTAGATGTTAGCAACACTTTGGCTCTCCACTAGCTAATTTAAGTGGTAGGTTCTAATACCAATTGTTAGCAAATAGTGCGTTGCTAAGAGTAGAAACTACACAACCAAATTGGTTCTTGACTTGGTGGGCACTTCTCTAGGCATTGAATAAGAAAACAGTAAACGCACAAGGCATAAGAAGATGATTATACAGTTTGATTTTCCTACGTTTGCGAAGCCTAACTTAGTGTGAAATATGCATTCTCTTCAACAATTACAAAGTGAATCTACTCAATCACACTCACACATAAAACATGATTGTTTCCATTACTCTTGCACTTTGAAGATGCAACATTCTCACTACTATGATCACCCCTGTGATCATAGCAAGTAAAACCACAACAATAGGTTTCACTATAAAAATTGCACTCTTACAAAAGTATTCTATTAATAATGATTATGTGTCTTAACCCTCAATAAATTTTCCTAGGCAAGTTTCTCAAATAAATAGACATTGATTTCGAGAGTTGCTTACAATGAAAGATCTAATACAATCCCAATAAAACAAAAATACCATAAGAGTAATACAATATAATAAAATATGAAGTAAATATGGACTTTTGGTAACTCATCAGCAGAATCATGATCCAATCCGAAGTCCATAATCCAAGGGATTACTTTGGGGCATTACGATCAAAATCAATTACCAATATTTGAATTTTCAAGCAGAGTGATCTTCCATAATAGGCTAGATATTCACCATGTAATCACCATAGCCAAATATAAGGTTTAATAAATTGCCAACACTAAAATATGGGAACTGTCTCCAAACAGATTTGGTGGGCAAGGGAGCAGGCACTCCCCTTGGTACCAAATTGCCAATTTTATATTTTTCAACAAACACAAATATTATATTTTTTTAATATTATTAAACATACATATTTATATTTAATTTTGTTAGTAAAAATTATATAATAAATTATTAATATAACAAAAATATTATTTTAATAAATTTATTTTATATTATGGTTTTATTTTAATAATAAATGTTAACATTAATAATAATTTAATATTTTAAGTAATATTCTTAAAATTTATTGAAAAAATATATTAATGTTTTAATAATAAATATATATTGCAATTTATAAACATTAAATATTTAATGTATAAAATATGAATATGAATATTTTAATAATATAAACATGAATGTTTGTTTAAATCTAAGTTAATTCCATTTGTTCCTTTTAGTTTTAATGTGTTACTAAGCTTTCGTGTTTGTATATATATAATAGGTAATTTTAAAGTAAGTTTTAATTAGATATTAGTTATTATTAAGTCTATATAAAATATTATCTTATTATAAAATAATTTTCAATTGTTAAAGGAAAACACTTCTATAATATTTTTATAAAAATATAATTAATGTTGTGTTTGTTTCATTAAAAATAAGTTTGAAAAATGATTTCAAAAAATTTCTTGAATAATAAAAATATTTTACAATTAATTATCCAAACATTAGAAAATACTTTTTTTCATAATATCATTTTTCAAAATTGTTGTAAAAACAACATTAATCAAGGTCAGAATTAAAAAAAATGTCTTCATGTTATGTATTTTTGATAGATTTAATTTTTTACAATAATTTAATCATTTCTAATTTTAAAAAAATGATGTTTTAATCTTAAAATAAATTTTTCTCTTAATTCCATCAAATAATATAAGTTATTATTTTTAAACATTTGACGATATGAGATATACACAATTTTTATATAATTAGATTTTTCTTTTTACATATTTTACCAAAGTATATATATCACATTATCACATATTTGAAAAACCACATCAAATTATTTAAGAGCATTAACGGAAAAATTGAACTCATAATTTAAAATACACATTTTGGAAAATAACAAAAAAAAAACAAAAAAAAACATTAAGTTATAGTAGAGAAACTAAATACTTAAAAAAAAACCATAGTAACTAATTAAAACAAAGGGGCAGACTGCCATTAAAATGTACATACAAAAACTAGGGAGGACGCCATTCTTGGGTTTAGTTTGCCTTTTAGTTGACTCATCATCATCATCGTGAATCATGATGTTCGTGATTCTCACATATTTCATTACTTAATCTTAATCATATAAAACTCACCAATTTGATACCGTGTCAATATCTCATGCTTGAAGCAATTACAACTAATAATCTAAGACTGTTAAAAGATGTGCACAAGGAAAGGCGCGATCTAATATTGAAAAAGCCTGCAATTCTAGTATAGTTTATCCCAAAATGAAAGAAAAGCTTGAAAGAAACAATATGAATAGGATTAGGGAGTGGGAATAACCTGGTCGATCATCTTTTCAGGGTCATGAAGTGATGATGATGAACCATCTCCAGTAAAATTGCAGAAATAAGAAACAAAAATGGCAAACCAAATGATGAGTGGGGTTACAAACAGAATAAGACCAGAGGGTACCAACCAAAGCTGACTATTTGTTGGATGATATTCATATCCCCACCATCCCAACATCAGGGCTCCGCTCAAACTCACCAAAAACGACCATAAGCAAGCTATGCATGTATGCACGACCTTCTTCAATTCCTCACTCTTCGTCTCTAATCCTTCTTCATCAGAACCCATACCAACCTACAACCAAAACCTTTCTCTCCTTTGGCCCTGAATTCCCACAAAACACAAAGTATTTTTAGTCATAATATATAAATAGTCTTAGCTAATAATCACACGAGAACTGAAAAACCTGTGTTGGAAGGGGAAGAAGCTGTAGATACGTAAGGTTCTCTGAGTTTGGATGATGCTCATCCAAGTAAGGGTGAGTAAAGTCCCAATTAGGAGTGGGTTCTTTTATAAAAGTCACTATCTTTGACTATAGCAATAGGAAAATAAAAATGTGAGGAAGAAAATGATTTCGTTTCTGCTTTTATCAACTACCATTGATGCATGTATGAATCAGGGCGGAAAGATTCGTTTTGCAATTTTGTAATGGTTTTCCTTGTTAATTTGACAGGTGCTTTGTTTTCTTGCAGAAACCATATTTGTATTGAAAGTTGAAACAGTAGAGCAAGAAATAAAAACTGGTTTTATATGTTAGATTCTATCCATCTACCAAGGCATTGAAAATGAAGTTTGCTTGCAGGCTTGAACTCCAGCCAGATTTGGGCTAACATGACGAAATTAATACTATTTTAGTAAGTGGGAGTTCACTTTTCCGATGGTTACGAGCAATATACCCAAGGAGACAAAGAAGACCTTTTGAGTGGGTATGGTTCATCTTTCCCAGAGTGTTGCCTGATATCTACATATCTTTTTTCTTCTAAACTGAAAGTTGTTGGGTTGTAATCCAGAAAGGGGGGATACGCTGCAATGAATTTGTTGTGCGTTAATAATTTTGACACGGGGTTGCTTTTGCTTGCGTTGTGTGTATGTAAGGGAAATATAAATAAGACAACTAAAGAGTTCCCCAAGGTAACAAGTTTGGAGGAGTAAACAAATGAACGAAATTTATGTAACATAAATAAATAAAAATAATTATAAATTTCATGTATTAATAGTCATATATATTTAATGAGTTTATCTTCACCGGCAGTGATTATAGTTTTATCATACACTTATTTAATACGGATTTAAAAGGTTAACTGAGCAAAATAATTTCGATTAATTCGAATGGTTAACCGAATTAATCGAAATTTTTACTCTCTTTTTTTTTTTTTTTTTTGCTTTGTTCAAATAAGTTTGAAACATGAAAAAGATACCATTGCAATGTTATTTTTCTTTGCTTAATTCAAAAAAGAAAGCAAAAACAACAAATAACACAATAACAACACTAATTTAAAATCATCATAACAAATACTACATTAAAAGTAAGAAAATTTGAGACTTAAGTAATGAAATTTCCAAATAAAAAAAAAAGATTCGAAGAAGTCAAGAAAAATAGAAGAAGGTCCGGTGTCAAGCGGACCTACTGACCTGCCGTCAAATGTAGTAGTTATTATAGTCTATTTCCACACTTAAGGAGCTTGTTTTCTAGGCAATTTAGTATTTGTTATTATGTTTTCGGTATTTAGTAGTTAATATTAAAAATTAATAAAAATAAGTGTTTTTAACACATTTTTTAGTGTTGATGACCTATTAGGCCGACACGGGCCTTAGGTAGGTTTAATTTGTGTATTTAAGTGTGCAGGAGGCTTAATTTTAGGCCCAATCCACGTAGGAACTTGGGGCAAGTGTTGCACAAGCTTCCCGAACAGGGAAAGCACGACAAAAATTTCCAAAGCCATAAAATGACTGCTACGGCGTGACATAAAAAGTCTATGTCGCGACATGCACCCTGTGTTGAGCCATAGTAGCCAATGTTGAGCCATAGCCTAAACATGAGTCACAAGAAATGATGATGTCAGCAACCATATTTTGGCAGGTTCTTGTAGATTTTATTTCTTACTTGCACCCAAAGCATCAGGGGGATATCAGGCATAAAGTGCACATATTTTAGCCAATAAATAAGTAACTTTTTTTTTTGACAAAAAAAGACCACAAAGGGTCAAAACAACTTTATTAAGTAACATAAAAAGTTACAGATTTATGGATTTTCATACGATAATCCATATAAAAAAACCAATTTTTTTTCTCATCACAAACATGCGTACAAATTGAATCGGCAATGGAATTACAAGACCTATGGGCCCAATTAAGAACTGCCGACTTAAAAAAATCAAACTCGGCAAGACATTTATTGATCCCCGCGCCCATAACAGTGATATCCAAATTGTTATTTTTGGCTTTGTTGACCAACCCCACGTTGTCCGTTTCGAAAATAACATCACCCTTATGTTCAGCTACTTCGCCAGCTTTATACTCTCCTCAAGCGCCATGCATTCGGCTTCTTGAACAGACGTAGTAGTCTCGATAAAGCCTCCCCCACCACCAAGAACAAAACCTTCATCATCTCTGACAATAATCCCATACCCCATACTGTTAGTCCCAATCGCAGCATCAAAATTTATTTTAACACCTCCCTTAGGAGGTTTTTCCCATCTGTGATTCTCCGTGTTAGAAGATAATAAAGGTTCCTGAAGCATATTGCAGATACGAAAATCATTACTAAGAGCCCTGGCTCTCTCCCAAATAACCGACGCCCTTTCTTCTTTGCCCCTGAAGATGAGATTATTCCTATTATTCCAACAATTCCACAGCAGAACCACGAGGTCAGCCATAGCTTTTTTGTAAAGGATCCACATCAACTCCTCAAGCCAGTCAATACAATATTTATAGTTCTTTAATAGCATACTCTCGGACCACCCACCCAGCAACAGAGCCTCGCGAGAAGAAGGGCAGTCTCTAATCGCATGCAACAGCGTTTCCTCAGTTGCATCACACCTTTAACAGCTTTTGTTGGCTCCCTGTCTAATAGAAGCAATCTTCATGTTAGTCGGGAGAATTTAATGCCCCACTCTCCATGCAAACACACGGATTTTAGGTAAAGTTTTAAGCTTCCAGATCACTTTCCAGTAGAACCTATAGGGGCCGAACCCTATCTCTTTCAATAAAAGCCACGAATAAGCAGACTTAGTAGTGTAGCACCCATGAGGGTTATGATACCAAATTAATCTATCTTCTTGACCTTCATTACCAATAGGCAAGTTACATATCCTTTCGCCCCAATCATTCCCGTACACTTCATTTACTTTATAAGTATTCCACCTTCTCTGATGGCTTCCCCGCTGAGGCCTTCCATTCCCCATCTATCAGCCCGAATATTAATCAAATCACCATTACCAACCTGCCAACCAAATCCTTCTTTTAGAGCTTCCACTGCTGCCGCAATGCTGGACCACGTAAAAGAAGCTTTGTCAACCCTTTTGGCATTAAAAATATTACCGTCCGAAAAGTACTTAGACGACAGCACTTTGAAACATAATGACTTATTGTTGTTAATGAGCCTCCAGACTTGGCACCCTAGCAAAGCCAGATTAAAGAGTCGTATGTCTCTAATTTCCAGCCCTCCCATACCATTAGGATTGCATAAAGTCTTTCAAGGAAGCATAGCCCAGAATCTCCCTCTATCTTTTTTAGCCCACCAAGTTTTACAAAGCTTCGTTTGGATATCCCCGATCACACCTTTAGGAGCTAAGAAAGTTGACAGCATGTAAGTGGGAATAGATTGTAGGACAGCTTTGATGAAAACCTCTTTACCACCGAAAGAAAGTAACCTCTTCATCCAGCTAGTGATCCTGCAAGATAATCTATTATTAATATCTTTGAAAGCCGTTTTTTTCCTCTTACCGATCGGTATAGGTAGGCCAAGATAGTTATTCAAGCTTTCCACCACTGTCATGCCAAGCAAGTCACCAAAGCTACTTCTTTGAGCACTAGGGGTGTTAGGGCTGAACATAATCATTGACTTCTCCAAGTTAATCTCCTGTCCAGACATGTTAGAAAAAGAATTAAGAATATTGAAAAGTAAATCCACATCACTTCTTTTATTTCTAACGAAGAGCAGCGTATCGTCAGCAAAAAAGAGATGATTTATCTTAGGGCCTTTCTAAAGGAGACCCATTTTGGGAGTAATGATGTCGGAAAGAAAGTTATTGCATTTAATCCTATATTTAACCGAGAGGAAACAATCTATAATTTTTTGCATCCACTTCTCATCAAAGCCCATCTTCATCAAGTGGTTTCAATAAAGTCCCACTCCACGCAGTCGTACGCTTTGCTCATATCGAGCTTGACGACAAAGCCTTTGTTAGGCCCGTTTTTGGAGCTTTGTAAATAATGGATGAGCTCATGCGTGATCAGAATATTATCGTGTATCATTTTTCCCGGCACGAAAGTGCTCTGGTTAAGGCTAATGCAATCTGGAAGGACAGCTTTTAACTGGTTGGCATGAACTTTAGCAATGATCTTGTAGATGAACCTGCACAAGCTAATAGGGCGGAAGTTAGACATCTCACAAGGATCTCTAATTTTAGGAATTAAAATGATCAAGGTTTCATTAAGGTTAGAAATATTCTTGTTCCCATTAAGGATGTCCAAGCAAAACTTAATGGTATCATGGCCTACAGTCTCCCAATTGTGTTTGAAAAAATTGCCCGATAGACCGTCGATTCCAGGGGCTTTGTTCGGATCCATTTGTTTGATGGCTTAAAGGATCTCATGTTCACTATAATCGCTAGTTAGCCAAGCATTAGTCTCCCTTGACACACACTCTTGAATGCACCCCATATCATGTAAGTCCACCTTTTGACCATTAGACCTAAATAATCTCCCAAAATAGTTTTTAGCCACCTGACAAATATCCATGCTGTTAGTAACCCAATTGCCATAAGAATTTTTAAGCTTCTCTATATAATTCTTCTTGAAACGTCCCGTAGCTCTAGCATAGAAATATCTAGTATTTCGGTCCCCCTCTCTGAGCCAATTAGAACGAGACTTTTGGGCCCAATAACTCTCTTCCCTAGCGTGGAGAAAATCAAGTCTCTTGCGAGTAGCCTTTAGGAGATTAATACTATCAAAACTATTGGTCGAATCAATAATTTGGTCAATCTTATTCTCAAGTCTCCGCATCTCCCACTTCATATTCCCATACTTCTTACGTTGCCAGGGGCCGAGAGTAATCTTCATTCTATCAAGCTTATCCGCATAATCCATATCAACCCTGTTCCATGCACTATCAATTATATTTTTTGCTTCCCTATCACCAGCCCAACAAGAGTCGTATTTGAATCTAAGTCTATAGTCATTTGGGAACTCTTTAGGCTTACGACCCCATAAGTCGAAGAAAATCGCATTGTGGTCGGACTGAGACTGCCTCACCACCTTAGAAGCCATGAGAGGGAACTTTTCAGCCAAGGAAACCGAACAGAAAAACTATCAATGCGTTCCTTAATTAACCCGCCCCCACTTCTATTATTGACCCACGTGAACCAGCCACTGCCAGGCTTAATGTCAGTCAACGCCAAGTCATCCAATATGCTTTTGAAGTCGTTCATATGTGCCCTAAACCCTCTCCTTCCACCAACTTTCTTGGCTTCGTTCAAAATCACGTTGAAGTATCCCCCTATAATCCAATCTTCCCTAACCGACTCACCAACCTTTCGAAGAATATCCCACGAGCTGCTTCTAAGGTTCGGATTGCATGCCCGTAAAAGCCCGTAACCCGCACACTAGTGTTGTTCTCAAGCTTAACAATGGAGTCAATATGATGATTCGAGTGACTTTGGACAGAAACATCCATTCCCTCCTTCTACATTAACGCCAAGCCCCCGCTCTTCCCATTAGCGTTGACAGCCAAGCATCCCTGTATCCTACAAATAGCACTAATATGATTGACACTGTTAGCTTTTATTTTGGTCTTACTTAAAAAAATAATATCGGAGATGTTAGCAACCGCAAGTTGCTTCAACTCTCGAACCGTCGCGAGATTCCCCAACCCTCGACAGTTCCAGTATAGGAGTTTCATAATTCCTGGCGGGGCTAGTCGCCAGCCACCGCCTTTCCAGGTGAGATACAATCCAATAAATTTCTTTTGGCCTGTTTTGCAGGACTTTCATCCATGTTTTCTCCTACAATACCCCTCATTCTTTTCTTTTACTCTTAAACCGACCCATTCCATCACGAGAAGCTCTATGGAACCTTCTTTCCACTGGCGAAGCCGACATTATGTCATCATCACCTCCCTTATACCTACCCTTGTGATCCAGTTGTCCGCTTTCCTCCCTAGAGTCGGTTTTATTATCTTCCTCATAATCAATCATTGTAGACTTAAGCGGTAGAATTTCAACCCCATTTTGCCAGTTACCCCTTCCTTAGCTTGGAGGAGTAATAATAACCCTTAGCCAGTTTCCAAATTGGGTGCTTAAGCTATTACCCTCTGCCGAGTCAGTCAACTCCTGGCATTTCTCTTTTTTGTGACCAATAACACCATAAAGAAAACAAAATTCTGGAAGCCTTTCATACTTTACTATACAGATAGTTTCAACTCCTTCGCTATCAACCAGTTTCACCACTCTTCGAAGAGGTTTTGCAATATCAATCACAACTTTAATCCTGATGAAATTTGTCCATCCGCCCTCCCTATCTTTCCAATCTATAGCAACTAGATCTCCCATGATGCCCCCCATGTCAACAGCAGTTTGGCGGTCCATAAGTTCCAAAGGAATATTGAAAATTCTTATCCAAAAAGGGGACTTGTTAAACTCGTACGACTCGATGGCTTTCCCTTTCCCATAGGGTAACATAAAAAATAGGCAGTTATTAAACAACCATGGCATTAGATTGAAGATCCTGTTTCTATCCTCCAAGCATCCAAATTTCACGATGATAACATCGTTCTTGAGGGCGACAAAATTGACTTCTTCTTTTGTGCACCAAAGTGACCTGAAAACCCTATACATTGCCTCTCTATTTGGTTTTTCCATAGACATTATTTTACCCATAACCCACGCTTCAAACCCTTGAGAACTGTTACCATCCTTTGATCGAGCCACTTTGATCGATTCTTCCTCCGAGAACTTTAATCGTTCCATCAACGTATTGATACCATCATCCATATTTTCTTTTTCCTTTCCCACTTGTTCATCCAACGCACCAACACCAGGATAATGAAAGTCACAAAAAACACAGCAATCATCAAGGAGACAATTGACAGGACAGTGTCTGCCAAGCCTTCAAATCAACGCACCAAAGACCAAAAGACTCGAGAACAGGAAGGCAAAAAACAACAAAAACCACCGAGCGAACTCCAAAAAATGCAAAAATCCCACCGCCGAGAAACGTAAATAGAATTGAAAAAAAGTCAAAGTTCATACACGATGAAACACCCAACCACTCACACAAACTACCATAAAATCAAACAATTTTAGGCAGACCCACGAAAAAAAAAACAAGAAGAGAAATCACCCAAATCTTGGAGAGAATTGCATTCAATAAATAAGAGACTTATGTACACAAATTGGGGATCAATCCATCCATCAAACATAGTTTTTCTCATTCAATTTTCTTTGTATTTTCTTTTTATGTTCATTTAGTCGAAACTTTTCTATTCCGATGTGAAGACACTTGCAAGCGGAGATTGCATCGGATCCGCACTTCAATATATATTCATGAGCATTCTCTTATTTCTTATATTCTCTTCTTTTATTTATATTTTTTTGATCTGACCAATTTTTCATTGTATAAATATTAGAATAGATTATTGCGCTTTATTCATATCTTGCATGATTCGTTTATTGAACTAATTAACTCATCAAGTCGATTAATTGATAAAAGAATAAGGGTTCATAATAGAATTAGTTAGTACAAATTATGTGATCTTAAACCGTAGACTTGACAATCTGAGGAAGTAATCAAAGGTGAATTGAGGTCGAAGACAAGTTTGCCGAGCAAATCATAATTTGTCTCGGTGGAGAAAGTGAGGTCGGGAGATAAGCGAGTATCTTTCGATTAATTAATTAGTAAAGGCTAGGAGGTAATACTAGTTAATTAATAGCTAATTCATATTAAAATCTAAATTCTAAAATTAGTTAATCTTCTATTTATTAATTAGGGATTTAATCGATCATAGCATAAAGGCTCGCATTGTTGACACTAGGAATAAGAAATTTCATTAGGTTAATTTAGGTTAAGTAATTTAATTAGTTTAATTAATATTTTGGTTTGGATTTACACTACTAAATCGTGACTCGATTAGATTAGTAATTATTTTTTGTAATAGTTTCTCCAATCTGCAATCCCTTGGGTACGATACTTAGAATACTTACTAGTGTTACATTATAAACTTTACTATATTACAAATTGACTCGTATGCTTGCGGACAACGCCAATTTAATTATATATATTTTTATGTGATATTTATACTATAAACGATAATACGTTTATAGGCGGTCAAGTTGTTGGCGTTGTTGCCAGGGATTGCGATGGTGAAATTTTTATTAGATTGATTACCGTAAAATAATATTAATCAAAAGAAAAACTAGCTAGATAGTGTTCTAAAATTTAATTTAATTTAATTTAATTTAGTGTGCAAAAAAAATTACGATTATTATTTTTTACTTACCTTGTTTATTATCAGATTTAATCATGGATGTTGAGTTTTATAGGTTTGTGTATGACCGCTTGACGTAATAACGTCCAGAGTGTGAATACTGCAGTGAAAGATATATCAATGAGGCGCTATCCACAAGTATACGGGTCCAATTGTAATATAGTTACAACAGGGTAGGTGAGTACTCTGAGGATCGTACCCAAGGGAGGCTAGTACTTGATCAATTTTAACGTAAACACCGAAAGATCTAATTAGTACTTTGACTTAGTTATAGTAAGATAGTAAAATAAAAGGGGATTTTTACAATAATAAAATAAAATAACATAAGGAAATAAAAGTTCAATAGATCAAAATATAGAATAAATCAGATCTGGTTATGGGTGATTAACTTGCTTCAATAATCCACGTTAATTGTCGCTTCATGTTTCTCGTTAATCAACTAGTCGCCACCCCATCAGAATCTTCTGATCTTCCACTCAAATAATGAGTCAACAAGGACTACTTATCTTCCGAGCTTACAATCCAGACCAATTTATGGTTAAGGTGTTTACAAATAGGCCATTCCAATTTTGGGTTAATTCTCACCTTGATGACTTCCTAGGGTTGTCATGCCTAGGGTTTAAGTTCTTCCTTTCCCAAACAGTTGATCCATTGAGTAACCCTATAAAACAGTTAACAGATCATACCACCACTCGCTAATCCCCTATAGAAGGATTTGTTCCTCATGGTTTTCATAAACAATATGAAATTGATGTAAAGAGAAAACATGATAAATGAATTGAAATGTAGAGTTTAAGAAAACATATAATTTGTATTAAAGATAAAAATGAATCCACTGAGTTTGACTATCTCCACAAATTAGATCTCTCGAGATAAGACAAAAACAAACCGAAAATAAACCTAAAACCTAAGAAGAAATAAAACTAAATTGAAATTTAAAAGCAAAATTAGACTAAGTAATTGGGTCATTTTCATGTGACAAATGAGCCCATTTATAGATCTTAAGTGGCCATCATTCTTAACCCTAGGTTAGCTGATGTTCTTGAGTTTTAAGTTTGATTGTGCTGACCAAAATGCCCCCTAGCTTTTGTTAATTGTCATCTAGAGTCGATGTCGCGACACACTAGAACCTGTGTCACGAAATAGCAGTTAGTATACTCTTCTTGGGATATCTTCAAGGTCTGTGTCGCGACATCAAAGGCAGTTTCATGATTTTCTCCATTCTGCTCCATATGTTGCGAAATTGATCATTCTTTGTTGTGACATAGCGACCGGTGCCTTTTTATTTCACCTCCTAATGGTCTCAAGCACACTTACAAAGGTCATTAGCTTACCTTTACTAACTGTACAAAATTGTATATTTTGCTAACCAATTCATTAAAATATTATAGGTAGATCAAAGTTAGAATTTTTAGGCACTTGAAAGCACTCTGAAGAGAGAAAATTTGGGAAACTGGTATTAACGTCGCAACATGGACATTCCGTGTCGCAACATGGCAGATAGAAGCAAAGAATTACAAAGATAATATCGATGTTGCTACACCATTGTCTTGTCTTGCGACATGGCAGATAGTCTCCAAGATTTTCAAAACTACGAGGTGTGTCGCGACACCGAACCCCAGTGTAGTGACATGGGCAATCTGCTAGGGATGTCGCAACATGGAACCCCTGTGTCGCGACATCATTGTAATTTTTTGTAGGGTCAACCTAACCCAATCGCCCAACACAACATTTTAACCTCTAAAATACCCGAATTTTAACCTTAAAAATAATAGTTTTAAGCATAAAAACACCCCATTAAACAAACCTACCCTAATTTTAACATCCCAACCTTTTTAAAACCTCTTTCACCAAAACCCTAGGTTTTTCATTCTTCATCTCTAAATAAAAGGTCAGATTGGGGGTAGCTGTCTACAATAGATCAAAGAGGAAGCACATGCGAGTCCAAAGAGGCTGAGGTTAAGCATTCTTAACTCTATTTTATTGTTCCATTGATTATTGTTCATCTATATTTCTACTAGAGACATTGATAAATGAATACCTCCACGAAAGAGCAAAAGAACTTTGGTCTAATAAACACCAAAAATTTCAGACCCAAACCGCTTCCACTGTCTGAATATGAAAAAGTATTTTCTTGAATTGCAAGAGAGACTGTTAATTTAAGAACGAGGGTTCGAACCCTCTATGGTCAATTGCAAAGAGATTTGGACTTTGGTACGATACCATCAGTGTGAGTAGTTCTATGTCACTCCCACTGGAAACACAGTCATACCAGTAGCGCAGGAATTTTATGCATCCCTTAAGGATCAAATAATAAAAGGCAAGTTTGATGGTATTGCGAGTAAGGTAACAATACGATGGGAGAAAGTTTCAATATCCCCTATTGATATTTTCGAGTTTTATAACATCCCGTATTATGAAAAAGATTTTATTGATAACATTGATTTGGAAAATTTTCAAAATTTTAATATGAAAAATGTTATAAAATACTTGACTCGGGGTAGGGGTAATTGGAACTATAGGCGAAAGTGTCAATGAGCGAAAATGAGTAATTCATGAAGCCAACAAAGAGCATAATTGGAGACATGTTATATACGCAATATGTTAAGCTTCAGCGAAAGCAATTTCTCAAATGAAACCAAAGAAGGAAGGAAAAGATAGACGTACCAGTATTGTTAAAATAGCCAAATTAGTCAACGGCTAGAAGAGAAGTTCGTGGAAGTATAGAAGCAAAGCTCAATGGAACGATTAGGTGGATGCAGGAAAAGGGCCCAATACTCCAAGAATTTGCAAGAATAAATATGTTACGCACTCTGAATTACCCTCTAGATATGTTCAGCTCAGCACCAACTTATCATATTGAGGGGACTAATCTTGAGGAAGAAGGTGCTGCTCAATAGTACTGACCGCCTCTAGACGTATTAAGGTCTAGAATGTGAATACTGCTACAAAATATATGGAATTTGAGGCAGTGTCTACAAGTATATGGGTCAGGTTGTAAAATAGTTTGTTTACTATGAAACACTTCGTAAGTATTCTGAGGATCGTATCGAAGGGAGGCAAGTGCTAGATAAATTTTAACATAAACACAGAAAGATCTAATTAGTACTCTAATTAAGTTATACAAAGTTAAAATAAAAGGAGTTTTTAGGGTTTTATAATAATAAAAGAAAATAACATAAAGAAATAAAATTCAAGAGATCAACAGATAGAATAAATCAAATTTGATTATGGGTGATTAGCTCGCTTCAGTAATTCTTATCAACTGTCGCTTTGGGTTTCTCGTTAATCAACTAGTCGCTATCCTAGTAGGATCTTCCAATCTTTCACTCAAATAACGAGTCAAAAAGGATTACTTATCTTTTGACCTCACAATCTAGATCAGTTTGATGTGAAGGTGTTTACGGATAGGCAATACCAATTTTGGGTTAATTTCCACCTTGATGACTTCCCAGGGTTGTCAAACCTAGAGTCTGTTTTACTTTTTTCCCAAACAGTTGATCCGTTAAGAATCCCTACAAAAAAATTAACAGATCATACCTCCACTCGTTAATCCCTCATTAAGGGATTAGTTCCTCATGGTTTCCATGGACAATATAGAATTGATATAAAGAGAAAACATGCCAAATAAATCGACAATATAGAGTTTACGAAAGAGCCTAATTGTATTAAGATTGATTGTGAATCCATAAAGTTTGATTGTCTTCACAATACAGATATCTCAAAATAGAACAAGAACGAAAGAAAATAAATCTAACCTAAGAAAAGAGAAAACTAAACTGAAATTAAAAGACTAATTCTAGACTAAGTACATGGTGTCCATAACATTTGACAAATGAGCCTATTTATAGATTTTAGGTGGTCGTCATCATTAACCCTAAGTCAACTAACATTCCTGAGCTTTAAGTTTGATTGTACAGACCAAAATGCCCATGTCTCGTGTTTATTTTTCGTCTATTGTCGATGTGGCAACACACTAGGAATTATGTCACGACATAGCAGTTAGTGTACTCCTTTTCAGCTATCTTTAGGGGTATGTCGCAACACCCATAGGCTGTGTCACGATATCGAACGCAATTTCATGATATCTCTATTCTGCTCTCTATGTTGCGACATTAAACATTTCGTGTTGCGACATAGTGACCAGTATTAGTTTATTACGCCTTCTAATGGTTTCTTGTACACTTACGAAGTCCATTAGCTCACCCTTATGCCTCATTCGTCCCCTAAGGTTAATAAAAGACTCAATTTGCACATTTTATTACGAAAAATCTGCTACATCGAATTTCGACAAATCAAGTACCCCGGGACGAAAGACGAATATGAAGTGGCATTTCAACAGCGATATTCAACGCCAAAAGAGCCTGTCATTCGTAGCCCGGAATGACAAACATATTCCAAAGTTATGAGCTCCCATCAACAATACGACTTGGGCAAAGGCAATGCACCAATAGAGAAGAAGCGTGGTCCTATTCTAGATGATTCGAAGGAGGATTGAATTTTATTTTGATACTTTTGACTAGATTGTACTAATTTCTATGGATGATTTTTTTATTTATCTTAAGTAGGAGTAGGAGTAGTAGTAGATTTTTTTTGTTCATTTGTATTCTGTTTCAAGTTTTCTATGCAGGAACCCAGCATAAAGGAGACATAACAATTTGAGCTATTAACGATCAAAGGAAGAAGCACCCACCATTAGCAGTTAGGACGATCATTGACCAATCGGGTAATTTCTTTCTTTATCTTTTTTATGGGCTACACATTGAGGACAATGTGTTATCTAAAGTATGGGAGGTAACTTAGAAATTTTGTTTTAAGTTTTTACGTTTTTCCTTCAGTTTTCTTATCCTTTGTGTGCTTGAGCTTGTAAAAATACAAGTGATTGGTTAGGAGTATGTACATAGGTTGCTTGCGTTTACAAATAAATTTGGCATGAGGATTGGTGATTTTAAACTTTTGATTATTAAACTATTAAATTCGATATGTTACATTGTAAATAGGTAGTAAGCAATCAACTGTACCAAATGATATAGAAAATACAAAGAAACGAGTATGCTAATATGAATGATAAATGGTTGAATTTAAATTTCTTCGGTTGATTAAACTTGTACATATTGAGGTATTAAGGGATGGCCTAAGGCATTGTTTGGAACACATCCAGGGCCAAAAAGCTAACATATTTGTATTTCACCTTTAGTACCAAATTTTAAGCCTGTTGACATTTCTTGATGAACCTCATTACAAACTTCGAGCCTAAAACATTAATTTATATTTGCCCTTTTTCTTTGGTCTTGCACTACACGACTATAGATGTCTGGCCATACGTATTGAGGGTTAAGTAGATACTTCACAATAAATTTTGTAAAAACAGAGTGAAATAGGAAAGACTGATGTAATATAGGAATTATAAGGTAGCCTAAAAGCGCAAAACAAAAAGAAAAATTCAAAAAGAAAAAGCAATTGTGATTGAGATGAATTGAAAAAGTAAAGTGACAAAGTCACAAGAATAAGAAAAACTCATTCACTAGTGCATAGAAACTCGTAGGCCAGTCGTAGTTACCATGTCATGCTATGATTTCCTATTTGGAGAAACAAAGAAGGAGAGAGAAGGAGAAATAAGACAGTGAGCGGGTAAGGGTCACTAAGGGGGAAGAATAGGGATTGATACGATATGCCAAACTATTTTCGTGTTTATACCTCCCCTTGATGCTTACTATTTTTTAATTTCATACCTATCTTAAGCCTTAAAATGTTACAAGCCGAAAATTCCTATGTAACCTAAATATTCTTATGCATGAATGGACATTATATTAAACAATCGCATAAACGACTATTTGTATTCTGCTCAGATAATCAAAGTACTTGTATGATTTATTGATGGATCCTTACAGGTGAGACTCCTAATGTTCGTATACTTTGTAATATACTAAAATTAGATTTTGTAATCGAAAGTGATAAGTAAATTGTTAAAGTTATCTGTGAATATGAAACACTTAGTCATGTGCTCCAAAGTCAATACTTGTATGATATCTGCTCAAGGGACATCTTTTATTTCTTGCCTTTGTTCATATTGCTTTAGGACAAGCAATGACTTAAGTGTAAGGGAGTTTGATCTACCATAATTCGATGTAGCAGATTAAACTAGTTTTCACACTTTAGGGGCTTGAAATTAAGCATTTTCATTAGGATTTAATTACGTTTTATTAAGTTTTGTTAAATTCAATAAAATGTGCAAATCGAGTCTTTTATTAACCTTAGAGGTCGAATGAGGCCTAAGGGTGAGCTAATGAACTTTATAAGTGTACAGGAGACCATGAGAAGGAGTACTAAACCGATATTGGTCGCTATTTTGCAGAACAGAATGCTCAATGTCGTAATATAGGGAGCAGAATGGAGAAATCATGAAACTACCTTAGATGACATAACACAGCCTAAAGGTGTCACGACATACACCTAAAGATATCCCAAAGAGGAGTATACTGACTCCTTTGTCGCGACACAGGTCCTAGAGTGTCGCGACATCAACTCTAAACGGCAAATAACACAAGCCAAGGGGCATTTTGGTTTGTACAATCAAACTTAAAGCTCGAGAATGTCAGCTAATCTAGGGTTAAGGATGACGACCACCTAAAATCTATAAATAGGCTCATTTGTCACATGTTATAAACACCAATTACTTAGCTTAGTTTTCTGCTTTTAGTTTCAATTTAGCTTTTCTTCCTTTTTAGGTTTTAAATTTATTATAAAGTTATTCTTGTTTATCTTGAGAGATTTTATTTGTGGAGATAGTCAAACTCTATGGATTCGATTTATTCTTAATACAAATCAAGAGTTTTCTTAAATTCTACAATTCAATTCATTTATCACAGTTTTTCTTTATATCAATTTCATATTATTTATGAAAACCATGAGGAACTAATCCTTCGATGGGGGATTAGCGAGTGGAGGTATGACCCATTAACTATTTTGTAAGGTTACTCAACGGATTATCTATTTGGGAAAAGAAGAACTTAAAACCCTAGGCCTGAAAACCCTAGGAAGTAATCAAGGTGGGAATTAACCCAAAATTGGTATGGTTATCTGTGAACTCCTTCACCCTAAACCAATCTGAACTGTGAGGTCGGAAGATAAGTAGTTCTTGTTGACTCTTTATTTGAGTGGAAGATCGAAAATCCTGCTGGGATAGCGACTAGTTGATTGGCGAGGAACCCAAAGCAACAATTAATGGAAAATACCGAAGCGAGCTAATCACCCATAATCAGATTTGATTTATCCTATTCTTTGATCTCTTGAATTTTATTTCTTTATGTTATTTTATTTTGTTATTATAAAAAAATTAAAAACTCTCTTTATTTTAACCACCGTACTTTAACTAAATTAAAGTACTAATTAGATATTTCGATGTTTAAGTTAAAATTGATTTAGCACTCGCCTCCCTTGGGTATGATCCTCGGAGTACTCACGTACTCCGTTGTAACTATATTACAACTGGACCCGTATACTTGCAGACACTGCCTCATATATATATATATATATATATATATATATATATATATATATAAATATCTTTTGTTGTAGTATTCACACTCTGGACGTGAGTACGTCTGAAGGCAGACAGCGACACACCTCTAAAGACACCTTGAAGATGGAACATACTGCTCTCAATGTCGCGACACAGGACCTGGTGTTCGCGGCATCATCTCTGTACGGGAAATAATTACTAGTTAGGGGCGTTTTGGTCTGCACAATCAAACATTAAGCATGAGGACAGATGCTGACCTAGGGTTAAGGATGATGGCCACTCTAAAGTCTATAAATAGGCTCGTTTAACACATGTTACAGTCAGTTTTCGTATTGTATAATTTTCCTCTTAGATTTAGTCTTTAGTTTTTATCTTTTCTTAGGCTTTAGGTTTGTTTCTATTTTCGATGTTTGCTTTTGTGGAGGAAATCAGATATGTGAAACTCTATGAGGATTCTGCGCTCAATTCTAATACAAATTAGGCTTCTTCTAAACTTTATACTCTTACTATTAGTCATGTTATGCTTTCTATCAAGTTTATATTGTTTATAAAATCCATGAGGAACTAATCCTCCTGTGGGGGGATTAGCGAGTGAAGTTAAGATTAATTAACTGTTTTGTGGGGTTTTCTTAGCGGATAAACTGTTCATGATATGAAGAACCTAAACCCTAGGCTTGACAACCTTAGAAAGTCATTAAGGTGGGAATTAACCTAAATTTGGTATGGCTTATCCGTGAACACCTTAACCCTGAACCCCTCTGGACTGTGAGGTCGAGAGATAAGTAGTTCTTGTCGACTTATTATTCCAATAGAAGATTGGAAGATCCTACTGGGATATTGACTAGTTGATTGAATAAGAAAACCTGAAGCGACAGTTGATTATGATTACCAAAGCGAGCTAATCACCCATGCCCAAATTTGATATATTCACTATTTGATTTCTCATTATTTCTTTATTTCTTTTCAATTTATTTTTATTATTAAGAACCTTAAAAAACCTTTCTTTTTATTTGATCATAATATAATTCATCTAAAGTACTAATTAGATCTATTAATGCTTAGGTTAGAATTAGTTTAGTGCTCGCCTCCTTTGGGTATGATCCTTGGAGTACTCATCTACTCCATTGTAATTATATTACAACCTGACCCGTACATTTGCGAATACTGCTTTTTCATATATTTTGTGTAAGATTTCTACTTTGGACGTTGGTACGTCCTGAGGCGGTCAACATGTCAACATTGAAGCAAAAATATCAATTTTAAAAATGAGGCTTGTCTCGAAACATAGGGTTATGTCTCGGGATTATGTTAAAACATGACTAAAATAGTTTGGATTGGAATTCTAGCCCTATATGAGATCCTATCTCACCCCTAATTAATTGAATTATGATTAATATGTATTTACATAATTTAATTATATGATGTAATGTGATTGTTT